>OX382384.1:10015000-11386162 GCA_947508005.1 Amphipoea lucens
TCCGTATCTGTACACCTGACAACGTATATTCAATATTTTAGGATGATTGGTACAATGGTTTAGGCATGAAAAGGTAACAAACAAACTTACTTTCGCATTTATAATATTAGTTAGGATAAAAGTCTTTAATTGATTCTAGTCGCCCCTTCCCAAAGATAGTTTCGAATGAAGAAGAATGCAAGAAACTCCACCGTTACTCTTTTAAAATGTTTAACAATATTTTGTATGTTCATTATATAATTATAATATGTGAAGACGATGCACCTAGAAAAAAAAAAACAGTGGCACTCCGGGAGTGCCGGCAGAAGTGAAAACAAAACACAAACATAATACTTTGCCATCACTCACTGACATATCGGATATACATTAAAACCGAGTACATCCCGAGGACAGCCGAACACATCCGAAGCGGTATCGGTTACGGTAACAGTGGCGCGAATTCAATGGTTTTTTCCCATCGCGCCTAAAGAAGTTTTCACTTCAAAAATACTCTAGCACAAATTACAGCAAGCTAGTATTCTGTTAGCTAGTTAGTTTTCTTGTTTAATGCCAAAATCAAGTCATGGTCTTCTAATTTTAGTTCAAACGTTCTACAAATTAACATAAACAGCTAAATTCAAGTTTATTATGCCTAATTACTGTTTAAACACCTCTTCAATCACGTGCAACATTAATGAAGTGATTTTAGAGTTCATAAAATCCTACTAATAATATTACAAACGCGGTGAGGACGGATGGATGGATGTTTGTTACTCTTTCACGCAAAAACTGCTACACGGATTTGGATGAAATTTGGCACACAGATAGTTTCTAACCAGGATTAACACATAGGATACTTTTTATCCCGATATTCTAAAGGTATCGAAACATATGTGGGTGAAACCGCGGGGTGCTGCTAGTTAAGTTATAAATTACTAGCAGCGCCCCGCGGTTTCACCCGCATACCAAAGTTTCCCGTGGGAATATCGGGATAAAAACTATCTTATGTCCTTTCCCGGGACTCAAAATCTCCATCCAACCATATCATCCATTTTATTTATTTATCTACTAGCTTCTGCCCGCGACTTCGTCCGCGTGAAATTTATATTTCTTTTGACCCACTCCGTCGCATCGCATCGTCTGCCCGCGCTATAACTGTGTTCTTTCTGACTTTTTCTGTTTTTGCTCGGCTCCTAAGTGTCTTAGCGTGATGTTAATTAGCCTATAGCCTTCCTCAAGAATTGTGCTATCAAATGCAAAAAGATTTTTTCAAATTCGACTGGTCGTTCCAGAGATTAACGCGTTCAAACAAACAAATACTTTTATTAGTACAGATATGTACTATCGCGGACACTCCCGCCTGACCACGACTAAGTTCATTTTTGCTTGCACTCAAAAAATAGAAGCGCTCTCTAGTAAGCGCGCCAAGGTCAAATAGTTCATCCGTAAAATTCACAAAAAGAGTACACGTGATGCGTCACTAAGCTGCGCAGTGCAGGTTGCAACTAATTGCGTTATCGCTTTCCTAATAGGCGAAAACTTTAAGGGGGCGTGGCTTGGCGCCGCCGCAGGATTTAGGCGAAAAAAGATTTAAGTGATCAGGCGGAAAAGGCCGCGATAGTACCTACGCTTGCACATCAAGCTACCCCAATCTGTCAAATTTTCCCAATTGAATATGAACCTTATCACTTTGGAGTAAAGTTGAAAATCTATCAAAGAATTTTGACAGATTGTAGTAGGTTGATGTGCTGGCGTCTGTACATATGTATAGATTCTATCAATATTTAACGCAGATGGGTTTAAGACACCCAAATGTTTAAAATTAGATATTAGAAGCATAAACAACAACAATAATAATCATAATTATTATCTCTGAATAGATGTAATCCTCAAATTACCATAGACACACATCTGACTGACTACATGATTAGCATTCGTAAAATGTCCAATTATTATTTATTATATTATTTATTATATTATTACTAGCTTTTGCCCGCGTTCGCTCGCGTTAATTTAGAATTTGACAATCAATTCGGGTTGTACTATGCGTGTTGTTTCGAAAGACATGTGGCGCCATCTATTGTCATAATAACGTTGTTGTTGTTTTCCTCGGGAACAGCACTTATTTTCGGGATGAAAGGTACCGTATGTCCGTTTCTGTACACCTTACAACGTATATGCAACATTTCAGGATGATCGGTTCAGTGGTTTAGGCGTGAAAAGGTAACAAACAAACTAACTTTCGCATTTATAATTTTAAATAAAGTTAGGAAGGATATTAACATAAACAACTTTTATGATTTTGGCATTATGTTCTGATTCTCATTATTAATGGTAATAAATAATCTATCTAGACTACTAATAATAAATTTTGTGGCTAAGTAATAACAGTCGCACGGGTCGTTCGATCAGGTTAAGCTACGCTTGCCGCGGTTGGTCCGTGGATGGGTGACCATCTGTACATACCAAGAACCTCCGTGCCTCGGATAGCACGTTAAGCCGTGGGTCCCGGCTGTCATTCGTGGATCTTTCAACAGTCATTACGCGTCATCAGAAGTCTGACAACCAGTCTTACGAACGGATATCGTATTACCCAGTAACTGGGTTGTGGAGGTCAGATAGGCAGTCGCTCCATGTAAAATACTGGTATTCAGCTGCGTCCGGTTAGACTGGAAGCCGACCCCAACATAGTTGGGAAAAGGAAAAGGCTAGGCAGATGACGATTATTCCTTTTACCAATTACAAATTGACGTTTCAATAAAACCACAAGTCGTTGCACACGTAACTAAAACCTTTAATTAACAAGAATTCGATTTCTCAATCATATAAGATGAGTATATAAATATTTTTAAATGTCATCGTTTGATGGTACCTGTCCTTACAACATCGTTACCTCGTTAGGCAAGTCAACCTTGCGCCTGTAGGGTTTAAAATCATACCTATGTTTTTTATGCATTTAAACTAATGTAATAATGAGCGGTTGTGGCCCAGTAGAGCAGTGGTAACGACCGCGACTTACGAGTTAGGGATTCAAATCAAGACAGGCTTTACTTTGAATAAATTATTTCATCACTAGCTCTCAAAACGGTGAAGGAAAACATCGTGAGGAAACCAGTGTCTGCATAAACACAGGTGCAGACTCTGTTCCTTTACTCTCATAGTCCGATGAGATGGCAATCCGACACGACCGAGGAGAGATCAGGCGCAGGACCAACGGCTTTACGTGCTTTCCAAGGCACGGGGGTGTTAAACCGCCAACTTCCAAACTCCGGGCTGTTACCTACTAAGAAATTCCTATTGGAAAACCCAATAACACTGGCCGACCTGGGAATCAAACCCTGGACCCCACGCTCAGCAGTCATGCTTGTAACCACAAGACCAACGGGGTTGTCGAATATTGTATAATAATAATAATGACAATGACACTAGGGGTCAAAATAATAAACTTTTGACCTCAGCTAGACCTTATCAAAGGTAACAAACTGATTATATAATCCAAGGTAGTTTTGTATTTTATCAATAGTCATTAATAAACTAAAAGTCTTCTTTAAGTGAAGGTTACAGATTCGACTTTTTTGAATAACTTATCTAAGATGACATAATCAGTCTATAATGTCCCCACTGCTGGGACACAGGCCTCCTCTCTGTGAGAGGGAGTGGGCCGTAATCCAGCACGCGGGCCCAGTGCGGGTTGGTAGATGTCACATGTCTTGTTTTGGCTCTCGGACATGTAGTTTTCTCACGATGTTTTCCTTCACCGTTTTGAGAGCAGCAGTGATGAAATTAAATACAAAAAGTAAAATGCCCGTCTGGGTTTGAACTCACGATCTACAAATCGTAAGTCGGGGCAGATGCTACTAACTCCTTAGCCCCTATGTGGCTGGCGAAATGTTCATCCATACTATACTAATATTATAAATTCGAAAGTAACTCTGTCTGTCTGTCTGTATGTTACCTTTTCACGCCTAAACCACTAAACGGATTTCGATAAAATTTGGTACAGAGATAGTTTGAGTCCCGGGGAAGGACATAGGATAGTTTTTATCCCGATATTCCCACGGGATCGACACTTATGCGGGTGAAACCGCGGAGCGCAGTTACTTTACTATACTTTTACCCCGAAACGGATTTCGGGAAATACAAGTAAGATTTTCTAAGCAATTCTAACCATGTCTTCTCTTCAACAGCCCCAGAAACCTTACGGCAACCGCAAGGACCAGGAGGTAGACTTCGCAGAGATTCCCTGGCAGGCGATGGTACTCCTGCAGACAAACAAGAGTCTTCTCTGCGGAGGTGTCATCACCAGGCCTGACGTCGTCGTTACTTCTGCTAGCTGCGTTGAAGGGTGAGTTTTCAATACTTAATTATAAAAATCCTATCGAAAATAACAAAATTAAAACCTAGCTTAACTAAAACTATACACAAACTAAAATATAGCGTCGAAAAATTCATCCGCATCGCTGTCGACTGGTAATGTACCCAAGAGACTGGCGGCATTACCACGTTGTATGGCAATGCTTAGCCTTTGGCCAAGGTAAAAGCCAGCCCTTGGGTCACGGGAAGTCTCAACCAGCCGTTTTGAAATTTCCTTAAAAAGACCATGAGCACTCGGACCCCAAGGCCCGAGGGTTTCAACCCCAAACGGCTCGAAAATATACTTTGCTATTTAAATTAACAAAATAGAATTATCAAATCAAATCAAAAATGTTTATTTGTTAGAATATGGTACAATACAAATAGATATTACAATATTGGTTCCAGCATATCCTGCCATAATATGACTTACAAATATTTATATTTAAAAACAAAGCTTATAAACCTAACCAACCCCCTTTTCACCCCCCAGACTCCAAGCCAAGAACGTCCTCATCAAGGGAGGAGAATGGAAACTAGGAATCGACGAAGAACCCCTGCCATTCCAGATCGTTCAGGTCAAGCACATACTCCGCCACCCCTTATACAAGGCTGGAACCTTCATCAATGACGTTGCCATCCTGGTTTTGACCGAAAACTTGAGACTGGCGAAGAACATCTTCCCTATTTGCCTTCCAACTGCGACTGATACCCTGGATGCCTTCTACAATGGTGCTGGAGAATGCATCGTGACAGGATGGGGAAAATCTGTGCTGCAAGGTAGGTTTTTTTTTTTTCTTTTTGGATGCATTGTTTTGTGTTCCCAATAGGGTATTTTACTCTACAGGGTGTTACGGAAAAAGTATATCAATACAAACGGGTTGAAGAGTGTATCTGGTTTAGAATCTCTGTACAAAATTTCAGCTCAAAAGCATTAACTTTGAAAATGCTTAATATTTTTTTTATTCCGACATCACGGCGCTGCACTGGCGCGCGGCGGCGTGATGTGCGTGTACTAGGCGCACAGACACACTACAGATAATGGATAATGACCCTCGTAGTGCAGTGACACGTTTGTTATGATTTCAATTCAATAAACTATCGACATAAAAATGAGAAAAAATCTAAAAATACATATTGAGATAGCTTAGGCAAAAAGCAGTCGGAAAACGTTAGTTTTAGTTCATAAAATAGCAAACTAAATTTTAAAATTCAATTCAAAAGTTTCAGCTTTTTTAATCTGTTTCACCATTAAATAGGTAGTCGCCACGTTATAACGTCATACGGCTATGTAAACTTAGAAGTGTCAACTGTCAACTATCAGCGTAAATCTATAGTCTATAACCGCATTTGTTTACACAGCCAACTGACGTCATGACCACAGAGCAATATGGCGTCCACTGCGTCCATAGTTTTCGTCAAATTACGCGCGAAATTTAAAAATGCAAAATTTAAATAAAAATTTTGTGAATTTTTTAGTGGTTCATTAGCACTTGTAGATTCTAATTGAGACACTTTTAAAAAATGGGTGTAACACCCTATTGACTGACCCGATTGCCCCGTGACTGCTCGGATGGCCTCGTGGTCGCAAGCGTGACTGCTAAGCGTGGGTCCTGGGTTCGATTCCCGGATCGGGCAAAGTGTTATTGGGAATCTCTTAGTAACAGCCCAAAGTTTGAAAGTTAGGGGTGTGATACCCCCGTGCCTCGGAAAGCACGTTAGGCCGTTGGTCCTGCGCCTGATCTCTCTCCGGTCGTGTCGGATGGCCGATATTATTTACAAAGATTTTTTTCATGATGTGCGTGTGAAATTACATCCATGCTCAATCAACAAAAAAGTTTTGCAATGAAGGCAAGAACTGTAATGTTTTGCGCTATGCATGCAATATTTATTTAAAACTTTTAAGCATAATGTTTAAACTTAATACTTAATGTCATAAAGCAATATTTAGCAGCCAACATTCATAGTCCACACTCCATACTAATATTATAAATTCGAAAGTAACTCTGTCTGTCTGTCTGTATGTTACCTTTTCACGCCTAAACCGCTGAACCGATTTAGATGAAATTTGGTATAGAAACAGTTTGAGTCCCGGGAAAGGACATAGGATACTTTTTATCCCGATATTCCCACGGGATCGAGACTTATGCGAGTGAATCCGCGGGGTGCAGTTTTTACCCCGACATTCCCACGGGATCAAGACTTATGTGAGTAAAACCGCCGGGCGCAGCTAGTATCTCATAATTTCAAAATCAAAATGTCATTTATTCAAATTAGGCTGAGAATCACCACTTTAGAATATCAAAATTTCATAAGACAGTCTACCACTTCCTAGTGCTTTCGCTGGGAAGAAGTGGCGCAACAAACTCCCCAGCAGCACAGCTGTCTGTTCAGTTAGAAGAACTTCATTCTATACAATAGTATGCAAAGTAATTAACATTAAGAAATACAAAACATCAAATTAAATTTTTGGCCAATGGCACCGATTCCCTCGTTCACAAACTAAACTAAATTTAAGTTCAGTGCATCTTTTTCTTTCTATTTCATTAAGGTGAATGCGTAGTTGTAGCCCGCGAAATTCAATTTTTCTTACGTTTTTTGCAATTTTCAGGTCAGTGTCAGGTTGTATCTTGATCAAAATATGATTCGCGACTATAACCGGTACGTTTTTACAGAATTATAATAATTAGAATCATTAATACATCTTTCTAAGTTAGATTTCTACCGTTAAGAACAAATCTTGTATGGAAAAGTGTTTATGGTAGAAATCTAACTTAAAGAGATATATTAATGATTCTAATGACTGTGATTCTGTAAATACATGTCTATTATAGTCGCGAATCATATTTGGATCAAGATACAACCTGACACTGATCTGCAAATTGCAAAATACGTAAGAAAATTTAAATTTCGCGGTCTACCATGGCACATTCACCTTAAGAAAAGGGCAGAAGATAAATTTTAGTTTAGTCCTGTCCGCCGGACACTACTCCATACAAGTTTTGAAGTGTTTAAAAACTTGCCTAATGAAATAACATCAATTTACGTCAGGCACTGATTAATTTCAAACATCAAACAAAGTTGTAGTCTCCATAGAGGAGCTTGTGGCTAAGTAATAACAGCCCCATGGGTCTATCCTTGCCACAGTGGGTCCGTAGATGGGTGACCATCTATACATACCAAGAAGACCCCTCCGTGCCTCGGAAAGTACGTTAAGCCGTTGGTCCCGGCTGTCATTCGTGGATCTTTGACAGTCGTTACGGGTTGTCTAAGTAAGTAGGGTAAGCGCGAAATTCTGACAACCAGTCTTTTCATGGGGTATCGTATTTATTTATTTATTTATCCATTTATTTCAGGCATCAAGGCCCATAGAAAACACATACAATACAATATTTATAACTTAAAAAATACTATAAATAAAAAATACTATAACCCATGCCCCATATATGGGTATTACCCAGTAACTGGGTTGTGGAGGTCAGATAGGAAGTCGCTCCATTTAAAATATTGATATTCAGCTGTATCCGGTTAGACTGGAAGCCGACCCCAACAGAGTTTGGAAAAGGCAGGCAGATGATGACTCCAACAGCATCTTTACACCGTATAAAACAAAGTCGCCGAAATGTTTGTACGCACATAACTTTCGAACGACTGTTCCAAATTAGATAATTTATCTTTTTGTTGCGTTCGGTATTACCAGGACAAAGTTTGTTTGAAAGAAAATTTCGGAAATTCGAACAAAAAAATGGCGCCCGAACTGGGGCGGACCGCTAGTAAAAAATAAAAACGATTTCCTAAGTGATATGTTTTTAAACATGAAATCTATGTCAAATATTAAACAAAGTCACAACAGTTTAAGTTGTAACATTAAACTGGTGACAATTGACCTTAGATCCACTTTGAACGCCAGTTCCCAAAACCCAGATTGGGTAAATACACGACATATTGACAACATTCCGTGTATCAATATGTAATCTGATTATAGACCAGCCTTGTTAGACACTTAAAAACCACTGTCCATACTAATATTACATATATATAAACATAAATGCGAAAGTGTTTCTGTCTGTCTGTCTGTTACCTCTGCACGCTTAAACCGCTGAACCAATTTAGATGAAATTTTGTACAGGTATAGTTTGAGTCCCGGGAAAGGACATAGGATACTTTTTATGCCGATATTCCCATGGGAAACTTATGCAGGTGAAACCGCGGGGCGCTGCTAGTTTTCTATAAACCAACTAATATATAAAAAATCTGGAGTTTGTTTGTTTGCACGCGCTAATCTCTGGAACTAACAGTTGGATTTGAAAAATTATTTTTGCATTTGATAGCCCAATTCTTGAGGAAGGCTATAGACTATTTAACATCACGCCATGACTCTTAGGAGCCGAGAAAAATGAAAAAAGTTAGAAAGAACGTTAAGCGAGAACAAAGTAATAGTGCTGGCAGGCTATGCGATGCGACGCGGTAGGTTGGGGGCTGAAATTTCACGCAGACGAAGTCGAATGCAGAAGCTAGTTTCATATTATATATTTTTTTGAAGCAACACTTATGAAGAGACCAAGTAAAAATGGCCGACAAATCTCTCGAACAAACTCGATTTTGCTGTTGAAAAAGTCAGTTTGCATTTGAATTTCGATCTTATTGTGACAAAAATAGGGGCTAAGGTGATTTATGAGGACGGTAATAAGATTTCACAGTATGTGACATCGTTTCAAGATGGCGACAATGAAATTTTAAAGTTGTGTCATCTTTTCTATGACAGTTCTGGGCTATTATTGTGAAATTAAATCAGCTATTAATATGAAAAAGAACGGATTATTTATGTCCCTATAATAGCCTTTACTCAGTAACTGGGTTGTGGAGATCTGCATAGCTATTCACAAACACTCGATACGCTTCCGTATCGTATCGAACATTAATCATTGTTATCGTAGGAGTCTTCTAAACGCTGTTCACAAGTCCAAAACCCGAAAAATGTTGTCAGTTTAAATCAAATAGACGCCCGCTATTCTTCCAACAGCTATTTGCTGTTGAGGGCAAGTCAAATCAGGTTATCGAAATGGCAGGTTTTCGATACGATAGCCTGTCGTATGGTTGTAAATCAGGGCTCAGATAGACAGTCGCCTCATGTAAAATGGTGTTCAGCTGCATTCGGTTAGACTAGAAGTCGACCATAACCAGTGGCGTGCATTGGTTTTCAGAATAGGTAGGCACTAGGCCGGGTCTAGTCTAGGCAAACGCGGTCACTAATCAGAAAAAAAAAGTGAGGTCAAAAGTGTGGTTATTTGAGTAGGCATGCCTACTTAAGGGTGATAAATTGCGAAGGTCGAACGTCATGGTATTACGCGTGAGACGTACGTATTTTTAATTTTGTCGTATTAACTTGAATGAGTAAAGAGACCAATGACAATGTGCGAATAGTACGGGAGCCGAGTAGGCCGTCCGGCGTCTGCCTACTGCCGCGCGTGTTTGTATGAAGATTTTGTTTTTTGTTAGGTATGATAATTTAGTGAGTTTCTTAATTGTGGGGTATACACACTAAAATGTAATTGACAGGCTTATGTTGATACATCGAGGTAGGCACTGCTTAAATGCCTATATGCAATGCACGCCACTGACCATAACGTAGTTTGGAAAAGGCTAGACAGACGATGATACAGCCTGTACGAGTGCCGATACCTTGAATGAATAACAGTCGCTCTATGGATATTCAGTCCCTCTAACATCTTGCTACATTACCAGCCTATAATGTTCCCACTGCTGGGAACACAGGGCTCCTCTCTGTGCGACGGAGTGCTTGGGCGTGTAATCCACCATGCGGGCCCAGCGCGTGCGGCTTTGGGGCATGTCATTTTTCACTCAGTCAATGATGTGTAAAATTAAGTTAAAAAGGTTTTAAACAAACAACCTGCTGGATACAGGAAGATTTTTTATCACCATCCAAATTTTTACAGGATTTTCTACCCATGAATATGAACAACTTTCACTATGGGACCAACTCTGAATGAAAAAAAAAATCAGCTGTTTCATACAAAAGTTCATTACCTACTTGACCAAAATGTATGAAACAGCTGACTTTTTTTTACTTTGAAGCATAATTATCTTTATTTTTGTCCCAAAAAAAACTTAAAATCAGAGGTAAAATTCGAAGACATGTGACATCTACCACCCCGGGCTCGCGTGGTGGACTACGGCCCTCTCAGAACAAGGCCTGTGTCCCAGCAGTGGGAATATTATAGACTGATTATGAGTTATGTCATGTAGCAATGGTGTTGCCAAGTGGAAAAAACCCGCAAGAAATACTGACCACAAACAATATAATTAACTTTTAACCCCTCTTGCGTAATTTAAAAAAAATCGATACACGACAGCTGATTATTCAACGTATTACGAACTAGTATTATAGCAATTTTCGTCCAAACTAGGGCGTTATTTGTTTAAATAATAAGCATTACCTAAGTGACCCTAATAGCTTGGTTGACATAAGGTAACCTTAAAGTCTAGGAAGTTTCTTTTTGGGAGATTTCTAGGTATTGGTTAGGCCTAGGTGTCATGGTATGGGCATGTGACATTTCGTGTGTGAAAATTTCGTGAAGAAAGTTTGGAGTATGAATGTCGATGGCTATAAGAGTAGGGGAAGACCAAAGAAACGATGGATGGACTGTGTGAATGATGATATGGTTAGAAAGGGGTGACTACCGAGATGACGACTAATAGAGAAGTACCTATGGAATAAAAAAAAACATTTTGCTCGACCACAAATCAATTTTGATAAGGGCAGGATGATGATTAGGCCTAGGTGTTAAAATTTGAAGACATGTGATATCTACCAACCCGCACTGGGCCCGCGTGTTGGATTACGGCTCACTCCCTGTCACTGAGAGGAGGCCTGTGTCCCAGCAGTGGGAACAATATAGGCTGAGTATGACAGGTGTTTCATGTAAAGTACTGGTATTCATCTGCATCCAGTTAGACTGGAAACCAATTTATCTATAATATGTATGTATTTAGAAATATATAAGTATGTTTATCAGTTGTCTAGTACCCATAACACAAGCTCTGCTTAGCTTGGGACTAGATGGCGTTGTGTGATAGTTGTGGAATATTATTATTATATTATTAATCTATTTTAAAAGAGTGTCCATGGAGTTTCTTGCCCGTTTTTCTCCATAGGAAGCTGCTACGTTTGGAACGGGCAACTAGCTTCATCTTTCTGACCGACCGACTCTTTTGACAATTCAAAAGTGCCTAGTAATGGTTTAATTTAAATAAATGCTTTGAGTTTGAGTTTGGGTGTAATCGCGATCTTTGACAGTCGTTACGGGTAGTCAGAGAGAAACCCGAAAGTCTTAACAAGGGGTGTCGTGTTACCCAGTAACTGGGTTGTGGAGGTCAGATAGACAGTCGCTCCATGTAAAATACTGGTATTCAGCTGCATCCGGTTAGACTGGAAGCCGACTCCAAAATAGTTGGGAAAAGGCTAGGCAGATGATGATGACACCGCTGCTCATCCCAAAAGGGGAGTTCATGATATAACACACTGACCCGAAGAGGCACGAAGTTTTACGAATAGGTCCGAAAGGAAAGTGCGAGAGTATTGAGGTCAATGCCGATACGTAGCGTCAACAAAACAATGTTAATTTTATTGATTTTAATTTTTGTTATTATTTTTCTCGATATGCATTTTAAAATAAAAAAAAAAACCTTTGAGATTGTCTTTATGTATAAATTAACGTTAAAAGGTTGTAATTTGATTTTGTTTTTAAGTAAACACGAGAGGTAACGTTTTTATTTTTTTTCGGTAATGTGTTAATAAAAATTGTTTTTATTGGAAAATGAGAGGTAGCTTAATTAAATAAATGCTTAAGTAAATTGAGCCTTTTTCCACGAACTTGGATTTCGTGTCAGGGTCAAAATCAAATGCATTCGGAGAAGATTATTAAAAATATTCGAGAGAATACAATAATAACATTCATTATAGGAACTGATTTTTTTTTTACGGTTAATACTAAAAGTCAAATGATCAGTAAAAAGGACCACCCATTTTAACGCGAAAAACAATCTCATCGAAAGTATAATAACTTGGAATTTTTTTATGTCGGTTAAAAAGTAGCTTTCCTATAATGTAGAATGACAATATAGGATACCTTTTAATTTTTATCTTAGTAAAAGGTTTGGTCTTTTAGGGTCCGACACACAAACACATCATACATCCATACTATCACACTAATATTATAAAGGCGAAAGTTTGTGGGTGTGTGTGTTTATATGTTTGTTACTTCTTCACGCTCAAACGGCTTGACCAAATTTGATAAAATTTTGTATGGAGATAGCTGACACCCTGGATTACCATATAGGCTACTTTTTATCCCGATATTCCCACGGGATCGAGACTTATGCGGGTGAAACCGCGGGGTGCAGCTAGTAATATTATAAATTCGAAGGTAACTCTGTCTGTCTGTCTGTATGTTACCTTTTCACGCCTAAACCGCTGAACCGATTTAGATGAAATTTAGTATAGAGATAGTTTGAGTCCCGGGACATAGGATAGTTTTTTATCTGAGTCCCGGGAAAGGACATAGGATACTTTTATCCCGATATTCTCACGGGATCGAGACTTATGCGGATGAAACGCCTTATTCCCAAGGGATATAAAGTACAGAACAATTTATACCTGCTACGATCCTTACATACTCCTTTTGCCTCGTTTACGTTCACACATCTGGTCATACACACACGCCGGCAAAAAAAAAAAACACTCCGGGAGTGCCGACAGAAGTGAAAACAAAACACAAAGAGAATACTTTGCCATCACTCGCTGACATATCGGATACTAGCTGCGCCCCGCGATTTCACCCACATAAGTCTCGATCCCGTGGGAATACCGGGATAAAAAAGTATCCTATGTCCTTTCCCGGGACTCAAACTATCTCTATACTAAATTTCATCTAAATCGGTTCAGCGGTTTAGACGTGAAAAGGTAACATACAGACAGACAGACAGACTGATAGACAGACAGACTGATAGACAGACAGACAGAGTTACTTTCGAATTTATAATATTAGTATGGATATATTAAAACCGAGTACATCCCGAGGACAGCCGAACACATCCAAAGCGGTGTCGGTTACGGTAACAGTGGCGCGAATTCAATGGTTTTTTCCCATCTCGAAAAATGCCCAACGCGCCTTTGAAGTTTTCACTTCAAAAATTAATCACAACAAATTAATAAAAACAAGATGGCACCTAATAATAACCATGGACACATCTAAATAAAAAACATCATAATAAGAAAAAAATAACATGACAGTTAAAACTTAAAAATAGAAGCAACCGGATGTTCAAGTTTTTATTAAAACTATGCGACGCGTAATTAGTCATAATTTTTAATTAAAACTCCGATTCAGGTGTGAATTATAATCATAAGGTAACTTGTAATTCTTTATAGCTTGTACTTATGAATTAATTATGATTTGATAATGAGAATATTTAGTAAAAACGCTTGGGAGCTTCGCGATTAGGAATTTAATTGGCTTTAGCATAATCAACCTATAATGTTCCCACTGCTGGGACACAGGTCTCCTGTCTGTGAGAGGTAGTGAACCGTAACCCACCACGCGGGCCCAGTGCGGGTTGGTAGATATCACATGTCTTCGAATTCGGTTCTAGGACATGCCGGTTTTCTCACTATGTTTTCCTTTACCGTTTTGAGAGCAGTGGTGATGTTAATTTATACACATACTCGTAAACCCTCCGGAATAATTATTCTCCAAATTATGATGAAAACCGCACTAAAATCCGTTGCGTAGTTTAGGAGAAAAACGCGGCACACAGACACGAAAAGTGGCTTTTTTGTAACTAGCTTTTGCCCGCGGCTTCACCCGCGTATATGTCGATCCCATGGGAATATCGGGATAAAATGTAACCTATATGTTAATCCAGGGTGTCAGCTACATCCATACAAAATTTTATCAAAATTGGTCCAGCCGTTTGAGCGTGAAGAAGTAACAAACACACACGCTCACAAACTTTCGCCTTTATAATATTAGTGTGACTAGCGGCCCGCCCAAGCTTCGCACGGGTGCAATTTTTTTTTTTAATTTCCGTAATTTTTTTTCATACAAACCTTGTCCTGGCAATAACGAACACAACAAGAAAAGAATTATCCAATTTGGTGCAGGTATTCGAAAGTTATGCGCATACAGACATTTCGGCGACTTTGTTTTATACTATGTTTAAGGATATGTATAGATATACATAGATTGAATGCCTTATAGGTCTAGTGGTTGCAACCGCAACAGCTGAGCGGGTTTGATTTCCAGCACCCTAATTGCATAACACGCTATCAATCACGATCTGAATCATTTTGAAAGATATTGCTAATCCATTGCTTCATGTGTTCGAAAAAAAAAATCTGCTCACAACGCATATAACGCAATGAATGTTGTTGAACTGTCAAAATGAAAACCATTGCTACTGATAGTGTGTTACGCAGATTTGTGCCCAGTTAGCTGCAATGAGTTCGCCCCTTGTTGACCTCCACAACCCAGTTACTGGGTAATACGATACTCTTTGGTTAAGACTGGTTGTCAGACTTTCGGGATTCTCAAAGATCTACAAATGCCAGCCGGGACAAACGCCTTAACGTACTTTCCGAGGCACGGAGGATTCTCGATATGTTATGGATGGTCACCCATCCACGAACCGACCCCGGCAAGTGTTGCTTAACCTCCGATCGACCAATGCAGCTGTTATTATTTAAACACGAGCTCCTCCATAGGACTTAAACATAATTGTTGAAATACCTACACATTTGGCCAATAAAGGCGTGATTTTTGTTTGGCACTCAAACAAATCGCTTAGTTTTACAAGGAAAAAAATAATCACAAATCATTAACATTAAAAACACGTGTTTTGCTCACAAGACAAACTTCGAACAGCCTTGGCAGAACAAATATTTTTTTTTTTTAATGTCGCTTCACAGGTACATACACTGATTTATACATAGATAATTATTTGACCGATGAATATTAATTGTTTGATTTGCAAACTGTACTGCTTCGGAGAATTGTTTGAAGATACATTGAAGAAGCAACCGGATGCTAAACAATATCTGGTATTTCTACGGTATTGGATTTTTTTGCTGGCAGACACAGGTAGATCTAACTTAGTCAGATAAGCTACGCTTCTGCTTGCTTGTGGACGGGTTATCCATCCATTTCCCATGCCTTGGAAAGCACGTTAAGCAGTTGTTCTCGACTGTCATTTGTAGAACTTTGAGAAGCCCGAAAGTCCGACCACCAGTCTTACCAAGGGGCATCGTGTTACCCTGTAAATGGGTTGTGGAGGTCAGATAGGCAGTCGCTCCATGTAATATCCTGGTATTCAGCTGCATTCAGTTAGACTGGAAGCCAACATCAACATAGTTGTGAAAAGGCTAGGCAGATGATTTTTTTGCGAGAGTATAGTAAGTATATACTTACTTAAAAACCTTTTATATACAAAGTAGTTTTAACAATAAAAGAAACTAGTTATAAAACCCAGTGAACGATTCCGCCATTAGTTAAAAAAACGTATTTATTTTTGGACATAGCAACTGGGTTTTTCCTATACTTAAAGGCGTTGTTGGTCACTAAGGCAATCCTTTTATAGTCAATAGAATTTATAGCTTACAGTTTGTCCCAAAAGTGCCTGACGAAAGTGTAAACAAAGGGTTTGTTTACACTTTCGTCAGGCACTTTTCAGGTAAAACCCTTCAAAAACTTACACATCCATCTTTATTTAGAATTTTTCAACTTTATACCTCATCACTTTTTCCTACAATTATTGGCATATAATATAATCAGCCTATAATGTTCCTACTGCTGGGACACAGGCCTCCTCTCGGTGAGAGGGAGTGGGCTGTAATCCACCACGCGAGCCCAGTGCGTGTTGGTAGACATCACATATCTTCGAAGTTTTGGTTCTAGGATATGCCAGTTTACTCACGATGTTTTCCTAAACCGTTTGAAAAAAAAATTGGTGGTGATAAAATGATTTACACAAAGTTAAAATTATTGATATAACAATAGCATTATTAACGAAAATTGAGGTTATATAAAACTAACCTCAGTAATTGTCAAATCAGAAACATCTCTACAATTAAAATTAAAATTTCGGGTTTATGTAATCAAAATCAAATCAAAGCACTTTTGTTAGCGACACCACAAATTGACATTCACAGGCACGTTTTCTAATCCATTTGTTTACATGTTCGTCACATACTTTTGGAACAGATCATACCTATACGAAAATATGTTTTATAGCTTTGATTGCCCTTAACCCTGCTTAAGCGATAGTTAAAAAACCAGTCACACATATTTAACGTATGAGATCACTCTCATTAATAATTATAAAATAAAAAAGTATTATCTCACGATAAATATTAGTGGATGAGGTAAATTCACTCGGTTTGGCAAAGGGCAATGTCCATCCAAGACTTTGATAAATTACCAATCCAATCTGCGTTGCCTTTACCTAACTATGTCGGGAACCGGATGCAGCTGAAGACCTCCACAACCCAGTTACTGAATAACACGAGGCTTTGATAAATGACAAAGATTTTAATTAAAAAAAAAAAAATCATAGTATTGAAAAAATTCGCAGTTATTGAAAATTAGGCTTTTTTGCGACTCTTCTGCGTAGGCTTTAGGTTTTTTAGAAGGCTTCAAATGGCTAAACAGTTTAGTTTTAGATATCCTAAAGTGCTATACCCCATTTGTGTGTCAATATCCATCCTTATCTGAACAGATGACTTTTTTACCCGACTGCAACGAAGCAAAAAGGATATTGGTGTAAAAAAAAAATCAAAATCTTTCAGATGTTTTTACCCGCGATCGTCTGTTTACAAAATAATGCCTGTTTAACGAAGGAATATTTAACATGAATAATGGTAATCCTTAAACAATTGCGCATACAAAAAATCCTGCAGTCAATGTCGCAAAGACATCATTCAAAATGTTTCACGCTCCCAAAATGGCAGAAAGCGTGAAGTTCCAACAGTCAGGATAAAAACATCAAACACAAATCATGTTACATAACAGAATAATCAGCCTATAACGTTCCCACTGCTGGGACACAGGCCTCCTCTCTGTGAGAGTTAGCGGGCCGTAATCCACCACGCGGGCCCAGTGCGGGTTGCAGGTAGATGTCACATGTCTTCGAATGTTTGATTCTAGGACATGTCAGTTTCCTTTCGAAGTTTTCCTTCACCGTTTTGAGAGCAGTGAATAACTTTACATGGAGCACCTGCCTATCCGATCTCCACAACCCAGTTACTTGATAACCCGATACCTTAATAAGACTGGTTGTCAGACTTTCAGGTTTCTGACTACCCGTAACAACTGTCAAAGATCTGCGAATGACAGCCGGGACCAACGGCTTAACGTGCTTTCTGAGGCACCTAGAGGTCATGGTTTCTAATTGATGGTCACCCATCCACGCACCGGTGGACCAACTAATTCAGCGTTATTACTTAACCACGATCCCCTAAAGTTATATAAGAAGGTTATGAATATATTCAAGGTTAACTTGAAGATCTATAGCGGAATTTGCACACAAATATTAATATTGTATAAATTACATTAATATTCTGTGAGGTTATGTTTAAAATGGATTTCCCTTATAGGAGCCAAGGTATTTAGATTAGGTAGGTGCGTCGATGAAGCACGTTTTTGGCGAACTATTGTTTTTTTTAAAGATTTCCGGAAACTAGTTTTTTAAAAGACTACTTATTTATTTCATTATCTGCGTAGCCTTTTCCCAACTATGATGGGGTCGGCTTCCAGTCTAACCGGATGCAGCTGAATACCAGTATTTTACATGGAGCGACTGCCTATCTGACCTCCACAACCTAGTTACGATTACGTTAATACGATACCCCTTGGTAAGACTGGTTGTTAGATTTTTGACGACCCGTAACGACTGAGATCCACGAATGACAGCCGGGACCAACGGCTTAACGTGCTTTCCGAGGCGCAGAGAATTCTTTCTTTCTCAAACTTTTCAAACTTTCGCCAGTGTGTTATGGGTGTATGACCCCTTGTCAGTAGCACTTGCGACCAGTAGACCAACGAGGTAGTAAAAAAAGTATCAACCAGAATCAGAATATTTATTTGTGAAACATAGGTATTTCCATAAAGGTCTGTGGTTAAAATAATATAACATAATAACAACAAAAACTGCAATCTTCGTATATTTAAAGAACGTTCACAGTCTGATCTCAGTCTCAATCTGTCAAACATACCTCTAATTTCCCTCCATTTTTGACAAGTTTTTGACATTGATTGTCGCTGAGATGAGTTTGCGATTAGATTTGGAACGTTTTTAATTACAGAAATTGGTTTTCTGGAGTTTCCATGGTGTCGTTGCATAATTAATTCAGGGTCTAACCTTCCTTCATAATTTTGCCCAAATCAGTCTAAAAATCGTGATCACATTATTTTATTAACATTATTAATGAATACTCTAAAATAATTACTTGAATGTCAAATATTAGCATAGTTCTTTATTTGGAGTTCTTCTTATATGCAAATGGTCTACCCACGGTAAATAATTGTTTTTTAATAATTAAAATTAATAAAGCATTCCTATTAAGAACTGCATCGCTTTTTAAGGAATTCGGTGATTGTTAAAAAATTTGCATATTTTTAATTGTTTGCATGCTATAACTTTCTGTAAATTATTTCATCACCACTGCTCTCAAAACGATAAAGGAAAACATCGTGAGGAAACCGGCATGTCTTAGAACCAAAAATTCGAAGACATGTGACATCTACCAACCCGCACTGGGCCCGCCTGGTGGCTCACTCCCTCTCACAGAGAGGAGGGCTGTGTCCCAGCAGTGGGAACATTATAGGCTGATTATATTATATACAATAATTATAGGAAAAAGTTGTGAGTTATGAAGTTGAAACCTTAATAAAGATGAATGTGTAACTAATTCACTTCAATGAGTGATTGTGTAAGAATTCAATCTAAAAAAGGTTTGTTTACACTTTCGTCAGGTACTTTTGGGACAAACTATAAGCTATAAATTCCATAGACTATAAAAGGATTGCCTTAGCGTGATCAACAGCATTTTAAATACAGGAAAAACCCGGTTGCTATGTCCAAAAATAAATACATTAGTACATTGCCGAGTACATTTAGATTGCCATCGACACGCTAAGAAGAAGAATATGTTTTTTTAAGTAATGACGGAATTCTTCGCAGGGTTTTTTTTAGTTTCTTTTATTGTTAACGCTGTTTGTAGGTATTTAGAAGGTTTTTAAATAAGTATATAGGTACCTACTTACTATACTCTCGCAAAAAAATCATGAAAAGTAAGTTTAATTTATAATATGTATAGATAGATGACATTAGCGAGGGGTCCGTGGCTAAATAATAACAGTCGCACAGGTCGATCGGTTAGGTTAAGCTACGCTTGCCGCGGTTAGTCAGTAGATAGGTGACCATCTTTACCTACCGAGACCTCTCCGTGCCTCGGAAAGCACGTTAAGCCGTTGGTCCCGGCTGTCATTCGTGGATCTTTGAGAGTCGTTACGTGTAGTCAGAAACCCGAAAGTCTGACCACCAGTCTTACCAAGGGGTATCGTATTACGTGTTACCAAGTAACTGGGTTGTGCATGTCAGTTAGGCAGTCGCTCCATGTAAAATACTGGTGTTCAGCTGCATCCGGTTAGACTGGAAGCTGACCCCGACATACATAGTTGGGAAAAGGCAGCTGATAACGGTATAGTTGACATTTGACATTATTATCTATTTTTAATTCCCCTAGGTTTTTTACTTGTAACGAAAAAGAACTATAAGATTTGATTACATTATGCATTAATGGGTTATAGCACTTAATGGGTCGCAGATTTCTTCTTTTTTTATTGTGACATCTATCGCTTTATTTAAAAAAAATAACCTTTTAATAAACTTGGACAAGGAAATAAAAATTCGTGTTTTTTTTTTATTATCGTAGCTTTTATAGTATATTAATAAAATGATAATAACATAATAAAATTCGATCCGTTTACCTACTTTTACCGCGGATGATCTTGAAATCTGTATCTATATTATGTATAAATAACAATGAATAAAATAGAATCGCCGAAATATATGTACCTACGCGCATAACTTGACGAACGATTGCACTAAATTGGATTATTCATTTTTTGTTGTGTTCGGTGTTGCCAGGACAATGTTTATAGGGAAGAAAATTTCGGAAATTTGAAAAAAAAATATTGCTCCCATGCGAAGCTGAGGCTGGCCCGATATTCCCGCGGGATCGACACTTAGGCGGGTTAAACCGCGGGGCGCAGCTAATAAAACATAAAAAAACAACTTTTTATTTATTTTACAAACCAACCTTTTTATTACTTTTAATATAAAACTTATACCAATTGCGTCGCTGGACTAGAGGTCGCAATTACTACATACTACTGAGCATGAAGGTCGTGAATTCGAGTCCCGGGTCGGGCGTGTTATAGGACTTTTCCACCAGGAATCTGGATGTGTACCCGGTTGATGGTGCCTAACCCTTTAAGGAATACAGACGTAATGTTATGAAAACACAAGCAAAAAAAAAACGAAAAAAAAAAAAAACAAAAAAAAAATCTCGCTATAAAATCAAAATGTTTCTGCTAACGCTACCCAAGCCAACCGGTTGATACTTCGCGGGTGTTACCGCGTTATTTTGTAATATTTAATCAATACCAAGCGTTACATGTAGGATGCACAACATGGTTATATCATACACTAGCTGTGCCCCGTGGTTCCGACCGACCGCGTCGTATCGCATCGCCCGCGCTTTTCATTTTCGCGTAGCGTTCTTTCTGACTTTCTTTTCTATTTGCTCGGCTCCTAAGGGTCGTAGCGTGATGATAATAACGCGGTCAGGTGATGCGATGCGATGGCAACAAGCAATTTCACGCGGACGAAGTTGCAGATAGAAGCTAGTTTATAATAATGCAGATACTAGCAGCACCCCGCGGTTTCACCCGCATAAGTGTCGATCCCGTGGGGATATCTGGATAAAAAGTACCCTATGTCCTTTCCCGGGACTCAAACTATCTCTGTTCCAAATTTCATCTAAATCGGTTCAGCGGTTTAAGCGTGAAGAGGTAACAGATAGACAGACACACTTTCGCATTTATAATACGAGTATTACTAGTAGCGCCCCGCGGTCTCACCCGCGTAACTTTCGATCCCGTGGGAATATCGGGATAGAAACTATCCTATGTCCTTTCCCGGGGCTCAAACTATCTCTATACTAAATTTCATCTAAATCGGTTCAGCGGTTGAAGCATGAAGAGGTAACAGACAGACAGACACACTTTCGCATTTATAATGCTAGCAGCGCTCCGCAGTTTCACCCGCGTAAGTGTCGATCCCGTGGGAATATCGGGATAGAATCTATCCTATGTCCTTTCGCGGGACTCAAACTATATACTAAATTTCATCTAAATCGGTTCTGCGGTTTAAGCGTGAAGAGGTAACAGACAGACACACTTTCGCATTTATAATATTAGTATGGATTATACATATTACCTACATAAATATGCCATCACAATTTATTAGTGGTTGGCGTATCCGGTTGCACTGGAAGCCGACCCCAACATAGTTGGGAAATGGCACCCAGATTACGGACTCCCTCCTCAAGTCGTACTCCTCATTACTGAGGGTCGTGATCCTCCCTTGAAAACATTTTTTCCCTGACGATGTTTCGCCATCTCTGTCTATCCTTGGCCAAGTGAAGCGCATCATGAACTTTCGTGTTAAGAGAAGAGCTTATCTGGTCGGACCATCGCAAAGGGCTGCGACCTCTTGGACGTTTACCATCCACCTTGCCGGTAACCATCAGTTGTTCGAGGTTATTGCCATCTTTCCTCGCTATATGGCCGAAAAATTCCAAAACTCTGCGGCGACAGGTAGTAGAGAGTCTGGTCTTTATTCTGAGCTCGCGTAGGATGGACTCGTTGGTGCGGAATGCAGTCCAGGGTATCTGGAGCAACTTCCTCCAACACCACATCTCGAAGGCGTCTATACGAGCTCGATCGGCCTCGGACTAGTGGAGATGAATTCAAACATAAATCGACGATTTTATTTACCTTAATAATTATTTTGACTTCTCCTATAAGTTGACACAGAATATTCCGTTGCACATAATGTTAATTTTAACATTTTCCATATTCATTTTACACTTCGAAATAAGTTATATCCATGACTTGGTCCTTATGACCGTTATTAGTAAAGGAGGATGGGCAAAAATGTATGGAAGCTGGTACCCGAAAACCAATGGTAACCAATAAAAATAATTTATATACAGTTTTAAAGGTCTAATTATGTAGAAAAATAGTCGTTATGAGGGATAGTCGCAGTTCGCTATCCGTTCAGAGATATACAACCTTTAATATTCACATTTTTCTGTGAATCATATTATTTGATTTCATGGGTCTCTATGACCGTTATTAGTTTTACTGACTGATTACTTCTTTGGTCTAGCGGTCGCAAACGCTACTGCTGACCATGAAATCCTGGGTTCGATTCCCAGTTCGGGTAAAGGCTCTCGCAGATAGACGCGACACGACCGTGTGACGCGATTCTGGTAGAATAATTTCATAGAAATTGTTCTTGTGGCGCTGTCGTGAAAAAAAAAACATTATTGAATTTTTTCTTCAGTAGTTTCTCAGTAGCAGCCCGGAGTCTGGACTTGTGCCCGGTTGATGGCAATAGGCTCGCCCCCAATTACATGGGATTTAAACATAACTGGGCAGTGGGCCGTAATCGACCACGCGGGCCCAGTGCGGGTTGCTAGATGTCACATGTCATCGAATTTTTAGTTGTAGGACATGCCGGTATCCTCACGATGTTTTCCTTCACCGTTTTGAGAGCAGTGGTAATGAAGTAATTTACTCAAAGTAAAGCGCCTGTCTTGGTTCGAACCTATGACCTACACCTCTGCTCTCTAGGTATACAAAGATCATTAGATATACAAAGTTGAAATTACTGTCGTATCGTCGTCCACATTGTATGGCAAAATAGAATCTGGCGCCAGATGCTTGAACTTCACCAAAATTACGATTATTACTAAGTATACAAAATCTTCCATTGCCCTTTTAACAAACCAGACATAAGCACAATTTACGATCGGTAAAATTAACGAGTCGTTAGCGAAGTAGGAACCGCGGACTTAAAAACACTTTAATTAGTAATTCCAATGAAAACCGCTAGCATTAGATGCGTTTTAAATGTTGTTTGTGAGTAATTTTATGTTAACAATATTCAATGACCAGCTTATTTCTTAAGATATCGTTTGTTAAGAGGAATGCGTAAAGGTAGTCCAAAAGATTCAAAGATCCGTGGCATAGACACCTGTTGTCGCGCCATTTTGAAAATGGCGGCCACGCATAGCTGATATCAATGCAAAAATAATTCCGATCCAGCCTGTCCCTTGCTGCCCTCTCCCAGCGACGCCCTAAGCCGAGGTCCGTACCCCACAAGGGGTGCCCTTAGCGTGTAGTCGCTTAGTTTTTAATCTCAAACTCAAAGCATTTATTTCAATTAAACCAATTATAGGCACTTTTGAATTGTCAAGGGGTCGGTCAGTCAGAAAGATGAAACTAGTTGCCCATTCCAAAGCGTAGGTACCTATGGAGAAGAACGGGCAAGAAACTCCATGGACACTCTTTTAAATCAAAATAATATGGCTACAAAGTCTTGGTTACATCATTCATGTTCAAAATTATACATGTGAGAACGCTGCAGAACGTTAAAAGCGTCCATAATGAAAAGATGAGAATAAACAACAATTCAAATATTAAATCAAAATAAAATAAGCCATGGCAGCAAAGAGATGACCAGTCCTTACTGACGGCGCCCGTTCACGAACTGACGTTTAAGTTTTTTAAGTCCTGGTTGGAGGCCTTAATTTATTGAGGCATCTACAGGCAAGTCCGGATAAGCAGACGACAACCTTCTAGGTTAACGTCTGCTTAATGCCATTACCAAAAAAAAAAAAAACTGTGCAAATTGAAAACATAAATAAGACCAAACCCCGTAAATTGTCACCTTTCTGAAATATTAACATTCACAGTTGATTATTGACTCACGTGATCAATTTTGAACGTTAAAAAAATGGTTCGACAGGTACCTAGGTATACCACAAACAAAGCCCTTTAAATTCCGCAAGCTCATTCGCCTTAAAGAAATTGGCGACATTTAATTAACAGTGAGTTTGAGAATTATGAAAATGACATTTCGAAGTCTACCTAGGAATTCTGTTTTGTAACTATCATAGTGGATAATATTTTGAGAGGTGACAGTACTCATGAATATTAACAGCTTTTAATCACGAATTTATTTTGAATTATCGAAAATAGTTTCAAAAGGACAATTAGTGTTTCATGGATTGCCTTTGGGCGCATTATGTCCAATTCGCAAAATGTCCAATTATCAATGAATTGGTCCAGTTCGCAATTGGTCCAGTTCGCAATTGGTCTAGTTCGCAATTGGTCCAGTACGCAATTAGGTGGCGTCCTTGATTACAATGGTATATTGAAAATGTATGAAAGAAATTCTTTTTAATTTCCGTCGTATAACTAGTTTCTACTCGTGACCTCGTTCGCGTCAAATTTCTTGTTCCCCTGATCCACCCTATCGTATCGCATCGCCTGCTCGCGCTACGACTTAATTTTCGCTCAGCGTTCTTTCTGATTTTTTTTCATTTTGCTCAGCTCCTAAGGGTTATAACGTGATGTTAAATAGCCTATAGCCTTCCTCAAGAATTGGGCTATCAAATACAAAAAAAAAACCTTTTAAAATAATTTGGTAGTTTAGATATTAGCGCGTTCAAAAAACAAACAAACTCTTCAGTTTTATTATTATGTATATAGATATACCTACAAACGTAGGTATATTATTCTTTTGTCCCACTGCAGGGCAAAAGCTATTCTTTTGTCCCACTGCAGGGCAAAAACTATTCTTTTGTCCCACTGCAGGGCAAAAACTATTCTTTTGTCCCACTGCAGGGCAAAAGCTATTTTTTTGTCCCACTGCAGGGCAAAAGCCTCTTCTCAAAAAGAGAAGAAACAAGCATTGATCACCAAGCTTGCTCACAGCGCGTTGGCGATTTCCGCCAATATTTTATAACACCCATCGCAAAATTTTAATAGGCATATAGATACATATCAAATTATGTTAATTTTATACCTATACTAAAACATTGACAAAATTTATGAGCTTAATATCAATAAATAACCTAATTTTGATTTATAAGCATAATAAAAATCATTATCTTGAAACTTGACCATTTTTATTACAAAGTTTAAATGTCATTTTTGACAGTCGTTCTTAATTAGGAAAAAAATACTGTCATTTGTTTTTTTTTTCTGTTATTGAAGGTCTCTTGTTCTCGTACCTACAGGGAAGGAACAAACACGATGTCCAGAGGGGCAATTCTCGTAATTTTAAGAACGTTCACAGTCTGATCTCAGTCTCAATCTGTCAAAAATGCATCTGATTTCCCTAAATTTTTGACAAGTTTTTGACATTTGTTTGTCGCCGAGATGAGACTGCGACTAGATTTTGAACGTTTTAAATTACGAGAATTAACCTTTAGACTATTAAATCTAGAGGGGCAATTCTCGTAATTTTAAGAACGTTCACAGTCTGATCTCAGTCTCAATCTGTCAAAAATGCATCTAATTTCCCTAAATTTTTGACAAGTTCTTGACATTTGTTTGTCGCCGAGATGAGACTGCGACTAGATTTAGAACATTTTTAATTACGAGGATTGGCCTTTAGAACTCCTCACGATGTTTTTCTTCACTCACAAGTCACCCGAGGTGACCGAGCAACCGCGGTAATCAATGATTAATCAATTATTTATTCACAATAAATCACTGTTAAAATAAAATAAATTTGCAACCGCCTTGGGCTATTGACAAATTAATAAAAAATTAAATCATAATATAAATTATATGCAATGATGCGTTATTAAAATTCGTAAGTACCTACATAATTAATTATATTTGAATAATTAATTATTCATTTGAAATTATTTACTTCTATTGCAAATTGCAATTATGAACTCCTGAACTCCTAATTAAGCTGCAGGTCGTTAATCTTCTGTCTTATTTTCAGTTAATTCTTGTACCTAATTGCAATTGTAGTACCTAGTCAATTTGCTCAACAATTAATTACGATTTGGCAATTCTATTCAATATTTTGTTAATGATCTATATTCTATAGTTATTCTGTTATCACATAGAATCATAGATAATTCGATATTCAACCTTGTCATATTGTATATTAACAAACCTGCGGAAATTGATTGGTTTAAAATGCCACTCGGTTGCAAAAATAATATTTAGAGATTTCATAATTACAGTTCTCAATGTTATCTATTATGTAATTAGTTTTTGCTCATGACTTTATCTGCGTAGATTTTGGCTTTAAGAGGAAATGCGGTCGGAGAGACTTTTGAAAAATCTTAAGTAAAAAGTTGTATTTCGAGGTTAGGCTCTCGCCTATTTCCTCCTCCAACATTGGACCAAACCTTTTTTCATTAATAGTTTACACTAGGCCTCTGTTGACAGCGGTTTAAATCGGCATTTTTGACGGTTCTATTGCTTATAAAAATAATGTATCATCAAAAAGGAAAACATAGGGACATACAAGTAGTTAATATTTATTATTTAGTAAAAAAATCATTGCTTTATGGTTATTAACCAGAAAGAAAACAGGCGAAAGTGTTTCTATGGAGAAACGGCCACCCGCATTTCCTCTTAAGACCTACAAACTTCAACACCGCATTTCTCCCCGTTTGCGGTTTTTTTTTAATATTGCCGTAAGTGCGAGCACTGCTGAGCGTGTCCTGGGTTCGATTCCCAGGTGAGGCAGTGTTATTGAATATTCCCATAAGAAATTGGCTAGGCAGATGATGATGAGTCCAATTTTGAAGGAAGGTAGGCTTTTTAACAATACGCTAAGAATCTAAGGAGCCGCGCAAAAAAAAATTGTCAGAAATAACGTTAAGGGAAAATGAAGTAAAAGCGCGGGTTCACGAGAACGAAGTCGCGGACAGAAGCTAGTTCATTTCATTCATTTATTTATTCATCAAGTATAAGCTAACAGTCTTCTTAGACTAAAAATAAATAAAATAAATACGGAGCAACATAAAATTTGTAAACAGAAAACAATCTTAGACATAAAATTAGAAACTAAACAATTCTTTCTTCATATTTAAGTAAATATACACATGTTTAGCGATTGTCCATTGAGAGTAAAAAAATAAATCTGCCTCAGGAATATATTTTAGAAAGTCATTTAGTAACTTAATTGCTCTAGCAGTGGGAGTGTTAATGGTTTGGGGAGCATTTGTTATATTAAGGATTTCAAAAGAATTTTATTGTGTTATTGTATTAGAATGTCAATAGTTTCTATGTTAATCCGTTTATAATTTATTTATTCAGAACATTTGGAATGCTATTGTGCAAAATGTTGGTTTGTTAGGAAAATTTTAGAAATTTGTCTTAGTTTTGCGGTTATTGGATCGGATTTGCGAAATTGTAGGTCGAATTTAGAAAGACATTTGAAAGAGCTTTGTTAGGAAAGCTTAGGATCAAAATTACGGTCACCTGGGTTATATGTAAATATTACGAAATGAAATTAGACTGTTTTTGTTAAACACAGTAGTTTTTGGCCGAGACAGTTCGAATACCTATGTAGGTAGATTTATTGTTATAAAGTAGAAAGATATAGTTTTTTCTATATAAGCACTTTTTTATGATTATTTTCTTTGAGCACTAAGCAAAGTGATTGAAAAAAAAAATCGGTCATAACTTTTGAACCGTAAAAAACGACATTCTCAGGGTTAAAAATTTTGGAAATAACCTTGCCCACGCCCCTATTCGATTTGATCCATACTTCCAGGGACACCCTGTATAGGTATAGGCTCCATAATAAAAGAAACTTTAACAAATGAAAAACTTAAACTAAGTAATTATGATTTAGAAATGAAATTGCTACACTCAACACTATTTTGACTTCTCGTAATTGTGAGTGTGTGAGTATGTTTGTATGTATGTAGCAGTGGTGATTAACCACTTACCTGTCCCGCTCTACGCATGACGTCCTCTAGAATGTCCCAGAACACTTTTTTTCGGCGCGCCACGGGTCGTCTCGCCACTTAAACGCGATCCGTACTTGACCAGTCTCGCTTAATCTAACCAATGAATGGAATTTAATTAAACCATTCTAACAATATCCTCTCTCTTCTCATTCCAGCTCATCTCCTAGGCAGCATCATGCACAGCATGAACGTCTCTCTCCTCAACCCTGGAGAGTGCCAGTCCAAGATCACGCAGGACTACCCCCACCTTCTGGAGCACTACGACCAGGACAGCTGCGTCTGTGGACAGCCTACCAATCCCGCTAATAATATCTGCAAGGTAAGGATCAATTCTTTGTTTTCCTATCACATATTTCGATCACCATTGCAGTTGTGTAACAATACCTATCTAGTATCGATTGATAAGGGTAAAGCTACGCTTGTCGCTCTGGTCTGTGGATGGGTGACCATATTTACATACCGAGACCCCTCCGTGCCTCGGAAAGCACGTAAAGCCGTTGGGTCCCGGGCTGTCATTCGTAGATCTTTGAGAGTCGTTATGGGTAATCAGGAGCCCAAAAGTTTGACAATCAGTCTTACCAAGGGGTATCGTATTACCTAGTAACTGGGTTGTGGAGGTCAGATAGGCAGTCACTCCATGTAATATACTGGTATTCAGCTGCATCCAGTTAGAATAGAAGCCGACGCCAACATAGTTGGGGAAAGGCAGGCAGATGATGATCAATTCCTTGTGCAAAATTATCCATCATTGCCTCGCGAACTCTTGGGATCTGCCACGACTTGCAGGGATAGGCTTATAGGGGCAGGCAACAATAGACCTATTGTCAAGATTGGAGAATCTTACCTTTGAGCCTAGCCTATCAAGAATCTGACAAAGCATTGACATAACAGACAACATCCTCCATCAGATTCAGCAAGGAGAAAATCTCAGCGCACTGCGTAATTTTAAAGTTAAAGATACAAGAAAGCCATTAAATTGTAACTACCTACAGCAGGCGCATCGCCATATTTCATTCAACCTTATTTTCATCATGAAATACATCATCATCATCATTTCACCCGAAAGACATCCACTGCCGGACATAGGCCTCTCCCAAGCACCTCCACTTCGACCGGTTTTGTGCTTCTCGCATCCAACGAGTTCCTGCGGCCTTCATAAGGTCGTCGGTCCACCTTGTGGGAGGTCTTCCAACGCTACGTCTTCCGGTACGCGGTCGCCACTCCAGAACCTTTCGGCCCCATCGGCCATCTGTTCTACGAGCAATGTGCCCTGCCCGCTGCCACTTAACTTTTGCAATCCTTTGGGCTATGTCGGTTACCTTGGTTCTCCTGCGGATCTCTTCATTTCTGATTCGATCACGCAGAGAAACTCCAAGCATAGCCCTCTCCATTGCCCTTTAGGTGATTTTCAGTCTTCTAATAAGGCCCACTGTGAGCGACCACGTTCGGCCATGTTCAGCGACCATGAAATACGCAATCATAGAAATGTAAAAATCAGCTTTGGAAGGAAATCGTCTTGGAGTTAATAAAACTCACACCTAACCATCATCGTTATCTGCCTAGCCTTTTTTACCAACTATGTTGGAGTCGGCTTTCAGTCTAACCGGATGCAGCTGAATACCAGTATTTTACATGGAGCGGCTGCCTATCTGACCTCCACAACCTAGTTACTAGGTAATACGATACCCCTTGATAAGACTGGTCGTCAAACTTTCGGGCTCCTGACTACCCGTAACGACTCTCAAAGATCCATGAATGACAACCGGAACCAACGGCTTGACGTGCTTTCCGAGGCACGGAAAGGTCTCGGTATGTAAAGATGGTCACCCATCGACATACCAACCGCGACAAGCGTAGCTTAACCTGATCGATCGACCTGTGCGGCTGTTATCATTTAGCCACTGGTCCATCTAAAACACACCTAACCATTCTGACTAATTTCATTACTCATTTTCCAATTGCTTCAACATCTAATAACATCTTTTTTTCATTCCAGGTCGACATCGGCAGCGCCCTCGCTTGCACAACTGGCGACAACCACTTCGTTATCAAAGGAGTTTACTCTTGGGATTCTGGTAAGCATCTTCTACGTTCTTCTATACTTTTAGTATTTAGATTATAGAGGCGAAAATGCCCTGGCAATGAGGACGTTGAAAATATGCAGTATGTAGCTCAGAAAAAGTTTCAATACCGTTCGGTTTTGATTGAATAATATTTCAGACAGGCACTAGAGACATTGCAGTGTTGTGTCTTGAATGGAAATGCACCTGCAATATCTCTTATTCTGCAGACATGGCTTGTTTGACATCCGATAAATCAAATTAAAATTCATTTATTCAAACTAGGCTGAGAATCAGCACTTTTCGAACGTCAAAATTACAAAAGACAGTCCCCCAAAACGCCCGCCCTTCACCACTTCCTAGTGCTTTCGCTGGGGAGAAGAAGTGACGGAACAAACTCCCCAGCAGCACAGCTGTCTGTTCAGTTAGAAAATAATTGATTTTATACAATAAAAGTAATTAACATTACAGGACACAGAACATTAAATTAAATTATTTGCCATAGGTTAGCTAGCCACGCCAATATACCAAGAAATACAATAAACACTATAGGTAAAAAAAAAATGTAAACAAAAAAACTTACTACTTAAATAAAAGCCTCCAGGTATAAAGGGCGTGACAGCTTACATATTCATGCAATGCTGGGTTCTGTTTACATAGCTGTCACAGGAATAAAAAAAAATTGACTTGATATAAAAAAAAAAAACACGTACTCCATTATGGCCGACAAGCATTTTCTGTGTACCGGTATCATTACAGAGATATTGGTAAGAAACCACAGTGTCTGTACCTAATGTCAGCAACACAACAGCAAAAGCTTTGGTGTTACAATGTCATAGTGCACGAAGTAACGGTAGAACAATATCTCCGAAGGCACAGGTTTCATCTAGTTTAGGAGGCAGGGTTTCCACCATTCGAGACACCTTTTTACAACCAATTGTTTCTTGTAACCTATATTTACTACTTATTGTTACAACGGTATTTAGTATCAATAAAGTTATTTAGTTTATTTATCTATTTACACATAAATTATATATTTAAATATTAGAATATAAAAGAAATATAAAAACTATAAAAATATAAAAAATAGTAGCCCACCGGTATCGGGAACAGGGTCCAAGCTACCGGCGGTCAGGGCTCCAGAGAGAGGAACCTCCTGACAATGCGAGCCGTGTCCAGAAGTACTGCATTCTGAATCAAGCCCTTGATCCAGCTGCCCAACGAGAGCCTCCTCAGGTGTTGGTCGAGGCTCTTGGCTATCAACCCACTGGCTGTAACGACTATCGGCACAATGATTGCTGAGTCAACATCCCACATGTCGACAATAAAGTTATTATTACCATAGTGTTTATAGACTAAAACCTCGTTTCAGCAAATGCACCGTTGGATCTGTTACAGGAAAAGAACTCATCCTCATAATTTTTCATTCAAATTAGTACTTATTTTTTCTTATTTTTTTTCCCACAGGCTGCCAGACTGGTAACCAGCTAGCCGCATTCTACAAATTTGACCTGGAATGGTACGAATGGGCCATCGGTTTGGTTGAGAGCGTACGCTTCACCCAATACACCACCACCAAGATTACCAAGAACAAAATCATCAGCCAGGTCTCGGGAGTTAAGGAAACCTTCGGCAGCGGTATCAAGGGATCCTTCGGTGTTGGAGTCAAGGGGTCTTCAGGAGGTGGAGTTAAGGGATCAGTCTCCTCAGGAGCCACAGCTGTATCTGGATCAGGATTTGGCGTCCAAGGCTCTGGCCAATCAGGACAATACAGCCAGTTCAGTTCAGGATCTTCAGGATCTGGTATTAAGGGATCCGTCACATCTGGATCAGGAGCCATCACTGGGTCAGGATCTTTAGGCATCAAAGGATTCGGAATCGAAGGCCAGAGCCAATCAGGAGAGTTCAGCCAATTCGGCAGCGGATCCACGAAATTCTCAGAATCTGGGGAGTTTGGATCAGAAATCAAGGGACCTATCCAGAAGACTTTTAGCGCAACTTACTCCGAAAAGAAGTTCTACCAGAGCGAGCCTAAGATAGTAACTTACACGACAAAACCCGAAATTGTAACCTTCACAACGAAGCCCGAATATTTTACTTACACAACTAAGCCTAAATACGTTACATATACAACTAAACCCGAAATTGTAACTTACACAACTAAACCTGAAATTGTAACCTACACAACTAAGCCTGAAATTATTACTTATACAACTAAACCCAAGATTGTGACGTTTACAACTAAGCCGCAGATTATCAGGTATGATTACCAGACTTCTGGAAGTCAGACAAACCAGCAGGTGGTAGCACCAGCAGTATCATTTAACCCATCTTTCTCAGAAGTGGTAGGGGCCAAACACACTCATGACGGAAACTGCAAGTGTCTGGAAGGAAAGAAATAAACGATTTTTGTTTTTGTTAAAAAAAGATAAAATTGGTAACAAAAGTTATGGAGATCTAGTGCCATAAAATTATTATTCGCAACTATTTTTTTTTTTAATAAATATTGTTTTTTTTTTAATGTTTTGAACACAGTACAAAAAATACTCCAGTTCCTATAAGAAAAGAAGAGTTACCTTTTTTCTGGTCATTATAAATTGAGTTCTTTTTTTTTCGGAAACTGCGAGCGAAATAATTCTGATGAACTTTTTTTATTTATAAATATTAAAGATCTGTAAATAGGTAGGATATTTTTAATTTTTCACGAGAACCTAGTATTTTTTACGAAGATTTTTATCGTTTATTTTTATTCCTCGACATTTTTTTTTTACTTTTATTTTAAAAGGGCTTTAAATTTTTTAAACTTTTAATTTAAAACTGCCAATTTTTTAATCCTTAAAAGTATTAATTTCTTATTCACCCCGCCCCTTGCTTTGTATTTTTTTAATACATTGTATTTTATTACTAAGTATAGCACTATAAATATATGTAACGTTTTTTAAGAGAAAAATTGTCAAAAATTAGAAATTTGACCATATTGGATGATCCATAATGGCCAAAATGGTCGACTATCTAATACAATTGGTATTTAGTTGTAATAAACGAACCTTGCTGATTTGAATCTTAAAAAAAGAAAACCTTAAGATCGATTTAAAAAAATAAAATGATTTTTTGCAAAACCATTTTTTAATTTAAGATTGAAACCAGCCGGAGTTTGTAAAATAAAATAAGTACTTTTTATATAAAGAAAAATATTCACAATAAGTATTTAGTCAATATACCTACGTATAATATTATGTATTGATATAAACCGTTTCTTTCTAATTATTGTCTACAAATTAAGATTAAAATAATTGAAATAAATGGAATTTACAAATAATTAAATTTGAATATTATTTATTTATTTAATTATCCTTCTCTCTCCACCTTTCAGTATTGTACCTGCAGTCAGAGAAATTAATTAATCGTTATGCAAATTGAAGCGAAAACTCATCGATATGTGAATCCTGCCGTTAATGCCCGTCCTAACCTAAGGTCAGAGGAGCAATTCTCGTAATTTTAAGAACGTTCACATTTCACAGTCAGAGGGGTAATTCTGGTAATTTTTAGAACGTTCACATTTCACAGTCAGAGGGGTAATTCTGGTAATTTTTAGAACGTTCACATTTCACAGTCAGAGGGGTAATTCTCGTAATTTTTAGAACGTTCACATTTTACAGTCAGAGGGATAATTCTCGTAATTTTAAGAACGTTCACAGTCTGATCTCAGTCTCAATCTGTCAAAAAAATACTTCTAGTTTCCCTACATTTTGACAAGTTTTTGGCATTTGTTTGTCGCCGAGATGAGACTGCGACTAGATTTTGAACGTTTTAAATTACGAGAATTGGCCATCGTCGCTCACCGAGTCACAAAAGTTCCACCTTGGAGTTAGCCAAAGAACAATGGAGCGCAGCATTTTAAGCGTTAAACGAACAGAAAGAATGCGAAACACTATGCTGCGCTCCAAAACGGGGGTCCTAGACGTAGGCATAAAGGGGGGGTCACGTCAGCCGCATGCATAGCGACCGCTGAGCACAGGGCAACAGTCTCCACACGGTTGGTGCCTGAGGATGGACGGCGCCGCCAAGGCCGGCCCAGGAAGAGATGGCGAGAGTCGAGACGACCTAGACGCGTACCCAGTGGCGTGCATTGGTTTCCAGAATAGGTAGACACTAGGCCCGGTCTAGTCTAGGCAAACGCGGTCACTAATCAGAAAAAAAAGTGAGGTCAAAAGAATGGTTATTTGAGTAGGCAGTGATAAATTGCGAAGGTTGAACGTCATGGTATTACGCGTGGGACGTACGTATTTTTAATTTTGTCGTATTAACTTGAACGAGTAAAGACCAATGACAATGTGCGAATAGCACGGGAGCCGAATAAGCCGTCTGGCGACTGCCTACTGCCGCACGCCGCGCGTGTTTGTATGAAGATTTTGTTTTTTGTTATGTATGATAATTTAGTGAGTTTCTTAATTGTGGGGCACACACTAAAATGTAATTGACAGGTTTATGTTGATATATCGAAGTAGTCACTGCTAATGCCTATATGCAATGCACGCCACTGCAGTCACCCATCCTCGGCCTTGGACCAACCTCGGCAAGCGTAGCTTAACTTTCGAACGACCCGTTCGGCTGTTTTCATTTAGCTACAAGCCCCGGGTCAGCTTCCAATCTAACCAGATGCAACTGAATACCATGTTTCCCTTAGAGCCCCGTTGACTGCCTTAACTAAAACTTAACAAAATCTTTTTTACCTACGAAGTAAATCTACTCACTAAAATAAAAACATCGGATTTGTAGATTGTTCAAGAAAGTAATCTGTTTATCCTTACTTACCTAAGCATTCACTGTATCAAGTTTTAATATTTATTTAAATACAAACAACAAGTCTTATTAATTACATTATACAAGCTATCACTAAAATGTATGTTATGCACAGTATAACTAGGTAGATATAGTAAAAAATAAAAGGAAAAGAGTGACGCTCATTGGGGTTGTTATATTTGCGCCGTTTGAGGTTTTCTGCTCTTGCAGCATCCGACTCAGAATAATTAATCTTAAAACTTTAATCTTCTACAGAAGAACAACTTTCGTTGCTTTTGATCTGGGTGTCGAAGGATCATTTGCCGTAGTATGCGAGTATTTTGGTATCCATAGTACAGGAATATCCTTTGTGCTTGCTATTAACTAACTGAAGGTACCTTTTAGTAGGTTTGCCAATGTTCTTCTTATTATTTTTCCTGTCGCTGACGCGACTGTAGGTATTTTAGATCTTGTTTGCCCAAAACTTCATAGCCAATTCCACGGCGTTATCGGTGGCAGCGCAGAGGTCACTTTGACTGTATGTTTTGGGATATAGAGGCCAGGATAGGAGGTGGAGCATGGTTTGCGAATCATTGCAATATCAATTAAAAATCTACAGCAAAAACAAAACACTACTGTTAACGCCATCTATTATATTATTCCAGTACTAAGCCGCTGCTTAGTACTGGAATAATATAATAGATGGCGTTAGAGGGCGCTCCCTCTAGTGGCGAATAGCGATACTACTCAAAATTTGCTCCGCCATCTAGTATTGAGTTGTAGTATCACTTCATCAATCAGACGACAAAGCTTTTGTATTTTATCAACAGATGGCAGTAATTTGCCATATTTTGAATGTATTACAATTATAAAACCGATTTTTCAAGTTTGCCGAAAATATTACAACAAAACTAAATTATAACGTTTCACCATATTAATAAAACCATACCAGATATTACTAAAACCATTTCGTATCAAAATTCCTTCGTGAAACCGAAAAGACCCGTCCAAAATCCACGAAAATCTCCCGTTTTCAAATCAGTCAAATTGACTTTTCTATTGCAAGTCAATGTAAACAAAAAAAAAAAAAAAACATTTACAATTTTTCTATAAAAACCCCAAAAAACATGTCGTCAACTAATAAGAAATCTTTTAAGAAGAAGTCTCGGATATTCCAAGACGAAAATGTAATTGATGAGTCGTCTTCTGACAGCAGTGGACGTGCAACTATTTGCTATGGGGTGGTCCCTCAAGAACATGCCAGACCGCGGCTTACAGCGCAGAAGAGCAGTACTACGACTCGATTTACCTATATCGACGCAAGAGATGCCATCTCCAATACTTCTGTAACATCTTCTATATCAAGGTACGAAATATTTATATATTTACATAATTTAAAAAGCTAACCTAACTTAACTAAAACTATACTCAAACTAAAATATAGCGTCGAAAAATTCATCCGCATCGCTGTCGACTGGTAATGTACCCAAGCGACTGGCGGCATTACCACGTTGTATGGCAATGCTTAGCCTTTGGCCAAGGTAAAAGCCAGCCCTTGGGTCACGGGAAGTGTCAACCAGCCGTTTTGAAATTTCCTTAAAAAGACCATGAGCACTCGGACCCCACGGCCCGAAGGTACGACATATCAAATTACAGCCCCATTATGCTAGGACCGCGGCCTGGCTTGCTTAGTACTTAGTGATTAATGGGAGATTTAAGGTCGTAGCACACGTATCAACTCGGAAATGGATAGTAACCGTATCGCCTTTCGCGTCGCCGTCAAACAGTCGTCAACCTAACGTAAGCACGTAACCAAAGCGGATTGAGCCCTGATTCACAACCATACGACAGGCTATCGTAACGAAAACCTGCCATTTCGATAACCTGATTTGACTTCGCCTCAACAGCAAATAGCTGTTGGAAGAATAGCGGGCGTCTATTTGATTTAAACTGACAAAATTTTCGGGTTTTGGACTTGTGAACAGCATTGAGAAGACTCTTACGATAACAATGATTAATGTTCGATACGATACGGAAGCGTATCGAGTGTTTGTGAATAGCTATGCAGAAGCTCCGATACGTCGACTCGGCTACGGCTAGGCGACGCCGCGCTTACGGCTCGCCGACCGCTGGTTGACGGCTAGGCGGCACTAGTTCGATCATTGCGCGCGGCATCACCAATCTATCATAATCACAGTGGTCTTTATTTTCATTGCAATAAGGTTACTTATTATATTGGGTGGCTGCTGTCAAAGGTAAAATAATAACCGTGAAAGGCGTGCATTCGCGCGACCGCTCGCTTTGATTTTTGATTAGGACACTGCATTTCTTGAAAACGATAATATTGAAGTTAAAATTCTTTACGCACGCTTGACTTGGGGAGTAAGCTGGCGAACATGTGACGTAAGCGTTACGAAAAGTGTGATCGGGCGAGGCGAACGGGACTTGAGTGGGGGATATAAGTAAGAGAAAGCAGTGCGCGCGCACATCTTCGTTTGAAGTTTCACTTCAGTCGTGTGGTCATGAGCACACTCCGTTTTTCTTTTATTTTTAGGGTTCCGTACCTCAAAAGGAAAAAACGGAACCCTTATAGGATCACTTTGTTGTCCGTCCTTCCGTCTGTCTGTCTGTCAAGACCCTTTTTCTCAGGAACGCGTAGAGGTATCAAGCTGGAATTTATATAAAATACTCAGGTCTACTGTCCCTTGGAGCTGTGAAAAAATCAAATTTCTAAGCCAACGCAATCAAAAGATACAGCTGTTTATGCCGCAAACCGCATATTTTAACGAAAACTATATTATTTTGTTGTTCGCGTCCGGCCCTGGTTCAAGCCATGGTCCGGGGCGAGAGGGAGTGGGAGGCGGTCACCTCCTTCTGCGAAGCAGTCATGCTAGCGAAGGAGGTGGCTGAACGGCTGAGGGAGAGAGCCTCACACCCCAGCCGCCGCGGGAGACGCTCCGGGCGTCGGGAGCCGCGTGACGACTCCCGGCCACCGTAGGCGCGGGCCTGCGGACGGAGAGTAATGGGTAGCTCACCGTCCAATCAGGACTAGGCCCGTGCGGACGGCGCGTACGTGTTCCACGCGCGCCTCAAAGAGATGTCAGCATAAAGGAAGGGGCCTGCCAGGGCCGAAGCCTGCCGGGGGTGCGGGATTGTCCGAAAGGGTTACCGCTACCCCGGAACATAAAGGGCTAAGGAAGGAACACGGATGGGTTTTAGTCAGTAAGAGTCTGACACTCCCTTCGCTCCACCCAGAGCGGGAGGGGTCATTTGATGATTTCCCATCCATAATAAAAAAAAAAAGGTCTACTGTCCCTTGGAGCTGTGAAAAAATCAAATTTCTAAGCCAACGCAATCAAAAGATACAGCCGTTTATGCCGCAAATTTCCGCAAATTTTAACGAAAACTATATTATTTTGTTGTTACAGATTCCGAGACGATTTTGACACATTTAAATGCAAGATGCAAGTTTTTGGCGACACCTTAAACTTATGCCGTTGTATATCATACGACTACAGAATAAAACTGAATAAAATGGAGAAAAGATTGGGTACTTTGGAAAAAAGACAGAAATTATTCAAAGTAAGTAACCTGTCTTACCAACCAATCTGCCTGCCTTTTCCCAACTATGTTGGGGTCGGCTTCCAGTCTAACCGGATGCAGCTGAATACCAATATTTTACACGGAGCGACTGCCTATCTGACCTCCACAACCCAGTTACTGGGTAATACGATACCCCTTGGTAAGACTGGTTGTCAGACTTTCGGGTTTCTGAGGACCCGTAACGACTGTCAAAGATCTACAAATGACAGCCGGGACCAGTTTATTTTGACGTTCATATCGCTACTTTCTTGCATCTTTGTGACAATTTTAAACCTACTGTAAATAAGCATAAGAATGAATGAAGTATTGCCGCCACTAAAAAAATGTACTTATTTGTTAAAGAGATAACAGTTTATGTTCAGTTTTTCTAGTGATAAGATAAAAATTGCTCTTGTATATAAACACTAGCTTTTGTCCGCGGCTTCGCTCGCGTGGAGCTTGGAAATTATCCCAAAGGGACAAAGTCAAAGTCAAAAGTCAAAGTCAAAGCATTTATTTCAATTAAACCATTACAGGTAAGTACTTTTGAATTGTCAAAATTAAGTAGTCGGTCAGATAGTCAGAAAGTTGAAGCTAGTCGCCCATTCCAAAACGTAGATCTCTATGGAGAAGAAAGGGCAAGAAACTCCATGGACACTCTTTTAAATCAAGATATTACAAAATACTGGGTACATTATTCTTGTTGCTTCTATATGTGAGAACAATGTAAAAAAACACACAAATGAAGAAACAATACAAGAAATAAGATTAAAAATAAGCCTTGGCAGTTAAGAGATGACCAGTCTCAACCGACGGCGCCCGTTCACGAACATGACGCATGGATCAGCACCATCCAGCTCAACCATTTTGTAGGGAACCGAATGATCCAACACACGCGCCACCATCAGTGTGACATGTAACGGACGTAGGTAGGTACTACCGGGATAAAAATTATCCTGTGTTGATCCAGGTTATAAACTATTTTTGTGCCAAATTTAAGTTTTACCGTTTTTGTGATCACATTCAAACATACAAACTTTTACATCCTATCCTAACTAATATTATAAATTCGAAGGTAAGTTTGTTTATTACCTTTTCATGCCTAATCCACTGAACCACAGATAATATAATACGACTGAACCGATCATCATGAAATTTTGCAATATACTACGTTGTCAGGGGTATAGAAAAGGACATAGGGTATCTTATATCACACTATCACACTAATATTATAACGGCGAAAGTTTGTGAGTGTGTGTGTGTGTTTATATGTTTGTTACTTCTTCACGCTCAAACGGCTAGACCGATTTTGATAAAATTTGGTATGGAGGTAGCTGACACCCTGGATTAACATATAGGCTACTTTTTATCCCGATATTCTCACGGGATCGACATTTACAAAAATACTGTTCCTGAGGAAAGAACAATAACTTTCGACGGTCACAATTGCTTTAGGAGGCTAGATGGCGCTACGTGTCTTTCGAATCATGATTGAAATATGATCCGACTTTCTGATCCAGTATTCTAACAAAAAGCTTGTTCGGGAGAGTTTGTTTCTGACGTAAAAATAACTAATAACGTTGTTGACGTCCACAAGTCACATGTCGTAAAAAATAATCTAATATTTGTGTTCTCTAATGAGTAGGTAGGTATAGGTCTTATCTGATATTACTATCACACCAATGTTATGAAGTTTAAAATAATGGTATTCAGCTGCATCCTTATAGACTGGACGCCGACCCCAACAGAGTTGGGAAAGGCAGGCAGATGATGAAGCTCTTAATCACACTATTCACACTAATTGACACTTTGACACTAATATTATAAAGGCGAAAGTTTGTGAGTGTGTGTGTGTTTATATGTTTGTTACTTCTTCACGCCTAAACCACTGAACCGATTTAGATGAAATTTGGTATAGAGATAGTTTGAGTCCCGGAAAAGGACATAGGATAGTTTTTATCCCGATATTCCCACGGGATCGACATTTACGCGGGTGAAACCGCGGGGCGCAGCTAGTCAAGATATAAATGTCTTTGATTAACTTGCTTATGACTGTTTAATCATATCGTTAGTAAAGTAGTTTTTAATTGGATCTAGGAAAAACAAAGTAATTCAATCAATAATATATGTATATCATTATAATATTATATAATAATAACGAAGGCTATTAGGTTTCCATAAATTCCAGCACCCTAATTGCGTAACAATATCAATTGGAGTTCGAAAAAAAAAAAATCTGTTCAACACGTAAATAACGCAATGAAAGTTGTTGAACTGTCAAAATGAAACCGATTCCGATTGATAATGTGTTACGCAATTGCCCCGCAGGAATGACTCAGTAGGAGCCCGGAGTATGGATTTGTGACCATGGCATGTGACCATGGCATGGCAATAGGCTCGCCCCCTGTTACAACATGGGACTCAAACATAACAAGTGATATGTGCGTCATGTTCGTGAACGGGCGCTGTCAGTAGGGACTGGTCATCTCTTTGCTGCCATGGTTTATTTTTAACCGACTTCTAAAAAAGGAGGAGGTTCTCAATTCGAATGTTTGTATGTTTTTTTTTTTTTTTTATGTTTGTTCGCGCATAACTCCGTCGCTTGCCAACCGATTTGAAAAAATCTTTTTTTTGTTGGAAAGGGTAGGTATAGTTCCCAAATGGTCCCATGAAAATTTTATCGAAATCGGACAAGCGGTTTTTGAAAAATCAACAAAAATCTAAAAAAATATCTACATTGTCTACATTAACGATTTTTTTGTTTACTTTTTTGTGGGGTAGGTACAACTAAAAAGTGAAAAATAAAAACTTTTTTACAAAAAAAAAAAAACAACCGACTTCAAAAAAAACACTACAAAGTGATAAATTTTTTTTGTAAAAAAGTTTTTTAATTTATATTTTGAATTGTTTTTTTTTTCTCATCTTTTCATTATGGACGCTTTTAACGTTCGGCATCGTTCTCACATGTATAATTTTTGGCATGAATGATGTAACCAAGACTTTGTAACCATATTATTTTGATTTAAAAGAGTGTCCATGGAGTTACTTGCCCGTTCTTCTCCATAGGTACCTACGCTTTGGAATGGGCAACTAGCTTCATCTTCGACCCCTTGACAATTCAAAAGTGCCTATAATTGGTTTAATTGAAATAAATGCTTTGAGGTTGAATTTGAGTGGGTTTACAATAGGTACATAATCAGGGTATAATGTTCCCACTTCTGGGACACAGGCCTCCTCTCTTCAAGAGGGATTAGGCTATAATCTACCACGCGGGCCCAGTACGGGTTGGTAGATGTCGCAATGTCTTCGAATTTTTGACTCTAGTACATGCCGGTTTCCTCACGATGTTTTCCTTCACCGTTTTGAGAGCAGTGGTGATGAAATAATTTACGCGAATTAAGGCGCCCGACTGGGTTCAAAGTTACGAACCCACGACCGGCGAACAAAGTCGGGGCCGTTGCCACTAGGCCACCAGTACCACTGCTCTATAGATACACCTCTGCGTAGCCCTTCGTAGCTTACAGGCGTGATGCTAACGTTAAGTTGTTAGAAAGAATAAATTACAGACGCCAGCACATCAAGTTACCCGAAGCTATCAAATTTTCCCAATCAACCTTGAACCTAATTCTTTAGCCATAAAGTTGAAAGTCTATTAAGAGCGTTTACGACGTACGGCATTTCATACAAACTTTCAAGCCCTTGTTTTTCGAAATGAATGAACCGATTTGAATGAAACTTCGTATGCATAAGCAGGATACAAAGGTCTAAAAAGTAAGTTAAGAACATTTTCGAAAAATAGTGTTACGGCCAAATTAGACCGATTTTAACGGACATTTCCAGTTATCTTATTTTTTAATTAGAAATTTCGAAAATGTTCTTTACTAACTTTTTAGACCTTTGCATTCTGCTTATGCGTACGAAGTTTCATTAAAATCGGTTCATTTATTTTGAAAAACAAGGGCTTGAAAGTTTGTATGAAATGCCGTACGTCATAAACGCACAGCGGAAAAACGCGTCGTAAACGCTTTTAAAGATATTTGACAGATTGTAGTCTTGATGTGCTGGCGTCTTTACATTAGGTTAGCTTGCTTATGGCAATTTAATCGTTTTATTTTTAATAAAGTAGTTTTTAATTGGGTCTATAAATACTATCATTATGAATATACAGGCTGAATTTTTCAAGTGGGCGTAGATGGCCAAATTCTAAACTATGAGGAATAGCGAAAAGTACTCAAAGGAGTCGCGGGCTCGATTTTCATGAAAACTAAAACTGCATCATTGGATTTTTGAAAAATCAATATTTCTAGCCAGGAATCGAAACTGTTGATTTTGAAAAAAAAAAACGCTCACTGTATTATTACACCATTCGATAGTGTCCCTAATAAGGATCAAATTCTGGGAAGTAATGTTCCGCCAGTTACTCAACTGAACGCACGCGCTCGGCGCATCCTGGACAGTCACACCCAACACCTTATTTGACTGGCCAATTCTTCCCTTGCGGTGATAGGGCTAACGCACGCCTGGTTTGCGACCACTCTCCCACCGGAGTCCGGCGTCAAGCAGCCTGCTGTGTTTCGTCGATGCGTGGGAGTTCCAGTGCCTTAGACATCTTCTGGGCACGCTCGTTCCATCATAGACCTCATCCATCGCTTTCCATCAGGCGTGATCGAGGAGGAATAAAAAATAACGTCTCTAAGATAAAAAGACGGGTTGCACTCCGGGAGTGCCGGCAGAAGTAAAAACTTGAATATTAACGTTGAAATAAATCAATTATGAATTGAATTAATATAACAAATTTTTTTTTCACTATTTCTGCGTCACTTTTTTCATTAATCGATGCACTTTGTTCAATTTCCATATTTTAAACACTTTATATACACGAATTTTACGAATACACAGCAGTGTGGCTACTAAACAGACGGTCGAGCCATCCGCTGTCCATCCATCCATCCACATCCACGTCCACCATCACCGTCACCGTTACCGTCACCGTCACCGTCACCGTCACCGTCACCGTCACCGTCCCCGTCACCGTCACCGTCACCGTCACTGTCACCGTCACCGTCATCACCGTCACACCGTCACCGTCACCGTCACCGTCACCGTCACCGTCATCACCGTCACACCGTCACCGTCACCGTCACCGTTACCGTCACCGTCATCACCGTTACCGTCACCGTCACCGTCACCGTCACCGTCATCACCGTCACACCATCACCGTCACCGTCGCCGTCACCGTCACCGTCATCACCGTCACACCGTCACCGTCACCGTCACCGTCACCGTCACCGTCATCACCGTCACCGTCACCGTCACCGTCACCGTTACCGTCACCGTCACCGTCACCGTCACCGTCACCGTCATCACCGTCACACCGTCACCGTCACCGTCACCGTCACCGTCACCGTCATCACCGTCACCGTCACCGTCACCGTCACCGTTACCGTCACCGTCACCGTCACCGTCACCGTCACCGTCATCACCGTCACACCGTCACCGTCACCGTCACCGTCACCGTCATCACCGTCACACCGTCACCGTCACCGTCACCGTTACCGTCACCGTCACCGTCACCGTCACCGTCATCACCGTCACACCGTCACCGTCACCGTCACCGTCACCGTTACCGTCACCGTCACCGTCACCGTCACCGTCATCACCGTCACACCGTCACCGTCACCGTCACCGTCACCGTTACCGTCACCGTCACCGTCACCGTCACCGTCATCACCGTCACACCGTCACCGTCACCGTCACCGTCACCGTTACCGTCACCGTCACCGTCACCGTCACCGTCATCACCGTCACACCATCACCGTCACCGTCGCCGTCACCGTCACCGTCATCACCGTCACACCGTCACCGTCACCGTCCGTCAAATCATCCATCCATTATCGTGTCTCACTTGGTTCACTTCGGTTGGCGCCGCCGTAGATAGAGGGGGGGGGGGGGGGGAATCTCTCCTGACGGTCACGTGTCCTGACGCGATGTTCTGACGCGAGTTTAAAATTTTTTCCCCATTACAAAAAGTGTGCAACGCCGCTAAAGAAGTTTACACTTCAAAAATTAAAATATGCAAAATATCGAACCATTTTCCTGTTTCAATATAACATAACAGGAAAACCATTTAATCCAAAATAGGTACCTACTTATAACAGGAAAAACCTCTCATTTAATATGCGGTACATTATCGATAGATTTAATGAATTAAATAATTAGTTTAATAACAAAACCACTTTATCTAATTGATCCTGACTGTAGCAACATGCCATGATTTCTTACGTTATGTATGCGTGTTGCAGATTATTATTACACTAGCTTCAGCCCGCGACTTCGTTCGCGTGAAACTTCTTGTTTCCCCCGATCCACCCCGTCGTATCGCATCACCTGCCCGCGCTATCAGTTAACGTTCTTTTTGACTTTTTTTTCTTTTTGCTCGGCTCCTAAGGGTCATAGCGTGATGTTAAATAGCCTATAGCCTTCCTCAAGAACTGGGCTATCAAATGCTAGAAGAATTTTTCAAATCCGACTAGTAGTTCCAGAGATTACCCCCACATACAAACTTACAAACAAATTTTACCTCTTCATAATATTAGTATAGATAAATACACACACAAATACCTACACGTTGATTTTTTTTAAGTGAAAACTTCTTTTGCTGCGTTGGGCATTTCTTTGAGATAGAAAAAAACCATTAAACTCACAACACTGTTACCGTAACCGACACCTCTGTATAGTGAAAACTTCTTTAGGTGCGTTGGGCATTTCTTTGAGATAGAAAAAAACCATTGAACTCGCAACACTGTTACCGTAACCGACACCTCTGTGTAGTGAAAACTTCTTTAGGCGCGTTGGGCATTTTTTCAGGTGGGAAAAAACCTTTGAACTCGCGACACTGTTACCGTAACCGACACAAGTATGACGATTCAAAAAATACACACGTAATTGTTCAAGTTTTCACTTCTGTCGGCACTCCCGGAGTGCCACTGTTTTTTCTTTAGCTTGTACTGTCCCACAGCTGGGCAAAAGCCTCCCCCAAATCCTTCCATCGCGCCACCTTGAACCAACCCTCGCGATACGCGTCCAGGTCTTCTCTCGCCATCTCTTTTTGGGCCTACCTCGGCGGAGCCGTTGATCGTCAGGCAGTGGCGTGTATTGCATATAGGCATTTAAGCAGTGCCTACCTCGATATATCAACATGCCTGTTAATTACATTTTAGTGTGTGTGTCTCGCAATTAAGAAACTCACTAAATATCATACCTAACAAAAAACAAAATCTTCATACAAACACGCGCGGCAGTAGGCAGTCGCCGGACGGCCTACTCGGCTCCCGTACCATTTGCATATTGTCATTGGTCTTTACTCGTTCAAGTTAATACGACAAAATTAAAAATACGTAGGTATGTCTCACGCGTAATACCATGACGTTCGAGTTCGACCTTCTCAATTTATCACCCTTAAGTAGGCATGCTTACTCAAATAATCACACTTTTGACCTCACTTTTTTTTTATTAGTGACCGCGTTTGCCTAGACTAGACCCGGCCTAGTGCCTACCTATTCTGAAAACCAATGCACGCCACTCTCGTCAGGTACCCACTGTGTGGAGACTTTTGCTTAAATTAGATAAAAACTAAAACACTGGATGATTTTTTTTTAATGGTTCAAAATTTTTACCCAAGAATATGAACAAATTTCACTATGGGACCAACTCTGAAATCACGAAAAAAAAAAATCTGCTGTTTCATACATTTTGGTGAAGTAGGTATTGAACTTTATTTGTATTAAACAGCTGATTTATTTTTCGTGATTTCAGAGTTTGTCCCATAGTGAAAGTTGTTCATACTCATGGGTAGAACACCCTGTAAACATTTGGAACCGGTAAAAAAAAGCTAGCTGGGCCCACGGTTTCACCCGCATAAGTTTCGATCCCGTGGGAATATCTGGATAAAAACTATCCTGTGTCCTTTCCCTATCTCTATACCGGCTTAGGCGTGAAAAGGTAACATACAGACAGACAGAATGACTTTCAAATTTATAATATTAAGCATGGGTTTTGGCAGTAATATAGCATTTTCTTACCGAGACCCGTCGACATGCACCAACTTGTTTGGCAATGAAAAACCCACTTTTCTTTCATTGTCTAGTTTTTAATGAAGTAAAAACTACGTCAAAGTAAACTAATTTATCTACAACAATGGACGGTAAATAGATGTGACTATTGTTTGAGGCTGACACGTCATTTGTCGTGTTTAAAATGAAAGACAGCATGACAGTCGCCATATTGTTTCTAACGTCACATGCTTTATGTTTTATTGTTTTTTTATTATTACTAGCTAGAAGTCAATAAGATACACAGTATACTGAACTAACAGCCACGTTTTTATCAAACTCCCTCGGTCGCGACCACAGATATATAAGGTCCCATTAAAATAGATGGACATAGAAATCATTCAGACCACCAAAATAAGAACGATGGTAAAAAAATATAGAAGAAAGACGCATTAGATACAAGAAAAATAATCAGCTAACTAAAGTACACTAATGTGCCGGCAATGTATTATTTCAGGTCAAAATAAAATCACTTTAATCAGTGTTTTTTTTTTTTGCTTGGATATGTTTGGTTAGATGTACTGAGCGCTCTGTTAAAATTTGTCCATACATTTTAATGCATAGATATATCATTTCCATGTTTTAATGGGACCCTGTAGATACACCTAGATAACGCAAGAGCAACTACTTCGCGTGCCAAAAATCGCACCAGCTTATGTTCGAAAATCATAAGCCGCCACTTTCGCGCTCAGTCCTGCGTACTGCTGGCTGGGTGAGCGTGAGCGAGAGAGCGCGAGCTTGTGACGTCATAGTAGGTAGTCAAAAAGTGGCACGCTTAGTTTTCATACAGTTCGTGATACTTGCGTTATCTAGGTCTATATCTATATCTGTGGTCGTGACGCATCGCATCGCCCGTCAGAGCTGTTACTTCGTTTTCATTTAACTTTCTTTCAGACTTTTTTTTTGCTCAGCTCCTAAGGGTCGTAGCGAGATTTTGGCGTATTAAACTTCCTTAAGATTTGGGCTATTTAATGCAAAAAGAATGATCAAATTCAACTGGCAACTCCAGAAATTAGCGCGTTCAAACAAAAAAGGAACTCTTCAGCTTTGTTATACAGGGTGAAATTGAATTCATGGGCATCCTTTTAATGGGTTATTGTAATCATCATTATGAACAACTTTTACTATGGGACCAAACCTGAAATCGTGAAAAAAAATCAGCTCTTCCTTACATTTTGACGAGTTATGTGAACATAAATGCAAGGAACAGCTGATTTTTTTTTCGCAAGTTTAGGTTTAGTCCCATAGTATAAGTTGTTCATAATGATGATTACAATGACCCTCTAAAAGGATGCCCATGAATTCAATTTCACCCTGTAGATTCGCCCTACCGAGTTAAAATACAGGGTGTTCGGCAGAACGTTGAACGCACGAAAATGGCAGATAGGTAGATGGGGTCGTCTGCCACCTATACCCAACCCAACCCAAAAATAAATACCCAGGCCCCATAGTTTTTTTTATTACCGAAATTCATGAGTTTTAAAACTTTGAAGTTCCCAATTCCGTTGAATCCCCAATACGCATTGAAAAGTCTGATAGTCTAATCCAATGTCCAGACAAACAGAACAAATGCATCAGGCATTTTATAACCACAGTGTAACTACTTGCAGTAGTACGGTCAGCATCAAAAGTTGATTAACACTTCAGTTTTTTTAATCTTAGTTATTGAGCAAAATATTTGTTCAAAATTGCAGCAGAAGAATTTTTTTTAGAATATACAGGTTGAAATTTAAAACATGCGACAAATCGATATGGAAGATTGTACTCATCATTATCAAGAACTTTTACTATGGGCACAAACCCGAAATCGCGAAAGAAAATCAACTGTTCTCTACATTTTGACGAGTTATGCGAACATAAATGTAGGGAACAGCTGATTTTTTTTTTTCGCGATTTCAGGTTTGGTCCCATATTAAAAGTTGTTCATAATGATGAGTACAATCTCCCATTTCGATTTGTCGCATGTTTTCAATTTCATCCTGTATACTCTTGTCTATTATGTGAAAAGCTAAAAATCAGTTTATTGAAAAAAGTTGTTGTCAATTTAATAACATTTAAAAATGATAGTGTTAATCGACTTTTGATGCTGACGTACAAGAGGAGCAAAAAAAAAAAACCGACAACACTGCCCGACCTGGGAATCGAACCCAGGACCTCAGCAGTAGCGCTTGCGACCACTATACTAACGAAGCAGTCAAAATATGTACAAAGTACACGTGAAAGAAGTGACACTTCAAAAATAAGATTAAGTGTGAGAGACAGAGAGAGATATATCTTTCTCCTCTCTCATGTAACGAAATGCGTCTAAACATGACGCAGTCTTTACATTTCACTCTCCATTATCGAATTGCCGCCTAAAGGTCGAAGCACACGTATCAAACCGGAAAGGGATCGGCACCGTATCAACTCGAGCCGTTCAGTATTCTTTGTATACCTATACTCCCTACTGCAACGCACACTAATCGGAATCGTAACGTAATCGCCTCGCCTCGGGACAAGCTCACAAACCGCGGTGCGGTGCGTTACGGCTCGTTGTCCCCGCGCTTACGGCTCGTTGTCCCCACGCTTACGTCTCTCCGTACCCGAGCTTACGTCTCTTCGTGCAGCCTTGCCCCTCTCACCCCTCCGTCTTGCCTGCTGCACCATCAACTAGCGGTCGGCGAGCCGTAAGCGCGGCGTCGCCTAGGCGTAGCCGAGTCACGTATCGGAGCTTCTGATCCGCTTTGGTTACGTGCTTACGTTAGGTTGACGCCTGTTTGACGGCGACGCGAAAGGCGATACGGTGCCGATCCCTTTTCGATTTGATACGTGTGCTACGGCCTTTAGAATTTTCACTTCAAAGAGAAGAAATTAATGTATCAGGTCTTATCAAATGACGTATGAGCGATGAACTACTATAAGTGGTTACACTGTGGTATAACTCTACCCTCGGCCCAGCCTACGGGCGCAGACGGCGAGGGAGTCACGTTACAGCCCGATTCAAATTGTATTGCGGTTTTGAAGTGCGCTAGTCACTGCGCAGCACTTCCCCCTCACTCCCGCTGACACGTGAATGTGTTACTGCGCAACGAGTCGCCTCATGTTCCTTCCGAGCCGCCATATTGCTTGAATAGGGCTGTACAAATCAATATTCGGCTATTAACGGTAGACATCGTTGATCGGTAAATTTGCGCGCTACCTAATTGGCTTTAAGACCAGATTGGCAAGGGTGATATTTTTCGAGCACTCGATTTTCAACCCTCTGCTTAGTGCCGAGTGTTGAGAATACAATAGAGCGCATCCTAGCGCGTAAAGAACACACTCTATTGGATTTTCAACTCTCGTCGCTAAGCAGAGGGTTGAAAATCGAGTGCGCGACAAAAAACTGCTCGTGCGCCTGGGCTAAAAGGCCCTCTCATGGCTTTGAGATAGATGTAATTGTTGCCTCCTATATCTTTATCTGGATAGGGTGGCACGGACATCAAAGCGCAGCCTGTTAAATTCAGTATAGTACATGATTCTGAACTCAACGCACGGGTCTGTGGCACGGGGTTGAAATATTTCATCTATTATCAAAAAAAAAAAAAAAACCTGCGGCTTCATCATCATCATTATCGGCCTACAGCAGTCCATTGCTGGATATAGGCCTCTCCTATTCCACGCCATTCAACTCGATTCTCATCCAGCGGCTCCCAGCCGTCCTGCGAAGATCATCACCGGTTGGTAGTAGGTATTCTTTGCTCTTCCCGTGCTCTTATAGCCATCCACATTATTCTTTGGTGCATGTTAGGTACACCTACGTCAAATTAAAAGGACGCTTCGAAATGTTGCCACTACACAAAAAGTGTTGGGGTTTTCTCGTCGTTGACGGATACCCCGGTAGTAGTTGTAGGTAGCAAGTTAAGTTACACCAAACCACTGTTAAGTTTTATAGTTTATTTGTGGAAACGGTTTAAAGCATTCCGCTTAGTAATCTGAGCCGCACTTACTGTATTATTATTAGGTAGTTATCGACCCGCACATTAGCGCGTGACGGAGTTTTAGTGACGACTGAATTGACTGATTTGTCATTAAAGTATGTGTAAACGTACTTTTGCTGTATGAGCATTATTGGCTCGTACATGCTCCCGAGGGAAAAATGTGAGTACTCAGATCACCAAACTTGCGTTACAAGTTACATAGGTATCAAATGTTATAAAAGTAATAAAAGCAATTAAAACAATTATGTAAACAGGATTCTTAAATAGTTAATCATAGTTGAAATCTTGTTCCAATTGCTGATTGCGGCGGACGGTAGTCCTCTGAATGTCCATGTCGTATTTTGGCGTAGGCAGGAATCTCCTTTAGTTCTATATCTTCAGTCCTCTTTTTGTTTGTTTTGTTCGTATTGATACTGCTCTTCTGACGCGTTTGAAGATATCTTCTTATTCGCCAAACAATTATAGCGGCGACGATTCCTCCCACCAGCAAAGTGCTTATAGCGTAGTTGCCGATGTCGTGGACGCTTAGGTCGTTAGGTAAGCTCTCTCGACCCTTTTGTGTGATTATCTGGTCATCTAATAGTCTGTGTTCATTAGATAAATCTAGTTTCGGTAGCACAATCTTTGTGTTTTGGAGCGTGTTCCACATATCATTTGGTGAGTCAATGGTAGGTACCTCCAAGGTAATTCCAATATTGGTACTGCTACTAAAAACGTTGTGTGAGTAAATTGTAGCGTCTTTGTGCTGAAGTATGCAATCCTGACCTAGGGCAAGGAGACCCGCCTTTGTTATAATTGTTGTTGTTATTCTGTTTTCGCATACGATGCGAGTTGTACACTCATTGATGCAATTATACAACCATATGTTTGGTCTCTGTAATTTTATCCATTGGTCAGTGCATTGTTGTGGTATCCAATTACATGTGATGTTATTTGCATTTTGGCTTAGTATTTTGGCTTCGCAAGATGCCGTGACTCCATGCAAGTTGCTGATAGTTGTAGACGCGTGGCATATGTGGTTGTCCGCCGTCATTGTTGTACATTGCTGAAGATCAACCTCTTCCATCTGGATGTAGTTATTCTTTGCGAAGTTGACTCCAATATATTGCGTTGTTGTCTCTATCACCTGACATTGCTTAGTAGTTTGCTGTCTAGGTATAGCTATATTGCGATACAGTGTATACTCATCATCACTTAGTAAAGGGATATGCAATTCGAAGAGCAAGTACTGTTCGGTGAGCCGGGCTTTAACATAAATAATTTTGTAAATATTTTTTATGTTTGCTCTATTGCGGTTTTTGATAGGTAAAGTTAACCTTTTTGGTATAATACCGGCAATGTAGTTGAGTTGTTCAGCTAGTTGCTCCGGTGTGAATAATTTCATATCCAGATTACCTCTGTAGATATCTGTTAGTGCACTTAAGGGCATTTCTTGGTTTCTTCTCAGTACTGAGATAAGTAAACTAGCAGTTAACGCCGCAGCGTTGACGTCATTCATTGTTTTCATTACTTGAAATCTGTTTTCTATTACTGCCGTATTATATTTAGTTTCGTTCATGAATTGCTGAATTGCTTCCAGCTGTGCCTTTACAAAGTCTTCATTTTTCTTGATGACGTTGTTTTCTGCCTCGATAATGAGTGTCTGATTTCTTATCAGCTGTAATAAATATTGTTCGTTCGTTTTGATTTTGTTTATGTCCTGAGCGTATTTTTCGGCGAAATCGCTATCCAGGACACCAAACAGGGCTCGTGCAAGATTTCCTACGCCGTTGACATAGCCACGTCGCCTTCGTTGTTGATGTTGAGACCGTAACAATATGTTGTACTCGTTCAGCTGGTTCATTTCGAACTTGAGTTGTTGTGTCGTAGAGTGACACGGCTCGTTAGGTATCGTGTTGCATAGTTGATCTATACGATTCACGAATTTCTCTACCTTTGTTGTACTTTGCCAGAATGTTGTCAGGTTATAGTATACCAGAAGTTTCCATTCGTCGTGAATAAGTTGAATATTTCCGACGGGGTCAAAATAGACTGGTTGGTTTTCAGCTAGTCTAGTTATTTGAAAATGTTGCCGGGGTGCTGCTAGTCCACATGTTAGCGTTGTAAACGCTACTAGTAACACCATGAGCAAGCTGTTTACCCTTTTCTGGGTTTTATTAGCCCCTTTCTTTTGCTTGCCGTGCTCAGTTTCTGGGCTCACCTTTTGTGAATCAGTGCTTCCGCATGCCTCGTTTATAGGTAGCGGGGCTAGTTTAGTTATGGGTCTTTTTAGTATCCCATTTTGTGTCTTGAGCGTGACTACTCGTACTAAGTTATCATTGCCTGGGTGCAGTTCCACTACGCGTCCCATAGCCCATCTGCTTGGGGGTAGATTGCTTTCCCTGACGAGAACTAGTTGTCCCTGCTGTATGTTTGCTTTAGTTTGTTGCCATTTGTTTCGGTTTTGTAATAAATGAAGGTATTCTTTCGACCAGCGATCCCAATAGTGTCGGCGCATGAGCTCAATAAGTTTCCAGTTGTTTCTGATGTCTATAGCTTTCGTTTCTTCAGGTTCATTGAGTGGTAGTGTTTGTGTGGGACTCCCCGTGAGAAAGTGACCAGGGGTGAGGTATTCCAGATCTTCCACATCCTCCGATAATGGATACAGCGGTCTGCTGTTCATGCACGCTTCGATTTGTGTAAGAAGCGTTGCAAATTGTTCGTAGGTAAGCTTCTGTTGTCCGATTACCCGTTTCAGGTGTGATTTCATGGAACGTACAGCAGCTTCCCATAAGCCTCCAGCTGATGGCCAGGATGGAGCGTTGAAGTGCCACTCGATTTGAAGGTCGTTGACCTCTTTAAAGAACTCTGAAGATAGCATAGTTTTAAATAGTTGGAACTCTTCTTTTAAGACTCTTGCTGCTCCGACGAAGTTGGTTCCGTTATCGGAGTAGATATGCTTTGGGGTGCCTCTTCTGGCGCACATTCTTTTCAGTGCTGCGATGAAAGTTTGAGTTGATAGGTCCGAAACAAGTTCGATATGTACTGCTTTTGTGCTCATACATATGAATATGGCTATGTAGCCTTTGCAGTTTTTTATCCCGCGGCCCTTGTTTATCTTTACGTCCACATGGCCTGTAAAGTCGATGCCGGTGTGTGAAAACGGCCTTGATGGAGTGATCCTTTCTTTAGGAAGGTCGCCCATTAACTGTTCCGTTCGGGTTGTAGCGTATCGACGACATCGAATGCATTGTCGCAGTATTTTCTTGATGGTTCGATTGCCACTGATAATCCAGTAGTTGTTTCTAGTGTCAGCCAGCGTTAATCTTGCTCCACCGTGTAAGGTTCGTTGATGCGCCTTTTCAACAATTAGTTGGGTAAGTCTTCCCTCTCCTGGTATGAGGATGGGGTGCTTCGTTTCTACTGGCAAGTTTGAGTTGTTCAGACGTCCTCCAACACGTAAAATTCCATAGGAGTCCAAAAATGGGTTAAGTTTCAAAATGGTGCTTCTGTTGAGAAGTTTTCCACCTTTGTTGAGAGAATTTATTTCATTTTCGAAATAATCCCGTTGCACTGATTTGATAATTATACATAATGCATTGTTTATTTCATTCAAGTTCAGTTCATGGAACTCAGTTGACCTTCTTTTGTTTCGTAATGCATCAGCGAAACGTATCACCAAGGCGAGTATTCTTGTAATACGATCTATGTTGCTATGTCGCTCAATTAATGAATTGATAATTTCATTTTTAATCGACGTGGGTTCCGTACTATTAGTCGTGTAACAGTTTGTTAGGAAGCCCTCATTTGTGGTATAAGTTTCTTTTGGGATAATGGCTTGTTTTTCTTGCTCCTTAAGCCATTTAGGGCCTTCCCACCACAGCGTAAAGTTGACCAGTTTTTGCGGCGAGAGTCCTCTTGTTGCACAGTCGGCAGGGTTTTCGTTCGTTTTCACGTAACCCCAGTTTATCGCAGGCACGATGTTTAATATTTGTGTGGTTCTATTGGTTACATACTTTTCGTATTTAGTTTGACTTCCCTGAAGCCATGCTAGAACGACTTTAGAATCGGTCCAGCAGGTAATCCTTAGATCGTAATCTTCCAGGATCTTAGTTATCCTTTGTAGGAGTTTCGCTAACAAAACTGCGGCGCATAATTCCAACCTCGGTATTGTAGTTTTCTTTTTGATTGGTGCCACCTTAGTTTTAGCCGCGAGTAGTGTAGTTTCGTACGCACCGGTGGGTGACGTAGTTCGGCTGTAGATAACGCATGCGTAGGCTTTTTCGCTCGCGTCACAGAAGGCTTGCAATTCGATCGCACTATTGTTTTCGTTTTTTATCCATCTTGGTAAAGTTATGTGTTTTATGTTTGGCAGATCGGAGTTAATTTGTATCCATTCCTTTTCTATGGAATCCGGTACATTTTCGTCCCAGCCAATGTTTTGACAGTTATCATGCCATAGTTTTTGAAAAAGCAGTTTAGCTTGTAGGGTAATTGGAGCCAGCCAACCGAGCGGATCGTAAATCTTGCTTATTTCTGACAACAGCCTGCGTTTAGTGTATGGTGCATTTTTGTTGTTGCTAGGCGTTTCGCTAGTAAAATGGAATGTGTCGTTTGCGTCATTCCATGTGAGCCCAAGTGTTTTGCTGAACTCTTGTTGCTTAAAGTTAAATTCACTATTGTCTCTTTTCTCTTTCCTCTGCAGTTCTTTGAGAATAGATGGTTCGTTCGTGGACCATTTCCGTAAAACAAAACCTCCTTTCATCAGAAGTTCGCTTAGCTCTTTTTGCAGTAGCTTTGTTGATTCTATGGTATGGTGGCCCGTAATGGCGTCATCCATATAGAATTCGTTAAGTAGCGCCTTTTGGGCCAGAGGGAAAGCGTTGCCTTCATCCTTAGCCAGCTGTTGGAGTGTGCGCATCGCTAAGAATGGTGCGACTTTAGTCCCGTATGTTAGGGTACACAGCTGCATATCTCCCAGTGGTTCTCTCTTGGAGTCTCTCCAAATTATTTTTTGAAGACATTGTTGTTCTTGATGGATAAGGATTTGCCGGTACATTTTTTTCAATGTCCGCCGTTAGAACATATTTATAGCTTCGCCATTTTATGATCAGCGATAGAATGTCCTTTTGTAGATTTGGCCCTTTTTCCATCAAATCGTTAAGGCTATACCCGGAGTCTGTTTTCATTGAAGCGTTGAAAACAGCTCGTAATTTGGTCGTTGTTGAGCACTCCCTTACTACACCGTGGTGTGGTAGGTAGGCTTGTACTCGAGTATCGGATTCTGTCACTGGTTTCATGTGACCTAATTCGATGTATTCTCGGATGAATTCTTTGTATAGTTTAGCGAAGTGTTCTTGCTTCGCCATTTTCTTTTCTAGATGAAGAAATTGTGCTGTAGCTTGTGGTCTCGAGTTACCAAGGTTTTGTTCATAGTTAGCATTCATGGGCATTTTCACCACATAGCGCCCGTTGCTCAATCGTTCTGTTGTTTCTGTGTAATACTTTTGACAGAATTCGTTTTCCGTTATTTCTGGTTCTGAAGGGATGTCTTCTATTTCCCAAAATTTTGTTAGGTTTTCTAGCTCTGTTAGAGTAACTAGACAGTTGAACTGCTTTGTAGCACCGCACAGTATCCAGCCCAACTTTGTGTGTTGCGCTACTGGCGCGTCATTGTTATGCTTGATTATTCCTCCTAAGATCACCTTGGAGTAAACATCAGCTCCAAGCAGTAGGTCGATGGGTCCAGGGATGTTGTATTGTGGATCAGCCAACTTGATATTATGAAGGTGCGTCCAGTTCTCTGTGTTGATCTTTGAGTTAGGCAGATTGTTGATGAGTTTACTCATCACTAACGCTGCGGTTTGGAATGTATAATCTGAATAGATAGACTTGCATTCCAATTTTATCATCCCTTTACTCTTGCCCATTATAGTGCCAACACCAGTGACGGCGGCATTCATTTTGTTTCGGGGTAAGTTCAACCGTTGAGCAGCATTTTCTGTGACCAAGGTTACTTGAGAGCCTTGATCCAGTAACGCCCGAAGGATGACGTAATCTCCTTCCTTGTTCTTGACTCTTAGTTGAAGAGTCGTTAAGAGTATCTCTTGTTCACCGTTAATGTGGTTAGATGTTCGCTCAGCCACCGTTGATGTGGTTGGCTTTGATTGCTTCCCTTTCAGATTATCATCATGAAGAAGGGAGTGATGCTTGAAGTTACACGTGCGGCATGTTTTTGTTGAGTTGCATTTATTTCCGCCGTGACTAAACAAACAATTTTTGCACAAATTCAGGTTTTTATTTGTTTGGTTCCGCGTTGCGACATCCATGCTCAAAAATGTAGGGCACTGCCTCAGCGTGTGTTCGTTTTTGCATAGTGGACATTTCCTCAGCGTAGCATGGAAGGTTTTTGACCACTTTCCTGTGTCTTTAAAGTTCGTTGACTTGTTATTATTACTTTTATGTTGATTATTCGTTGAATAATTTTGTTTCCCGCTATTCGTTTTGATGCGGGATGTTTCTAACGTCATGAACTGTAATTCCAGGAACTCCATAAATTCTTCTAAGTCTGGGAGCTCTCTTGACTGTTTCATGGTCTTGATGTAGTCACCGTACGTGACGTTATCCAGTTTGGAGGATAGTAAGTACACGATGAGTGGACCCCATACTGGAATGTTGATGTCAATGTTTTCTAGGCCATTTAAACACTCTTTCGTTGTGTCATACAGCTTCTTCATGTTAGTTGAGTTCGGTTTTTCGATGGATGATTGATTGAGAAGTGTGTCTATGTATGCGGTGGAAAGTAATCGCTTGTTGTCGTAGCGGTGCTGGATAATATCAAGGCACGAGTCATAATTCTCACCACTTACAGGAAGATGCTTGATTAACTTTTCTGCTTCTCCCTTCAGTTTAGATTTTAGGAACTTCATTTTCTATGTTTTGTTCAGCGTTGGATTGTTATGAATCATCTCAAAGAATAAATCCTTGAAGGTGATCCAATTGTTGAAACTTCCGTCGAACTCTGGTAATTCCATACGCGGTGTTGTTTTTTCGTAGTGGGATGTTTCAAAGATTTTTCTATTTAGCTCTTCCTTTAGGTTGTCGTAGACTTGCTCCCAATGGTCGAATTTTGCTTCATAGTCCTTGTCGTTCCCTTGTAGTAAGTAGCTTAGTTCCCAGTGAATCTTGTCGATGGATTCCCACTTAGATCGTAATATGTTGATTTGATCTTGTAGTTGCCACTTCTCTTTCATGCCATCCAGATTAGTTTTGGAAACCGCTCGCTTTAAGGCGTTGAAGTTACACATTTGATTACGTAACAGCGTTGATAGGTGCTTGTCCGTTTCATCTCCGATTTGTTGGTGTACTCCAGTTGTATCAAATTGCGGTGTTCCAGGATTTTCTAGTATTTTCGGTTTTGAAATCCCCGAAAATCCAGCTTCGTTTATCAACTTGTTTCGTAGCTGATTCATTGATTGCATTGTTTCGTCAAACATGCTTCCTGTTATGATGAAAATGTCCTGCTTGAAGTAGTCATGGTCTCGTTGTTTTGACTCATACTTCTTCAAGATTTCATGATTCGATCGAAATTCATCCCATAGGGATTGTAAAGCTTCGATGCGCTTGTTAAGGTAGTCTATGGTTTTTCTACTCACAGCATCCTTTTTATAGTTAGTTTGAAGAGTTTTGATTCTCTCGTAGCTGCTTTGCTGCTTGGTTATAAGTTCCACAAATTCAGGATAGTCTTCTGTCGACATTGTTTATGCCTGATGGCTGCTAGTGGTTGGCGAGTATTCAGTGTGTTCTCACGAAGTTTTCGGAGCTGACTTAATCGCAGTGGACGTTATCCCTGCTGATTATTTCTTGATTATAGCGGTAGACGTAATCTCCGCTTAGTAACCGCCGTGGACGTTATTCCCGTTGGTTGTTTCTTTACAAGTAGTTTGTAGCAGTAGACGTGATCTCTGCTGGTTCGTTAGTGGCAGGCACTCAGGGTAGCTCACCCTCCTTTACGTCATGTGCAACGTCTCAATGCTACTGGTTAGACCCGCTTGTGGGACGCCAACAGCACCGATTTGCTAACGTAACTGGGATATACCACGATAAGCACTCTGCTGATGAGGAGACACGATGACTCACAAGATGATTTGCCGTGTCATCCGGCTCGAAGGACCAAAAGATGTTGGGGTTTTCTCGTCGTTGACGGATACCCCGGTAGTAGTTGTAGGTAGCAAGTTAAGTTACACCAAACCACTGTTAAGTTTTATAGTTTATTTGTGGAAACGGTTTAAAGCATTCCGCTTAGTAATCTGAGCCGCACTTACTGTATTATTATTAGGTAGTTATCGACCCGCACATTAGCGCGTGACGGAGTTTTAGTGACGACTGAATTGACTGATTTGTCATTAAAGTATGTGTAAACGTACTTTTGCTGTATGAGCATTATTGGCTCGTACAAAAAGTAAAACGTTTATTGAGGGTGATATTCTCGTAGCATGTACTGTATCTATGTCTATTTCCTGTTTAGTTTAATTATTGTTATTCTATAATGACATTTAAATTAAACTATTTTTCTTTGAGTACGCTGTGCCGGTACAGTGTTATAATAATTGTGTGCTGCACCGGACGACGTCATTACGTCAGCGCCGGCTGTCGCCGAAAACCAGCGCTGGGGCTATGTCTTGCATAGGGTCGCAGCATTATGCTGAGCGATAGCCGTTTTGCGTGGATGTGACGCATTCCCTTACCTTCTTTTTTTTGTGTTTATGTTCTTTTTTGCGTCATGTTCACCACAAATAAACGTATTTTCTATCTTTCTTTCATTTGTACTCAAAACTTTCCTCTTATCATTGAGTCTTAGCTCTTCTAGCATAAGCATCACAATAACAGCCTATAATGTTCCCACTGCTGGGACACAGGCCTCCTCTCTGTGAGAGGGAGTGGGCCACCTGAGCCCTGATTCACTAACATACGACAGGCTATCGTATCGAAAACCTGACATTTCGATAACCTGATCTGACTTCCCCTCAACAGCAAATAGCTGTTGGAAGAATAGCGGGCGTCTATTTAATTTAAACTGACAAAATTTTCGGGTTTTGGACTTGTGAACAGCATTGAGAAGACTCCTACGATAACAATGATTAATGTTCGATACGATGCGGAAGCATATCGAGTGTTTGTGAATAAGGGGGCAGGGGGGCCCAGTGCGGATTGGTAGATGTCACATGTCTTCTGGGTTCTAGGACATGCCGGTTTCCTAAAGACGTTTTAATTCACATTTTGAGAGCTCTTCTATAATTGTCTAATTATACAATATTTTGTTACAGAAAACCAGCAATTACTCGCTGATTATCCAGAAAAACAAGTTACTAGCGAAGAAGTCGAAGAAAGACATTAAGGTACGTACTTATTTATATTTTTATCTACACCCATGCTATAAATCCTCTATAAAAGTTTCTGAAACAGTTACCTTATTGCCAACATTAAAACAACCAGTGTCATAGTAACCATATTATAATCCAAACGAGTGTTATAATGATTAAACGCGCGTCAACGGCGCGTTTAAAAAACGTGGTGTGCACAGGCCCTTAGCCTCCACTGTCCGTCCGTCTGTCTGTCAGCGGGCTGTATCTCATGAACCGTAATATAAAAGGTCACATTAAAATAGATACCTAGACAATATTTTGGAAATCATTCAGACCACCAAAATAAGGACGATGGTAAAAAAATATATAAGAAAAATGCAATAAGTAGATACTTACAAGAAAAATAATCAGCTAACGAAAATACACTAATGTGCCGGCAATTTATTATTTTAGGTAAAAATAAAATCACTTTAATCAGTGTTTTTTTTTTGCTTGGATATCTTTGCCTTTGGTTAAACGTACTTACTGAGCGCTGTGTTAAAATTTTTCCATCTATTTTAATGGGACCCTGTATAGACAGTTGAAATTTTCACAGAATGTGTATTTTTTTGCCGCTATAACAAAAAATAATATAAAGTTAAAAATAATAAGGGATCTCCATACAAGAATCGTGTTGTTTGCCTTATAGTACGGAACCCTTCGCGCGCGAGTCCGACTCACAATTGGCTAGTTTTTTTTTTTATAAAAACCCTAAAAAATTCCAAGGTTGCATAGAGAAAAATAAACATTCTATCTATGTTTCTATAACCACAAACTATTGTTATTTATTTACTTTTTATTTCTTGTCTACGAGTTTTTACTTAAAAACGGAAATACATTTACTCTTTAAATGACCTACTTACAATGTGTAAAAAATTGATTTGACTTTTTTTGTAGGTAAATAATTTTGCTAAGGGCAATCACTTGTACGTAATCACAGCCTGATTGCGTTGCATTAGCGTTTATCGATATTTTGTGCGTCGACATTCCGTATTCTACTCTTGATATTGGGATATCTATTAGAAACTAGCTGCGCCCCGCGGTTTCACCTGCGTAAATGTCGATCCCGTGGGAATATCGGGATAAAAACTATCCTATGTCCTTTCCCGGGACTCAAACTATCTCTATACCAAATTTCATCGAAATCGGTCCAGCCGTTTTCATGTTATGTCGTGACAACGGAAAACGGGTTTCATTTTTATATATATAGATATATTTTCTTTACCCGATAATTTCATGTTATTTCTCTTAGGGCTGATTTTACAATCAATCAAGAAATGAACAAAAAGACAAGCTAGACATTTATTTCAATTTAGGCCGGACGGCGCGTACGTGTTCCACGCGCGCCTCAAAGAGATGTCTGCATAAAGGAAGGGGCCTGCCAGGGCCGAAGCCTGCCGCGGGTGCGGGATTGTCCGAAAGGGTTACCGCTACCCCAAAACATAAAGGGCTAAGGACTAAAACCCATCCGTGTTCCTTACACGGATGGGTTTTAGTCAGTAAGAGTCTGACACTCCCTTCCGCTCCACCCAGAGCGGGAGGGGTCATTTGATGATTTCCCGTCCATAAAAAAAAGGCTTGTCAGAAATTAATCAGAAAGCTAGTTGTCCGTTCCAAATCTAGGTCTTCATAGAGAAGAAGGACCAGAAAAGGAAAGGAAACAGTATTAAAGTAATCTATCAACAAATTTCTTATAAGTATTGCCATAAATTATCTTAATTTTAAAAACAATTAATTCTATCTCTTGGACAATGGTTCAAGAGAACTCGGAATAATAGCTAGGAATATTCCATTATACACTTTAAAACATTGGCAATATTGGCCATAATATAACATATACCTACAGAACACCATAGTTATACTTATCAGCAATAATCAAGATAATAGTATCTATTAACTTACATGACATCTGCAATTCTCGTAAGGGGTTAGAAGGTTTTGGCCCTAAAATCAGCCGCCATTTTGATTTTTTTTCAGAATCGCGGTGCACCACAAAAGTTATATATTTAGATAGAGGACACTTATACAAACAAAAAATGTTACATAACATAATATCCTAAAGCGTCAGGTTTCAGACTTATTCACCAAAATGTAAGTCGAAAACAACAAGGAATTTTTTTGTTTTTTTTTCCTCTAGGTAAGCATATTGAACTATAGAGGTAATAGAAACGTTATAAAACCATTATGGAGAAGAAACAAAAGAAGAATAGACATTTTTTAAATAAATAATTAAACACCGCAATTTATAGTTCGTTTTTTAATCCCAGATACTAATCCGACAAGTGTAATGTCAAACTTCTATACCAAAAAAAACGAAAACACAAAAGACTTAAATGCAGTGCCGGATTAACCCCTAAGCAAATTAAGCAATTGCTTAGGGCATCACGTCTCGGGGGGCACCATAAACTAGGCGCGGTCCCAGGGAGGGTCATGGGGATCATGACCCCCAAAATCATTCAAGCTGTCGAGAGCCTGAATGATTTTCTTATTTGTCTTCACAGGCGTGGATTGCTTAGGGCATCAAGTAGTCTTAATCCGGCACTGCTTAAATGTCAGATTAGTCTCTGGGATTTAAAAACGAACTATAAATTGCCGTGTTTAATTATTTATTTAAAAAATGTCTATTCTTCATTTGTTTCTTCTCCATAAAGGATTCATAACGTTTCTATTACCTCAATAGTTCAATATGCTTACCTGGAGGGGAAAAAAAAAAAAACAAAATATCCTTGTTGTTTTCGACTTATATTTTGGTGAATAACTCCGAAACCTGACGCTTTAGGACATAATGTTATATTACATTTTTGTTTGTATAAGTGTCCTCTATCTAAATACACACATCAAAAGTGTCTAGGGATCAAGCATTTTTATGCGGATTTCTTGAGATTGAGATGTGGCTTTGTAATAAATTTATGATTTTATAAATTTATATGGATCCTGTTTGGTGCATTTCATAATTTGAATCAGGAACTGTGAATCAAATTCGAGTAAAAGATGAAAATCAGCTGTCAATATTTTCCCTATAAAAACATACAACGCATTGAAGACATTATTAGTGCTACTGTTTCCCTACTACTGATTAAAACCAACGTTATTATGGAGCGGCGACGTCATTTAAGCAGGGAAGAAATGCTCAGAGCCGTGGGAATGATAGAAGCTGGTTCCCGGCAACGTACTGTGGCTTTAGCTCTGAATACAAGTCAGAGTGTTATCAGTCGACTTTGGACACGTTACCGAAGCACTGGTACCGTGGCTGAGCGCCATGGAGGACGGTATCGCTGCACCACACGGAGACAAGACCGATACATTCAAATCTTAACTCGAAGAGCTCCAACAATAACCGCCATGATGTTAGCCGTGAGGCTTCATCACTCTTCAGGGAACTTAATTAGCGACCAAACAGTCAGAAACCGCTTGCATGAAGTGAACCTTCATTCCCGAAGACCGCTACGGGTACCACCTATAGCAATGCACAATCGTAGGATTCGATATCAATGGGCTCTTGAACACAGAAATTGGGCAGAAGAACAATGGCGTTTCGTGTGCTTTTCTGATGAGTCTCAAGTTCAAGTTCAAGTTATTTATTTCATAACAAAAATACATTTGTGTCGAAATATTTGCACAGTAAGTACACAAAAAGAAGCAACATAAAAAAAATAAAATATATAAGTAACCTTGTTCCTCACCCATCATCTAAGTTAGAATGTCTATCCAAATTCAAAATACTAATGTTACAGAACAAAGTCCTTATCAAAAACTACAAAAATACATTTAATGTCAAAAACTTAAGAATAAAAAAAATAAAAATAATAAAAAAAAAGCAAATTTTATAACAAAGTCAAAGAGCAGTGGGTACACTTATTTAATTTAAGTACTAGTTTTAAGATTTTTGTCATTACAAAATTCCTCAATGCTGTAATAGGCTTTAGTGATTAACAAAGCCCTGAGTTTATTTTTAAACATGTTCACATTCTGAATATTCTTTAATTCTGCTGGTAATTTGTTAAACAGATTGACAGACTGCACACGTGACGAGTGTTTGACAACATTAAGCTTTGCCTGCAGAATAGTAGGAAGATCTTTTCTGCGAGTATCTACTCTATTTTTTCTTTCATCTTCTGTTTCAAACTCGTTTAAGTTTTTGTATAGATGAGTAAGGAGAACCAAAATATAAAGACACGGTACCGTTAAAATTCTAAGTTTTACAAAATACTCTTTACATGATTCCGTCTGGTTTAAACGAAGCATGGTTCTTACTGCTCGCTTTTGTATAGTAAAGGCTGCCTTAATATTATATTTATAGCTGTTTCCCCAAAATTTAATGCTATATCTGAGTTTAGATTCAACTAGAGCAAAATAGACGGTACGAAGTTGGGCAATAGACAAAATATCCCTCAGAGATCTGATAGCATAACACGCACTACTTATTGTATTTGTAATTGAAACAAGTTCTGGCTTCCAATTAAGTAAAGAATCAATTTGTACCCCCAAAAATTTCAAACTTTCTACTATATCAATTTTTCTGCCTAAAAAGTCTACGTTTACTAAAGCTTTGTTCCTAACTGTAGATTTAAATATCATACATTTTGTCTTACTTACATTTAATTTAAGATTATTCATAGAAAACCAACTTTCACAAGCAGCTATTAATACATTTAATTTACACTTTAAGGACTCCATATTGTCCGCAGCTATAACAGCACTCGTATCGTCAGCAAATATTATCATGTCAGCATCTGGTAAAATGTTTTTAATGTATTCAGCTAGATCGTTAAGAAATATTATAAAGAAAAAGGGGCCCAACACCGAACCCTGCGGAACACCTCTAGTTACAGTAAATGATTTCGATTTATGAATTTCTTCAACACCTTCGTGATGCGATTTAATTTCGACGTACTGCTTCCTATTGGTTAAATAAGAACTAAAAAGTTTTAAAACATTTTCTCTCATACCGTAATGCTCTAACTTATCCATCAGAATACAATGTTCTACAGCGCAGAACTTAAGTCTAGGAATAAGCCTGCAACTTTAAGTTTATTGTTCAGCTTATTTACTACGTTATTAACTAACGAATCTATTGCATCTAGTGTCCCTTTACTTTTTTGGTATCCAAACTGATTACGGTTTATTATTCTTAGACTACTCAAATGTCTTAAAAGCCTAGATTTGATCACTTTTTCAAATAGTTTGGATAGAACCGGTAATAATGAAATGGGCCTGTAATTGGCTGGATTTGTTTTAGCACCTTTCTTAAATAGTGGTAGAACTCTGGCTAACTTAAATTGGTCAGGAAAGACGCCTTCATTGACGCAGTTATTTATTATTTCAGATATTGAGTAAGCCAGTATATCTATATTATCTTTGATTACGCTCAGCGGTATTTCATCGTGTCCAAATGACTTTTTATTATCCATACCCTTTACCATTTTGTAAATCTCTATCGGCGTGACGGGATCAAAGGCCATGGACTTAACAACTCTGGCAGTATTTTCAATTAAATGCTTCTTAGCCAGTCCTGGATTACCAGTGTTTACCGTTTTACTGTTGTCAAACTTTTCCGCAAAAATATTAGCAATGTCTATAGGGTTACAAATTATTTTATCATTATGTTTAAGTATTATATTATTATTTTCTAAATTATTGCCATTTTTTTTTCTTGTTTTATTGACTATTATCCAAATTTCTTTGCTGGAGTTAGCTGCTTCATTTATTTGATTAGTTACCTCCTTTTTTTTAGCGTTCCTTATCACTTTTTTATAAATTCTAAGATACTGTTCACGATATTTTAATAACGATTTGTCACACTTTGCTTTATTTATAAAATTTAGTAATCTCTTCATTTTGCTGGATATCCTTATTCCTTTCGTTAGCCATTTAGATCGACCAGTTCTTTTAATGTTGATTCTAACTTTCCTTTTCTTAAAAGTATTAGAATGTAATTCTTTAAATTTTTGTATAAACGTGTTTGTACCTAAATTCCAGTCGTGCTCGAGTAGTTTCTGTCTGAATGCATTATTATTCTTCTCATTATATAATCTTCTCTCTATGTACCTAAAACTAACGCAATGTGTAGTACTAACTTTTTCCAAATATGCTGTACAAAAGAGGGCTGCATGTCCATCCGCTAATTGATTGTGGTCAATGTCTGTACTACCAATATTTCTATCACAGGTATTGGTCAATATATTATCTATACACGATTTAGAATTATTACGCACAAATGTAATTGAATCAAATAAATATCTAAAATTATAGCATTTCAACAGTGATGTAAACGAACTTCTTTTATTGTCCTGTTTTGACAAGTTAATATTAAAATCTCCGCAGATAAAGCATATTTTATTGAAAAAGTACTGTAGTAATTGTTCCAATCTATCTAGAAAATCGTCAAAGTTTTTATTTACTGGTGTTCTATAGCAACAGATTATGTAAGAGTTTGTCTCAATGTCCCTTACTCCACATACCTCAAAGCTATCCGTTTTATACAGCCTTTTACAAATGTCCAAGTCCTCAACTTGTCTGTTTTTATGTGATAATATTAAAGTACCACCTCTTGTTTTATTTAACCTTGTGTTGCAAGAGCTTACATTATAATTAGGAAAATCAAATTGTGAGATCATTATTTTGTTTAAAAAATGTTCACTTATACAAATAAAGCTTATTTCGTTTGGTAGTTCAGTTACATACATTTCAAGTTCATCCTTCTTATTATTTATTCCGCATAAATTTTGGTGGAAAATGGTAACATGTGAGTGACCATCCTTAAATATAGCCGAGTTGTTCAAACCACTAGCCAAGGTACTAATCTCGAAAAAACTGACTGTGTTGTTCAACTTCCTCAAAGGAAGGATTTGAATATTCAGAATATGTGTCAATTTCTACTATAAGATGCTGTATTTGTTCAAATATACTGGACATACCTCTAGTGTTTACATTTCCATGTTTATTATAAGACACGAAGTCATAAGTCAGGTTTAAGTTTGAGTCAATTAAATAAATATAATTATGAGTTAAATTGTCATTATAAAGTATATTATTAAATGCTTCTATTCGCCAGTTATACATCTCTTTATGATAATGATTTTTAAAAGTAGGTACGCACAGTATTATATTTGTATGCATAATAGACATTACTTTATCCCGTATTAGTTTTACCAGCCTAGTGTAGTCGCCTGAGGTCCGGAAATCTTCACCTCCAATTTGGATGACACAGTAATCCTGACAAGTTAAATCTCTTACTTTATCCTCCAATCCGTATATTAATTGTTCTACGCCACAGTTTGTTTTTATGTAATGGCATATTTGAAAAGTATCGCCAAATAGTCTGGTAGCAATTGGAAGAATTTTGTTGGTTGAGTTGCTACTAAGGATCACAAGCTTCTTGTCCTTTTCATTCTTAAAGTAATTATTATTTCCAACTTTCCTTTTCTCTCTACTTCTCCCTACTACTGTCTCTTCTACCATATTGTGCACGTCTGCGACTGCACATGTCTGAGCTCTGGCTACGTTCACAGTATTCCGCTTCAGTTCACAATGAATGGCTGGTGCACAATCATTGCTATTACTTTGCATTAATACTGCAATACGGTCCGTGAGGGCCGCTATCTCAAGCTGTGCAACCTCCAATTGCTGCTGTAGGGTAACAATTTCTTGTTCCAAGGAGGATACATTTACGTGGTCATTGGTGTCGAATTGCAATCTGGATAACGGTAAAGTGGATGGTGTAGAAAATATGTTGTGTTGATATGCCAGTGATTGTCTCTTTTTCTTAGAGTTTGTACCCGGATTTGTAAATAAGGAGGGCGACTGGCATAAAGCTTTTAATGTTTTATTTTCTGTACTTAACTTACATATTTGCTTCTGTAGATCTGTATTTTCTATCAATATATTTCCCAGTTCATTTTCAGTGCTCTCGAGTTTTAATGTGAGCTGAGCAATTGTCTCTTTCATTTCGGAGTGTTGTGGTGGTTGATAGATGAAACCTTCGATAGAACTGTATGTCCGTAGGCGAGCTTTAGTCATGCACAATCACGTGGAAAAAATAGGATTGAGGGGAAAGGTACTCACAGGTCTTCGTCGTCGACAACGCTCCGTGGCGCCACTCCACTACACAGTCCAGGGACGTCCCTTTATTTGGCACTTAACACTAACACAGAGTTGTTAGAAAAATAGTTTTTGTAGGTAGGTAAGTTTGTTTGATATGGTTGATTATTGAAGCCGGTTAAATGACCGCGCTTTTTCTTCGTTAGTTCGTGACAGTGTGTGTCGGAGAGAGTGAATGATTGGTAAAGGATTGATTTGAACCCGGAAGGAAGTGAATGAATGGGAATGGGAGAATGGATTAGAATAAGGAAATATGACTGTGCATTAGTCAATTGAATGTTTATTTATTTGTTTTTTGATACTTTAACATTCTTCCCCCCTGCTGGCGAAATTATGGAGACAGAACTCTACAATGAAGGCTGCGTCCATATTAACCAAAAACTGGTGTTAAATTGTGTTATGATGTGAATGTTATGAATACTCCTACAATACAAAATTATGATTTAATGATATATTTTTTGATGTTTAGTAGTGAAAATTTAATCATGCCTATCAGGGAGAGGACATAATTTTACTAATGGTCTGTCAATAGTACCTTGAGCAGTCTTGACCGTAGCCGAACGAGGTATCCCATCACGGCCAGGATATAATTTTATGATCTTACCAAACCGCCATCGTAACGGATGATAACATTCGTCTTTGATAATGACTACCTGATTGACATGAACGTCACGTGAGGACTTATTCCATTTCAAGCGTTGCGTTAAACTGGTTAAATATTCAGAATGCCATCGTGACCAAAAGTCTTGATGCATTCGTTGCAAAAGTTGCCAACGTGTCAGCCTGTTAGTTGGTATGTCTGTATAATTTGGTGTTGGTAATGTTGTTAATGGTGCTAATGTTAAAAAATGGCCTGGTGTGAGTACTGTGCTGTCATTGGGATCCGTACTAACTGAGCATAATGGTCTAGAGTTTAGTAAGGATTCTACCTGGATAAGAAGTGTATTTAACTCTTCGTATGTTAGGATTTGTGTACCTATCACACGATAGAGGTGCGTCTTTACAGACTTAACCCCAGCTTCCCAGAGTCCTCCGAAGTGGGGGGCCCCAGGAGGGTTGAAATGAAATGCTATATGCTCGGTCTCACAGGCAGACTTCATGATATTGGCCAACTCTGATTGAGCACCTTTAAAATTTGTTCCACAATCTGAATGGATAATGTTACATCTACCACGGCGAGCAATGAATCTACGTAATGCCGCTAAGAATGCTGCAGACGACATGTCAGATGCTAACTCTAAGTGGAGCGCTTTTGTGGCAAAGCACACAAAAAGACACAAGTACGCCTTCGTAACACGAGAGCCACGATTTCTGACGGGGGTTACATTGAAAGGTCCTGCATAATCACAACCAACTGATTGAAATGCTTTTAATTGAGTAATACGTGATTTTGGTAAGTCTGCCATTTTAGGCTCAAGTGTTGTTGGCTTGACACGCAAACATCGATAACAATTTGATAAAACTTGTTGAATTGCCCGTCTTGGGGACAAAATCCAAAAATTTTGAAGAATTAAAAAGTGAAGTGTTTGTAATCCTGGATGCATGTTTTCGTTATGAACAGATTCAATGATACGCTGAGTCAAAAGATGTTTGCGAGGAAGCAAAGATGGATGTTTTGTTTCAAATTCTAAATCAGAACGAGAGAGCCTTCCCCCCACCCGCAAAACACCAGAGTGGTCTATAAATGGGTTAAGTTTCCTAAAGGGTTTAGGTAAAACTTTTCCTGCTAATAACTGTTTGATTTCATCTTTGAATTCAATATGTTGTACGTGTTTAACAAGCGCCATAAGGGCATTCTTTAGCTCAGCTTCTGTTAAATGATTAGTTGTTTTGTTTTTGCGTAAAGCGTTAATGAATCTGAAGCAATATGCTAAAATACGTTGAATTTTTCGTAATGATGAAAATTTGTTAATGAGATTATCTAAAGGGTTACTATCCATTAAGCTGTTTGATAGCACTGTGATACGTTGTTCACAGGCTACATCATTATCAGTGATGCAGTGAGATTCTGTATTTATTGGCTCGTTAGGCCATTGATTATGATTTGATGATAACCACTCCGGTCCAGTCCACCAGAGGGTGTGGCTGATGAGCTCATCTGGTAATAAACCACGACTTGCGCAATCAGCTGGGTTCTGCTTGCCTGGCACATGTTTCCAGGTAGCATTTGCTAATTTTCTTTGAATGTTTGCTATACGATTGCCAACATATGCTTTAAAATTGGTTGAATTTGATTTGATCCATGCTAGCACTATCATGGAGTCAGACCATGCGAAGACGCCGTCAATGTTGATGATGTTAGAATATATGTTTATTATATAACTCATGAGATCTGCTAATAATGATGCACCGCAGAGCTCGAGTCTCGGCAGCGTTCTTCGCTTGGTGGGAGCAACACGTGATCTTGCGCTCACCAGACAGACTTGATGTTGATCTTGAGAAATACTGGAACGAAGATAAACTACTGCCGCATAACCAGCTTCACTAGCATCGCAGAAGCCATGAATTTGATAAGATGCTGCTTGATCATGTGTAATACGTCTTGGAATACGTAATTGAGAAAGATTTGATAATTGATGCGTATACTTCGTCCAGATTTGATGAATGTCATCGGGTACTGGTTCATCCCAAGACGACCCTAGTAACCACAGACGTTGAATAAGGAATTTTGCTAAAAATGTTAATGGTGTAAGTAAACCGATAGGGTCATAGATACGGGCAAGCTCAGAAAGCATTGTCCGCTTTGTACAGCCGCGAGGAATTTGATTAACTTGATAATTAAAAACATCTTGACAAGCGTTCCAGGCAAGGCCGAGAACCTTGATAAAGTTGGTGTCACTGTCGAACGTCAAATCTGGTATCATCTTATGTTCTTCAGGTATGTTTTGCAGTACAGACGCATGATTGCTGGACCACTTCCTGAGCTCAAAACCACCGGAAGCCATGATTTTGACTAACTCTTGTTGTAAATGAATGGCTTGTTGAATGTTATCACAACCGGTGACTACGTCATCTACGTAAAGGTCTTTTCGCAACACCTCTGCTGCAGCAGGGTAGAACTCCTGTTCGTCTTGAGCCAGCTGATGCATGGTACGTATGGCCAGAAATGGCGCGGACGACACTCCAAATGTTACGCGATTGATTCTATATTCTTGAATTGATTCGTCAGGTGAAAATCTAAATAGGATACGCTGATAATCCCGATGATCCTGAGTGATGATGATTTGACGATACATTTGACGTACGTCGGCTGATAATACGACTGCATGGAGTCGGAATCGTAAAATGATGTTATTGATATCTGCTTGCAACTTAGCGCCTGTTAACAATGTGTCATTAAGTGATCGACCCTGTCTATCCTTAGCTGAGGCGTCATAGACAACTCTCAGACGTGTAGAAACGCTACTTGGTTTTAGCACTGCGTGATGTGGTATGTAATATGCTGAAGATGATTGACGCTCATTAGGTGGGACAAGTTCCATTTGCCCACTTAATAGATACTCCATTATATGAGATTTATACTCTTCTCCGAAGGTCGGATTTTGATGAAGACGTTTTTCAAGCTGATTAAATCGCCGAAGCGCAATAGTATACGAATTGTTAAATGATGGTAATGATGAATCTCTAAACGGTAGATGCACGATATAACGACCGTCAGCATCACGCTTACATGTAGATTGATAAATGTCCTCGCAACGAATGTCGTCGGCAGAGGCTGCTTGCTTTGGTTCCGATGGCATGTTGTCGGTATCCCAAAACCTTTGGACTGCAATATCTAAATTAGCATCCATTGATACATGATTGATTGATACAGGAACAGACTCAATGGGATTGGCTGCTTGTGTCCTACCCATGAGTACATATCCAAATATAGTGTTAATTGCTGTTGCTGTATGATTATCACTCTCAATTTTGCCTGGTAATATAATCTGAGGGAAAATTTCTCCACCAATCAACATGTCTATAGAACGAGATTTATGAAAATCAGGATCTGCTAACTTGAGATTTGATATATGTTTGAAATCATTGATATCTATTGCATGTGTAGGCATATCGCTACAAATTTTGTCCAAAATCACCGCTTCTGCTGTAAATGATGTATGAGAATTTCCCAGTGGACGAATATCCAGAAAAACCTTACTACCCGATAAAGCAGGAGCATCCCCTATTCCTGACATTGGAGTGTTACATTTGACCCGACTCAAACCAAGTCTCCGTGCACAAGAATTTGTAATTATATGACTTTGGCTCCCTGGATCTAACAAGGCACGAACCTTTTGATAAATGTTATGCCCATCTTTGATTTCAACTTGCACTGTGGCAAGCAACACAAAAGATGGAGTAGATGCTTTTGTTATATTTGATAAAGTTGTAACCGGTGTGATGCCCGGGGTAACTGCATTAGAAGTGCTAGCCTGGTTTGCAGCAACATGAACTTGTGATGAATTTTGTTGTTTTGAATTATTATTCTGGTGACTTTGGTCTGATTGTGTACCCTTTGTAAAATGTAATAAGCTGTTATGACGCTGATTACATGTTTTACACACATGGGTTGATGAACATTTAGAAGTGGTATGATTTGAACGCAAACAATTTAAACAAAGTTTATGTTGCCTTGCAATTTGAAAGCGTTCTTGAGGTGATTTAGCAAGAAAAGTTTTACATGAAAAAAGAGGATGATTTTCTTCGCAAATGATGCAATTTGATAATTGAGGCGTTTGAGCCAAAAGCATAGTAGATGCTTGATTTGTTGATGTCTGATTCTTATGTTGAGTACGATTTGATGAGTTGTTGTTATTTTTGTTGGAATTATTATTGGTATTAGGCAAAGCCACTGATGGAGTATTTGTTAAAGATGAGCGTTCTAATGCATTGCATCTGTCTACTAAAAATGTCTTTAACTGATCAAACCGTGGAAAGTCACAACCACTGCAAGAAAGTTCAAAAGCTTCACGAGACATTTTATCTAATTTTACCAAAAGTGAATGAAATAAAACAAAATCCCAATTGGATGTTGGCAAACCTAATGAATTTAACATTGAAAGATTTTCCGAAAATGTGTCCAGAAGATTTCTCAAGCTTTGAGCAGATGGTGTGTTTATTGGTTTAACGTTGCATATTTGTTCCCAACATAAAAATGAAAGATATCGCTTGTTATTATATCTATTAACAAGTGCGTTATAAGCGCTAATGTAATTAGCTTCAGAAATTGGAAAAGCTCTGATAAGATTAACTGGTTCCCCTGAAAGAGAAGTTACAAGGTATTGGAATTTTTCTACTTTTGATAAATCTGCCCTGTCATGGACTAATGTGTTAAACAAATCAATAAAACCAGGAAAATCCTTAAACTGACCTGAGAAAGTAGGTAGCTTTATTGCAGGCAATTTAGTAGGCTTCCTGTTTTCTATTGAGGATGTGGAAACCTTTACCCCATCTGCTTTATGATCAGGTAAGAGTTTACGTATAGTTTCTAATATCTCAAAATACATGTCATCTGCTTGCTCTTGGTATATTGTTTGTTTGAGCATTTGTTCCTCACTGATATCAAGGTTTTTATATTCACACAAAAGTTTTATGTGAGCATCATTAAATGCTTCCATAAGTGATTCTATCCGCGAACCCCATGTTTCTAAACGCGGTAAAAGGCTTGAATCATTGATGCATTTGCGAGCGCAGACAACAGCATCTGTTAATCGCTTGTGAGAAATGTTGCGCTTTGATTCATGATGAGCTGCCATAGCTTCACTCATGATGAATTTTAATTAATTTACTCAGTAAAATATGTTAAAGTATCTTATCGTTACAACAATAAGTTATAATAATGTTTTCAAATGGTTTAAAATATTGTTTGATGACGTAAATATTAATTACGTAATTTGACAGCAGTGGTAGAAAATATTCACTTGAAAATTACGCTAAAACTACCAAAGAGTAGTAATTTTCTAAGTATGGTAATATTTTAGAGCTGACAACACTGAAGATTGAGTGAAATGTGAGTGAAGGATCGATTGTTTTGTTACGCTACTGGATACTAGATGTCGCCATTAGCAATCAAAAGAACTGCAAATTCTGCGAAAATAAATTGTTTCGAAGGACCTTATGATGAAATACAAATATTATGTTAATTATAAATGTATTGTTATGTATGTATTTATGAATTATATGTTATTTATAAATGTCACGACTAAAGAAAACAATGATTTATTATGTTATAGTGTTTATTGCAACGTTACATGTTACGTATGCAAATAAAATTACGTGAAAAATACGCTAAATGAATGATTATGTTATAAGTAATGTTTTAGTGCTATATGTTACACTTTAAAACAATGCTTGAAACGTTCAAAATCGCGCTCCTGTTGGAACGGACGAACTAAATACCTACCTACCTGCACCGACCGGTCAAAACTGGTTCAAGATTTCAAACTTCGAAGTGAACTAAGTGAAGTTGATGAAAACTTAAAAACCACTTGCTATGATGAAATGATGCTAGTTTAATATGTTAATACGTGTTAGAACACTGAATATTGTTGTGTATATCGTGTTTTATGTTAAGTGTAAATGGCAAATATGGACGCCGCACGTGTATTGTTACGACCAAAATTTGAGGTACATGTATATAAACCCGGCTCGCAGGACCAAAATGTTGTGGTGGTTGGTAGATGAAACCTTCGATAGAACTGTATGTCCGTAGGCGAGCTTTAGTCATGCACAATCACGTGGAAAAAATAGGATTGAGGGGAAAGGTACTCACAGGTCTTCGTCGTCGACAACGCTCCGTGGCGCCACTCCACTACACAGTCCAGGGACGTCCCTTTATTTGGCACTTAACACTAACACAGAGTTGTTAGAAAAATAGTCTTTGTAGGTAAGTTTGTTTGATATGGTTGATTATTGAAGCCGGTTAAAAGACCGCGCTTTTTCTTCGTTAGTTCGTGACAGAGAGTGTCGGAGAGAGTGAATGATTGGTAAAGGATTGATTTGAACCCGGAAGGAAGTGAATGAATGGGAATGGGAGAATGGATTAGAATAAGGAAATATGACTGTGCATTAGTCAATTGAATGTTTATTTATTTGTTTTTTGATACTTTAACACGGAGACTAATTCCAAGTCAGACACAGTACCGTCAACACTCATTGACAATTTATTGGGAGTATATGATTCAATCGATGTATCGCAATCAGTCAGTATGTGGGAATTAAGTAAATCAGTAGTATTTTCAGTAGTATTTTGAACCGAAGATTGACGTCTCAACGCTTCATCATGTACTACATCCATAGTTCTTATTGGTTGTTCTGTCGGTGAGGGTGGTTTTGTGGAAGTTAGTTTTTTCCTCACGGTAATATTGGTTGTACAGTCGGTAGTAGCATATTTTTTAATTCTGATGCACGTCTTACATCTCCACTTTTTTTTTGCTTCCGCGTCCTTGAGGCGATACGTTTGTTCTGGGTAACCATCGCAATCCAGTTCATACCTGTTATCACAGGCAGAACACAAAGCAGTACTTTTTACATTTACCAATTTTTTGCATTTATGGCATGTTACTAGTGCTGCCATCTTGCAGTAACTTTTTGCAGAGTTTGATGACATGAGGATTTAAGCGCTCTCTTCGTTCAATAGTAAACAGACTTGTTGTACTTTACTTATTTCTTTATAAAATCCAAATTATGATTTTTGGAATTTACGAAAAGTGATGTTGTCTTTGGGGTTTGAACTCACGACCACTTATGTGCGGCTAGTTAAATTGCAAAAGTTGACGTATGTTAGCCACTACGCCAACCGAACATTCTGATACAATACCGAATTTGTTAATCAGTTGCAGCAAGTATTTTTCCTTTGTCAGGCAAGTCCGTTATTATGATGTGTGACGGTTGAGATTTAAATCACTGTGTGAGTCACTTTTTCACTTTGTCTTTGTTATAATTGGCTGTCTTTTTGTTGTTTTGATGAATTTGGGTCACAATTATTGTAAGGTTTCCAATCTTTTGTTTATTTAGATTGATATTGTTGTTTTTTTCTTCATAATTCTTCTTCTAGGCAGAGTTTATTGTTCAAAGTATATTATGTATTTACATCACAGCTTCTGTATGAAATCCGTGGATAACACTGTCACTTATGTATTAGGTGATGTTTTATTGGTTCACTTAGGTTTTGTTCACTTATCAGCACTAATAGTATTTTTAACAAATTTTTTAATAACAGAGCGTTTGTTTTTACTTTAGGCTAGACGCAGCGCCATCTAGGACAGTGAAAGTGATAATCTCTCGTTTTGGTATGAGACCGGTTACAAGACGTATACGACACTGGAGAACCCCTGGACGCCAACAGCGATTAAAATCCTGCCAGGAAGTCCATCCCTATAGTGGTGGAACCATCATGGTATGGGCGGGTATTTGGATCGGCGGAAGAACTGAGTTGATTTGGATCAGAGGCAACCTCAACGCTCAAATTTATGCTGAGACGATTGTATCAGACGTCATCGTTCCTCTACAAGTGCAAATCGGTCCCTTATTTCAGTTAATGCATGATAATGCACGACCGCACACCGCAAGAGTTGTAAGACAGACTCTCGCCGCAGCTAACATCAATGTCCTGCCCTGGCCTGCTCAGTCGCCAGACTTGAACCCGATTGAGCATGCATGGGATATGCTACAGAGAAGAGCTCTGCCGAATATGGAGGGTATCCAGTCGCAAGAAGACCTTTTTTTGTTGTTGCAACGAACATGGGCGGCCATTCCACAGCGTGATTTGGATGAACTCATTTTGAGTATGCCAAACCGATGTTCTTGTGTTGTTAGTGTTCGCGGTAGAAACACGGATTATTAATTGTTTAAGTTACCCAATAAAATTTTAAAGAAAACTGTTATTTCAGTCTTTTTTTCGAACTTTTGTGTAAGTGGTTCAAATGTCAAAAATCCCTTTATTAGGAAAATGGCAAATTTCTTTATTAATGCAAAGGTGACTTGGTTTATCGTTACTGTGACAAACGAAAACACTTTATTTGATGAATCCTTAAAGAAAATTTTAATTAATATCAATCAGGAGAAAAGTTATTGCAAAAATATATGTTGATCCCTAGACACTTTTGATGTGTGTATATAACTTTTGTTGTGCACCGCGATTCTGAAAAAAAATCAAAATGGCGGCCGACCTTAGGGCCGCCCTCCATACAAAAATCTTCAAACCCCTTTAAGAACGTTCATGGTCTGATCTCAGTCTCAATCTGTCAAAAATACTTCTACCTAATTTCCCTACATTTTGACAAGTTTTTGACATTTGTTTGTCGCCGAGATGAGACTGCGACTAGATTTTGAACGTTTTAAATTACGAAAATTGGCCTTCTGGTCGATCTATTCCACATAATAACGTCACTAGTACTAATCAACTGACTGCAGGCCGGAGCTCCGTTCTGGTCGGTTTCTCGAACAAGTCAATTATTCCCCGGATACGAGGAATCATTTTGAATTTTTGACAGTTCTTCCATTCAAAAATTGTCAGACGTCATTTTTATTCCACGAATAAAACTTTCGGTCGGTTGAAAAATTAGCCCTTAGAGAAATAGTTTCAATTTAATCTGATGATAACTACATACTTAACTGCTAACTAAGGGGCCGTCTCCGCGAGCGAGAGAATCGCGGCGATATTATGGCCGTGCCACGTACTTCGTGATCGACGGGCGAGCCGTATACCACGGTTTTGGAGACGACGGTTTTTACTCGCGGAGTCGTGGCTCGTAGGTGCTGATCGACTAGCGAGCAAAACAGTCAAAACAAACTTTATTTCGTTCTTTTCTATGTATATGAAGCTCGCAATTACTGAATTTTTGTCTTGACATCACTTACATTTGAATTTGGTTCGTATTTTTTTTAAATCTCCGACAGTTTATTGTAGGCACTAAGACGGGTTCCTTTGTTTTTGTACTCATTCAATGTACATTACCATAAGCAAGGGCAGTCTCTGAAGGCGTTTATAAATTCTATTATGAATATCGTGACTACAGGTTCGCAAATCCATTATTAAAAAAGTGAGAACGTAGGTATGTACGTCTGTTCGCTAGCGCTGTCGCAGAAAACTGTCGACGCGACGGCTCGAGCCTCGGCTCGTCAGTGGTGATCGACACTCGGTCTTGCGCAGCGTGCCGAGCAAAAAATTAAACAAAACTAACGAGGCGCGAGCCGGGCTCGTTGGTTTTAAATACCGCGGTATTGCAATGATCCACGGGCGAGCTTTACCGACGAGCCATAAAACGGCGGTTTTACTCGCCCGTCGATCATGGCCTTTAGAACGTGTCTCCACACGGCGATATCATCGCGGCGAAAATTTGATGGCACGGCGAGACTATCGCCGCGATTCTCTCGCTCGTGCAGACGGCCCCTAAGGGCAGCTAGCTTCATCTTCTTGACTGACGGACTCCTTGACATTCAAGAGTACTAAATAATTTTTTTATAGTTAATACCAAAAACACATTACATTGTTCACAAAACCTTCAAATTAAACCGTGATTCCGTGACGATCATGCTTCAATCCGATCCGGAAGTCGGAGGCAAATAAAAGACAAAAAGACGACATTATTTTTCACTTTGCAGTGTTTTTTTTTAAGGTCGGTTAGTATTTTTTTTGTAAACACGCTGTTTATACAGTAACTAAGGATGAGTTCGCTGCACCCTGGTACGCGCATGCGCATGCATAAAACAAATAATGTCTGAACCGGACTTGGCAAGTTGTTTCGAAGGACATTTTCCTTATCATAAATTTGCAAGGATACCTGCTGCGTTTTAAGGCTTTAATTTATAGCTATACTAGCTTTTGCCAGCGGCATCGCTCGTGTTGAGGTCGGAAATTATACTTTGGGAACGTACGCATCATCTGCCCAGCCTTTTCCCTACTATGTTGGGGTCGGCTTCCAGTTTAACCAGATGCAACTGAATACCAGTATTTTACATGGAGCGACTGCCTATCTGACCTCCACAACCTAGTTACTGGGTGATAAGATACTTCTTGGTAAGACTGGTTGTCAGACTTTCGGAGTTCTGACGATCCGTAAAGTACCTACTGGGGGATTTTACCACAGACCGGTTTCTACAACGCATTAGTTTATATAAGATACTTATATTTTTTTTAAATAGTTAATATAATTTACTAGCTGCGCCCCGCGGTTTCACCCGCGTAAATGTCGATCCCGTGGGAATATCGGGATAAAAACTAGCCTATATTTTAATCCAGGGTGTCAGCTACCTCCATACAAAATTTTACCGAAATTAGTCCGGCCGTTTGAGCGTGAAGAAGTAACAAACATATAAACACACACACACTAACTTTCGCCTTTATAATATTAGTGTGATGATTTAGAGAAAATGTGACTAACTGTTTACACTAGATACTAAATGATAAATGATTTACCTATTTCTGTAAGTAGGTTTGAACAAACACTTTTACACGTCAAACATATTTTTTATAAGCTAGATGAGGTCGGCGTTTCCTATCTGACTACTCTGAGGAGAAAGGCCGAAACAAACTCAGAGGTCACAGTCTCTTTTAAAGTCCAGACAAAATCTTGGTCAGATCATGTGAAGACCATGTAGATTGGTGTCTGAAATGGTCTTTTGAGGAAAGAACCACACAGATTGAGCGGACCTGTTCAGTCAGTGCACGCATTTGTCAAAAATCGTGCAGCTCAACTCAGAACTTGAGGAGCACAACGATTCGACGAACAATACCAAAGAAAGGACATTTGGGTAGGCCGCGTAAATTACTCAAACTGCCAGATCATGATTAAAACTGAAAAAGGACTACTAGTACTAAACGAAATGACTAACTAACTTACTGTAAAAATAAATACAAAAACAAAGGACACTTAGGCGTCGAAGTACCTACTCGTCCGCATTGCTATCACCATAAATAATAATAGATAATTATTTAAATGCATTTACACATAATATACTCGTACATGATCCTAATCGCTTTTGTGAGATTTTTCCTGTTAGGGCACGTGCACACATACACACGAGTACACATCAAGCTATGCATAACCAGCAGTGGCGTGCATTGCATATAGGCATATAAGCAGTGCCTACCTCGATATATCAACATAAGCCTGTCAATTATATTTTAGTGTGTGTGTGCCCCACAATTAAGAAAGTCACTAAATCATCATACCTAACAACAAAAAACAAAATCTTCATACAAACGCGCGCAGGCGCGGTCGCAGCCCAAGATTTTGGGGGGGGTCATGGGTGCCGAGGAATATTTTAAGGGAGTTACATCTCCTCGTTAGCCTAGTGGTCGCAAACGTTACTGCTGAGCATGAGGTCCTAGCTGGGTTCGATTCCTAGGTCGGGTAAAGTGTTAAAGGGTTTTTCCATCAGAAATTTCTCAGAAGCAGCCTGGAGTCTGGATTTGTGCCCGGTTGGCGGCAGTAGGCTCGCCCTCTATAACATTTCACTTAATAACTGGCGAAATGTGGGAAGTACTATATGAAGGTAGGTACACCCCTGCCCAACCCTTGGGGATTAAAGGCGTGATGATATGTTAAGGTTCATGTACATCTCCAGCTCGACATTACTTATGCTATTCAGGGACGCAGCTTTTACATACTTAAACTGTTACTTAAAATGCTGCCAAATTCGTCGTATGTATTACAGTAGATTGTGTAGGGTGGGGAGAGCGAGCGAAGCGAGCTCGAAAATTTTAACAACCTGCCTCTGTTCAATTAGGTTTTGTTTTATATTTACAATTAGAAATAGGAGTTACATTGTCGACAGGTGCAGGCAAGCTCAAGCAGCTAGCAGAATCTAAAATGCAAGAGCGAGCGAAGCGAGCTCGAAAATTTTGTACACTTTCGGATAGGTTCGATTTTCTTTCGAGTTTCGATCATTCCAAAAAGACTAGGAATTACTTGCTTTGTCGACTTTTGAAGAAAAGCTCAAGAACCAATGTAAATTGCAAGAATGAGCGTAGCGAGCCTGAAAATTTTAGCACCCCACCTTGAATAGTCTGTTTTCTTTTACCCATCATACAAAAAGAGAACTTACTTTATCGGATTATGACGAAAAGCTTAAACTCGTTTTACAGCACTTTAGGTTTTGGAATCTGGCCTTACCTAAGCCTTTCAACCTTACGTACGAGCGGGGTGCCCATCAATATCCCGAGTTTGCTTCGCTCGCTCTTGAATCCTGGATTCTATATTTTTATAACAGGCTTTTTAAAGGAAAATATTTTTTAGGCGCGTTAAAAAACCCACGTAAGGCAAGTAAAACATTCAGACTCTCGACAGCTTGAATGATTTTGGGGGGGGTCATGACCCCCACGACCCCCCCCCTCGGACCGCGCATGAACGCGCGGCAGTAGGCAGTCGCCGGACGGCCTACTCGGCTCCCGTACTATTCGCGCATTGTCATTGGTCTTTACTCGTTCAAGTTAATACGACCAAATTAAAAATATGTACATCTCACGCGTAATACCATGACGTTCGACCTTCGCAATTTATCACCCTTAAGTAGGCATGCCTACTCAAATAACCACACTTTTGACCTCACTTTTTTTTTCTCATTAGTGACCGCGTTTGCCCAGACTAGACCCGGCCTAGTGCCTACCTATTCTGAAAACCAATGCACGCCACTGATAACCAGTATAAGCTAGCTGACTTCTGATTGTACGAAAATCCTATACAATGCGAGGTCTCCTGAAACACAACACAACCATACCACAACGACAACACTTGGACAATGGGTTTGTATGAAAATCAATAGCTTATTCACACGGACCACATTTGACCGTTAAAATCAACCGTGTGGTCAAAAAAAAAAAACAACGACATCGTTCCCAAAATACTTTATTGATTTACGTCTTGGAAAAACACGAAATAATATGCATATAATAAAATAAAATAATAATAGGTAATAATTTATTCACCAAAAAAAAGATTGTACAAAAACAACTTAAAAACTAGTAAGCTATTATAAATACAATACAAAAACAAAATAGGAGCATCTGCAACCGAACTAGGTGATAAATAAATTCGGGGAAAATGTTTTTTTTTTTTTCTAAAAAAAGGGCTGTTTATAATATTATGACCTGTCTGCTTTCTTGACTGTCTGATCGCTTTTTTATTTAAGTCATTTTTATAAATACAATATTGTTCTTCTTGAACGATCAATGGCCAATTTTTTCTCGCGGTGGAAATCGTCATGGACTTCCTCTATCGTGGGGGTGACAGAGGGGCATGCCCGACTCTTACCGGGTAAAACCATCGCGGTGTTCCACCTCTACCTATGGCCGGGGGTGCGGGATTCGCATAAGCATTCACCGCTCCCCCGACAGGCCTCGACCCGCTGTTCCTCAGCGGGTCCCACCTCCCCGTGCGCCCATTCCTATAATGGCCGCACCCACTCTCGAGTGGCGCGCGTGGAACACTGCAGCGCCAACTCGGGCCTGTCTGGTTGGACGACGGACGCCCCTAGTCCGCCGCCCGCAGGCCACCTCTCATGGAGGTCGCAGATCGTGTTGCGCCCTTCTCGGGCGCCCGGTGCGTCTCCTGCGGGAGGAGAGAGAGGATACGGCTTCTCTCTCCCGCTCGGCCGCCTCCTTTGCAGACATGACGTCCTCGCAAAAGGAGGCGACTCCGTCCCATGCGCTCCCGCTCTCGACCATCGATTGAACGACGGCCGGGAGCGAGAGATCTCTCCCGCCTATTGCCGCGATGATGTCACGGCGCAGGCCTGCCCAAGCTGGGCACTCTTCCAACGTATGCTGCACCGTATCCTCAGGGCAAGCCGCACAGCGGTGACACACCGGCGTCTGCTCCCGACCTATACGACACAGGTACTTCCCAAAGAAGCCGTGGCCAGAGAGTACCTGCGTCAGCCGGAAGCTGAGGGCGCCATGCCGCCTCTCGATCCACGCCTCCATGACGGGTCTTACCGCCGCTATAACGACGTGCCCCGTGCTGGACCTGACTTTATTCCCATGTAGTTACATAAACAAATATAGTGGAATTGGTTTGTTTCCATGTGGTATCCATCCAGTTTCAAAATAATATCTGAATAACCAAGATATTATTACAATATCGATAAAAATACTTTTCGAGGTTAGAATCAACAAATAAGTTCATTTTAATGCTAGACAGATGACGTCCGGTTTTTAGCGATCTCATTTGTATTTACCTGAGTATATTGCATAGATTTCTCTCAGAGAATTTCCCAACATATGTAATAGCACTGACAAAATTAAAACAATAGAAGGAAATGAAAAATAGCTCAGTACAGACGCCAGCACATCAAGCTACCCGAAACTGTCAAATTTTCCCAATCCACTTTGAACCTTATGCTTTAGCGATAAAGTTGAAAATCTATTAAAGAAATTTGACAGATTGTAGTAGCTTGATGTGCTGGCGTCTGCACATTACAATTCACAATGAACAACATTAATGCAATTTTTTTATGTTTTTTAAGACCTTAAAAATAACGGGTTTTTTCATAAACAGGGTCAAATTAGCTTGCGAAACTTGACACGTCATGGTTATCGACACCTAAACACGATAAAATAAAAACAAACATTATTTGAAGTAAAATTCCCGTTTGAGCACCTATTTTTAGAGCACCTATTTAAAATCGTATATATTTTTTCTTCCATTGATAGGGTCTCTCCTAGGTGCTCTAAAAATAGGTGCTCAAACGGGAATACTCCATTTTTTTTTAGTCAACGACCGTTACTTGAAGTTTGAGTTGAGAAAATCTGTTTTCTTTTGTTTTATCGTATTGAGATATCGGTGAAGGAAAACATCGTGAGGAAACCGGCATGTCCTAGAACCAAAAATTCGAAGACATGCGACATCTACCAACCCGCACTGGGCCCGTGTGGTGGATTAGGTACAGCCCACTCCCTCTCACTGAGAGGAGGCCTGTGTCCAAGCAGTGGGAACATTATAGGCTGATTATGAATTCAAGTGACTACACTGATGCGGTTGATGACCCCACAAAAGAATCATCAAATAAATTTATTTTTCGTTTTATCGTGTTTAGATATCGATACTCGTCACATCCGCGATGTTTCTCTACATAATTTAATTTTACCCTATTTATGGCATACTAGCTGCGCCCCACGGTTTCACCCGCGAAAGTTTCGATCCCGTAGGAATATCGGGATAAAAACTATCCTATGTCCTTTCCCGGGACTCAAACTATCTCTATACCAAATTTCATCGAAATCGGTTCTGTAGTTTAGGCGTGAAGAAAAGACAGACAGACAGACAGAGTTACTTTCGCATTTATAATATTAGTTTGGATCAGGACGCCATAACGACACAACTTCGCTGCTTGTCAGGTACAATTTGGCGATCTTCCTTTATAGCGCTATGAATTATTTATATTCACCAGCTTTTTGTTTATATAAACATAAAGCTGGAAAATATTAAGCATTTCAGGAAGAGACAATTGAACTAGTTATAACCAAATTCTAAGTGTTTGGCCAGACTGCGGCGCAGGCGCGGGGCGGATGCGGGTGCGAGAGCGCGTGCGGGCTGCTTGTCCACACTGGAGCGCGGCTGCGTTCTGCGTGTTGTCGTGTGCAGTGTTTGTCAAAATATACTATGGATGAAAAAGACTTATTTTTACTAGAAAAAAGCTCGAACTAGTTTGAGAACCCCCGTCGCGCCCGCGCCGCGCTCCCACTGCGGCCACTTGTATGGACGAGCTATGGCGTGAGTTGCCCGCGCGCTCCCCGCGCCGAGCAGCCCGCGCCGCTCACCGCGCCCGCGTGCCCACTATGAACCCCGCGAAATTCAAATTTTCTTACGTTTTTTGCAATTTTCAGGTCAGTGTCAGGTTGTATCTTGATCAAAATATGATTCGCGACTATAACCGGTATGTATTTACAGAATTATAATAATTAGAATCATTAATACATCTTTCTAAGTTAGATTTCTACCGTTAAGAACAAATCTCGTATGGAAAAGTGTTAGTGGTAGAAATCTAACTTAAAGAGATATATTAATGATTCTAATGACTATAATTCTGTAAATACATGTCTATTATAGTCGCGAATCATATTTGGATCAAGATACAACCTGACACTGATCTGCAAATTGCAAAAAACTTAAGAAAAATTGAATTTCGCGGGCTACAACTACCCATTCACCTTAAAGAAAGTTCATATGTTTGAGTTTGCCGCTCCGCGCCCGCCCCGCGCCCCCGCTGCCAGTCTGGCCAAGCACTAAGGATTAGACTAATGGTAATAAGTATCATAATTACAGCTCATAAGAGCCTTATCACACTGGCGATTTTATTTATATTCTTTCGAAAATATTAGGTATTTATGGAACAGACAATTATTGAACTAGTTTATAAACCAAATTCTAAGAATTAGACTAATGATAATGACTATCATAATTTCAGCTCATAAAGGCCTTACCACACTGGCGATTTCAAACTCAAAACTCAAAGCATTTATTTCAATTAAACCATTTACAGGCACTTTTGAATTGTCAAGAAAGATCAGTCAGAAAGATTTGCAAGCGAGTCCCAAGCGAGGCGAGTGCGCAGCGAGCTCACCGCGAGTTCGCCACGAATAGCGCCGTCGACGCCATTTTGTGTGTGCGTATCAACAAATAGTTCCTATGTTATAATGTTGGCTCCCTTGTCCTCCGCTAGGAGTATATGTATGTGTTTTGTGCCCATGTCTGTCAAGATAGTAGATATGCGAAGACGATTCTGCGGTTATTTTAAGATTTATAAGGTTTCCGTGTTAGAATCATGCCCAAAACATTAAGGAGTGGTGAAGAATAAGAAGTGGTATACATTGTTGCCAACATAACGGCATAGGAACTATTTGTACACTCTGGCGTCGTATTCGCGGCGAGCTCGCTGCGCACTCGCCTCGCTTTAGACTCGCTTGCAAATTGAAATTGAAAATTGCAAATTAAATTGGCTTCACGACCTACCATTGAATTTCTATACCTACACCTACCCACATTTGACATTGAAGGCTTTCAAATGTCAAATAAGAAATCAGAAGTGAAGTTTATAGCTGTAACGTTTTGCGAATCGATAATGGCTTACAGAGCTGGCTGTATCATGCATGGTTCTTGAGTATAAATCAGTGTACGTACTTAGAATAATAATAAAAACGTGCAAATAGAGGGAGATTTCAGTTATTCAAAGCTCTCATAAAAGGGTCGCCATCTTGGATTTTTATTTTGACCTCGCCATCGGCTTTAACACCCTCGAAACCCATGAAAACGATACCCACGGTGAAAAACTTGAAAATATTCGCAGCCGCTATCTTGAATTTTCATTTTGACCTCATTATTGGCTTCAGCACCTTTAAACCGCTTATGTCGGATTAATCCGACAAATATTTTCGTGTCCATTCCGCCAGAGTCGTATATATACGACCAAATAACACAGCTCGTTTAATCTGTATTATTATTACATCATCACAGCTCGTTTCATCGGTATTTTTTTTTCGTTTTTTTTTTTTGGGCGCTGTGGCACGACCGCACGATAACTGATATAAAGTCGGGCGGTTAAAAGGTTAAAAACCATGAAAACTATCCCTCTCTGTTTCTTTCTATTATATGTACATAGTAGATAGAGACAGAGACAGAAAAAGTCGCGTGAATAACTCGTTTTTGTTAGGTACGTGACGTTTCTACCAGTTTACTCCTACCGCGTTAAAGAACTTCGTTCCAAAAACATATTTTTAAAATTTATGTCTGTCTTTCTTCTAAAAACAATATTTATTTTTTTTTTGTCTATCTGTCTGTTTGTTCCGGCTAATCTCCGAAACAGCTGGACCGCTTTTGATGAAATTTAGAGTGGGTATACTTTGAACCCTGGGGAAGGATATAGGCATGTATATGTTGCAGTCAAAACTCATAACCAGTCAAAAGTACTTTTAACTGAAAAAATCAGGCAAAAGTAAGTTTGACTGAACACGTTGGTCAAAAGTAGTTTTGTCTGAAAATCGGTAGTCAATAGTGATTTTAACTGACAATATTTGGTTAAAAGTGATTTTGGCTAAAGCTCTTAGTCAAAACTAGTTTTAACCAATAGACCATCAGTCAAAATAACTATAACCAGTTAGTAGGATGTAATAATAGATTTCATGTTGTAAATTCGTTTATTACGAAGATTTAGTTTAAGGTTTAGATAAGTAATACAAAATATGAGCAGCATCAATTACTTATGTCGTAGATTTCTTCAGCCGGTAAAAAATATTTGATAGGTTTGTAACTAACTTTATAATACTACAGACTTCAATTATGTTAAAGCTTTTTAATCTACTGTACTGTAACGGCGTTTTCTTTTCTGCAAATTTTGCGTCTTCCACTTCTATTGTAAATTTTTCAAATTGTTCTATTGTCACTCAATGATTATCTTTCATATCTTCTATCGCTAAAATTCTTCCTAAAAAACGTTATTTCTTTTCGTGCTCACTCATTTTTAACTAATATCTATTGATTCTCTAATTACTTATATTTAGTTTTAAAAAACTTTATAAGTGCGTTTCTTCGTAATTTATGTCGCCCACAAAGTCAAAGTCAAAGTCAAAGCATTTATTTCAAATAGGCACATAAAAGGCACTTTTGAACGTCAAAAATTATCTTAAAATAGAATTGATTCTAGTCGCACCTTTACTTTTTAAGAGTTTTGACTGATAGAACCAGTTAAAACTACTTTTAACGAAATTAGTCAGTCAAAACTACTTTTAACCAGCTCCATTGGGCAAAACTAGTTTTGACTATCATTTCAGTCAATAGTACTATTGTCGATAGCTTCCAGTCAAAAGTACTTTTGACTGATTTTGTTAGTTAAAAGTACTTTTGACTGGTTATGAGTTTTGACTGCAACATATACATACTTTTTATCGACATCCACGCGGGCGAAGTTGCGGACGGAAGCTTGAATTACTTAGAAACTACTTAGTTTACAAGCAATATGTATAGTGAATCGCTTGTCTTTCTCGCTTTCCGAGTATGATCGGTAAGTAATATATATGATATAATTACAAAACCTCTAATATTCACAAGATATAACAACTGAACCTATAATTTTATTTGATGTGTTCCCTACATTTATGTTCGCATAACTCGTCAAAATGTAGGGAACAGCTGATTTTTTTTCGCGATTTCAGGTTTGTTCCCATAGCGTAGTACTATTAAGTATTCTGTGCCCATAGTAAAAGTTGTTCATAATGATAGTACAATCTCCCATTTCGATTTGTCGCATGTTTTCAACTTCAACCTGTATAAATATTATATGTAATCACGTTTATTATATCTTGTGAACGTTATTGAAATGAAAATATACCAAATAACTTTATATGCAAAGTAAAAAAAAAACATCGTAAAGTTTCTATATTTATGTCTGTAATTTATATGGTTTACTTACATAATAAAGAGTATTCTATTCTATTCTATGATATGAGAGGCACCCAAGTGTGATATAATTATCATATTCTGTGGATATATTGAAGGTAATACATAAATGAGGAAAATCTTCAGTTTCCTCTGTAAAATTGCACTTTGGTTTTTCCAACAATTTATCCGTGGATGGGTGATTATTTGTATCACAGATATACAGGGTGTTACGGAAAGGGTATATCAATACAAACGGGTTGAAGAGTGTATCTGGTCTAGAATCTCTGTACAAAATTTCAGCTCAAAAGCAGTAACTTTGAAAATGTTTAATATTTTTTTTATTTCGATAGTTTATTAAATTGAAATCATAACAAACGTGTCACCGCACTACGAGGGTCATTATCCATTATCTGTAGCGTGCCTGAGCGCCTAGTACACGCACATCACGCCGCCGCGCGCCAGTGCAGCGCCGTGATGTCGAAATAAAAAAATATTAAGCATTTTCAAAGTTAATGCTTTTGAGCTGAAATTTTGTACAGAGATTCTAGACCAGATACACTCTTCAACCCGTTTGTATTGATACCTATACCCTTTCCGTAACATCCTGTAGATGCACCTAGATAACGCAAGAACACCTACTTCGCGTGCCAAAAATCGCATCAGTTTACGATCGAAAATCATAAGCCGCTGCAGCCGTAAGGCACACACTATTTTAGTTAAAAGATTATGTTTATTTTGTTATTTCTATTTTTTGTGTTTCACGAACTGTGTACAAATAAATTTTATTCTTTCTTTCTTAAAATTATCCATTTCAAATAGGCACATAAAAGGCGCTTTTGAACTTCAAAATCCTACAAATGTTTTATTTTATAATATAATCACACTAATATTATAAAGGCGAAAGTAAGTGAGTGTGTTTGTATGCTTGTTACTTCTTCACGCACAAACTACGGGTGAAACCGCGGGGCGCTGCTAGTGTATGATAAATTACAGATAGATTAAGTAGGTAAGTACTTACTATTTTACTTATTTATTTATATTTATTCATTCATAAGTATAAAAATGCATTAGGTGTGTTCAAAGTGTTTGTTTCTTGTCTGGCACGTGTCCCAGAAGGTTCATTAGAAAACCAGCGTCAGCCAGCATGTATTTTTTCCTATATCAAAATTTGTTCGATATTTTAACTAGTAGGTATTTTTAACGTAAATATAATGAACTAAAGTTTACTAAAAGTTGACATTTTGAACTTAGATATAATGAGTATCAATATTTTTAATTATTAGATATAAATTTTAATCACCGTTTTTCTCTTAAAGGGTCATTGTACTTATCATTATGAACAACTTTTACTATGACTATGGGACCAAACATGAAATCGCGAAAAAAAATCTGCTGTTCCCTACATTTTGACGAGTTATGCGAACATAAATGTAGGGAACAGCTGATTTTTTTTCACGATTACAAATATAAAAAAAAAACAAAAGAAAACAATAATGAAAACAAATTCAGTGTGTGTTTGTGTGAATTAAAATTGTTTTCATGGTTTTTTTTTCTTTTATTTTTTTTTTTAATATCAGTAGGGATATAAGGAACACGGGGAAATTTCACCCTGTATAACAATTTTCGATAATACGTACAATACAATCGATATTTAAATTTTCGATGTTTTGCACGTTGACATTTTACCCGTAGGTATTTTGATGTTTGACATTCAAATATGTACCCTTCGATACAAATAAATAAAATTGATGTGTCTGTTAATAATGTCAAAATAACAGCTTTTTTTTAATAAATTCACATGAAAGTATTACCTACGTTCTGTCTGTCTGTTTGTTTCGGCTATCTCCGAAACGGCTGGACTGGTTTTGACGGGACTTTCACTGGCAGATAGCTGATGTTATAAGAAGTAAAATAGGCTTCTAGTCCCGGTAGCACGTTTCTTTCTTCAAGCAATCAACTCAGCCTATCGCAGTCCACTGCTGGACATATGCCTCTCCCAGACTGCGCCACAGTACCCTGTCCTCCGCCTTCCGCATCCAGTTTACCCCAGCCACCTTCTTTAGTTCGTCCGTCCATCTAGCTGGGGGGCGTTCCACACTACGCTTGCCGATACGCGGTCTCCACTCCAGGACTCGTCTGCTCTACCGGCCATCGGTCCTTCGACAAACATGACCAGCCCACTGCAACTTGAGTTTGCTTACTCTGCAAGCTATGTCCATCTATCTGGGGGCTTTCTTAGCTGGTCGTAAACAATTCAAAGCAAATCGAGCCATGTCACCGTATAATTTATGGTGTGGTTATTATGTCGTTGCGCGGCTGCTAACTAATGATGGACACGCTCTTGTTTATTAATTACTTAGCACACCCCTCCCCCCACCCTCCCCCTCTCCCCCCCCTCCCCCCCTCTACCCTCCTCCCCCGGTATTTACGACTTCAAGAACATAATTATCGAGACTTCCTTATTACAATGTAGCTATGTTAAGGTATTCTAATAGCTATAGTATTAATGAATTTATTATACACACTAGCTGCTGCCCGCGACATTGTCCGCGTGTTTTTTTTTGTCTAAAATAAAAGTAGCCTAAGTTATTCCTTACTACTTCAGCTATCTGCCAGTGAAAGTCTCGTCAAAATCGGTCCAGCCGTTTCAGAGATAAGCCGGAACAACCAGACAGACAGACAAAAATTGTAAAAATGTTATTTTGGTATATCGATGCGTTTATGCTCACTAGTTCCTTTGAAGGAAGGAACTACTGAACTCGTAACCCACATTTTTTCGCAAAATGAGTTACTTACGTATTTAATTTTTTTTAAATAAAGCGCCAAATCTTCCCATTGATAACTCGTAATGCACAAAAAATGTCACTCGAACAATTTATGCCACTTACTTTTTTTTAAATTTATTTTCGTAATTATTATAGCTTTTCCACTCTCCTGCAAAATTTGATACATTGCAGTTACGTGGTGTCAACCTTTGACCATCGATATGTACAGTCACGTCTAAAAGTATGTATACACTTGGCTTTATTCAAAGGCGATTTTCTCCTTTATTTTTGAATGAAATTTTATGTTATTACGAAAATAGTATTTTCGAACCCATAGGTTTATGTTAAGTGTCGTATTTCAACGTTGCATTCGTTATTTCACGAAAACATCGCAATTGATAATTGCCAAGTGTATACATACTTTTAGACGTGACTGTACCGTGTATACATCCATATACATTTAGTAAAAAGCGGTTATTTCACCACTTCTACTCTCTTCCACTTCACTTCTTCGCTTTCGCTGGGGAGAAGAAGTGGCGCAACAAACTCCCCAGTAGCACAGCTGTCTGTTCAGTTAGAAAAACATCAAATCATGAAAGTCCGTTGCGTAGTTCAGAAGAACAAGGCGTTCACACAGACAGACACGAAAAAAAAAAACACTCCGACACTCGGGAGTGCCGACAGAAGTGAAAACAAAACACAAACAGAATACTTTGCCATCACTCACTGACATATCGGATATACATTAAAACCGATTATGTACAGACGCCAGCACATCAAGCTACCTACTACAATCTGTCAAATTTCTTTAATAGATGTCCAACTTTATAGTTAAATTATTAGGTTCAAAGTTGATTGGGAGAATTTGACAGTTTTGGGTAGCTTGATGTGCTGTCGTCTGTACTTTATGTTTCGCGTTCCGTGTACAAATAAAAGTTATTCTTTCTTTCGTAGTAGTAAGAGGTCTTTGTGAAGGAGTCAGAGGGAAAGCACTTTTTATTCTTATGTTCTTCTACGATCAGAACCTGGACTATGAGCAGATTTGTTGTTACATTAGAGCGGAGTAGTTCCACAAGCGAGATTTCCCTCTTTATTTTTCATGGGAGCATGACAACAAACTACAGCTATCTTCAGGACGAAACAAGGACTAAATGCTAAACTTTTTAGCCACCTTATGTGATCCGACTTTGTAAGCACTTTCGGCTGTCCTCGGGATGTACAGACGCCAGCACATCAAGCTACCCGAAACTGTCAAATTTTCCCAATCAACATTTAACCTTATGCTTTAGCGATAAAATTGAAAATCTATTAAAGAAATTTGACAGATTGTAGTAGCTTGATGTGCTGGCAACTGTACAAATAAAAAATGAAAATAATTGTTTTAACAACAATCAGTGGTATGCCACACAAGTCACAGCTGCGCCAAAATGGTCTATAGTATAATCAGCCTATAATTTTTCCACTGCTGGGACACAGGCCTCCTCCCTTCGAGAAGAAGTGGGCTGTAATCTAATACTCTGGCTCAGTGCGGGTTGGTAGAAGTCACAAGTCTTCGAATTTTTTATTCTTTCTACTATAATTAACATATTAATTAGATAATACTAGCTGTGCCCCGCGGTTTCACCCGCGTAAGTTTCGATCCTGTGGGAATATCGGGATAAAAAGTATCCTATGTCCTCTCCCGGGACTCAAGCTATCTCTGTACCAAATTTCATCTAAATCGGTTCAGCGGTTTAGGCGTGAAAAGGTAACATACAGACAGAGACAGAGTTACTTTCGAATTTATAATATTATATTATATAATTATAGTATGGATTTTATCGTTACAACTGTCAAAAAGCTAATTATGATAATATTATATGTGAAAAAAAGCAAGTAAACATTAATATAGATATATTATGTTTATTATTTCAAGTAGGTATAGGTACAGTTGTGTGGCGATTAGGTTATCACAAATTGAAACCACGTAACCACAAAATCTATACTAATAACAATAGTGAAGAGTTTCTTTGTTTGAACTCGCTAATCTCTAAAACTACCAGTCAAAGAAGAACGGTCATTTGCGACTCAAACCCGACACGAAAGAGACATATCTCAGTTTTTTTGTTATTTTAAATATAGCTAAAATATATATTTTTTATATTCCAAATCAATGGCTAACACCAAAATATTGCCTTGTGTTTTTGTTCAGGCGATATACAATTTTCTTTTAATACCTACCTATTTACCTACAAAATTCGTAATTGTATGTAATTCAATGACGATACAACAATTTAGAAAAAAACAACCGACTTCAAAAAAAAAAACACCACAAAGTATAATTTCGCAATAACTTTAATTTCGGAAGTTGGTGTCATTGGTTCCGCATTTTCGTTTTTAGACACCGACTTACGAAATTAAAGTTATGTATCACTTCGTAGTGTTTTTTTTTTTCAAGTTGGTTGTTTTTTTGTAAAAAAGATTTTATTTTTTACTTTTTAGTTGTACCTACTTTTTAGTTTGTTAATTGGATTTGTGTGGGACAAATCCAATTAACACTAGTGCATTGAAGAATTGAAGACACTGACTAGAAGAATCGTCCAAATTCGCAAAGAAATGCCGGAGATGCAGTACATTTATGCATATAACTCCGTACATAAGAATAAATACCAAATGCATTATATACTAAAACCTTCCTGAAAGTATGTAGATTACATTAGTGAAAGAATTATCAAAATTGATTCATTAGTTTTTGAGAAAATCGCGGACATACAAACATACATACATTCAAACGGGTCGAATACAGAACCTCCTTTTTTGAAGTCGGTTAAAAAACGCACAGATCTCAACACAGAAAGCCAATTTTATATTATATTTTTTTAATGACATCTCGCAGTTTAACTTTGAAGTTATCGTCTGCTTAACCGGGCTTGCCTGTGGATGCCTCAATAAATTAAAGCTTCCAGCTGTCTATTTTTGTATTTTTATCTAAATTGGCGTCATTTTAAATGGATATAATTACTATTCATTAAAAAAAAATGTTTTAAAATATTTTGCCTTACCAAAATCAAATGGCAATATATGGGTGATAGCCACTGATATTCAGAATAGTGTTAATTTATTTTTGTTATATTTAATTAACAAAATAACTGAGATGCGTTCCTTTTGTGTCGGGCCTGGGTAAATTTTGTATGGGACGTGACCCTTCTTCTTTAAGAAATTATTTTTGCATTTGATAGCCCAATTCTTGAGGAAGGCTATAGACTATTTAAAATCACGCTATGACTCTCAGAGAGGCGAGCAAAAAGAAAGAAAGTGAAAACGAATTAGGCAATAGCGCGGTCAGGCGATATGACGGGAGCTGTGAATGCTTATGCGAATCCCGCACCCCCGGCCATAGGTAGAGGTGGAACACCGCGGTCGTTTTAGCCGGTAAGAGTCCGACATGCCCCTCTGTCACCCCCACGATGGAGGTCCAAGAGGATTAACACCGCGCACCAAAAAAAAAAAAATTCATCAGAGAATTTTAACACTCCGCGCTGCGGTGTAGAATGTTGCACTTTTAGGTCAGCGCCATCTCTTGACCGATAGTGGAACTAATGTAACTTTTGTTGATGATTTCTGAAAAAGTGTGTTATTTAGAGACATCGTTTTATTTTTCCTGTAATCTGTACATAAATTTCTATCACATAGAATAATTTCAGATTTTTCGCTATGCAAACTTTGGAGATAAGGGGGAGGAACGGTATTTTTTTTTTAATTCTCCATCAAAAGTCGAAAACTATGCATCCTAAAAAAAAATTTCCGATAATGTGCAAACTAAGCTCTTTCATATGATACCCCACATGCTAGTAGCCCCACTTCGAATTTTTAAGAGACCCTTTTAGTCCCTGTTGTAAAAAAAAAAACTTTCTTATTTGCAAAATAGTTGGGCAAACGTCATCTCAAGCTATTCCAAATTTCAAGTTGATAGCATTAGTAGTTCTTGAGATATCCAGCTGTGACAAACGGACAGACAGACAGACTGACTGAGTCGCAACATAAGGGTTCCTTTTTGGTACGGAACCCTAAAAAGAAAATAATATTTGAGAATGTGCAAACTGCGCTCTTTCATATGATGCGGATGATACCCCACATGCCCTAGTAGTAGCCCCACTTCGAATTTTTAAGAGACCCTTTTAGTCCCTGTTACAAAAAAAAGACAGGTTGTGCACTCCGGGAGTGCCGGCAGAAGTGAAAACTTGAATATTAACGTTGAAATAAATCAAATTGAATTAATATAACTCATTTTTTTTTCACTTTTCTGCGTCACTTTTTTCATTAATAGATGCACTCTGTTCAATTTCCATATTTTAAACACTATATACACGAATTTTACGAATACACAGCAGTGTAGGTACTACACAGACGGTCGAGCCATCAGCTGTCCATCCATCCATCCATACACCCACACCCACACCCACACCCACACCCACACCCACACCCACACCCTCACTCACACCCACAACCACATCCACATCCACATCCACTAGTCTCTCCTGACGGTCACGTGTCCCGACGCGATGTCCTGACGCGAGTTTAACATTTTTTACCCATTACAAAAAAGTGTGCAACGCCGCTAAAGAAGTTTTCACTTCAAAAAAAATATTTCTTTCTTATTTGCAAAATAGCTGGGCAAACGTCATCTCAAGCTATTCCAAATTTCAAGTTGATAGCATTAGTAGTTCTTGAGATATCCAGCTGTGACAGACGGACAGACAGACAGACTGATTCGCATCATAAGGGTTCTTTTTTACCATTTTGGTACGGAACCCTATTTCATTCTTTCTTAGTGGTCCAACCCCAAACGACTCCGGGCTCAAACATATAGCTATAAAGACAGCTACTTAATGTTTTTTTTTTATATTAGATTAAAAAACAATAACACATAAATAATCATTGTTTACATACCTACTATTTTACCTATATACAGCGTGTAACAGAAATTCAAATGCATTTATTAAAACTTACACATAGTTATCAAACAAGTTTTAGCATGCAATTCTAACCAACAGAAAATTTTGACTGATTTAACAGCATGTTCAAAATCTTGGTGACCCAAACACTATACAAAGATAATAATTGAATGAGTTCTGCTAGCGCAAAATTGTCATTGATCATTTCATAATATATTATCATCATCTACCAAGCCTTTTCCCAACTATGTTGGGGTCGGCTTCCAGTCTAACCGGATGCAGCTGAATACCAGCATTTTACATGGAGCGACTGCGTATCTGACCTCCACAACCCACTTATTTGGTAATACGATACCCCTTGGTAAGACTGCTCGACTGGTTGTCAGATTTTCGGGCTTCTGACGACCCGTAACGACTGTCGAAGATCTACGAATGACAGCCCAGACCAACGGCTTAACGTGCTTTCCGAGACACGGCGGGGTCTTGGTATGTAAAGATGGTCACCCATCCACGGTCCAACCGCGGCAAGCGTAGCTTAACCTGATCGATCAAACCGTGCGGCTCTTACTTCTTAGCCACAAGCCCCTTTCAATTCATAATAATTTACTATTAATAATTTAATTTTATAATTTTCACAATTAGAAATGTGTGGTCAAAGGAGAAAGGCCACCGTACTATAGGTTTCTGCCCTGAAGTCCAACAGCCATAAGATATATATCAATAGAAAGAGCTTTTCAAGTAGAACCTTTGCTTCTAACACGACTTATGTCAATTGCTAGTCAGTTCGGAATTATTAATGACCTAAATAGGTGACAACTTAAGCACCGAAGTTTAGGAATGTTTTTGGCGCCCTTCTTGACAACAAAAGTCGTGTTAGTAGCAAAGGTTGGGGCTTAAGGCGCTACCTCGAAAATCTTAAATCCTCGAAAACCTACTAAGCGAGCGAAAGTGATGCAATTACTTTTGAAACTCAAAAGAAGAGTGATGGCTATAATGTGCGTGCGCTCGGAATAAAACGACGTATGTGCCAAAACGAATTTACTCCTTTTTTAACAAAATATATGAATTCAATTTAAAACTACTTTGAGTAAACTTTGATATGATAATTCTCTATGTTTTAATGTAAATTCCATTGAATAACTATTAAGAGCCTATACTACCTCAGCTAAAATTCACTCTTTATCTCGCTCATACGATACTGCTCGCGGACTGAGTGAGAGCCAGACAGTGCGGTGCTGGGCGGCAGGCAGCGCCAATAGTTTAGGTATTTGCTTTTTACAGTGAAAATAATGGTAATTATAAAAAAATAAATAACATAAGACCTGCTTTAAAGTAAGTTCAGATAGTATGCAAAGTTTCATGATCTAATATGAAGTATTTTTTGAATACCAGCAGTTTATTGTTCGGGTTTAGAGGTAACTTTGGATTTTTTTCTATCGAGAAAATTTTTTGGAATCGTGTTTTCGTCTAACATAGGTCTTAGCATTAATCCTCAACTTTACCATATATATTTTTCAAAATTAATGGTGCAGTATTTTCGACATAACGGAGGATCACGCTAAGCCATTTGAGGTAGTATAGGCTCTTAAGCGTTACGTCGCGCGCCGTGATGTCGAAAAAAGTAAAAAAATAGATATAACTTTGCAATTTTTTTGTATCGAGAAAAATTCATTGAATCATTTTATTCCATTTTCATGATACTAAGCCAAAGAGTCAAAAAACATATACCAAAATGTTAAATCCCTATTTCACATACCTACTTAACAAGTTACACGAAATAGAAAAACCACATTTTTTTTCAATACAAATCACCTTAAACATACATACATACGGGTCGAATACAGAACCTCCTTTTTTAAAGTCGGTTAAAAAGCTCTTTTCATTGGTGTATGTCGCAGCCAATTAGCTTAATTAGCCATTCAGTTAACTGCCTAGCCTTTTAACTAAACGACGCCGTTCAACTAGCGGCCTGAATGATATTCAGCCATTCAATCAAACATCTAGGCAAATGACTTGGATCGCTAACGTTTAACTACTTACCCAGCCCAGACATTTAAATTGGCGATTGATTGATTTGTGATTGATTTAAAGTGGCAGTTGTTTATTGTAGTTTTGGAAAATATAAAAATTACAAAATGCATGTTTATGAACATGTTCCATCTTTTTGGGGCTGTTTGATGGTTTGCTCAAATTATCCTTAAAATTAGACGACACTTTTCCGGTACATGCTGTATCTATATCAATTTTAATGATTAAAAAAAAACAGTGCATTGAGGAAAAATTGACATAGGTTAGTATTTTCCTCATCGCAAAGCATATGTGGATAAACCTGTTGCCCTTCGCGCGGTCAAGCGGGTTATCTCAGAATAATATTATCATATTAAAATAAGGAAAACGGAACTCCTCAAAAGTATATAAACACTCACAACGTTCAATCAACACACAGAGTAGCCTTACCGACTACAGCAAACAGTCCTTCTTGTGATAACAATTCAGTAAAAAACCAAAATCAAAATGAACTTCAACCTGTTCATCCTCGTCGCCATCTTCATCGTTGCGGCTATGTTCATCCCGGACCAAGTTCTTGCCTGCATTAAAAACCGCGATGGTTGTCAACCTGATGGTAGTCAAGGAAACTGCTGCTCCGGATTCTGCCACAAGGAACCTGGCTGGGTCGCTGGATACTGCAAGTGATCTGTAACCATCATTATAACCATTCTCCTGCAATCATCCCAATTTATTTGGGGTCGGGTAACAGATTGGACCTAGCATCTAAAATGACTGTCTTTTTTTATGTGTTTTGAAAAGCTCACTAATGTTTATATAAAATAAATTTTATTCATTTTTTATCTAAACAAATATTTTTTTATTTTGTATTTCTTCGCCGCAATTCGGCCTGAAGGACTATTTTATTCAGATAGGAGAACCTCTGAATAATAGTCCTCCAGACCGTTTTCGCCTCTCTAGCCACTCCTCAAAGAGGGGTCTTATCTGCGCTGGGTTGTGAAAGTCGCTCCTTCCATGCCACCATGAGATCGCGCCGGAGGTCTGTCCGCTCCACCGCGACTTGCCGCGGAAGCGGAGTTTCCTCCCGGCGTAGTGCCTGCGTGTCAGCAAAAAGGAAGGGGCCAGCCAGGGCCGAAGCCTGCCGGGGGTGCGGGATTGTCCGAAAGGGTTACCGCTACCCCGGAACATAAAGGGCTAAGGATGCAACACGGATGGGCTTTAGTCAGTAAGAGTCTGACACTCCCTTCCGCTCCACCCAGAGCGGGAGGGGTCATTTAATGATTTCCCATCCATAAAAAAAAGACCAACCTTCGGCGCGGGAGATATTATAGTGCACATGTTGTTGCATTATAGTGTACGCAGACACAGGTACACTCTCTCTTCGCTCACTCTCAAAGTCCGATGGGACAGCAATCCGACATGCCCGGAGAGAGAGCACACACACACACAAGCATACTTAAAAAAACACCGGTTTTTTCGGTTCCGGAATATAGACCTCGCCGATGAAAATTTAAGATTCGCTCTTGACCGCAAGAGCGAATCTTAAATTTTCATCGGCGAGGCCTATATTCGTCAGATAATTTTAACACTGCGCGCTGCGGTGTAGAATATTGCAGTTTTAGGTCAGCGCCATCTCTTGACCAATAGTGGAACTAATGTAACTTTTGCTGTTGATTTCTGAAACAGTGTGCTATTTAGAGACATCGTTTTATTTTTCCTGTAATCTTTACATAAACTTCTATCGCATAGAATAGTTTCAGATTTTTCTGTATCAGATTTTTCGGTATTTTTTTACATTTTCAGAACCCCTTTAAGTCCCTGTTGCAAAAATAAATATTTTATTATTTTTTTCTTATTAACAAAATTGATAAAATGCTTCTAAATTATACAAAACTATAGTTTTCAATTTATATAAGAGATGAATAAAATTTTACTACCAAACAGGAAGAGGTAAGTATTTAATATTGAAGTATTCAACAATTAAAACTTGATTGAATAAAATAAACATTAATATCGTAATGTCAGAAACACTAAAAAAGAAAAAGGGAAGCACCTCTCCCAAATAGGTATTGAAATTTTAACTAGTGAGCTCAAGTGCCTGTGGAGCAGGACCAGCATTAAGCCAAGAATTTTTATCCACGATATAAAAAATCCACTACATAGTGAAAAATATCTGTAATTTCGGAAGTCGGTGTCAAAAAACGAAAATGCGTAACCAACGACACCGACTTCCGAAATTAAAGTTATTTTTCACTTTGTAGTGTTTTTTTTTAAGTCTTTTGTTTTTTTTTTTTTTGTAAAAAAGTGTTTTAGGTATTTACTAAAATGAGGAACGGACCCAATATTGATCCCTGTGGTATACCCATTTTGACTTTGAAACACAATAAATTCACACCGTTTATTTGAACCATAGAGCAACACAGGCCACCGGACCACGTGTCTATGATTTGGATAAAACGAATTTGGTGAAACTAAAATAAAAATCGGTTCCCAGCAATAATTTATGCACAAAGCTACTTAGTTAGATGGACAGTTTGCAAAGTTGAGAGCTATGTAAAGTATCTTTTGCACCCTGTATACAGTGTGGCGATTAGGTTATCATAATTTTAATTGTGTATTTTTAAAACTAGCTGTGCCCGCGACTTCGTTCGCGTGCATAACGCAAAACGTTTTAATTTTTTTGCGCGAAACCGTAATTCTTTTTCTAAAATAAAAGCAGCCTAAGTTACTCCTTATTACATCAGCTATCTGCCAGTGAAAATCCCGTCAAAATCGGTTCAGCCGTTTCAGAGATTAGCCGGAACAAACAGACACATACAGATAGACAAAACTTTAAAAAAAAATTGTCTTGGTATATGTACCGTGTGTACATCCATATGCATTTAATAAAAAGCGGTTATTTTAATATTACAAACAGACACTCCAATTTTATTTATTTGTATGTATGTATATGTATATATTAATTAATTTCACATTAGTATTAGGAAAACCTGGGCTCTTCAAAGGTATAAACACTCACAACGTTCAATCAACTCACAGAGTAGCCTTACCGACTACTGTAAACAGCCCTTCTTGGTATCGTGAAGCCAAAATCAAAATGAACTTCAATATGTTCATCCTTGTCGCCATCTTCGTGGTTGCGGCTATGTTCATACCGAACCAAGTTGCTGCCTGCATTAATAACGGCGACGGTTGTCAACCTGATGGTAGTCAAGGAAACTGCTGCTCCGGATTCTGTTACAAGCAAGTAGGCTGGGTCGCTGGATACTGCAAGTAATCTATCTATAACCATCATTATCATTCTCCTGACCTTATCTCAATTTATTTGGGATCAGCACGATAGATTGGACCTAGCATCAGTTTTGTGGAAAGTTTACTCATATTTAGGTATGATAAAATAAATATATACATTCTTAAATAATTTGAAAATGCATTTTTTATTTTGTATTTCTCCTCTTTGAATACGCGCTCACACAAACACATTATAAAAATGGCAAAAACAATTATTATACTATGTATAATAAGTATTAATGGAATAAAATATTATGTTAAAAGATTAAAAACATTTTATTGAGATTCAAGTCCAGGCAAGTACAAATATGACTTTTTCAATTCATATGTACCTACTTTCTGCATTCATCTTGGACGTTACTGACTCCGGTGAGGATAAATATCATGAGCCCACCTGGAGTCAAACTCAAACTCAAAGCATTCATTTCAATTAAACCATTACAGGCACTTTTGAATTGTCAAAATTAAATACTCGGTCAGTTAGTCAGAAAGTTGAAGCTAGTTGCCTAGTTGTAGTACTTATAGTTAACTAGCTGCGCCCCGCGGTTTCACCTGTATAAATGTCGATCCCGTGGGAATATCGAGATAAAAACTATCCTATGTCCTTTCCCGGGACTCAAACTATCCCTATACCAAATTTCATCCAAACCGGTTCAGTGGTTTAGGCGTGAAAAGGTAACATACAGACAGACAGACAGAGTTACTTTCGAATTTATAGTAGGTATTAGTATGGATATAAGTCTGAACGCCTGTGACGGCTGTGCATTCAGACCCTGCACAACGGTTTCTTCAGCCTCCATGCATGCAGACACTCCTCCACACTCCACAGAAGAACAGCGTGACTACTCGGGTCCGAAAGAGCAGAGAATCTACACCGATGGATCTAAACCTGACATCAAGACATTAACATGAATATATCCAGCAAACTCAAACTCAAAGCATTTATTTCAATTAAACCAATTACAGGCACTTTTGAATTGTCATGGGGTCGGTCAGTCAGAAAGATGAAGCTAGTTGCTCATTCAAAAGCGTAGGACGTGTTTGAATGTTCGAAAGGAACTTACTTCAAATATAACCAGCGGCCTGACCCGCAAGGAGGTCGGAATCTCTCAAAGAGGTCTCTACAGTACCTATGGAGGAGTACGGGCAAGAAACTCCATGAACACTCTTTTAAATCAAAATAATATGGTTACAAAGTCTTGGTTACATCATTCATGTCAGAAATTATATATGTGAGAACGATGTAGAACGTTAATAGCGTCCATAATGAAAAGACGAGAAAAAAAAAACAATTCAAATATTAAATTAAAATAGGCCGTGGCAGCAAAGAGATGACCAGTCCCCACTGACGGCGTCCGTTCACGAACATGACACATGTATTAGCACCATTCAGCTCAACCATTTTGAAGGAAGCTAAATGATCCAACACATGCGCCACCATCAGCGAGACATTTGAGTGAGCATGACATACTCTCAGCCGCCAGAGCACATTCAAGTCAATGAAAGACAACCCGCTGGGAATGTTCAACGTCTTCTACCAGGCGGAGTGTGTGGACAATTATCCAAGCAGTCACAAGTAAATAGCCTGCGCAGAGCCTGTATGCTATATTTGGTCCAAACGAAAAACGGAAAAGCATATTCGCAATGGCTCCAAAGGTTTATAATAAACTACCAAAGTGTATCAAATCGGCAGACAATATTAATGAATATAAAATGTAGTTATTTTTCATTTCTGATCTAGAAGACATAAACTCAAAGCATTCATTTCAATTAAACCATGTACAGGCATTTTTGAATTGTCAAAATTAAATAGTCGGTCAGTTAGTCAGAAATTTGAAGCTAGTAGCCCATTCCAAAGCGTAGATCTCTATGGAGAAGACCGTGCAAGAAACTCCATGGACACTCTTTTAAATCAAGAATATTACAAAAATCCGGGTACATTATTCTTGTTGCTTCTATATGTGAGAACAATGTAAAAAAACACAAATGAAGCAACAATTAAAAAAAATAAGATTAAAAATAAGCCTTGGCAATTAAGAGATGACCAGTCTCAACCGACGGCGCCCGTTCACGAACATGACGCGTGGATCAGCACCATCCAGCTCAACCATTTTGTAGAGAACTGAATGATCCAACACACGCGCCACCATCAGTGAGACATTTAAGTGAGCATGACACATTCTCAACTGCCATACTACTACTATAATTAGGACATACTACTCTATTTAGGAATTCCATAATGACCGAATATTATAATTATGTGTAATTGGTTGTCAAGTACCTATATTGCTTGATTGTTATAAAATTAGGACTATATGTATATTATGTTGACAAATATTCTAAATATGTAATCTAATGCTTTTATCTGACATTTCCTGCTACTTTAATTGTAATCGTGATTAATTATTGGTATTATTATTTCCTTTATTCAATTAAATACATATAAATTATATTTTTGAATATAAGAATATATAAAAAAGTAGTAGCCCACCGGTATCGGGAGCAGGGTCCAAGCTACCGGCGGTCAGGACTCCAGAGAGAGGAACCTCCTGACAATGCGAGCCGTGTCCAGAAGTACTGCTTTCTGAATCAAGCCCTTGATCCAGCTGCCCAACGAGAGCCTCCTCAGGTGTTGGTCGAGGCTCTTGGCTATCAATCCATTGGCTGTAACGACTATCGGCACAATGATTGCTGAGTCAACATCCCACATGTCGACAACCTCGCGAGCCAAGTCAAGATACTTGATTTCTATTTTATTGTTTTATTATTATTTGCACACCTTCAAGTGGTAGGACATAGAGATCATAATATACTTGACTGTAACACCTATTGTAACCTATGTTCACTAATAAATGAATTTGTATAGATATTTACATAATATAAGCTAACATATAAACTATAATTATATGTACAACTATATGAAAAAATGAATTGAATTTAATAAATTATAGACCAGTATCGGTTTTGCCGGTTTTCAGCAAGGTGTTTCAAAAAGTAACGATAAATCAAATGCTCAATCATTATTTTAATCGTAATAACATCCTACATGATCAACAGTATGGTTTCGCCAAATAACGTTGTATGTACAACCGACGCCGGCTTCACCTTATTAAATTAAAACATTCCATCCATACATTTTTTTACGTGTGTATATTCAAAGAGGAGAAATACAAAATAAAAAATACATTTTGAAATTATTTAAGAATGTATAACATTTATTTTACCATAAATATTAGTAAACTTTTCACAAAACTGATGCTATAGGTCCAATCTGTTGTGCCGAAACCAAATAAATTGGGATAAGAGGAGAAGATTGGTTATGATGATGGTTACAGATCACTTGCAGTATCCAGCGACCCAGCCAGGTTCCTTGTGGCAGAATCCGGAGCAGCAATTTCCTTGACTACCATAAAAAGAAAAAGTATTTATTGCGACTCGTACAGTAAGATCACAAACTAAACGGGTTGTTCCACTGCCCTCCAGGAATGCATTCCACTGCGCTCCAAAATAAAATATGTAGAGTCAGCATAAAAGGCAAACCATAAGTTGTTTGTTATACACAAATATAAATATCGGTAATATTTTTTACTGTGGATTCATCTCGTGTGTCAAAAACGCTCAAGGCCATTTCACACTTTATGGTCCTAGCGTGACTGAAAAAACATATTTAATATGCATTTTTTCTTTTTTTTAATGATATTTATTATGTTTCATGCTTGATTTATTTTTTTGCTAACTCTACTCAACATTTCTTGGAGCGCAGTGGAATCAATGTATGAACATTAAAATTATGAGAACAATGGGTTTTGGAGCGCAGTGGAACAACCCAACTAAACTAAGCACAGTCAAAAATAAAAAACCAAATTATACTTTTTTTTAAGTAACAAAAAGAAAAATGAAACAGAAGATCCTATACGGTAGCGGCTAGCGGCAGCGGCCGAGGTGGACGTATTTAGGTAGTCAGAACGTGCTTAACATTATGGCGTTATCAAAATTATCCCTTCTGTGTTTACTTGTTTAGAAAGCAGTAGTATTATGTTTTTGTGTTATCAATTTAAATTAAACTTACCATCATATTCCGGAAAACATTGTTTTACTTTTATCCCGGTAATACGTTTCCGTGGGATAATTTCCGATTTCCACGCGGGCGAAGCCGCGGTCAAAAGCTAGTGATATAGGTAATTTAAGTACGGCTTTTTAGTCGACTTTCAACAAAGTCGACGACTGCTTCTCAGATCAATTCCCAACGAATTGACGTAAAGCTAAAGACTTTGCTTGTTTGTTTGTGTGAACTCGTTAATCTCTGGAACTACCAGTTGGATTAAAAAATAATGTATTTGCATTTAATATTCCAAGTCTCGAGGAAGGTTTATACTATATATTTTATAACATCATTTTGCGACTCTACGGAACCGAGCAAACATGAAAAACGTCTGAAAACGTTAAGCGGAATTTCGTCTTCCTAAAAACGTGAAGACCGTGGCTGAACCATCAAAAAGCCTTGTTATTGTAATCAAGTGCCATTAACCTTTTGAACGCCAGAGTATAAACGTATTGCCGTACCCCTGACACCAGGCCACTTTAACAACACAACAACACACACACTTATCTCGATATTGGTGGTTTATTTATATTAGTTTCATGCAATATAATATAGACGGAAGCTTAAACTTTTAAATTATATAAATAAAAACACACAAAAGTAATGATTAAATTGTTTATTTCATAATATCCGACGACGACGACCGACGTGTATTTTGTCACATATTTGTGACGTTGGCGTTCAGGGTAAGATTTCGTTTGTCACATATATGTGACAATGGCGTTCAAAAGGTTAAATGCGTGTTACGCAATTAGTGGCCCTTACACATGCGCAGTCAAACGAGTTATATAAAATATTAATTAATAATAGATTAATATTAAGATAACCCGGGCTCTTCAAAAGTATATAAACACTCACAACGTTCAATTAACTCACAGAGCAGCCTTACCGACTACAGCAAACAGTCCTTCTTGTGATAACAATTCAGCAAAAAATCAAAATGAACTTCAACCTGTTCATCCTCGTCGCCATCTTCGTCGTTGCGGCTATGTTCATCCCGGGCCAAGTTGTTGCCTGCATTCACGGCCGTCCATCTCGTGATCATAAGATCATGTATTAGTAGATAGAAGCCTCTTGGCCTCGTATAGGATTTTCTGTTTCATTTTTCTTTTTGTTACTTTAAAAAAAATATAATTTGGTTTTTTATTTTTGACTGTGCTTAGTTTAGTTTGTGATCTTCCTGTACGAGTCGCAATAAATACTTTTTCTTTGTATGGTAGTCAAAGAAACTGCTGCTCCGGATTCTGCCACAAGGAACCTGGCTGGGTCGCTGGATACTGCAAGTGATCTGTAACCATCATCATAACCATTCTCCTGAACTTATCTCAATTTATTTGGTTTCGGCACAACCACAACAGATTGGACCTATAGCATCAGTTTTGTGAAAAGTTTACTAATATTTATGATAAAATAAATGTTATACATTCTTAAATAATTTAAAAATGTATTTTTTATTTTGTATTTCTCCTCTTTGAATACACACACATAAAACAATTTATGGATGAAACGTTTTAATTTAATAAGGTGAAGCCGGCGTCGGTTGTACATACAACGTCATTTGGCGAAACCATACTGTTGATCGTGCAGGATGTTATTACGATTAAAATGATTGAGAATTTGATTTATCGTTACTTTTTCAAACACCTTGCTGAAAACCGGCAAAACCGATACGGGTCTATAATTTATTCAATTCAATTATTTGTGAACATAGGTTACAATAGGTGTTACAGTCAAGTATATTATGCTCTCTATGTCCTACCACTTGGTGATGTACAAATAATAACAAACAAATAAAATAGAAATCAAGTATCTTGACTTGGCTCGCGAGGTTGTCGACATGTGGGATGTTGACTCAGCAATCATTGTGCCGATAGTAGTTACAGCCATTGAATTGATAGCCAAGAGCCTCGACCAACACCTGAGGAGGCTCTCGTTGGGCAGCTGGATCAAGGGCTTGATTCAGAAAGCAGTACTTCTGGACACGGCTCGCATTGTCAGGAGGTTCCTCTCTCTGGAGTCCTGACCGCCGGTAGCTTGGACCCTGTTCCCGATACCGGTGGGCTACTATTTTTTATATATTTTTTTTTTCATATTCTAATATTTCAAAATATAATTTATATGTATTTAATTGAATTAAGGAAATAATAATACCAATAATTAATCACGATTACAATTAAAGTAGCAGGAAATGTCAGATAAAAGCATTAGATTACATATTTAGAATATCAGTCAGCATAATACGAGTATACATATAGTCCCAAATTTATAACAATCAAGCAATATAGGTACTTGACAACCAATTATACATAATTATAATATTCGGTCATTAAGGAATTCCTCAGAAATAGAAATAACTTCTTTTTATATTCATTAATATTGTCTGCTGACTTGATACACTTTGGTAGTTTATTATAAACCTTTGGAGCCATTGCGAATATGCTTTTCCGTGTTTCGTTTGGAACCAAATGTAGCATACCGGCTCTGCGCTGGCTATTTACTTGTGACCGCTTGGATAATTGACAACATTTCATATTTTTAACCTGCATGTATTATTACGTTATAGGGCACTCATATTTTTTCGTTTTTCGAAATTATGTACTTTTCATTCATAATTTCAACTTTGAAATTCGGTGTATTCTAAAAAGACGTAAGCGCCAGATGACGTCAGGCTTACGGTAGAATGGCGATATTACCTTTGCTTTACTGTGACCCGTCAAAAAAACTGTTAGATGTCACTTATCTCAGTCGTGGTTTTGGTTCCTTCATTGGCGTATATTTTTCATTGGGATCCATTTTATTGGCGAAATATCAATCAAAAATTGATAATATTAACAGTAAGCAGCGTGTCGAGTTGATAGGAAAAATATTGTTGAATTCAATTCAGTTTTTAGTTGTTTTCTAGTTACACTTCTTAGGTGACATTGACATGTCTTGTTTGATGTAATGTTTTCAATCAAAGCCATTGGAATGCGCAAAGGTAACTACCTCATTCCGCCATTTATGTGACGTCATCACATGTTTTTTGATTTTAATTTTTTTTCTCAGAAATTTGGAAATAAAATAAAAATATATTTGAACTCAGGATACGAAAATAAAGAAATAGCATTTTTGTTTTAAGATCATGTCAGGTTTGAAATGTTGTCAATTGTTCACACTCCGCCTGGTAGAAGACGTTAAACATTCCCAGCGGGCTGGATATATTCATGTTAATGTCTTGAATTCTTGATGTCAGGTTTTGATCCACCGGTGCTTGATGTCAGGTTTTGATCCACCGGTGTAGTATCTCTGCTCTTTTGGACCCGAGTAGTCACGCTGTTCTTCTGTGGAGTGTGGAGGAGTGTCTTCATGCATGGAGGCTGAGGAAACCGTTTTGCAGGGTCTGAATGCACCGGCGTCACAGGCGTTCAGACTTATATCACACTATCACACTAATATTATAAAGGCGAAAGTTTGTGTGTGTGTTTATATTTTTGTTACTTCTTCACGCTCAAACGGCTGGACCAATTTTAGTAAAATTTTGTATGGAGGTAGCTGACACCCTGGATTAACATATAGGCTACTTTTTATCCCGATATTCCCACGGGTTCGACATTTACGCGGGTGAAACCGCGGGGCGCAGCTAGTTAACTATAAGTACTACAACTAGGCAACTAGCTTCAACTTTCTGACTAACTGACCGACTATTTAATTTTGACAATTCAAAAGTGCCTGTAATGGTTTAATTGAAATAAATTCTTTGAGTTTGACTCCAGGTGGGCTCATGATATTTATCCTCACCGGAGTCAGTAACGTCCAAGATTAACGCAGAAAGTAGGTACATATGAATTGAAAAAGTCATATTTGTACTTGCCTGGGCTTGAATTTAATTGCTGCTCTCAATAAAATGTTTTTAATCTTGTAACATAATATTTTATTCCATTCATACTTATTATAATACATAGTATAATATTTTTTTTTTGCCATTTTTATAATATGTGTTCATGTGTGCGCGTATTCAAAGAGGAGAAATACAAAATAAAAAATACATTTTTAAATTATTTAAGAACGTATAACATTTATTTTATCATAAATATTAGTAAACTTTTCACAAAACTGATGCTAGGTCCAATCTGTCGTGCTGATCCCAAATAAATTGAGATAAGGTCAGGAGAATGATAATGATGGTTATAGATAGATTACTTGCAGTATCCAGCGACCCAGCCAGGTTCCTTGTGGCAGAATCCGGAGCAGCAGTTTCCTTGACTACCATCAGGTTGACAACCGTCACGGTTTTTAATGCAGGCAGCAACTTGGTCCGGGATGAACATAGCCGCAACCACGAAGATGGCGACAAGGATGAACAGGTTGAAGTTCATGTTGATTTTGGTTTTTTACTGAATTGTTATCACAAGAAGGACTGTTTGCTGTAGTCGGTAAGGCTACTCTGTGAGTTGATTGAACGTTGCGAGTGTTTATATACTTTTGAAGAGCCTGAGTTTTCCTAATATTAATCTATTATTAATTAATATTGCAAATAACTCGTTTGACTGCGCATGTGCAAGGGCCACTAATTACGTAACGGACATTTAATGATAATCGACTACAATGGCTTTCATTCTGACAGTTCAACAACATTCTTTGCGTTATTTATGTTTTTGAGGAGACAAAATTTCGATTAGCGTTTTTGCATTTTTGCACGACTCCTTAGAGTCGCAACATAATGTTATTGTAAAAATATATATTATAAACCTTCCTCGAGACTTAGGCTATTAAATGCAAATACATTTTTTTTAAATCCGACTGGTAGTTCCAGAGATTAACGCATTGAAACAAACAAACAAGCAATGTCTTTAAAAAGCGTTACGCCGTGATGTCGAACAAAGTAAAAAAAAAAGACGGGTTGCACTCCGGGAGTGCCGGCAGAAGTGAAAACTTGAATATTAACGTTGAAATAAATCAATTAATAATTGAATTAATATAAGTAACTCATTTTTTTCACTATTTCTGCGTCACTTTTTTCATTAATAGATGCACTTTGTTCAATTTCCATATTTTAAACACTATATACACGAATTTTACGAATACACAGCAGTGTAGGTACTACACCCACACCCACACCCACAAACACACCCATTCCCACACCCACACCCACACCCACACCCACACCCATTCATCCATCCATCCATCCATTGTCGTGTGTCACTTGGTTCACTTCGGTTGGCGCCGCCGTAGTAGTCTCTCCTGACGGTCACGTGTCCTGACGCGATGTCCTGACGCGATGTCCTGACGCGATGTCCTGACGCGAGTTTAACATTTTTTACCCATTACAAAAAAGTGTGCAACGCCGCTAAAGAAGTTTACACTTCAAAAATAGATATAACTTTGCAATTTTTTGTATCGAGAAAAATTCATTGAATCGTGTATTCTTTTTGCATGACACTAGACCAAAGAGTCAAAAAACATTATGTACGAGTACCAAAATGTTAAATCCCTATACTAGACCAAAGAGTCAAAAAACATTATGTACCAAAATGTTAAATCCCTATTTTACATACTTAACAAGTTACACGAAATATGTAGAAAAACCACATTTTTTTTCTTAAATGTGCGTTACGCAATTTGTGGCCCTTGCGCAAAACAACCGAGTTATTTGCAATATTAATTAATAATAGATTAATACATATTAGGAAAACCCGGGCTATTCAAAAGTATATAAACACTCACAACGTTCAATTAACTCACAGAGTAGCCTTACCGACTACAGCAAACAGTCCTTCTTGTGATAACAATTCAGCAAAAAACCAAAATCAAAATGAACTTCAACCTGTTCATCCTCGTCGCCATCTTCCTCGTTGCGGCTATGTTCATCCCGGACCAAGTTGCTGCGTGCATTAATAACCGCGACGGTTGTCAACCTGATGGTAGTCAAGGAAACTGCTGCTCCGGATTCTGCCACAAGGAACCTGGCTGGGTCGCTGGATACTGCACGTGATCTGTAACCATTATTATAACCATTCTCCTGCAATTATCCCAGTTTATTTGGGGTCGGAGTAACAGATTGGACCTAGCATAAGTTTTGTGAAAAGTTTACTAATATTTATGATAAAATAAATTTTAAACATTCTTAAATAATTTAAAAATGTATTTTTTATTTTGTATTTCTCCTCTTTGAACACAAACACAAAAAAAATGTCTGGATGGAATGTTTTAATTTAATAAGGTGAAGCCGGCGTCGATTGATACAACGTCATTTGGCGAAACCATACTGTTGATCATGTAGGATGTTATTAATAATAATAATATTCCACAACTATCACACAACGCCATCTAGTCCCAAGCTAATCAGAGCTTGTGTTATGGGTACTAGACAACTGATAAACATACTTATATATTTCTAAATACATACATATTATAGATAAATTACACCCATTACACATATTACGGTTAAAATGATTGAGCATTTGATTTATCGTTACTTTTTCAAACACCTTGCTGAAAACCGGCAAAACCGATACGGGTCTATAATTTATTCAATTCAATTATTTGTGAACATAGGTTACAATAGGTGTTACAGTCAAGTATATTATGCTCTCTATGTCCTACCACTTGGTGATGTACAAATAATAATAAACAAATAAAATAAAAAAAATAAAAATCAAGTAAGTATCTTGACTTGGCTGGCCCTTTTTTTTTTGTTAGCCTGTTTTGTGTCCCACTGCTGGGCAAAGACTTACCCTTTTTACCCGAAGAAAAAACGGAGGAGGTTATCAATTCGACGCGTTTTTTTTTTTTTTTTTTTTTACGTGTGATCACGCATAACTTTTTACAGAGCAGTCTGATTTTGATAATTCTTTTTCTATTGGAAAGGATATACCTCCCTGTCTTGTGATATCTCCTGCCCTTATCCCAATTCATTTGGGGTCGGCGCAACAGATTGGACCTAGCATGTGTATCGGCTGTAATTTTTGAAGTGAAAACTTCTTTAGGCGGTTGGGCATTTTTTGAAATGGGAAAAAACCATTGGATTCTTTTTTTTGTTTATTGATGAATGGACTCGCTCTTGACCTCGATCACGCCTGATGGAAAGCGATGGATGAGGTCTATGATGGAACGAGCTTGCCCAGAAGATGCCTAAGGCACTGGAACTCCCACGCATCGACGAAACACAGCAGGCTGCTTGACGCCGGACTCCGGTGGGAGGGTGGTCGCGAAGCAGGCGGGCGTTAGCCCTACCACCGCAAGGGAAGAATTGGCCAAGCAAATAAGGTGTTGGGTGCGACTGTCCAGGATGCGCCGAGCGCTCGGTTCAGTTGAGTAACTGGCGGAACAAATTGCGCTACGCGAGGAGGCTTCTTCATGCATCCCAAAAATTCGCGCCACTGTTACCGTAAGCGACACCGTTTCGGATGTGTTCGGCTGTCCTCGGGATGTAAGTACTCGGTTTTAATGTATATCCGATATATCAGTGAGTGATGGCAAAGTATTCTGTTTGTGTTTTGTTTTCACTTCTGTCGGCACTCCCGGAGTGCCACTGTTTTTTTATTTCGTTTTGTGAAAAGTTTACTAATAAGTATCTATATACATAAAACAAAGTCGGGTTAGTTATATCATTTATAACTCAAGAACGGCTGGACCGATTTTGATAACCTTAGATTTGTTGGATTTGGCTCCGCCCCGAATAGCACAATAACTATTAAAACATGGGTAAAATACATAAAAAAACATGATTAATTTTCTCATACATTTTTTGTTGGATGGAACATGTTTTTCGATGATATCCCGAGAACGAATTAACTGATTTCGATAATGATACTTAGGCAGTACTAAGTTCGCCGGGTCTGCTAGTTTTTAATAAAATAAATTTTATACATTCTTAAATAATCTAAAAATGTGCATTTTATTTTGTTACTGGTTCTTCAATGCATTTAGGTTAGTCATTAATGTACAATATAAATATAATAGGACCCAGTACAGTACACTCCCTTGTGGTACTCCAAATTTAACTTCTCGCTCTGATGATCGAATTATCTCTTCCTTCTTATTTGCTGTATTAATTTGGCTAATTTCAGTTATTTTTATTCTATTTACTAAGTAAAATTCAATTAAATTAAGAACATTCAAGTTTTTTTAACAGAGTAGTATAATGTACGTAATCAAATGCCTAGGTCATATTGCAAAATATGCCAGACAGGTTTACGTTAATTGACATTGTTAATTATATTGTATATAAAGTCATATATGGCCATATTAATTGTCCTATGCAGTCTAAATCCTTTCTGTTCATCACACAAAATGCTATATTTTTAAATTTTATACAATTCCTTATAAGTAATATATTTTAAATATTTTCCTTCTTAAACAATGGTTTTCTAATTGATGTTTTAATACATCTGGGTAGATACCTGCGCTGATACGTAGTACTATTATGTATTCTGTGCTGACACTTAGGTTAAGACTTAGATGTCCGTATATTTCCATTGATACATGTTTTAATATTTTTGTAGTAATACCATCGTATCTCACACTACTTGTATTATTTAACGACATTATTATTTTGTGTATATCTAATGGAATACTAGTTGCCATGAACATTGAACATAGATTTATTATTGGTGTTTATTTTAAAAGATTTAGGTTTAGTGATGAAATCTGGGTTCGCTTGAATTTTATCGATAAAATAATGTTTAAAGGCCTCACCGATGCACTTGGGATTTGATAGAATTTGTTTATTTAGGTACGTTAATTTTATGAATACTATGTTTAGGCAAGTTATACTTTGCGCGATTAATAATTTGCGAAATAGTTTTAGACTTACTTTTAGATGCATTTATATTGTGCCTTTTGTGTCAAATGAATATTTTTTATGTAACTGTGAATAGTTTGAAAATCAGATTTCGTTATTTCTGTTAGGATTTAATCTTAACTGCCACAAAAGTTTTCTTTTCTTTCGACTATAATAGTTTAATTCCTTTAGACAACCACTTCGTTTTTTTATTATATCTACTTACTTTTATTAAATTAATTATTGGAAAACATAAATCGTAAAGAAGTTTGAATGTATCAAGAAATTGTTTATAATTATGCTACATTTGGATCATCCATGACATACATCTCCGAAAAAGATAGACTTTTTATGTAATCTTTAAACGCTATATTTTCCATATTATAATCCCTTCTAGCCGTATACAAATAGTTTGTTGCATATATTGTTTGCACTGGACAGTGAAGCAGCTGTGCTGTATGGTTGGACAACGCAAACTCTAAGACATCAGTTTAAAAAACAAAAGAAATATTTACTTCTTAAGCATTGTGTCATAGGTACATAAATTGTGGCAGCCCCAGTAAGTTACAAAAGTACTTGTGTCGGAGCTGCCTCGCTCTTCCCATATGTGGTAACTAAATACAATGATGAGGCGTAAATGGTTTAAAAAGAAAAATAAAACATTAATTTAGCAGCTCTGTGTGTATGTGTTTGTGTATGTATGTGACTGTGGGGGTGTGTGAGTGAATGTGAGTGTACCCATTTTTTTTTCAGCTGATTCTGGTCAGAATATTTTCGGTTTCGTCATATGTTAGGGGTCTCAACCATTCAGTTATTGTTTTTTACAATCATATAACAACAGGCGATACGTACTTATGTAATTTACGGTTCAGCTTATTATAGACGTAGGTGGATTGTGTAACATATTGACGTCTAGCAAAGGCAAAAAAAAATTATTAAAAGATTTATTAAAATTACTAGCTGCTGCCCGCGAATTCGTCCGCGTGAAACCCTATCCTAACTAAAAGTAAGTTTGTTTGTTACCTTTTCACGCCTAAACCACTCAACCGATCATTCTGAAATTTTGCATACACGTCGTCAGGTGTAAAGAAACGGACATAAGGTACCTTTTATCTCGAAAAAAAAAGTGCTGTTCCCGAGAAAAACAACCATACACGTGGCGCCATCTATTATCATAATACGTTACCTATTGTTGTTTTCCCACGTTTATTTGTCTGCTGAACAACGTAAATGAAGCAATAAATGTTGTTGAACTGTCAAAATGAAAGCCATTGGATACTGTTAGCATGTTTCGCAATTATCCCACTGCTTCTGTCACTGCGCTAATTAGGCTCAGTGTGCTTCTGGAATCTAGAATTCTTGGAAACCCCGGGATCCAGCTGTTTTGTAGGTGACCTACATTGCACGTTAAATCAATAACTAGTAAATGGTTGAATCTGTCCTGAGTTGCTGGTAATAAATACGTTCAGATATACAATATACACACATCAACACGGTCTAGGGATATTTCATACTCAATTAAATAACTCGAAAAGTACTGGCCGCATTGGAATCTTTTATACACCGATTTGTTTGTAATTTATCTCAGACTAATTCCAAATTTAAATTTTTGAAAATTCTTTTGTTTCGGTGGCAAAAAATGTCTTGATATATAGGAGAGGGAATTTTCATTTGTGCGAAATTTAGAAAACAATACGAATTACGTTTAGTTACAGTTTTTTTTCATTTTTAAACGAAAGATAAAGTTAAAATTGAGGTATTGTAGCCATGCAACGCCGACATTTGACGAGGGCGGAGATGTTACGAGCTGTGGGAATGCTGGAAGCTGGATCTGTTCAGCGTAATGTTGCTGAGGCCATAGGGACCCATCAAAATGTAATTTCAAGATTGTGGACACGCTATCGTGCCACAGGTGAAGTAGCGGAGAGGCACCGGGGGCCAAGTCGCATCACTACCCCCAGACAAGACCGATTTTTGCAAATTACTGCGCGAGCACAACCAAATGCAACGGCGACTCAATTGGTCCAAAGGCTGCGAGTGGAACACCAAGTGCTTGTGAGTGACCAAACTGTAAGAAGGCGACTGCATGAAAGCAATCTACGCTCTCGTAGACCACTCCGGGTCCCACCTTTACGGAGAGGCAATCGTGGACGACGATTAGAATGGGTTCGGAACCACGTGGACTGGGGCCGTGAGCAATGGTCCAATGTGCTGTTCACGGATGAATCCAGGTTCGGCTTCCATCCAGATTCACGAAGGACGCGTGTTTGGCGAGTTCCTGGACGATGGAGCCGTCTCCAGAACCCTCAGGAAGTTCACCCATACCAAGGAGGAACAATTATGGTTTGGGCAGGAATTCGTCTTGGAGGACGGACGGATCTCGTTTGGGTGCGGGGCAATATGACGGCAGAACGATACGTCCAACAGGTGCTGGGGCCCGTAATCTTGCCCCACAGAACACAAATGGGGCAAGATTTCCTGCTCATGCACGACAATGCCCGGGCACACACGGCGAGAACGGTAGCAGCTTGGTTACATACACATAATGTTAGGGCCTTAGACTGGCCTGCTCAATCGCCAGATCTAAATCCCATTGAGCATGCGTGGGATATGCTGCAAAGAAGAGCTCTGAAGGAAGTTCCTGAAAATCTGGCTACAGAAGATCAACTTTTTGCGCACCTCAGAAGGTCTTGGGACAATATTCCGCAGCAAGACATTGACAACCTTGTTCTGAGCATGCCGAATCGTTGCCGATGTGTTATGAACATCATGGGCGCTTTCTCAGACTACTAACTTCAAGTTTATAAACACAAATTAAATGATTTTTCTATTTTTTTCAGTTTTTACTCACAAATTAAAAGTTCATTCATATACGATTTCCGTCTATGCTTCATTTTTTTTCCATAAAATCCTGAAATTTTAATCTAAGTACCTTAACCATTATTAAAAAATGGTAGAATATTAAATAACGTATCTTTTAAATATATACATGTCATATAAATAATTAACACATTGATAGTAATTCGCTTTTTTAAAAATATCCCTAGACCGTGTTGATGTGTGTAGATATACATTATACATAAGGTCTATTCAAATGTATGTTTCTAATTTGTGTTATTTCAATTTAAACAAATATCAATTATATTTTAATGGCAATTAAAAGGTTATAAAAATGTTTGAAGGTGTTGCGTAAACTGAATTTTATGGTGTAGGATTTAAAGTTATTTTTCCATAAACACATACATATTTTTTACATTTTTGGCAAGTTAATCGCGAATGCAGATTACATAATCACGCGTGTAATCCCGCGGGTTAGGCAGAAAAAGATAAGTATGCAGGATCGTCAGGCCGGGGGAGCGTGACGAAATGCGCAAGCACTCCAGCACCCCGGCTAAAGGTAGCAGCAGGACTCCGTGTGCATTTAGTCAGTAAGAGTCTGACAGACCGCTCCACCCACCCCAGGGTGGTGGACATCCATGAGGATTTCCACACGATAAAAAAAGGCAGATGTGTACCTGTACTAGGTACTAGGTACACCCACATTTCATGACATCTACATCACCACGTGCGAACTACGCATTACACTGACGTCACTCAAAATCCTGCATCGCGCAAGCAGAATTTACCGCGCAACTAGCATATACAGAGTGACACGTAATTAATGGATAACCTCTTAAGGGGTCATTGTACTTATCATTATCAACAACTTTTACTATGAGACCAAACCTGAAATCGTGAAAAAAGAATCAGCTGTTTCCTACATTTTGACGAGTTAAGCCCGGCGCTCATTGGCTGCCGCTAATGGGCGCTGGGCCTAAATCGTCAAAATGTATGTATCAGCATGGCAAGGTATTTTTAGGCAACGAATAAAAATATAACTTAATAGTATGGAAATAAAGTTGAAATTTCAATGTTAACGGTCGCAAGTACAAAAACCTAACCGCGGTATGCTTAGGCATGCCGTGTCGGCAGCCTTCTGACCGCTTCGGCATCCCTCGGAACGCTTTAGCAGTCTTCGAGATACCGCGGCAAGGCAGCGCCCGCCCGAACCCCGCGGCCCCGCGTGTAGCTTCATTAGCTTAGCTTCTTCTTCAGCAAGAACTGCTATGAGCACCAGCACCCTTTATTGCGTAACACACTATCAATCGGAATCAGAATCATTTCGAAGCCAATTGCTAATCCATTGCTTCATAAGATTGAAAAATTTGTCTGCTCAACACGTAAATAACGCAATGAATGTTGTTGAACTGTCAAAATGAAACCGATTCCGATTGATAAAGTGTTTCGCAATTGCCCCGTAGGTCCCAATCTACCATTATACACACGCTTACAACAACCGTTCTGAAGAAGAGATACGACTAGGTATTGTGAAAAAAGTTAGGCGCGAGTACGGTGTCTAAGAACGCCTCGGCATGCCTAAGGATGCTTCGGTATGCTTAAGGATAAGGATGTCGCGGCATACTTAAGGATGCCACGGCATAGTTACCGCCAGTGTGCGCTTACATGTAGGCATGCCGAAGGATCCCCTGCCGTGCCGTGCCGCTAATGTGCGCCGGGCCTTATGCGAACATAAATGTAGGGAACAGCTGTTTTTTTTTTTTGTGAATTCTTCATCTAATATTGGTATAGATTTCTTGAATCGCCAATAGAGGCTCCACAATTACATGCACACAACAACACACAAGTATGAGCTTCCAATTATATGAGACCACATCATTCACTTACTAATAATAAAGCTGAAGAGAAAATCTCCACAGGTGGGGGTTCACGGACGGCTCAGGATCTCTTGTGCGTATACGCCGCATGGGCTCCCCTTTTTTTTTTTTGGATGGGAAGTCATCAAATGACCCCTCCCGCTCTGGGTGGAGCGGAAGGGAGTGTCAGACTCTTACTGTCTAAAACCCATCCGTGTTCCTTCTTTAGCCCTTTATGTTCCGGGGTAGCGGTAACCCTTTCGGTCAATCCCGCACCCCGCATGGGCTCCCCTGTGCTGATGATTATAAGACTGCTTCAGTGCGCGGAGTTCGCGCAGCTGAATTTTGGGCCAAAGATGTTTGAATTTTTTGCCATCGGTAGACTAAGAAGAAGCTGATGAATTTGTTTGTTTTTTTTTTATTGTTTGTTTGAACGCGCTAATCTCTGGAACTACCAGTCCGATTTGAAAAATTATTATTTCATCTGATAGCCCAATTCTTAAGGAAAGCTATGGGCTACTTAACATCACGCTAGGACCCTAACAAGCCGAGCAAAAACAAGAAAAGTCACAAAGAACGCTGAGCGAAAACAAGTAACAGCGCGGGTAGGCGATGCAATACGACAAGGTGGGTCAGCTGTCAGGAATACAAGAGACACGCGAATGAAGTCGGGGCAGAAGCTAGTGTTGACATAAAAGTACCTATATTAGGTCTTAGAACAAGTAGAATGAAGACTATGTAGATACGTTCTTTAATAATAAAAAAAAAACAGTACAGTTGTCTTGTCCCCCAATGTTGGAAGGATGCCCAAAAAAATGGCAGCTGCGACCCCTTTTATGGAACAAAAGATATGAGACGCCAGCAAATCAAGCTACCCGAAACTGTCAAATTTTCTCAATCAACTTTGAATCTTATGGTTTAGCGATAAAGTTGAAAGTCTATTAAAGAAATTTGACAGATTGTAGTAGTTTGATGTGCTGGCGTTTGATAGACTGTTAATAAAAATGTGGATTACGATTAGCTTCGCTTTATGGTTATCCTTCAAGTCGAATTGGACAATTAATTGGGAAGGTAGTAGTAGAGTACAAGGGGTATCAAGCTACCCAGTAACTGGGTTGTGGAGGCTGCTGACCTCAGTGGCAGAGATTTTAGGAGGGGCAAATTTGGGGCTTAAATTTTTTTTAAATGTCTTACTGAAATTAAAAAAGATTAATATTTATATACCTACCATGTTTTTTTGGAAAGAATAAACAAAGTGAATGCTCAAATTCTCAAAGGCTTCTACCGTAGATTTTATCACAGTTGCCGATCTTTACAAATCTCTTGGCAAGTTTTTCGTAGCTGATGAACGAGAACATTATAAGTATTTTGAAGAAAAGGCGAAGCAGTATACAAAAGACGAGACGTTATTGTAGAGGTCGGTAGGGGCTGCAAAATTTGAATAGCCTACTGGCGGCAAATGTGTAAATCCGCCACTGGCTAACCTCCACACCAGTGAATACCAGTGAGAAAGACAAAAGTCACCACTCAGTGGATCCCAAATGGCAGGAAACGACTGCGCGGCAGGCCCAGAAAAAGATGGCGGGATGAGCTAGACTCCTTCCCACAATCGCGGTAGACCGGGAAACGTGGAAAGAGGGAAGGGAGGCCTTTGCCCTGCAGTGGGACAATACAGGCTTATAATAAATAATTATTATTATATTAGTTTTGCCCCGGTTTGTACATACCTAACCGATTTGCCATTTTTACGACCGGATGAAGTTTATCTATCAGTCAAACAATTGCTAATTGGATACATAAAAGGTCACACGTGCGTGAAGTGAAACCTTCTTCAAAAATTCACATAACCGAAGTATAGCGAGAATAAATTACCCAGAACATTAATAACCTTAAGCTTTGCAATGGTTCGAGCGGATATTATATGCACAGCGGTAACGAAACCATAGCGAGTTTTAATTCGATGCCAACGCCATCTATCGATGTAAGGGCTAACTTGGCCTTGTTTTGGAGAAAAAGTTTAGGTTTATTAGGTGTGTATTCAGCTGTATCCGGTTAGACTAGAAGCCGACTGCCGATCCCAAAATATATTGGTTGTTGAGGTCAGAGTTCAGACTGATAGGCAGTCGCTCCATGTAAAACACTGGTAGGTACCTATTCAGCTGAATCCGGTTAGACTGGAAGCCGAATTCAACATAGTTGGGAAAAGGCTAGGCAGATGATGATGATTTAATACATACTTTATAATAATATACTTAGGTATGTAGGTACCTACACCGAAAGAAACTTCGTTCCAAATGGTTGTTTCCCGACGACTCGATTTTGTTTCATTGTGATCTTTGACTTACCGAGTCAGTTTTTATCTCACAAGCAATGATACACAAGTGATTACAATATTTCCGTTCATTTTTTAACAAGAATGGGCTTATAGCTAGACCAGTTGGTCGCCAGACGTAAATATTTTGATAACAATGCTACTCACAGATCAAAACAATGTTGTTAAGTACCTATAGGTGTCTACTTTAGTTTCAAAACACAACTACACCGATATTCCAGTCGAGTTTAGGTACCGTAAATAACACCATACTTTATATTGTAGGTACTATTTATTATTAATAAATGTTTAAACAGCTGAACATGACTACCGCAGTAATAAAATACATAGTAATCCGTCATAGGGAACGAATAAATGAATGATTTTAGCATTTGGTCGCCTTATCAAGTTGACGAACCTCGTGGTCGTGGATAACGTAACAAGGATAGCATTTCGCGGAATATCGGTAACGATCGGCTGTATTCGCGATGCACCATCTCTTTCGCACCCGTGAAAACGCCAATCACGTCACGCTATCGAATTTCCGTGCTCCTCACTTCATGCTGGCTCCGTCAGTACATATTTTTAGATTGTGAAGTGCAGACGTATTCAAGTAAACATTTTATCGGTGATTTTTTAAAACGAAATTGAAGAATTAAACCTTTATTTACAGTATTGGACGTGGGACTCGTGTTAAAATGGCAAAGGTAATCTTTTGTTTAGTTTTCAGGGTTATGTTAGAAGGTGAAGTGGAGAGATTACACAAAAAATATGTTTTTTTTTGTACGTCGAACCATCTGTGACGTATCGTCTCTCAAGATATCAGTCTAACCATGTTTCACAATAAATTCAGATTTTTTATTAGACGGTTTGTATTTTTTTTTTCTAATAAATTAAGCAACATAACAAACGACCACCTGGCTTGTTACAACAATTAAATTGGCATAAATACACAGTTTTTACAGTAACAAATAACAAAACATTAGTCACGCCAGATAAATTAACCGCGAATTCCGTTGCAATGTTATTTATGCGAACAATAATAATACGATTCGTGTTTATCCGACCTTTCAGATTGATTTTGTTTATGTTTTGTTTTTAGATTGATTACCTATATTTTTTTGGACCAAAAAAAAACATTCATAACAGGTATTTTTTTTGCACTGCAGGTAACATTATGTCACTGTCAAAATCAATAGTGTTATTGAAAAAAAAAGAATGACATAACAACATTGCCATATCAATCACTTCCCGTAGTTCGTGTGAACTTGAATAATTGTAATGAATTGATTAGGAGAAAGGCAAGTTAATACGTTCTTTTTATGATTGTGACGTACGTTAAAAAAACTTTCCTACATAAATATCATTGTTCGTGCATCACATTCGTAATTTATTTGAAGATTCAAATGTGTCAAGTACAACAGTAGTTATTTACTTACAGATTTATTTATGTTGAAATAATTTAAGACAAGACGTCTTTAAGATAAGGGATTCTCAAACATAACATTGTGATATTCACTTCATGATATTCCATTGTCTGTGTTTGTATGCAATAAAATACATTGCTCGTGAATAATCAGTACCTCCATAATATTTTATAAACCATAAAGTGTTAACAATGAGTCATTAACAGACATCGTATTTCCTAAGACAGACATGTTATATTGTTGGTTTGTTTCATACTTTACTCACAATAAAATACTTTATTTAGTTACGTTGGCTTTGTTACGCCAATAAATGCAATCAATCTTTTCTTAATGCGTTTCGACAATAACAAACACGATTGTAATTACAATAATTACTTTTTTTTTCATTACTATACTATTCAATATTATACCCTGATATGGGCCCGGGTATTTATAATTTTAACATGGCAACTTGGCAACCCCATCTGTCATTGTCATATTGTGACCGGTCGCCGTCGGTCGGGCGTATTTTTCACGTGAGATCGATCGATTTAAATACATTATAAATGTCGTACACAATAAAGAATTTACTAATGCAGGCTAGAAATAGCTACAAGAGGTTCCTAGAAATTAATAAAAGCAGTTGCTTGGTGAGTGTCCATTAATAATTAGGTAATAGGGCGTGTTTTAAGATAACACTCTCAAAAGGTGTAAACTTCTTCGCTTTTAAGTCGGAAAAAACCTTTAATTAGCATTCATTTACCTCGCTATTGCCTTGAAAGTGTTGGAAAATGATTAGAGTGCAATAAAAGTGGGATTTGTTAAGAATTTGTGGCGTTTTTTTATGCGCTATAAAGCAATAGTACGTGTTTTATTGCTCTTTTGGTCGTCAAACATCACGAAAGTATGTAATTGGTTAGATGCATAGATAAACAATGCCTTTGGCGCCAATTACATGACTAATTTCCTCTTTAAACATATCATAACAGTGATTTTATACTAAAGCGAGAGAGTTGTGAGGTACAGGGTTACGCCTGTAGCCTCCGAAGAGTTAGACAGAGGTGTGCAGTACACCCACATTTCGCCAGTTATGCTTAAGTACCATGTAATAGGGAGCGAGCCTAATGCCAGCAATCGGGCACAAATTGAAGACTCCCGGCTGCTACTGAATTTTCTCAAATTCCTGATGGAAAAATCCAATAATACTGCCCAACCTGAGAATCGAATCCAGGATGTCATGCTCAATAGTAGCGCTTGCGACCACTAGACCAACGAGGCAGTCAGTTCTGAGGCAGTTTTTTTTTTTTTTTTGGAAATTACATGGACTTCTCTCTCCTCTCCTTCCCTCTCCTTCTCTTCTTCCTCTATCGTGGGGGTGACAGAGGGGCATGCCGGACTCTTACCGGCTAAAACCACCGCGGTATTCCACCTCTACCTATGGCCGGGGGTGCAGGATTCGCATAAGCAGTCACCACTCCCCCGACAGGCTTCGACTCGCTGCGACAGGCCTCGACTCGCTGTTCCTCAGCGGGTCCCACCTCCCCGTGTGCAGCGCCAACCCGGGCCTGTCTGGTTGGACGACGGATGCCCTAATCCGCCGACTAAGATATTCCTCATGGAAAAACCCCATATTACTGCCCAACCTGAGAATCGAACCCAGGACCTCATGCTCACTAGTAGTGCTTGCAACCTTGTCTAGATACGGCAGTCAGTCAGTTCTGGGGTAGTCTATTTATTTATTTAAAGGAGAACCAACAGCTATAACAGAAGCATAACAATTGTACATCCATACTTTTTTTTTATGGATGGGCAAAAATCATTAAATGACCCCTCCCACTGGATGGAGCGGAAGGGAGTGTCAGACTATTACTGACTAAAATCCATCCGTGTTCCTTCCTTAGCCCTTTATGTTCCGGGGTAGCGGTAACCCTTTCGGACAATCTCATACCCCCGGCAGGCTTCGGCCCTGGCAGGCCCCTTCCTTTTTGCTGACATCTCATTGAGGCGCGCGTGGAATACGTACGCGCCATCCGGCATGTAAATTATTTCATCACCACTGCTCTCAAAATAGTGAACCAAAAATATGAAGACATGTGACATCTACCAACCCGCACTGGGCCTGCGTGGTGGATTACGGCCCATTCCCTCTCACAGAGAGGAGGCCTGTGTCCCAGCAGTGGGAACATTATAGGCTGATTATGTTATGTATGTTATTCTTAATATCTTAATATTTTGATGTTTGTGTCTCTTTTCAAGATAAGTCAAATATGATCTGTGTATCTGGGTGGTAGTTTATTCTAAAAATAATCAAAATGTCAGAGGTCATGATGTAAACTGGCAAAATTTATTTAATACTAGCTGCGCCCCGCGGTTTCACCCGCTTAAATATCGATCCCGTGGGAATATCGGGATAAAAACTATCCTATGTCCTTTTCCGGGACTCAAACTATCTCTATACCAAATTTCATCTAAATCGGTTCAGCGGTTTGAGCGTGAAGAAGTAACAAACATATAAACACACACACACACACACTCACAAACTTTCGCCTTTATAATATTAGTGTGATTATGAATCTTCCTTACTAGTTTAAAAGTATTAGCAGATACTGGCGATCTGTTTGTTGCATCATCATCTTCCTGCCCTTGTCCCATGTTACTTGGGGTCGGCGCAACACGTTTTCTTCTACCATTCTCCCCTGTCAACCGTCACGCTATCTTCTCTTTCATATCATTCCTCACACAATCTATCCACTTTTTCTTCGGCCTTCCTCTCCCTCTCCATCCATCAACATTGTATATTCATCACTCTTTTAGTCACATGCGTTTCGTCCCTTCTCATCACATGCCCATACCAAGCTAAACGATATATATTGGTTGCATATTCACTAATATTTAAAAAAAACTAGTTGAGGTTTTCGTTTCCTATCCAACTACCTACTCTGAGAAGATATCGCAAAACAAACTCGGAGGTCACAGTCTCTTTTTAAGTCCAGACATAATCTTGATCAGAACATGTGAAGACCATGTAGATTGGTGTCTGAAAAGTGGACCAGTCCAGTCATTCCACACATATGTCAAGGGATTCTCATAGATTGCTCTTAGCGATAAGACCGCCCATTGTGTCACCCATTGTAAAGTTTCTTTATTTATGTCTGTAATTTATATGGTATACTTAATAAAGAGTATTCTATTCTATGTCAGTAATCTTGCAGCTCAACTCAGAATTTCAGGAGCTCAATGATTTGACAAACAATACCAAAGAAACGACATTTGGATGTGCCGCATAAATTACTTGTGTGGGAATGCACACCTTGTGTCTAAGTAAAGAATCTATCTAAAAGATAAATAAGATATTAAAACCAAATGACATGTTTGCCATTGCAACTGCAACTGAGTCCAAATAAACATTTGTTCTTTCTTTCAGCCTTTGAGTTTGAACATAGCATTTGCAAGAAATATTGCATCTCGTCGACTAAGTATTCTAAGCTGCTAACTCCATTTTTGGCTTAACTGAGTATGTAGTATCAAACTAGCTTCTGCCCGCGACTTCGTCCGCATGTTTCACCCTCCCCCATTCACCCTCTTAGGGGTGGAATTTCGAAAAACCCTTTCTTAATGGATACCTACTTGTCACAAAGAACACACCCTCCAAATTTCATGTCTCTAGGACCAGCGGATTAGGCTGTGCGTTGATATATCAGTCAGTCAGTCAGGACTTTGAATTTTATATGTATAGATAGATGAAAGAGAAAATTTTATTTTTATTCTAAAGAGACAGTTAAGCAATGTTATGCAATATCGTTGGCACATATACCTACCCTTCCAGGTCAGTTACGGCAGAAATAGGTGAGGTCTTTCATTTGATACTAAATAGTCAGTTAAGCCAAAAATGGAGTTGGCAGCTTAGAATATTTAGCCGACGATCTGTATTTGCAAGACTGCAAGTATTGCAATATTTCTGTTAACACTTCCTATGGAAAGAATTTAATGTGAAACTGTTGTAGTTTTCCTTATTTCTCTACTGAACACTTTTTCCTTACTTTGTAATTTTCCTGCATTCGGTTACTCATAATAATTGTGTATTAACTCGGGTAATTGCGTAACGCACTATCAGTCGCCATGGCTTTCATTGTAACAGTTCAACAACATTCGTTGCGTTATTTACCTACGTTGTTGAGCAGACAATTCTTTCGAACATATGAGGCAATGGATTAGCAATATTTTGTATTTGTTACGCAATTAAAAGTGCTGGTTTTATTTATTTATTATTTATTTAATACTTCAAGCACATAAATGTACAGAGGCGGACTTAATGCCATAGGCATTTTCAGCATTTTCTACCAGTCAACCTTTGGGCACAGATAATATAATCATTGGGTGATGCAGAGACAAAAGGGCGCTACACACGGCTTTTTTTTTATGTATGGGAAATTATCAAATGACCCCTCCCGCTCTGGGTGGAGCGAAGGGAGTGTCAGACTCTTACTGACTAAAACCCATCCGTGTTCCTTCCTTAGCCCTTTATGTTCCGGGGTAGCGGTAACCCTTTCGGACAATCCCGCACCCCGCTACACACGGCTAAGACACTATAATATTTTATCTTAAGATACAATATCGCTCGCCATAAAATTCAATGGAATATGAAATAAATATTATCTTCGTGCGTAATGGTCCATTGAATTGTATGGCAAGCGATATTGTATCTTAAGATAAAATATTATAGTATCTTAGCCGTGTGTAGTGTGACGTTTACGCCACGGGGGGAACTATTTTACTGAATTAAACTCCCATTAGGCTTTTATAGGATATTATTCAGGAGTATTTCATCATATTTATATAATTATTCCATCTTACTTACTATACGTTAAACCTACGACTCTCTATGACACATGCTTGAACGTTCGAATGGAACATGCCTTCAAATATTAGCTCCCTTCAAAATGGTTGAGCTGAATGGTGCTGATGCATGCGTCATGTTCGTGAACGGGCGCCGTCAGTAGGGACTGGTCATCTCTTTGCTGCCATGGCTTATTTTAATTTATTATTTTAATTGTTGTTTTTTCTCATCTTTTCATTATGGACGCTTTTAACGTTCTGCATCGTTCTCACATGTATAATTTTTAACATGAATGATGTAACCAAGACTGTGTAACCACATTATTTTGATTTAAAAGAGTGTCCATGGAGTTTCTTGCCCGTTCTTCTCCATAGGTTCCTACGCTTTGGAATGGGCAGCTAGCTTCATTTTTTCTGACTGACTGACTTCTTGACAATTCAAAAGTGCCTGTAAATAGTTTAATTGAAATAAATGCTTTGAGTTTGAGTTTGAATATTACCGGTCTGTCTCGCAAGGAGGTCAGAATCCCTACAGTAACGCCCTAAACAGTGGTAGGTGCAATCATAAACATTGAGGAATAAATACTGTTTTAGGTTACCTATGTTCTTTTTATTTACTTAGTTTTTCCAGATCCAATTAAAAACTAACTTTACCAATGAAACAATTAAATTTTCATCAGCAAGATGACCAAAGACAATTGACTCTTTATTAAAAGCATCATCATCTGCCTAGCCTTTTCCCAACTATGTTGGGGTCGGCTTACAGTCTAACCGAATGCAGCTAAATATCAGTATTTTACATGGAGCGACTGCCTATCTGACCTCCACAACCCAGTTATTGGGTAACACTACCTTTGGCAAGACTGATTTTCAGACCGGGTAATTTTTTTTTTTTGATTAGGTATGTCTCATAATAGGAATTGGAAGAGCGGAGCAGTGGTGGTGGCGGCCGTGACTTACGAGTTATAGGTTCAAATCCGACTGGTAGTTTCAGAGATTAGCGCGTTCAAACAAACAAACTCTTCAGCTTTATCTATCTATACTATATATAAAACTAGCTGCGCCCCGCAGTTTCACCCGCATAAGTGTCGATCCCGTGGGAATATCGGGATAAAAACTATCCTATGTCCTTCCCCGGGACTCAAACTATCTCTATACCAAATTTAATCTAAATCGGTTCAGTGGTTTAGGCGTAAAAATGTAACATACAGACAGACAGACAGAGTTACTTTCGAATTTATAATATTAAGTATGGATTCAAAGTCCTGACTGACTGATATATCAACGCACAGCCTAAACCACTGGTCCTAGAGACATGACATTTGGAGGGTGTGTTCTTTGTGAAGAGTAGGTATCCACTAAGAAAGGATTTTTAGAAATTCCACCCCTAAGAGGGTAAAATTTCACGCTGACGAAATCGTCAAAGCTAGTTGTTAGTATACAGGGTGTTACGGAAAGGGTATATCAATACAAACGAGTTGAAGAGTGTATCTGGTCCACAATCTCTGTACAAATTTTCAGCTCAAAAGCATTAACTTCTAAAATGCTTAATATTTTTTTATTTCGACATCACGGCGCTGCACTGGCGCGCGGCGGCGTGATGTGCGTGTACTAGGCGCTCAGATACACTACAGATAATGGATAATGACCCTCGTAGTGCGGTGACACGTTTGTTATGATTTCAATTTAATAAACTATTGAAATAAAAAAATATTAAGCATTTTCAAAGTTACTGCTTTTGAGCTGAAATTTTGTAGAGATTCTAGACCAGATACACTCTTCAACCCGTTTGTATTGATATACCCTTTCTGTAACACCCTGTAGATTTCAACCCATGTGGGTGTGCTCTACACTTCTACCTACCTCTTCGGGGCTTACAGGCGTGATGTTATGTTATTCCTCTGTTGTAATTTGTCACTCAAAAGTCACAAAGTTGTCACTTTCCTCTTGAAATCATCATCATCAGCCTATAGCAGTCCACTGTTGGACATTGCCTCTCCTATTGCACGCCATTCAACTCGATTTTCGGCAACCCTCATCCAACTGCTACCAGCCATCCTGCGAAGATCGTCGCTCCACCTAGCCTGAGGGCGTCCCACGTTACGTTTACCGATTCGCGGTCTCCAACTCAAGAATACGTCTACCCCAACGTCATCGGAATTCGTGAAATCATGAATATTAAAATCCAGCATTGTTTTTTTTATTTATTTTCCCTTTATTGTATGTTAATGGAGTTTCATCAAGAGAATATTTATTCTGAAACGCCCTGAGGGGGGGCTTGTGGCTAAGTAATATCAGCCGCACGGGTCGATCGATCAGGTTAAGCTACGGTTGCCGCGGTTGGTCCGTGGATGGGTGACCTGACCATCTTTACATACCAAGACCCCTATGTGCCTCGGAAAGCACGTTAAGCCGTTGGCGCCGGCTGCCATTCTTAGATCTTTGACAGTCGTTACGGGTCGTCAGAAGCCCGAAAATCTGACAACCAGTCTTACCAACGGGTATCGTATTACCCAGTAACTGGGTTGTGGAGGTCAGATAGGCAATCGCTCCATGTAAAGTACTGGTATTCAGCTGCATCCGGTTAGACTGGAAGCCGACCCCAGCATAGTTGAGAAAAAGCTAGGCAGATGATTCTGAAACGCCCTGGAACGCCGCGAGGGGGCGCCCTAGAAGGACATATAGTGACCTCATTGGTTATATTCTTTGGACAGGTCATTTGCGTAGTACTCACAACCGACGTGCGTGTTTGAAAGGCTTTGTGATTGCGTAACGCGCTATCAGTAGCTATGGCTTTCATTGTGACAATTCTACAACATTCCTTGCGTTATTTACGTTGTTAAACTGCACCCTAATTGCGTAACACACTATCAAACGGAGTCTGAATCATTTTGAAGAAAATTTTTAATCCATCACACTACATAATCAGCCTATAATGTTCCCACTGCTGGGACACAGGCCTCCTCTCTGTGAGAGGGAATGGGCCGTAATCCACCACGCGGGCCCAGTGCGGGTTGTTAGATGTCACATGTGTTCGAATTTTTGGTTCTAGGACATGCCGGTTTTCCTCACGATGTTTTCCTTCACCGTTTTGAGAGCAGTGGTGATGAAATAATTTACACAAAGTAATGCGCCTCTCAGGGTTCGAACCTGCGACCTATATACCGTAAGTCCCGGTCGTTACCGCTGGGCCACCACTGCTCTCAATCCATCACACTAATATTATAAAGGCGAAAGTTTGTGAGTGTGTGTGTGTTTACATGTTTGTTACTTCTTCAAATAAAAAAAAAAAATATTAAGCATTTTCAAAGTTACTGCTTTTGAGCTGAAATTTTGTACAGAGATTCTAGACGAGATACACTCTTCAACCCGTTTGTATTGATATACCCTTTCTGTAACACCCTGTATGTATGTTTTTGTCTTTATCAAAAGAATGCAGGCCTATTCAAGGTGAATGAAAAATCCGATTTCGAGACTCAATTCTTCCATCAGAAAACTTATCAGATATCCGTAAAAATATTCCATTTAACCTCGGGAAATGAATAAAAATATATGTCAGATTCATATCTCTTTCTTGGTAAATGTTAATGATAACTTGCCTTTACAAAAACAATATTTATTATTATACTTGTACACGAAGTGAGGGGCCTGTGACTAAATAATAACAGCCGCACAGGTCGATCGATCAGGTTAAGCTACGCTTTCCGCGGTTGGTCTGTAGATGGGTGACTATCTTTACATACCGAGACCCCTCCGTGCCTCGGAAAGCACGTTAAGCCGTTGGTCCCGGCTGTCATTCGTGGATCTTTGATAGTCGTTACGGGTAGTCACAAGCCCGTAAGTCTGACAACAAGTCTTACCAAGGGTTATGGTATTACCCAGTAACTGGGTTGTGTAGGTCAGATAGGCAGTCGCTCCATGTAAAGTACTGGTATTCAGCTGCATCCGGTTAGACTGGAAGCCGACCACAACATAGTTGGGGAAAGGCTAGGCAGAGGATGATGTTTGTGATTATAGATCTATTTCTTTTTTATTTATTATTCGTGTTACTTAATTATCTTTATGTATGCACGTGTTTCTGTGTCAAATAAACATATTTTTAACCGACTTCAAAAAAGGAGGTTCTATATTCGACCCGTATGTATGTATGTTTGTATGTCCGCGATTTTCTCAAAAACTGATGAACCGATTTTGATAACTCTTTCGCTAATGTGATCAACATACTTTCAGGAAGGTTTTAGTATATAATACATTGGGTAATTATTCTTATGTACGAAGTTATGCACATAAATGTACTGCATCTCCGTCGTTTCTATAGGTACGAATTTTGATGATTCTTCTAGTTCTATCTTTTCTTTATTACTTCGGTAAAAACTGCATAGCAAAAACCTCTTCACAAACATCGAAAGAACGTTAATCACCTCACTCAAACGTTTTATTAACCACAAGATAACATTATCTTGTCTACAGTCTAAGTCTCAACATATCGTAAAAGATAGCCTTTATGTTTGTAATCCAATACTTACCTCACGATAAAATTATTTTGTCGCGTGACAAAAAATTTGCAATGAAATTATAATCAGCGAGTTATCACCCCCTGTGAATTGCGAGAATTATCATCATCAATCATTTCTTGTTCTTGGCCTAGTTCACATCAACTTCACGCCTGCATCCCCCAAAGGAGTTGGTTGAAGTGTCTAGTATACCTGCATTTCGTTACTTATGAAGTCCCGAGGCAAGTCTATTTAAATGAACGCTCCGGGAGTGCCGACAGAAGTGAAAACGGAACACAAAAGTCAAAGTCAAAGCATTTATTTCAAATAGGCACATAAAAGGCACTTTTGAACGTCAAAAATTACCTTAAAATAGAATTGATTCTAGTCGCCCCTTCCAAAAGGTAGTTTTCGTATGGAGAAGAATGGGCAAGAAACTCCACCGTTACTCTTTTAAATTTTTTCACAATATTTTGCATGGGTACATTTAATTATATAATAATATGTGAGGACGATGCACCTATTAATTTAAAACGAAACCATGACATATAAATTAATTATCTGATAGATACATGGTGCTCACATATTTACAAACATGGAACAAGTAAACGATTTTAATAAAAATAAAAAAATACAAGTACACAATCAGAATAATTTGCCATCACTCACTGACATATCGGATATACGTTAAAACCGAGTACATCCCGAGGACAGCCGAACACATCCGAAGCGGTGTCGGTTACGGTAACAGTGGCGCGAATTCAATGGTTTATCCCCAACTCAAAAAATGTCCAGCGCGCCTAAAGAAGGTTTTACTTAAAAAATCCTAACAGAAAAACCCTTTATGGAATCGAACGATGCTCAGTCGTCGCGCTTGCAATCATTAAATCATTAATTTATTGCTTGGCCTCATCGCCGCAAGGTTGCCTGCCTGTCGGTCTTCTACAGACTGTACTTCGGTGAGTGTGCCCAAGAACTCCACGACCTCATTCCACCGGCCCCCTTCTACCTTCGGACATCCAGGCGCACTGCAAGTTACCATCCCTACCTGGTTGCTATTCCACCAATTCGCACTAAGCGTTTGCAAATGTCGTTTATAATGCGCACAGCAAAAGAGTGGAACTCTCTACCTGCGTCTGTTTTTCCGAGCGCATACAACCCGAATCTCTTCAAAGTGAGAGTGAACAGGCTTCTTCTGGGTAAGCTTGCTCCATCGTCGACTTTGTCTCTGTCACCTTTGACCTAGGCTAGAGTCAAGAGCAAGCCCATTTCAAATAAAAAAAAACCGGCCAAGTGCGAGTCGGACTCGCCCATGAAGGGTTCCGTAGCAGCAAGTAACATAATATAAAAGTTCTTGTAGTTCGTTGTAACTTTGTGAAAGGTAAATTGCGGTTTTCGATTTATGACGTATTAAAAAAAAACTACTTACTAGATCTCGTTCAAACCAATTTTCGGTGGAAGTTTACATGGTAATGTACATTATATATAATTTTTTAATTTTATCATTCTCTTATTTTAGAAGTTAGAGGGGGGGGGGGGACACACATTTTACCACTTTGGAAGTGTCTCTCGCGCAAACTATTCAGTTCAGAAAAAAATGATATTAGAAACCTCAATATCATTTTTGAAGACCTATCCATAGATACCCCACACTTACAGGTTTGATGAAAAAAAATTTTTGGAGTTTCAGTTGTAAGTATGGGGAACTCCAAAATTTATTGTTTTTTTTTTCTATTTTTGTGTGAAAATCTTACTGCGGTTCACAGAATACATCTACTTACCAAGTTTCAACAGTATAGTTCTTATAGTTTCGGAAAAAAGTGGCTGTGACATACGGACGGACGGACAGACAGACATGACGAATCCATAAGGGTTCCGTTTTTTGCCATTTGGCTACGGAACCCTAAAAAACCAACTGAGCAGTCTTGTGAATATTTGTATTGATATGATTAGATTCGGCCCTTTTGTCCACTGTTGGGTTTAGGCTTCTCCGCTTCTCTCAAGATGCGCCACAACCCTCGGTTCTCCGCTCACTGCATCCAGGTCCCAGACACCTTTTTGGTCGTCGGTCCATCTAGCTAGGCGTCCTAGTCCTAGATAACATTTGCTGATCTCTGGGGTCTATGATAAATGATGGTTATATTTTATAAATTGGTTTCAACAAACACTAACACACCAAAAAATATCCATACTTAATATTATAAATTCGAAAGTAAGTCTGTCTGTCTGTATGTTACCTTTCAAGCCTAAACCGCTGAACCGATTTAGATAAATTTGGTATAGAGATAGCTTGAGCCCCGGGAAAGGGCATAGGATACTTTTTATCCCGATATTCCCACGGGATCGAGACTTATGCGAGTGAAACCGCGGGGCGCTGCTAATATCATATAAACTGGATGAGATTTCCACTAATTCCACTCCAGGACTCGTCTGCTCAGACGGCCAACGGTCTTTTCAAAGACATGGCCAGCCTACTGCCATTTCATATTATGTACTATGTTTGCAATTTGTAAAATACGTCGAACGACGACCTCTTATCGATCCTATAGTTTAAGAAGAGTGGCGTGCATTGCATATAGGCATATAAGCAGTGCCTACCTCGATATATCAACATAAACCTGTCAATTACATTTTTGTGTGTGCCCCACAATTAAGAAACTCACAAAATTATCATAGCTAACCATTGATATTTTATATATCAATGTAGCTAACAAAAAACAAAATCTTCATACAAACACGCGCGGCAGTAGGCAGTCACCGGACGGCCTACTCGGCTCCCGGACTACTCGCACATTGTCATTGGTCTTTACTCGTTCAAGTTAATACGACAAAATTAGAAATACGTACCTCTCACGCGTAATACCATGACGTTCGACCTTCGCAATTTATCACCCTTAAGTAGGCATGCCTACTCAAAGAACCACACTTTTGACCTCACTTTTTTTTCTGATTAGTTACCGCGTTTGCCTAGAATAGACCCGGCCTAGTGCCTACCTATTCTGAAACCCAATGTACGCCACTGAAGAAGAGAGAGAATTAGTCCCTTAACTTTTAGCGTTACTTACAGTAAATCTATAATTAATAATTACCTCTTCGATTAATAATAAGAGTTACCTCAGTAATCTCAATGTTATTACTAAAGACCGGATTATATGCAACATAAAAAGCTTGAAATATGCATGCAAATATGCATGAAAAATGCTTGAAATATGCACGAAAACTGACAGAATATGCAACATTAAATGACAATTTTTTTTTTGTTTTGTAAATATTATTCCTTCAGATTTAAGTTTATTGTTATTTGAAACTTTTTAGTGCTCGAAATATTTTTCTCGCAAACTCGACAATACAAAACAGTTCCGTCGTAAGTAAATGTTTCAGGAAAGTCACTTATCCACGAAGACACACTTTTTTTCGGGAGGCATTGTACAATTTGACACAAAAACTGAGCACGCGCGTCAACAATGAAAGCAATAACATGCATAATAGGTGGGAGGAAGGAGTAGTGCGGTAGGCGAGCGTGACGATTATTTGTCTCTTTCATTTTATATCGTACCAAAACAAAAGACGCGCGGCTGCTGAGTGCGCTGCGCTCGAAAAATACTGTAAATTATAGCGATAATATGCATTATCACTAGATTTTAGGAAAAATATGCTATTAGCGCTGAAAATGGCTTAAATATGCAAATGCATATGCAAATATGCAAATGCATATTATCCGGTCTCTAGTTATTACTATTAGTGCAATAATTCATTATTAATTACCGCGATTACTAGTAATTACAGTGGTACGTAAAGATTATCATCACCTCTCGGAGTAAACAGGGTCATTCTTCGGAGTTGCAAAAGTCTAGATATTTTAAGGTGAACGTCTCTAGCATTTTTATCATGTATTTTATCAAAATTTAGCGCCTGTCTCGGCTCGAATCCACGACCTACAACTCGTAAGTCGCGGCCGTTACCACCTGGACCATCACTGATATTTTTATGACAATTTAATCGTTTCATTGGTAAAGTAGTTTTTAATTAGGTCCGGAAAATCAGAGTAATTATCAACAGGTATCTATGAAGGCTATTGGGCTTATCTATTTATTTATTTATCCATTTATTTCAGGCATTAAGGGCAGGCCCAAATAAAACACATACACTACAATATTAATATAACTTAAAAATACTATAAATATATACAGGTTGAAATTGAAAACATGCGACAAATCGAAATGGGAGATTGTACTCATCATTATGAACAGCTTTTACTAATATGGGACCAAACCAGAAATCGCGAAAAAAAAACCAGCTGTTCCCTTCATTTATGTTCGCATAACTCGTCAAAATGTAGAGAACAGCTGATTTTTTTTTCGCGATTTTAAGTTTGGTACCATAGTAAAAGTTGTTCATAATGATGAGTACAATCTCCCATTTCGATTTGTCTCATGTTTTCAATTTCAACCTGTATACGACATAATCACTCTAAAATCTAACTAAACACTAACCCCCTTATTCATAAAACTTATCAAACCTATTTTAGTTAAAATGGGGTTTGTCTCTTTCTTACACACAGAAATGTCAACGTGACAGATAAAGACAAACGTTCTATAAACCTATTTTAGCTAAAATAGAGATAAAATAGGATTATGAATAAGGGGGAAGTGTCTGCGTCGAGTTTCGCTGACTGGTGTCATGTAGCCGGCCACAAAACCGGCGGTACACAACACCCTTACGCCAGAACTCTTCCTTGAGGAACTTCTCGAGATGATGCGTCGGAACACGCACCACGAACGACTTGAAGTATTGGGGTTTCCATTTGAGATTTCTCAGTAGCAGCCCGGAGTCTGGATTTGTGCCCGGGTGACCACCACTGCTCGAACAACCGACTTCAAAAAAAAAAACACTACAAAGTGATAAATAACTTTAATTTCGGAAGTCGGTGTCGTTGGTTCCGCATTTTCGTTTTTTGACACCGACTTCCGAAATTAAAGTTATTTATCACTTTGTAGTGTTTTTTTTTTGAAGTCCGTTGTTTTTTTTTTGTAAAAAAGTTTTTATTTTTCACTTTTTTTAGTTGTACCTACCTTACAAAAAGTAAACGAAAAGATCGTTAATGTAGATTTTAGATTTTTGTTGATTTTTCAAAAACCGCTCGTCCGATTTCGATAAAAATTTTAATGGGACCATTTGGGAAGTATACCCTTTCCAACGAAAAAATAATTTTTCAAATCGGTTGGCAAGCGACGGAGTTATGCGCGAACAAACATAAAAAAAAAAATACAAACAGCCGAATTGAGAACCTCCTCCTTTTTAGAAGTCGGTTAAAAACGAAACAAATCGAAAAGCACGTGGCATTCTGTATCGTAACAGCCAAAAACACATTCGGCGAATATAAAACTACTTTAAAATAATCAGTAGAGATACTAAATGCATTTTAATTGTGAATTATTGTTGCAATCACAGTTGAAAAGTATCAATTACAATTTGAGGTAATTAATGGTGTTTAAATAAGTCTTTAATTGATGTTAATTTTCTTGTTATTTTCTTGTCAAAATGCAGACAAGGTGCAATTATCAATTCTGATGATATCAACCTGTAATTAGTTAACTAGAAGGAAAAGGCCGCTCTTCATCATCTGTCTAGACTTTTCTAGGCTAAAATCGTTATTTTATGCTTAGATTCGTCTCGACTTCTTATCAATGACATCTGCCTAGCCTTTTCCCATCTATGTTAGGGTCAGCTTCCAGTTTAACCGGATGCATTTGGCTACCAGTATTTTCACATTTTCACTTCCATAATCTTGTTACTGGGTCTTTACATACCAAAACTCCTCCGTGCCTCGGAAAGCACGTTAAGCCGTTGGTCCCGGCTGTCATTCGTGGATCTTTGACAGTCGTTACGGGTCGACAGAAGCCCGAAAGTCTGACAACCAGTCTTACCAAGGAGTACCGTATTACCCAGTAACTGGGTTGTGGAGGTCAGATAGGCAGTCGCTCCATGTAAAATATCAGTATTCGGCTGCATCCGGTTAGACTGGAAGCTGACCCCAACGTAGTTGGGAAAAGGCTAGGCAGATGATGATGAATCTAGTTACTGGGTAACTCGATACCCAGATGCTTTGGTTAGACTCGTTGCCAGTTTCGGGACCACCGGTAACGACTGTCAAAGATCTAAGAATGGCAGCCGGGACCAATGGCTTATCATGCTTTCCGAGGCAAGGAAGAGTGATGGTATTTAAAAATGGTCACCCATCCACGTATAAACCGTGGTAAACGTAGCTTAACCTGATCGATCGACTCGTGCGGCTGTTATTACTTTAATTTACTAAACTTTAATTTTAATTATCTGTAATAAATTATTATTATTATTACTTAGCCACAGGCAGGCCCCTCAAAATTTCATAAAAATTGACATGAGCACTTAAAAACAACCGACTTCAAAAAAAAAACACTACAAAGTGAAAAATAACTTTAATTTCGGAAGTCGGTGTCGTTGGTTCCGCATTTTCGTTTTTTGACACCGACTTCCGGAATTAAAGTTATTTTTCACTTTGTAGTCGTACCTACCCCACACAAATTCAATTAACACTAGTACATTGAAGAATTAAAGACGACTCGAAGAATCATCAAAATTCGCATAGAAATGTCAGAGATGCAGTACATTTATGCATATTACTTCGTAAATAACAATAATTACCTGATGTATTATATACTAAAACCTTCCTGAAAGTATGTAGATTACACTAATGAAAGAATTATCAAAATCGGTTCAGTAGTTTTTGAGATAATCGCGGACATACAAACATACATACATACATACGGGTCGAATACAGAACCTCCTTTTTTAAAGTCGGTTAAAAAAGCGTCGAAAGTTAGGTGCACGATTCCAATTGGTTGTTTCATAGTATAAGTTCGAAATCAGAAACTTGGTTCAAGCTTTCCTTAGCAGAACCCTTTGTGGAGCAATGGCCGAGTTAATACTGTGCAGGATTATAATGTTATCAAAAATAAAAGTCCAAAAGTATATGACTCGTAAGGGGGCGTCCATTAATTACGTGAGGTGTTTTTGGCGATTTTTTGACCCCCCGTCCCCCCTTAGTGAGATACCGTGAGATTTTGCTCGACTCCCTCCCCCTCCCTCTAATCTCACGTGAGATTGTACAAAATGCGTGTTTTCAGTGTAAATACGTTAATATAATATATTATGCTTCATTGCGTTGGATTTATTAAAAAAAACTTTTTAACAAAAAATTAAACCTCCGAAAAAACTGAAAAGCAAAAAATAATAAACTTTTTTTATTTAACCTTAATAAATAAGTTCTTAAACTAATGCAAGTATACCTAAGTAATTTAGAGTCGGCCCCAAACAAGCAAATTAATTCGTTGCAAGTGGTCGTGCGGAGAGCGCATTTTTTGTTTGAAATGTTAATGTTTATCGCTATAGATTTCACGTTGCTTATTTCTTTAAATTTAAGGTAATTTAGTAATCTTTGTTCATTGATTGTTTGGCGCCGACTCAAAATTACTTAGGTATACTTGCATTAGTTTAAGAACTTATTTATTAAGGTTAAATAAAAAAAGTTTATTATTTTTTGCTTTTCAGTTTTTTCGGAGGTTTAATTTTTTGTTAAAAAGTTTTTATTTTATAATTTTTTGAGGCTATAATTTACTAATTACTACATGCTTAATGTTTGATTACTTTTAAAATACCTACCTTACTTTAGACATTAACTGTTATATAATCCTACTTTAACTATTATTTTTTGTGTAATATAATACTAAATAATATAATGTAATACTTAAAAAAAACAGGCTTTATATACCAACATAGATAGGCCTTTTATTTCAATTGTAATACACAGCTCAGCATTAAAATCTGTGAATGAACAATAAGTCACCCCTATTTTCCCACCCTTAGGGTAGGTTTTTTTTTTCCAAATTTACATGGGACCAACTTCGAAGTATGTCCTATCCAACAAAAGAAGAACTATCAAAATCGGACTACTTTGTAAAAAGTTAAGCGTGGTCATACATTACAATCAGTGAGTGAACAATCAATCATCCCCTGTTTTCTAACCCTTAGGGTTGAAATTTTTTTTCCAAATTTATATGGGACCAACTTCAGGGTATACCCTTTCTAATAAAAAAAGAATTATCAAAATCGGACTGCTCTGTAAAAAGTTATGCGTGATCATACATAAAAAAAAAAAAAAAAAAAAAATATACGCGTCGAATTGAGAACCTCCTCCGTTTTTTTTTCGTCGGTTAAAAACAAAACAATTTGTTTAATTATTTTTATTTAAGACTAGTTAAGATTAATTCTACCCAGTTTTCTCGCAATTTTACACTGTTTCTTGCAGATAAAAAATTACGTGAGACTTGCTAGGACCTCCCCTCTCCCCCACGTGAGATTGGATGAGAATCGGCTTGACCCCCTCCCCCCCCATAAAAGCCTCACGTAATTAATGAATGCCCCCTAATGAAAGAAAAAAGTCTATTTGGCCACAGTTCGTCGTAATGCTCATTTGACCGTCCAAAAACCATGAGAGATATTATATTAGTTCGTTTTTTATTAATTATAATTAAACTACTTTGAATAAAAGAGCCCTTTTCAATAGGGTCCCTCCTATGGGTGAAAAGACTATATTTAAAAAAAATTACACAATTAAATGATTTTTTCGCAAACTACAATGTTTTCAAGTTTCACACTCGATTGATGGGAATTTGTTTAGAAATATTTTGATGTTTTTCCGTTTCTACTCATTCTACTGCATTAAATCAATTTTTTAAAAGTACAGAATTAATCTCCATTAAATTATCTATACAATGGTATATAAATTAAGTAGGTTCTGTGTACTAGTAGGAGTAAAATAATAGAAACAGTTGCAGAAGGGAGGCAAAAATTTTTTTCGGTCGTAAAACAGTTTAAGAGCCTATACTACCTCAGCTAAAATTCACTCTTTATCTCGCTCATACGATACTGCTCGCGGACTGAGTGAGAGCGAGACAGAGTGCGGTGCTGGGCGGCAGGCAGCGCCAATAGTTTAGGTATTTGCTTTTTACAGTGAAAATAATGGTAATTATAAAAAAGTAAATAACATAAGACCTGCTTTAAAGTAAGTTCAGTTAGTATGCAAAGTTTCATGATCTAATTTGAAGTATTTTTTTAATACCAGCGGTTTATTGTTCGGGTTAGAGGTAACTTTGGATTTTTTTTCTATCGAGAAAATTTTATGGAATCGTGTTTTCGTCTAACATAAGACTTAGCATTAATCCTCAACTTTACCATATATTTATTTCAAAATTAATGGTGCAGTATTTTCGACATAACGGAGGATCACGTTAAGCCATTTGAGGTAGTATAGGCTCTTAATGCTTCGCATTATAAGTCGTGCAATAAAAAATACAATCGTACAGCTTATCGTAAATCCACTAAATGCAAGGTTATTGTCAGATAAACGATAATATAGGCGTGTTATGATAAGATAATTTACATCAAATAGGATGAAGTGTATGTGGCTTTTATACTTTATCTTAATTTATTACTTAACTAGCTGTGCCCGAGACTTTAACGAAAACGTTTTATTTTTTTTTGCGCGAACCCCAATTATGTTTCTAAAATAAAAGCCTAAGTTACTACTTATTATATCAGCTATCTGCCAGTGAAAGTCCCGTCAAAATCGATCCAGCCGTTTCAGAGATTAGCCGGAACAAACAGACAGACTGACAAAAATTATTATACATCCATATGCATTTTGTAAAAAGCGGTTATTTATTATATTATTATTTTAATATTACAAACAGACACTCCAATTTTATTTATTTATACAGGGTGGTCCAAAAATCGTGGATCAAACGAAGTAGGGTGATAAAGAAGGTCATTTCCAACGCTTTTAAAGTGAGAAATAATTTTTGGTAACGTTACAAAATTTTTGGAAAAACATAAAATGCTCTTGAAATTTGATACTCAGAGCCCTAATAGAACTTTGTAGTACTGATACATTATCTAGTAGTAATACAACACCGTTTGTTTTATTGTTTAATATCACATTTTTTTTAAATTCGTCTAATTGTAAAAGAACTCGGTATACACAAATATTCATAACTTTTAGGGCAATTGAATTATGACCATGCTGTAGAAAGATTTTTTGTTGGAAATGACCTCCTTCATCTCCCTATTTCGTTTGATCCACGACTTTTGGACCACCCTGTATAGACTAGAAAGCTTCGCACGGTATACTTTTGCGGGATTCATGTTATCAAATAAAAATACAATCGCACAGCGGCTTATCATTATCACAAATCCACTAAAGCAAGGTTATTGTCAGATAAATGATAATACAGGTTGATTTTTTTTTATCTGTTTCATACGTTTAGGTCAAGTAGGTACAAACTAAGTACAAACTTTTAGGCAAAAATAACATACCAACTTTAACTGGGAAAAAAATTAAAAAAAAAAACATACTTCGTCTAAGACATGTATGGCTCAAAATGCTCTAAATGGTGTCAACTATCACCCCCTCAAGGCTTTGCATCCAGCTTCCAAACACCCTATATCATTTTCTCAGGGTCTTCTAATGCCCCCTTGAAAGTCTCAAACGCTCACGAGAGGGCGTTATCGCCATCACAACCACAGTCAGTGTGGCGTAACTATAGGGTGGCATTGGGTCAAAATGCCACGGGCCCCCAGTCAGAGGGGCCCCGGCCCGAGAAGGCCTTGAGCACAGAAAGATCCGCAATTTCGTTTTTTGTCATTGACTTCCGAAATTAAAGTTATTTAAGTATCACTTTGTAGTGTTTTTTTTTTTTTTGAAGTCGGTTGCTTTTTTGTAAAAAAGTTTTTATTTTTCACTTTTTAGTTGTACCTACTTACCTACCCCACACAAATTCAATTAATACTAGTGCACTGAAGAATTGAAGACACCGACTAGAAGAATCATCAAAATTCGCATAGAAATGATGACGGAGATGCAGGACATTTATGTACATAACTTCGTAAATGAGAATAATTACCGAATGTATTATATACCAAAACCTTCCTGAAAGTAAGTAGATCACATTAATGAAAGAATTATCGAAATCGGTTCATTAGTTTTTGAGATAATCGCGGACATACAAACATACATACATACAGGTCGATACAGAACCTCCTTTTTAACCGCCTTTAAAAAAGGAGGTTCTGTATTCGACCCGTATGTATGTATGTTTGTATGTCCGCGATTATCTCAAAAACTGCTGAACCGATTTTGATAATTCTTTCATAAGTGTGATCTACGTACTTTTAGGAAGGTTTTAGTATATAATACATTAGGTAATTGTTCTTATGTACGAAGTTATATGCATAAATGTACTGCATCTCCGGCATTTCTATGGGAATTTTGATGATTCTTCGAGACGTGTCTTCAATTCTTCAATGCACTAGTGTTACTTAATTGAATTTGTGTGGGGTAGGTACAACTAAAAAGAGAAAAATAAAACCTTTTTTACAAAAAAAACAACCGACTTCAAAAAAAACACTACAAAGTGAAAAATAACTTTAATTTCGGAAGTCGGTGTCAAAAAACGAAAATGCGGAACCAACTACACCGACTTCCAAAATTAAAGTTATTTTTCACTTTGTAGTGTTTTTTTTTTGAAGTCGGTTGTTTTTTTTTGTAAAAAAGTTTTTTGAAGTCGGTTGAAAAACAAGAGACGCGTGTGTCGCACCGTCGCACGGCTGCAATGGCGGCATTTCAAAACATGATGATTCCTGTGTCAGATCTAAGTTAAATGTTATTGTGTTATGAATATAAACCTTCCGGAATAAATGCTGTAAATAATGGTGGGAACCGCAGCAATATCCATTGTGTTTGTGTAGTTCTAAATGGTCACGTGGTATAGTCATTTTATTGCAGGTGCATCGTACATATTATAAATATTTACTTTGACTCAGAGACAGGCATGAAGCGGCTGTGTTTTTAACCGACTTCAAAAAGGAGGAGTTTCTCAATTCGCCTGTATGTTTTTTTTTTTCTTTTTGTATGTTTGTTACGCTATATCTCGAGCAACTCAAAGCACTCCAAAAAATCCAAAAAGAACTAGATGAACAAAAAATAACTATCCAGAAAAGCGGAGAAAGCGTAACAGAACAAGTAACGCAAAATATAAATAATATGTTAGACGAGAAATTCAAGACCTTGGAAGAAAAGTATGAAAACCTCAAGGATAAATTGGACAATCAGGAAAAGAGATTATATTTCCTCGAAAAACAGGCGAGACAAAGAAATATAGTCCTATTCGGTCTAAAGGAAACTGAATCATCATACTCCAACTTAGAAAATATTATTATAAATTTCATAAATGAACACTTCACTATAAAGATAGATCATAGAGACATACAGGAGGCTAAACGAATTGGAAAAAAAGGGGAAAGGCCAAGACCAATAATTATCACTGTTTCAACACTTGGTATAAAAATAGCCATATTTAAACAGAAGAAAGTACTTGAGGATACCCCCTACTACATAAAAGAAGACTATCCGGAGTATGTCCTAAATAAAAGGAAGGAGCTACAAGAGCAAGTGCGAATTGAAAAAGAAAAAGGAAACTCAGTTAGAATTAAATATGATAAAATAATAATTATGAATAAAAACTCAAATACATCAAGTCATAATAAAAGAATGCTTTCAAACTCCCCTGAAAATAATACCACATGCATAAACCCTGGCGATGAACACAAAACGCAAGCCAATAAGAAGAATAAAACAGGGACTTCCATACAAAGATCATCCAGTCTATCAGAGGGGCCAATAAAACCAGGCATATTGAACTTCTTCCATCCAAAACCCCCAACTAACATATCGAGAAATCAGGAAAACAAAACTAATAACATATAACAATTAAAGACCCCCTCCCATACGCAAAACTACATTGAAAATACGCCAAAAACGAAACATCTTCCAAGCCGGCTGGTCACCGTGGAAGAATATGACCACAACCCTCCAAAGATATCACCAGAAGATCACGGAAAAATGTCAAAAAGAAAAAATAAAGAACTCTACATATTAACATACAATGTCAGAACTCTGCTATCACACGAACGAATAATAGAACTGGAAAAAGCATTAACACATATAAAATACGACATAATAGGTATATCAGAAGTTCGGCGCCTCGGAAATAACATTGAAGAATACGATGAATTTATTCTCTGCAGTACAGGACAAACACAGGGCAAATATGGAGTCGGTTTCATAATACGAAAAAATCTGAAACAATATGTGGAAAGTTATCTCGGTGTCTCTGATCGCGTAGCCCTTTTAAATCTGAAAATACCGGGAAAGAAATTCACCATCATACAAGTATACGCCCCAACAGAAGCAGCAGACGAAAAAGAAATAAATATTTTCTATGACACCGTCTATGAGGCAATGGACAAAGCACACGAAGATTTTATTTTGATGGGTGATTTTAATGCCAAAATTGGTAAACCACAAAAGGATGAATACTTAGTAATGAAACAGTATGGATATGGAACAAGAAACGCACGAGGTCAAAGACTTATTGACTTTGCGATGGAAAACAAGCTTGCTATCATCAATACCTTTTTCAAGAAAAAAGAGAAAAGAAAATGGACGTGGCAGTCTCCGAATGGTTTACATAAAAACGAAATAGATTTCATACTGTCTAATCATCCTCATTCATTTCAAGACATTGAGACACTAAGTATAAACTTTTCATCAGACCACAGACCACTCAGAGCTAAAATATCACTTAATAAACCAATGAAAACACGACCCAGGTTTGTAAATAAACAAAACAGTACACTCAAAAACGAAGAAGAAATACAAATATATAAGGAAAACTTGAAAACACAAATATCTCTACTCCACACCGAGCCTAACGTGACAGTACAGGACTACTACGATAAAATAATAAATTATATTACAGAAAGTTTACAAGTCGCACGAACTTTACATTCAACAAAAGTGCGTAGTGCACTCACAGAAAATACAGAAAGACTTTTAAAACGAAGACAAGAGTTACAAAGGACCAAAAATAAAACGCGAGCAATGAAAAATGAACTCAAAGCGCTATACAAGTTAATAAGCAAATATATAAAAAAAGATTATAAAAACCATAGAATTAATATCCTTCAAAAACATTTAGAACAAAGTGGAAGTTTAAAAAAGGGTTATAAAGAACTAAGGACAAATAAAACATGGATTGATGGTTTTAAAGAGTCGGGAGTTACTGCTTATAACCGAAAAGACATAATAAGCATTGCTACAAATTTTTATAAAAAACTATATAGTACACCAGACCTATCCAGAAACACAAACAACATTGAAAATGATTGCATCGATATTGAAACGCCACAATCCCACATAGAACCAATAGACTGTACAGAAATTATTGAAACAATAAAAAGAATGAAACCAGACAAAAGCCCAGGATCAGATAACATCACCAGCGACGCCATAAAAACCGCCTGCTTCATACTAGCTGCTCCACTAACAAAATTATTTAATTTGATATTTGAAACTGGTGTCACACCTTCGCAATGGTCAGAATCTAATATTATCTTGCTATACAAGAAAGGACCGCGTACCGGAAGGCGTAGCGTTGGAAGGCCTCCCACAAGGTGGACCGACGACCTTGTGAAGGCCGCAGGAACTCGTTGGATGCGAGAAGCACAAAACCGGTCGAAGTGGAGGTGCTTGGGGGAGGCCTATGTCCAGCAGTGGACGTCTTTCGGCTGAAATGATGATGATGATGATGATACAAGAAAGGAGATCCAAAAGACATTAGCAACTACCGGCCGATAAGCCTTTTACCAAGCATGTATAAACTTTTCTCTACAATAATCAGTCAAAGAATTAGTACAACATTAGAGAAAAATCAACCTATTGAACAAGCGGGATTTAGAAAGAATTTTTCTACTATAGACCACATCCACACGATAGAACTGATAATTGAAAAATATCAAGAACAACAGAGACCGCTGTATATCACATTCATTGATTACCAAAAAGCGTTTGACACAATCTCACACGACAGTATATGGAACACTCTAAAAGCCCAAAATGTAGAGCAAGAATACATAACAATACTCAAACACCTATACAGTAATAGCTCAAGTAGAGTCAAACTGGAAACCGTTGGCCCAAACTTTCCAGTCAGGAGAGGAGTCAGGCAAGGAGACCCCTTATCCCCAAAAATTTTTATTGCGATATTAGAAGCTATTATAAGCAAACTAGACTGGAAAAATTGTGGTTTATATATCCAGGGTAAATACCTAAACCACTTACGATTTGCGGATGACTTGGTTTTACTATCAGAATCGAGCCTACAACTACAATATATGTTAGATACTCTACATAAAGCAAGCAGGCAAGTGGGATTAGAAATGAATATCACGAAGACCAAAATCATGACCAACTTCAAAAAATCAAAAGTATTAATCGAAAATGACCCATTAGATTATGTGGATAAATATGTATATTTAGGAAAACAAATCGGTTTCAACAGAGATAGCAATGAACTAGAAGTAGAGAGAAGAGTCAAGCATACTTGGATTAAGTATTGGAGTTACAAGGAGATATTTAAAAGCGAAATGCCTATCAAGTTAAAGAAAAGAGTCATGTCTCATTCCTTGTCTGACGTATGCATGTCAAACTTGGAAGTTTACCAACAAAACAAATAATAAAATAAACACATGTCAGCGAGGAATGGAACGCAGTATGTTAAATATCAAGAAAATACAAAAAATAAAACACACAAAAATAAGATCTAAAACAAAAGCGATAGATGCTCTCAGCTATAGTCAAAAGTTAAAGTGGAAATGGGCTGGTCATGTAGCACGTCTTAAGGATCACAGGTGGACAAAAACAGTTACGTTATGGAAGGGCCCATCGGGTAAACGACATAGAGGAAGACCGTTCACCAGATGGGAAGATGATATTAAAAAAAATGCTGGTCCACTATGGCAACAAATAGCCCAAGACCGAGAGAAATGGAAAGCTTTGGAGGAGGCCTTTACCTGAGAGGGGTTCCAGTGGAATAATATACTAGTGCCTACCAACTTAAAATATGTTTTTTTTTTTTTATATTAATAATGATTAGGTATGTAGTTAAAAAAAAAAAAAAAAAAAAAAAAAAAAAAAAAAAAAAATTAGGTTAGGTACATAAATATTAAGTTCTCTATTTTTCTAATTCTTTGTTAAATTTATATAAGGTAGATAAAACATTGTTAATCTGAAAACTGGAAATAAAAGGCTTTTTATTTTTATCTCGAGCAATTGTAAATCGATTTCAAAAATATTTTTTTTAATTGATAGGGTTTGCCTCAGGGGTGGTGCCAATGATATTCTGGTGGTGCCTTATAAATTTTATTAACTTTGCTTGGGTAGGTAGTTCTTGAGTTAGCTTCAATAATACGTATTTTTGCCACTTTGTTTATATTGATGATGTTTACATAGCAAGTAGTGTTATACGAATGTGTGTGGGGTAAGTAGGTACAACTTAAAAGTGAAAAATAAAAACTTTTTTACAAAAAAAAAAAAACGACCCAACGACACTGACTTCCGAAATCAAAGTTATTTTTCACTTTGTAGTCTTTTTTTTTTTGGAAGTCGATTTTTTTTAATGTAAAAACGTTTATTGTACTAGTTATGAGCTGTGCGTGCCCGATGGGATTTCCCATCAACTTCTCAGAAGCAATAGGGTATGGGTTACTACAAAGGTTTAAGTACCAACTTCCACTTTTTTAAATTAAAAACCTTGTGGAACTGTTCAATGGGTACTAGCAAACCCCTCGAGTTTGGGGTCATATGATGCGTTTTGATGAGTCCAATATATTTCACTTGGTGTTGAGGGTCTGATGATGGAGCCAGGAGGTGGATAGTGGAACTCTTCAGTGGCTATTAGTAAACCCCTCGAGTTTGGGGTCACATGATTTATTTTGACGAGTCCAATAGATTGCACTTGTTGTCGAGGGTCTGATGATGAAGCCAGGAGGTGGATAGTGAAACTTTTTAGGAGCTACTTGTAAGCCCCTTATCGTCATAACTTCGTTGATTTTATAGGTACCTATTAACTTAATAAAAATATACTAGACGCAAAACTTAAAAATAAAAATAATATACATACTTAGATGAATCGAACAATTTTTTAATACGAACTCGCGTTGCAATATTTTGCACGTTGAAACGAACAAGCCCGGGCGACCCGGGCCTCGCGCATGCGCAAAGGACCTGCAGGAAAAAGAAGATGGCGTCGGTCATACATACATAAGTGCATTATCAACATTACTGGTTTTCTCCCACGTAAAATTAAATGCGAATCGATGATTATTCATGCTGGCTTTTTTTTTTTTTGTGTCGGTTAAGGTCGTTGCCCTGCAGGACAGTAACAGGCAGATATGAATATGAATGATAAAATATCCATACTAATATTATAAATTCGAAAGTAACTCTGTCTGTCTGTCTGTTACCTTTTCATGCCTAAACCGCTGAACAGATTTAGATAAAATTTGGTAGGTAAGTATAGAGATAGTTTGAGTCCCGAGAAAGGATATAGGGTACTTTTTATGCCGATATTGCCACGGGATCGAGACTTACGCGGGTGAAACCGCGGGGCGCAGCTAGTATAATATAAAGAATGAAATAAATACAATATAATGATAAAATATATTTTATAAAATTCATTTTACAGCAGGGGCAGTGGTGGCCCAGTGGTAACGGCCGCGACTTGCGAGTTTTAGGTCGTAGGTTCGAATCCAGACAGGCGCTTTACTTTGTGTAAATTATTTCATCACCACTGCTCTCAAAACGGTGAAGGAAAACATCGTGAGGAAACCGGCATGTCCTAGAACCAAAAATTCGAAGACATGTGACATCTACCAACCCGCACTGGGCCCACGTGGGGGTTACGGCCCACTCCCTCTCACAGAGAGGAGGCCTGTGTCCCAGCAGTGGGAACGTTATCGGCTGATTATGCTATGTTATGATCAATATGCTCATTTTATACAACTTCACGCCAGTTTTTCCCGAATAATTAGGCAGAGGTGGTCTTATAGAACATCCAAAATTTATCATCTGCCTTTTCCCAACTATGTTAGGGTCGGCTTCCAGTCTAACCGGATGCAGATGAATACCAGTATTTTACATGGAGCGACTGCCTATCTGACCTCCACAACCCAGTTACTGGGTAATACGATACCCCTTGGTAAGACTGGTTGTCAGACTTTCCGGCTTCTGACGACCCGTAACGACTGTCAAAGATCCACGAATGACAGCCGGGACCAATAATGGCTTAACGTGCTTTCCGAGACACGGAGAGGTCGAGGTATGTAAAGATGGTCACCCATCCACAGACCAACCGCGGCAAGCGTAGCTTAACCTGATCGATCGACCTGTGCGGCTGTTATTATTTAGCCACGAACCCCTCAACAGGTCGGCAGGTGTCTATAAGAAATCAAAACATTACTATTTGTTTACGTACACTCAATAAGGCGAATTTATAACTAGCTTCTACCCGCGACTTCGTTCGCGTGAAATTTCTTATTCCCTCGACCCATCTCGTCGTATTGCATCACTTGCCCGCGTCTCCTGCTCTATCACTTCGTTTCCCCATAGCGCTTTTGCTCGGCTCCTAAGGGTCATAGCGTGACGTTAAATAGCCTATAGCCTTCCTCAAGAATTGGGCTATCAAATGCAAGAAGAATTTTTCAAATCCGACTTACCAGTCGGATTTGAAAAATTAAAAAAAAAAATCTCTGGAACTACCGTTCCAGAGATTACCCCCTACATACAAACTTACAAACAAATTTTACCTCTTTATAATATTAGTATAGATTTGTTTACGTACACTCAATAAGGCGTATTTCAACACTTGGCATTCTGCCTAACTCACAAGATTTATTGCCTAAAGTTATTTAATTGTCGTTATTATAAACAACTTTATATTTAAACTTGTCTCCATGAATCATCTTTTGTGATTAATTAATAACATACAATTGGCCAGAAATCAATGGTGGACTGGTGGCGCAGTGGTGACAGCCGCGAATTACGAGTTGTAGGGCATAGGTTCGAACCCAGACAGGCGCTTTATTTTACTTCAGACATCAAGGCCCATATAAAACACATACAATACAATATTAATATAACTTAAAAATACTATAAATACATACAACATTATAATTAGGTACACTAAAAAACTAACTAAACACGAATACGGTATTTGTGTACCTAATTTTATTTTTATTTTTTATCATTGTTCCTCTCAACCGAAGCCCCTGCCATCTAATTTCTACACCACCCTTGGGTAGAGAATGCCTAAGGCATTAAGTCCGCCTTTGTACCTTTTTGTGCGAAAAGTTTAAATAAATGTTAGTTTTCGTCTAAATCTCCGAGCTAACTAGACGAAAAGAAACATTACTTTAAATAAATACTCTTGTTTATCGATTTTATTCAATTTCGAGCGGCCATTGTTGTTTACATCTTTGGCAAATTTGGCGCGGTCGGACTTTAAGAGCCTAGACTACCTCAGCTAAAATTCACTCTTTATCTCGCTCATACGATACTGCTCGCTGACTGAGTGAGAGCGAGACAGAGTGCGGTGCTGGGCGGCAGGCAGCGCCAATAGTTTAGGTATTTGCTTTTTATAGTGAAAATAATGGTAATTATAAAAAAGTAAATAACATAAGACCTGCTTTAAAGTAAGTTCAGTTAGTATGCAAAGCTTCATGATCTAATTTGAAGTATTTTTTTGAATACCCGCGGTTTATTGTTCGGGTTAGAAGTAACTTTGGATTTTTTTTTCTATCGAGAAAATTTTATGAAATCGTGTTTTCGTCTAACATAAGACTTAGCATTAATCCTCAACTTTACCATACATTTATTTCAAAATTAATGGTGCAGTATTTTCGACATAACGGAGGATCACGCTAAGCCATTTGAGGTAGTATAGGCTAAGTGTGGCTATTTTTCACCCTCCTCCCAAAATCCGATTACATTGATATCTTGCACACTCATGACACTTTGATTGTCTCCTTATCATCATTTCAGCCGAAAGTCGTCCACTGCTGGACACAGGCCTCCCCCAAGCACCTCCACTTCGACCGGTTCTGTGCTTCTCGCATCCAACGAGTTATTTTGTCGCCTTATACCAAAATATATGTCGGCGCGTCTAGAGTACTGGTTTGGTGATGCCAACCTCTTTGGTTAATATTGTTTTTTTAGAAGATATGTCAACTGTCAATTTGACGTAACACCATGGACTGGGGAGGCGGCCCGCCATTATAAGAACAAGGGAAAAGTGAGAGATACATTCACATAGGTTGATCGTAAACGACGATATTGATTGGAGGAATTGTGCTATGATATCCAATTGTGTGTAAATTGATTGCGCTCGCGCCCCACGTACTTGGTGGAATGTCGTTCATGCATTATCGTTAATTAAATAATTGTATTAGACATCCTGTGATTGTTCATAAAGACTTTCATAATACTTTCAACTCCTCGCCCGCAAACCCACGCAACATGGCCTCTTCTGATAAAGATGATCTATTCCCTTTATCAGAAGTGGGATTCAGAGGGCAAGATATTGAGGAGATTTGTGAGATTCCATTAGAACAACCTGTGATCAATGAAGTTTTCAAGGGAAAACATGATGAAAGTCTCCTTGGGAACATGGATACTCTTTTATCACGCCTGCAGAATGCAATTCAAGCTACTCCAGCAAGTCATGTCTCAATAAAACTAATAAAGTTTGACCCTGATGACTCTGAACCAGATATTGAAGAACACAACTCTTCAGGATTTTAAGCAAAGTGTCATTAAAGAGACGCAGTGAGGATTGTGATTCTTCAGAAACTAAAACTTGTGATTACTTCAACAAAAAGCATCAACTTAACCGGTCAAGCGGCGCGCGTCGCCCATTGGCGACGAAACAATAGAAAATCAATTGTGTCTCATTAGCAGAGCTTGACAGATGAAACACGGTTTGGAGGAACTTGCTTCTATCGTGGAAGTAGAGAACACAAGCTAGAAAAATGCCGAAAGCGACGCAATACAGATAGTCAAAAGTCAAGACCAATGGAGAAGGAAAACTCTGTTATATGTTTTGGGAAGCCTGGACACATTAGTACAACCTGCCCAGGAAAGAAGTCTGGAACGGAACAACATGCAGCACGCAGATAAGTGCAGATTTGCAAACATAAAATAATGAGAGGTACCCTGTCAACATCAACTGGTGAGGTCATTTTATTTCTTTTTGATAGTGGCAGTATTACAGAAATATAGAAAGTTCTTCATAGATGGTGTGCCTATACGTCGCGTGACCACAGGTGAGTTACCTTATGGACTCATGTTAAGCTGTTCAGAGGCGTCCCTATCGGTTATTACCTGCTGAAAAAGAAACCGTTAAAGATAAAGTGCTGACCTTAAAAAAAATTCTGCCTCAAACATAGCATTGAATTGCACCTGGTTGCTACAGGGCTAATGGACAGGTCGATCGCGTAATGCGTACGCTTATAAACCGTAATAGAAAATGATTCTAATAAAGTTTGGCGCGACGAACTTCATGATGTTCAACTTGCTCTTAATAGTACTCGATTTAGGATACCGGGATACACACCCACTGATCTCGTGTTCGGTATTCAAGCCCAGTCGTTGGTATTTCTAAAATTTCATCCAATATCAGTATGAATACTCTCACCTGCGCAAATTTAGAATGTATCGAAACGTCGCATCCCGCGGAATCAAACAGGCTGCAGCAGCCGATACTCAAAGATTAACCGCGGTAGGGCACAAGTTAGGGCCTTATATGCAAGGTTTGTTTTTATCAAAGGTTGAGAACGCAACCAAACCAAACTATCGCGTAAATTCCGGGGTCCGTTTGTTATAACTCGTGTGCTTGAATACGTTTGCTCCGAACTGAAATCCATGACTGGTACGAACCGCATAAACAAATACATGCGTCTAGTACCCAGAGGGTTTGAAGGATTAGTAGAATTAGCATCAAATATGATTAGTGATGAGGAGGCCGAGACGGCGCGTGATTTCGAACAACTTGAAGAAATATCACCTATTGATAGCGATAGTGATACTCTCTCGGTGTCCAGTGAGGGCACTCTGACTGCCAGTTCAGGAACCCTTACAGCTTCGCACTCTGAATCGCATTCGTTCATTCATAAAGCGGATGTGCATTCAAATGAAAGTACGTTGTTGAGATACTTCATAAACACGCAAACACAGTAGAATTTGCTAAGCGTAGTCGTAAGGGCCCAGTACGCCCGGTCTACGCCGCATAGTGAGTTGGTGGCTAGTCGTAAGGGCCCAGTACGCCCGGTCTACGCCGCATAGTGAGTTGTTGGCTAGTCGTAAGGGCCCAGTACGCCCGGTCTACGCCGCATAGTGAGTTGGTTGTTGGTCGAAGGGGCCTCGTACGCCCGGTCCATACAACATGGTGAGTTGGTTGTTGGTCGAAGGGGCCTCGTACGCCCGGTCCATACAACATGGTGATTTGGTGGTTGGTCGAAGGGGCCTATTACGCCCGGTCCACACCGCATGGTAAGTTGGTGGTTGGTCGAAGGGGCCTAGTACGCCCGGTCCACACCACGTAGCAATTTGGTGGCTAGGTCAAGGTGTATAGTACGCCAGCCTACGCCGCATGGCGATTTGGTGATTTGACGAGAGGGCCAAGTGGGTCCAGCACACGTTATGTTTTATTGATGTGGTTGAGGTTGTGCTACTTCTTAGTGAGAGACCATTAAATGTTAGTCTATACGTGTGCATGTCAGGAATGGACGAGCTGGCCAATGGAATGTTATTTCCTCTGGTAATTCAGATGCGCAATATCACTAAGCGCACGAGGGCGTGCGATAGTCAGGGTGGCCGTGTCGGCGCGTCTAGAGAATTGGTTTGGTGATGCCAACCTCTTTGGTTAATATTGTTTTTTTAGAAGATATGTCAACTGTCAATTTGACGTAACACCATGGACTGGGGAGGCGGCCCGCCATTATAAGAACAAGGGAAAAGTGAGAGATACATTCACATGGGTTGATCGTAAACGACGATATTGATTGGAGGAATTGTGCTATGATATCCAATTGTGTGTAAATTGATTGCGCTCGCGCCCCACGTACTTGGTGGAATGTCGTTCATGCATTATCGTTAATTAAATAATTGTATTAGACATCCTGTGATTGTTCATAAAGACTTTCATAATACTTTCAACTCCTCGCCCGCAAACCCACGCAACATGGCCTCTTCTGATAAAGATGATCTATTCCCTTTATATAAATAAGTTTCAGCCGCCAACACTAGAATAAAAAAGTTGTTTTGATGCTATCTCATACGTGATGTAGTTCGTCGTAGTAAAATCTGTTTGTTGTTTTTCTAAAAATAATTGCACTGAATATTATTATCATAAGTAATCTTACTTCCTGCTAATAATATAAACGCGAAAGTTTGTGAAGATGAATGGATGTTTGTTACACTTTTACGCAAAAACTACTGAAAGGATTTGGATTAAATTTGGCACACAGGTAGTTTATAACCAGGATTAACACATAGGATACTTTTTATCCCGATATTCCCACGGGATCGAAATTTATGCGAAAGAAAACTCGGGGCGTTGCTAGTCTATACTAATATTATATAGAGGTATTTGTTTGTAAGTTTGTATGTAGGGGGTAATCTCTGGAACTACCAGTCGGATTTGAAAAATTCTTCTTGCATTTGATAGCCCAATTCTTGAGGAAGGCTGTAGGCTATTTAACATCACGCTATGACCCTTAGGAGCCGAGCAAAAACAAAAAAAGTTAAAAAGAACGTTAAGTGCGGGCGGGTGATGCGATAGGACGGGGTGGCTCGGGGGAAACATGAAGTTTCACGCGAACGAAGTCGCGGACTGAAGCTATATTAAATATATTAGTTAAAAAGTAACGCAAAAAATCTAGCCAGGCCCCAAAGAGGTGTCTCGAGAAGTAGTTATTATTCAAAACAGTCGAAGTTAAGGCCTACTTGCACAGTCTGAATTTGTGCCCAACGGGGTATTGCGTAACACACTATCAGTAGGAATGGCTTTCATTCTGACAGTTCAACAACATTCATTGCGTTATTTACGTTGTTGAGCAGACGAATTTTTGAAGTGAAACTTCTTTACGCACGCTTGACTTGGGGAGTAAGCTGGCGAACGCGTGACGTAAGCGTTACGAAAAGTGTGATCGGGCGAAGCGAACGGGAGTTGAGTGGGGGATATAACCAAGAGAAAGCAGCGCGCGCGCACATTATCTTTCTCTCTTCATCTCATAGCCAAATACGTTTGAAGTTTCAGTTCAGTCGTGTGGTCATAAGCACACTCAGTTTTTTTAAACCTATGAAGCAATGGATTAGCAGTATCGTTCAAAACCCTCGGATTATGATTGAAATTGTGTTACGCAATTAGGATGCTCTTCCTCCTTCAAAGTATACTGTTATGTTATTCGGTATTTTATTTTTATGGCTTCATAATAAGTAACTAACTATATACACTAGATACTAAAATAAATGACTAACTAACTTACAATACAAATAAATCAAAAAAAAAAACAGAGGACACTTAGGCGTCGAAGTAGTCCTCCGCATCGCTGTCATCCGGAAACGTGCCCAGAAGACTGGCAGCATTGCCCGGTTGAAGGGCAATGCTAATTTTTTGGCCAAAGAACGACCCAGCCCTCTGGTTACATGAAGTATCGACCAGCCGGCGAGAAATTTCCTTAAAAAAGAGACGCGCGCTCAGGCCCCATGACCCGAGCGTTTCGACCCCAAACGGCTCAAAGCTGTAGTTGCCCATAAGGTTACAGTATTTGCGCCGCTTGAGGGTCTCAGCAGCCGCCCATATTAGGTATACTGTTATATAATTAGTTTTCGTTTTAATCATGATCTGGTAGTTTGAGTAATTTACGCGGCCTACCCAAATGTCCTTTCTTTGGTATTGTTCGTCGTATTGTTGAGCTCCTCAAGTTCTGAGTTGAGCTGCACGATTTTTGACAAATGCGTGCACTGACTGGACAGGTCCGCTCAATCTGTGTGGTTCTTTCCTCAAAAGACCATTTTAGACACCAATCTGCATGGTCTTCACATGATCTGACCAAGATTTTGTCTGGACTTTAAAAGAGACTGTGACCTCTGAGTTTGTTTCGGCCTTTCTTCTCAGAGTAGTCAGATAGAAAACGCCGACCTCATCTAGCTTAAAAAAAATATGTTTGACGTGTGAAACTGTTTGTACAAACCTACTTACAGAAAATAAATCATTTATTATTAACCGCTCAAGCGGCGCGGTTCGCCGATCGGCGACGAAACAATAGAAAATCAATTGTGTCTTATTAGCGGAGCTTGACAGATTACAAAACTTATCTTCTCTCCTATTACAGAAACTTCAAATGTGTGGCACGGTGGAGGAGATGAGGGAAGTGGCTGGCAGGATCTGTCGGAACTACCTCCACGGGGCCTGGAAGACCGTGGACCCTAAAGAGCTGGACTGCAAAAGGATCAGGTGAGGCTTCTTGATGTAATTAGGTGGCAGGGTTTGGCCCAAACTCGAACTACATAAGAAAAGAAAGAAAGAAAGAAAAAGTATTTATTGCGACTCGGACAGGAAGATCACAAACTAAACTAAACACAGTAAAAAAAAGACTTGTTGCACTCCGGGAGTGCCGGCAGAAGTGAAAACTTGAATATTAACGTTGAAATAAATCAATTATTAATTGAATTAATATAACTAATTTTTTTCACTATTTCTGCGTCATTTTTTCATTAATAGATGCACTTTGTTCAATTTCCATATTTGAAACACTTTAGAATTTTACGAATACACAGCAGTGTGGCTACTACACAGACGGTCGAGCCATCAGCTGTCCATCCATCCATCCATCCATTGTCGTTTCACTTCGGTTGGCGCCGCCGTTGAAAGAGAGGGGGATACTTAGTAGTTAGGAGTAGTAGTTCTCCCCTGTGTAGTCTCTCCTGACGGTCACGTGTCCTGACGCGATGTCCTGACGCGAGTTTAACATTTTTTACCCATTACAAAAAAGTGTGCAACGCCGCTAAAGAAGTTTTCACTTCAAAAATTAAAAACCAAGTTATATAAAAAAAAAGTAACAAAAAGAAAAATGAGACAGAAACTCCTATACGAGGCCAAAAGACTCCTATCTCAGCATGATGCTGCGACATTTAAAAAATAAATGTCGCAGCGCTGGTATTCTGATAGGGCCCGCCGCTGTGATGTCACGGGCAGTTACAGAAATAAATAAATATTAAAATAGATTTAACATGTAAAATATTAACAAATGAAATAAGATATTAATTTTTAAGAGCCTATACTACCTCAAATGGCTTAGCGTGATCCTCCGTTATGTCGAAAATACTGCACCATAAATTTTGAAATAAATATATGGTAAAGTTGAGGATTAATGCTGTCTTATGTTAGACGAAAATACGATTCCATAAAATTTTCTCGATAGAAAAAAAATCCAAAGTTACCTCTAACCCGAACAATAAACCGCTGGTATTCAAAAAATACTTCAAATTAGATCATGAAACTTTGCATACTAACTGAACTTACTTTAAAGCAGGTCGTATGTTATTTACTTTTTTATAATTACCATTATTTTCATTGTAAAAAGCAAATACCTAAACTATTAGCGCTGCCTGCCGCCCAGCACCGCACTCTGTCTCGCTCTTACTCAGTCCGCGAGCAGTATCGTATGAGCGAGATAAAGAGTGAATTTTAGCTGAGGTAGTATAGGCTCTTAATCCGCGCCAGACGTAACCTCATTACTTGTCTATGCCTTGAGTGGCACAGGCAACAGGCAGAAAAACTCGTCATATTATAACAATATTTTATATTACCAATATTATTAATATATTATAATTAACAATATTATTGGTTGTGGCTAAGAAATTACAGCCGCACGGTTCGATCGATCAGGTTAAGCTGCGCTTGCCGCGGTTGGTCCGTGGATGGGTGACCATCTTTACATACCAAGACCCCTCCGTGCCTCGGAAAGCACGTTAAGCCGTTGGTCCCGGCTGTCATTCGTGGATCTTTGACAGTCGTTACGGGTCTTCAGAAGCCGGAAAGTCTGACAACCAGTCTTTCCAAGGGGTATCGTATTACCCAGTAACTGGGTTGCGGAGGTCAGATAGGCAGTCGCTCCGTGTAAAATACTGGTATTCAGCTGTATCCGGTTAGACTGGAAGCCGACCCAAACATAGTTGGGAAAAGGATGAGCCCTACGTACTTAAGTGCCGTGTTTAATGGCTCTCTGAAATTTAAATGCACATCGGTTATTTGTTTTGTGTTGAAGGTGGCCTTCAGCGCTAAATGTTTGATCGAGAATCGATTCGCTTACGAGGTCAAGTCTTTATGGCTAAGTTACACGCGATCTGTTTCAAACTCAAAGCATTATTTAAATCAAACCATTTGCAGGCACTTTTGAATTGTCAAGGAGTCGGTCAGTTAGAAAGGTGAAGCTAGTTGCCCATTCCAGAGCGTAGTATAGGTACCTATGGAGAAGAATGGGCAAGAAACTCTTTGGACATTTTTTTCCATGTTTATTTAATTGAAAGAAAAAGTATTTCTTGCGATTCGTACAGGAAGATCATAAACTAAACTAAACATAGTCAAAAATAAAACTATAAAACTAGCTGCGCCCCGCGGTTTCACCCGCATAAGTGTAGATCCCGTGGGAATATCGGAATAAAAACTATCCTTTGTCCTTTCCCGGGACTCAAACTATCTCTATACCAAATTTTATCTAAATCGGTTCAGCGGTTTAAGCGTGAAGAGGTAACAGACAGACAGAGACACTTTCGCACATTACAATATTAGTATGGATAATATAAAAAGAAAAATGAAACAGAAACTCCTATACGAGGCCAAAAGGCTCCTATCTCAGCATGATGCTGCGACATTAAAAAAAAAAAAATGTCACAGCGCTGGTATTCAAATAGGGCCCGCTGTGAATGCTTTGCCTCTGATGCCCAGATCGGGTATGTTATTAAGTTTATAATTAGCCCCTTTACTAATAAACGTTGTATAGTGTCTGTATAGTTACACAACGCTTTGTCTTCTTCTTTCGAAAGTCAAATTGCTGACGGCTGAAAGAGAGAAATCGGTGTGTAACTATTCATCTGATATACCTAATACGTTTATTAGTAAGGGGGTAGGAGTTTAAATTTTACACGGGGTCTGGATTTATGCCTGGTTGATGGCAAGAGGCTCGCCAATTACATGGGACTTAGGCTAAGGCTATAGAAGGCAGCGATTTGCGATGCGACTGGAAGAGCGAAACGAGATAAACATGGTATGGCTACATTATAAGCGAAAATCCGGTGTATATTCGGCGATGTGGCTATAGTATACATGCTATCAAATCATCCATCGCGGTTTACTATACGCATAATGTAGCCACACGCATATTTAGTAGCACTATTGAACTAGTCGTGAAATTTTCTAAAAAATTCGCTTCAATTTCGCTGATATGTTGATGTAGCCGATGCCGTGATTACAGTAATGTTGTTGCTATCGCATAAAAAAATCAAAGATCGCTAGTTATATTTGATGTACGGTGTAGCCATATACGTGAGCATTATTTTTTTTTTAATCGCTCATGTGTCGCAGGTCTCGTCGCGGCCTAATGTAGCATAATTGGCGAATTGTGGGTGTAAGTACCTACAAATCTGCCTACACCCTTCAGGGTTGACAGGCGTTATGTTATGTCCAAGTTTACATATTAAGGTGAATGCGTAGTTGTAGCCCGCGAAATTCAATTTTTCTTACGTTTTTTGCAATTTTCAGGTCAGTGTCAGGTTGTATCTTGATCAAAATATGATTCGCGACAATAACAGGTACGTATTTACAGAATTATAATAATTAGAATCATTAATACATCTTCCTAAGTTAGATTTCTACCGTTAAGAACAAATCTCGTATGGAAAAGTGTTGGTGGTAGAAATCTAACTTAAACAGATGTATTAATGATTCTGATGATTATAATTCTGTGAATACGTACCTGTTATAGTCGCGAATCAAATTTTCATCAAGATACAACCTGACACTGACCTGAAAATTGCAAAAAACGTAAGAAAAATTGAATTTCGCGGGCTACAACTACCCATTCGCCTTAAACACAATAATATATTGACCTCTTTTATAAGTCGATAAAAACCGGTTAAAACCTTGTACTTTCCGGTTTTCATTATTATTGGAGATAAGGGAATATGGAATAAACATGTTAATCTTAATAATAATATTATCACAATAATTTGTAATTACATTATTAGATATAATGTTAAGTTATTTGAAAATCAAGTGAAATCGTCATTACTTAATAATATTGCATAACTTGTGAATGGATTAATCCAAAGCAATAATCATATCGCTCCATTTGGAGAACCATCGACGTAACTGCTACTTTTTTTACCCGACTACGGTGAAACAAAAAGGAGGGTTATGATTTTGACCGGTATGTACTTATGTATGTATGTATGTTCATCTGTTCTCTCATAACTTATAAACTACTTGTCATAATTAGACAAATGAGGTATCGTTGGAAGCGTCTTGATCGTTTGCTGGTTATAGGCTATGTGACGTCACATTAAATTGAATATGGCGCCCTCTAGCGGACATAAAGTCATGATCAAAAATTTTTTTTTTTTTTAATCGTGCTGACTGGGGTATCAAATGAAAGGGCTTAATTAGCACATTTAAAAAATATTAATATTAATTAAATAAGCCCCAAACTAAATAAGTTTAAAACGAAAACCCGACTACTGAAAAGGATGAAACAAGAAAGTACCGTCCCGTGGTCGCATGACGCTGTACTAAGTACTAACATACATACAGGAAGATTTTTTCATCACAATCCAAATTTTTACAGGCTGTTCTACCCATGAATATGAACAACTTTCACTATGGGACCAACTCTGAAATCACGAAAAAAAATCAGCTGTTTCATACAAAAGTTCAATATCCTTTGGATGGTGATAAAAAAATCTTCCTGTATAAGTATTTTGTCATATTTAACTCATTTTTGGGAAAAAATACATTTACGTCGTTGTTTCTCCAAATCAGCGATAATTATGTCATTTATTCAATTTAGGGCTGATTTTTTCAACACCAGATTTTAACTTTATCGGAGGAATAATTTTTTAATTTTTGACAGTTCTTCCATAAAAAAAAAGTCAGACGTCAATTTTATTCCACGAATTAAAATTATCGGTGGATCCAAAAATCAGCCTTTACTGCCCGGCCACGACTTTTAACTTACCGGCAAGCGGCGCGGTGTCTTTGTCAAATCCACTGCTAGCGTTGACGCTGCGAGCTGTGCGTCGTGGCATGGCTCATACATCCATACTATCCATACTTCCATACTCCATACTAATATTATAAATTCGAAAGTAACTCTATCTGTCTGTCTGTATGTTACCTTTTCACGCCTAAACCGCTGAACCGATTTAGATGAAATTTGGTGTAGAAATCGTTTGAGTCCCGGGAAAGGACATAGGATACTTTTTATCCCGATATTCCCACGGGATCGAGACTTATGCGGGTGAAACCGCGGGGCGCAGCTAGTTTTCGTATATTTGTTTTTTCCGCTCGCCGCCCCGCGCTAAGCTGCCTCTGATAGCGGCAAGGTCGTGGCCAGGCCGTTTAGGCTTAAAATTATCGTCAAAATTACATAAGACAGTCCCCCGGCACGACCGCTCTTCACCACCTTCCTAGTGCTTTCGCTGGGGAGAAGTAGCGCAACAAACTCCCCAGCAGCACAGCTGTCTGTTCAATTAGAAGAACTTGATTCTATACAATAGTATGTCCTTATCACAATCTTCTTCTTCTTCTTAGCGTGTCGATAGCAATCTAAATGTACTCGGCCCAGAATTCGGTTACTTGTTTGGGGCCATCACCAGCGTCCATCAGTTCCTGTGACGTGCAGCTAACAGGACACGCAGAGCACGATATTAAGTGTCCCATCGTTTGTGGAACAGCACCACATTTACACTCCAAGGCGGAGTCGTCTATAAATTTCCACCTGAACAGGTTTTCCTTGCTTCGGCCAACCTGGGTCCGGAGTCTGTTAAAAAACTTCCAGGTTACCCAAGGTAACTCATGTCCAGGTGGAAGGTCTTCAGCCAATTTTTATGACATACATCTCCTATCAGACGTCATCTCAATAGAACTATTTTGGGGTCCGTCCGCGTCCATTCATTCTAACCAGATGCAGCTGAATACTGGTATTCTGGTATAAATTGTAACCATGGATGGATTCAACCACAGATATAGATAGACCTAGATAACGCAAGTATCACGATCTGCATGAAAGCCTAGCGTGCCATTTTTTGACTACCCACTATGACGTCACAAGCACTATTTAGCGATGGGAAAATCAAATCGATTCAAAGACCTGCGTACGGCACCCGTCTAACCCCAACCCCGGGGCCTAGCGCCAGCGCTCACGCTCACCCAGCCAGCAGTACACAGGACTGAGCGCGAAAGTGGCAGCTTACAATTTTTTTACGTAAGCTAGGCACGCGAAGTAGTTGCTCTTGCGTTATCTAGGTGTATCTATATCTGTGGATTCAACACAAATTATTCTAGACCCCCTAACCACTAAGGGTCAGTTCACACCGAGACGCGACCGTCGCGACGCGACGCGACGCTGCGCGCACACTTTAAAAGAGTGACTCAAAAATATACTTTATTTTCTACACGAAAAATATACTTTATTTTCTACATTTTGCATTGTGAGAGTTTAGAATACGTTGCGCTGCGCCTCGCGGCGTAGAGCGACGCATCGCGACGCAGCGGTACTTCGCAGGTACGCGCGGCCTGCGAGAGCGGCGCTGCGCCTCTTGAAGCAGCGCGACGCCGCGATTTGTTTTCAATTGTTAATTAAAAATGACGGACGTTAATATTCATTGTCTATCTACCTAGGTAATTGACCGTGTATTAATTATTATTACAAATATACGTCGTTCTCATGCGCTTGCAAATGGTAGACTGCGGGAGGACGCGGGGCGGGGCGGGAGCACGTAGCGAATGTAGAGACGTCCCACTGCGCCGCGCGGCGTCAAGCTGCGCCGCGCGGCGTCGTGTTGCCAACGATTTTACGATGCGCCTCGCGGCGCAGCTAGACGCCGCGCGGTGCAGCTAGACGCCGCGCGGCGCAGCGCGAAATCACTGGCCTCTTCACGTATCGTCGCGTCGCGTCGCGTCTCGGTGTGAATTGGCCCTAACGTAGAAATTTTTTCGTGGGTTATTATTAGCTGTTCAATAGATTTTGACCGCGTAGTTATCGCATTAACAATACACGTCAGAACTTGTATGAAACTTGTTTTTAGACGACATGTTTTCGACTAGTATTTTACAAGAATTGGCGAAATCAAGTCTCACAAAACTTGTTTATGGGTGTAAACGCGGGATGAGTCCACGTACGTATACGTATTTTATCGTGCACTGTATTTTAAACTTTCGGTGCTAAACCAAGCGTTGACATTCCAACAGAACGAGTCCCAGCGTGTCAAAAAAACTACTGTTGGATTATCAACCTTCGGCGCTTAACAATGCGTTGAAAATCCATTGCGTGAAAAAAAACTTGTCGATGACGTTTTAAGAAACAAATTTTTAACCGTTTTGCATCAAACCGACGATATCGCGGTAATGCGTTTAATTTTCCATCGATATCCAAGGCCAGGGTAAGGTTATTTATTAAAAGAATTCGTTTACATAATATTTTATGCTCTATACTAACAGCTGCCCGATTCGCGGTCGATTTTTAACAGGAAGCCGACCCGAACATAGTTGGTTAAAGGCTAGGCAGATTGATTGAGATACCCAACGCCAGACTTGCCGCAGTCGGTTTGTGGATGGGTGACCAGCCATTATATATCCAGACCCCTCCGTGCCTCAAAAGCACGTCATGAGGTCCTGGATGTCATTCGTAGACCTTTGACAGTCGTTACGGGTACTCAGAAGCACAATATTCCGACAACCAGTCTTACCAAGGGGTATCGTGTTCCCCAGTAACTTGCGCTTCTCCTTCACATTTATTATGCGCACAGCCAAAGTGTGCCTTCAAAGCAAGAATGAAGAGGCATCGTCTGAGCACGCTCGTTCCATCATAGACCTCATCCATCGCTTTCCATCAGGCGTGATCGAGGTCACGAGCAGGATCATTCAGCAATTTAAAAGCAACTGGGTTGTGGAGCTCAGATAGGCAGTCTTTCCATGTAAAATACTGGTATTCAGCTGTATCCGGTTAGACTGGAAGCCGACCCCAACAGTTGGGAAAAGGCTAGCCAGATAGATTGAGCTACCCAAGGCTAAGGTTGTATATATTAAAAGAAGTCGATTACATAAGCTTTTATATACTGAGGCGCAAAAAATGTAAATAAATACAAGTAACCTTGAGTTTAGCAGGACAAGTTCTGTTGTTGTTGTGTGGGACATTTTATGAGCGTTAGCGTTTTGGAAACTACTCGAAATTAAATCTATACCTTGTGGGTAATTGCGTGATATATTAACATTAGCAATGGCTTTAATTTTGACAGTTCAACAACATTCATTGCGTTATTAACGTTGTTGAGCAGACAAAATTTTCGAACACAAATAAATAAATAATCATACCTAGGGATTGTTTTATTAGCCCGACAAACGATCGCCTACGCCGCCGCCGTTTACATGTAACCCCTCAAGTGTCAAGTGTACACCAAGTGTACATAAGAGAAAGTGCTCGACACGTCAACGGTACACCAAGTGTACACACAGTGTCATTGTTAAAACAATGACTTTATTGTGCCCATTCAACTACTCCGACGCATGGGGTGATTCGACAGGTAGGCGGGCAAACGGGTGAGAGGCTAACGGTGTTCACGATTATATTTACTGTCGTTCCGTGTGTATTTTTTATGAACAATCGCGCCGGTTCATATGACATTTGTCGGGTTAAAAATGTAATATCAATCGCAGAAATATAATGCATTCAGACATTTTGAACGTTTTTTGCAAAAATTCGTGAGAAACTGGTTTTTCTGTCTCTGTCATGACAGACAGGAATAGAATTCTAGGAAAAAAAGGATATTGTGTCAGAATTTATAAAAGGATACAAGATCAGTTTGTTTACTAGAATACACAACGTTCTCGTTGTATAAATAAAACTGCTTTTAACTTAAACCACCCACCATAATCAGTATTGCAAAAAAAATTCGTCGACTTCGTGCAAACCTATATAACAAAGTTAATGCCACAGTAAAAAGAATGAAATTACTTTATTTTTTACAATACCTCTCTTTTATAATACGTGACGGTTTTTATTTGTTAACAAGATAAAAACCGCTGCGTTTTTTACACACATTTCTTAAGGCAAAGTAATTTGAGTGGTTGAGGTAAAATGATTGTTGTAGGTGGAAAACGTAGTATTTTTTTTACTCTGGAGCGTATATCTTCGCAATAAAGTTTAATGAAAAAAAATTAGGGTTTCGTGGCTAAATAACAGCCGCACCGCTCGATCTTCAAGGTTAAGCTTGGTCGATCCATGGATGGGTGACCATCCATAACATGTCGAGAACCCTCCGTGACACGGAAAGCACGTGGTCCCGGCTGTCATTCGTAAATCTTTAATAGTCGTTACGAGTAGGCAGAAGTCCGAAAGTATGTCAACCAGTCTTGCTAAGGGGTATCGTATTACCCAGTAACTGGGTTGTGGAGGTCAGATAGGCAGTCGCTCCTTGTAAAATACTGGCATTCATCTGCATCCGGTTACACTGGAAGCTGACCCTAACATAGTTAGGAAATGGCTAGGCAGATGATGATGCTATTAATATAGCCAAGTATCTATGGCTATTTTGCTGATGACAATTTAATCGTTTCGTTGGTAAAGTAGTTTTTAATTGGGTCTGGGAAAACTTGGTAAGTAATTAACAATACAAAATATTGAGGCAGATGACAATCAACTCAGCCTATCGCAGTCTACTGCTGGACATAGGCCTCTCCCAGGCTGCGCCACAGTACCCTGTCCTCCGCCTTCCGCATCCAGTCTACCCCAGCCACCTTCTTTAGGTCGTCCGTCCATCTAGCTGGGGGGCGTCCCACACTACGCTTGCTGATACGCGGTCTCCACTCCAGGACTCGTCTGCTCCACAGGCCATCGGTCCTTCGACAGACATGGCCAACCCACAGCCACTTCAGTTTGCTTACTCTGCAAGCTATGTCGGTAACTCTGGTTAATCCCGATAATTTCGACAGATCAGTTGACGATGTTACAAAAACCTCTTGTAAAAAATTAATAACATCGCATTTATTGAGTGGTTTGTGGAGCACTGGAAAATTCCCCGTTGATAACATACGCATTGTTTAGTGAGTACTGATAACGAGTATATTTAATGCGTATATGTCTCTTTTTGAGCTGTCGGCCATCTTGTGTTGTTTATACTTAGGTACGAGTTGATAAAAAGGATTTGGAAAGACCTACACGTGGCGGTACTTGAGTTAACTCAGTCAGTCAATCAATCCCGATACTTGAAAAACTAGCCAAGTGCGTGTCGGGCCATCCACGGTGAAGGGTTCCGTGTTGGCATGAATATTCACTCATGCAGTGTCAATTTTATCAACCGATGTAACTGAAAACAATGCATTTTTTTTTTTAATCCAAACTAATTACTATCCATACTTAATATTATAAATGCGAAAGTGTGTGTCTGTTACCTCTTCACGCTTAAACCGCTGAACCGATTTAGATGAAATTTGGTAGAGAGATAGTTTGAGTCCCGGGAAAGGACAAAGGATAGTTTTTTTATCCCGATATTCCCACGAGAAACTTATGCGGGTGAAACCGCGGGACGCAGCTAGTATTATAAATGCGAAATTGTGTCTGTCTGTCTGTTACCTCTTCACGCTTAAACCGCTGAACCGATTTAGATGAAATTTGGTATAGAGATAGTTTGAGTCCCGGGATATAGGATAGTTCCCAATATTCCCACGGGAAACTTATGCGGGTGAAACCGCGGGGCGCTGCTAGTTGTATATATTTATACATTCGGAAGTAACTCTGTCTGTACGTTACCTTTCCACACCTAAACTATTGAATAGGTTTCGATAAAATTTGGCAAGGAGATAAATGACATCCTGGGGAAGGACATAGGCTACTTTTTGTCTCGGCAGCACGTTCCTGTGGGATATTTACCGACCTCCACGCGGGCGAAGCCGCAGCCAGATGCTAGTATCCCATATATCAAAAACTCATCCTGCCTACCTTTTCCCAACTATGTTGGGGTCGGCTTCCAGTCTAACCGGATGCAGGTGAATACCAGTATTTTACATGGAGCGACTGCCTATCAGACCTCCACAACCCAGTTACTGGGTAATACGATACCCCTTGGTAAGACTGGCTGTCAGACTTTCGGGCTTCTGACGACCCATAATGACTGTCAAAGATCCACGAATGACAGCCGGGACCAACGGCTTAACGTGCTTTCCGAGGCACGGAGGTGTCTTGGTATGTGAAGATGGTCACCCATCCAAAGACCAAGCGCGGCAAGTGTAGCTTAACCTGATCGATCGACCCGTGCGGCTGTTATTACTTAGCCATAAGCTTAAAAACTATTGACAAATAAAAAAAATCACTTAGAAACGTATTTTTTATAATTATGGGATCAAAAGATTCCCGGCGTGCTTAATCTACATTTGCAATTTATTTGCCAAAAATGTAAACAAATATGAGTTTATGGAAAAATAACTTTAAATCCCTACACAATAAAGTTCAGTTTACGCTACAACTTCAAACATTTTTATAGCAGTCTCAATAGTGCTAGTCACTCTAAAATCAACTTAATTACTATTAAAATAAAGTTGATATTTGTTTAACTTGAAATAATATTCATTGGAAACAAGTTTGAATAGACTTTATGTGCATTGGATTATTTTTTCATCATCACTGTTACATGTATGGGGAATGTCACCCCTAATATTTTATATTTCGTTTCTAATATTCTTTCTCTCTCTTTTCCCCAGCGGTGGCCTCTCAAACTTCCTCTACTACGTAGCCCTCCCCGACGACACCTCCAAATGGGGGGGCTACCAGAAACGCGAGAGTTCTCCCGATGACTCAGACTCTCTCGGGTCTGATAACGTGGAGGGTAGTAGGACCCGGCGCAAGAGTGTTATGAAGACCTACTCTTTCACCTCGCTTGAGGAACCTAGGAAGGTGAGTTACGGAATGAAATATACGTAATAAAATGTGAGGGGCTCGTGGCTAATTACGAAGTATTAATGCCATCATAATTCCAGTCCGAAAAAGGTGCTATCCAGTGGCGTAACTAAAGGGTGGCATTGGGGCAAAATGCACCGGGCCCCCAGCCAGAGGGGGCCCGTGTAATTGTAAGGGGCCGAGGTGACGTCATCCTGTGATTGCGCTGCTAGCTAGTGACAATTTAGTAAGAACTGCAGCTACGACTTTGTTACATCTGTGGTTGTTGGCAGTGGCGTAACTATAGTGTTGCATTGGGGCCCCCAGCTAGAGGGGGCCGCTGGCCCGAGAGGGCCATGAGCACAGGAGGATCCTAACATAAATTTATAAATGCAAACTTTTTTGAAAATGTGCAACAAAGGACTTCATTCAGGTTTTGAATATTTTGTACCTTTTCCCATTGTTTGTCTAATTTTTTGGACAGGACCTCAGCAGTAGCGCTTGCGACCACTAGACCAACGAAGCAGTCAGGTGTTATCTTTTGTAGGGGAAAATACGAAATCTACGCGGAAGGAGTGCTAGTAAAAAACACTATAACGTTGGTTGAGTTTCTTTACATTGGGGGAGGGCCCCATCCCTTGAATTTGCCACGGGCCCCAAACGGTATAGTTCCGCCACTGGTGCTATCGGTCACGTATAGCTCCGTCTCTCTCTTACACTGGAATTATTTTGATATTAAACCGATGATAATTATGAGCTGGTGCCGTATTATGATATACGGCACCAGCCCATAATGGTACAAATCAAAGATAGTATATAACGAGTTTTTTTTATATCCCACTAGCCTCAGCCCGCGACTTCGTTCATGAGAAACTTCTTGTTTCCCCCGAGCCACCCCGTCGTATCGCATCACCCGCCCGCGCTATCACTTAACGTTCTTTTTGACTTTTTTTCTTTTTGCTCGGCTCCTAAGGGTCATAGCGTGATGTTAAATAGCCTATAGCCTTCCTCAAGAATTAGGCTATCAAATGCAAGATGAATTTTTCAAATCCGACTGGTACCTAGTTCCAGAGATTACCCCCTACATACAAAACTTACAAACAAATTTTACCTCTTTATAATATTAGTATCCCATAACTAGGGGGTCATTGTACTCATCATTATTTAAAAGAGTAACGGTGGAGTTTCTTGCCCATTCTTCTCCATACGAAAACTACCTTTTGGAAGGGGCGACTATAATCAATTCTATTTTAAGGTAATTTTTGACGTTCAAAAGTGCCTTTTATGTGCCTATTTGAAATAAATGCTTTGACTTTGATATTAACAACGTTTATTACGGGACCAAACATGAAATCGCGAAAAAAAATCAGCTGTTCCCTACATTTATGTTCGCATAACTCGTCAAAATGTAGGAAACAGCTAATTTGTTTTCGCGATTTTAGGTTTGGTCCCATAGTAAAAGTTGTTTATAATGATGAGTACGATGACCCCTAGAGTTATGGGATATAAAAAAAAACACGTATGATAGTGTCCAGTAATTAATGGATAACCTCTTCAGGGGTCATTGTACTTATCATTATGAACAACTGTTACTATAGGACCAAACCTGAAATCGCGAAAAAATAATCACAAAAAAGAAAAAAAATAGTGTTAAGTACATCCAAATTAGACCGATTTTAAAGGAGATTGTTCTACGCCCATACATTGTTCGCCCTGGAGCCAACAGCATAGAAAAAATCATTTTCTATTTGTAAATCGCCCTTAGTAGCCCATAAGAACAAAGTTTCTTGACGGACACTTTATAGAACCGATTTATTTTAAAAAAGGTACAGATTTTGAGGTTATTTTTAATAAAAGAAAACAGTATAGTTCCTTCTAAAATCGCTATTTCTGGTTTCTACAAAGCATTAAACTTCAAATACAGTAAAATATTACTGTAATTACAGTTTTATTATGCCTTTTTGGTACAGTTATTATTTATTGGTTGAACAAAATAAAAAACGCCAAATAGGTAGGTAGTCACAACACAACCACAGACAGCGCGTGAGACGAACCGACTTAGTGACGTAGAGATGCTCTCTCGATGATCGATCATTGTATATCGATTATCAATTACCACCTATTTAATCTGTGGTTTTAATTTAGTAGACCAAAATGGCAGATCAATATGTCAAATGTAAATTAATTTGTTCCGTTTCAAACATAAACACGTTGTTGCTATGATTCTACTTCACATTAAATAAATGCTAAAATAAAATATTTTGTTCCCAACGAACAATGTGAAACGTTTTAGTTTGCGACATTTAAAAATAGAGTTTAAGTAGGTACTTAAAAAGTAAAAATATGACTATTGAAGTCGTGGAATCGTTATGAGAACGATTCACTAGAGTTGCGTCGTAAATGACATTTCAATCGTTCAATGAGAGATTTTCTGACAAGTGAAAAAACATAGTTCAATAGATGGCGTAGGTAAAAAATACGTCTTTATTTTACTGGCTAATGGTAACAAAAATAAGAACCGTTAATAAGAAAACTTATTTGATGTCAAAAACCAGAGACAGTGACGTATTTTTTACCAACGCCTCTTTTGAACTAATATTTTCTCACTTGTCAGAAAATCCCTCATTCGACTAGTAAGTACATTTTGTGAGTTTGTTTTGTTCATTTTATTTTCATCATAAGTAATCGTGCTAGGCCATGTTCATCATAAGTTCTATTAAAATGTTCACGGAACTAATTCCATGAAAAAAATATGCATGAAAAACTTTTATGTTGCACATTTTCAATGTTTTGGAAGTGATAAATATCGAACATCCATTATTTATCACTAGATATTATGGACATCGTCGTCGATATCGATATTTATGTAATAATATGAGCGAGAGCGACACTATCAAATCTTTTGTGACATTCACATTGACAATTCCATGAAAGATGGCGGGTTTAGTTGGTAATAAAATCAATGAGGTCACTTTTAAAAACCTATTAAGAATTAAACAGTGTCCGCTTGAATTTATTATTTTTAGAAAGCATATTTAAATATAATTAAAATTAACGTATACTTCAAATGTTTGTTGGTTATAGGGCGGTCTAGAACAATCTCCTTTGTATAGAAAAAGAGATTCCCAGTTATCTTTTTTTTTAAATAAGACATTTTGAAAATGTTCTTTACTAACTTTTTAGACCTTTGTATTCTGCTTATGCGTACGAACGTTCATTAAAATCGGTTCATTCATTTCGAAAAACAAGGGCTTGAAAGTTTGTATGAAATGCCATAAGTACGTCGTTCATTTGTGGGACAGCACCACATTACACTCCAGGGCGGATTCATCTGTGAACCCCTCATTGTATGACGCCAGTTCTAAAACCTAGAACTTAATATGTTCTCAATTAATTTAACATACATTACTCCCTCCTTTCAGGTGCTGCTCCGCATCTACGGCCAGGTGCATGGCGAGCGCGCAATGGATGCGATCGTGACAGAGTCAGTCATTTTCACGCTGCTATCGGAGAGGCGGCTGGGTCCCAGGTTACATGGAGTCTTCTCTGGAGGCAGAATTGAGGAGTATATTCCTGTAAGTTAAATTTTTCTTTACTATTTTTTATGTAAGGAAGGTGAATAGTAAAAAATTATAAGCCTAGATTGAGGTTTTGCTAAAAAGAAACCGTAGTCGCACGTTGCTGGGGAGTTTGTTGCGCCACTTCTTCTCCCCAGCGAAAGCACTAGGAAGTGGTGAAGGGCGGGCGTTTTGGGGGACTGTCCTATGTAATTTTGACGTTCAATAAGTTAGTTTGTATAAGTAATTAAATTGAGCTATAGTATTTTCATCTCACGAAGCGACGCGGGCTTTGCTTGTGGCTTCCAAGTGCATAAACACGTTGTGAATGTGTGTGTAAGCGCTCTCGATGCCCTCTGAGACAAGGAGGCCGTTGAAGTATGACGTAAGCAGATTTTTTGCAATCATTTACCCCCCCCCCCCACCCCCCCTTCCTCACATGGTTACGTAAACATTGGCACATGCATTTTTCAATGTGTTCTGCGGGGCAATTGCGTAACACTTTATCAATTGGAATTGGTTTCATTTTGACAGTTCAACAACATTCATTGCGTTATTTACGTGTTGAGCGGACAAATTTTGCGAACTTATGAAGCAATGGATTAGCAATTGGCTTCAAAATGATTCAGATTCCGATTGATAGTGTGTTACGCAATTAGGGTGCTGGTTTCTTTATTGATTCATGAGCAGAAGCTATATGCGTTTCGTTTTCAAGCATAGACAAGTAGGGTTGCCATAATGTGTTCAAACCAAAATCGACTAAATTTTGTAGAAAATCCGAAATAGTAAAAAAATAAATACTGCTGACGTAATCACCATCCAGACCGTCCCATCCCCCATTTCATCAAAAATAAGCCAAGCAAAGACCCCCCCGCCCCCCTGTAGTGCTTACGTAATACTTGAATGGCCCCAAAGGTGAAGTCTGAAATATACAGAAAGATTTTTTTATCACCATCCAAATTTTTACAGGCTGTTCTACCCATGAATATGAACAACTTTCACTATGAGACCAACTCTGAAATCACGAAAAAAAAAATCAGCTGTTTCATACATTTTGGTCAATTAGGTATTGAACTTTTGTATTAAACCGCTGTTAATGCAGCTGATTTTTTTTTCTGATTTCAGAGTTGGTCCCATAGTAAAATTTGTTCATATTCATGGGTAGAACACCCTGTAAAAATTTGGATGGTGATGAAAAAATTTTCCTGTATGTGTGCTGACGCTACTCATCTCGCATACATTCACAGCGTTTTTATACACTTAGTTAAGAGCCCATACTACCTCAGCTAAAATTCACTCTTTATTTCGCTCATACGATACTGCTTGCGGACTGAGTGAGAGCGAGACAGAGTGCGGAGCTGGGCGGCAGGCAGCGCCAATAGTTTAGGTATTTGCTTTTTACAGTGAAAATAATGGTAATTATAAAAAAGTAAATAACATAAGTCCTGCTTTAAAGTAAGTTCAGTTAGTATGCAAAGTTTCATGATCTAATTTGAAGTATTTTTTGAATACCAGCGGTTTATTGTTCGGGTTAGAGGTAACTTTGGATTTTTTTTCTATCGAGAAAATTTTATGGAATCGTGTTTTCGTCTAACATAAGACTTAGCATTAATCCTCAACTTTACCATATATGAGGAGCAACCATTCAATTAGTGTTTTGTCCATAAATTAACGAAATACAACTGAGTATGGAGAAATCATAATTACGATCATATTATGATTTCTCCATACTCAGTTGTATTTCGTTAATTTATGGACAAAACACTAATTGAATGATTGCTCCTCATATTTATTTCAAAATTAATGGTGCAGTATTTTCGACATAACGGAGGATCACGCTAAGCCATTTGAGGTAGTATAGGCTCTTAAGACAAGTAAAGCGCCCGTCGCTTCGTGGGATAAAAATACTGTACAAGGATCTTTGGCGCCTGTTTGATATTGACAGGGGGCGCTGTTTGTAATGATTTGTAAAATTGTCGCAGAAATTGTATTGAAAAAACCAAGATGGCCGCCTTTAGTTCCAATTTTGGCCACGCTCAAAGATCCTTGTACCGTTGCAACTACGTTGTCTGTAGGTAAATAGGTTTTTTATAACAGATAATGGGAAAGTATTCAGGTATGATAAAGATTCATTAATTTTTAAACTTGAAATGAAAGCGGAACCAAAACCTTTGATAAATGATATCTTGTATATTGTAGCATTTCTCTGATATTTTTATGACTATGTTTACCAAAACCCACAAGCTGTCAATTTCTATCTTATTGTTACTGAGATAATGGCCTCTGACGAACAGACGGACATTGTCGGCTTCTATAATCCATTTGATGTTAGATTAGACATTTGAATAAACCTTTTTACAGTCCGTTCAACCGATTTTGACTTCTATACCGTAGGCATAAGGATGGCATTAAAAGCAAAAAAGTGGTTACAATACCAACTGTTTACTTCAGCTGCCATTTGTCATGCCACCAACGCAATAGAATTCAAAATCGGTTGAACGGATTGTAAAAAAGGTTTATTTAAATGTCTAATGTTATTTCAAATGGTGTATAAGCCAGTCAGATCGTCACCTACTTGGGTATCTATCCAAAAAATTGTGGGGTTTGCCAGCTAGAAGATTTTTAAACGGCTTCATATATACATTTTTATAAATAACTTTTATTTTACGAGTTTTGGAACCACATAAAATTGTGTTGTGGTATAAGTCCGCAGTAATTAAATATTTTAAGGTTTAAGAAAAAGAAGAATTTCGTAAAAAAAATTAAAAAAAAGTACTTAAATGTTTCATTCATAAAATTGGTTTTTTAGTTTTTTTTTTTTTCAAATATAAGTCGTTTAATTTCTATGTTATCTGTGGTACTATGTCATTGGTTGTCTACGGTGATCGTATGTTCGGCTATCAATGCCGGTAATTGGGTATTTCTGTTAGGAAATTCTCAGTTGCAGCCCAGGTATATCGCGATAGACCCGCTATCGAGTGGTGCCTAATACCGGACACCGGAACTTCGTCATAAGCAGGAAACGCACGCGTGGTATGTAATTTGACATTTAATGTCTAAGAAATATGGTTGATTTTTGTTCGTAGTGGATTTACAGGGATTTTTTATACATTTATTATTATATAGTGAAAATATATATGGACGCTTTATAATTAGAGAAAGAGAACTGTGTAAAAAAAAAAAACAGAATATATCATTTAACTGTATTTTAATAAAATTATAAGATTTGGTCAAAATATCAACTGAAGAATCTATTTTATACTGTCCTAAAGAAATTAAGACGATTTTAAAGTGGAAGGCCGTTATTTGGAAATTAAAACTGCGCTTATCCGGAATTAGGAACATGCCATTTCCACACCATTCCCCTTAAACCTAAGTACTCCACACTTTAGCCTGATATTTGTGAGATGGCCGATATTTGGAATTCAAAAATACTCTGCGCCGGAATTAGGAACACTCCAGCCAATATAAATTCCATAATATTCGCCATTGGGGCATAGTACAATATTTTTACTTTTGCTATCAACTCGAAAAGAAGAAGACGGGCTTTTTGCTCCCTATTTTACTCCTATCACATCCTACTTAAGGCCTATCACACCCTAATTCAGGCCAATCAAACCCTATTTTAGGCAAAGTACACCCAATTGTAGGCCTATTTCCCCCTACTTCAGGCCCATTACACCCTATTTTAGACCAACTCCATCTTAATTCAAGCCCACCACCCCTATTTCACTCCACCTACCTAATTCACTATACTAAATACACACCCCACTTTCAGGCCCGTCCTCTCCTCACAAAGGAACTAGCGGAACCGTCGCTGTCAATGAAGATAGCGGAGAAGATGGCTGCTATACACTCCATGGAGGTGCCTCTCAGCAAGGAACCCAACTGGATCTGGAAGACCATGTATAAGTGGCTGAAGACGGTCAAGGAAGAGAGGTTGTCGGGGACTGTTCAAGGGAAGGTACGCGACATTTGTGTAGGAATATAATATTAGTTGTAAATAATAGGGTAGTTTCCTGGGTAAAAAAATAATAATTCTAATTAGTCCGTCAGTTAGATTATCGAAAAATAATGGACCCGTATTTTTTCTTTTGTCAATCAAACAAAAAATGACAAAGATAAAGCGCGTCAAAATTTGGGAGTGGGGGGTCGTGACGTCACGCCGTGCTAAAAAGTGTCGCACGGCGTGACGTCACGACCCCCCACTCCCAAATTTTGACGTGCTTTATCTTTGTCATTTTTTGTTTGATTGACAAAAGAAAAAATACGGGTCCATTATTTTTCGATAATCTAACTGACGGACTAAATAGAATTTTTTAGGAAACTAGCCTATTGGGGCCATACAGTAAACACTTCTGCGCACCAAAGTAGTAATACTAATTTATGTCTTTTTCCTTCTAGAACGAAGAAGAACAGCGCATCATAAAGGTGCTGAAGGAGACAGACCTGGAGAAGGAATTAGAATGGCTGAAGAAGTTCCTGGCTTCTGTCGACTCCATGGTCGTGTTCTGTCACAATGATATGCAGGAAGGTATGAGACGAAACCATACATTATTCAATTTAACACTAGCTTTTGTACGCTGCTTCGCCCGCGTGGAGGTCGGGAATTGTCACACGGGAAACGATAGATAGATTCATAGACGACTCCGCGTTTGAGTTTTATTATTTGACATTATACAGGGTGTTACGGAAAGGGTATATCAATACAAACGGATTGAAGAGTGTATCTGGTCTAGAATCTCTGAACAAAATTTCAGCTCAAAAGCATTAACTTTGAAAATGCTTAATATTTTTTTATTTCGACATCACGGCGCTGCACTGGCGCGCGGCGGCGTGATGTGCGTGTACTAGGCGCACAGACACACTACAGATAATGGATAATGACCCTCGTAGTGCGGTGACACGTATGTTATGATTTCAATTTAATAAAATATCGAAATAAAAAAATATTAAGCATTTTCAAAGTTACTGCTTTTGAGCTGAAATTTTGTACAGAGATTCTAGACCAGATACACTCTTCAACCCGTTTGTATTGATAGACCCTTTCGGTAACACCCTGTATAGAGACAATTCTAATTTTTCTACTCTATTAGTGGCTGTAATGGCAATCATATCATGTACTGAATCCTTGGCAACAGGCTATGCATCGATGTCACTGCCACGCTGTATAATCTAAGCTACCAACCAGAAACTAAAGGATGATGGCGACTTTGGCACCAGTTGCGTATAGCGACATAATATATTTAAAAAAAATGCTTTACTAAAGTTATATTAAAGAACCTAATTCAATATTTTTTAGAACTAGCAGTATGTCTGTAAAATAAAAATAAAATTTTATATTTTTATGCTTAATTAAGCTGATATTGATTCGGAACGCGCCCAACATCTCGCTCCATACGTTCCGTTGTACGTTATCTATCCCTTCATTAGGCGTTTAAAAGATTTTTAATAGTATATCTAGCCATAATAATGTTTTGTTTATAACAGAGTTTATATTTTATAATATTTCATTTAGTGTTAAATACAGAGACTATGTAACAGACAGTAAAAATATTTAAAAGGCGATGACATTTTTTTTTCATGTCTAATGAAACGCTTGACTGACAAACTGACATTGCGAATGATCAACTGTCAAAAGACTCAAAAGTCAACTCAATACTTTCTCACGCTTCGTTGTGATAAGTATTGCGCGCTTTTACACGGTTTTGGCTCCTCCTGATTAGTGATTAGGTACTTGACCCTCTGCTTTCCCACGGATACCGATATTTGTTCCTTTTTCATATGTCAAAATCGATATAACCTATAATTAAAAAAAACTTAAATAAAAAAAAACAGTAAGTTTTTAGTGAACATTTGTTTTTAAAATAGCATCACAGCATAATAATCTGGAAGAATTCGATAGTAGTAGCAGTATACGTTAAAAAAAATATTGGTGTCAGGCATGAATGGAATGTCGCCATTCTCCTTTTAGTTTATTTTAATTTTCTGGCAACACTAACCACCAAAATTTTCTCAACAGGCAACATCCTACTAATAGAAGACACGCCTCAACCGGCCCACGAGGACGAAGGAGCTTATAACATCGATGAACACGAAACACTCTCAATTAGAGAAACGGACTCAAAAGACAGTTTTGAAAGACTCTACGAGGACGCCAATACTTCGGACACAGTTCTGAGTCATTTTTCGGATTCGGGCGAGCCTAAACTCGTGTTGATCGACTTTGAGTATTGTGCGTACAATTATAGGGGATTCGATATTGCTAATCATTTCCAGGAATGGGCGTTTGATTACACGAATCCGGAGCACCCGTTTTATTATGAGCATCAGGATTTTACGCCCAGTTTGGAGCAAAAGGTGAGCTTTTTACGATATTATGTAGGAGTGAGGCGTATATATCATAACAGCTAAATACAAGGTGAAATTAAATTCATGGGCATCCTTTTAAGGGGTTATTGTACTCATCATTATGAACAACTTTTACTATGGGACTAAACCTAAAATCGCAAAGTTCCTTGCATTTGTGTTCACATAACTCCTCAAAATGAAGAGCTGATTTTTTTTCGCGATTTCCGGTTTGGTCCCATAGTAAAAGTTGTTCATAATAATGATTACAATGACCCCTTAAAAGGATGCCCATGAATTAAATTTCACCCTGTATAACAGGTATCGCAAGATAACAGACTGTAATTGTGACAAACAAACTGAAAAAACAGCTTCTGTTCCACGATGAGGTAACAGAATCCATCCAGTCACAAGCTTTTCTCTATTCATGCTTATGACAGTTACCTTAGTTAGAATAAGATAAAAAAAAATGTCACTGATACAATGTCACACCCTACATCTATATGTAAGGTGTCGGTAGACCTATGTCTACGACGAGATTAGGTCGTAGGCTCGAACCCTGACAGGCTCTTTACTTTGTGTAATTAATTTCATCACCACTGCTCTCAAACGAACTCGCACTGGGCCCGCTTGGTGGATTACGGCCCACTCCCACTCACAAAGAGGAGGCCTGTGTCCCAGCAGTGGGAACATTATAGGCTGATTATTTCAACCATATTTATTTTTTTTACAGGAAATATTCATCCGTGAATATCTAAAGTATTACCACACGAACAACCAGGATAAACCCGAGGCTACCCTGGACGATGTGAACAAGTTACTGGACGAGGTCGAGGCGTTCGCTTGCGCCAGCCACCTGTTCTGGACTCTATGGTCCATTGTTAATGCTTCCAAGAGTCAGATTCCCTTTGGATATTGGGTGAGTGAAAATATTTGTATATTACTAGCTGTTGTCCGAGGCTGCGTCTGGGATTCAGGATGAAAAGTAACCTGATTCCTTTTCCATGTCATGGTCTACCCATGTGCCAAATTTCATCCAGATCCATTTAGCCAATTTTGCGTTAAAGCGTAACAATCATGCAATAAATCATTTTTTTTTTTTTTGTAATATGAGTTTAGATTAGTGGACACTAATCTACAGTACCCGGCGATAAATATTGCACATCGATCTTTGGAAAGAGACAATCGGCTAATTTCGGCTTCGTAGAGCGTTATCTCTGTCGCACGAAATACAAACAGTCCGGTATCTATTAGGAGCTGTTAAAACAATTATGATTTGCTTCTTTTGATAATTCTTTTAATTCTTTGTATAAAATACACCAATTTTTCTATAAATGATTGCTTTAGGTTGGGGTAAAATAAAAAGGTTCCCCTATTTTTCCTAAAGATGCCATAGTACAACTTTAAATTATTTAAATTTGGGGGTGTTAACAACTCTAGATATATATTTTGAACTGGACGCGACCGCACTCTATCGCACTTGAACAACGACTGACAAAACGTCAGTTAACGTCACATAGGTAGTGTGCGACAGAGATAACGCACTACGAAGCCGAAATTAGCCGACTGTTTCTTTCCAAAGGTCGATGTGCAATATTTATCGCCGGGTACTGTAAACTAATATTAAACGTGACGTTTTCGGGATATATTTTCCGTTTGCATTGATGTCGGCTATCGACTTATAAAGTTTCATGTGTGGTCGCCATTTTGAAAAAAAAAACAAAACAAAATGGCGCGACGGTAGTGTGTGCCAGGCTTCGTAATTATTATGAAAATCTTCAATCCCCTTTCTTTGTGTTTCATTTAAGAAACCACTTACAACCTGAATAAAAAAAATCGAAAAAAAAGTCTCACTCTAATCCCAAACAATTTTTTTTCAGGAATACGCCCTCGCCCGTCTCGAGAACTACCTCCGGCTGAAGCAAGAAGTCATAAAAAAGGACAAATACGGCCTCCCCCAAAAGAGGAAAATCTGCGAGGTTGACATATGAGATAAAGTGGACAGCCTCGCGCTACACGACTAAGATGTTAGCAGCGAGCGAGTCGGGCCTATAAGGCTGTGTCCAGGGTGATAAGCTTAAGCGGAAGTGGAAGCGGGCGCGATTTTTTCAAACAATTCCGATTTAATAGCTGTGTTCTCCAAAGAATTTGGCAGAAGTGTACCCCAACATTTCGCCATGTATTAGGGGGTGAATAATATCATAGGTACTGCCGGTTGCTGACTATGGCAGGACTTTCAACCGTTACTACCCGCTCGTTGAGGTTCATACAAAGGCAGAATGCAAGAAAATCGGGAAGGATAAATATATATTTGGGAGCGCGATTATCAGACGTTCTTTGGCGCTCGTTTGGGCTAATACTTGCAAGCCTAGACAGAAAGACATGACGGAAAAAAATGGCGCCTGTTATGCTTACAAGACATAATAAGACGTAGCGCGCTGTGGCCATACCTACAGGCTTAGAAAGGAAAGAAAGAAAATCAGGAAAGGAAACATCTTAAACACGCCTTTGTCACGCAGCGAACGACGCAGACACAGTCCTTCAAAACGCTACAACAACTCGCTATACAGTGTGACCAGTATCCCCTATTACCCGCTGTACAGTGTGACCAGTATCTCGCGCCCGCTACCGCCCTAGTCACCGCTTACAACCTGGATAAGCTCTAAAGGTCCTTTAAGAGGTCCAGTTATCATTTCTGAAGAAGAAAACTACGATTTTGAGTTGTCATGGACAATTTTGACGTCCGTTTGTGAAAGTCAGAACTGGTTTTTGTGTGGAACTGATCAATAAAGTCTGGGATTGGGTTTCTGACTGTCAAAAACCGTGTAGTAATGGACTCTTTTTGAAGTTCGAGTCCAGAGTGTTGGTTTATGAAGAAAAATGTTGATAAATAGGTTTTTGAGTGTCGATAAATAGTGATGGGACAATTTTTGAGGTCCGTTTTTTGGGAGTTGAAGACCAGTTTTGTGTGGGACTGTGTTATAGACTGATTCTGGAGTTGTTTCTAATAAGGAGACTTATAATTATGGATATTTAGGAGTCCAGTTTGGATTTTTAAAGTCAAGTGATAAACCTACCGTCATCTGCCTAGCCTTTTACCAACATGTTGAGGTCGGCTTTCAGTCTAATCAAATGCGGCTACCGGTATTTTACACAGAGGGACTGCCTATCTGACCTCCACAACCCTGTTACTGGGTAACACGGTACCTTAGTAAGACTGGTTGTCAGACTTTTTGGCTTATGGCAACCGGTAACGACTGTCAAAGATCTACGAATGACGGCCGGGACCAACGAGCCACGGACGGATCTTGATATGAAATGGTTGTTCACCCATCTAAAAGCCGACCGCGACGACTGTAGTTTAACCAAAAGTCCAAACCGGATATCCTTAAGTAGAGATGTAAATAAAACGAAGTCAATAATTGGTTCCTTAGATCCAGTATTGTTTCTCACAGTAGATTTACAGTAAAAATAAATGGATATTTTTAGGTCCATATTTAGACCCTGCCAAGTCCAAGAAACTTAAGTGATCGCTTTCGATGTTTCAAGCTAAGATATTATTCCGTTAAACCTCATATTTATTGGAAACAATGTTGGCCCACAGTTGCGCAACTGTTGCCCGCCACATCAAAAAAGTTGCCGGCAACAGTCGCGAATTTCTTGTGGATCATGTTTATGGAACATTAGCAGTTTGCGAGCAACAATTAAAAAGTTGCGCTCGTTACCGTCGCCCGCAACATCAAATGAAGCTGGCAACAATACTGCGTAACTTTTCTTTTTCACAAATATGGAACATAAGCATGTTGCCAGTGACAGCAACTTTCTATTTAACCAGCAACTGTTTCCTAATAAATACGGGGTCTTAGCTCAAGACTCAATATTGGGATCTGCATATCCTAGCTATAGATAAATTAGAGTTTCATCAAAAACAAAGCAGTTTTGGGACAAACTCGAATATGTAAGTACAAAATATTGTTTTTGTGTCGCTCTTTGACGCTGAGTGTAATCGACTGATTGTATTAGATTGGGCGCACAATAGGCGATGTTTTGGTAATAGGCTAGTTGATTATGTAATTAGGGGCTCCGTTTAAGTTCAAAATTAGTCGTATAGTCTCGAAAAAGAATAGGAAGTTACATCATTATTGTAGCGCAACTGTAGGGATACAGTTGGCCGACTAAAGCTACGTTTATTTGTGTAAATAATGCAGTTCACTGTTGATTAATAATGGCAAAATTTTTTGCTTGCTATCTCACTCTATGTTGCCAGATTAATTCTGCTTCTTATGTATTGAATAATTTATGTTGTAAGTTTTGAGCAACGTATAAGCAACTTAAGGGCGATTTAGGCCGGATTTTGTTGCCTAAAATTGTTTATCAATTAAATATGAAAAAACAAATGTTCACTACTGTGCGTCCATTCTTACTATATGGATATGTTACCTATAAGGATCTCTTAGATAGCGGAATTCTTAAAAAATACCAAAAAAAAAAAAAACGTAAAAAAAAATTGGGAGAAAATACTTCCCTGTAAGATAAAAAATATTGTCAAAAAAAATATGACAGACTTAAAATTTATTAATATTTATTATTGTAAAAAGTTAAATATTGAGATTAACAAATCAAGCTAAATTTATTATTATTATTAAAATGATAAAATTTATAGTTGTCATACTATTGAAATCCCGACTTCAAAATGATGCTTTTCGCTTACCAAATATAACTTCGACTACATCACATAATCAGCCTGTAACGTGCCCACTGCTGGGACATAGGCCTCCTCTCTGTGAGAGGGAGTGGGCCGTAATCCACCACGCGGGCCCAGTGCGGGTTGCTAGATGTCACATGACTTCGAATTTTTGGTTTAAGACAAGAATTTTGTCTTAAACCAAAAATTCGAAGTCATGTGTTTGACTAAATACAGTAGCATTTCGTGCGGAAATGAACCTTATTTACATAACGTTAATCTGCATTTTCCTATAAGCGATCAAGCGTTTCATGCGAAAATTTGCCTTATTCGTATGAAGTTAACTGTGCATATTCCAATGACCGACGAACCAAGCGTTCCATAAACCTTATTCGTAAGTAATCTACATATTTCTATAAGCGACTGATCTAGTGCGAAAATGAACCTTAACGTTATAGGAGTAAGGTTCATTTTGCTACATTGAAAGTCATATTTGGTCCTCGGAGCGAAACTAGCATAGCTGTATAAAAGCTCAAAGTGTTAGTTGGCTCAATGTACATAATTACTTTTAGGCAAGCGTAGCTTAACCTGATCGATTGACCCGTGCGGCTGTTATTACCCTTTGAAATGGATGATGGGTCGTAATGTAACTTCTATACTTTGTCAAAAACCTTAATGTTTATTTCCAAACTAAATGTAAAATTGTCTAGTTCATAAGCGATGTGATTCTAGAATTTTAAGTCTGTGGCCAGCGAGGCATCGGAACGAATGAATTTCTCTATAGAAAAATAACATTCCTGTCTTGTTTATGTGTATTTATTATATAAAAATTTGTAATGTTTTATGCTTCGCCATAGGTCTGGTAAAAACAACTAATCATGAGGTTTAATAGTAGATTCGGTTGCTTTCAGAAACAAAAGGTATTTAAATGTCCATTTGACTGATGTTATTTAAAAAAAATCGGTCTTTACTTACTTAAGAATTTATGTACGCACAATTTGCAAAAGAATCGTGTATAGTCCACCTCGTAATTCCTTTACCACCCAAAGGTTAACACCCTCAGCGCCGGACCCTAAGTGTCCGTTCTTTCAAGTTTTTGACTAGTTTGTTTTTTGTACCGATTCCCAGACCATGTATACCGAACAAATGCGTCAGGCTAGAGGGACAATTCTCGTAATTTTAAGAACTAATTTCCCTACATTTTGACAAGTTTTTGATATTTGTTTGTCGCTGAGATGAGACTGCGACTAGATTTTGAACGTTTTAAATTACGAGAATTGGCTTTCTGGGCTTTCATTTTTGCGCAATAAATGTATAGAAAACGTGTTCCTAAAGGGTACACAGCGCATTTACAAAGCAGAAAGATGTGTATACTTTTGGATACACAATGTTCCAGACACTGTGTGACAAAAAATGCACATGGCGCCGAAGGTGTTAAAGGTGTCACTTATAATAATACCATGCCTATTTTATCCCACTGCTGGGCAAAGACCTCTTCTCATTCAGAGAAGGCACGAGCACTGATCATCACGCTTGCTCAAAACGAGTTGGCGATTTCTCAAAACCAAAATAATTAATTTCACATAAACCTACATGGGCACTTATGAAATGGCAGAAGCTAGGTGCACGGTTCCAATTCTTCGATGAAGAGCCGGCAAGAAATGTTTTTTCTAAAATAAAAGTAGCCTAAGTTACTCCTTATTACATCAGCTATCTGCCAGTGAAAGTCCCGTCAAAATCGGTTCAGCCGTTTCAGAGATTAGCCGGAACAAACAGACAGACAGACGGAAATTGTAAAAAATGTTAACAAACGAAAACAACGAGGTTGACTATAGCTAATTCTTGACATGTCTGAAAAAATGACAGTTACATTTTTGACAGCTGTCACTTTCTGCTCCTCATTCTTCTCTCAAGCCGCCATTTTAAAAATGGTTTGTTTATTCAAGTCTGTTACTAAAAACGTAATCTATAAAAATGGAAACTTATACCTGCTAAGTCGTCATAATTAACTTTTTCATCGAAATAACTTATGTAGATAAATGAATTTGTAATTTGCTATGCCCTTGGTAATTCCATAGTTTAATATAATCTGCATTCTTATTAAATTCACATAAAAACAGGGACTTAGTATTTATAAACTGCGAAGTTTTTATAAATAGACAACGGTTTGACAACAAAAAAAAAAAATCGCCCAACTGTCGCGCAATTATTGGGCGACAGTTGCGCCACAAACAAAGGCACATCAATCATATCCTAGTATTGTATTTGCTAATTAGTATTAAATTCCTGTGCCTTTGATTATAATGAAGCTTATTACTAAATGGGGTAAGCAGAGGCATGTAATGACTGAGTAGATATTGGAAAATATTTGTCAAAATTGTACTTAAAAAAATCGGTTACTTAACATTGATGTCTTACTTTGTATCTCGCGGCGGCACTAGTTGTATCTCGTGTCGTCATGGGATGTATCTCGCGGCGTCACTAGTTGTATCTCGTGTTGTCACGGGATGACGGGATGTATCTCGTGTTGAAAGGAGACGTATCTCGTGTCGGCATAAATTCTATCTTATGTCCGCACGAGCTATAATATCTCGTGCCGTGGTAAAAATATTAGTCAGTCGGCAAGGTGGTAGCCAGGCTGACTGTCCAGGGTTATCACATGGCGGATATTTTAAAGCACCTGACAATTCCTTATGTCAAGTTAAACGATGACGTTTACTTACACAGACATTGTATTTAAAAATTATAAAAGTGTAATGCAAAAAAAAGTAAAATAATGAATAGTGAAATTTGTAAAAAAAAAATGGATGAACCGAAAAATACTGTAATAAAAAAAATACTTAGTAACTTTGTAAACAAAATCAAAAAATATTGCATTGAAAATGTAAAATTGTTAAAACCTGACTGATTGTATTTGTTTTCCTTCAGAATGACTCACATTCCCTAATTATAAAACATGTATGGCGCTACAAGGGTCTTTTGCCGCGTTGCCAAAATCGGATCTAACGACGCCATCTTGTTTTTTTTAATACAATTCCTGTGAGTCCATGTTCGCACGGAAGTAAGGGCGTTCGCTACGTTAAGCGTGCACACGTGGCGTGTGCCCACCTCGCGTGTTTGTATTGAAAGATAATATGTACAGCGCTCTCTGCCGCGCGTGCGACGGGGTTGTACGCGCAGTGCGCGTGCGCAGTGCACCCGCCACGTGCGCACGCGTGGACGTAGCGAACGCGCTAAAAATATCGCGGCCGGATTTTATCGCGCATTGGATTTTCAACTGTCAGTGTTGAGCCGAGCATAGAGAATCTAACAGAGTGCATTGCAGCGCGTCTAAAAACCACACTGTTTGATTTTTAACTTTCGGCACTAAGAAAGAGCGTTGAAAATCTAGTGTGCGAAAAACGAACCCCTTGCGTACCTGGGCTGACTCACAAAATGTTTACCAAAACCGCCTTGTAGCACTTTGCGTTTCCACCAGAGATGTGCGAGGATGCGTAGCGAGGGATGTGTGTGAAACTAACCCATAACATCGCTTCATTTTCATAGCTTGAACTAAGTTAGCGTTGTTCTTGGTTAGTTTTACACACATTCCTCGCTATGGTGGAAACGCAGCCTTACAGTACCCTACCCCGCGTATCTGCGGAAAAATGCGCACACGCATACAAAAGCAATCGATCGCAATGCGTTTCATTTTGACAGCTCAACCACGTCCATTGCGTTATTCCCGTTGTTGAGCAGATGATTTTTTCAAACCTACGAAGCAATGAATTGTTCGAACTCTGATTGTGAATGAATGTGTTACGTAATTAGGGAGCTGGCGTATCAAGTTTTTAAAAAAGTTCAGCTTTGTATTTTGTATAGCGCCGTCTCTGTCACTCATACCTGTGCGTCTCTTTCTACAGCTCGGTGTGTCATTTAGTCCGCCTGATTTTGACGTACGGGCAATTTTATTTCGCGCACTTGATTTTGAACGCTTTGCTTTGCGCAGAGAGTTGAAAACCCAAGTGTGCTTTCTTGACAAAAAAAAAATTAAGCCCGGGTACTGTAAATTCGACTCTATATTAATTTTGATGGCGTATTTTTTTCAATGACAGCTAAAATTCTGTACCTAAAATAAATGTCTATAATAAAATACTGTAAATAGTTTTGTGATAACAGAAATAATGATTTTATGTAATTATTTTGTAATTTCTAGTTTATTTTATATATTTTTAAGGTCGTTTTTTTTTGTAATAAATAATGAATGAATAAAATAAAACATTGTTTCGAATAAAAGTTTTTTAATTGAAATAACAAAATATTTTTTTAGTAATACATCGATTTTGATTTAGGTAAATAAGTACTTACATGATGATAATAAGTCTATAATGTTCCCACTACTGGGACACAGGCCTCCTCTCCGTGAGAGGGAGTGAGCCAAAATAAGTACATACTAGGATTTAATAGTCAAAACCTTGGCAATAATTTACTAAGCAGAAATCTATATGAATCTATATGGCTAAAATACACACTTGTATCCCGGTAGGTATAGACAGAGTTATACAGGGTGTCCCTGGAAATATGGATCAAATCGAATAGGGGCGTGGACAAGTTCAAATCCAAACGTTTTAAAAAATCTTTAAAAAAAAGTATCAGGGCTATCAATTTAATTTTTTAGATAGTCCTGATAGTATTTATTTATGATTATTTTCTTTGAGCACTATGCGAAGTGGTTGAAAAAAAAATCGGTGATAACTTTTGAACCGTAAAAAAATTCACCGACATTCTCAGGGTTCAAAAGTTTGGAAATGACCTTGCCCACGCCCCTATTCGATTTGATCCATACTTCCAGGGACACCCTGTATAGTACACGGAGTAGACCCACATATCGCCAAATATGTTTTAGGGCCTTCACTCGAACTGTCAGGCCGAAAGAAGTGCCTCGCAGTGTTCCACGTGCGCCTTTATGGGAGAATGTGCGGTCGTGGGATCGGTCGCACCAGTCGGGGGTCCAGCGAATGTACTATCGCGGACACTCCCGCCTAACCACCACTAAGTTCAGTTTTGCATGCACTCTAAAAATAGAAGCGCTCTCTAGTAAGCGCGCCAAGGTCAAATAGTTCGTCCGTAAAATTCACAAAAGGAGTACACGTGATGCGTCACTAAGCTGCGCAGTGCAGGTTGCAACTAATTGCTTTATCGCTTTCCTAATAGACGAAAACTTTAAGGGGACGTGGTTTAGCGCCGCCGCAGGATTTAGGCGAAAAAATTTTGAAGTAGTCAGGCGGAAATAGCCGTGATGGTACAAGTATCTCCCGGGCCCCCGACTTATGGTAGAAGGAACTGGCGTTTTAGTCGGTAGGAGTCCGACTTAAACCTCCGTTCTTCCCACACTGAGGGTATCCATGAGTATTTCCCCAGGGGAAAAAAGGGCCTTAGCACAAAAAATTCCTCCGCCGCGAAAATAATGATGAGAAACCGCTCAACGAATTCCGCTAAGCAACATTACTACATTATGTCGCGGAACATCATGAAGAGTCAGTTAAATTGTAGCAATTAGCACTTAGATTCCTGCTTATTCACAGACTAGAGTACATTAATATAGTAGTAAAATACAATATAGTTAAATATGATACATGGTGAGTAAACATCGACTGATGACTCTCATATATCTCTCCCAAACGCTCTTCAAATCAGCTTCCCTGTGAAACGAAAAAATATGTTAGTCCATTATCTGGTTGCGGCGCGGTGAACGAGACACAAAATCAAAATAACTCGAACTCAAAGCATTTATTTCAATTAAACCAATTACAGGCACTTTTGTATTTTCAAGGGGTCGGTCAGTCAGAAAGATGAAGCTAGTTGCCCATTCGAAAGCGTAGGTACCTATTGAGAAGAACGGGCAAGAAACTCCATGGACACTCTTTTAAATCAAAATAATATGGTTACAAAATCTTGGTTACATCATTCATGCTAAAAATTATACATGTGAGAACGATGCAGAACGTTAAAAGCGTCCATAATGAAATGATGAGAAAAAACAACAATTCAAATATTAAAATAAAATAAGCCATGGCAGCAAAGAGATGACCAGTCCCTACTGACGGCGCCTGTTCACGAACGTGACGCATGTATTAGCACCATTGAGCTCATATTATATAGCTAGGTGCACGGTTCTGAGTCGACGTTTCCTATGGAGAAGAGCCGGCAAAAAACCACGCGGTTACTCTTTTAAAACAATTGGTTTTTTCTCAAACATGCTTGGAAATTTGAGCATTATTTTGACAACCTTCTTCGAGATAAATCGAAAATGCTGTACTGGCCAAATACATGCGAGCAGCGGCCGGCAAAAGTTGTATGAAAATCCATATCTGTCGTGGTTTAGCGGCAAAATATTGTAAAACATTTTAAAAGAGTACCTAACGGTGGAGTTTCTTGCCCATTAAAAACTACCTTTTGAAAGGGGCGACTAGAATCAATTCTATTTTAATGTAAATTTTGACGTTCAAAAGTGCCTTTTATGTGCCTATTTGAAATAAATGCTTTGACTTTGAAATAAATTACATAGTAAACTCATATCTGTCGTGTAATTTAAAAATGGAACGATTTTTTACTCCGAAACATGCAACCAAGGAGGTGACTTATCAATGGTTTTATTTAACTTTCGAACTGGCTTGCAAATAGCTCACATACAGTATTTTTATCTCACGAAGCAACACGCGCTTTACTTGTAGTTACCAAATACACAAAACACGCAGTGAATGTGTGCGTGAAGACTAGTAGCGTCAGCACGTAACATACAGGAAGATTTTTTTATCACCATCCAAATTTTTACAGGGTCTTCTACCCATGAATATGAACAACTTTCACTATGGGACCAACTCAGAAATCACGAAAAGAAAATCAGCTGTTTCATACATTTTGGTCAAGTAGGTATTGAACTTTTGTATTAAACAGCTGATTTTTTTTCGTGATTTCAGAGTTGGTCCCATAGTGAAAGTTGTTCATATTCAAGGGTAGAACACCCTGTAAAAATTTGGATGTTGATAAAAAAATCTTTCTGTATAAAAAAATATATAAATATTAAATTCATGGTTACAGTTTGTGCGTCTATGTGAAACCCTGTATTACGAAAAAAAAAAAAAAATTAAACCCAATACACCTCAATACATCCATCTGCAATGCACACTGCTCGTAAGCACTCAGGAACTGCGCTAAATCAGTTTTGGGCCAACCACCCAATCTTAGTGGTTCTACACACCTGAAAATTAAAACAATATATTTAAATAGTAAAAGTGCGTAGAGCTGCACACCCCAACCCAATTTCAAGTTAAACAAATATCAACTTTATTTCAATGTCAATTAAGTTGATTTCAGAGTGCACTATTGAAAAAGTTATAAAAATGTTTGAAGTTGTAGCGTAAACTGAACTTTATTGTGTAGGAATTAAAGTTATTTTTCCATTAATTCATATTTGTTTACATTTTTGGCAAATAACTCGCGAAAAACGAGTCTGACAGTCGGGCTGGTCCACAAATTCAAAGGTCGCTCAGGGCGCTATGGAGTGGGCTATGCTCGGAGTTTCTTTGAAGTACTCGTATAAAATAAAAAAAGAAGTTATCCGAAAAAGAACCGGAGTTAGCGACATAGCTTGCAGAGTAGGCAAGCTGAAGAGGCAGGGGTCTGGCCATGCTTGTCCAAGGACCGATGGCCGGTGGAGCAGACGAGTCTTGGAGTGGGAGCCCCCCTGCCATGGTAGTGCGACGACCTTAAGAAGGTGGCGCTAAGATGGACCGACGACCTCAAAAAGGTGGCTGGGACGGACTGGATGCGGAAGGCGGAGGACAGGGTGTTGTGGCGCAGCCTGGGAGAGGCCTATGTCCAGCGGTGGACCGCGATAGGCTTAGTTGGTTGATATGCTCTTTTACCCTTTACTTTGACTTTTGACTTTAAAGCCTCTGTATTTACCCTTGGTAGTTATATGCCTCTTTTTTACCCTTGATTACAAAAAGCCTCATATTTACCCTTGGATTCTATAAAGCGTTTTGTAATTACATTAATTTATTAAACTTGGGTTTTAAAAGCATATTCAACTGACTCCAAGTTATGAAAGTCTCTCTCACAAAAAAAAAAATTGGAATTAATTTTTGCCTTTTAAGAGAAAAGGTCAACATGGCCATAGAACACACAAGACAGGGAGGTTTTGGAAGAAAAAAGGGGCGGTCTTTGCACAGCAGTGGGACACAATATAAGCTAAGGAAAAAAAAGAAAGACAAGGAATTGATTCTTCTCTTGCGTAGTGATAATTGTGATAACTCACCTCTCAAGCAGATCAATGAATAAGGACCTCAGTTCCCTGCCTCGATGTAGGTTACACGCCAGACCGACCAATGCGCGAGTGTATAACCTAGAAAACATATTTAATTATTACATTATTTAAAAATAGGTTTGTAGGTAAATAGAAAAGTAAGAAAACTTAGGTATGTCATTATAAACAGTTCTAACAGCAATTTCTCAGTTTAAAGTTATTATAAGTAATGTTTACAACAATTTCATTAACATTTACAGCAACAACATTTACAGTTTTTATTTATTAAGTTTTATTTAAGTTTTTGAACCTACTAAGCGAGCGAAAGTGATGCAACTACTTTTGAAACGCAAAAGAAGAGTGATGGCTATAATGTGCGTGCGCTCGGAATAAAATTACGTATGTGCCAAAACGAATTTAATCCTTTTTTAACAAAATAAATTAATTAAATTTAAAACTACTTTATGATATGATAATTCTCTATAATTTTAAGTCTAATTGTAAGCTGTTATAACTACACTATTGTATTAGGTAAGCCTGTAATGATTTGTGTTTTGAAATACCTAAATAAATGTAAAAACTGCAATTTCATATTAATATTATTTTTTGTTGATATGCAAGTAGATATGTATTTCTTACCTGAAATTGAGTTCCAATTCTTGATAAGACTTCTCCAATAATTTTGGTCTGAGACGCATGCAGATCAAACTGAAAAAGAAATACAATTACTGAATTAGAATATAATAAATATGTCATCACTAGCTTCTGCCCGCGACTTCGTCCGCATGAAATTTCACCCACCCCCCATTCACCCTCTTAGGGGTGGAATTTCGAAAAACCTTTTCTTAGTGGATACCTACTCTTCACAAAGAACACACCCTCCAAATGTCATGTCTCTAGGACCAGCGGTTTAGGCTGTGCGTTGATATATCAGTCAGTCAGTCAGGAATTTGAATTTTATATGTATAGATGATCTGCCTAACCTTGGTATGGGCAAGTGTTACAGAGGAATGAGGAAAATGTCGTGAGGAAAGTTTTGAGTATGAATGTCGATGGCTATAAGAGTAGGGGAAGACCAAAGAATCGATGGATGGACTGTGTGAATGATGATATGGTTAGAAAGGGGGTGACTACCGAGATGACGACTAATAGAGAAGTGTGGTAGAAAAAGACATGTTGCGCCGACCAGAAATAAATTTGGATATGGGTAGGAGTGTAGCGGTATCTACAACGCCACATGCGAACAACGCGTCATACTTTTGACGTGACGTCACGCAAATCCTGCATCTCGCAAGCAGAGTTTACCGCGCAACTGGCATAGATACAACAGCCCGACATGAATCATAGGGAAGTTGCCCGCCAGACACAACACCCGTCTGGTCGGAGGATCCTCCCTTTTCTGTAGAGTATGGGTGAACTTTACACCCTGTTCCTCATATCGCTATAGGAGAACCTTCATTAATACTGGTATTCAGATGCATCCGGTTAGACTGGAAGCCGACTCCAACATAGTTGGGAAAAGGCAGGCAGATGATAATGATAGCAGGAGAACCTTCTGCCAATTGTCGGCTTCCAGTTTAAACGGATGCAGGTGAATACTAGTATTTTTCATGGTAGATCCTGGATGGGGCTGGCACAGGAGCTTGGGGATTGGCACAAGAAAAGAGAGGCCCAGGAGTGGATGAAGTCGGGCTGTAGATGATGATGACATGGAGCGACTGCCTATCTGTCCTCCACAACCCAGTTACTGGGTAAAGGTCATAGCACACATATCAACTCGGAAAGGCTTCGTCACCGTATCAACTCGAGCCATTCAGTATTCTTTGTATGAAACTCCCTACTGCATTTCACGCACAATGGTCCATTTGAAGGACTAAGTGCGGAAACCAAACCCATAACATAGAACTCCCTACTGCAACGCACACTAATCGGAATCGTAACGTAATCGCCTCGCCTCGAGACAAGCTTACGAACCGCGGTGCGGTGCGTTACGGCTCGTCCCCGCGCTTACGTCTCTCCGTAACCGAGCTTACGTCTCTTCGACCACCCTTGCCCCTCTCACCCCTCCCGCGGCCTGCAGCACCATCAACCAGCGGTCGGCGAGCCGTAAGCGCGGCGTCGCCTAGCCGTAGCCGAGTCGACGTATCGGAGCTTCTGGTCCGCTTTGGTTACGTGCTTACGTTAGGTTGACGCCTGTTTGACGGTGAGGCGAAAGGCGATACGGTGATGATTCCTTACCGAGTTGATATGTGTGCTATGACCTTAACACGATACCTTGGTTAGACCGGTTGTCAGACTTTTGAGCTTTTGACTACCTGCAACGACTGTCAAAGATCTACGAATGACAACCAGGACCAAAGGCTTAGCGTGCTTCCCGAGGCACGGAGGGATCTCGATATGCATTAGACGGTCACCCATCCACGAAGCGACCGCGGCAGCTTGCCATTATGGCCTGTAAATGATACTATAATACTCACTGCTTATGCTCCTTCTCCTTATCCAGGAGTATGCGCAATTCCCGCAGCTCCAGCAGGAACTCCCTGTCCATCTCCGTGTCGTAGTACTCGGGGCCCGTGCAGCTGTACGTCCAGCTGGTCATTATAGCCTGCAAATAACAATAAGAACGTTATCTATTAGGGTAAAAGTACCCTAAGGCTAGGTCATTTTGACCCTGTTACCCTAGGCTTCAAATAATCTCGATGACTGATTGTAAACAGTAAGAAAGATTTTCTTATTCATAACAGCCGACTTGCTTCCCGAATTAACAAAGGTCAAGCATTTAAACTAAATTTATCTACACCCATGCTATAAATCCTCTATAAAAGTTTCTGAAACAGTTAGCTTATTGCCAACATTAAAACAACCAGTGTCATAGTAACCATAATATCATCCAAACGAGTGTTATTATGTTGTACAACATTTCATTATGCAACTCGTTTTCAAAAAAAGTACATTGTCATGCACGCGCGTTTCACTACCACAGCGCAGTAATTTAAAAAAGGAACTTATAGGTTATTCGAATTAACGTCGTATCCCGCCGGCCACCATTTTTGTTCAATATTAGTATTGCAAAAAAACTGTTTCAGAACCTTTTTTTAGAGGATTCATATTATGGGTGTAGATAAAGTCTTGTATGCAACTGTACATAATTAGTTATTAAAACACACGTTGCATAAATAACTATTATAAGAAGCTCACTTGTGCGCAATGATAGTAATCATTGAATGTCAAGTAGGTAAGCTTCCTCTTCGCCGTTTCAAACCGCATACACGCGATGAATACCACTGCTCCGTACTTTCTGTAAATTAAAAAAAAAAGCTAAATTTTCATAGTTAAAACTATTCGACACTCCTCACGAAGCTTCATTAATGAAGACGATTAAGAGAATTAATAAATGACGATTCAATATCGCGAAAAAAAATCAGGTCTTCACTACATTTTGACGAGTTATGTGAACATAAATGCAAGGAACAGCTGATATTTTTTTTCGCAATTTTAGGTTTAGTCCCATAGTAAAAGTTGTTCATAATGATGAGTACAATGACCCCTTAAAAGGATGCCCATGAATTTAATTTCATCCTGTAGATATCAAGCAGTTTCCCGGGCAACTAGCTTGTTTCTGAATAACTGGATCAACTCTCTGATCAAATAACTGATGGACTATGTTAAACAATGGGGCGATAATGAATTCTGAAGAAATTGTCGCGCTATAATATTTTTTTTTTCTCAATCATGCTTGGAAATTTGAGCATTATTTTGACAACCTTCTTCGAGATAAATCGAAATTGCTGTACTGGCCAAATACATGCGAGCAGCGGCCGGCAAAAGTTGTATGAAAATCCATACCTGTCGTGGTTTAGCGGCCAAATAAATTACATAGTAATTTACACGTTCGTCCACCTTTGCCTCTTTTGCTGGCCGCTGCAGTAATGTACTATAACGTGACAATATTATCGTGAACGTCTACGGCATCACGACTACGTACACAGGGAAGTAAAATGTATGGAAATACTGGGTGTCTCGTAAGTCGACGTCAAGCCGGAATGGGTAATAGGCCAAGTCGTAATAGGTATCAGAAACATATTTAAAAAAATCTTTGGAATAAAAAAAAATTAACCCATTCGCTACGGCGATAAAAACTACGATTATTAGCCAGGTGCTGGACTTTTCGTCGCGAACGTCGATGGGCGTCCTCCGCACCTCATTAGGATAATATGGAACGCTGATTTATTATATATTTGTATTTAAAAAACAATGAGCATATATTGCAAGTATAATTTTTTGTGACTTGTTTTTGCCAATATAAAACAATTAAAAAGAAACGCCGATGGGCGTATTTCGCACCTAAATATGAAATAAAAAAACGCCGAAAGGCGTCCGCCGTAGCGAATGGTTAAATAAAAACATTTTTTGGAATGCTTATTATATGCGCCAACTTTGAATGTTACTTGCCAAACTCGCATAGTACATTTTTTCAGTACAGTCAGTCAAAGTTTGACAAAATATTAATTTTGAATATTTGGTTGCGCAAAAAGTGACATTTAAATGCCAATAATTTAAAAAATACACAACATAGATTTTTTTATGTTTTGGCCTATTACCCGATTCGGGCTTAACGTCGACTTACGGGACACCCTGTATATGAAGTAATATAGTCACGTTAGAAATAATATCGTCACATTAGAAATTACAGAAGCGCACAATACCTACCTTATAAGAGTTTTAGTTTGTGTCCAATATTTAAGTTTCAACAATATTTATGTATCCGGAATGAGGTGATTCGGCAGAGAACCAAAGTTTTTGACATAGCTCACAGAATAAGCAAGCTAAAGTGGCAATGAGCCGGCCATATTAGCCTTAGAACCGATGACCGTTGGGGTAGACGTGTTCTTGAGTGGAGACCGCGAATCGGTAAACGTAAGGGAGGACGCTAGGTTAGATGGGGCGACTATTTTCGCAGGGTGGCTGGTAGCAGGGTGAATCTCCAGAAAATATTATTTTTGAGTAAATTTTGTGGATTCTTGAAAACCTGCGTGTATCGCTCATATTTTTTAACAGTATTGATAGGCATGTTCAGTTTACAAGTTTTTTATTAGACTTACTGCAGATAAACAAGAATTTAAAGAAATATTATTTTTTTTTTGTTTTACTATTGTTGAGGATAATGATTTAGTGAGAAAAATGATTTTCAAGCTTAGAAAAATGACCCAGCAGCTGGATTAGAGTTGCCGAAAATCGAGCTGAATGGCGTGCAATAAGAGACGCCTATGTACACCAGTGGACTACTGTAGGCTGATGATGAAGTATCAGAGGACGACTTACTTGGCCAACGGTTCAGACAGCAAGAACGTGCTTCTAATATTAGCGACCACATTCCCCGGCATTTCTTCCACTGCCTTGAACACTCGACGAACGTTGTCGAACTGACGTCGACAACAGCGGAGCGGGGCGCCTGAGCGTTCCGCTACCTATAATAATAATAATAATCTTTATTTTTTATCAAAGAGCCAAATACAATTTTTTCCAACTCAATCAAATTAAACACTAAAACAATGGAGAAGTATAACGCTACATATGCATTATTTGAGACAGAGTGAACGTCTGTGTCTGTGCTAGTATAAACTGTGTTACAGACACAGGCGCCTTCCTCTTACAGTTCAATGACAAATTGCTGCACTTAGTAGGAGTTTTGGTAGACTTAAAACCCAGTTCAACGTAAGTACTTAACTCCTATCAACATTTATGAAAGCAAGGAATAGGTGTATGTGGTGTGGGTGTATGTGTGTGTGTGGGGGTGTGTGTGAGGGTCGGTGTGTGTGTGTTTGGTTGTGTGTTTCGTATATGTCACAGTATAAAATGAATAACAAAGGAGCAGTTTAAATCTGTTTTTAGATGCGCTAGTACGATTTCTTTGCAAAGAATTGTTCAGTCTCATCGTACGTTAACTGTTGGAGAAAGCTACTACTAACTACAATTTTACATTTACGTCTACGTAAAGAATATATGTTGCAGGTTTCGTTTATAGTGTTATAAATATACCTGGGGACAGCGAATGATAAATTTAGAGATGTATTTGTGACAGGTGAATTATAATTAGAAAAATGTATTGGGGCAGATAAATAGGAAAATGTATTGGGTCTAAAAACCCGAATGATGGATGACAATATGTATTACCTCATCTAAGTCCTTCCTGTGTCTAGAAGACAGTTTCCTTCCGAGCAGCTCCCTGATCACAGTATCATCAAGATCATAATATCTGAAAAGAGGAATGCCATAGTGAGAATGTATCTGCTTTTGGTTCAACAAAGGACTTTGAAGGTCCGTGGCGTACCGACCTGGCCGCCATTTTTTTTTTCAAAATGGCGACCACGCATTAAACCTATATAAATCAATAGCTGACATCAATGCAAACAGAAAACATTATAAGACCAAACCCCGTAAAGTGTCACGTTCCCGTGGCCGCCATTTTGAAAAAAAAATCAAAATGGCCCAAACCCCGTAGTGTCACGTTCCCGTGGCCGCCATTTTGAAAAAAAAACAAAATGGCCCAAACCCCGTAGTGTCACGGTCTCGTGGCCGCCATTTTGAAAAAAAAAATCAAAATGGCCCAAACCCCGTAGTGACACGGTCTCGTGGCCGCTATTTCGAAAAGAAAAATGAAAATGGTGCAACAGTAGGTATGCCAGGTTCCATATAAAAATCTTCAATCTCCTTTATTTTCTTTCTTTCTTTCTAGATTTATGCAATGCTATTAAAAATAACAAAAGTTACGACCATCTTTGCAAAAATAGTTGAACATTATTTTACTGGTGGGTATGCAAATTTTCTGCTTTATTAGTTTGGCCATCGAAATCGTGAATGCTGAGCACGGTGTCCTGGGTTCGATCCTCAGGTCGGGCAGTGTTCTTGGCTTTATCCAAATGGAACCAATGGACCATTTCAGACATCAATCTACATGGTCTTCACATGATCTGACCAAGATTATGTCTGGACTTTAAAATATTGTGAACTTTCGGTCTTTCTTCTCAAGAGTAGTCAGATAGGAAACGCCAACATTATTTAGCTTATTTATTTATATTATGACGTATAAAAATGATTTCGATATCCTATTTACAGATTAAACAATTTCAGTACATTACATGTGAATTTTGCTTTACCAGTCCGAATCTGGATTTCTACTTACTTTTCAATGAGCATCTGTTTGGTAGCCTCGTCAATTTGGAAAATCATCTGTTCTGATAACTTCGAAGGTACTGTGAGCAAGCGCTCCAGAAGGGCGAATGTCCTGCAATTCAAGAATGTCACAATTTACATCGATCATCATCTGCCTAGCTTTTTCTCAACTATGTTGGGGTCGGCTTCCTGTACCAGCCGAGTACCAGTATTTTACATGGACCGACTATCTATCTGACCTCCACAACCGAGATACTGGTTAATACGAAACCCCTTGGTAAGACTGGTTGTCAGACTTTCGGGCTTCTGACGACCCGTAACGACTGTCAAAGATAACACTTCGTAACCACAAGTAAAACGCGCTCCGCTTCGTGAGATAAAAATACTGTGTGTGTTGGATCATTTAGCTCCCTTCAAAATGGTTGAGCTGACTGGTGCTAATACATGCGTCATGTTCGTGAACGGGCGCCGTCAGTAGGGACTGGTCATCTCTTTGCTGCCATGGCTTATTTTAATTTACTATTTGAATTGCTTTTTTTACTCGTCTTTTCATTATGGACGCTTTTAACGTTCTGCATCGTTCTCACATGTATAATTTTTAACATGAATGATGTAACCAAGACTTTGTAAACATATTACTTTGATTTAAAAGAGTGTCCATGGAGTTTCTTGCCCGTTCTTCTCCATAGGTACCTACGCTTTGGAATGGGCAACTAGCTTCATCTTTCTGACTGACCGACCCCTTGACAATTCAAAAGTGCCTGTAATTGGTTTAATTGAAATAAATGCTTTGAGTTTGAGTTTGTACAGGAAATTAGTGATAAAATGACTTAGAAAATACTCACCCTCTTGTCTTCTGGTATTGATTGTAATTTAGTTGATGAATTTACCTGTAATGGTCCAGGACATCGCTAGCAATGAGTTCCACGGTAGCTCCATGCTGCTTGGCGAAGTCTCGCTTGTGTAATGTGGAAACGGCTTCACTTGCTGGAAAGTCATGATGTAAATATGAATATCATATCATCAGTTGTAAGCATATAACAGGACTTGGGTATAATAAGCCACTTCAACATAAATTCCGGTTGGTTTCGAGCCCGAGTAGGCGCTTCCTTTATGCAAATATTTTCATCACCACTGCTCTCAATACGGTGAACAAAAACATTGTGAGGAAACCGGCATGTCCTAGAACCAAAAATTCAAAGACATGTGACATCTAGCAATCCGCACTGGGCCCGCGTGGTAGATTATAGCCCACTCCGTCTTGAAAAGAGGATGCCTGTGTCCCAGCAGTGAGAACATTATAGGCTGATTATTATAACATAAATTACGATCTTTGTTCTTAGGAATATTGCCTATATACCTTATTTGGCAAGTTATTGACCCGCCTATTTTATTTGCAGCCTTTTTAAATATTCCCCATATTTAAAAAGGCTGCAAATAAAATAGGCGGACACAGAAAAAGCAGGCAACTCCCTCCCTTTTCTCCCGAAAAGGGAGGGAGTTGCCTGCTTTTTCTGTGTCGGTCTCTCTTAGAAACAATTTGTCAGTGGTCCATAGTAGGGGCAGTGGTAGCCCAGCGGTAACGGCCGTGACTTAGAGGTTAAGTCGTAGGTTCGAACCCAGACAGGTGCTTTACTTTGAATAAATTATTTCAACACCACTGCTTTCAAAAAGGTGAAGGAAAAATTGTGAGGAAACCAGCATGTCCTAGAACTGAAAAAATTTCGACATCTACCCAACCTGCACTAGGCCTGCATGGTGGATTACGACCCACTCCCTCTCACAGAGAGGAGGCCTGTCCCAGCAGTGGGAACGTAGGCTGATTATGCTATGCCTTAAGGTCTAGATTTGCTTGGAGTCACACATGACAATACATTTAGTTGTAGCCATAGAAGATGAAGCATGAACCAACCTCAGTCTTCAGTTTAAAAATAAACAGTTTTATAAGCAGTATTATTATATTTTCCCATAATAGATACCTAGATATAACCTCAGACAATTAAGAATGACAGGTATCTACCTGCCATTCTGAATAATGACCTGCACATTTGTAGATAATATAAAATTTGATACTATGCCAACGCTTTTATCAATAATAATAAATAATAATATTCCACAACTATCACACAACGCCATCTAGTCCCAAGCTAAGTAGAGCTTGTGTTATGGGTACTAGACAACTGATAAACATACTTATATATTTCTAAATACATACATATTATAGATAAATTACACCCAGACACAGAACAAATGATCGTGCTCATCACACAAACATTTGTCCTGGGTGGGAATCGAACCCACAACCTCCGGCATAGGAGTCAGGGTCACTAACCACTACTAGACCATCAGGCCTGTAATCAATGGTGTCTCATACAATCAATAGTAGGTATATCAACAATAAATTATTGTTGGTGTTTAGAAAAGTTTTGACTTAGTACCTATGTGTATCTTCACAATGTAGCCCTGAATAAATCATCCTGTTAAATTCTAGTCCCGCAGTAGGGCAGTGAATTATGACAGTCGAGAAATTTTGAAATGGTTTTTAAACAAACAATTATGTAGTTGCATTTTTGGAAGGTTTTTAGGTTAGTAAAGCTATTAATTTCCAGAAACTATGGAAAACTGCATTGTAATCCCTTGATTTAAAAAAAAAAAAATTTAAAAAATGCACTGTTTCTAAGAAGAAACAGTGCATTTTTTAAATTTATTTTAGTTATTTGGTTGTTATACTATGTTAGTTAAATTAAATTGATCACCAGCAGGCATTTCGATCCTGGATAGTGAGCTTCTGCTACTCCTAATTTTATAGAGTTCATAATTATAGAGAGTAAGTATTATATTGGGGTAAGATCTTACGATCAAAATTTCTAGATAATAACACTATCACACTAATGCCGCGTTCCGAGTTAAGACTGTAATCAATATTATCGATTTGAGCGTGCTTAAACCTAATTCGGTACGGGTTTAAGCACGCTCAAATCGATAATATCGATTACAGTCCTAACTCGGAATGCACCCTAATATTATAAAGGCGAAAGTTTGTGTGAGTGTGTTTATATGTTTGTTACTTCTTCACACTCAAACAGCTGGACCAATTTTGATAAAATTTTGTATGGAGGTAGCTGACACCCTGGATTAACATATAGGCTACTTTTTATCCCGATATTCCCTCGGGATCGACAATAACGCGGGTGAAACCGTGGGGCGCAGCGAGTTTGGCAATATTTGGCCAAGGTAGGTAGTTGTGGTAAACTTGGCCAAATATTGCCAAATTATCTGGAAATTTGATTCGTACGGTCTTACCCCAGCGTCGAACTTACCCCAACATACTTTACTTACCTACTCTCTAGTGGCTCTGGTATAACAACAACTAAAAAATTACTATTTAGACAGAAACTGACCACAAACTTTCATGCAATATCTCCTTACATAAAACAGATCCTAAATCAGCTAAATATAGAATTTCTATTAGATTCCAAAGAGATAATTGATGATAACAAATATTTCGTTTATTGGACAAATACTTACAAGAACATCCTTCAATCCACAGCTGATATATCTCAGGATCAATTAAAGTGTAATTACTAACAAATACATCCACTTCTGTGTACATTTCTGTTTATTTTTATTAATTTTCGCAATCTAAGATACGACTACGATTTTCGACCAAAATATGTTTTGACACTGACAGTTAAGGTCGTGTTACTTACATAAAAAAACTGAAAAAAAAAAACGTATTTTTTCCGTAAGATGGTGTATCCGCACCCTAAATTACAGAGTGAAGTTAGCCACAAGTACTGCTGACAGCTGGAAATACGTTCGGAAAACTCTAACTTGAAAAAAATGTAATCATGTTACTAATTTCTATATAAAAAAGGTTTACAGCAGCGTTACTATTATTATACTTTGGTGAACTTTAGTGGAGAACGCTCAGATTAAAATTATTCAGATTGCTTTTAACCTTTAAATTATTATTGAGAACTAAAGACGAATAAGATCTAATGATGCTCTATAGTTTCCGAACGTAAAACAATAATGAAAGATTGATTTTTTTCGTGAGCGTTTGTTGAAAATAATGAGATTAGAGTACTTGTAGAAAGTATTGTTTTTAGTTCATAAATATGAATTAAATGTAAGTAAGTACTCATTTTAATCTTAATTTATAATAATCCTTTCCTTAAAAGGACCGTGTTACACACAAATTCGGAGATACAGCGTCAAGTTTTTTTTTTGTACAATCCAAAAATAGATATGGCCTGTAGGAAAATCACTGATTTTAGGCCGTAACCGCTTTTTATTATTTTTGATAACACAGTACAACTCGTCCAACTTAACTGTGCACCTGGCGCTGTGACGTTACTCTGTCGTACTGTTTGAAAATAAAAGTAAACTTCGTAAAAATATTTTGTACGATTTTTTTTTTCAACATGCATAGGTATAGTTTTTATCTTAATGATAAATATAATAGATATAAACATTTCGCGCATAAACGCATTCCAGCGAGGTGCACACTTAAGTCGGACAGGCAGCAGGTTGCTTGAATTGTTGATTTCGTGTGTTGCTAAGGCCCTTCTTTCGGCAAAACCGGTATCAGTACACAACAAGCATAATTTTGTATTTTTCTTATAATTTCGGCATTTATGAAATATATTATTCACTGTTAATTGTAGTTGTACTAGATATCATTGGGATACCATAAAGTCAAGTCAAATCATTTATTTCAAATAGGCACTTTTGAATGTCAAAATTTCCAAAAAAAATAGAATTAGTCATAGTTTTTTCAGCAGTAAATGTGTACATTGTGTGTGAATTATTAGTCCTATCAGTCCCTATGATCACTACTCAATATCTTTATTGCTTTACCATAATGTGTACTTAGGTGGGAACTATATAATTTAGATCATTACGGACCCTGTTGGGCACAGCTAAAGGGTAGGAGAGAGGAAGCCCTGTTTTTGGAGATAATTAAGTAGTTTTTGTGGGAACAAGATTTAACTTGCTTAATTATAATCAGAGTCCTTTAACCCTTCGTATGCTTAAATGTGGATCCATACGAGACACAATGGCTTTTTAATTGTGTCTGTAATTACGGCATTCAACCGGTTAAGTATAGATGTGTAGCTTCCTGGGTTTTTTCTTCCGGAATTTCTCAGCAGCAGTCCGGAGTTTGGACTAGTGTCTGGTTGATGGCAATAGGGTCGTCCCCGTGAGACTTAAACAAAACTGACGAAATGTGGGGCACCTCTGCCGAACCCTTTAGGGTTATTGGTGTGATGTTATGTAACTTTACAGGCTTCTGTATTAGCAGGTATTTTAACAAAATGATTCCAATAAGACCATGTCAAATTATAGGTTTCAAATAACATAAAGGTAGGCGTTATGCTCAAAATATGCAAGGGTATGACGGATGTTTCTGACATCCATAATGAGCTGATTGGACTTTATATACCGAACAATTATCTCTGTGGCAGAAAACATCGACTGCTAGCCGTGCCTTCGTGTCGGACTGTGGCCCGTGCTGCGTCCCCCGTACCTCGCGTATTGACCGCACTAAATAAGCTTGTGGAGGCCAACCCGGACTGCGATCTTTTCAACAATAAATTTGCCAATTTAATCTGTCAAGCTCCGCTAATGAGACACAATTGATTTTCTATTGTTTGGTCACCGATCGGTGTCCCGCGGTCCTTGAGCGGTTAATGGTTATGTGCCTCAATTATTGTGAAAATAATAGAATTTAATTGTTGTTATTAGTTTGTTTTATGTTAGTACTTATTAAAACTCTGATTTATGTAATTGGTTTCATAAGCCGTGTAAATCAAATAAATAAATAAATAAACACATGAAAGTACTGATCAACTTTTTTAATATTAAAATCAAGAAAAATGGCTTAAAAATTAACAATTTGGCATAAGGAATAAAGTCAAACTTAAATGTTAAAACTCCTTTTTAATTTATTGAATGTGATAATACTAGGGATGGGCCAAATATTTGTTTTATGTTCGGTATTATATTCAATAGGTTTACCGAACATTAATAATAATAATAATAATTTAATAATTTATTTATTTACTCAGACAAAGTCCAATATTGTTAGTTACAAAAATTATCTTACAAACTATGAGATGATTAATGATCGGTCTATTATTTGGCAAAAATTCAAACATGCTACCAAGTAATATTGTACATAAAAAGTTGCCTCTGTAAGTTTATAAGCATATAAGAACAATTACATAATTGTATCCATAACCAAGTGTGCAGTCTCTAAAAAAAATGTTCAGTCTTCCTTCCAATCAGGCGCGGTCGCAGCCCAAGATTTTGGGGGGGGTCATCATGGGTGCCGAGGAATATTTTAAGGGAGGTACATCTCCTCGTTGGTCTAGTGGTCGCAAGCGTTACTGCTGAGAATGAGGTTCTAGCTGGGTTCGATTCATAGGTCGGGTAAAGTGTTAAAGGGTTTTTCCATCAGAAATTTCTCAGAAGCAGCTTGGAATCTGGATTTGTGCCCGGTTGGCGGTAGTAGGCTCGCCCTCTATGACATTTCACTTAATAACTAGCGAAATGTGGGTGTAACTACTATATGAAGGTACACCCCTGCTCAACCTTTTGGGGGTTAAAGGCGTGATGATATGTTAAGGTTCATGTACATCTCCAGCTCCACATTACTTATGCTATTCAGGGACGCAGCTTTTACATAGGGGGTGTTACTTAAATGCTGCCAAATTGGTTGTATGTATTACAACGGCTATGTAGGGTGGGGCGAGCGAGCGAAGCGAGCTCGAAAATTTTGACAATCCGCCTCTGTTGATTAGGTTTTGTTTTATATTTTTAAGTAGAAATAAGAGTTACATTGTCGACTTATGCAGGCAAGCTCAAGCAGCTATCAGAAGCGAAAACGCAAGAGCGAGCGAAGCGAGCTCGAAAATTTTGCACATTTTCGGATAGGTTCGATTTTCTTTCGATCATTCGAAAAGGACTAGGAATTACTTGCTTTGTCGACTTCTGAAGAAAAGCTCAAGAACCAATGTAAATTGCAAGAACGAGCGTAGCGAGCCTGAAAATTTTAGCACCCCACCTTGAATAGTCTCTGTTTTCGTTTACCCATCATACAAAAAGAGAACTTACTTTATCGAATTATGACGAAAAGCTTAAACTCGTTTTACAGCAGTTTAGGTTTTGGAATCTGGCCTTACCTAAGCCTTTCAACCTTACGTACGAGCAGGGTGCCCAATATCCCGCATTTGCTTCGCTCGCTCTTGAATCCTAGATTCTATATTTTTATAACAGGCTTTTTAAAGAACAATATTTATTAGGCGCGTTAAAAATCCCACTGTCATTTCATAGTTTTAAGTTTTTACTTCAGTCGGCAGTCCCCATGTCTACCGATGTTCTTAATGTTTTTGAATATGCCAATCGGGGTTTTCGTGGCTCAAGTACAGTTTTGAGTTAATAAGGTAAGTAAATCATTCAGAGTCTCGACTGCTTGAATGATTTTGGGGGGGTCATGACCCCCACGACCCCCCCCCTCGGACCGCGCATGCTTCCAATAATTGTTTTTTTGGCAATTTACTTTTACAGTTTTGCTCATAAAAACAAACGCACGTGTCAATGTTTCGCCATTAACTAGATGATGCAATAACACGGTAGCAGTGACTTGCGCTACAACGCGCTCGACAAGCATTTAATTGGATTTTGGAGATGCACTATAAAGCGAATCAAATCGAGCCGAATACTCAACTGAATATTTGGTTAGGTAAACTTTTCACCAAACATTCGGCCGATTATTCTTATTTGGTAAAACCCTAATTCGACCCATCACTAGATAATACTCTCGTTAACACTACTGTTAAGAACTCATTTTATTTAATACTAGCTCCGCCCCGCGGTTTCACCCGCATAAGTGTCGATCCCGTGGGAATATCGGGATAAAAAGTAGCCTATATATGTTAAACCAGGGTGTCAGTTACCTCCATACAAAATTTTATCAAAATTGGTCCAGCCGTTTGAACGTGAAGAAGTAACAAACATAAACGCACACACCGCCTTTATAATATTAGTGTGATTCTTTCTTTCAGCACATCATGTCTGACGACTCTAAAGATGCGGACCAGCACATGCTGAACATGTTTGCCAGCGTGTGGGTGAAGGTGGAAGTTGAAGACGATGATGAAAACGACTCTGAAAGTCCTCTTGATGCTGACAATGTGTAAGTATTATTTCTTTTATAGTGACCGACCGAACACGGTTTTTAGCCGAAACCGTAACCGAACCTTTGTCGTCTCTCATAGTTTCGGCGGAAACTTATAAAATTAAGAAAAAGTTAGTTAATTAAATGACATTATTTCCCACTTTCGGCCGAAACTGGCCGAAACCTTTAGTCGGTCACTATAATATTTTTATTACTTATTTCATATTCAAATATAAAAAAATATATAAATAAGTACCTATGTATATTTAATGAATAAAAAAGTGTGACCGACCGTTTTGGTTTCGGCCAAAAAGTGGCCGAATCTTCGGCCCGACCGAAACTGTCTTAACTGAGGATTGATACAACAGCAGATGCATCTTAGCGACTGTGCGTGCAGCCATATTAAACTCATATGTTTCAGCGATTACTTCGACGCTGCATCGCGTTTGGTGACTCGTTCCGCTTGAGTACGTATGGTTTAAAAAATGTGTTTTTAATGATGCTTTATTGTTTGGTAAAGAGATAAAGCATTGCATTGCATTTTTATTTATTTATTGTCGCTGGGTACCCAATGATATTATAATTTTACACTTATAATATCATTGTAGGTACATATTTCGAGATTCCGATAAGCGATGAAATCGGTGATTGCTAAAGTTAAAATTTTGCATCGAGCATTAAAAACTAAATCGCTATTCGCAAATGTTAACAGTCAGACTCAGTACTCTTATAGGTAGTAAATGACTGTCAAAGTTGAAATTTTGACAGTTTTTCACACAAAATCTGGCAAAAGCATTTTTTTTTTTCTTTGGTTAAAGAAATCTGATAAATGCAAAATCACCCTCATCAAATGATTTGTAACAATAGACGAAAAACGATACTTCTCAGAAAATATTGTCATTTAATTAACAAACTTTTTCTTAACTTCACAAGTTTCGGTTTCGGCCGAAACTAGAAGACGTGCCGAAGGTTCAGTTTCGACTGAAAATCACGTTTTCGGTTGGACATTATTTATTGAAGTGAAACTTCTTTACGCACGCTTGACTTGGGGAGTAAGCTGGCGAACGCGTGACGTAAGCGTTACGAAAAGTGTGATCGGGCGAGGCGAACGGGAGTTGAGTGGGGGATATAAGCAAGAGAAAGCAGTGCGCGCGCACATTTTCTTTCTCTCTTCTTCTCGTAGCCAAATACATTTGAAGTTTCACTTCAGTCGTGTGGTCATAAGCACACTCGGTTTTTTATATTTGAATATTTATTTATTTGTAGCCTTTTTTCAGTGATAGTTGTAGTAAAAAACTTTAATATCAGTGTGTGCTCTTTGGCAAAGGCCTTCTCCAATCTCTTTCAATTCCGGTTCTCAACAGAGACAAAATAAAATGATTTCTCTCTTTTTATAAAAAAAAAGTTCTTCAAGTCCAAGCTTTAAACATTTTCTAACATATCAATCTCATATTCCAGAAACTTCAAGAAAAAGAAGACACAGTCGCATCGGAGAAAAAAACCTCTGAAATGTGATTCTTGTGAATACACAACCATCTACAAAAACTGCCTGAACCTTCATGTATTAGGTCACACCAACGCTAAACCATTTTCATGTGATATCTGTGACTACACCACAAAGTATCCAACATCTTTGCAAAGGCATATGATGATCCAACACGAGTTGAAGGCATTACATGATAAACTTGAAAGTTTCAAATGCGACGAATGCCCATACACTACATACTTCAAATGGAATTTAAAAGCCCATAAAAGGAAGCATAAGTTGGAAAAGCAGTACAAATGCGAGCATTGTAACTATGCTACTGCGTACAGGCATAATTATATGAAGCATAGTAAAGTACATAATAAGGAAGAAGTAATTTTTAAATGTGATAAATGCCCATTTGTGACTAAGTACGAAGGGCATATTTCGAGGCATCTCGCCAAGATACACCATGAAGTCTCCGATAAAGCGAACAAATGTGATCTGTGTGATTTTTCAACTAAAGTAAGATGGAGACTGAACATTCATAAACGGAGAAGCAAACAGACGAATGTAATAAAATGTTCCAGCTGCGATTTTGAAACAATGTACATGTGTGAATCAAAAAAACATAAATCAATGCATTATGATGAAGCTCCTGATTTCAAATTGAACGAAACCAGCGGTGAATATGATCTCCCTGAATTTGAACCGATACCGAACCAAATCGATGAGGCAAATTTAAGCGTTCACGAGAAATGTAATAATTACATGTTGGATCCGAACTGTGAGATCGATTGGAAGAGTATAAGAGTCAGTGAATCTAACTCTAAAGACCGTCCGTACCAATGCATAATGTGCAAATACACATCTCGATTCAAAGCATCCGTACAACGTCATTACCAAAGACATCATACTGGGAATGAGCACCGTCCCTACAAATGTGTGAACTGTGAGTTCTCTACTAAGACTAAAGACCAAATTGCTTTGCACAATAAACGCAGCCAATCTGAAGCAGCGTTGAAATGTGTAGAATGTCCTTTTACAACACTATTCAAATGTCAATTTGTTACACATCAAAAATGTCACTACCCGCACAAATGCACCGAATGTAATTACTCCTGCAAACATAAGTATGAAATTCAAAAACATGTGTCTACGATGCATATGGGGAATGGTTTAAAATGTCGTTTTTGTGATTATAAGGCAACTAGAAAAGAGACCTTACTTTGTCATGAAACCATGCACACAGGTAACAAACCTTTTAAATGTAAGTTCTGTGATTATAAATCGGTGAGAAAGTCTCTTTTGGATAACCACGTCAAAAGACACCACAGTGACGTTTGTCATAATCCAGTCATTGTAGCCGATAATAAGATTGAATCTCTAAAAATACCTGTAAGAGATAAAATTTGCAGTCCGGACGTCATCCAGAATATAAAAGAACAGAATATTTCGTTGGAGGACATGTTGGATTCACCGGAAGTAAAAGATTTTGCTGCCATCATGAATTCTGCACAACAAACTAGTAACGGACTTGTATAGTTGTAGCTATGACTAGTTTTGCCCTGTGGCTCTCATTATGTGCTAAAAGCATTGATTTCTTAAGATAGCTGTGAAAAATCACAATGGCTATCCAAATACAGCGTTGACAGCTTTATGTTAAAAACTGGTGAAAATGATAACAGAACCGCTCTTCTAAAGGTGTGTATAGACTGGAGCATTTACTTGTAACAGAACATTGAGCATTCGCCGTTTTTAATATTTAACCGAATTCAAAAAAGGAGGTTCTGAATTCGACCCGTGTGTATGTTTGTATATCCGCGAGTTTCTCAAAAACTGATGAACCAATTTTGATAATACACTAACGTGATCTACATACTTTCAGGAAGGTTTTAGTATATAGTAGGTACATTAGGTAATTATTCTTATGTACGAAGTTATATGCATAAATGTACAGCATCTCCGGCATTTCTATGCGAATTTTGATGATTCTTCTAGTCAGTGTCTTCAATTCTTCAATGCACTAGTGTTAATTGAATTTGTGTGGGGTTAGGTACAACTAAAAAGTGAAAAATAAAAACTTTTTTATAAAACAAAACAACTGACTTCAAAAGAAAAACTACAAAGTGATAAATAACTTTAATTTCGGAAGTCGGTGTCAAAAAACGAAAATGCGAACCCAACGACACCTACTTCCGAAATTAAAGTAATTTATCACTTCGTAGTATTTGTTTGATGTCGGTTGTTTTTTTTTTGTAAAAAAGTTTTTTTATTGAATCGCATTTCGAACACGATGGTCGATGTTTCGATATTTTGTTACCACCTGATTTTAAAAACTAACTAATTGGAGTAACATTTTATCGAGCAAAGGCACGGGCTATCGAGAACCCAAAATGATCAACAATGAACGCAGGGTAGAAAGAAATGTTACAGGTAAATGCTCACTCACCTTCATGGGCGTAGCTGGAGGGGGGGCAAAGGTGCGCAATGCCTACTTACCTAGTAGAAAGTTCTTTTGTTTTGATAACAACAGTTTCGTTTTAGTTAAATCTGTAATAAAACGCGTAATAAATATTTCTTGCTTTTTTCCAAAATGGTAGTTTTATTTTTATTATGGCAGTTCTTTTTGATGACACTGGTATCCCTAGTCTTGTGGCGAAAACGGTGGTCCTGAGAAATACTGATGCTATGATATTTCAAAATGTATGAAATAGTGAGACCACAGAAGGCACATCATTGGTCTATTGGTCTTGAGCGCTAACTGCTGAGCCTGAGGAACTGGGTTCGATTCCCAGGTTGGGCAGAGTTTATTGGGTTTTTCTATTAGAATTTCTCCGAGCCAGTCGGCGTCACGCAGACTTGTACTGGTGGCGTGCATTGCATATAGGCATATAAGCAGTACCTACCTCGATTTATGAACATAAGCCTCTCAATTACATTTTTGTGTGTGTGCCCCACAAGAAACTCACTAAATTATCATACCTAACAAAAAACAAAATCTTCATACAAACGCGCGGCAGTAGGCAGTCGCCGGACGGCCTACTCGGCTCCCGTACTATTCGCACATTGTCATTGGTCTTTACTCGTTCAAGTTAATACGACGAAATTAAAAATACGTACGTCTCGGGCGTAATACCATGACGTTCGACCTTCGCAATTTATCACCCTTAAGTAGGCATGCCTACTCAAATAACCACACTTTTGTGAGCTCATTTTTTTTCTGATTAGTGACCGCGTTTGCCTAGACTAGACCCGGCCTAGTGCCTACCTATTCTGAAAATCAATGCACGCCACTGCTTGTACAAGTCGAAACTTGCGCAAGTATATCGTAACGTATATGACTACCAACCAGAACAGTCCAGTTTGGATGACCACATACTGGGCACAAGCCTGGTTTATGGCGAGAAGCTCGCCCCCCTATTACATGGGACTTAGCTGCCGAGTCGTGGGTGCACTATAGGCACACCTTAGCCTATCCCTTCGGGTAATTCAGGCACTATGTTATATACTTATAGGACATCATTCTCGTACCTAAAAATTAAAGTGCCAGCCAGAAAAAAAGTACTGTTTTCTTATACGAAATAACATCTTGAGCATTTTTTACTCAAACTCAAAGTCAAAGCATTTATTTCAATTAAACCAATTACAGGCACTTTTGAATTGTCAAGGGGTCGGTCAGTCAGAAAGATGAAGCTAGTTGCCCATTCCAAAGAGTAGGTACCTATGGAGAAGAACGGGCAAGAAACTCCATGGACACTCTTTTAAATCAAAATAATATGGTTACAAAGTCTTGGTTACATCATTCATGTTAAAAATTATACATGTGAGAACGATGCAGAACGTTAAAAGCGTCCATAATGAGAATATGAGAAAAAACAATTCAAATATTAAATTAAAATAAGTCGTGGCAGCAAAGAGATGACCAGTCCCTACTGACGGCGCCCGTTCACGAACATGACGCATGTAGAGATGGGTAACTCAGGAGTGATAGATACAAATGATATGAATCATTCCTTTTGAATCAATCACTCTTCATATCTTTACGCATCCGAATGTGTCAGTAGTTCAGTATATCTTTATTTACACCTCACTCACTCGTCGTTCATCGCGTCGGGAAGCTATTTAGTAATCTGTGGCGTCGGATAGCTTCGTCGCGCGCCATTGGTTGAACGTCAAGCAAGCCGTCTCGCTCGCACCCAGACGAATGTTCGTCGCATCGCGCAAGGCGAGATGACGTGACTTTGACCACAATAAATTGACACCCAATGATAAGTTGTTATACCTCTATTACAGACGCATAAGGCTTATAATTGTTTGTCCTTAGTGGTTCTTTCTGTATTATAATCTGGTCAAATGTATTTTCTTTTTATAATACGCCTACCTAACAAACATGTTTTGATTTGAAATACACATTTTGACTAGGTAGACAGTCCTAAGCCTGTGTAAAGTATGAACGGAAATCAGAAGGCTATTTCTATTTTATTTTCTAGTACTTTCTAAATTAATGCTTATACTCAATACTAGATTGCGATTAACTATTCATTGAACTAATTAACCAGATTTGAAAAAGAAGTAGGTTGTAACTACAGTCATAAGAATAGTATTTTTTAAAATTTATTTTCATTTGCCGATTTGTTATGGCATGAAAAGAAAAAAATGATCAATCGCAACCGCTCGCATTGTTTGCATCTTTCTGATATATTAGAAAGATGCAAACAACCAACCTATCACTATATCATTGATCTATTTGAATGAGTGAGCCGCACACGAGTTGCGAATTTGAATGAGCTACTGAGTCATACTGATATAAAGATATGAAAGAGTGATTCATATCCGAGTGATTGAAAGATTCATATCTATCTTTTCTTTTCAATGACACATTTTGCCCATGTCTAGACGCATGTATTAGCACCATTCAGCTTAACCATTTTGAAGGGAGCTAAATGATCCAACACAAGCGCCACCATCAGCGAGACATTTGAGTGAGCATGACATACTCTCAGCCGCCAGAGCACATTCAAGTCAATTAAAGACGTACCCAGTAAATGGTATTACAGCGAGAGTCTAAAATTAACTCCTCCGTCTGCTATTTAGATTGAAAATGCCAAAAACATGATTTATGGCATTTTCAATCTCAAATAGCAGCCGGGGGGTTAACCTTTTAACCGGCCGACTTTATATCAGATATCGTGCCCCCAGCGCCCGAAAAAAAACGAAAATTAAATACCGATGAAACGAGCTGTGATGATGTAATAATAATACAGATTTAAACGAGCTGTGTTATTTGGTCGTGTATATACGACTCTGGCGGAATGGACACGAAAATATTTGTCGGATTAATCCGACACAAGTGGTTAAAAGGTTAACTGTAGACTTTCGCTAATTGCTCAAGATGTTATTTTCCATAAGAAAACAGTACTTACATTTTTTCTGGCCGGCACTTAAATTTTTGGGTATAAAACGTTCGACGCTTGCAAATAAATAAATAAAACACATAAACAAGGACAATTACCTTTTATTAAAGTTCATTGTGCATTCGGTAGATATAAAATAAATGGCAAATTAACATTATATTTAGGCGTGCGAGTGGCATCGGGCCTAATAGATACATGTATGATTTAGTTTATATATATTAACGTACGATCGTGAGACGGCAGCATGTCTGCGAATCGAGACGACGTCGTAGGCTACACTTGTCTCACCCGACGACACTGTTAAAGGTGATCAGCTACGGTAGCCCGCAACATTCAAATTTCCATACGTTTTTTGCAATTTGCAGATCAGTGTCAGGTTGTATGTTGAACAAAATATAATTCGCGCTGTATATACATGTTTTTTTTTATAGAATTATAATCATTAGAAGCATCTGCAACACGATACATGATTTCATAATGACATAGTCATTAAATAGGGTAATTGGAACTTTGAGAGCTGGATTGATGATTTTAATTACTATAATCCCGTAAATAAATATATGTTACAAGCGCAAATCACATTTTGGTATATACAACCTGATATTGAGCGGCAAATTGCAAAAAAAAACGTAATAAAATTTGAATTTCACGGACTACCCTGGCGGCGCATTTGCCCTAACGTGTCACAAGTGTGTTCCTTTACAAGTCAGGATACACTTGTGACACCCGACGACAGTGTGAGCGTGTTACAAGTGTGCTCCACGCTTAATACAAGAGCGAAGCTGAGCCCAGCTTCAGATATCTTTTTTTTTTAATATTTAATAATATCGTAATACTTATCTCTATTAATATTTTAATAATAATCATTACATAGCAGTTACTAAGCAGCAAGACTAGAATTGAATGGCGATGGCGTCTACTTAACATATATATTTATTTATATATATATGTTTATACAGTATCGTGTGGGAGTTATGTGCGTGTGAGTACTTACTTATGTATAACGAAAGAGTTCAATATACACCTGTGCCCACCCTCTCGGGGAATGCAGCCGCATTTTATACAACCGTTTGTATACACACGCACACAAACCACATCACACATCATATTGATATTATTATAATATTCCATAGACTGGCAACACATTTCACAATGTTGTATAGTTTATGTTTTATCTATGGTTTTTATATGTCATCTTGACTTGTAAAATAAACGTCAGTGTGCTACCAGCTATCCGTCAGTACATATCTGCTTTCTAAGTCCTAGACCTTCGCCCTCCGCAATATCCTCATACTTGTCACATAACAAGACCTTGGCTATTCACTTCTGCTTACCTTCGAGAAATACAGGCGTGATTTTATGTTACTCCCTTCTATTGCCTATATCATAGATAGTTTAACACTTTAAACGTTCCATGTTGTCTATGAAGCTTGTGTTGCCAGTTACCCAAACAATATTACAATGATACCATTTAAAAAGTCGAACCGAGATCATCAAACTAAATATACGCCTGATAGATTCGTTTTAAACTCGTCCATACTATTATTATTTAATAGTGCAGTACTATTAAATAACTAGCAAAATTGTGGGCGTACTAGACACCTCTGCTTGCCCTTCGGAGGACACACGCGTGATGATATATGCAGTACTTATGTAATAGTACTAACACCATTGAGTAGGATTTTAACATTTTAAACGCTTGGCTAAATATCAATTGCCGTGCCCCTAGCGCGCGGCTACAAATCGATAAAATCAAGATAAAAATAATACCTAAAATAAATAATGAGGAGAAATCGTTGAATCGATTAAAAAATAGTCAAATTTTTTTTTTCTCTATTTAATAATGGTTTTAGTTGTACCACGCAGTTAATAATGCGAAAATAGAACGAAAAAAACATGCATGTTCTCTGTTCTGTCGCAGAAATACGACACGAGCGGTAGGGGCACGGAAATATGTGTCGCATAAATGCGACACAAGCGGTTAAAAGGTTAAACTAATACTTTCACATTCTCTCTGAGCGATGTGTACAGGGTGGTTTCTACAGTGATGTCAGTTTTTAGAGGGAGTATACAGGGTGGTTTTGTCTTGGGTTAAATTGACCCCTCTTTACCCTTTAAAATGTAACATCGCCGCACAATGCCCTGTTTATTAACTATTACAACATAAACATGTTGTGTAACATTTTGTTTTCTGTTTTGTTAATGTTTGAAATGTCGATTTATGTTGTGTTTTTTAACAATAATTTTTGCAATATGACGGTATTTGGGAGAGCCTATGTCCAGCATCGGACTGCTACATGCTGACTTTTTCTTGGGATATGTAAAAGAGGTAAATAGGTTGATATGCTAATATTATAGATTATCTGTGAATCGTTTGAAAGAAGTAATTAATGCTGCCTCATTGGTCCAGTGATCTGCAAGTGCTACTATTGAGCATGAGGTCCTATGTTCGAGTTCCAGGCCGGGAAAAGCGTTATTGAGTTTCCACATGTGGAGCTTCTCAGTGAAAGCCTGGACTCTGAATTTGTCTCGGTTAATGGCAGTAGGCTTGCTCCCTGTTACATGGGCCTTGAACATAACTAGCAAAATTAGGGAGTACTAACGGTGCACCTCTGCTTGACTCTCCGAGAATTACAGGCGTGAGAATAACCGCTTAATCACCGCTAATGAGACACAATTGATTTTCTATTGTATTTAATATTTTAACCTTTTAACCGCTTATGTCGGATTAATCCGACAAATATTTTCGTGTACATTCCGCCAGAGTCGTATATATACGACCAAATAACACAGCTCGTTTAATCTGTATTATTATTACATCATCACAGCTCGTTTCATCGGTATTTATTTTTCGTTTTTTTTTTTTTTTTTTTTTCGGGCGCTGGGGCACGATAACTGATATCAAGTCGGGCGGTTAAAAGGTTAATGGCCTGGTTGCTGGGACCTTTTAGCCAAGTCTTTATTTGGTTATCGAGTGGTTAAACCCGCATCTTACAGTAGTGTACGGATTAAAACACAAAATAATCGACCATTCGAAACACAATAACAATATAGCCTTGTCGATACGTTCAAAAGCATAAACATTATTATACCTTAACCATATCTAAGTATTTTAAAAATTACGCTATCCCACCGTTCCATCGATATATCGATACTCTTCAAACTATCGATATACCGACGTAAAGGATAGAGAAGTATTAAAATATTATTTTCCAATCAGCCGATACATACATATATTAACAAATTTTGAACTATGTTGCACCCATTTTGTAAAATATTATAACTTTTTTTTTGTTAAGAGGGTATAGAAACGAATTTTGTACATGACATGCTCGTATGTAACAATTTTATTATACAGATAGGTTTTGTAATGTCAATTCTTAAACGGCGTCAGGGCTTAAAACATGTTTTTGGACCCAAAATTAATGGAAACCAAAGGAGTGCGTAAGGATCGTAGCAGCTGGCGTTCTACCCCCTTGGGGAGAAAGCGTTAGGTTATGTATGTCATCGTTTTGCAAATATTTTTCGAGGACATTAGCTTTTTCTTAAGATCATAAATATTTTGATTCAAACTGACTATTGCAAACAACAACAGCACCCTTATTGCGTAACACACTATCAATTGGAATCTGAATCATTTTGAAGCAAATTGGCAATCCATTGCTCCATAAGTTCAGAAAAATTTGTCTGCTCAAAACGTAAATAACGCAATGAACGCCGTTGAACCGTCAAAATGAAACTGACTGATAATGAGTATAAGTCCCTGTAATTGGCTCATCCGAAATAAAGTATTTACTTTTGATTATAAAATTCAGATTCAGTGCATAAATACTTCCGGGTTAAAATGACCTGTTTTAACCCACTCCATTTACCCTTCAAGAATGAACATTACCCAACCAAACAACTTGTATATCTTAAATATGCGTTTTTAACTAAAACTATATCACTTATTGTTCAGAAGCTAAGACTTCAACTTGTGATATGAAGGGTCTTCGATTCAAATCTTACTTCGACAATATTTAACGTAACTTATTATTACGATAACATTTTCATTGAGTCCAAAACCTATTTTACACAAACGTAGTGTTTAGGTACTGAAATCGTTTAAACAGCTGTTAAAACTAACACGCACTGAACAAGTGTGAATGCATGTTTGAAGTGATATTTTAGTTAAAAACACATATCTAACCCAAGTTTCTGAATTAATTCAAGTAAATCTGCTGTCTGCCCCTCATATTACCTATTCTAATTGTTGAACAACAACAACAAACAATCATATAAGTCCACTTAACACTCGACAACAGATTCTATTGACTAATCTTCCAGAAACTGGATGTGTCCTTATGTTATTGGTAAAATAGATATTTATAGCACGTTGCATTCCAAGCAATTATTTGCAGCTTGAAATTATTACTATAATGAGAATCACCGTCCTTAGATCACCATTTTTTTGCCAAGCGAGATACTATAATCTCACAATTGTATAAATAATATCACTTTTAGCTGTCGGTGTTGCTTAGAAAAGACAATAAAATATTATGTTTACCACAGAGCACGAGGCAGCACCTAGAGGTGGTAGTACGGTCAGCATAAAAAGTTGATTAACACTTCAGTTTTTTCAATCTTAGTTATTGAGCAAAATATTTGTTCAAAATTGCAGCAGAAGAATTTTTTTTAGAATATATACTCTTGTCTATTGTGTGCAGCAAGTGTTTTGGGCACCTTTGCGCCGGGAACAGTTAGGGGCGGGTTATTTGACTAATTTAGACGTGTTTACGAATTTATTGTAAGTTAATTGATGACATTTGTTTATGTGAAAAGCTAAAAATCAGTTTATTGAAAAAAGTTGTTGTCAATTTAATAACATGTAAAAATGATAGTGTTAATCGACTTTTGATGCTGACCGTACCAATAAAATTCTGCCATTAACTGCCTTCAAAGCCTTGGCGGATTTGAAGGCAGGCCTTGACAATTTTCTAAGTTACACAGTATGAAAGAATAGGATAGCGTTTACTACGTTCATTGATATGTGACCACCAATCCTATAACAAAGCGTGGTGTTAGTGGCAGTTCCTTTGTCTAGCTGTATTTTAGGAAGCCCTTAAGTGACAGTCAATGTTTTGCGATGACAATGTACAGTCGACAAAAGAGATAAGTATACAGGATCGTCGGATATAGTTGAAGTTTAGTAAGAAACCGATGGATGTTATCGACTGAAATTTAATTTGATGAATTTTGATAAATGAGCTATTACTTTTCTATTAATAAAATTAAATTTTATTCGAGAACTTCCATCAGTTTCTTACTAAACTTCAACTATATCCGACGATCCTGCATATTTATCTCTTTTGTTGACTGTACCTACATAATACAAAAGTTAGTCTTAAATGTACGCGGAGCACACCCTGGACAGAAGCCGCAAGAGAAGAAGATACATTTTATTGACATTTCTAAGCATTATCGATTCATGAAAAGTGACTTTTATGCATTTTCCCTTGTTTTTTTATCTCCATATTCAATGAAACTTTATTTATCTACATCGTACAATCATATAACTTCGACTATTAGAAAGAGATGGTCGTATGAGATCGTAATTGTATAGCGCTGTCCCTGTCGTTGTCATGATTTAGTCGTTGTCTCCTCGAATAACATAAACATATAATAATATAGAGAGCCTTTTAAACCACATAATTAATTAATAAAACTAAAAGACTATTTTAATAAAAAATAAAAACCTTTTCTCAACTACGCTGAGGTCGGCTTCCAGTCTAACCGGATGCAGCTGAATCCACAACTCAGTTAATACGTAAACCCCTTGGTAAGACTGGTTGTCATGAATGACAGCTCAATTTCTATTATAAAAGATTTTTTTTTTTCAAGACAGATAGCGCTCTACAAATCCGAAGCTTTCCGATCATCTCTTTCTAACAGCCGAAGTTGTGTACGGCATAATGTAAATGTATACCTACTCAATGTCACTTTGTATGCACGCGGACGCTTTTAGTGTCAACGTGGCATTTTAAATGTAACTAATAAATAATTAAGAGATACAACACTATATTAAGCATTTATAGCAAATTAACGTTCGAGTGATGTTTTTTAGGTGCCAAATGTGGTACTTTTAGTGGCAATTATGAAAATACTAAGTTAATATTACTTAAAGTTGTGATGATCGGGCCGTTTGGCAGTATTATATGACCCCAATTTAGTACCAAACCGACACATAAAAAACACACGCGATAAAATAAATAACGCACCGCTTTTTTTTTTAAATTAACTCAATATTTACAAAACAAAATATAATTAAAATTTTTCAATTTCAACACAATATACAGGGTGACTCGTTTAAGGCGTGATAGTGGAGAAGAAATGCAATTGCGACCCCCTATAGGTCCAAGTCATGAATTTTCTACATATTTCGTTCGTTTGAATAAAAAAAGTAATTTGAACAAATACACTTTTTCAATAAACTCAAAATATGCAGTACGGTCGTGTATGCACGCAGACGCTCACATGGGCCGCGCGTGCTAGGGCGCGATGGAGAGCGGGCGGAAGCGGCGTGCGCGTGCCGCGTTGTGCTGCGGCGGCGCGCCGGGCGGCGGCGCGGCGGGCGGCGGCGAGCCCGACGAGGACTCGCCGCCCGACGCCGGCGGCGACGACAGCAGCAGCGCCGGCACGCCGCGCGACGTGCTGCGGCTGTGGGTACAAACACCCCAGTTAAACCCGCCACAGAACATTACCCGAGTTACCTTGTACAAAACCCTAACCCAGTATACACCGTGAAATTTTAATCACCGTTTTCCTTAAGAGCCTATACTACCTCAGCTAAAATTCACTCTCTATCTCGCTCATACGATACTGCTCGCTGACTGAGTGAGAGCGAGACAGAGCGCGGTGCTGGGCGGCAGGCAGCGCCAATAGTTTAGGTATTTGCTTTTTACAGTGAAAATAATGGTAATTATAAAAAAGTAAATAACATAAGACCTGCTTTAAAGTAAGTTCAGTTAGTATGCAAAGTTTCATGATCTAATTTGAAGTATTTCTTGAATACCAGCGGTTTATTGTTCGGGTTAGAGGTAACTTTGGATTTATTTTCTATCGAGAAAATTTTATGGAATCTTGTTTTCGTCTAACATAAGACTTAGCGTTAATCCTCAACTTTACCATATATTTATTTCAAAATTAATGGTGCAGTATTTTCGACATAACGGAGGATCACGCTAAGCCATTTGAGGTAGTATAGGCTCTTAAGGAGTCATAGTACTCATCATTATGAACAACTTTTATTATGGCACCAAACCTGAAATCGTGAAAATAAAAATCAGCTGTTCCCTACATTTATGTTCGCATAACTCGTCAAAACGTAACAGCTGATTTTTTTTTGCGATTTCATGTTTGGTCCCATAGTAAAAGTTGTTCATAATGATGAGTACAATGACCCCTTAAGAGGAAAACGGTGATTAAATTTTCACGGTATAAAAACTACCCAAGTATAACCCTGTATAAAAATACCATTGCCGTTGCTAGACCAAGGATGCGTACACCAAAAAAACTTCAGACAGATGTAAAAGAAATGTTACAGGTGTCAAAAGCAAAAATTTTGGAAAATATAGAAAAAAAAACATGATATAAAAAATTTGTGAACCTTTAGGATCTTCAAACTAAATATGCATGTCCTAAATGGGTCTACCTACGAACCCCCTTGTTTGGCTAACCCTCCGCCTAACGCCCTGTAGGTTGAGCTATTCTTTCCTTTAACAAATAGCGTACACTACGCGACATGCGACTGCGACACCTCGGGGACTAGACGCAACAAGCTGCGGCAGACAATTTTTATATTTTACTTGCAGCGCCCCGCGGTTTCATCCGCATAAGTCTCGATCCCGTGAGAATATCGGGATAAAAAGTAGCCTATGTCCTTTCCCGGGACTCAAACTATCTCTATACCAAATTTCATCTATATCGATTCAGCGGTTTGGGCGTGAAAAGGTAACAGACAGATAGAGTTACTTTAGAATTTATAATATTAGTATGGATTCTTGCCAACCCGTCTTGAGCAAGCGTGGAACAGTAAATGCTGGTCTTGTTCTTTCAAGAAGAAATTCTCACTTGCCGTCGAGTTGCAGAGTCGCAACGGCAGGCTAGTCGCATGCTCTCGCTGCGGGTACCCGCAGCGCCTAGACGTACGGTGCACTATCAACAAGAGTCGCAAGCCAGGAAGGTGCATGTTTGTATCGCGAATCTCAACATCGATACGTTTGATGTCGTTGTTTTCATAATAGTCAAAGAAAATTATCGCTGCCTGCACGAGGTCTATCTTAACGACTTGTCGCAGACGCAAACGACAGCTCTGCGTCTAGTCGCAGCGACAAGACGCACGGTCTGTGCTCGCACTTACCTAGAGTGATGGTGCGGCGGCTGTCGGTGCCTCGGGCGCGCGAACCGCAGGTTCAGTTCCCGCGCGGGGTCTACGGCATACTTGTCGCCCGCGTTCTGGCGACGCCGGCGTAGTGCTGTTGAGGAAAAACTGCAGGTCTTTATTATGTTACGAGTCTAGGAAGGGGGAGGGGAGGGGAGTAATTTAGAAAAAAAAAACCGAGTGTGCTTATGACCACACGACTGAAGTGAAACTTCAAACGTATTTGGCTATGAGAGGAAGAGAGAAAGAAAATGTGCGCGCGCAGTGCTTTCTCTTGCTTATATCCCCCACTCAACTCCCGTTCGCCTCGCCCGATCACACTTTTCGTAACGCTTACGTCACGCGTTCGCCAGCTTACTCCCCAAGTCAAGCGTGCGTAAAGAAGTTTCACTTCAATAATAGGCTTAAGTACCAATGTGGCTGCGGAGAAGCTTTGTCTCTGTGGGGGGGGTTACGTCACGTTCGTGCTAATTCAGGAACCCGAAGATTATCGAAGCGCATACATTTACTGGTTTAACTGTAGGTGTATGCACTAACCGGGCGTAAGATCCGCCACGTCGGGAGACAAGGGTCCGTCCCCGCTCCAGCTGGCGCACTTGGCTAGTCTCTGTTCGGCTCCGCAGGCTACCGGGATGCGGGATGTACTGGCACTGCCTGTGGATCGCTGGGGACAAGAAAACAACATTAGCACATGGACAGAATGCATGATGAATGAAATAAAAAAAGTACGTAATACGCCTATTTATTTATTTATCCATTTATTTCAGGCATCAAGGCCCATATAAAACACATAATAGTTATTTATGCAACTGTTTTATAGTATCACATGAGTGTTTTAATGCCCAATTATGTACAGTTGCATACAAGACTTTATCTACACTAGGGTGGTCCTTATTTTTCGACTTTTGAATTATCCTCGGGGCACTTTCTCATTTGATTATATACCTCTAAATATGAAATACGTCTTTTTATGTTTTTGTTTTTGTTAAGATTTAGAGGTCGCTACCGGCTGTCAAAATTTTTACAAATAGCGTTGAAAGACAGCTTACATAAAGGTTTCAATAATTTTTAATTTTGGTGTCTATATATATTTTGGATGGTTATATTAAAAGTAATAAATAAATTAAAAAACTGGCATACCTATTCAATTAAAAAAACGTCATCAGTAAAATTGAAAAACTGTTCAAAGAATGGCAGAATCTAAAAAAAATAAAGAAAACAAGAAAAAACGTTCAGAAGCATTGAAGAATAACAATAACAATAATTTCATAATATTTTGTAAGACCTGAGTATAAAAATAAAGAATTCTAACAAATACAGATTTTGAGTTTTTATACTTTTTATTTAAAATTCAAACCTTGGTAGCGACCCTTAAATGTCATTTAAAAATTTCAAAAAAAATACTGAAATACTTTCTTATGGTATATAACCAAATTACGTGGTGCCCCGCGAAATTAAAGAAAAATTTTTTTTTTTCTTAGGAATAAGGACCACCCTAATCTACACTCATGGTATAACAATACATGGTATTCTCTTCCCGTGACAGCTGGGTCACGTGATTGGCCCGGTAATACGTCATCAGTTGCGAAGCGGTTCTCAAACTTTTTTAGTGGGGAAAAGATAAAAATAATACCCGGCCCTTGAGTAGTTTACAGAAATTAATTGGAAACAAGCTGATGATGGTTTCTATTTGAACTATACTATTACTACTGAACTCAGTCAGTTGACGGATCTTCGGTCCTTGGCTTCGCTCACAGGAGAGCACACGCGAACGCGGCCTACGGACTAGATGATCGCTTTCGTTACCTGGAGTGGCGAACTTCCCTCATCACCGGGATTCGGCTAAGTAAGGCCTTCCTGAACGTCGAACTTATTATTTTGAAAAAAGAAACTATCTAGCAAGCTACGTCAACATCACTTGAAAAAAAATACATCTGACTTGGCTGTATGAGCCAAGATCTCTTTGCCTGTCCTTAATCAGGACTAAAACAAACAAAAAACACTACAAAACAAATGTAAAAAAGTCTGAAATGAAATAATATGTAGTAAGGTACACACGGCTATACATCAAGCTATACATTTCCAGTTTTCGCTGACCTCGCATTGTATAGGTTTTGGGTATCATTTAAGCTATCACCAATTTAATTAGTTTTGTGTTTCTTAAATAATAGGGTTTGTCCTCCAAATAGTAGATCTGTCACCAAAATGTAGTCACCAAACAATGCAAGTGACCTAACCAAACCGAACCTCGGGGTGCCCTTCGCTCGCTCTTGCATCCTATGTCGACGGAGCCCCGCTTCGCGGGGCCCCTATTTCTGTGTAAAGGGTTTAAAGTAACCTAACCAAACCGAACCTCGGGGTGCCCTTCGCTCGTTCTTGCATCCTATGTCGACGGAGCCCCGCTATCTGAGAACGAAAATATTTCGTGGCGATAGATCTATTTATTAGGTGATACAACTTGATGACAAATATAAATTTTGGTGATAGAAAATATAGTTCCCGAACGAAAATATTTCGTGGCGATAGATCTATTTATTAGGTGATACAACTTGATGACAAATATAAATTTTGGTGATAGAAAATATAGTTCCCATAGGTTTTCCGTACAATTAGAAGTCAGCTTATAGCGGTTGTGTATAGCTTGATGTCAGTGGCAGATTTACCAATAGGCTGAGTAGGCTGGAGCCTAGGGCGGCAGATTTTAGGGGCGGCAAATTTGGGGCTAACATTTTTTTCAAATGTCTTACTGAAATTAAAATGATTAATATTTATATACCAACTATGTTTTTTTGGAAAGAATAAACAAAGCGAATGCTCAAATTCAGGCTTCTACCGTAGATTTTATCACAGTTGCCGATCTTTACAAGTTCAAGTTCAGGTCTTTCTTTGCAAGTTTTTCGTAGCTGATGAACGAGAACATTTTAATCATTTTGAAGAAAAGGCGAAGCAGTATACAAAAGACATGGGATATTATTGTAGAGGTCGATAGGGGCGGCAAAATTTGAATAGCCTACTGGCGGCAAATGTGTAAATCCGCCTCTGCTTTATGTGTAGCCGTGAGTACATACCTGTTCTTATTGTTGTTTTTGGTCTACAATATTGAAGCCACGCATTTGCTATTATCTCTTCTTTGGGAAAAGAAAAAAACCTTATTACACCGCCTTTTTTACTTCTGTTTTTACAGTTTAGTATGGAACAATTAACCATTTTTTTTCTTGCGTATCTGTCAAAGGTTACACTGGTTTCCTTTTCACAGTAAACAATGTTTGGGAACCACAGTATTTTGCTTACCGAGCGAAACAACGCTATAGGTATGAGCGACACGACGATAGCGATGAAATGGTGAGATGACAGTATGACACTTGTCAATTCGATGTGTGGCCACTGTGTGTAATTGAATTACCTTAGCAAAATGCATTTTTTAACTTAACAAAGCAATTATGAACTAATAATTCAATAGTTTAATCAATTTAAAACTAAATAGATGAATCACACGAGTTACTAAATAGTTAAGCTAGTTAGTAATTTATTTTATTTTTATTAAATAAATGAGAAAGTCCCTAAATTTACTGAAAAGGACAATCAATGGCAACACTTATCGTGACGTAGACGAAGGCCATCGTGGGAAGAGAATACCAGGCGAAGTATGTAATTGTACCATGTCTACACTCATGATATGAATCCTCTATAAAAGGTTCTAAAACAGTTTTTTGCAATACTAATATCGAACAAAAATGGCGGCCGGCGGGATACGACGTGAATTATAACCTATAAGTTCCCTTTTTAAATTACTGCGCTGTGGTAGTGAAACGCGCGTAGGTGACAATGTTCTTTTTTTAAAACGAGTTGCATAATGAAATTTAGTACAACATAATAACACTCGTTTGGATGATATTATGGTTACTATGACACTGGTTGTTTTAATGTTGGCAATAAGCTAACTGTTTCAGAAACTTTTATAGAGGATTTATAACATGGGTGTAAATAAAATACAATATAATTATAACTCAAAAATACTATAAATACATACAACATTATAATTACACTAAAAACTAACTAAACACCAAGTGTCTGCATCGTGTTTAGCTGACTGGTGTCATGTAGCCGGCCACGAAACCGGCGGTACACAACACCCTTCGGCCAGAACTCTTCCTTGAGGAACTTCTCAAGATGGTGTGTCGGAACACGCACCACGAACGACTTGAAGTTCGTGTTGTGACGCGACTCTAACTTCTTGACCCTCAAAGCCCTATACTGGACTGTATCGTTGGTGTAGTGGTCGCAAACGCGACTGCGAAGCGTGGGTTCGATCCCCAGAGTCGGGTAAAAAGTGTGATACTGTAGCGGTATCTACAACGCCACATGCGAATAACACGTCATACTGACGTCACGTAAAATCCTGCATCTCACAAGCAGAGTTTACCGCACAACTAGCATATATACAATGGCCCGACATGAATCATCAAAGATTCAACGTGCTGTCGCTCCAGCGTCGGTGGCCCTACTAATCTGCTGTCGGGCAGACACGACGTCTGCGGTCGTGCGACGTGTAGTCGGGCGACGTGTCGTCCGTCTGCTGCTGCAGTCTGCAGTCGGCTACGAACTCGTACCTAAGCACTCCTAAACCTAACAGTCTTCATTACACACATCAGTCACACTTACATCTCGCAAACTCTGTGATCCGTCGCCGCCAGCATTGGTGACTTCTTTCTTATTAATTGCTATGATGCTCCTGTAAAAAAAGGAAAAAAAAATATATTACAACTTCTTTAAAAAAAGTAGTATTTTAATAATGAAACATCATAGTTGTGAACTAACCGTGTACCTATCAACTGCAAATGTAGTCATATTATTTAAAAAAACGGACCCCCAATGATGCTAATTAAAAAAAAAAATTCATATGAACGAATTTCTAATTATGTTTATGGGGATATATCTTCTTCTTAGGGTTTCGATGACAAACTAACTATAGTCCATTTACTATAGCATTAGACAGAAGTTAAAAAAGGCTCTTTTAGGGGTACACTTTGTAATAAAAGTACAACAAACATTATTACAGTCAAGATTGATGTGGAGTTAAATATAATCCATTTAAATAACAGCAGTCACACTTAATTGTACTTATTTAACCTATCTACTTTCTGAAATTACAAGGCTTTCATTTAATATTATTTAGTTTTTACATAAAATACTGTCGTGTCAATGTTTAAAATCTAAAAGAAGCAGGAGCGGACAGTACCGGGAACGTTATTCATGTCACTATAACTCTACTAAATCTAAAATGTTCCCTATTCCCTTCATAAGTTGTGGCAGCACGTGATTTTTTTATTTTGTCGGATTATACAAAATTGTTTTTAATAAACTGATTGTTACTAAAAATTGTTTAATTTCATATAGCTATCCAAGCATCGTGACGAGTACATAGATAAAATATGCTTTATTGTATGCCATACATTGTTACTTACAAAAAAGCACATACATTATTTATTAAAATTGTTTGAACTTAACTTGAAAATAAAAGGTTTCGTACTCCTGCTTCTGCGAGCCTCTTTTTTCTAATGTTATAATAAATGGAGTATAGGTCCTATGATTATATTGTTGCGGCCTAAAACTTGGCCACTTTGAATTTCTAAGTAATTTTAATATTTCTACACCGGCAACGGTAGTGTATGTGAAACTGTTTAATATTAAGATCTTAATGTACCATATACTCAGAAATAAATAAATCTAATCTAATCTAATTGGTTATACAAATTAAATTGCTAGGGAAACTCAGCATAAGTGATGGGAATCGATAACTAAAAATAATAAAACAAAAAATAATGATTTGATAATAATTTTTTGTGATCTATATCGCCACATGCGAACTATGACTTGCATATACAGGGTGTCCCTGGAAGTATGGATCAAATCGAATAGGGACGTGGGCAAGGTAATTTCTAAACTTTTTAACCCTGAGAATGTCGGTGAATTTTTTTACGGTTCAAAAGTTATGACCGATTTTTATTTTTTTCAATCACTGCATATTGCCCAAAGTAAAAAATCATAAAAAAAACTACCAAGGCTATGAATTTAATTTTTTAGTAACCCTGATAGTTTTTTATTAATGTTTTTTTTTAATGAATGAGTTTTTATGACTGGTTAAAAGTTTGGAAATGACCTTGCCCACGCCCCTATTCGATTTGATCCATACTTCCAGGGACACCCTGTATACAACGTCCTGACATCACACGTCAAACAGTAGCCCACCAGACAAGACACTCATCCGATCGAAGGATCCTCTCTGCACTATGGAGGATGAGGGAACTTGACACCCTGGTCCTCATACCTCTACACCGTGTTCTTTACGATATCCAAAAACTTTGTCAAAGGCTTCTATAGCTTTTACAAATTAAATCTAACAAAGGAAGTAGTACTTAAAAAGGCTTCGTTACAAAGATATTTGTAATTTCATTTAGTGAAATTTAATTGAGCACGCAGTAAGAAAGGGTCTTAACTCAGTTTTGACAAGTTGCAGCCCGCCAAATCTTATGAATGAAATTACGTCATCGTTGCCAATTCGGATAAAGAGGCATGCATATCGTGCGATTTACGTCAAGGTATTTAGTTTATATGAAAATTAACAAAAAATAAAAAATAATAATTCATTAATGTGTCCATAATGAAAAATGCTTATTTCCATGGTCTACATCTGGTCGAAGTTTATGTACAGGGTGTTACGGAAAGGGTATATCAATACAAACGGGTTGAAGAGTGTATCTGGTCTAGAATCTCTGTACAAAATTTCAGCTCAAAAGCAGTAACTTTGAAAATGCTTAATATTTTTTTATTTCGATAGTTTATTAAATAGAAATCATAACAAACGTGTCTCCGCACTACGAGGGTCATTATCCATTATCTGTAGTGTGTCTGTGCGCCTAGTACACGCACATCACGCCGCCGCGCGCCAGTGCAGCGCCGTGATGTCGAAATAAAAAAATATTAAGCATTTTCAAAGTTAATGCTTTTGAGCTGAAATTTTGTACAGAGATTCTAGACCAGATACACTTTTCAACCCGTTTGTATTGATATACCCTTTCCGTAACACCCTGTATATCGTCCGGAACACGGTGTATAGACACTAATGTTCGACACTCAAGAAAAACTGCAGTAAATAATAATACAAGTATTTGTCTCCTACCTGTCGGGTATAGCGTCTAACCGTGTCCTCTCCACCGCTGGACTCTGACTCTTCTCCCCGCTGCGGGTCGATGAACTGAAATCAAAGACAATAATTCAATACTCTATTATAAAAGTAATGTACAGTCAGCATCAAAAGTCGATAAACACTATCATTTTTACATGTTATTAAATTGACAACAACTCTTTTCAATAAACTGATTTTTAGCTTTTCACATAATAGACAAGAGTATAATATATTCTAAAAAAAATTCTTCTACTGCAGTTTTGAACAAATATTTTGCTCAATAACTAAGATTAAAAAAACTGAAGTGTTAATAAACTTTTGATGCTGACCGTACCGACTGAACAATTTCACGGCATTCTTAGTATTGTGCAAACTTGACAGTGCTTTGTTCAGAATCATTAAAAGAATCGATTTGCGTTTTTAAATCACACTAATATTATAAAGCCGAAATTTTATGAGTGTGTGTGTGTTTATATGTTTGTTACTTCTTCATGCACAAACGGCTGGACCAATTTTAATAAAATTTTGTATGGAGGTAGCTGACACCCTGGATTAACATTTAGGCTACTTTTTGTTCCGATATTCTCACGGGATCGACATTTAGGCGGGTGAAACCGCGGGGCGCAGCTAGTATTTTATCATTATTTTTCTGGGACACAACTAGGGCGTAATTCAGCCTTGTGTTCACCGACATTTAAATCAACTGATTAAATATTTAATAGAAAGAAAGAAAGAAAGAAAATACGTTTATTTGCGGTGAAAATGACGCAAAAAGAACAAAAACACAAAAAATAAAATAAAAAGGTAGGTAAACATGCGTCACATCCACGCAAAACGGCTATCGCTCAGCATTATGCTGCGACCATATGCAGGACAGAGCCCCAGCGCTGGTTTTCAGCGACAGCCGGCGCCGACGTAATGACGTCGTCCGGTGCAGCAAACAATTATTAAAATACAGTGTACTTAAAGAAAAATAATCGGTTAAAACTTAAAAGTGATAGAATATTATACTAAACAGGAAATAGACATAGGTACAGTACACGCTATGAGAATGTCATCCTCAATAAACGTTTTACACATTATGAAGTGGCAACATTTCGAAGCGTCCTTATGAATTTGACGTAAAATGTGTACCCAACGTGCACCAAAGTAATTATGTATGATGTAAGAAATTACAAAATGGCCAAAATGATGTAATGTGATGTATTAGTATTATGCAATAGTTATGTGTCACTGTTGTGAATGTTTTATGCGTTTGTGAGTGAATGTGCAAGATGAGATGGACCCAATAAACGGACAAAACAAATCCTTGGAAACTGGAGGATGACCCGACATGCCATTGAACGCGAATTGCACGCACACGAATTGCCATTGAACGCGAACCCAGTGAGAGGCCCGTGTTAGCGAGCCACCGTAAGGCAATCAACGGCCAGAGGGCGAAGCCCTGACGCCACTCGTCACGCCCCATGACGTTGGCGTCGCGACTTCCCACAATAAAACAGGAAGGTACGTAAAATATGGAAGTCTAGAGCCACGAATAGCAACACAAAGTAGAACAACACAACTTAAATAAATAATTGGTATGATTATTGGAATTTAATTTGAAATTAGATTGTAGATGCGCGATTATAAAAATAAATATTTAACAAATAATATGATAATAACAAATAATAAATAAACATGGACAAGTAATATGATCAAAATATATTTCAATTAATAGGTTTTCAACATAGAACTAATGTGGACAAGAGAAACGCTGCCAGTAGGTAGAACTGGCAAGCAGGGGACCGAAGGCCATGCTGCAGCGCTGCTGGAGATCCTAAACCAAACACCGCAGGCCACGACCCATGAGGTGAGCAAAACTTTAAAAATGTATTACTCAGAGAGCTGTGCATGCAACAATAACCTCTTAAGATGAAATTTAAACGACTGTATTGTTTTTAGGCCTCGCATTGGTGGTGGAAGGTCATTCCAGCAGCGCGTGGCAGCAAACCTGAAGCTACCCCTGAAAGCTGCGGTTTTATGTCGCGTCATGTTTAGCGGGCCAACTACAGAACGAAGACCATACTTGTAATTTTAAATTATTAAATAATATTAAATTAATCAGTTCTATATTTATCATTTCCTTAGGAAAGTCATAAACCAACTGTTTAAATACCTAACTGGTGGTTTGAATGTTGGTGACCTCAGGCCTCAGGGGTTTATTTATAAACGACTAGCTGCGCCCCGCGGTTTCACCCGCATAGTCTCGATCCCGTGGGAATATCGGGATAAAAAGTATCCTGTGTCCTTTCTCGGGACTCAAGCTATCTCTATACCAAATTTCATCTAAATCGGTTCAGCGGTTTAGGCGTGAAAAGGTAACATACAGACAGACAGAGTTACTTTCGAATTTATAATATTAGTATGGATCACAGATATAACGCAAGAGCAACTACTTCGCGTGCCTAAAATCGCACCAGCTTACGTTCGAAAATCATAAGCCGCCACTTTCGCGCTCTGTCCTGCGTACTGCTGGCTGGGTGAGCGTGAGCGAGAGAGCGCGAGCTTGTGACGTCATAGTAGGTAGTCAAAAAGTGGCACGCTTAGTTTTCATACAGTTCGTGATACTTGCGTTATCTAGGTATATCTATATCTGTAGTATGGATGATTAAAGTAAAGTAACATTTAAACGTCAAAAATGGTTAAACAGTCGCTAATTACTACTTAACTGTAAGCAACGTTTATGAATAAAGGGATTAACTGTTGGTTTTCATTTTTATATTAACTCAATCAAGATAAGTATAGTCAACAAAAGAGGTACCTAAGTATGCAAGATCGTCGGATATAGTTGAAGTTTAGTAAGAAACCGATGGATGTTATCGACTGAAATTTAATTTGATAAATGAGCTGTTTGTTTTCTATTAATACAATTAAATTTTATTCAACAACATCCATCGGTTTCTTACTAAACTTCAACTATATCCGACGATCCTGCATACTTATCTCTTTTGTTGACTTTGTTTGACCAACGGCTTAACGTGCTTTCCGAGGCACGGAGGGATCTCGGTACGTAAAGATGGTCAGCCATCCACAGACCAACCGCGGCAAGCGTAGCTTAACCTGATCTATCCACCTGTGCGGCTGTTACTATTTAGCCACGGGCCCCTCTACACTGTAGTAAGTTTTACCTATCCAAATTGAGAGAAAAAGAAAAAACCGGCCAAGTGCGAGTCGGACTCGCCCATGAAGGGTTCCGTAGCAGCAAGTAACATAATATAAAAGTTCTTGTAGTTCGTTGTAACTTTGTGAAAGGTAAATTCCGGTTTTCGATTTATGACGTATTAAAAAAAAAACTACTTACTAGATCTCGTTCAAACCAATTTTCGGTGGAAGTTTACATGGTAATGTACATTATATATATTTTTTTTAATTTTATCATTCTCTTATTTTAGAAGTTAGAGGGGGGGGGGACACACATTTTACCACTTTGGAAGTGTCTCTCGCGCAAACTATTCAGTTCAGAAAAAAATGATATTAGAAACCTCAGTATCATTTTTGAAGACCTATCCATAGATACCCCACACGTACAGGTTTGATGAAAAAAAATTTTTGGAGTTTCAGTTGTAAGTATGGGGAACCCCAAAATTTATTGTTTTTTTTCTATTTTTGTGTAAAAATCTTACTGCGGTTCACAGAATACATCTACTTACCAAGTTTCAACAGTATAGTTCTTATAGTTTCGGAAAAAAGTGGCTGTGACATACGGACGGACGGACAGACAGACAGACAGACAGACAGACAGACAGACATGACGAATCCATAAGGGTTCCGTTTTTTGCCATTTGGCTACGGAACCCTAAAAAAGAAAGAAAAAGAGACAAAAGAAAATAGAGAAAAGAAAAAAAAAGAGAAAGAGAAAAAAGAGAGGGAAAGAGTATCCTATTCTATTCTCATCATCATCATTTCAGTCGAAAGACGTCCACTGCTGGACATAGGCCTCCCCCAAGCACCTCCACTTCGACCGGTTTTGTGCTTCTCGCATCCAACGGGTTCCTGCGGCCTTCACAAGGTCGTCGGTACACCTTGTGGGAGGCCTTGTGGGCTATCCTATTCTATTGAGATTTAAATATGGATGTACCACTAATAAATAACTAATGTTAAATTCTAGTTTCGTAGATACCTGTGTATTGTGTATTGTTTGCCTTACGGTAGGATATGGCTAATGGACACTATTGTTTGTATGAGACCTTTTCTATTGTACCCATATACGCAAATTAATAAATGATTATGATTATTATAAACTAGCTTCAGCCCGCGACTTCGTTCGCGTGAAACTTCTTGTTTCCCCCGAGCCACCCCGTCGTATCGCATCACCCGCCCGCGCTATCACTTAACGTTCTTTTTGAATTTTTTTCTTTTTGCTCGGCTCCTAAGGGTCATAGCGTGATGTTAAATAGCCTATAGCCTATAGCCTTCCTCAAGAATTGGGCTATCAAATGCAAGAAGAATTTTCAAATCCGACTGGTAGTTCCAGAGATTACCCCCTACATCATCATCATCATCATCAGCCTATAATGTTCCCACTGCTGGGACACAGGCCTCCTCTCTGTGAGAGGGAGTGGGCCGTAATCTACCACGCGGGCCCAGTGCGGGTTGGTAGATGTCACATGTCTTTGAATTTTTGGTTTTAGGACATGCCGGTTTCCTCACGATGTTTTCCTTCACCGTTTTGAGAGCAGTGGTGATGAAATAATTTACACAAAGTAAAGCGCCGGTCTGGGTTCGAACCTACGACCTACAACTCGTAAGTCGCGGCCGATACCACTGCTCTCTTACAAACAAATTTTACCCCCTACATACAAACTTACAAACAAATTTTACCTCTTTATAATATTAGTATAGATTGAGATGAGGGCAGGGGAGTAACGATGCCTTACCGTTTGTCCCGGTGATGTTCCGTCGCGTCGTAGTAGACCGACGCCTCGTCGTGGTTCGGTCGCGTCTCGCCGCTGATCACCGACTGAATCTTCACTGCAACATCACACATTATTAATTTTATTTACTTTACAATGCTCTATGTTTACAGTTACAAGAGGGACGAAATTTCCTCAGTTCTCTAAGTAAAGGGGATTGAAATATGACATTTGTTTGTTGTTTTTTTTGTCTGATGGTCTAGTGGTTAGTGACTCTGACTGCTATGCCGGAGGTCGTGGGTTCGATTCCCACCCAGGACAAATGTTTGTGTGATGAGCACGATCATTTGTTCTGTGTCTGGGTGTAATTTATCTATAATATGTATGTATTTAGAAATATATAAGTATGTTTATCAGTTGTCTAGTACCCATAACACAAGCTCTGCTTAGCTTGGGACTAGATGGCGTTGTGTGATAGTTGTGGAATATTATTATATTATATATTTTATACGGAAGATGAGCACACGTAGGTCGGATTTTTTTAACAATGATTCTAGAGCTGGACCCCCTAGCGTAGACGTCTTTCGTCGGTTACCAAAAAAAAAACAACCGACTTAAAAAAAAAAACACTACAAAGTTATAAATAACTTTAATTTCGGAAGTCGGTGTCGTTGGTACCGCATTTTCGTATTTTGACACCGACTGCCGAAATTAAAGTTATTTATAACTTTGCAGTGTTTTTTTTTTTTGAAGACGGTTATTTTTGTTGTAAAAAGTTTTTATTTTCACTTTTTAGTTATACCTACCCCACACAAATTTAATTAACACTAGTGCATTGAAGAATTGAAAACTAAAACCTTCCTGAAAGTATGATGCACATTAAATTTAGTGAAAGAATTATCAAAATCGGTTCATTAGTTTTTGAGAAAATCGCGGACATACAAACACATACGTGTCGAATACAGAACCTATTTTTTTGAAATCGGTTAAAAAATGTACTGTTTCATAGAAAATTGGAATACCTACGTGGTCAAAATGAAAAGCAATTGCTTTTTATAATAATCAACGCTAAATTTCAACGCAGGGGGTTCATAATCATGTACTGAACTCATGGTAAACAGGTTGCGTGTCAATATTCTTGTCACCCTGTGTTAAAATGCTTAAGAGGGAACAGGGCGTGCGATTCTCCATACAAATGTATTCACCTTTTTTCTTCCTGAATAATGCCTCTAGAGCAAAGTTTGTTTTTCATAAAATCAAGGTCTGCTGTAAACACGTCCCTGTCATTTTCTTTTTTTACAGCAACTAATTAGTAAAGAAAATATGTCCCTCTAAAAATTACAAAGAATACCCTATTTTTGCAGCAGTGATTAGAGGACTACCAGACAAATTAGAAAAATGTTGAATCGGCTCAGTTTTCGAGGAGAAAAAATGGGAATACGAAACGTCGATCTCGTCAAAATTTTTGTGATAATTTCGGTCTGAGCTGCAGCTGTTCCTATCACACACTACGGGGGCAGACTTGAGATAAGGCGACGGCAATAGTTTTTTCAAATTTCTCGCAGGTCCCGTCCCCCCTTAACATTATATCCCAAGCTGTCATAGTGTAGTTTGGGATAAAACTAATGAGTGAGTGGTAACATGTGTACGTTGTACCGGAGGTGGGCGGCTCGTCCCGCGCGGGAGGCCGCACGCGGATCTCCAGTCGCGACGACACCGTGGGGCCCGGCGGGGACCCGGGCGGGGCCGCTGGGGCCCGCGCGCTAGATGAGCTGGATAGACTCTGGGAAAACAAAAAAATAACAATAATAAAAAAGGACCAGCTAAAAAAGAGGGCTTTGTGGCTATAACAGTCGTTACGGCTTGTCAAAAAGTCCGAAAATTTGCAGTCAAATCATATATGTATTTCAATAAGACCATTAAAATACGACTTTTAAACGTCAAGAATTACAAGAACAAAGAAGAATTATATTAATTGCCTCATCCAAAAGGTAGCTTTGTATGGAAAATATGGGCAAAAAAAAATGTTTTACATTATTTTGTTTACATCAATTAGATAATCATAATTATACGAAGACGATGTTCCTAGAATAATATTACCAAAAAGTATCGTGCTGGGTTGTGGATGTCAGATAGGCCGTCGTTCCATGAAAAATACTGGTATTCAGTTGCATCTGGTTAGACTTAAAGCTGATCCTACATAATATCCTCCCGACCGATTTCGGTCACGGTGGCAATCTCAACGGAGATTAGCCAAGTACACAGGAGACATTATAGTGCATAAGTGTGTGCGTAAACACAGGTGCACTCTCTGTTCCTTTACTCTCATAGTCCGATGGGACGGCAATCCGACACGACCGGGGAGAGATCAGACACGGGGCCATCGGCTTAACGTGTTTTCCGAGGCATGGGGATAAAAAAATAAGAAAGTCTTAATGGAAAACCCAGTAAAACTTTGCTCGACCTTTTTTTTTATTTTATGGTTGTGAAATCATCAACGGAAGGGAGTGTCAGACTCTTACTGACTAAAACCCATCCGTGTTCCTTCCTTAGCCCTTTATGTTCCGGGGTAGCGGTAACCCTTTCGGACAATCCTGCACCCCCGGACTTTGCTCGAGCTGGGAGTCAAAACCCTAAACAGGCAGATACTCACGGGTGCACTCGAGGCCCTCTGCAGCGGCGCGGGCTGGTCCTCGTGCCTGGCGGCGACGCCCCGCATGACGTCGAGGCGGTACCGCACGGAGCCGCCGCTGCCGTCGAACGACGCCTGCTGCAGCAGCGGCGCGCGCAGGGACCGCACGCGCACGCCTGGGGGGGGGGTACGTTGAGGTGCGTTCACTTTGTCAACATTTCGCACGCCCAGATCAACACTGCACTAAGTCAAAATAACTAATTTTTCAGAATCGACGGAAAAACCATTATTTCATGTTATGTCAAAGTTATTGCGAATGTCCTGAATATTGCATGTGAAGAATCCAATGCGTATTAGTATTATATAAATACGCCTGTCTTCGTGGTTAACGCGGAAAATTTTTGGCTATTCTGTGAAATAAAAAACTCGATTTTAAGATTTTTCGACATAATACAGTGTTGTTTTGGGTGTACGATTTATTAACAAGTTTATAAAAAATACTGAAATAAATTCTGTTGTTTGTGCGACCCAAACAAGTGTGTAGCACCCCGAAGACAATACAAAATAGGACGATGTATAAACAGATACCCGACATTAATGTTATGCTTGCGCACGAAAACCTCAATTGCTCAATTCTTGGAAATTATGGTAAACTAAGACAGTATAATGCAAGCAAATGCAACACTTTACTTGCGCCGTTTTTTAGCACACAGATGTCATTCATACTGCTTGCACTTGTTTATAACGCAGTAATACTTTTATCCACCAATGATCAGTATATCAATTATAATCATAACATCACGCCGCCGCCTTAAAGGGGTGTATGATATGTGTAGTGTATGGACACGTTCACATTTGGCCAGACGACGTACAATCAGCAACAAAAGTCGATAAACACTGTCTTTTTTTATATGTTATTAATCGGTCAAGTGGCGCGCGTTTTAGAAAGTCAATTGTGTCTCATTAGCGGAGCTTGACAACAATTTTTTTCAATAAACTGCTTTTTAGTTTGTCACATAATACTCGTAGCAAAGAGTTTATATTCTAAAAAATTTCCTTCTGCTGCAATTTTGAACAAATATGTTGCTCAATAACTAAGATTTAAAAAACTGAAGTGTTAATCGACTTTTGTTGCTAGCCGTACCTAATATGTTTCGGGAAACACCACAAACTCTATGTAAAATTATAACGTAACGTACAGGTACAGACGACAGCACATCAAGCTACTACAATTTGTCAAATTTCTTTAATAGATTTTCAACTTTATCGCTAAAGTATAAGGTTCAAAGTTGATTGGAGGCTCCAAACACGTCTCAATGTATTACAGGCTAATTGTGAAAATAAACGATTTTGTACTTATTTTTTTGATTGGGAAAATTTGACAGTTTCGGGTAGCTTGATGTGCTAGCGTCTGTACAACGTAAAGTAACTCACCGATAGCAGGAAGCGACCAACACCTCGGCAAACTTGGCTGCAACTTCGGATAGGCATCAATTCCAGGTATATAAAGGCAATGCAGCTGATTCCTTCTAGCAGTCGGCTCTGTCTTTCGGGCAGGCTCACTATACTGTCTGGCAGTGATTGGCCGTGTTTGGATGGGGGTGGGAGATGGGACCGGTGGGGGTGGGATTGGGGCTGCAGCAATGGGTGGTGGAGCTGACGAAGTCGCTGGTGGTGACGTTTTTTCTGGCTGTTGGGCGGCCTGTAACAAAACGCGAATGTTTAGATTTATGGATAGTCATTAACTGTTTATTGAACACCAAATAGATGCATAAAAACGCGTAATAGAAAAGGGGTTGTCTTAAGCTCTGGCTGGCCTAACTAAAAAGCCAGACAGCAACAACCACAGATATAGATAGAACTAGATAACGCAAGTATCACGATCTGTATGGAAACCAAGCGTGGCATTGACTACCTTACTATGATGTCACAAGCACTATTTAGTGATGGGAAAATCAAATCGTTCAAAGACACCGCGGCACCCGTCTCAGGGGGCCTTTTTTATGGATGGGAAATCATCAAATGACCCCTCCCGCTCTGGGTGGAGCGGAAGGGAGTGTCAGACTCTTACTGACTAACACCCATCCGTGTTCCTTCCTTAGCCCTTTATGTTGCGGGGTAGCGGTAACCCTTTCGGACAATCCCGCACCATCTCAGGGGGGCCTAGCGCCAGCGCTCACGCTCACACAGCTAGTAGTACTCAGGACTGAGCGCAAAAGTGGCGGCTTACGATTTTTGTACGTAAGCTGGTGCGATTTTTGGCACGCGAAGTAATTGCTCTTGCGTTATCTAGGTGTATATCTGTGGCAACAACATTACACGGATTTTCAGGCCGTGCCCGCATGTAATAATAATATCCTCCCGACCGATTTCGGTCACGGTGGTAATCTCAACGGAGATTAGCCAAGTACACAGGAGACATTATACAGGGTGAAATTGAATTCATGGGCATCCATTTAAGGGGTCATTGTAATCATCATTATGAACAAACTACGGGACTAAACCTAAAATCGCGAAAAAAAAACAGCTGTTCCTTGCATTTATGTTCACATAACTCATCAAAATGTAGGGAAGAGCTGATTTTTCTTTCGCGATTTCAGGTTTGGTCCCATAGTAAAAGTGGTTCATAATGATGAGTACAATGACCCCTTAAAAGGATGCCCATGAATTTAATTTCACCCTGTAGTGCACGAGTGTGTGCGGAAACACAGGTGCACTCTCTGTTCCTTTACTCTCATAATCCTATGGGACGGCTGTAAACATGTCACGGCGATTTATTTATCGTATTTATCTCGAATGCTGCTTAGATACTATTTGCGTGCCTTGCTCGAAGTGTGTGGTTGGGTCATAATACGTTGCCTTGCTCAGAGTGTGTGGTTGGGTCATAATACGTAACTGATTCATGTGGTGATTATATTGTATGTAAGTGATTAATGTGGTGATTACTGTGAAGATTTCAGGTGATAACTGGTAATAATTTTGGTGATTACTGGTCATGGTGTGTGGTTGTGGTCATATACGTAACTGATTCATTACTGCGGAGATTTTTGGTGGCAGCTGCTCATAATTTTGGTAAAAACTGTACAATGTGTGTGAGTGGTTGCGGACATGTATGTATGTGATTCTTGTGGTGATTACTGCGAAGAAAGATTTTCGGTGACCGCTTCTGATTATTTTGGTGATAGCTGCTGAATATTTTGGTGATAACTGCTGTATGTTTTGGTGAAATTTTGGTTCTTCTAATTGAACTGACAGGTATATTCGTGTGCAGCTGCGTGCGCGCGGCGTGCGAGCACGACGACACCGCGGCGACAACTGATGTAGATGATACCTGGTGTAGCTGTGCGGGCTGCACGGTGTGCTGCGTGTGGTGCGTGGTGGTGGAGGTGTGGAGCTGCGTGCGCGCGGCGTGCGAGCACGACGACACCGCGGCGACAACTGATGTAGATGATACCTGGTGTAGCTGTGCGGGCTGCACGGTGTGCTGCGTGTGGTGCGTGGTGGTGGAGGTGTGGAGCTGCGTGCGCGCGGCGTGCGAGCACGACGACACCGCGGCGACAACTGATGTAGATGATACCTGGTGTAGCTGTGCGGGCTGCACGGTGTGCTGCGTGTGGTGCGTGGTGGTGGAGGTGTGGAGCTGCGTGCGCGCGGCGTGCGAGCACGACGACACCGCGGCGACAACTGATGTAGATGATACCTGGTGTAGCTGTGCGGGCTGCACGGTGTGCTGCGTGTGGTGCGTGGTGGTGGAGGTGTGGAGCTGCGTGCGCGCGGCGTGCGAGCACGACGACACCGCGGCGACAACTGATGTAGATGATACCTGGTGTAGCTGTGCGGGCTGCACGGTGTGCTGCGTGTGGTGCGTGGTGGTGGAGGTGTGGAGCTGCGTGCGCGCGGCGTGCGAGCACGACGACACCGCGGCGACAACTGATGTAGATGATACCTGGTGTAGCTGTGCGGGCTGCACGGTGTGCTGCGTGTGGTGCGTGGTGGTGGAGGTGTGGAGCTGCGTGCGCGCGGCGTGCGAGCACGACGACACCGCGGCGACAACTGATGTAGATGATACCTGGTGTAGCTGTGCGGGCTGCACGGTGTGCTGCGTGTGGTGCGTGGTGGTGGAGGTGTGGAGCTGCGTGCGCGCGGCGTGCGAGCACGACGACACCGCGGCGACAACTGATGTAGATGATACCTGGTGTAGCTGTGCGGGCTGCACGGTGTGCTGCGTGTGGTGCGTGGTGGTGGAGGTGTGGAGCTGCGTGCGCGCGGCGTGCGAGCACGACGACACCGCGGCGACAACTGATGTAGATGATACCTGGTGTAGCTGTGCGGGCTGCACGGTGTGCTGCGTGTGGTGCGTGGTGGTGGAGGTGTGGAGCTGCGTGCGCGCGGCGTGCGAGCACGACGACACCGCGGCGACAACTGATGTAGATGATACCTGGTGTAGCTGTGCGGGCTGCACGGTGTGCTGCGTGTGGTGCGTGGTGGTGGAGGTGTGGAGCTGCGTGCGCGCGGCGTGCGAGCACGACGACACCGCGGCGACAACTGATGTAGATGATACCTGGTGTAGCTGTGCGGGCTGCACGGTGTGCTGCGTGTGGTGCGTGGTGGTGGAGGTGTGGAGCTGCGTGCGCGCGGCGTGCGAGCACGACGACACCGCGGCGACAACTGATGTAGATGATACCTGGTGTAGCTGTGCGGGCTGCACGGTGTGCTGCGTGTGGTGCGTGGTGGTGGAGGTGTGGAGCTGCGTGCGCGCGGCGTGCGAGCACGACGACACCGCGGCGACAACTGATGTAGATGATACCTGGTGTAGCTGTGCGGGCTGCACGGTGTGCTGCGTGTGGTGCGTGGTGGTGGAGGTGTGGAGCTGCGTGCGCGCGGCGTGCGAGCACGACGACACCGCGGCGACAACTGATGTAGATGATACCTGGTGTAGCTGTGCGGGCTGCACGGTGTGCTGCGTGTGGTGCGTGGTGGTGGAGGTGTGGAGCTGCGTGCGCGCGGCGTGCGAGCACGACGACACCGCGGACGCTGCGCGCGCACCGCGGTGCTCCGGCGACTGGGGGCAACCGGTACCGCGTCAACATACTTGCCAATTTATTTTTATAGATATGCTTATAGTAAGGAGTTTTTTTTTCATTGGTCCTTACTTATAATATTCCCTTGTTAACAGTTAGTCTATGAAAACCATGACCACACTTACAACCTGGACACATTATGAGATGCAAATGACAACGTCAAAAATGATACGCCAACGATGTAGAAAGATTATACCATTGACTAATCTTAAGGTCGATGTAGAAATATTATACCATTGACTAATCTTAAGGTAGGCACTAGTCGATATTTTTTCAATACAAATTTCGTCGGGAGGTTATTAGTCCACTGTTTGACAATAAAAAGTTATGAGCCAACAAATATTCATTTTTCTTGCTAATTTTAACGTAACTTTGGGTGTGTAAATAACTAGTAAAAGAAGTGTAAAATTTTCAAAACTAAGTCGGCACCGACAAAGCTGAATTATCGAAGAGTTCAATAAACTTTATTTGTAATTTATTTATGTAGTGGCTTTTTCTTAAACCTCGATTTTCCAAAGAGGTCGGAACGGTGTTTGTGTGCATGCCAACTAGACGTTGTGCGTTTAGACTAGCCTCTAACTGCTTATCAATGATACTATCTCTGTCGGACACGATGCCAGGTGAGACAGCGTGCTTTTTGGCCACGCCCATCAGTGCGTCCGAGCTTGCGACTAGTTCGACTTTAAGACAATAATAATGTATCAATTTATACTAGGTAAATATCGGGTCAGCACTGACTTGTCTCGAGTTTGGAGTCAGTTACTTACCCTGTCTAAATCAGCCTTAACATACGTGTAATTCGAAACTAGGGAGCTATTTGACTTGGTTGGGTTATATTTTAGCGATATAAAGCGCTGTCGTCTAATGTTTTGTTGTACTGGAACGCGTCTGACTCAAGGAACTAAAACATTTGGGCCGCCATTTTGAAGTAAGTTCACGCTAACGCTGTTAATGCTGCAGAATGCAGATACAGAATACTCGAAATCGTCTGACGACAGTAATTAGATGTGTGTGTTAACGTAATTATATCCCTATATTAAAAGAAATCATTACAAAACTGTTTTTTTTTTATTTGATCCAAAGGTTGCGAACCCCTGAATATGTTTACAAAATTTATAGCTTCTCGCGACGGGGACTGTAGAAAGAAAGAAGAAAGAAAATACGTTTACTTGCAACAAACATGACGCAGAGAAAGTACACAAAAACAAAAAAAAAGAACAAGTTAGAGGAAAATATGCGTCACATCCACGCAAAACGGCCATCGCTTAGCATAATGCTACGGCCCTATGCGAGACAGAGCCGCAGCGCAACTCGTTGCGCATCGATGTCCCTGCCACCTTGTATATCATCACGCCTTTATCCCCCTTTGTGGGTAGGCAGAAGCATACAACTAGACCATTCTCATTCTCATTGACTGAATGTGCCCTGACGGCTGAGAGTATGTCATGCTCACTCAAATGTCTCGCTGATGGCGGCGCATGTGTTGGATCATTTAGCTCCCTTCAAAATGGTTGAGCTGAATGGTGCTAATACATGCGTCATGTTCGTGAACGGGCGCCGTCAGTAGGGACTGGTCATCTCTTTGCTGCCATGGCTTGTTTTATTTTAATTTAATATTTGAATTGTTGTTTTTTCTCATCTTTTCATTATGGACGCTTTTAACGTTCTGCATCGTTCTCACATGTATAATTTTTAACATGAATGATGTAACCAAGACTTTGTAACCATTTTATTTTGATTTAAAAAAGTGTCCATAGAGTTTCTTGCCCGTTCTTCTCCATAGGTACCTACGCTTTGGAATGGGCAACTAGCTTCATCTTTCTGACTGACCGACCCTTTGACAATTCAAAAGTGCCTGTAATTGGTTTAATTGAAATAAATGCTTTGAGTTTGAGTTTGAAGACCCACAACCACCACCAACAACTATCATCTATTATGTGTTTTTTTTTAACCTATCATCTGTTATGTTCAATGCCTAAGTAAGAAATAAAATAATAAAGTATGTCTATGACTGACCTGTAACTGTTCTTGTTTCCATTCGTTGTCTGTGGTTTCCTCAGAGTCATCAAACTGTGACTTCCATAGTGATACCAAAGTCAGGGCTCCACCTTTTGTGACCTGAAACAAAAACAATACAAATTAATATACAGGGAGATTTTTTATCGCCATCCAAATTTTTACAGGATGTTCTACCCATGAATATGAACAACTTTCACTATGGGACCAACTCTGAAATCACAAAAAAAAAAAAACATCTGTTTAATACAAAAGTTCAATACCTACTTGACCAAAATGTATGAAACAGCTGATTTTTTTTTTGGGATTTCAGAGTTGGTCCCATAGTGAAAGTTGTTCATATTCATGGGTAGAACACCCTGTAAAAATTTGGATGGTGATAAAAAAATCTTCCTGTATAGAACTCACCTTGTCATTTAGGATCGAATGTGTTATGAAACACTCTTTTACCCGACTGTGCCAGAAGGAGGGTTGTTGTTTAAGATTTCCGAAGTAAAGTATGACTTGTTCGACTCCATCTATACTCCACAGGTTTAGGTAGTTAAATAAAGGTAAACAAAAAAACCACGTGACTTAGTTAACCGACTAAACGTAATACCAGTCTACTCAGTTGTCATGGTACGTCACAGTTGTACTCTTCAATTTAGCAACATTTTGAATGAATTATAACGTTGCTAAATTGAAGAGTACAAAAAAAAACTCTTTTGTTGGTTCTGTTGCGTTTAGATATTGTCGATTCCCATCAAGTCTGCGTTGTTTCGCTGACTAATTTCATTTGGACTTAGCGTTATCTAGGAGCAAAATTTTTACAAGGAACTCCATTGATAGCTGAATCACATTAGGTGGCATCCATAAATTACATGAGGCGTTGGGGGGGGGGGGGATTGGTAGGTGTGCTGGTCAAGCCGATTCTAATAAATCCAACGTGTTCGACGCATGTCGCTCGTATATATTGCACACTAACAAACACGTAGCGCCGTCTAAGCGGAATTAATTTGGGCAATAATGTTTCGCAACTGTTGCTCAACTTTGTTCCCCAATGAAATGATCCCCGATGCTTTAGTTTAGAATGTAATATACACCGTGTTCTTTACGATATCCATAAACTTTGCCAAAGGCTTCTATAGCTTTTACAAATTTTATCTAACAAAGGAAGTAGTACTTAAAAAGGCTTCGTTACAAAGATATTTGTAATTTCATTTAGTGAAATTTAATTGAGCTATGCAGTAAGAAAGGGTCTTAACTCAGTTTTGACAAGTTGCAGCCCGCCAAATCTTATGAATGAAAATACGTCATCGTTGCCAATTCGGATAAAGAGGCATGCATATCGGGCGATTTACGTCAAGGTGTTTAGTTTATATGAAAATTAACAAAAAAATAAAAAATAATAATTCATTAATGTGTCCATAATGAAAAATGCTTATTTCCATGGTCTGAACATTTGGTCGAAGTTTATGTACATCGTCCGGAACACGGTGTATAATTAATGAAATGTAATATACCTGTTGCAGAGCGGACACATTCTCGTCGTCCATGACGGCGAACTGTGTGTAGCTCTGGTCTGCGCGCGCGCGGGCTGCGCGACGCGCTCCTGTTGACAATACATACATTATACATAGGCATTCGGTACATACACTTTAGAAATCAATTAACTGTATTTTGTCTTGTAGGCGGTATCTACCGCCATATGCAAACTAAGCATCATAATGACGTCACGCAAAATCCTGCATCGCGCAAGCAATGTTTACTGCGCGACAATCATACCCGTAGATCTTGGTTATTAGGCCAAAGTGCGTGGTGTAATTATTATTGCTTCGTTATTTATTACTAGCTGCGCCCCGCGGTTTCACCCGCATAAGTTTCGATCCCGTGGGAATATCGGGATAAAAACTATCATATGTCCTTACCCGGGACTCAAACTATATCTATACCAAATTTCATCTAAATCGATTCAGTGGTTTAGGTGTGAAAAGGTAACAGACAGACAGAGTTACTTTCGAATTTATAATATTATATAGTATGGATAGATACACTCACCAGTCAACATCTTAGTTCATGAACTGTTTCACAAAAGACAGTTTTACCTTCGTCTCGCTAATTACTTATTTATTTATAAAACACGTCTATATAGAACGAGGTCAGATGTTTGACTGATGTTTCACGATATTGTGACAATAGCGGTCAAGTGCGTGCCGGGTTTAGTGCGTAGGGGTTCTGTAGATGTCATGATTGATTGTTTTTATTTTTGTGGAAGAAATTGTAAATTTACTTGTGACAAAATTAGCAGTACTATCTATTATTTTTAATTAAGTAAGTTACTTTGGTTGTTTGTTAAGCAATGACTACTTAACGGCTGAACTGATTTGGATGAAACTTGGCACAAGGATAGATGATCACGACCGGGGTTAGCAAATGGGATTTTTTCTCTATTTTACCATTTATTATATAGTATATTTAATCTGTCAAGCTCCGCTAATGAGACACAATTGATTTTCTATTGTTTCGTCGCCGATCGGCGACGCGCGCCGCTTGACCGGTTAAGGGGACTACGGGACCTAAGGGCCAAAGCACACACGCTACTTTTTGCATCGGGGATCGGCGATTCAGCTGCTTTTTAAAAGCTAAATGCAGCGACCAAGCATTCCACACCGCACACTTAAAAACGCCAAACGCGGCGATTCAGTCGCTTTTCGGAAGCTCGATACAGCGGCTGAACGCTACACTCCGCACACATTCGGATGCCGGTCGCAGCGATTTTGGCATTTGCGCCAGCATCGAAGCAGTCGCTAAATCGCGCGATTCCGATACCGCGTCCGAACGCAGAGAGTCGCCAAAACGCGATGCAGCATCGATACAGCCGCAAAATCGCCGATCGCCGATGCAAAAAGTAGCGTGTGTGCTTTGGCCCTAAATACAAAAAACGCAAGTTTTATAATGCCTAAAAGTATGTGATCGACTACAGTAAATAAAATCAAAAAAATATATGATATTCTTCAGGATATATGCTAGGTAGATAGTGTGTTGAAAACATAATACAACTAAGTAATTTGATACGATAGAAAAAAAAAAAACATGAAGATCTAAAAACTTTCTCTTTGCAATAAAAACCTTACTAATATACTTACATACAATCATTCTGAATTTTTGTCAGATTATTCTATAAGCAACATACTAAAGCACTAGTGTTTTAATTTTTTAGTCCAAACAATAGATTTTTCGTAAATAGATAACTGCTTCATATTTTGCAATAAATTACCAGCGTTGTGTCATCGCGCTTCTCTTTCTTTTCTATGCAGACCGACAGTGACCGCGCTTTAGGTTATGTAGTCCCCCTATTTCTCACACGTTTGCCCGCCTACCTGTAGAAACATCCCACGTGTCGTAGTAGTTGACAATGACAATACAACAATGACACTGTTGTGTACACTTGGTGTACCGTTGACGTTTCGAGCACTGTCTCTTGTACACTTGGTGTACACTTGACGCTTGAGGGGTTAAGTAAATAAAAACACTAATAACTGACCTCTCTTGAAATGCGTGTCTGAGTGTACGCTGTCGACATCTGCAGCCATTATCCTGGGACTGACCGCTTCACCTGTTAATAACATTTTATTAAAAGTCTTCATAATGTATTATAGGTCGGGATTGGTATGTGATGTTGATTGGGGGGAGGCCTATGTCCAGCAGTGGACAGGTTTTTACTGAGATGATGATGACAATATTATGTTCACAAAAAAATGCTATTGGTAAAAAGTAGAGATTTTCTTTCTTACTCAACATCTGCCTGCCTTTTCATAACTATGTTGGGCTTCCAGTCTAACCGCTAACCGGATGCAGCTGAATACCAGTATTTTATATGGAGCGACTGCCTATCTGACCTCCACAACCCAGTTATTGTGTAATACGATACCCCTTGGTAAGACTAGGTTGTCAGACTTTCGGGCTACTGACGATCCATAAAGACTGTCAAAAATCCACGAATGACAGCCGGGACCAACGGCTTAACGTGCTTTCCGAGGCACGGAGGGGTCTTGGTATGTGAAGATGGTCACCCATCCACGTACCAACCGCGGCAAGCGTAGATTAATCTGATCGATCGACTCGTGCAGGTGTTATTACTTAGTCACAAGCCCCTCTCGATTTTCTTTCTTACTGTAAGTAAAATTTTTATAGTAAACTGTACTGTATTAGATTTTGTGCGTGAGTCATTTATACAGGTTCAAAATATATTAGGTAGAGAAACTTCGCAGACGTGATGGATATCGATATCTGATGACGATAAAATAGAATAAAATACTTTTTTTTGAAGTGAAATTTCTTTACGCACGCTTGCCTTGGGGACTAAGCTGGCGAACGCGTGACGTAAGCGTTACGAAAAGTGTGATCGGGCGAGGCGAACGGGAGTTGAGTGGGGGATATAAGCAAGAGAAAGCAGTGCGCGCGCACATTTTCTATCTCTCTTCCTCTCATAGCCAAATACGTTTGAAGTTTCACTTCAGTCGTGTGGTCATAAGTACACTCGGTTTTTTTTGGGGTCAACTACTGCCGGCTGTGTGTGTGAGTTGAGAAAATCTGTTTTATTTTGTTTTTGTTTTTCTTTCTTACGTTTATGCGAACGTGGGTCTGGACAAAGCCGACCCTGATATAATTGGGAAAAGGCGTGGCAGATGATGAATTTTGCTTTTATTTTTTTGTTCTACAGAAGATGTTTACGATGACAAAATGGGTAAGTGAATGATTAATCCATATAGTCCGTTAACAAACATACAGTAGCTACCTGGCGTGGCGGGCGCGGCACTGGCGAGCTCCTGCACGCACGTCGGCGGCGCCGTCACCACGCGCAGGCGCGCCAGCGTGGGGCCGCCGCCTGGGGGGGACACATGGACACAAGTTAATCAGTTGAAAGACACTAAACGACACAAAAGTTCATCAAAAAATGGGGTCTGGCTGTGTCTAGACACGGCCGTGTGACGTATGTGAATACGTTTACGTAACGGGGTCGATCCGCTCGACCGCATTCATTCTTTTACGTCCCCGGCACTGCTTGACTCGGTCATATTATGGTGTTTTATTGGTACCATTCGATTGCTTTTGAGAAGCCCTTTCCAACCGTATACGATTTCTGTACTTGGATTGGCTTTTTGACGCGTATAGGCCGACATTATACAGGGTGAAATTTTAATCACCGTTATCCTCTTAAGGGGTCATTTTACTCATCATTATGAACAACTTTTACTATAGGACCAAACCTGAAATCGTAAAAAAATATCAGCTGTTCCCTACATTTACGTTTGCATAACTCGTCAAAATGTAGGGAACAGCTGATTTTTTCTCGCGATTTCATGTTAATTTCGTCACTCCAAATATCGAAAAAACTGAGGTATATTAAAGTGCCGAAAAAGTAATCACCACACGCGCTTGCGATGACGTCGCTTACGATACAAAGAGGGCGACTCAGCGGTGCGGTAGGTGGTTGGGGGAGGGGACGCAAGTTCCACGGAGCGGGTAACTTAGCGCGAACGGGTTGTACAGTACCCGGCGATAAATATTGCACATCGATCTTTGGAAAGAGACAATCGGCTAACTTCGGCTTCGTAGAGCGTTATCTCTGTCGCACGAAATACAAACAGTCCGGTATCTATTAGGAGCTGTTAAAACAATTATGATTTGCTTCTTTTGATAATTCTTTTTATTCTTTGTATAAAATACACCAATTTTTCTATAAATTATTGCTTTAGGTTAGGGTAAAATAAAAAGGTTCCCCTATTTTTCCTAAAGATGCCATAGTACAACTTTAAATTATTTAAATTTGGGGGTGTTAACAACTCTAGATATATATTTTGAACTGGACGCGACCGCACTCTATCGCACTTGAAAAACGACTGACAAAACGTCAGTTAACGTCACATAGGTAGTGTGCGACAGAGATAACGCACTACGAAGCCGAAATTAGCCGATTGTTTCTTTCCAAAGGTCGATGTGCAATATTTATCGCCGGGTACTGTACACGTTTAGATATTTGTATTTACCATAGATACAAGCAATAATAATAATTATTATCTTACCGGGTGCGGGAGGTCTGGGCTTACACGGCGGCACGCTTTGCCTCTCAGGCCGCGTGGTAGTGCCTGTTACCGCGGAGTTGCTTGTTTCTTGTTGCTGCAACAAATAAGGTCAGATTAATTACAGTTAATAACTGGAAGGATTTGGGGGAGGCCTGTGCCCAGCAGTAAGAAAAAAATAAAAAGGTAATAGTTTACCTTGGCATGTCTGTCGGGAGAGGGCGCGGGCGTCGTTCTAGGTTCCGCTTCCTTGTCCGTGATTGGCTTGTCTGTGGTTGACTGTAAATAAACAAAATACGAACTAGTTGAAAGATGATTGAACATCGTCGAAAAACGTCACAGTTGCTCCTTATCCTAACTAATATTATAAATGCGAAAGTAAGTTTGGTTGTTACCTTTTCACGCCTAAACCACTGAACCGATAATCCTGAAATGTTGCATATACGTTGTCAGGAGTACAGAAACGGACATAGGGTACCTTTCATCCCGAAAAAAAAGCTGTTCCCGAGGAAAACAACAATAACGTTATTATTATAATAGATGGCGCCACGTGTATTGCTGTTTTCCTCGGGAACAGCACTTTTTTTCGGGATGAAAGGTACCCTATGTCCGTTTCTGTACACTTGACAACGTATATGCAAAATTTCATTATGATCGGTTCAGTGGTTTAGTCGTGAAAAGGTAACATAACAAACATACTTTCGCATATATAATATTAGTTAGGATAGGATTTCACGCGGACGAAGCTAGTAGTCTACAGGGTGAAATTGAATTCATGGGCATCCTTTTAAGGGGTCATTGTACTCATCATTATGAACAACTTTTACTATGGGACTAAACCTAAAATCGCGAAAAAAAAATTAGCTGTTCCTTCCATTTATGTTCACATAACTCGTCAAAATGTAGGGAATAGCTGATTTTTTTTTTCACGATTTCAGGTTTCGTCCCATAGTAAAAGTTGTTCAAAATGATGAGTACAATGACCCCTTAAAAGGATGCCCATGAATTTAATTTCACGCTGTATATGTGGCGCATATTTTGCCCAACAGTAAGTTCTACATACATATCCATTCAAATGGTTAGGCCCGTGTCTCGGCGAGGCGGGATGCACTCTCTTGTCTGTATGTTTGTCTTTGTGTGCGCCTGTCTGCGTGTCTGTTGCGACTGCTGTAGTTGCCTCTGTCTCCAGACGTCGGCGTGTCTGCGAAAAATAACATGATTCAATTAGTACAACATTTAAAGGTGCTCGTGGCTAACTGCGGGGCAATTGTGTAACACATTATCAATCGGAATCGGTTTCATTTTGACAGTTCAACAACATTCATTGCGTTATTTACGTGTTGAGCAGACAAATTTTTCGAACTTATGAAGCAATGGATTAGAAATTTGCTTCAAAATGATTCAGATTCCGATTGATAGTGTGTTACGCATTTAGGGTGCTGATCTGCAAGGTTAAGCTGCGCTTGTAGTGGTCAGCAAGTCGATTGGTGACCATTTTGACTCCTTAGTCCATTGAAAGCTAGATTTTTCAGTTTTAAAACATCAGAAAAAAAAGCTAGTTGTTAGTGATGATAGTTTTAAGGTTGAAGGCGTAAAGTCCCTTTTTAAGCCTACCACCAAATCGTTTAAGAAAACGTATCGCATTTCGTGTTAGTACTACGCCTGTTTTTTTTTTTCTCACACTTATGAGAAAACATGTTGACCCATTTCTGAGGGGACCGTGGCTAAATAGTAACAGCCATAAAGGTCGATCGACCAGGTTAAGCAACGCTTGCCGCGGTTGGTCTGTGGATGGATGTCCATCTTTACATACAGAGATCCCTCCGTGCTTCGGAAAGCACGTTAAGCCGTTGATCTCGCCTGTCATTCGTGGATCTTTGACAGTCGTTACGGGTAGTCAGAAGCCCGAAAGTCTGACAACCAGTCTTACCAAGGGGTATCGTATTACCCAGTAACTGGGTTGTGGAGGTCAGATAGGCAGTCGCTCCATGTAAAATACTGGTATTCAGCTGCATCCGGTTAGACTGGAAGCCGACCACAACATAGTTGGGAAAAGGCAGGCAGATGATGTGTTGACCCATTTCTGGTCGTTCTTTATTGGTATGATCTCGTCCTATCCCTTGCAGTGTCACTTAACCAACGATATCCCTATCATTTATTTTCTCTGGAAAATATGAAACGATATTTTTTTTCTTAGTGTATCAATTTCGTAGAACGTCGTGCGAATTCGTGCGATATCTCTAGATATTAATATCAAGGGACGTTTGTCCCCTAGTGAATAGTTGACGCCTGTAAAGCTTATAACTATAAATATCAGAGTGTATAGTCACCGTGTCGGGCAGGGTGTCGTGCGGCGCGACGTGCTCGGGCGCGGCGTGCACGGCCGCGCGCGTGCGGGACACCGACACCGCCTGGGGAGACACACAACGTTAACAATACCATTCTACTTAATTAGTACAGTTACCGGTACGTAAGTTGGCAAGATATTTCGTAGCGGGGGAAGTTCGCGCATGTAAAAATGTATGAAATTGTGCATGCGCGAACTTCCCCCACTACAAAATATCTTGCCAACTCACGTGTCGGGTATTATAACGAAAACCTAAACCTGGACCTATGATACTAAACCCCGTTTTGGTATTTAATTCAGATAAAAAATTCTTTTTTGGCATAAACTCGGTAAGACATATTGTGACCTTTACCAACCCGCACTGAGCCCGCGTGGTGGATTATGGCCCACTCCCTCTCATCGAGAGAATGCCGCAGTCCCAGCAGTGGGATCGTTATAGGCTGATTATGGTTGCATGAGTTACAAAAAAATGCGATACCCTGACTCCAAAAGGCCGATTCTCATAATATAAAACGTTCAAAATCTAGTCGCAGTCTCATCTCGGCGACAAACAAATGTTAAAAACTTGTCAAAAATGTAAAGAATGAAAAAAAAAATGATGATGATGTATGAAATTAGAGGTAATTTTGACAGATTGAGCCTGAGATCAGACTGTGAACGTTCTTAAAATTACTAGAATTGCCCCTCAGACGTAGGTCAGATGATCCAGCCACAAATTTTACAGACACACAAAATAAAAATTTGAATCCAGTTCTGAATTTAAGATTTAACACTGCATTTGAATATAAATAAATATGAAATCAAACCAATTAATGTGTTCCACCATGTGACTGTAATATAGCCCATAAACATACCCTCGAAACCGAAAACAGAAATGATTTACATCAATAATGACATTCCCAAACGATATCTTGTCATAAAATATATAAAGATATTTTAACAAAATATCCCCGATTTTCACATAAAACATCACATTTGAAAAATAACACATAAAAAATAAAAATAAAACAGACAATCCACAATTTCCAACCACCCATTTTGAATAAAAAACATGTAAAAAACCCAGACATTTTTTGACACCACAAACATAAATAAAAAATGTATCTAAGAACATATACAATGTAAATATAATACAAATAATGATATACCTATTGCGTTTTATTTTATTTTATTATTCTCACCTATTCAATTTTAAAGATGTTGTCAAAACAAATATGCCTGAAATATAATTTTGTAGCTTTATAATCGAGTGGGAATTCTGTTCTGAAGGAGGCTATACTCATTATTTATAATCTACAAAAAAAAAAATATTTTAAAGAAATTATTTAAGAATGCAATTGACCATATCTTTAGTCACGCCCGTCATTTTGTAGGAAAATAACAAAATATATGTATAGTCGACCTCTTAATTGCTTCACCACTTTCGTCACTTGCATGTCGTAAAACCACAAAATCTATTAGTCTTTGTGACCTCATTAAAGTTTTAACCTCATTAAAGTTTCACACATAACATTTATACAAGAACATTTTTTTATCACCATCCAAATTTTTACAGGCTGTTCTACCCATGAACATGAACAACTTTCACTATGAGACCAACTCTGAAATCACGAAAAAAAAATCAGCTGTTTCATACATTTTGGTCAAGTAGGCATTGAACTTTTGCATAAAACAGCTGATTTTTTTGTCGTGATTTCGGAGTTGGTCTCATAATGAAAGTTGTTCATATTCATGGGTAGAACACCTTGTAAAAATTTGGATGGTGATAAAAAAATCTTCCTGTATATCAAAGTAATCATAAAGTGCATATAGTCACATTAAAGTTAAAATTTTCAGGGAATTGTTGTCAAAAGTGATAAAGCAAATACGAGTCTGAGATCTAGTTTAAAAAGAGCAACTACAGGTTTGTAGAGCGTTGTCTCTGTCACTCACATCAGTGACAGTCTCTATAGAGAACTCGAATCTACGATATCAACCACAGATATATATATATACCTAGATAACACAAGAGCACCTACTTCGCGTGCCAAAAATCGCACCAGTTTACGATCGAGAATCATAAGCCGCCACTTCCGCGCTCAGTCCTGCGTACTGCTGGCTGGGTGAACGTGAGCGAGAGAGCGCGAGCTTGTGACGTCATAGTAGGTAGTCAAAAAGTGGCACGCATAGTTTTCATACAGTTCGTGATACTTGCGTTATCTAGGTATATCTTTATCTGTGATATCAACGGATACTACCTATAAAATCTATTATCAAAATGCCACTCACATCTTTCTCCCAATCATAAGGATCAGTATCTCTGATGCCTCGCCTCTTGCAGCACCTCTCAAGCAGTGACGTCAGCATGGCGTAGTCTGGCGTGTCGGCGTACTCCAGCTGTTGAACGTGTTCTAGGAACTGGCGTAGTTCTGATGGCAGGTGCTTGAGGAGCAGACGGTGGTCGTATTTCTCTTTCATGAGGCCAACCTGTGAAGATAAGATGGTTGTTAAGTTCTGTATACACCGGGGACAATGTTTAGCAACAAACATGCAACATTGTTCTTGCAAAATTTGATGTTATTTTTTAGGGTTCCGTAAACAAAGGGTGCAAACGAGAAACTATTACTATATCTCCGATGTCCGTCTTTCTGTCACAGGGCTGTATATTTTAAACCGTAATAGGTAGACACTTGAAATTTTCACAGAGTGTGTACCTACTACTATAGCCGCTATAACAACAAATATTAAAAAAAAAATTAAGTCAAAAATTAAATTGCTTCATTTGCAATAGAAATTCGTAATGGAAAACCCAATAAGACTTTTCCATACTTGAGGATCAATAGACGATCTATAGATGGTCTACTCGGTCTACTCATTTGCTCCTTATCCTTGATCTTCCTTCACGTCATCATGTAGTCCATCCATTGTTATTTTGGGCTGGTCTACTGGGTCTGCTGGGCTGGCAGTCTACTCGGTCTATTGATGGTCTACTCAGTCGAGTGAAGGTCTACTTTCGGTTTACACATCTGCTCCTTGTATTTGATCTTTTTCTACGGCAGCTGTCCGTTCACAAACTCCACGAGCATATTATAGAACAGGGACCATAGATCTACCGTATGCAGTAGACTGCGGTCTACTCATTCTACAGACTTGTATAGTCGGTCTATTGTTATTTTAAGCTGTTCTACTCGGTCTACTGACGGTCTACTCAGTCTATTGATGGTCTACTCGGACTACTGATGGTCTACTCGGTCTACTCACCTGCTCCTTGTCCTTGATCTTCCTCCACGGCAGCTGTCCGTTCACAAACTCCACGAGCATATAGAACAGGGACCACAGATCGTCGTGTCTGCCCATTTCTTTGTTTTTGTGCGCGTTTATTGACGCGTAGCGGACGGTTCCTGGAAAACAACAAGATAGAATTTAGGAAAATAACCTAAAAAATATTCAAACAAGTTTATATAACATTTAAATTTTTTTTTAAATCTGCCAAGCGTTTTCTCAACTATGTTGGGGTCGGCTTCCAGTCTAACCGAATGCAGCTGAATACCAGTACTTTACATGGAGCGACTCCAATTTTTTTTTTTCAACTAATTTATTTTTGGAATAATGTTATTTCTCATCTCACCCTGGAAAAGGAAGAGAGAGGCGTTTGCCCCGCAGTGGGACAACACAGGCTAGTTAGATTAGATTGAGCAGTGGTGGCCAAGTAGTAACAGCCGCGACTTACGAATTTTAGGTCGTAGGTTCGAACCCAGACACGCGCTTTATTTTGTGTAAATTATTTCATCACCACTGCTCTCAAAACGTTGAAGGAAAACATCGTGAGGAAATCGGCATGTCCTAGAACCAAAAATTCGAAGACACGTGACATCTGCCAACCCGCACTGGGCCCCCGTGGTGGATTACGGCCCACTCCCGCTCACCGAGTGGAGGCCTGTGTCCCAGCAGTGGGAACATTATAGGCTGATTATGATAGATTAGATTAGATGGATCTTATACGAGTTAAAAAGTCGTTTCGTAAGTATTAGGTTGTTAGTTGGGTGTAAATAGCGAACTTTAGAACAGTTTAAAAAGTTCAATTTTCAGATTTTCATTTTGTTTAAAATACCTTAATCACTACTACCCACAAGTTTTTCCTAATAGCGGTATTTCCAGGCGAACGTATCCTAAAACACTTACCCCCTTACTAATAAATGTTGTATAGCGTCTGTATAGTTACGCAACGCTTTGTCTTCTTCTTTCGGAAGTCAAATTACTGACGACTGAAAGAGAGAAATCGGTGTGTAACTAAACTATACATCTGATATAATACGTTTATTACTAAGAGGGCTAAAGTATAAAGTACCAGTTCTGTGCAGGCCATAGTCCAGCACGTTCCCTTCTACAACTAGATGGATGAGTCTAAGGGCCTTATCATACTAGCGGATTGCGAGCGTCCTCAAAGCGGAGCGGGCGCGCAACGAACACGGGTCGCATGCGCACGGACGCGCAACGAGATCGCCGCGAATGTTACTGTGCGTGTGTGTGTGGACGCCATTGTTACTGAGTGTATTGTACGTCGTTAAGTTGCTACAAACACGCGACGAAAACGTTGCGTATTAGCCACGCGTCCGCGACGTGTTCGCTGTGCAGCCGCGGCGTGTTCGCTACGCATTGGCTGCGCGGCCGGCCCGCAGCGGCTGGTGCGGTTCGGTGTCCCGTACCTCTGAAGCCGGCGGCAGCACGCGGCGGGCGCACTTGGCCGTTGCTGGTGGTGTACTGTCGCGCGAGACCAAAGTCCAGCATGTACACTTTTCTACAGTTGGAAGGATGGCGGCCTATGCTGAAATTACTCTGAAAACATATAAATTGACCGGGTCAAAAAATTACCAAGGATCTCGAAGTACAAAATGATGAAAAAACAGTGGCACTCCGGGACTGCCGACGGAAGTGAAAACATGAACAATTACGTGTATATTTTTTTAATCGTCAGGTGTCGGTTACGGTAACAGTGTCGCGGGTTTAATGGTTTTTCCATCTCAAAAAATGCCCAACGCGCCTTGAGAAGTTTTCATTTCAAAAAGAAACAAAATAAAATAAAGGACAACAGTTTTCAAAAATACCAAATAACATTTTGTAAAACAGTTAGAAAGAAAACAGGGTTCCAAAAATTATTTGACACTAAATTACCTTAGGTATTTACCAAAACGATTGATTTCTGAGTTGTAAAATTGATAATTATTTGAACTAAGGCGGCTAAAAAATCTTATAAATGTTTTTTTCTTAATCTTGCCGTAATTACAGACACAATTAAAAAGCCATTGTGTCTCGCATCTACAATTCTCAATTCGTCAATATAGCCAAGTGTTCGGAAAATTTAATAAATTAAGAATCCTTAGCTTATAACCAAATTTTTATGAAGTCGTTTTTAATAATAATAAGCAAAAATAAAGAGGCTCTCGTTGGGCAGCTGGATCAAGGGCTTGATTCAGAGGTTCCTCTCTCTGGAGCCCTGACCGCGACCCTGTTCCCCGATACCGGTGGGCTACTATTTTTTATATTTATATTTTTATATTCTAATATACTTATAAAAATATAATTTACTTATATGTATTTATTGAAATAATGAAAATAAAAATAATATTTTTGTTATGTTTTTTTATAAAAATATTTAAAATAATAGTAAGTAATAAATAAATAAACGAAATAAAAATAATGGCAAGAAGTGTTCCATATTTTTATCATGGCATAAAATTACAAGTCCCTCCCGTAATCGTAGTAGTAGGAGTTTCTTGCCCGTTCTTCTCCATAGAGATCTACGTTTTGGAATGGGGAACTAGCTTCAACTTTCTGACTATCTGACAGACTATTTAATTCGAAAGTGCCTGTACATATGCTTAGAGTTTAAGTTTGAGAATCCCCCGGAGGTTTAGGCAAAGGTGTACCTGCACCAAAACGATAATTATTTTGATAAAAAGGTAATAATAATACTTACAGGTTTAATATCTCTGTGTAGGAAGCCTACGGAGTGAATAGAATCTATTGCTTTGAGTATTTGTAGTCCCAGTCTGTAACAAACAACATTGTCATGTAAAACATTGAGAATACAAACAAAATTTTGGTCTTAGCCGGCGCCTCACATTGGGTGTATTGGCTGCAAGTTGTAATCTTGGATCCAATGCACCAGTGTGTGGATCGGTCTTGGACAGATCAATATCTGTCAAGACCGATCTACACATTGGTATGTTGGATCCAAGACTGCAGCTGGTGGCCAATATTCCCAATGTGAGGCGCCGCCGGCATTAAATAAGGCACATCGAACTTAAGACGAAAGCGTCACGGTAGACCGCGAAATTTTTGGAATTTGGCTGTGTCGGGTTGTATGTTGACTGATTTAAATGTAAGGTGTTAAAAAATTCACCCGACAAACTTTAAGAGGTACTTTAGACCATCGAACTGAACAACTTTCACTATGGGGACCAACTATGAAATCACGAAAAAAAAAAATCAGCTTTTTAATACAAAAGTTCAATACCTACTTGACCAAAATGTATGAAACAGCTGATTTTTTTTCGTGTTTTTGCCCTGTATATGCTTGCTCAATACCCTCAGGGCTCCCCTACCAATAGGATAATTTTTATCCCAGAAAAATGAATAGTTTCCTGTGGAATTTTCATTAGTTTAACCTAAAATAAATACATTTCTGCCTAAACTTGTTGATGTCCATGTTTGTCTTTCCATCACGCCGCAACGGAGCGACGTGATGGTTTGCATAGAGATAGTATAAGGGCCGGAGAGCTAGAGATGATAAATGCAGTGTTTGTTTGTCTCTCCCACAGATATAGATACATCTAGAAAACGCAAGAGCACCTACTTCGCGTGCCAAAAACCGCACCAGTTTACGATCGAAAATCATAAGCCGCCACTTTCACGCTCAGTCCTGCGTACTGCTGGCTGGGTAAGCGTGAGCGAGAGAGCGCGAGCTTGTGACGTCATAGTAGGTAGTCAAAAAGTGGTACGCTTAGTTTTCATACAGTTCGTGATACTTACTTGCGTTATCTAGGTCTATCTATGTATATCTGTGGTCTCTCCATCACGCTGCAACGGAACCACGGATCGACGTGTTTATTTTTTGTTTATGTGATGTGCCGTAGAGTGACATAGACACCTAGAGCGAGATCCTCTTTCCTCACCTAAGGGTAGTAGACAGGGAGAAGGCGCCTCTAGGCTGCGCCCGCCTCAGCTCGGCCAGGTTCCGACCCTGTAGCTGCATGACCACGTAGTTGAAGCGGGCGTTTCGGCCGCAGCCGATGAAACGGCACACATGTTCTTTGCCTGGAATGTACAGCAATTATATTTTAAATAAGGTACTTATGAGATATAATTTAACACTAAAAACCTGCAAAAGAAAAAGTGACAAAACAATCTAGTTTTAGTTTCATTTATAGTACATTACTGCAGCGGCCAGCAAAAGAGGCATTGATGGACGAATACGTAAGTCCATCAATGCCTAGTTGTGGCCAAGGCTTGTATAGTACTTTTCTCAAATAATGCGCGGAAATTAGTCAAATACAATTACTTTTCAAAATCAATGACGAACAATGAACAACAATAATTTTTCCGGCATTAAAGTGTTCATTTGTTTTTTTTTTTTTTCAATAAACAGCTTTCTATTTGAAAGCCAGTTCGAAATTTAAATAAAACCTTTGATAAGTTAACTCCTTGGTTGCCATGTTTCGGAGTAAAATATCGTTTCATTTTTAAATTACACGACAGATATGAATTTACTATGTAATTTATTTGGCCGCTAAACACGACAGAAGTGGCAGTGGGCTGGCCATGTCTGTCGAAGGACTGATGGCCGGTGGAGCAGACGAGTCCTGGAGTGGAAACCGCGTACCGGCAAGCGTAGTGTGTGACGCCCCCCAGCTAGATGGACGGACGACCTAAAGAAGGTGGCTGGGGTAGACTGGATGCGGAAGGCGGAGGACAGGGTGCTGTGGCGCAGTCTGGGAGAGGCCTATGTCCAGCAGTGGACTGCGATAGGCTGAGTTGATTGAAACACGACAGATATGAATTTTCATACAACTTTTGCCAGCCGCTGCTCGCATGTATTTGGCCAGTACAGCAATTTCGATTTATCTCGAAGAAGGTTGTCGCAATGATGCTCAAATTTCCAAGCATGTTTGAGAGAAGTTTATTTTTCATACATTCATCACTATGAACCCTCATTCTGAAATGAGGGTTGATAGTGATGAGAGAGAGGCCTTTCGTTACGTGCTAATTTCTATCAGTTTCCTCACCTTGCAACTTCTTCAGCACCGCCACCTCCATCTTAAGGACCTGCTTCGGCTGCCGTGCGGACTCCACCTTCAGGGCCACCTGTTCCTGAGTCACTAGGTCTAATCCTTCGTAGATCTCGCCGAAGCCACCGCCACCGATCTTCTTAACAACCTGAGAAGATGATGGGGTGAAGTTATTTGCTTGAAAGGAATTTTAAGAAAGATGGCATCCGGGAAAAAACGAAGGTTACTTTTTGCCCCGATACCACGTTCCCGTGACATCCAGGCGGGCGAAGTCGCGGACGCTAGTACCATATATCCTTTTTCCAGGCCCCCCAACATGGCGGACCGACGACTTGGTGAAGGTCGCAAGCACCAGCTGTATTCGAGGAGGCATAGGCCTGCAGGGCAATTGCGTAACACATTATCAATCGGAATCGGTTTCATTTTGACAGTTCAACAACATTCATTGCGTTATTTACGTGTTGAGCAGACAAATTTTTCGAACTTATGAAGGAATGGATTAGCAATTTGCTTCAAAATGATTCAGATTCCGATTGATAGTGTGTTACGCAATTAGGGTGCAGGTCGTTGTGGCTTATGTCCAGCAGTAGTCGTCTTTCAGCTGAATGGTCTTCCAGGTTTTGCAAGGAGACTCCTTATTTTTTTATTGCTGAGTGGGCCCGCTCTTGACCTTGATCACGCCTGATGGAAAGCGATGGATGAGGTCTATGATGGAATGAGCGTGCCCAGACGATGCCTAAGGCACTGGAATTCCCACGCATTGACGAAACACAGCAGGCTGCATGACGCCGGACTCCGATGAGAGGGTGGTCGCAAACCAGGCGGGCGTTAGCCCTACCACCGCAAGGGAAGAATTGGCCAGTCAAATAATGTGTTGGGTGTGACTGTCCAGAATGCGCTGAGCACTCGGTTCAGTTGAGTAACTGGCGGAACAAACTGCGCTACACGAGGAGGCTTCTTCATGCATCCCAAAAATTAATAATTATGGTAGAGTCCAGCTATGAAGGAACAGTAGCTTACCTTCCAGCGCTCCTTGACAACGTGGCCCGGCTGCAGCAGATCCTCGGACGCCATGGTGATGTGGTGAGCTCGGCGGGAGGTGTCACACCTCGACGCCTCGCGCGATTGACGGCCTCCGAAATTCGGTAAGGTTCGGGACCTGGAATGAGAAGCGAGGAGTCACATTTATTTATATACTATAGCTTCTGTCCGTGACTTCGTCAGCGTGACATTTCTTATACCCCTTTCCCTTGTCGTCTGTCAGCGCTATTATTTTGTTTTCGCTTAATGTTCGTTCTGACTCTTTTACTTTTTGCGCGGCTCCTAAAGGTCCTGGCGTGATGTTTGGGCGTGATGTTGAAGAATTGGGCTATCAAATGCAAATAGTATTTATCAAATCCGAGTGGTAGTTTCGGAGATTACCCCCCTACATACAAACAATCAAATTTTACCTCTTTAAGGGGCTTACAGGACCCAAACGCAAAAAAACGCAAGTTTTAGAAAAAAAAAAGTATGTATATGATCGACTACAGCAAAAAAAAATCAAAAAAATATATGATATTCTTCAGGATATAATTATGCTAGGTAGATAGTGTGTTGAAAACATAATACAACTAATTTGATACGATAGAAAAAAATCATAAAGATACCTCTAAAAAGTTTCTTTTTACAATAAAAACCATACTAATATACATACAATCATTATGATTTTTACCAGATTATTCTACAAGCAACATACTAAAACTCTAGTGTTTTAATTTTTTAGTCCAAACAATAGATTTTTCGTAAATAGATAACTGCTTCATATTTTGCAATAAATTACCAGCGTTGTGTCATCGCGCTTCTCTTTCTTTTCTATGCAGTCCGACAAAGACCGCGCTTTAGGTCATATAGTCCTCTTAATATATAATATAAAATATTAGTCTACAGGGTGAAATTAAATTCATGGGCATCCTTTTAAGGGGTCATTGTACTCATCATTATGAAAAATTTTTACCATAGAACTAAACCTAAAATCGCGAAAAAGAAATCAGCTGTTCCTTGCATTTATGTTCACATAACTAACCTCTTCCCTACATGTTAAAATGTAGGGAAGAGGTTATTTTTTTTTTCCACGATTTTAGGTTTGTCCCATAGTAAAAGCTGTTCATAATGATGATTACAATGACCCCTTAAAAGGATGCCCATGAATTCAATTTCACCCTGTATAATAAAATATTAGTATAGATGAACCTTAGTTCATTACACTAACCTTGTAAGGCCAAGGCCGCAAGTTCAATCGTGTATACCCTAATAAAACCTAAACCTTTAATACATGAACTCTTGTAAAGTTCAAACCGGTCTCATTTAACCTCTGACCTTATCTGCAGAGATCTCGATTTAATATTATGACGAGCACTCCGCCTACACAGACACGGGTGAATTTATCAATGCTTTATACAGGTTGAAATTGAAAACATGAGACAAATCGAAATGGGAGATTGTACTCATCATAATGAACAACTTTTACTATGGGACCAAATCTGAAATCGCGAAAAAGAATCAGCTGTTCCCTACATTTTGACGAGTTATGCGAATATAAATGTAGAGAACAGCTAATTCCTTTTTTCAAAATTTCAGGTTTGGTCCCATAGTAAAAGTTGTTCATTATGATGAGTACAATCTCCCATTTCAATTTGTCGCATGTTTTTAATTTCACCCTGATAGTCTGTTCCAAAGGTATCCGTGACAGGACACGCAGGACACGATATTAAGTGTCCCATCGTTTGTGGAACAGCACCACATTTACACTCCAAGGCGGAGTCGTCTATGAATATCCAATCTCGTACGTTATTTATCTTTGTTAATATATCAGGTGGTTCTTTACATAATCCCGTCACTTTAATGTGTACTTGAGCGTAAATTTACGGTCGTCGGCTCAAGGGCAAAAGATAGATACCTATTATAGTATACATAGGTAGGTACTGATTTATACAACGGGCAAACCTGAAATCGCGAAAAAAAAAATCAGCTGTTTTTAAGCTAACTGATGTTATAAAGAAAATCGTGTTGATTCCAGCATTACTTTATGCATTTAAACTTGAATCTTATTCCCTTGATATAAGTTTTAATTTTCTTTGGCTCAATCAGCGGTCAGTATGGCAAAATACATATTTTTTGAAAAAAAAAAAATACCTACATCAAAAGTTACTGAAATCGATTCAGTAGTCAATTATGAACAAAGTACTTTCAGGGCTTGCGTTAATTCTGTTACACCTTGTATAGATTAGGAGTAATAGGTAATTTACGTCTTTGCCTACCCTTTCGAGAATACATACGTGGCGCTATGTTGCAGTACGTAATATTATCGCGCTATTCTCCCACAAAGGTAAGCAGAACCTTCACAACGCAATGTGCTTCTATCAACACCTCGTCTCATTTATTCATGAAACCATCTTTTCATATGCGCCGTTTGTCGAATGTCAAAGGGAGACCTCGGGGTAAAACTCGGGGTTCGAGAGTGTTTAGAATGACCTGGGTTAATGTTGGGGTCATTTTCAGAGCGATAAAATAGCCTATGGTTTGTTCCAAAAGTATCTGATGAAAATGTAAACAAAGAATGATGGGCATTTTTGTATGGAGCTTGGCCTGATGACCAATATAGTTCTAATGAGATCCACGAATGACAGCCGGGACCAACGGCTTTACATGCTTTCCGAGGCACGGAGAGGCCTTGGTATGTAAAACCGAGTGTGCTTATGACCACACGACTGAAGTGAAACTTCAAACGTATTTGGCTATGAGAGGAAGAGAGAAAGAAAATGTGCGCGCGCACTGCTTTCTCTTGCTTATATCCCCCACTCAACTCCCGTTCGCCTCGCCCGTAGCCCGTAGACATGGGTCGTACATGCAAAATCGAGTACCAGGGCTTCCAAGTACGTCCACCTTAAGAAACCAGGGCCTAAAACCAGGGCTCGAGATACTTTCAAGTATTTTCTATCTGCATCGAAAATTGATCCATAACTTCATACAAATAAGAAGTACAATCGCGTAATCAAGCAAAAGCCCTGTTGGAAGTAAAAAGTACTTGCATAGGAAATTGACCCGTGAATTCCTATAAATAAGGAGCACAATCGCGTTTACAAATAAATACTTTTACAAACCATTAAAGTAAAAATACTTGCATAGGAAATTGTTCCGTAGACTCTTACCACACCTCGGACAATCCATACAACGCTCGCAAAATAATTACCTATTACTACTACATAAACAAATGACGTTTGTATACGCGCAAATGTGTGCGTGAAATCTAGTAGCGTAAAAAAAATGGCGCGGAAAGCAATTTGTGTCGGGAAACCGAACGACGACGGCGGCGGCGCTGCCCGAACGTGAGCATTATTATGAAGTGACCATGTAGTTCAATTGTTTATTTATATAGTCGGGTTCGTAATGAAATAAAAACACTAAAATAGTTTAATTGAAATGACTTATCTGTAAATAATCGGTTATTAAATCGCATGTTATTAAAAATGCGAAATCTTACAAACAGTTTATGTAAATACGAATTCGGAAAAGCATCACAATATCCAACCATCGTGATTAAAACTCAAATAAAACTTTTAAATCGCATAATTGTGTGTTCGTGTCAACACAGCGCTGCGGTTCGCGAGCGCCCTTGCTAAAGAGTCGGCGACGAATACCTCGAAGTGCGGGGTGAGGTGCGGTATCTGATATGAGGGCGAGGAAGGGAGTGTCCTTTCTGTACGTAGTACTATTAAGTATTCTGTGCTCTTACTGATAAGGAGCATGATCGCATTTGCGAAAACAAACGCGGTTGTTGAACTATTTGAGTACCTACGTACTCGAGCGCTGAGGCACGACGGAGCGAGATACTTTCAAGTATTTTCTATCTGCATAGAAAATTGATCCATAACTTCATACAGATAAGAAGTACAATCGCGTATTCAAAAGCCCCGTTGGAAGTAAAACTACTTGCATAGGAAATTGATCAATGACTTCCTATAAATAAGGAGCAAAATCGCGTTTACAAATAAATACTTGCAAACCATTAAAGTAAAAAATACTTGCATACGAAATTGTTCCGTAGACTCTTACTGATAAGGAGAATGATCGCATTTGGGAAAACTAGCGCGGTTGAATACCTACGTATTTGAGCGAGTAGCCGTATAAGATACGTTTACGTCACGCGTTCGCCAGCTTACTCTCCAAGTCAAGTGTGCGTAAAGAAGTTTCACTCCAATAATTTTGACACAACAAAAATCGAATTTAACAATCGCGACTCGTCGACACGTGGTACTTATTTGCCCTACCCCGTGAATTGTTTTTTAGAGCCGCAGGCGCGGAGTGGGCGGCCTTGGCGTGTTTTTTAAGGAATTTTTCACTTTTTGTATGGAAAATATGAAAAATGATTACCTACATGTTGAGTTTTAGGAGTTTATGGGTTTATAAAGGGAGTCGAAATTTTCATTATTTTTGCGATAGGACGCACCATTTTCGAGATATAAACAAAAGAAAAAAAAGATACAGACAGTACTGTTTTTGCACCTGAAGTCGAGGTGTTGGTGTGAATTTCTATTCATGACAACTAATTTTATTCCACACCTTTTTAATCACGATTAAAAATAGTCAGATTTAGTTCGATTTAGTTAGACAATCAAAATTTTTGGTTGAGTACCTACTAGGGCATGCAAAACCGGAAAGTCATCAAAACCGGTTTTGAACATCGTTTTTTTGGGACCAAAACCGAAAACCGGAGCTAGGTCCGGTTTTAGCAAAAAAAATCGAATGTAGTATAATTTAAAAAGAAACACCATTTTTTTTTAAATACCCACTAAGTCTACAAATAAAACAAATTGTATGATACATTTCTTTTTACCCGACTACGGCAAAGCCAAAGGAGGGTTATGATTTTAACAGACTATGTATGTATGTGAGTATGTTCATCTGTTCCCTCATAGCTCCTAATCTACTTATCGGAACTCGACATATGAGGTATCGTTAGAACCGTCTTAATTGTCCGCTGAACATAGGCTACGTGACGTTGCACAAAACTCGATACGGCGCCCTCTAGTGGACAAAAAGTAATGTGTTAAAAATAAAAATTGAGATAAATACGCCATGTTTGGTATCATTTGAAAGGGCTTCACTTGTACATTTCCAAAATATTGCTCAAATTTAAAGCGACGCCCTCTAGCGGATAAAAGTCATGTGTTAAATTTAACACCAAAATTGTTTAAATAAAAAAAAGTAAAAAAAACTAAAACCCGACTACGACAAAAAAAAACGACGCTGAAAAAGTATGAAACAAGATTTTCATACTTCCAACAGAACAAAAAGAAAAACCGTAGTCACACGTTATAGGTACCAACCGAAACACTTTAATAACGTGTGACTACGGTTTTTCTTTTTGTTCTGTTGGAAGTATGAAAATCTTGTTTCATACTTTTTCAGCGTCGTTTTTTTTTGTCGTAGTCGGGTTTTAGTTTTTTTTACTTTTTTTTTTAATCCAAACCATAATAATTGTACAGATAACAATGAACTTATAATAGTATAAAGATTAATTAACTGAGATCAAATCACAAGTCGTCCGTGTGGTGCCGGACTTAAAGAATAGCACCACCCCCCTTCTTCCCATGGGTGTCGTAAAAGGCGACTAAGGGACGTACCGGAGAATGGGCAGCAGCGTTCTCTATGCATTTAATATCATACTGCGATCGCCAACCCGCATGCCAAGCGTGGCGATTATGGCAAATCCCCCCCCAAATGACAAGCACGAAAAATACTTGGCCCCTAGTGCCCGGCGGCCCGCCTACCCTTGGCTACGGTAGCGGCCAAGGCCACGGTGAGGCAAGGGGTGCTAAGAATCCCCGGAAGAGATCCGGCTACCAAAATAACCGAAAACTGGACCTGGCAACATACAACACGCGTACACTCCGGACCGACGAGAAGATCTCCGAACTCGAGGAAGAATTGAGCAGGTTGCGATGGGGCATAGTGGGATTATCTGAAGTCCGAAGAGAGGGGGAGGACTCGATAATCCTTAAATCTGGCAACTTGCTCTATTTCCGGGAGGGCGACCAGCAGTCCCAAGGTGGTGTCGGGTTTATCGTCCACAAGTCCCTTGTGAGCAACGTGGTGAAGATCGAGAGTGTGTCGACCAGGGTGGCGTACCTTATACTCAGAATATCCGCAAGGTATTCGCTGAAGGTCGTACAGGTTTACGCCCCGACCTCGTCACACCCCGACGATGAGGTGGAGACCATGTATGAGGATATTTCCAGAGCCATGCATGGCTCTAAAACTCACTTCACCGTTGTCATGGGGGACTTTAACGCGAAACTGGGTAAACGAAGCGATGATGAGCTGCGAATGGGGCAATTTGGAGTTGGACGACGGAACCACCGGGGCCACCTACTGGCTAGTTTTATGGAGAAGGAAGGCCTCTTTATGATGAATTCCTTCTTCAGAAAACGTGAGCACAGGAAGTGGACCTGGCAGAGCCCGGATGGTGCAACTAAAAATGAGATTGACTTCATTATGTCGACGAAGAAGCAAATATTCAATGATGTCTCTGTGATCAACGCGGTGAAAACCGGAAGTGATCACCGCATGGTAAGAGGCACATTGAACTTAAATATAAAGCTGGAAAGGTCTCGACTAATGAGGTCTACGCTCCGCCCAGCGCCGATCCAAGTTCAAAACCCCGAGAGCTTTCAGCTCGAACTTCAGAATCGTTTCGAGTGCCTGGGGAGCTCCGTGGACGAATATAACGATGGGTTCGTGGAAGCTGTCCATACGGTCGGGTCTAAGATCTTCAAGACCCGTCGTACGAATACGAAAAAGAAGCTCTCTGATCCTACTTTGCGGCTCATGAAGGAGAGGCGCGAGATGATCCTGCAGTCTTCAGATGATGTTCTAAAGTACCGGCGGCTCAACAGACAGATCTCTAAGTCCTTGAAAAGCGACCTTCGCCGCTTCAATACAGATCGTATTGAGGAAGCGATAGAGCAAAATAGAGGCTCCAAGGTTTTTGCTAGAGATCTGTCTATTGGGCAGAGCCAGCTTATGAAACTGAAGACTGATGATGGCAGGATCGTATCCGCCAAACCTGAGCTGTTGAGAGAGATCGAGAGGTTCTATGGACAGTTATACACGTCAACAAGCAACCCCGTTACGAATCTGGCAAACGACCCAAGAGCTAGATTGACCCGACACTATACCGAAGACATCCCGGACGTCAGCCTGTACGAGATTAGGATGGCTCTGAAGCAGCTTAAAAACAACAAGGCACCGGGTGATGACGGAATTACGGCCGAGCTCCTGAAGGCCGGCGGAAAACCCGTTCTTAAGGCCCTTCAGAGGCTGTTTGATTCCGTCATACTCGAGGGTAAAACACCACAGGCATGGAACAGAGGTGTGGTGATACTTTTCTTTAAGAAGGGTGACAATGCCCTTCTTAAGAATTATAGGCCCATCTCACTTCTGAGCCATGTCTACAAGCTGTTTTCGAGAGTCATCACGAACCGTCTCGCGCGCAGGTTTGACGACTTCCAGCCTCCCGAACAAGCCGGATTCCGTAAAGGCTTTAGCACCGTAGACCACATACATACGCTGCGACAGGTTATACAGAAGACCGAAGAGTATAACCTGCCTCTCTGCTTAGCGTTTGTGGACTACGAGAAAGCCTTTGATTCGATCGAGACATGGGCTGTACTGCAGTCTCTTCAACGGTGCCAGATCGACTATCGGTACATCGAGGTGCTGAAGTTTCTGTACGAAAACGCCACTATGTCAGTTCGACTCCAGGACCAGACCTCGAAACCTATCCTTCTGCAGCGAGGTGTGAGACAGGGAGACGTTATCTCTCCGAAACTGTTCACCGCTGCTCTGGAGGATGTCTTTAAGGTTCTGGACTGGAAAGGAGCTGGCATTAACATCAATGGCGAGTACATAACTCACCTTCGGTTTGCCGACGATATAGTAGTCATGGCTGAGACTATGGAGGACCTCAGTACAATGCTCGATGACCTCAGTAGAGCCTCTGAAAAAGTGGGTCTGAAAATGAACATGGACAAAACGAAGGTCATGTCAAATGCCCATGTAACACCCACTCTCATGAAGATCGGAGACGCTACACTCGAAGTCGTGGACGAGTATATTTACCTAGGACAAACTGTCCAGTTAGGTAGGTCCAACTTCGAGAAAGAGGTCAATCGTCGAATCCGACTCGGCTGGGCAGCGTTCGGGAAGCTACGCAATATCTTCTCGTCCCACATACCGCAGTGTCTCAAGACGAAAGTCTTTGACCAGTGCGTGTTGCCAGTGATGACATATGGCACTGAAACGTGGTCGCTCACAATGGGCCTTATTAGAAGGCTGAAAGTCACCCAAAGGGCAATGGAGAGGGCTATGCTTGGAGTTTCCCTGCGGGATCGAATCAGAAATGAAGAGATCCGCAGGAGAACCAAGGTAACCGACATAGCCCGAAGAATTGCCAAACTTAAGTGGCAGTGGGCAGGGCACATTGCTCGCAGAACAGATGGCCGATGGGGCCGAAAGGTTCTGGAGTGGCGACCGCGTACCGGAAGGCGTAGCGTTGGAAGGCCTCCCACAAGGTGGACCGACGACCTTGTGAAGGCCGCAGGAACTCGTTGGATGCGAGAAGCACAAAACCGGTCGAAGTGGAGGTGCTTGGGGGAGGCCTATGTCCAGCAGTGGACGTCTTTCGGCTGAAATGATGATGATGATGAAATCACAAGTAAGTTTTTGGTATCTTTGGTATGTACCTATTAAGTCTGCTATCAAAAATAATATATTTTAAACATAGAAAACACAATCAGCATCTTCAAATATTAAACACAGCCACCCACAATAACCAAAAAAATCAACATTTTTGTAACTTTGAAGACGAACTACAAAATAACATTACTTCGAAAAAAATGTTGACAAAACCGGAGCTGAGCTCCGGTTTTGGCTCTCAAAACCGGTTTTCAAAAATCATTAAATTTTGGCCGATTTCCGGTTTTGCGCAAAACCGGAAAACCGGTTTTGCATGCCCTAGTACCTACGTATTTGAGCGAGTAGCCGTATAAGATACTCTATAGTCTTGCAAGTATTTTCAATCGGTACCTGTTGTGCGTACTTGGAAGCAAATACCTGGTGTAAAAACCCGGTCGCATAAATACGTACCTTCCCTACTCGCCCGATCACACGTTTTCGTAACGCATTCGCCAGTTTACTCCCCAAGTCAAGCGCGCCTAAAGAAGTTTCACTTCAAAAACATACAAACAGCCGAACATAGTACCTCCTCCTTTTTGTGAAGTCGGTAAAAAATACTTGCATACGAAATTGTTCCAAAAGGAGCATGATCGCATTTGCGAAAACTAACGCGGTTGAGTACCTACGTATTTGAGCGAGTAGCCGTATAAGATACTTAATAGTCTTGCAAGTATTTTGAGTCGGTACCCGGTGTGCGTGCTTGGAAGCAAATACCTGGTGTAAAAACCCGGTCGCATATTTATGCGACCGGGACCGGGTTTTTACACCAGGTATTTCCAGCTATTTTTTACGTACCTTCCCTACTTGCGATCACACGTTTTCGTAACGCATTCGCCAGTTTACTCCCCAAGTCAAGCGCGCCTAAAGAAGTTTCACTTCAAAAATGGTCACCCATCCAGGGACCAACCGCGGCAAGTGCAGCTTAACCTGATCGATCGACCCGCGGCTGTCACTCCGTCTCCGTCTATTGGTGAAAACCGTATGAAAATCCGTTTGGTAGTTTTTGAGTTTATCGCGTTCAGACTTCAGGCCTTCAGACAGACGCGGCGCGGCGGCGGGGGGACGTTGTTGTATAATATGTAGTGTTCAACTCACCTCAATAAAGGGTTTGGTTGTATGCGCGGGGCTCTAGCCGCTTCCTGCCGACGCTCTTCCCTCTGCAAAACAAAAAAAATAAAAATAATTGAAAACAAAGAATTGGAACGGGCAATGGAGCGCAGCATGAAGGCCTATTTAAACCTAAGGGGCTGTCTCCACTAGCGAGAGAATCGCGGCGATAGTCTCGCCGTGCCATCAAATTTTCGCGGCGATGATATCGCCGTGTGGAGACACGTTCTAGGAGAGTGTATAGAAATACGTGGCACGACGATAATATCGCCGCGATTCTCTCGCTAGTGGAGACAGCCCCTAAGCGGTATTCGCTACCGTCTGCGGTAGAGAAAACCGAGTGGGTATGCGGTAATATAGTTGCTGTTTACACCAACGCGGATTTCGCTATCCTTGTGGGTAGAATACCGAGTGCGAAACAATACCATAATCAGCATTGCCACGTTGTATGGCAATGCTGATTCTTTGGCCAAAAAATAGGCCAGCCCTCTGGTCACGTGAAGAGTCAACCAACCGCTTGGCGATGTCTCGAAAACAAAAATAATGAAAATAATTAAATAAATAAAAAAATGAATTATCTTCTATTAGCGGGGCGCCGCTAGTAAATCCATACTATCCATACTTAATATTATAAATTCGAAAGTAACTGTGTCTGTCTGTCTGTATGTTACCTTTTCACGCCTAAACCGCTGAGCCGATGTAGATGAAATTTGGTATAGAGATAGTTTGAGTCCCGGGAAAGGACATAGGATAGTTTTTATCCCGATATTCCCACAGGATCGACACTTATGCGGGTGAAACCGCGGGGCGCTGCTAGTACAAAAATAAAAGTAAAATTGCTCCAACTCCAACTAAACTTACTGGAACAGTGACACATTGTATAATCTGCAGGACAGCATGCTCTAATGACTTCATTATCTCTATCAAGTATCAACACGACTGTTTATCAGTACAAAATTATTTTTAAACCTACGATCACAACAACAATCAGTGGCGTGCATTGTTTTTCAGAATAGGTAGGCACTAGGCCGGGTCTAGTCTAGGCAAACGCGGTCACTAATCAGAAAAAAAAAGTGAGGTCAAAAGTGTGGTTATTTGAGTAGGCATGCCTACTTAAGGGTGATAAATTGCGAAGGTCGAACGTCATGGTATTACGCGGGAGACGTACGTATTTTTAATTTTGTCGTATTAACTTGAACGAGTAAAGACCAATGGCAATGTGCGAATAGTACGGGAGCCGAGTAGGCCGTCCGGCGACTGCCTACTGCCGTGCGTGTTTGTATGAAGATTTTGTTTTTGTTAGGTATGATAATTTAGTGAGCTTCTTAATTGTGGGGCACTGGTGTAATTGACAGACTTATGTTGATATATCGAGGTAGGCACTGCTTATATGCCTATATGCAATGCACGCCACTGATAACAATACCCATTTTCACTAACACAAGGACATACCTAAATCATCATCTGCACCCTAATTGCGTAACACACTATCAATCGGAATCTGAATCATTTTGAAGCAAATTGCTAATGCATCGCTTCATAAGTTCGAAAAATTTGTCTGCTCAACACGTAAATAACGCAATGAATGTTGTCGAACTGTCAAAATGAAACAGATTCCGATTGATAATGTGTTACGCAATTGCCCCGCTGATCTGCCTAGCCTTTTAACAATTCGGATCGGCTTCCAGTTTTATCAGAAGCAGCTGAATACCAGTATTTTACATGGAGAGACTGCCTATCTGACATCCACAACCCAGTTACTGGGTCACACGATACCCCTTGGTAAGAATGGAGATACCTAATGATGTAGATAACTAAAAAACCGGTCAAGTGCGAGTCGGACTCGCTCACCGAGGGTTCCGTACAAATTTGTAGGTATTTAAAGTTTTAAAATGATTTTTTTTTTGTAATGTAACTACAAATTTACAGTTTTCGGATTGTTTCCTTTACATGTGCTACATGACATTGCTTCTTGCCAAATTTCATGATTCTAGGTCAACGGGAAGAAGGTATCCTATAGGTTTTGATTTCGGAACATAAACGCCAGTATCTTTAGATTACGTTGACTTAGAAGTTTGATTTTTTCACTGCTTCAAGGGATTGCAGCCCTGGGTATTTGATATTAATTTCAACTTGATAACTCCACGCGTTCCTGAGAAAAAGGGTCTTGACTGACGGACAGAGAGATGGACAACAAAGTGATCTTATAAGGGTTCCGTTTTTCCTTTTGAGGTACGGAAACCAAAAAAAATGCGCACTGTTGGATTTTGAACTTTAAACGCTAAGCCGAACGTTGAAAATCCAACGCTTTGTGTTGCCTAGTGTTAGCGTGAAAACGGGTATAAAATATCACTTTATGCACAAGCTTTGAAGACAAGTGTTACATGATTCATACTATTTCCAATTTTTATCACTTCATCTTAAAAAAACCGCACCGTTACCAACGCACTCGACACGTGTTACGTATCCGAAAATTTGACGAATACTGAAGACATCCTTTTGACAGTTCCTTATTGGGAATGGAAATAAACATTGAATTAGTATGTCTATCGCGTAGATATCTACGATTTATATGTATGATTTGTGAGATATCGATCTACGATTGCGATTTTATGTCGGTCGGTGAATCATTGTGGTTGCGAAAATCTTGCAAACCGTTACATCTTAGGCAACCTTTTTAATTGATTGAAGTTCCTGGTCCTCTTAACCTCATGTGACATCCATCAACCCGCACTATGCTCGTGGTGGATTACGGCCCACCCCCTCTCACCAAGAGAAGGCCTGTGTACTAGCAGTGGGAACATTATAGATTTCCTCACGATGTTTTCCTTCACCGTTTTGAGAGCAGTGGTGATGAAATAATTTACACAAAGTAAAGCCTGTCTAGGTTCGAACCTACGACCTACAACTCGTAGGTCGCGGCCGTTTCTATTGGGCGACCGCTGCTCTCATTGGGTACTATTAATTAATTTATTTTTAGGGTTCCGTACTCGAAAGGAAAAAACGGAACCCTTATAGGATCACTTTGTTGTCTGTCCGTTCGTCTGTCAAGACCCTTTTTCTCAGGAAAGCGTGGAGGTATCAAGCTGGAATTTATATCAAATACTCAGGTCTACTGTCCCTTGGAGCTGTGAAAAAATCAAACTTCTAAGCCAACGCAATCAAAAGATACAGCCGTTTATGCCGCAAATTTTCGACACTCGCAAGGGAATCAAAACCTACAGGGAACTTCCCGGGTACTCAGAATCTTGAAATTTGGTACGAAGCAACGTCTTATAGCACAGATAAAGGAAAATTTGCGAAAACCGTAAATTTTTAGTCACATCATATAATAAAAATATTTTAAACAGGTTTGTACGGAACCCTCGGTGCGCGAGTCTCGCACTTGGCCGGTTTTTTTATTGTGGAATGGGACCTCGATCACACCTGATGGAAAGCGACGAATGAGGTCTATGGTGGAACGAGCATGCTAAAATGCTGGAAGCGCTTGGTTACCTGTGGTTCATGACGTCGCGCTCGCTGTGCCGGGGCAGCTGCAGCTGAGCCTGAACCCTGCGACGCTGTGTCTGCTGAAGATGTGGACGATTCTGTAACCAAAACAAACGATTGTTAAACATTTGGTGCACTTAGAATAACAATCACAGCACGCATAGCATGATAGACGACATGAGCAGACACAAAGTGGACATGGCCTTCTTCCATGGCTATCTCGTAATTTAAAACGTTCAAAATCTAGTCGCAGTCTCATCTCGACGACAAACAAATGTCAAAAACTTGTCAAAATGTAGTGAAATTCGAGGTTTTTTTGACAGATTGAGACTGAGATCGGACTGTGAAATCACGAGAATTGCGCCTCTGGTCTGCCTTGCCGCGCCGCTCCCCGCGCCGCTGCGGCCGTCGCCCCACGCCCGCTGAATTCATGTCCGTAACCTTAGACCACCCCAGCATGGGTTCCTGAAAACGTCCAACGGCATCGCGGAAGAACCAGGCGTAGATGGCGGAACGAACTGGACGCCTATATGAGGGACTAGCTGCGCCCCGCGGATTCACCCGCACAAGTGTCGATCCCTTGGGAATATCGGGATAAAAACTATCCTATGTCCTTCCCTGGGATGCAATCTATCTCTCTGCCAAATTTTATCGAAATCCATTCAGTGGTTTAGGCGTGAAAAGGTAACATACAGACAGACAGACAGAGTTACTTTCGAATTTATATTTTTATAATTATGAGGGAATATGAGGGATTGGTCCATATTGACTCAGAATCGAATTGAGTGGAAAAAGGGGAGGCTTTTGTCCTGCAGTGGGACAATACAGGTCTAATCCCAATAGAGACATAATTATGAAATTCACGGAATTTGGATGGTCCAACAACCTCCTGAAAATTTCACGGCGTTAAAGTGCACTCAAAGGCTCTTGAAAACCGCGACGTTCGTGATTTTCATCGGAATTTAACACTTTTGGTCGGATTAAATTATCATATCATTATTTCGCAAATCATTTACTATGTTAATCACACTATGACAATAATGATTACCTGATCTATTAGACTGGTGCGGCGCCTGTTGTTTGAAAGATGTGTCTCTCTCGCACGTTGGCTCTTGTTCCCTGCAACAAAATGAAACGAACGTTGAAAAATGTGGCCAAGTTCTTGAGTTATGATGATTTGTTTTTGAAGGGCTAATTTTTCAACCGACAGATAATTTTTATTCGTGGAATAAGGTTGACGTCTTGACAGATTTTTTATCGAAGAACTGTCAAAAATTTAAAATTATTTCTCGGATAAAATATTATCTGGCGTTGGAAAATATTGTTTATTCGATATACATATACACACAAGATACATAAAGGTCTTTTTAGTATAATTTCGCCATGTTCGATCGTCCGTCTGTCCGGATAACACAGTCGTTATACATGGAGACTATTGGCACGATATCCATGAAAATTGGAAAGAAGGTGTAGATATTCTGTGCAACGCTAAACAACGGTGAATTGATAGAACGAAAAAATCATTAGGGGTGGCACTCCTCATACCATACAAGTAGCCGAGAGATGAAAAATTAAATTGGTCGTACGCCCCGTCATCCGACACGCACTTGACCTTGGCTGGTTTTTTGTTTCATTAATATTTTTCCAGCTTGACGTGGCGAACGTGTAGGTCTACTTGGAAAAAATTGAGGAAAGCCTTTGCCAATGCAGTGGGTTCATTTGCTAAAACGAAATCCCGCAACACGGTCTACTTTTGAAGTGAACATTTTTTTAGGCGCGTTGGGCATTTCTTGAGATGGGAAAACGCCATTGAATTCGCGCCACTGTAACCGTAACCGACACCGCTAAGTAATAATAGCCGCACGTGTCGATAGATCAGGTTGAGCTACGCTTGCCGTGGTTGGCCCGTGGATGGGTGACCATCTTTACATACAAAGACCCCTCCGTGCCTCGGAATTTAAGTTAAGCTGTTAGTCCCGGCTGTCATTTGTGATCTTTGACAGTCTTTACGGGTCATCAGAAGCCCGAAAGTCTGACAACCAGTCTTACCAAGGGATATTATAGAGGTATGAGGAACAGGGTGTAAAGTTCACTCAACCATCCTCCGAACAGACGGGTGTTGTGTCTGTCTGTCAACTGCCCAATGAGTCATGTCGGGCCGTTGTATCTATGCTAGTTGCGCGGTAAACTCTGCTTGCGAGATGCAGGATTTGCGTGACGTCAGTATGACGCGTTATTCGCATAGTGGCGTTGTAGATACCGCTACAGTATCGTGTTACCCAGTAATTGGGTTGTCGAAGTCAGTTAGGCAATCGCTCCATGTAACAGCATCCGGTTAGACTGGAAGCCGACCCCAACATAGCTGAGAAAAGGCTAGGCATATTGCAGTAGGTAATATTTTATGTCATGATGATATTAAAGCCTTTATAAAACCTTTATTAGAACTAGTCACGTGAAAAACATCAGCTGTTCAACCAGCTGTGTCAAACAGCCTTGGATGTTTCTTTAGCACAGCTGTTTTTAGTTGCCATACAAAAAGTTACTGAAGTGAAAACTTCTTCAGGCGCACATATCCCTCTTTCTGAACTCAAACTCAAAGCATTTATTTCTATTAGGTAAACTAATTACAGGCACTTTTGAATCGTCAAGGGGTCGGTCAGTCAGAAAGATGAAGCTAGTTGCCCATTCCAAAGCGTAGGTACCTATGGAGAAGAACGGGCAAGAAACTACATGGACACTCTTTTAAATGAAAATAATGTGGTTACAAAGTCTTGGTTACATCATTCATGTTAAAAATTATACATGTGAGAACGATGCAGAACGTTAAAATGAACAACGAACGAAACTAAACCGTCACGTCCTTCCACTTTTCTCGGTCTACTGCGATCCTTTAAGAAGGAGTCCAGCTCATCCCGCCATCTTGTTCTGGGCCTGCCGCGCAGTCATTTCCAGCAATTTGGGGTCCACTGCGCGGTGGCTTTCGCGTATTGCTGCTCCGACATGCGACAGATGTGGCCAGCCCGATTCCATTTTAGTCCAGCAGTTGTGCGGCCAGCGTTTGCTATTTGTCTTTTGGAACGAAGTATAGTATATAATTTTCAACAATAATCACACTAATATTATAAAGGCGAAAGTTTGTGAGTGTGTGTTTATATGTTTGTTACTTCTAACGGCTGGATCGATTTTGATAAAATTTTGTATGGAGGTAGCTGACACCCTGGATTAACATAATATAGGCTACTTTTTATCCCGATATTCCCAAGGGATCGACATTTACGCGGGTGAAACCGCGGGGCGCAGCTAGTTACTATTAATTACCTTTCACGTCACTTCAATCCAAAAATAGTATTTAAAAAATCTTTTCACTCCTAAATTAAATTAAGTATTAACAAGAACTTTGCCGGTGCCCTACCACAGAGATAAATTGTCCACAGCTAATGAACAAATAACAATCAATTAATCAATAAATAGTTATTAATAAGTAATTATTTGGCCTCAATAGATACCACGGAAATAAACGATAATGATTTGTTATTTATCGCTTTGTTTAATTGAATTAGATACCCAACTGCAGTGAACACTACGACAACAACACTACCTCTGAGGACTGACTCTTAGCATTGAGAATTTTCATCATCTGCCAAGCCTTTTGCCAACTAAGTTAGGGACGGCTTCCAGTCTAACCGGATGCAGCTGACTACCAGTATTTTACATGGAGCGATTGCCTATCTGTACTCCCCGACACAGTTACTGGGTTACACGATACCCCTTGGTAAGACTTTCGGGCTTCATTATGGGCTGATTTAAATGGAACAATGTACTGATATTTTTTTCTATTTCTTTACTTCAAAGTTTTAATGTGGTTGGATACCGTGGCGTGCATTGCATATAGGCATATAAGCAGAGCCTACCTCGATATATCAACATAAGCCTGTCTTACATTTTAGTGTGTGTGCACCACAATTAAGAAACTCACTAAATTATTTTCATTTTGAACTTAGTTCCTGCCGGGGGTCCCCCGACCACACGTTTTTTTTCTGATTAATGACCGCGTCTGCCTAGACTAGACCCGGCCTAGTGCCTACCTATTCTGAAAACCAATGCACGCCATTGGACTTGGATATAAGAGTAGAGGAAGACCAAAAAAACGATGGATGGACTGTGTGAAAGACGCTATGACTAGAAAAAACTTTTACAAAAAAAACAACCAACTTCAAAAAAAAAAAAACAATACAAAGTGATTAATACTTAACTTTAATTTCGGAAGTCGGTGTCGTTGGTTCCGCATTTTCGTTTTTCGACACCGACTTCCGAAATTAAAGTTATTTATCACTTTGTAGTGTTTTTTTTAAGTCGGTTGTTTTTTTTTTTTTTGTAAAAAAAAAATATTTTTCACTTTTTAGTTGTACCTACCCCACACAAATTCAATTAACACTAGTGCATTGAAGAATTGAGGACGCCGACTAGAAGAATCATCAAAATTCGCATAGAAAGGCGTACATTTATGCATATAACTTCGTACATAAAAATAACTATCTAATGTACTATACACTAAAACCTTCCTGAAAATATTTAGATCACATTAATGAAATAATTATCAAAATCGGTTCATTAGTTTTTGAGAAAACCGCGGACATACAAACATACACACATACGGGTCGAATTCAGAAACTCCTTTTTTGAAGTCGGTTAAAAATTCAAATTAAATCTCAAAAAGAATATCTCACCACAAGAGAAACACAGGGCAATCTACTGCACTTGGAAAGAAAACAATGCATTAATTTACCAAGTGAACCCAAAACTAGGTAATTAATGATACACAAACAGTTAATATCAGTTAGCAAGTAAATTATGTGTCACAGTTGATACCGATAACCCCACATTTGGTTGTTTATGTTATTATTTTGACATAGCAACATCTCCGAGACTTGATGCAAAATCTGATCTTTTATCATCATCTACCTAGCCTTTTGCCAATTATATTAGGGTCGGATTCCAGTCTAACTGGATGCAGCTAAGTATCAGCCAAAATCTCTACTCTTCATCATCATCAGTTAGGGTCGGATTCCAGTCTAACCGGATGCAGCAAAGTATCAGCTTGAAATCTCTACTCTTCATCATCATCTACCAGCCCGTTCCCAATTAAGTTAGGGTCGGATTCCAGTCTAACCGGATGCAGCTAAGTATCAGCCAAAATCTCTACTCTTTCAGGTGAATATTTTTTTTTGTGTCTTACATTTCTAGGCAAAACCCTCCTCTCCTTCCACCTATCTCTAAACGAGGTTTCTAATGACCATCGGGGTAATTGCGAAACCCACTAATAGTAGGAATGGCTTTCATTTTGACAGGTCAACAACATTCATTGCGTTATTTACATTCATCATCAGCCTATAATGAATATTCCCACTGCTGGGACACAGGCCTCCTCTCTGTGAGAGGGAGTGGGCCGTAATCTACCACGCGGGCCCAGTGCGGGTTGGTAGATGTCACATGTCTTTGAATTTTTGGTTCTAGGACATGCCGGTTTCCTCACGATGTTTTCCTTCACCATTTTGAGAGCAGTGGTGATGAAATAATTTACACAAAGTAAAGCGCCTGTCTGGGTTCGAACCTACGACCTACAACTCGTAAGTCGCGGCCGATACCACTGCTCTCTTATTTACATTGTTGACCAGAAAATTTTTCCGAACATACGAACCAATGGATTAGCAATATCCTTCAAAATGATTCAGATTCTCATTGATAGTGTTACGCAATTAGGGTGCTAATATGAAAGAAAAAAATATCATGACTGATTGGCTTCCAAGCTTATCAAGGGTACAGAAGCCAGCACGTAAAGCTAGCCGAAACTGTCAAATTTTCCCAATCAACCTTGAACCTTATGTTTTAGGGATAAAGTTGAAAATCCATTAAAGAACACAACACAGACAGGCAGATTGTAGTAGCTTGATGTGCTGGCGTCAGTACATCAATAAGCGCAGGATCTTCAACCATCTTGCGTTTATACAGGGTGTCCCTGGAAATATGGATCAAATCGAATAGGGACGTGGGCAAGGTCATTTCCAAACGTTTTAGCAAAAAAAAAATACTAAAAAAAGTACGGTACTTACTAAAAAAAAAAAAAAAAAAAAAGAGAAGAAAGATCGTATTCGTGAAAACTATCAGGGCTATCAATTTTTTTTTTTTTTAGATAGCTCTGGTAGTATTTTTTTATGATTACTTTCTTTAAACACTAAGCGAAGTGATTGAAAATAAAATTAAAATCGGTCATAACTTTTGAACCGTAAAAAAATTCACTGACATTCTCAGGGTTAAAAAGTTTGGAAATGACCTTGCCCACGCCCCTATTCGATTTGATCCATACTTCCAGGGACACCCTGTATATCCTTTCTGTCACTCTCCTTTCAAAGAAGTACTCTCTAAAATTCGCAATCTCTCTGAAACAGTATTTTGTGCACTTTCTTTTAATAGCACATGTACCTACCTAAAATTACTATGCATTAGATACGCCCACGTGCTCCACTAGCGCGATAAACTAAAAATGCGAGCGATATGCGTGCACTTTAAACAAATAACATACTGTTCTAATAATGTAGGCAGAAACTACAAAACCTGCCTGCTACGATCTTTACATACACATTTTGCCTCGTGTACGTTCATAAACGAATCCTGTGTGAATAACCAATAACACTTCAACTAGTAGCGTGCATTGGTTTTCAGAATAGGTAGGCACTAGGCCGGGTCTAGTCTAGGCAAACGCGGTTACTAATGAGAAAAAAAAGTAAGGTCAAAAGTGTGGTTCTTTGAGTGGGCATGCCTACTTAAGGGTGATAAATTGCGAAGGTCGAACGTCATGGTATTGCGCGTGAGACGTACGTATTTTTGATTTTGTCGTATTAACTTGAACGTGAAAAAGACCAATGACAATGTGCGAATAGTACCTACAGGAGCCGAGTAGGCCGTCCGGCGACTGCCTACTGCCGCGCGTGTTTGTATGAAGATTTTGTTTTTTGTTTGGTATGATAATTTAGTGAGTTTCTTAATTGTGGGGCACACACACACTAAAATATAATTGACAGGCTTATGTTGATGTATCGAGGTAGGCACTGCTTATATGCCTATATGCAATGCACGCCACTGACTTCACCCGACCCGGAGATCAAATCCAGAAGTCCCGCGCAACATTCGCGCTTCGGAACACTAGACCAACGAAACAGTTCTTAATATAAAGTCTATTAAAAAGTGTAAGAACAAAAAGTACATCAAATGTCAGATATATTTCGTTCCAAAAGATGGTACCCGATAAACGCCTGACCTATATTCACGATGTTCTTAAATATACTGTTCAAAAATAAGTATTGCAGCTCTAGCAAAAAATCATAGTAAATCTAAATGGTTGCAGGTGAATTCCAGTGTTTAACATGGAGAGACAGCACAGCCTATCTGACCTCCACAACCCAGTTACTGGTACCTATTGGTAGACTGGTTGTCAGACTTTGGACCTTCTGACTAAAATCAAAGCATTTATTTCAACAAATCTAATTACAGGCACTTTTGAATTATCAAGGAGTCGGTCAGAAAGATGCAAGCTAACTGCTCATCCCAAAGCGTAGTAGGTTCCTATACAGGGTGTTACGGAAAGGGTATATCAATACAAACGGGTTGAAGAGTGTATCTGGTCTAGAATCTCTGTACAAAATTTCGGCTCAAAAGCATTAACTTTGAAAATGCTTAATATTTTTTTATTTCGACATCACGGCGCTGCACTGGCGCGCGGCGGCGTGATGTGCGTGTACTAGGCGCACAGACACACTACAGATAATGGATAATGACCCTCGTAGTGCGGTGACATGTTTGTTAAGATTTCAATTTAATAAACTATCGAAATAAAAAAATATTAAGCATTTTCAAAGTTACTGCTTTTGAGCTGAAATTTTGTATAGAGATTCTAGACCAGATACACTCTTGAACCCGTTTGTATTGATATACCCTTTCCGTAACACCCTGTATAGAAGAACGGGCAAGACAGTCCATGGACTTTAAATCAAAATAACAACAAAAACACTGCCTAATGCCATTCTATCCTAGAGACTAAAATTATAACGCCCCACTCCCAGAATGACAACCGAACCCACACCCTCCAAACTGGAACACAGCACGGCTGCTTGGAGTGAGAAATAGGTAGATATCTTGGTAGTCGCTCCCTGGACTAGCTCCTTCGCAAAGAGCTACTGGAAAGCTTGTTGCGCCACTTCTTCTTCCCAGCTAAATCACTAGGAATTGGTGAAGGGCGGGCGTTTTGAGGACTGCCGCATATGTTGTGACGTTCAAAAAGTAATGGTTCTCAGACCAATTTGAATAAATGTTTTTTGATTTTGACTCTGTCATGGCTAATAGCCGAAGTGCGGCTACATCTAGTTTTAGACGGGTACAACTAGGTGCAGCCGCCGCAGCCGGCCACATGCGGTTCGTGCGTACTTCGGGAGGCGACGTAGGATGCAAGATCGAGGGAAGGGCACCCCGAGGTTAGGTTTGGTCGGAATGAAAACTCCAACTCAAAGCATTTATTTCAATTAAACCAATTACAGGCACTTTTGAATTGTCAAGGGGTCGGTCAGTCAGAAAGATGAAGCTAGAAGCCCATTCCAAAGCGTATGCACCTATGGAGAAGAACGGGCGAGAAACTCCATGGACACTCTTTTAAATCAAAATAATATGTTTATTTGGTCTTGGTTACATCAGTCATGTTAAAAATTGTACATGTGAGAACGATGCAGAACGTTAAAAGCGTCCATAATGAAAAGATGAGAAAAAACAACAATTCAAATATTAAAATAAAATAAAATAAAATAAGCCATGGCAGCAAAGAGATGACCAGTCCCTACTGACGGCGCCCGTTCACGAACATGAAACTGTAGCCGCACTTCGGCTATTAGCCGTAACAAGAACAAGTCTACTTAGTATATGAACTATTTTACTAAAATCTTTAGTGACTGGATTATCTGTCTTCATATTGACAAGGGGTTTGTACCACTTAATATTCCCCTTCCGATGTTTTTACATAGGAAGTACGATCTCGTGAATGAAACGCATCGATTATACAAATTGATGTAACTTTGTGCCTAGTTAAGTCCGTATTAAAACATGACTTTCTTCAAGCATAGCTATCAATGACATAGTAAGTTAAAAACTTGAAGTCAAATCGTTGAATTTAAATTGGATACTTTGGAGAGACAAGAATAATTATAAAGATACCCCCTTATTCATAAAACTTATCAAACCTATTTTAGTTAAAATGGGGTTTGTCTCTTTCTTACACACAGAAATGACAACGTGACAGATAAAGACAAACGTTCTATAAACCTATTTTAGCTAAAATAGAGATAAAATAGGATTATGAATAAGGGGGATAGTGTTTATCTATACAAATAAATAAAATTGGAGTGTCTGTTTGTAATATTAAAATAACCGCTTTTTACTAAATGCATACACGGTACATATACCAAAATAACATTTTTTACAATTTTTGTCTGTCTGTTTGTTCCGGCTAATCTCTGAAACGCCTGGACCGATTTTGACGGGACTTTCACTAGCAGATAGCTGATGTATTTTACAAAAAGAATTAGGGTTCCGCGCAAAAAAATAAAACATTTTCCGTCATGCACACGAACGAAGTCGCGTGCACAGCTAGTAAAATAATATACTCCAATCATATTGGGACTTGTTCGAGCCAGTTGCAAACACCATGGGGTCTGAGAGCTCACTGAGTTTTTCAAGACATCGTCAAGTGGTTGGTCAACTCTTCACGTGACCAGACGGCTGGTCCATTTTTTGGTCAAAGAATCAGCATTGCCATACTACATGGCAACGTGCAAGGCTCCAGCCTTTTGGGCACTTTTCCTGTTGACTGCGATGCCATACCAGTATATTACCACCGTTTCCTCGTAGAGGCGGTCGGCAGCGGCGGCGACCTCTCGCGTCCGTCCCTGGTTCAAGCCATGGTCCGGAGCGACTGGGAGTCGGAGGCAGTTACTTCCTTCTGCGAAGCAGTCATGCTAGCGAAGGAGGTGGCGGGATGGCTGAGAGAGAGAGCCTCACGTCCCAACCGCCGCGGGAGACACTCCGGGCGTCGGGAGCCGCGTGACGACTCCCGGGGCCCGGCTACCGTAGGCGCGGGCCTGCGGACGGAGAGTAATGGGTAGCTCACCGTCCGATTAGGACCAGGTCCATGCCGGAGGCGCGTATGTGTTCCACGCGCGCCTCAAAGAGATGTCAGCATAAAGGAAGGGGCCCGTTAGGGCCGAAGCCTGGCCGGGGTTGCGGGATTGTCCGAAAGGGTTACCGCTTCCCGGAACATAAAGGGCTAAGGAAGGAACACGGGTGGGTTTTAGTCAATAAGAATCTGACACTCCCTTCCGCTCCACCCTGAACGGGAGGAGTCATTTGATGAATTCAAATCCACAAAAATAAAAAACAGTATATTACATGGATACCCTTTGGTAAGACTGGTTGTCAGACTTTCGGTCTTCTGACTACCTGTGACGACTGTCTCTCGAAAGTTCTACAAATGGGAGCCGGGACCAACGGCTTAAGACCTACGAATGAGCATCACCACTCATAGAGGTTATATTTTAACGTAACAAAGCAGACACTTTCAACTATTCCAATAAACTACAAAAAAAGCAATCCAATTACATTAAAAAGTCCAATCACTTTTCTATGCAGTGAAATAAAACACAAACGAATTTGGTAAAAGCTTGGCGTGGGTAGTCAGAAACTCAGAACTATCGTGAAAAAATGCTGAAGGAAAATGTTTTAAGGTGGGTAGTCACATGCAGTAAAGGTCATAGCTCCATACGTTACGGTGGCACAAAAGGTTTAATGAAGAGATCTCGTGTTTTCAACTAGTATTATTAAAAGATGGCGAAACGGAGAACTCGAATGTACAGACGCCAGCACATCAAGCTACTAAAATCTGGCAAATTTCTTTAATAGATTTTCAACTTTATCGCTAAAGCATAAGGTTCAAAGTTGATTGGGAAAATTTGACAGTTTCGGGTAACTCGATGTGCTGACGTCTGTACCTATTGCTAAGGAAACCACAATGATGAGAACCAAATAATGCGAAGACATGTGACATCCACGAAGCCGCACTTTGCACGCGTGGTGGATTACAGCCCGCTCCCTCTCACTGAGAGAAGACATTTATTTATTTATTTATTTTATTTGAAAGGTACACCAACGACTTATTCACTAAACATTGACATAATAAACAATAACATACGCATTGAGCTATGGTGAATTTGTCACTTATAGGCGTACACAGCACTTACATAAAAATAGCTTCTAAAATATACCTACGTTTTAACCGGATTTTTTACTCGTAGTGAGAATATAAAAATTAATTAGAAACAAGAACAAAACATTAATAAATAAAATAGCAACAATGGATTAAGTAAAAAAAAAACAAAATTATATCGATGTTAGAATCAAAAATTAAAATAAAAGATTATCATTAGAATCAATATTAAAAAACTTTTTAACAAAAAAATTAAACCTCCGAAAAAACTGAAAAGCAAAAAATAAAAACCTTTTTTATTTTACCTTAATAAATAAGTTCTTAAACTAATGCAAGTATACCTAACTAATTTTGAGTCGGCGCCAAACAAGCAACTTAATATCGTTGCGAGTGGTCGTGCGGAGAGCGAATTTTTTGTTTGGAATGTTAATATTTAGCGCTGGAGATTTCTCGTTGCATTATTAATTTGATTTGGCTATTTCTATAAATTTAAGGTAATTTAGTGATCTTTGTTCATTGATTGTTTGGCGCCGACTCAAAATTTCTTAGGTATACTTGCATTAGTTTAAGAACTTATTTATTAAGGTAAAATAAAAAGGTTTTTATTTTTTGCTTTTCAGTTTTTTCGGAGGTTTAATTTTTTTGTTAAAAAGTTTTTATTTTATAATTTTTTGAGGCAATAATTTACTAATTACTACATGCTTAATTTTTGACTACTTTTAAAATAGCTACCTACCTTACTTTAGATATTAACTGTTATATAATCCTACTTTAATTATTCTTTTTTGTATAATAAAATACTTAAAAAAAACAGGCTTTATATACCAACATAGATAGGCCTTTTATTTTAATTATAATACACAGCTCAGCATTAAAATCTGTGAATGAACAATAAATCACCCCTATTTTCCCACCCTTAGGGTAGGATTTTTTTTTCCAAATTTACATGAGACCAACTTCGAGGTATGTCCTATCCAATAAAAAAAGAATTATTAAAATCGGACTACTCTGTAAAAAGTTATGCGTGGTCATACATTACAATCAGTGAGTGAACAATCAATCATCCCCTGTTTTCCTACCCTTAGGGTTGGATTTTTTTTTCCAAATTTATATGGGACCAACTTCGGGGTATATCCTTTCCAATAGAAAAAGAATTATCAAAATCGGACTGCTCTGTAAAAAGTTATGCGTGATCATACATAAAAAAAAAAAAAAAAAAAAAAAAATATATACGCGTCGAATTGATAACCTCCTCCGTTTTTTCGTCGGTTAAAAAACATAAACATGAGTCACATTACACCCATATTTGGCCAGTTATTTATCCCATGTAATAGGGAGCGAGCCTACTGCCAAAAGCCGGGCAGGTGATAGCGGAGCTGAAAGTCTTGAGTGTGGCGAAAGCATCCGGAAGGTATTTTGAAAATGTTGTTAAAGCAGTACATTATCATCATCTGCCTAGCCTTTTTCCCAACTATGTTGGGGTCAGCTTCCAGTCTAACCGGATGCAGCTGAATACCAGTATTTTACATGGAGCGACTGCCTATCTGACCTCCACAACCCAGTTACTGGGTAACACGATACCCCTTGGTAAGACTAGTTGTCAGACTTTCGGGCTTCTGACTACCCGTAACGAGTAACGACTGTCAAAGATCCACGAATGACAGCCGGGACCAACGGCTTAACGTGCTTTCCGAGGCACGGAGGGGTCTCGGTATCGGTATGTAAAGATGGTCACCCATCCACAGACCAACCGCGGTAAGCGTAGCTTAACCTGATCGATCGACCTGTGCGGCTGTTATTATTTAGCCACGGGCCCCTCTTACAGTACAAAATTATACAAAACAACAGTTATTGAAGTAAAAACTTCTTTAGGCGCGCTGGGCATTTTTTCAGATGGGAAAAACTATTGAACTCGCGCCACTGTTACCGTAACCGACACCGCTTCGGATTTTTTCGGCTGTCATCGGGATGTACTCGGTTTTAATGTATATCCGATATGTCAGTGAGTGATGGCAAAGTATTCTGTTTGTGTTTTGTTTTCACTTCTGTCGGCACTCCCGGAGTGCCACGTTTTTCCCTGTAAACGTTTTCTTCGCAGATGAATAATTAAGGTCTGTTTGACTGTTTCACTGGATCCAATTAGCCACTACTGACTAAAAAAACTTGAAAATGCAATACACAGTTTATGAAATTATCTGCCAAAGTACCAAGTACTGCAAATTACTATCCCCTAAAACGTTCAAACTACCTAAAACTTCTGCGACAAACGGAAATTGACACCGACAACGAATAGTACATAAAGTAGGCTGAAATCGAGACTGGGCTAGAATTGCGAGGACGTCCTTGCGCCGGTCTAGGCCGGGACAAGGACAACCTAAGAGGCAGCATCTCACAGATCAATACAACTGAACACGTTACAAAGTGCTAACAGCTGGTTGCCTTGAACTTCTTTTTAGGGTTCCGTACCCAAAGGGTAAAAACGGGACCCTATTAACTAAGACTTCGCTGTCTGTCCGTCCATCTGTCTGTCACCAGGCTTTATCTCAAGAACCGCGATAGCTAGACAGTTGAATTTTTCACAAATTATGTATTTCTGTTGCCGCTATAACAAAAAATACTAAAAACAAAATAAAATAAATATTTAAGGGGGGCTCCCATACAACAAACGGGATTTTTTTGCCCTTTTTTGCTCGATGTCAATAATGGCAACAGGTAGGCACTTGAAATACTCACAAAATACTCAGTTGTATTTTTACTTTAATAATAAAAATAAAATAAATATTTAAGGGGGGCTCCCATACATAAAACGTCAGTTTTTACTTATTTTTTATATATGTAGTGTTAAATATTGTACGGTGGTACGGAACTCTTCGTATGCGAATCCGACTCGCACACAAAGAGTTTATATTAATTTCTAAATTGTTTTCATCTTTTTATTACGGACGCTTTTAACGTGTACGTCTTTTTACATCGTTCTCACATGTATAATTTTAACATGAATGATGTAACAACAATTTTATGATTTAAAAGAGTGTCCATGGATTTTCTTGCCCGTTGTTCTCCATAGGTACGTACTACGCTTTGAAATGGGCAACTAGCTTCATCTTTCTAACTGACTCCTTGACAACTTAAAAGTGCCTGTAATTATTTTTTTTTTTTTTTTAATAAATCCTTTGGGTTTGAGTTTGACCTGTCGCAGTCGCATGTCGCATAGTGTGCGCCATGTCTACGTCTTTGTTGCAACGACTAGCCGCAGACACAAGACGTACAGTTTGCGCTGGCACTAAAATTTTAACACTCCTCATAATTGAAAGAAAACAAACCGCCTTAGGCCTCATTTACGGAGACGCGGGGCGTCTCGCGTCGCGTGTGGCGTGGCGTCTCGCGGCGCGTCTGACGTTTTTTTCTGTTTACGGTGGGGCGGCGCGTGAAGCGGCACGCATCATCGCACGCGTAAACACTAACTTATAGCAATATACGACCATGTTCATAGAGAAGCGAGACGGGAAGCGTGGCGGTGCCCGCCGCGGCGCCCGCGGCGAAGCCTCGGACATAGCTTCATCGAGAATTGCCGCTGCGTGCGCCGCCGCGATAAACGCCGCGTGGGACGCGTCGGTGCCATCCGCGGGCTCGGCCGCAAAAAACGCCCTAATTCAAACAAACGCGTCTAAAATCGCTTCTCCGTAAACGCACTCATACAACGCCATATATTTGAATTCAGTGCGGGCCGCGCCGCTCAACGCAACGCGCGACGCCCCGCGTCTCCGTAAATGAGGCCTTAGTTAGTTTACTATTACAAGAACATTACTGGCTACCAAGAAAACCCATTAGTCACCTAATAAGAGATTCCTGAACCGTGGCAGTTATAGTCTAATGGTCTAGTTTTCGTTATGGGATAGTTTATAGGTAATGTCGTTAGGATGCCTGGCGGGAGGCTTTTAATCATGGGCATGTAATACCTTGGGGTTAATGCCTCTTCGGTATACAGGGTGTTTCAGAAAGGGTATATCAATACAAACGGGTTGAAGAGAGTATCTGGTCTAGAATCTCTGTACAAAATTTCAGCTCAAAAGCATTAACTTTGAAAATGCTTAATATTTTTTTATTTCGACATCACGGCGCTGCACTGGCGCGCGGCGGCGTGATGTGCGTGTACTAGGCGCACAGACACACTACAGATAATGGATAATGACCCTCGTAGTGCGGTGACACGTTTGTTATGATTTCAATTTAATAAACTATCGAAATAAAAAAAAATTAAGCATTTTCAAAGTTACTGCTTTTGAGCTGAAATTTTGTACAGAGATTCTAGACCAGATACACTCTTCAACCCGTTTGTATTGATATACCCTTTCCGTAACACCCTGTATATGAAGTAATTTAGACGGATGCGTATTTAGTCCGGGTGGCGAAATGCTAGTAAAATCAAGGACAATTTTAGTTACCTTGACGGCATTAGGTAATGTCATCAGGTAATGCCTTTTCTGTTTCCTTAGAGATAACAATCCATCTGCCTGCCTTTTCCCAACTATGTTGGGATCGACTTTCAGTCTCTTCCCCCGAATACCAGTATTTTACAGCAGCGACTGCCTATCAGACCTCCACGGGTAACAGGATACCACTGGTTGTCAGACTTGTGGGCTTCTTACTACCCGTAACGACTTTCAAACATCTACGTATGACAGCCGGGACCAACGACTTAACGTGCTTTCCGAGGCACGAGTGGTCTCTTTCCACCTCTCTCTGTCTATAGCTGCCAGCAAGGCCTAATCTTTATCAAAGGAGTCCAGCTCGTTTCTCCATCTCCGTCTGAGCCTGCCGCGATGTCCTTTGCCATTAAGCGGGACCCACTGGGTCGTAAGTTTGGCCCACTGATCGTCTGACATGACATGCGGCAAATGTGTCCAGAGACCAATTCCATTTAAGCGTGGCAGCTTTCCGATTGGCATCAATTATTTTAGTGATGGAACGGATTAACCCGGTCCACAAGTTTATTACCCAGAATACTCCGTTCCGTAGATCCCTGGTAAACCTCGAGTGTGGACCTGTAGCTTTATTATTATAGGCCAACCGCTTAACTAAGACGTTGCCTGAGCTAGCTGCGCGGTGCGGGAGGGGTAAATGATATATAATTTACTTTCTGTAATGCTGGGGCCAGACTATCGCGATAACGCGAAGATTTGCGCGATAAGTTGATGCTCATTGGCTGGACCTACGATGTCAGCCAATAAGAAACAACTTATCGCGATTTTCCCGTATAGTGTGGCCCATAAGTAGGTTTGTACAAACACTTTTACACGTGAATCATATTTTTTTTAAGCTAGATGAGGTCGGGTTTCCTATCTGACTACTCTGAGAAGAAAGGCCGAAACAAACTCAGAGGTCACAGTCTCTTTTAAAGTCCAGACAAAATCATGGTCAGATCATGTGAAGACCATGTAGATTGGTGTCTGAAATGGTCTTTTGAGTAAAGAACCACACAGATTGAGCGGACCTGTCCAGTCAGTGCACGCATTTGTCAAAAATCGTGCAACTCAACTCAGAACTTGAGGAGCTCAACGATGATAGTTGTCACAAGGTGACGAATCACTGAGCTCTCACGTCACCACACCTCTCCCGCATCGCGCTGCTACCTCAGGCAACATCTCAGTTAAGCGGTCGGCCTATAGTATATAGATTATGGAAGTATGGATTCTACCGAACAAATCAACACCTCGTTTAATTTGCATCGACAATATTCGCGACATATCTCGCATCATGTCTCGGCAATGCGACAGGGACCAAATAAAATTCGCCACACAGCCGCGTGGGAGTGACGTAGGAGGTATTTGATGTTCATGATGTAAAGGACACTTTGAGTGGAACTAATTTAGTTTCGCTATGGACTATTTTGTGACTGAATGCTTTTAATCCGAAATACGTTTAGACGAAAGAGTCGCGAGAATCCTTGAAAGGGCTCTTTGGGAAAGTAAAACAAATAATGGTAGATTATCTATTTCTGTCGAAAAGCAGTATGTTGAGGAATGAGCAGAACCCTAATTGCGTAACACACTACTTATCAATCTCAATTTGAATCTAGCATAAGCACAATCAGCCTATGTTCCCACTGCTGGGACACAGGCCTCCACTCTACGAGTGGGAGTGGGCTGTTATCTACCACGCGGGCCCAGTGCGGGTTGGTAGATGTCACATGTCTTCGACTTTATGGTTCTAGGACATGCCGGTTTCCTTCACCGTTTTGAGAGCTATATTGTCTATAGCAACAATCTGAATCTATTTGAAGGAAATTGCTAATCCTTTGCTTCATATGTTCGAAAAATTTGTCTGCTCAACAACGTAAACAACGCAATGAATGCTGTCGAACTGTCAAAATGAAAGCCATTGCTACTGGTTTTTCTGTTACGCAGTTACCCCGCTGGGTTAGGACATAGGATACCTTTTATTCCGGGAGTACGTTCCCGTGGGATAATAGACTTCGTACCCAAGTAGGCCGCAGCAAGGACAACCTCCACAAGTGGGGGTTCATGGAAGGCTGAGACCTCCCGTGTGTACCTATGCGGAGTCTCTCCACAGACAATTTATGGCTCACCTGCCATCTTGCACCGCATGCCCTGACACCTGCACACGTGAGGCCCTAATGGCTGCGTCAGCGAACGCTATCCGCGTTGCTGAATTTTGGCCAAAACAAAAAATAACTATATTTTTGCCATCGACACGAGAAGTGGGATTATTTCTGACCTGCACGCGGGAAAAAGCGAGTCTGCTGTAGGGATGAATCTAGCCCAGGTTATTACACTAGTTTCCTGACGCAGTATACAAAAGATCGAATCGATAAACGATCAGCATTCTCGTATCTAGCAGTTTTTTATAGAAACGTAGCATGGCCTTCCTAAAGAGTCAACGGCCAGGAAAAAGTTAGACAAAGTGTGTGTCAAATTGACAATGTATCTACGAAATCCGAGGTAAGATATTATTGTCTAATTTAATGCCTTGATTCAACGCAGTGGCGAGACAGTGACAAGACAGAACCGGCATTACAGAAGTGAAAATAAAACACAAACAGAATACTTTGCCATCACTCAGACATATCCGATATACATTAAAACCGAGTACATCCCGAGGACAGCGGAACACATCTGAAGCAGTGTCGGTTACGGTAACAGTGGCGCGAGTGCAATAGTTTTTCCCATCTCAAAAAATGCCCAACGCGCCTAAAGAACTTTTCACTTTAAAAAAAAACCTGGTGGTTATTTTTCAAGTTGAGGGATTTCAGAATCTCATCAGAATTTCATCTCGCGAAAAAAAAAATCAGCTGTTCCCTACATTTATATTCGTATAACTCGTCAAAATGTAGGGATCAGCTGATATTTTTTTTCGCGATTTCATGTTTGGTCCCATAGTAAAAGTTATTCATAATGATGAGTACAATGACCTCTTGTGTCTTTGTTAGTGTTTTTCCAATAACCCTGTATAAAAGTCTACGTTTATACCTGTTTTTTATGGTGTACTTAATTAATAAAGGGTACTCTATCTATCATGTCAGACTTTTGACTTTATTCCTGAGGGCGTCTGGCTACTCACCCGTACCGGCTGTGAACACAATCATGATTTTATGATCAGTTAACTGAAGATTCTATCGATGTTCCTACATATAACTACGTCATTTTAACAGGAATTATAACTACCCTTTCCCCGTTGTCAAGGTACAAAGATCAGTCTGCCAAATATCAGAATCGATTTGGTGGTTCGCTCGTAAAATCATAACAAGCAGAGGCCGCATCGATTCGCATTTAAAATGAAGCTAAATGTTGATAAGTTTTGGTTGTGAAGAACATGAGAAAAGCAGGTCGCTTGCATATAAATATCTCTGGTACTTGTAGTCGGATTTGAAAAAATATTTTTGCATTTGATAGCCCAATTATTGAGGAAGGCTATAGGCTATTTAACATCACGCTACGACCCTTAGGAGCCAAGCAAAAACCAAATAAGACAGAAAGATCGCTGCGCCGGCAGGCGATGCGATGCTACGGAGTGGGTTGGGAGAAAAAAAACATTTCACGCGGACGAAGTCGAGGGCAGAAGCTAGTGTTAAAATAAACAATGTAAAACCTGGTATTCCCTGAAGGGGTAGCCAAAGAAGAGTAGTCCTACATTCCACCAGTGATGTTCAAGACCCATGTGAAAGGAGGCGAAATTCTCATTACTTACCTAATGCTATTCAGCAAAGACTTCCACAATCCACAGTTCAAAGAAGAACCCCGAAACTCAACTGGTCATAGCATAACCAGCCTATAACGTTCCCACTGCTGGGAACTCAGGCCTCCTCTCTGTGAGAGGGAGTGGGCTGTAATCCACAACGCACAGTGCGGGTTGGCGGATGTCACATATATTCGATATTTTTAGCTCTAGGACATGCCGGTTTCCTCACGATGTTTTCCTTTACCGTTTTGAGTCATAGAATAAAGATCACCAGGTCGCTTGCTCATTGCGCATCTAAGCGAATTCTGGCTCTGGTTGTGCCGAATTTTACCGATCCCGACCGAACAAGTATGTAGCACGTCTGTAAGAGAGAATCGTCATGAAACCTCATCTTTTTTCATTTTTATTGTTGAATGGGCCCGTTCTTGACTCTCGATCACGCCCGACGGAAAGCGATGGATGAGGTCTATGATGGAACGAGCGTGCCCAGAAGATGCCTAAGGCACTGGAACTCCCACGCATCAACGAAACGCAGCAGGCTCCTTGACGCCGGCCGGACTCTGGTGGGAGGGTGGTTGCAAACCTGGCGTGCGTTAGCCCTACCACCGCAAGGGAAGAATTGGCCAGTCAAATAAGGTTTTGGGTGTCACTGTCCAGGATGCGCCGGGCGCGTGCGTTCAGTTGAGTAACTGGCGGAACAAACTGCGCAACACGAGGAGGCTTCTTCATGCATCCCAAATCTTCATGTTATAAGCCCGCTTTCGTAGGGACGGACGTAAAAATATTATCAGCGGGATTTTATCGCGCACTGGATTTTGAACTGTCCGTGTTGAGCTGAGCATTGAGAATCCAACTGACCACATCCCAGCGCATCAAAAAAATACAATGTTGGATCTTCCACTATCGACGCTGAACATTGCGTTGAAAGGCAGACCATCTCAGACATCGATCTACATGGTCATAATATAACCTGACCAAGATTATGTCTGGACTTTAAAAGAGACTGTGACCTCTGAGTTTGTTTCGGCCTTTCTTCTCAGACTAGTCAGATAGGAAACGCCGCCCTCATCTAGTTTTTAAAAAATATGATTAACGTGTCAAAGTGTTTGTGCATACCTACTTACAGAAATAAAATCATTTAAAAAGAGAGAGATTTTTCTATCACTTTTGTGCGCGAAAAAAAACGCCCGTGCTTGCCTGAGCTTAGTCTGAATCCGCTTAATTTTAAACATCTTTGTGTAACAAATCACAATATCGGGTGCCCTTACTGTTACCCAAAGATGTCTCAAATTAATTAAGAAATTAAGCTGACAGATCTCATCATCTGCCGAGCCTTTTCCCAACTATGTTGGGGTCGGTTTCCAGTCTAACCGGATGCAGCAGAATACCAGTATTTTACATGGAGTGACTGCCTATCTCCACAACCCAGTTACTGGGTAATACGATGCACCTTTATAAGACTGGTTGTCAGAATTTTGGGCTTCTGACGACCCGTAACGACTGTCAAAGATCCACGAATGACAGCCGGGACCAACGCGGCCTAACGTGCTTTCCGAGGCACGGAGAGGTCTTAGTATATGAAGACGGTCATCCATCCACGGATCAACTGCGGCAAGCGTAGCTTAACCTGATCGATCGACCCGTGCGACTGTTATTACTTAGCCACAAGCCCCTCTAGGGCTGACAGAAGTATAAAAGCTAATTTAAATAACTCCATTGCAAACAGAAATTAATTTCAAGGTTAGACTGCTTCAAGCTGCATAGAAAATAACTTCAATGCCCTTGACATGCCAGTTGTTAACTTAATTACTTATTTATGGAAAAAGTATAAGCAAATATTTGGCAAGTACCACGTAATTTCTAGTTCTTTTGGTTTAGTTTCTATGTTAATCGTTTTGGCAACAATATGTCGTTTATTAGGGGGGCTCGTGGCTAAGTAATAACAGCCGCTCGGGTCGATCTTCAAGGTTAAGTAACACTGGCTGAGGTCGGTCTGTGGATGGGTGACCGTACGTAACATACTGCCTCGCCGCCCCCAAAAGTACATTATTAAGCCGTTGGTTTGAGGCCTGTGTCCCAGCAGTGGGAAGATTATAGGCTGATAATGCTTATGATATTAACAAGACTGGTGTATATGGGGATATGTCATAGTAGTCTCTTTGCTGTGAAAAAACCTCTAATTTTCCTTCAAAACCCTTTGTAGCGGTATCTACAAACGCCACATGCGAACAACGCGTCATACTGACGTCACGCAAATCCTGCATCTCGCAAGCAGAGTTTACCGCGCAACTAGCATAGATACAACAACCCGACATGAATCATCGGGCAGTTACCCGCCAGACACAATACCCGTCTGGTCGGAGGATCCTCCCTATTCTATAGAGTATGAGTGAACTTTACACCCTGTTCCTCATACTTCTATACCTTTATAAAATCAGAATTCACAAGATCAAATCTTTCAAACATATAAATAAGTTTACCATGTTCATTGATCATGAACTGGAGTTCGGCCATTGTGTTCGCACACACAAACATACATTTGTATAAGTATGGCTATTGTGTACAGGGAATAACAGAGACTATTATATTGGTTTTTATCAAAGAGGTTGTCTGAGTCATGTCATTCTACTGCATTTTATCCAAATTTATTAGTGGTTGGCACAAAACTCAAACTCAAAGCATTATTTTATTTCAATTAAACCAACAAGCACTTTTGAATTGTCAAGGGGTCGGTCAGTCAGAAAGATGAAGCTAGTTGCCCATTCCAAAGCTTAGGTACCTAAACCTATGGAGAAGAACGGGCAAGAAACTCCATGGACACTTTTAAATCAAAATAATATAGTTACAAAGTCTTGGTTACATCATTCATGTTAAAAATTATACATGTGAGAATGATGCAGAGCGTTAAAAGCGTCCATAATGAAAAGATGAGAAAAAACACAATTCAAATATTATTAATAAATTAAAATAAAATAAGCCGTGGCAGCAAAGAGATGACCAGTCCCTACTGACGGCGCCCGTTCACGAACATGACGCATGTATTAGCACCATTCAGCTCAACCATTCTGAAGGGAGCTAAATGATCCAACACAGTTCTTCTTCCATACATTTCTATCCGTCATCATCTAAGTAGTCACCGCTTTTCAAGCCATATCATCTTTCACACAGACCATAATTTTTAGCCATTTTTATCCTACTATCCTTTTCTCAATTTATTCAAAACAAAATCAAAATATTTTATCACACTAATCACACTAATATTATAAAGGCGAAAGTTTGTGAGTGTGTGTGTTTACATGTTTGTTACTTCTTCACTCTCAAACGGCTGGACTAATTTTGATAAAATTTTGTATGGAGGTAGCTGATGCCCTGGATTAACATATAGGCTACTTTTTATCCCGATATTCCGACGGATTCGACATTCACGCGGGTGAAACCGCGGGGCGCATCTAGTTTCACATAAACCTACATGGGCAGTTATGAAATGTCAGAAGCTAGGTGCACTGTTGCAATTGGTCTTTTCGTATGGAAAAGAACCGGCAAGAAACTGCATGGTTACTCTTTTTAACAAGAATCTATCAAAAGGGGAAATCACACTAATATTATAAAGGCGAAAGTTTGTGAGTGTGTGTATGTGTGTGTGTGTTTATATGTTTGTTACTTCTTCACGCCTAAACCACTGAACCGATTTAGATGAAATTTGGTATAGAGATAGTTTGAGTCCCGGAAAAGGACATAGGATAGTTTTTATCCCGATATTCCCACGGGATCGACATTTACGCGGGTGAAACCGCGGGGCGCAGCTAGTAAAATATATAAACCTACTAGCTGCGCCCAGCGGTTTCAACAGCATAAGTCTCGATCCCATGGGAATATCGGGATAAAAAGTATCCTATGTCCTATCAGGGGACTCAAACTATCTCTATACCAAATTTCATCCAAATCGGTTTAGCGGTTTAGGCGTGAAGAGGTAACATACAGACAGACAGAGTTACTTTCGAATTTATAATATTAGTATGGATTAGTGGTTGCAACAGTATATCTTCTTCTCTTAGATCAGCTGTCAGCACCTCAGTAGTCCCCTCCTTTCTAGCCATATCATCTTTTTTGGTTCTAGGACATGCCGGTTACCTCACAATGTTTTCCTTCACCGTTTAGTGATGATGAAATTATTTAAGTACACACAGTAAAGTGCCTGTCTGAGTTCGAACCTACAACCTACAACTCGTAAGTCGGGGATGTTACATCAAGGCCACCACTGCTCCAATTATGATATTGTTACTGTACAAATAATGGCTAATGTACAGACGCCAGCACATCAAGCTACCCGAAACTGTCAAATTTTCCCAATCAACTTTGAACCTCATAGTTTTAGCGATAAAGTTGAAAATCTATTAAAGAAATTTGACAGATTGTAGTACCTCGATGTGCTGGCGTTTGTACCAGGAGAGCATACTTTTCAAATAGATACAAAATACCATCAGTGTTGACCTTCTAAAAGGTTTACACCAGAGTAAGCAACAGCTATTTATTTATGGATACTCATCTGTAAAGAAATAGATTCTGCTTATTCTAATGCATAGCATAGCATAATCAGCCTATAATGTTCCCACTGCTGGGACACAGGCCTCCTCACTGTGAGAGGGAGCGGGCCAGCCACCACACGGGCACAGTGCGGGTTAGATGAGTCACTGGCTTGGTATTAAGTCATTGGCATCACATATTGGGTCCATGCTGCTATTTGATCTTTGACAGTTGTTTTGGGTCCTCAGAACCCTGAATGTCTGACTAGTCTTACCAAGGGATATCATTATACCCAGTAACTGGATTGTGGTTTTTATGGAGTTCAGATAGGCACTTGCTCCATATAAACTACTGGCATGCAGCTGCAACCGGTTAGACTGGAAGCAAACGGCTTCCAGTCTAAAATCAGCAACATAGTTGGGAAAAGGCTAGACAGATGCGTATAAATCCAACAATATCCCCATTTTTTTTGTCTTTTTTTTAAAAACAGTGTGATTATAATTATCAGACTAGCTTTAAAATATTGCAGTTGATTTGATGGCCTCCCATCTAATCAGACATGGCATTTTAACATGAAGAAAATTCTACAACTCTTTGGGCATAATGAAGCAATTTATGAAGAAAAGACCACCAAACTTTTCAGTCTGTATCTAGGGTCTGTAATTGCCTAGGTGTTGAATAAAAAAAGTAATGACTAATAAGGCTGCAGACATCTTACTGCAGTCACCTTTTGACCTTAGGGTCTGCAAAGCAGTAGGTAGTACATAATTGTAAACAAATCACGTTTTTGTCGTTAAAGAATCTTTTGAGTAGGCTGCTGTTTTTTGAACCAGATACAAAAAAAGTTACAAAAACTGTTCAAACATTACTTCCTGGTTAAAGTAACAGATATAGGCTAAATCATTCTTATTTAATTTTAGATTGTAATTCGTAATCAACAAAACAATTTTTTATGCAGTCATTCAAGTTTGACATTTATTTATTTTCCGTTGCAATCAAACAGGACACGGCAAGTGGATTAAACAGCCAATAAACTCATAATGGAATCTTATCGAGTACTTTATTGTTATTTCTAAAGGGTGGAGAGACACACCTGTAATATACGACACTCCTTCACAGCAAATTAATTAATTCGACGCCAAAACCATCTACAATTTCAATTTATTACTTTTTGCACTCGCGACATTTTCCAATATTAAAAATATCACGCAACTTTCGCTCTTACGGGAGTATCGTCCGATTAGATGAACACTCGTTATCGATTAAATACAACACTATTTAGGAAGAAAACTGTCGGACAGTCTATCGCGAATGACGCGCAAACTCCCGTAGAATACATTCGTAACGTGATTCATTTGAGTTTTACTTAGAAAACTGTGAAAGAATCCAGAAAAAAATAACTAAAATTAATAAGACATTACGCTAGAAAGGAACAGATATGGTTACCCGGCCGAATTAAATGGACTGCGACGCGATGCAGACGTCGCATTGTTACGTCACTCTCACACGCTGCCGGGTTATACACAAGTGAGACAGGGACAGGTCCCAGCAATCCCACCCACTTATAATCGATTTTTATTCAAGCAAAAGACATTTTTTTCTGAATTATTTACACATATTTACAAATAAATCACATTACTATCTTTTAAAATGACCGCCTACGCACACGTGAGCTTTGCAAAAAAACACAAATACTCACCGTGAAAATTTTCACGACTGGTCCCGTCTGACAAGGAACAAATTTAGATACGCTCGAAATTCACACAATAAACACTTTACTAGTGTAACGATACGTTAAATGTAATTATTATAGTTTTGCGAAGGCGCGAGCGACGTCCTTCAGCGCTTTTCGCGACATATTTTTTATGTTTTCCAGTAATTTTTAACTGGGGACTAGCATCGATCGCCTAGCCATGACAGATACATTTTCAACTGAATGAAGTTGGCTGCGGTCTCTCAGCTGACGGACAAGTTTTTTTTTCTGGTTGACGCAGTGAAGTGAGCAGGTATCGCTGTAAGGAGGTTAGTGACCTATGCGGTGTAAAATTAGGGTTCCGCACTATACCGTAATGTATGGTTTGCAGGTGACATTTGTGCGGAATTATGTAAGAGTTTTTTGTATGTTTTACTTTACGTATAATATTTTAGTTAGTTTTATATTTTATTTTTATTTGACCTATCTTTTATTAGATTGAACAGTAAGTAATGTGTTACAATAAATAATAGTCTTTTTTATTTCCAAACTTTTCAGCCGTCTCATTCAATTTTACTATGAGTTGTTTAGCACTTGGCTTTTTGCACAAGGGCCGTAGGTTTGATGTTAGCTAACAATAAAATGGAGAAAGATGACTCACTTTTACACTCTTTTGACGGGTCGAACGGTGTAGTTAGAGCGATTTCTACGGGGTCTGGGTCATGGGTTCGATTCTCGTACCTACTATGTCTACGGAAGTCATGTTTCCGTAAGTAAGATTTTTGTCTGTAAGAAAAGCGCTCACTAAACAGAGAAGGGGCATTTTTTAGTTCTAATGTAGTCTTACAGCTGCATTTGTTTACATACGGGGTAATTGCGTAAGACACTAATAGTAACAATCATTTTGACAGTTCTTCATTTTGACAGTTCAACAACATTAATTGCGTTATTTACGTTGCTGAGCAGACCACATTGTCATTGTTGTTGTTGCCTGTTGTGTGTGAATAGCTATATGCTGTGGGAAAAAAAATACCACAACACTTTTATTTGTATGTACCAGTTTCACAAGTCTAAAGGAGATGCAAAAAAAAACTTAAGTTGATAATGAAAAAAATCAAAGTGATCTGCCCACCCTCTCAGCACAATCCCTTACCTTCAAGCTTTCAACCCTGATTGAAGAAAGCCTTTCAACGTTGACCAGTTACCTACTGCGCATGTCCAGGCACAGGGAGTCAGGGACTTATATAGGGAGCTAGGAGATGCCTTGACCCACTTTATCTGAAGACCCGATGGCCGTCTGAAATAGTTCTGTAGCCCTTTGGATACCCTTGAGGATCAGCGGGGTAATTGCGTAACACAATAACGGTAGGCTAGGCAATAGCTTTCATTTTGACAGTTCAACAACATTCATTACGTTATTAACGTTGTTGAGTAGACAAATTTTTCGAACATATGAAGCAATGGTTTGGTAATATCCTTCAAAATTATTCAGATGGAGATTGATAGTGTGTTCCGCAATTAGGGTGACAAGGTGACAACTTACTAACTGGGTTGTGGAGGTTAGTTAGGCAATCACTCCATGTAAAATATTGCTATTCAGCTGCATCCGGTTAGACTGGATGCCGAGCACTACATAGTTGGGAAAAGTCTAAGTACAGACGCCAGCACATCAACCTACTACAATCTGTCAAATTTCTTTAATAGATTTTCAACTTTATCACTTAATCATAAGGTTCAAAGTTGATTGGGAAAATCTGACAGTTTCGGGTAGGTAGGTTGATGTGCTGGCGTCTGTACCTACGTCCGGCCGCGCCAAAGCCAAAGATGTAAACAACAATGAACGCTCGAAATTGAATAAAATCGAAATATATCGATTTTGAAGAACATTTGTTTTAATAATGTTTTTTTTTCGTCTAGTTAGCTCGAAGATTTAGACGAAAACAAACATTACTAATAATAAATGTTCTTGTATATCGATTTTATTCAATTTTTAGCGGCCATTGTTGTTTACATCTTTGGCAAATTTGGCACGGCCGGACCTTACCTACATAGATGATGCGGTACAGGTAATCGCAATGGCTCATGGGCTCCTCAACCCTCGTTAAGGGGTCGAAGATATCTCTACTATTAAACTCCTTTGTTTTTTACTAGCATTCGCGCACTCTTTTTAATTTTTTGGAAAAAAAAACTGAAATAAGTACCTAGGTACTTAATACTTAGTAAAATAGAAAATTCAGCTGTGCAATGAGGAAATGAGACGTTAATAAAACTACCTAACATTCAAGTAGGATCTAGCCAAGCATCAAAGAAAGTTTCACCAAAGCACACAACAGCTTTTAGGCTGGGCGCAAACGTCCGGTTTCCTGATTCGGAATTCAGTTTCGGAATTCAGATTCGGAAACCTGAATGCAAGCATTTCATACAAAATGTTCTCACTAGCGCACACGTGCTTAAATTTTCCGTTCTGAAACCCCGACGGAAAATTTAAGTACGTGTGCGCTGGAGAGAACATTTTGTATGAAATGCGTGCATTCGGGTTTCCGAATCTGAATTCCGAATCAGGAAACCGGACGTATGCGGCCTGCCTTAGGCAGGCCGCATACGTCCGGTTTCTACACACCGCCGGTTTCCACACACGGCCGCATACGTCCGCACGTACTTAAATTTTCCGTCCGGGTTTCAGAACGGAAAATTTAAGCACGTGTGCGCTAGTGAGAACATTTTGTATGAAATGCTTGCATTCAGGTTTCCGAATCTGAATTCCGAAACTGAATTCCGAATCAGGAAACCGGACGTTTGCGCCCAGCCTTACACTGCGAGAAAAATGGGAACTTTATACTAGAATAGGTATTTACGTGCTTTGTAGGGCAAAGACAACAGTAAAAGGTTACATGCTCTGTGGACAACAGTGACAACACCATACCTACCTTCAGTCTAGTTGAGTGCTACATTTTCAAGACAGATGGCGCTAGTTATATCATTTTTTTGATAGCTCTTAAACTTTTATACAGGTTCTGTTGCACTACAAATGACTAAATACGTTCAGCGCTAAACGAATTTATAACATCGGTTCTATAGACAGAATTATACAGGCTTATTTTTTTATCACCATCCAAATTTTTACAGGGTGTTCTACACATGAATATGAACAACTTTCACTATGGAACCAACTCTGAAATCACGAAAAAAAAATCAGCTGTTTCATACATTTTGGTCAAGTAGTACTTATTGAACTTTTGTAAGAAACAGCTGCTTTTTTTTCGTGATTTCAGAGTTGGTCCCATAGTGAAAGTTGTTCATATTCATGGGTAGAACACCCTGTAAAAATTTGGATGGTGATAAAAAAAATAAGCCTGTATTTTAAATAATTAGGTAATTTTAGAGCTAAACACATTAGTGATCTGTGGTGCAAGCGGGTGCAGAATAGCTCGTTGTTTATTTCATAGGTTTTTAATACCATGGTCGAACAATGAAATGCACAACGGTAGAAAACTGAAAGCAACTTCTAGGCAACTTCGGTTTGTTGTGAGATGGGGTTTCCCCTTTCACTGAGCATACCTCTTCGTTTCGTTCAGAAATAGCGATTGTATAGTTACCTACTTTTATAGCTATTTTATTTATTTATGAATGCCCAGTTGTTTAATGCTGCAAGGATCTTTTCGCGCTCGAATGACGTAGTTATGGAGGCGCTCTTGATAGACATTTTTGTAAGTAATTGATCATAAATGATAAGTGAAATGTATTGAACAATACAAGATGGCGGCATTACATATAGTTCCGATTTTGGCCACGCACCAAAAGATCCTTGTACAGCTATCGAATAAGATGCTTCTCTGTCTACGTTCTATTATAAACTAGTGAATCTTACCATGGTATTATCGAAGGAGACCAGTCCAGTTGGACTCTCCTTGGAGCAACCAGCGACATCTTCTGTCCTTTTCTATCTGCCACACTCAATATCTCTCTATCGCTATCGCACAAACACTTATTCACTTTAATATTTCTATTCGAAATGCCATTTATTTTCGTTTATTTACATAATAATGTTTATATGTAAATGCGTATTTATTTAGTAAGCGTTTCTATTAAAAAGTAGTTCTTTTGATTTTTTGGCGGGAATTAATATGCTTGGTCGATCTGTCAACTCATACCTGTAACAATTAAAAAAAAAAACAATAAATAACTGAAACAATATAAAAATTATAAAACATGATAAAAAAAAACTTTGTGATAATCATCATCATTATCACAAATCTTTTTTTTGATGTGAAAACTTCTTTAGGCGCGTTGGGCATCATGTATTGAGATTGGAAAAAAAAAACCATTGAATTCGTGCCACTGTTACCGTAACCGACACCGCTTCGGATGTGTTCGGCTGTCCTCGGGGTGTACTCGGTTTTAATGTATACTGATATGTCAGTGAGTGATGGCAAAGTATTCTGTTTGTGTTTTGTTTATATGACGATTCAAAAAATACACATGTAATTGTTCAAGTTTTTACTTCTGTCGGCACTTTCGGAGTGCCTTTTTTGGCATCTCATTATTACAGGCATTGGTTAATAAAATGCACAATCTTAAAGAAAAATGCGTTTATTGGCATTGCAGCAAAATAAATACACCTTAAAATAGTTATAAAAACAGAAAATAAAGATTATGATCCCAAAAGGGCCTCAGTTGAGCATAATGTCATATGACAACCTGGTGATGTTCATAGAGAAAGGTATTGAATAACTGTCAACCAAAATCTGAATAATTTTGAAGGATATTTGGTAATCCATTGCTTCGTATGTTCAAAAAAATTGTCTGATCAACAACGTAAATAACGCAATGAATGTTGTTGAACTGTCAAAATACAAGCCATTGCTACAAGGTATTTTAAGTAATATCAAAATAATTATATTAGGCTTAAATTGCAAGTAGGTATAATATTAAGTAAAATTGACAAGAACATAAAAATATAAATTAAACATAAAACCTACTGAAAGATACAGAAAGCAGTAGGTAGGTACAGTTCAAAGACCTACGTACAAAAATCCAGGATTAAATAATTTATTTGGCTTAGGTAATCGAAGTTTATAAAATCCCCCATGAGCTGTAAATATTATTTATCTGTTGAAAAACTAAATTATCCTACATTCATGTCAATGTCATCGTATATATTCTGCGACGCAAATTGTGCAATAATTATTTTTAGTTAATAGGTTTTGGCTGATGTACTCAAAAATGCAGGATTTTTTTAAAGTAATACTTTTTAAGCGGCGCGGTGGTTCGACAATTGGACGATAATTGAGAATTTTGAGAGTGAAATTTCAAGGACGCGTCATGTTAGGGCACATTTCGTTACACGACAGAGAAGAAAGATATAACTCACTCTGTTTCTCACTCTAAATCTCTCTTATTCTTTATTTCAAATATTCCATATCAGCTGCATCCGGTCAGACTGGAATCCGACCACAATGCAGTTGAGAAAAGGCTAGGCTAAGGTTGGGATGATGATGATGCCTCGTTGGCCAAGTGGTCGCTAAGGAGACTGCTAAACGTTGGGTCCTCGTTTCCGTTCCCAGTTCGGGCACAGTAGCGCACACTAGCAGCCAGGCAATTGTCTGAATATATGCCTTGGTGATGGCAATATTAGACCCTCCGTTTTTCATGGAACATGAAAAGAAGTAAAGTGTTGTAGGCACTTTGAAGTGTAAACAATTGCCTAACTCTTCGATTAACTGTGGCATAACACCAACGACTTTATTTACACAAACCACATGTTTTATTTTATAGACATTCTTTTATGGATTAAAAACACAAACAGTAGTCAAACTTGTCAAGATATTTAGGACAATATAAATATTTGGGACGAGGTATTTATTCTTGCATTAGTTTCCAGCAGGTGACGCCTACGTGAAACGTAAATAGAATTTGACTACAATAAGATTCTGAATTCTGAACGCTCCGTGTTGTGTCAAAATTTCAAAATGGCGGTCTTAGTTAGTGAAAATTATTTTCGCGCGCTTTTCACGTTTCATGATAAGCAAAGGGTATGGTTGGAATAAAATAATGCTAGAATTAAGTTTATTATGTTGCTATTAAAAACATTCAACTAAACGAAAAACCATAATCTAGTATTATAAGTTATAATACTAGATTATAGTGCCGCGTGTGACGTAAATTACCGCGACGCGGCCGAGATTGTGCAGCTTACAGTCATGTCTCTTTCATTCAGATTAATCAGCAATATTTTATAGATTAACCGTAATGGTATACAGGTTAACCCGTATAAAGGTTAATCAAATAAAGGGCTTAAACGTCTAACCGGTTAACCTTTTAATCCGATTAATGGGTCCTTGTATAACTTATAACTAAACGCCTGTCACTATTTACAACACAGCAGTGAACAGTGTGATTGCAGTGACAAAATGCCAGGCGCTTTACCAAAAAAAAAAGAAAACAAAAATAAAACTTTTGGTTGAGCTTAAAATGTGTCAGCTGATTCATTTAATTTTTTTCCGAGTAAGTCCATTTACAAAAATGTTTTTGAGAATCATTATTCCCAAAATAACTTTCGAGAAGCTGAAAACTTTCATTTTCGTATGCTTTGTTTCTAGAAAGGAGTTTTTTTGGAAGCACTTAATACGTGTCTTGATGTTAACGATCTGAAGAAAGATTATTATCAGCCCTATAATGTTCCCACTGATCTTGCTGGCCCAAAATCGTCATTACTTCCACGTTGTCGTCGGTGGCGGCGCAGAGTTACTAACGCAACGGATAAAAAGCAGACACAGTTTCTTTTAATCCAGGTAACCCTGCTGACGACCGTTGCAAACTGTAGATGGATACTCTTCCCACCCTACTTTCTATCTACCAGGAAAAGAGCATCTTCCGCAGGGTGTAGCCTTCCGTGGTCCACTTGGGAGTCTGTGAACCATCTCCGGACACAAGTGGGAAGATGTAACTCCAACCTGCATAGCTATTCACAGCCATCAGACCGTCGAAAGAATAGCGATCGTCTGTTTGATTTAAACTGACAAAATTTTCGGGTTTTGGACTTGTGAACAGCGTTTATAGGACTCCTACAATAACATTGATTGATGCTCAATACGGTACGGAAACGTATCGAGTTGTTGTGACATAGAGCCTATGCTGGTGCTATAATTATGTTTCTAGATTTAATTATTGCAGTGTAGTGCATACTTTACAGTTGGTCCGTAATCAGGTAGGTCTTACGCAATAACAAAGGTTATATTATGAAGATAAAGCAAGCAGAAACCAGTATGGGTAGGAATTTATCAACGAACATTGATGCTCCAAAGTTTCTTATACTCGGTAAAATTTAACTTTTATTTTTATTTTTATGAGCAACTGTCGCCACTCTGGCGACACTGTGGCGACCGCGTACCGGAAGGCGTAGCGTTGGAAGGCCTCCCACAAGGTGGACCGACGACCTTGTGAAGGCCGCAGGAACTCGTTGGATGCGAGAAGCACAAAACCGGTCGAAGTGGAGGTGCTTGGGGGAGGCCTATGTCCAGCAGTGGACGTCTTTCGGCTGAAATGATGATGATGATGATGATGATGAGCAACTGTCATCATCTGCCTAACCAGTATTCCCAAGTATATTCAGGTAGGCTTCCAGTCTAACAGGATGCAGCTGTACCAGTATTTTACATGGAGAGGCTGCCTTTTTGACCGCCATAACCAAGTTAATGGTGCAAGGGATATGGTGAAGTTACCCCTTGGTAAGACAGGACAGACTAGGGCTTCTGACTACCCGTAACGACTGCTAAAGATCAATGTGTGACTGACAGTCGGGACCAACAGCGTAGTAAACCAACTTTAGCGAAACATATAGGCACTTACTTATATATATTTTTGGTAAATAAATCATTATACTAAAATATTGGTAAGTAATTTCGTAACTTAGATTACAAAAAACTTTGACAAACACCTGCACAATAGAATACAACAGAGGCGTTAGAACGATGATTAAGTATTCACAATAACGCACAACCGGAAGATGAGCCAGCACAAACGAGCCCAAGGTCGAAAATAATGAACCATATTCTCTTCAGTCTACACAAAGTTAACAACCGGAAAACTCGTCGAGCAAAAATGGCCAAAAAGCACCTCATAATCATTGCTTTAATACAAATCTGCAATGGAGCAGTAACTGATAATCTACTCCCGCCATTAATACAAAGAGTGTCAAGAAATATAGTTGAAGGGATAACCAAAGATCCTGTGTTAAGTTTGGCAACACACGCGTATACAAACGCGTTCGCAGCAACAGTGAATACAGTGACCTGGATGCCTAACGCCATAGCAAGAGCATTAGGACCAGTGGCGTTTCCTAATTACATCAGTGACACAAATAATGGAGACAGAATCAACCAATTCGTAATCGATTTTAGTGAAGCAACTCGGAATGAAGACGCTAAGTTAGGAATAGCTGAGTTAGTAAACAAATATGGATTTCCAGTTGAAGTACATGAAGTGGAAACTGAAGATGGATATGAGTTGACGGTGTTCAGGATTCCCGGGAAAGGGCAAGCTGTGTTCCTCATGCATGGACTGTTGGGCAGTGCTGATGACTTCGTAGTAGCAGGCAGAGAAAGTGCACTAGCTTATCTGCTAGCTGATGCAGGCTACGACGTTTGGATGGGCAATGCTCGCGGCAACAAACATTCAAGAAAGCATATTATTTTGAAGCCCTCAGAGGCTGAATTTTGGGACTTTTCTTGGCATGAAATTGGTGTCTACGATCTGCCAGCTATGATTGATTATGTACTGAATACAACGAATGAGAAATCTTTAAAATACATCGGACATTCACAGGGAACCACTTCGTTCTTCGTCATGGCTTCGGAAAGACCAGAATATAATGAAAAGATAGCTCTTATGGTTGCATTGTCTCCAGTAGCCTACATGTCAAACGTCAGATCACCAATAGTGCGTTTAATGTCACCTGGAACCTTCATTCTACAAGGGTTATCAAAGAGTTTAGGCCTATACGAGTTTCTACCTGACAACAATTTGATAAGGGCATTAAAACTTCTGATTTGTGGTACCGGACCTATAGCGGAGATTATGTGCAGCAATACGTTATTCCTCATGTCTGGATACGACTTTCCTCAGCTAAATGTGACGAATCTGCCAGTGATTCTTGGACATATACCTTCAGGAGCATCCATGAAGCAGTTCGCGCACTTCGGCCAAGGGATATTGTCGAATGATTTTCGGAAATTTGACTACGGTGTTGAAGAAAATTTGATAAGATATGGCGTTAAGGTCCCTCCGAGTTATGCTTTGGAGAATGTTGTGGCGCCAGTGTCGATGTTTTGGAGTGAATCGGATTGGCTGGCTCATCCTAAAGATGTGGCTAGATTATTTAGCCAGCTAAGTAATGTGGTAGGTTTTTATAAAGTTCCCTTTAAACATTTTAACCATGTGGACTTCTTTATGGCCAAAGATGTAAAGACGTTGGTCTATGACAGGGTTCTTAAAGATTTGGATTCGTTTTAAATATTGGTTGTTGTGCAACAGTAAAGGTGTGTATTTATGTATTGGTACGCTATTAAAAAAATGTTTTTATTTAATGTTATTTTTATTTAAGTTTTTCTTAAATAAAGATGTACAGACGCCAGCACATCAACCTACTACAATCTGTCAAATTTCTGTAATAGATTTTCAACTTTATCACTAGAGCATAAGGTTCAAAGTTGATTGAGAAAATCTGACAGTTTCGGGTAGGTTGACGTGCTGGCGTCTGTACAAAAGCCAGCACATCAAGCTACCCGAAACTGTAAAATTTTCCCAATCAACTTTTAACCAAATGCTTTAGCGATAAAGTTGAAAATCTATTAAAGAAATTTGACAGATTGTAGTAGCTTGATGTGCTGGCGTCTGTACTTATGTAAATACTTGCTTCTGCCTGCGGCTTCGCTCGCCTGGGTGTCGGTAATTATCTCACGGGAACGTACCTACTACCGGGACAAAAAGTAGCATAATGTCCTTCCCCAGGATGCCATCTATCTCCTTTCCTAATTGTATCGAAATCTGTTCAGTGGTTTAGGCGTGATAAGGTAACATACAGACAGAGTTACTTTCGAATTTATATTAATTTATAGTAGGTATGGATAATCTGTTCCAAAAGTATCTGAAGAAAGTGTAAACAAACCCTGTTCATGTTAAATTCTTATGTAGCTAAAACACATTCATTTGTATCAAGAAATCTTCACTTTGTATCTCACCACATTCTTTTATAAAAATAATTTATCTATACCTACTTATAATAAATCTGTAGAAGTGAAAATTCTGTATGTACATTGAAAATATCAAAAAAATAAATGGCAGGGGGGTGTTACTAGACCGACACCGAACCTAAAAATGTGATTTAAAAAATTTTTGTCTGTCTGTTTGTTCAGGCATCACGCAAAAACTACCGGTTCGATTACGATGAAACTTGGTATAATTATTCTTTAATATCCTGGGCACCACACTGGGTACTTTTTATCCCGGAAAAGTACATACAATAAAAAACAAACTTAATTTTGCGGTTCGATGCCTAGACCTGATTACTGTACCAATCGCAAATAATAAGTTTGTCGTAGGTTACGTGGAGGGTGTGTTCTTTGTGAAGAGTAGGTATAGGTATCCACTAAGAAAGTGTTTTTCGAAATTCCAACCCTAAGAGGGTGAATGGAGGGAGGGTGAAATTTCACGCGGACGAAGTAGCGGGCAGGAGCTAGTTTTATAATAAACTAGCTTTTGCCTGCGACTTCGTCCAAGTAAACATGTTTACATTTTTATCAGATACTTTTGGGACGAACCATACAGTGATATATATATCTACAGCATACGGCCTTGGTTTTTCACAAGTGGATCCCCTTTTCGTCATTTCTGTATAAATATGTAAGTACCTACCTCAGTTACAAAAACCCCATAATACGGAATGCAGATAGCTTTTTAACTAGGATTGATCATCAAAATTATGTTTTTGTACCCATCTAGCGAAAATTACCTAGGCATACGGTATGTAGGCAAATTATTCTTATGTTTTTTTCTTCCTTGAGATTATATTTAAGTAGGTAGTCGCGAAAAAAAATCAGCTCTTCTCTACATTTTGACGAATTATGTGAACACAAATGCAAGGAACAGCTGATTTTTTTTCGCGATTTTAGTTTTAGTCCCATAGTAAAAGTTGTTCATAATGATGAGTACAATGACCCCTTAAAAGAATGCCCATGAATTTAATTTCACTCTGTAGAAACCCATCACGTCTGCGAAGTTTCGTTAGCCAATTCCATTTAACCCTGCATACCTAGTTAGCCTGTTACTACTGAAAAAGCCTTAAATTAATTGATTTTTCTATCTCTACCAATAAGGTTTTGTTTAAATCATACATAGGTAGGTACGAGCCCCTGTTCCTTATATCCCTACTGTTATATCTCCACTGGTAGGGATACTTGGAGATTTTTTCCAATTATCGCTACCGGTAGGGATATTATGGAACCTTGTGCTCCATATATCCCTACCAGTGATCGGAATAGGTAGAGCTATTTAGGTTCATTGACCGCAAACATTGATGTTAATATGGATATTCCACGGGATTCCGACTGATGCTACGGGATTTTATTGAATTTCATTATTTTTGTCAATATGTATAAAAATGGTTTATGTAAGCCAATAAGCACGCTATAAAAATTTTTACCAAGCGCGCGACGTTGCCGCTTTGTTGAGACGCGTAATGTCGCCGCATTATGGAAACAAAAGAAAACAATAGCGGGGTGTTTCAGCGGGGTGTGTCAGAAAGGAAGTATAATCTTTCATTGGTCCCGAAGGCGAGAATAGTTTTTGAAGTGAAACTTCTTTAGGCGCGCTTGACTTGGGGAGTAAACTGGCGAATGCGTTACGAAAACGTGTGATTGGGCGAGTAGGGAAGGTACGTAAAAAATTGCTGGAAATACCTGGTGTAAAAACCCAGTCCCGGTCGCATAAACATGCGACCGGGTTTTTACACAAGGTATTTGCTTCCAAGTACGCACACCGGGTACCGACTCAAAATACTTGCAAGACTATTAAGTATCTTATACGGCTACTCGCTCAAATACGTAGGTACTCAACCGCGTTAGTTTTCGCAAATGCGATCATGCTCCTTATCAGTAAGAGTCTACGGAATAATTTCGTATGCAAGTATTTTTTACCGATTTCACAAAAAGGAGGAGGTACTATGTTCCGCTGTTTGTACCTATGTTTTTTTTTTTTTTTTTTGTATGTTTGTTCATCGAATACTCCGCCAATTGTCGACGGATTTTCAAAATTCTTTTTTTGTTCCAAAGTAGATAGTTTTGAGGTGGTCATACTGTCACCAAGTTAGGATCTGATGATGGGATCTTAGAGAAATCGAGGGCAACCCTCAAATTTTATAGGCTCACTTATTGTTTTTCGCATATTTTATGAAGTAACTTGTGTATTTGCGTATGGTTGTCACCATGTCAAGTAGCTGGGCTGATGATGGAAGGTACAACTCCTTAACAGTAAGAAGTTACTCGAACAGGCAAGGACTGTTTTAGTAAATTGTTTTGATGTTTGATAGGGCATTTGCCACATTTGGTCTCATGATCATCAAGTCATGACCTGATGCTGCAGTCAGGATAGTCTGCAGAGTACCTAACTCCTCGACAACTAACAGCAGATATATAGTGTTTAGGCTCATTGAAAAGGGCTCGATGTGTGGATAAACGTACTGTTAATGAGGAACACCGAAGTACATAAAGACCTGATGCTGAAGCCAGGAGCATTAGAAAAAGTACCAACCTTGAAATTACAGCACCGTAGTCGTGTTTGGGCTCATTTTAAACAGGACTAAATTTTAAGTTCAATGCAATGTTGACAAGTCTGGCCTGATGCTGCAGCCAGGATTATCAGCATCTAGTCTAAAAACATCAGGGCAGGATTTGATGATGGGATCCTGGAGAAATCGAAGGAACTCTTCAAATATTATAGGCACACCTATAGCGATTTGGGTATTTTTTATAGTAACTCGTGCATTTGCTCTCGGAAAGCACTATTTGGTGATGTGGAGCTGATGATGAAGACTACAGATGGCCACCGGAACTACTCAATAATATCTAAGTATTTCACGGGTTGCGATTCGATTACTTTAATATGGTTGCTAAGCAATTTATGCTCGTCACAATGTGAATGGTGATATAGAGCTCATGGTGGACCTGGAGAACTCCTCAACAATTAACTTCCCTGAATCGGGAAAAGCAATATTTTGTTTGTAAAAGGCGATGGTCACTAGGCTATTGTAACTCAGATAAATTATAAACAGACCCACTAAAAAGCGTGAAATAAAAACGTTTTAAGCACCGACTTCCGAAATTAAAGTTATTTTTCACTTTGTAGTGTTTTTTTGGAGGTCGGTTTTTTTTTTCTTAAAAAGTTTTTTTTACTTTAATGGTTTGCAAGTATTTATTTGTAAACGCGATTTTGCTCCTTATTTATTCGAAGTCATTGATCAATTTCCTATGCAAGTAGTTTTACTTCCAACGGGGCTTTTGAATACGCGATTGTATTTCTTATCTGTATGAAGTTACGGATCAGTTTTCTATGCAGATAGAAAATACTTGAAAGTATCTCGCTCCGTCGTGCCTCGACGCTCGAGTACGTAGGTACTCAAATAGTTCAACAACCGCGTTTGTTTTCGCAAATGCGATCATACTCCTTATCAGTAAGAGCACAGAATACTTAATAGTACTACGTACAGAAAGGACACTCCCTTCCTCGCCCTCATATCAGATACCGCACCTCACCCCGCACTTCGAGGTATTCGTCGCCGACTCTTTAGCAAGGGCGCTCGCGAACCGCAGCGCTGTATTGCTGATACACAATTATGCGATTTAAAAGTTTTATTTGAGTTTTAATCACGATGGTTGGATATTGTGATGCTTTTCCGAACTCGTATTTACATATACCGTTTGTAAGATTTCGCATTTTTAATAACATGCGATTTAATAACCGATTATTTACAGATAAGTCATTTAAACTAAACTATTTCAGTGTTTTTATTTCATTACGAACCCGACTATATAAATAATTAATTGAACTACATGGTCACTTCATAATAATGAACACGTTCGGGCAGCGCCGCCGCCGACGTCGTTCGGTTCCCCGACACAAATTGCTTTCCGCGTCATTTTTTTTTATGCTACTAGATTTCACGCACACATTTGCACGTATACAAACGTCATTTGTTTATGTAGTAGTAATAGGTAATTATTTTGCGAGGGTTGTATGAAGTGTCCGAGGTGTGGTAAGAGTCTACGGAACAATTCCGTATGCAAGTATTTTTACTTTAATGGTTTGTAAAAGTATTTATTTGTAAACGCGATTGTGCTTATTTATAGGAATTCACGGATCAATTTCCTATGCAAGTACTTTTTACTTCCAAAAAGGCTTTTGTTTGATTACGCGATTGTACTCCTTATTTGTATGAAGTTATGGATCAATTTTCGATGCAGATAGAAAATACTTGAAAGTATCTCGAGCCCTGGTTTCTTAAGGTGGACGTACTTGGAAGCCCTGGTACTCGATTTTGCAAGTACGACCCATGTCTACGGACTATGGGCGAGGCGAACGGGAGTTAAGTGGGGGATATAAGCAAGAGAAAGCAGTGCGCGCGCACATTTTCTTTCTCTCTTCCTCTCATAGCCAAATACGTTTGAAGTTTCACTTCAGTCGTGTGGTCATAAGCACACTCGGTTTTTTTGTGATTTTACTACTTAAAAACCAAATCCCGGGACTCGAGGAATATCTATTATATATCTATCTATTATTCTAACCTATTATGGCAAGTACATAAAACAGCTCTACCTATTCCGATCTCTATCCCTACTGATCCGCATTGGTAGTATTGTCTCAGGTAATTTTATTCGCAAGGATCTGTTACTAGTTCAATTGAAATTGTATATAAATACGTATTCGAGTCCCATTTTACATTACATTAAAAAAAAACCTATTGTTGTTGCAAAACAACATTTTTGTTTTTCAGTGACAGCACAAAAGAGAATCACATATTCACGCCCGCGCGCCCTGAAAATGTAAACAGCTGTTTTTTTCAACCTACTTAAGTACTTTTTGTTTAAAAATACGCACAGCAATCTTTTCAGGATTAAATGTAGATTTAGTACGAAAGATATTGATGGTGACAATTATTTTATGAGTTTAAAAAGGTCGTTTTAGTTACAATACAAATAATCGATTTCCACAGACCTATATACTTATGACGAATACGCCTGCAAATACAGACGAATATTATGCCTGAAAATACACACCAACTTATCTATGCATAACTTGCAAAATATGGCTATCATCATAATAAGCCTATAATGTTCCCACTGCTGGGACACAGGCCTCCTCTTTGTGAGAGGGAGTGAGCATGTAATCCACCATACGGGCCCAGTACAGGTTGGTGAATGTCACATGTCTTCGAATTTATTGGTTCTAGAACATGCCCGTTTCCTCACGATGTTTTCCTTCACCGTTTAGAGAGCAGTGATGATGAAATTAAATTATACACAAAGTAAAGTGCCTGCCTGGGTTCGAACTCAACGACCTACAAATTGTAATTAGGGGCTGATACCACTGTCACCACTGCTCTCAATGTGACTATAATCAACACCTATGATAAATGATTATATTTCTGTAAGTAGGTTTGTACAAACACTTTTACACGTCAAAAATATTTTTTAAAAAGCTAGATGAGGTCGGCGTTTCCTATCTGACTACTCTGAGAAGAAAGGCCGAAACAAACCCAGAGGTCACAGTCTCTTTTAAAGTCCAGACAAAATCTTGGTCAGATCATGTGAAGACCATGTAGATTGGTGTCTGAATTGGTTTTTTGAGGAAAGAACTACACAGATTGAGCGGACCTGTCCAGTCAGTGCACGCATTTGTCAAAAATCGTGCAGCTCAACTCAGAACTTGAGGAGTTCAATGATTCGACGAACAATACCAAAGAAAGGACATTTGGGTAGGCCGCGTAAATTATTACATGGGACTTAGACATAACTGGAGAAATGTGGAAAAAACCAAATCTTTATACACCTCTGCGTGATCCTTCTGAGAATACAGGTGATATCATTGACAGCGCAAATTAAAGAAAGAAAAAGTATTTATTGCGACTCGTATAAGAAGATCACAAACTAAACAATGTAAAAAAAAAAAAACAAGTATATAAAAAAAAGTAATAAAAAGAAAAATGAACAGAAAGTCCTATAATACGAGGCCAAAAGGCTTCTATCTCAGGAAGGCTGTAAGACTGCCTCGTGGTCGCAAGCGCTAACATGAAGACCTGCATAGCTATTCACAAACACTTAATTGATACGCTTCCGTATCGTATCGAGCATTAGGTAATCATTGTTATCGTAGGAGTCTTCTAAACGCTGTTCACAAGTCCAAAACCCGAAAAATTTTGTCAGTTTAAATCAAATAGACGCCCGCTATTCTTCCAACAGCTATTTGCTGTTGAGGGCAAGTCAAATCAGGTTATCGAAATGTCAGGTTTTCGATTCACAACCGTGAATCAGGGCTCTGGGTGCGATTCTCGAGGTCGGGCAAAATGTCATTGGGGTTTTCCATCAGGAATGTGTTAGTAGCCAGGAGTTTGGAATTGTGCCCGGTTGACAACAGGCTAGCCCCTAGTATTATATGGGATTTAATGCAAACGTTTCTGGATTTATTATTTTATTCCTCTGCCTCTAATTTAGAAATGTTATCTTCAAAGCAATGATAATAACTGTCAAAATGAAACGACAATAAAAGAAAACGGGAATAACCATCCAAAATTAAAAAACAAAGCGTTTTAGTCTCCTATTAATAATTATTTTGTAGTCTTTAGAAGTTACAGATACACATAAGTCATTTTATTTTCGTTTAATAGTTTAATCATCTCAAAGAATTTGACACAGAATTCAAAATGGCGGATTTGTAGATCAAATAAATTACGATTATTACATGAAAAACATGACAGATATAATGTTTTCACACACGGAGACGACCAGACTAAAGATATCATTATTTTTATTTTAGTTATTTTGAATTTAAAACATACAAGTCGATGAACTTTGCCGAGTTTTGGGAAAGGCCAAATTAAAATAAAATGTGCGAGTCATTTTCAGGAAATGCCTTTTTTATTTCAGCTGAAGGTAATTTGCTACGAATTTAGTATCTTTACAAGGTTTTTATTTAAGTATTTTTGGAAGGCAAAATGAGGAAATTTATACATGAGTTCTCTTTCAAAGACAATCACCCCACAGTCTTTTAAATTGTGGTTATCATGCTCATTCCTTATCTGTATGAGACTTGTAGCTAAGTAATAACAGTCGCGCGGGTTGATCGATCAGGTTAAGCTACGCTTGTCGCGGTTGGTCCGTGGAAGGGTGACCATCTTCACATACCAAGAGCCCTCCATGCCTCAGAAAGCACGTTAAGCCGTTGGTCTCAGCTGTCATTCGTGGATCTTTGACAGTCGTTACGGGTCTTCAGTAGCCCGAAAGTCTGACAACCAGTCTTACCAAGGGGTACCGATTACTGGGTTGTGGAGGTCAGATAGGCAGTCGCTCCATGTAAAGTACTGGTATTCATGTGAATCTGTTTAAACCTGGAAGCCGATCCCAACATCGTTGGGAAAAGGCAGGCAGATGATGAAGTGGCCTTACCCCGATAAGTACTCGTTTAAAGTTGCTAGCTTCACTTATCCGCTTCTCTTTAATGGCTGGGCCAGATGCTTAAGACTTAGGCTGAGGCTACATTAGGCAGCGACGCGACCTGCGATACATGAGCGATTAAAACAAATAAATGAATGCTCACGTATATGGCTACACCGTACATCAAATATTACTAGCGATCTTTGATTTCTTTATGCGATAGGAACAACATTACTATAATCACGGCATCGGCTACTCAACATATCAGCGAAATTGGAGCGAATTTATTAGAAAATTTCTCACTTGCACGACTAGTTCAATAGTGCTACTAAATATGCATGTGGCTACATTATGCGTATAGTAAATCGCGATGGATGATTTGATAGCATGTGTACTGTAGCCACTTCAACGCCGAATATACGCCGGATTTTCGCTTTATAACGTAGCCATACCATGTTTATCTCGTTTCGCTCTTCCAGTCGCATCGAAAATCGCTGCCTACTATAGCCTCAGCCTTTATATACTATTAAAATAGCTATCAGTAACATTGTTATCATAACAGAAAGTGATAACAGACACACCAATGTCGTACAACATCGCCAAACGTCTCAAGAATGCAGCATACCATCCATCTCTCAACAATTAATTTAATACAATGACCTGATTAAGAACCAATTATAGCCGGCTCGTGGCTAAATAATAACAGCCGCACAGATCGATCTTCAAGGTTAAGCAACGCTTGCCGAGGTCAGTCAGTGGATGGGTGACCATCCATTACATATCGAGACCAGTCCGTGCCTCGGAGAGGGATGCGCTAAGGCAGTGTTCCGCAAACTTTTTGTGGTCAAGATACATCTAGGAAAACGAAAATGTTTGGAGGTACCTACACCACAAATAAAAATAATATTAATCAACATTTATTTATTAATCATCGAAACAATATTTATTATTAATCAACAAACATAAAGTTTAAATTGCAGAAAAGGTATTTAATGCGATACATTAGCCTGTTTAATCGAGCATAGACGGTCTAAAGGCGTAATCGAGCTCTCAATTCTTTCGTCGATTGTGCTGAGGCGTTCTTTTTTTTTTGGTTTTTATTGTAAATAAGTTTATAACATAACTTTATTTTTCCGAGGCACACCAATTAATGACCACGGTACACCAGTGTGCCGCGGTACATACTTTCCCGGCTATCAAAAAGTACTCTGTGGTCCCGGCCGGACTCCCGGCTGTCATATGTAAGTAGGTCTTTGACGGTTGTAACGGGTATTCTGACAACCAGTCTTACCAAAAAGTATCGTGTTTCCCAGTAACTGAGTTGGTGGAGTTCCGATAAGCAGTAGCTCCATGTAAACTCCACTGCATCCGGTTCGACTGGAAGCCGACCCCATGATAGTTGAGAAAAGGCAAGGCAGAATGATTTTGACCTAATTATGAACCAATAATAGCTGGCAACACTCGCTTGACCTTGCCAGTGTAAAATATTAGTTTCTGATTCTCGTCTGTCGATGCTTGCTGTTATTTGCAGAGAAACAGATGGTTTTACCGTAAACTTATCGTAAGATTTAACCTCTAAGTATTGTACCTAATTTGTTTTGGTTTGGAGATCAGTGGGTTCGCGTGAATATTGTTTTTTTTTGCTAAGTACTATTTTTTCTGTTCATTTGAACTGCCAACGGTTTCTGAAGATCAATTTATTAAGATTAATTCTTCCAAAACAAAAGGACCCATATCAAAATATCTCCCATTTTCCGAAGTTATTTTAATGATTTGGGTTATTTAACCCTGATTATTTGTAATTTTATTCTGAGCATAAGTTTTCGATATATTTGGACTGATTTTGATGGATAGTAATATACCATTTTTGGAATTTTGATTTGTTTGACATAACGGAATTAACAAGAGCTTGGGATGGCTCATTATGGCAGAACTAAGTCCAATTGGATCTGCACCCTAATTGGTGCTAATTGCGTAACACACAAATTGTGTAATCACAATCTGAATAGTTTTGAAGGTGTTTGCTAATCCATTGCTTCTTATGTTCGAAAAATGTGTCTGCTCAACAACGTAAATAACGCAATGAATGTTATTGAACTGTCAAAATTAAAGTCATTGCTACAGATAGTGTGTTTACGCAGTTACCCCGAAGACAGATTACACACTGACTGAACCCATTATTCAATTCATTACACAATAGACAACGTTTATCTGAAAAGATCACGTTTTCAAAACAAGAGTCAATGATACCACGCGGGCATAGACAAAAATAAATTGTGCTATTTTGTAGCGCATGAAATGTAGATGGCGTTATATTCCTATAGTGCATCTTTGTTACTAGCTCTTTTATACTGCCACAGATAATATATACCTCTGCTTTGCTTACGCAATTTCCCCGCAGATATTGTGGTTAAGGTGAATGGGTAGTTGTAGCCCGCGAAATTCAATTTTTCTTACGTTTTTTGCAATTTTCAGGTCAGTGTCAGGTTGTATCTTGATCAAAATATGATTCGCGACTATAACCGGTACGTATTTACAGAATTATAATAATTAGAATCATTAATACATCTTTCTAAGTTAGATTTCTACCGTTAAGAACAAATCTCGTATGGAAAAGTGTTTATGGTAGAAATCTAACTTAAAGAGATATATTAATGATTCTAATGACTATGATTCTGTAAATACATGTCTATTATAGTCGCGAATCATATTTTGATCAAGATACAACCTGACACTGACCTGAAAATTGCAAAAAACGTAAGAAAATTTAAATTTCGCGGTCTACCATGTCACATTCACCTTAACCTGCTTGTAGACATCTGCCATTGCAGCATGTCCTCAGCTGAGCTTCGGTAACCACTTCACATCAAACCCAATTTTTTTAAGTAAAAACTTCTTTAGCCACGTTGGGAATTTTTTGAGATGGGAAAAAGCCATTGAACTCGCGACACTGTTACCGACACCGCGCTACTTTCGGATGTGTTCGGCTGTCCTCGGGATGTACTCGGTTTTAATGGATTTCCGATATGTCAGTGAGTGATGGCAAAGTATTCTGTTTGTGTTTTGTTTATATGTCGATTCACAAAATACACACGTTGTTCAAGCTTTCACTTCTGTCGGCACTCCCGGAGTGCCACTGTTTTTTTTTATGTCACATCAGAGTTTTAAATCGCCGCACCGGCCTCGCCTAGCCTGACGGCAGTAGGTTCTAATAAAATTCGTGGCGCCAAAAGTGCGTTGAGTGCAAAAGTTATGTCGGGGACCGCTATTCAGAGCTGCCGTTTTGTTGTGTTCCCTACGCGAGTACGAAAACACTATTCTGCGAAAATCGATGTTTTGATAATGCGACGTTATGTTTTTACGACATCTTTTTTGTTCGCTGTTTCTTTATATCGATAACCTTACATCGAACCCTTGTTTCTTCGACGTTTGTTTGTTCGAAGTAACGTTACTTCGAAAATATTTAATCAACACATTTTTCTACGAAATCATGATACATACAAGTTTCTATACGTCATTAGTGTCGTAGTGCGAGCAAACGGTACACGCTTGTTTGTATGGAAAGTGTTGACAATATCGAGTCTAGTCGGCAAACATAGGACTACAACTCAACATATTTCTGCATGCATTTTTTCCACACATGAACCGTCTCCTTAACATTTGATGCACTGTCTTTCATTAGAATTATAACGAAAACTCATAAACTCATAAATACACGTGCTGTTTTTACATGCCAAAAACATCACGTGTATCATTTTAATTAAGTACCTATAGTGACAAATCATTCTGTTATTCTAAAAATGTTAATAAAAATTGTCTTTGAAATCTGTTTGAAGCACGAGGGACATAGACAATTATTGATGTTATGATTAGGCTGTTTACAGAGTTGCCTTGGTCATAAAATATAAAGGGATTAGGAATGAATTTATGACAGATGATATTGCCAAAAGACTGCTTCGTTGATCTAGCCGTTGCAAGCGTAATGCTGAGAGTGGGTTTGTTCCCTGGGTCGTGTCATTAGGAATTTCTAAGTGGTATTCCAAATCCTGGTTTTAAGAGTAGCTCATGGGTTCGAATCTTTAAGCTTTGGCAGGCGCTTTACTTTGTGTATCTAATTTATGTTATCACCACTGCTCTCAAAACAGTGAAGAAAAACATTGTGAGGAAACCAAAAAATCTATGACTGGTAACATCCACCAACCCGCACTGGGCCCGCGTGGTGGATTACAGCCCACTCCCTCTCAAAGAGAGGACGCCTGTGTCCCAGCAGTGGGAACATTAGGTATAGGCTGATTATGCTTAGGCCTTAGTAGGTACCGATATAAGAAAAGCATACCTAGTGGAAGGCTCATGAAATTACGAAAACCTTCAATTACTCGTCTTTGTATGACATCCATTTTACAGAAGTTAGTACCTACCTACAGAGGCTACTGATTTTCGTTTCAGGGACATACTAGCATTAAACATAAATGGCGAAATCTATAACGCCACAGGCGAACTCGCATCACACTGACGTCACGCAAAAATCCTACATCGCGCAAGCAGAGTTTACCGCGCAACTGGCATAAACATATACAGCGTACCGCCATATTGATGTCAGGACATTGTAACTGCCCGATGATTGCATCGGGCAGTTTGCCTACCAGACACAACACCCGGCTGGTCGGAGCGGGAAGACCCTCCCTTTTCTATAGAAGATGAGTGAACTTTACACCCTGTTCCTCATACCGCTATATTCTTCTGCCTACACCTTCGGGGAACATAAAAGTGATATTTAAATTTCATCACAACGAAGCGCAGTTCTTAAAGACGTCACTCGGTAAGATGCCAACAATTTGGGACATAACATGACAGATACTAAGCTGTCCAGTGCAAAATATGTCCGACTTTCTCCTTCACTGGGTAAATAGAAGTTCTTGTTTGTAATGAAATTGTAATTTAACTTTTAATACACTAGATACTAAAATAAAAGACTAACTTACAATACAAATAAATAAAAAAAACAAAGGACACTTAGGCGTCGAAGTATTCGTCCGCATCGCTGTCATCCGGAAACGTGCCCAGAAGACTGGCAGCATTGCCCCGTTGAATGGTAATGCTAATTCTTTGGCCAAAGAACGACCCAGCCCTCTGGTCATGTAAAGTATCGACTAGCCGACGAGACCGACTTTTAATTATATTTATGTCTGCATACATTAATTTATTTGTCGCGTAATAGAAACGAAAAAATTTGGCGTAAGTGGAGGATATAAGATATCGTATGAAATTACAACTTTCAAAGCTTTAGGCAGATTTAGGCAAAATATTTTTTTTTGTTATTTGCTAAGATCCTGCACTTAACGTCATTCGAAGAGAAATCAAGTTACAAAACTTGTCAAAAAATATCGCGATTTTAAATCTAATCTGCATTCTTTCCCGCGCTATTTTCAATCTAACGAAACAAATATCATCTGCCTAGCTGTTTCTCAACTATGTATGTTGGGGTCGGCTATCAGTCTAGCCGGACCTGAATACCAGTATTTTACATGGAGCGACTGCCTATCCGACCTCCACAACCCAGTTATTGGGTAACACGATACCCCTTTGTATGACTGGTTGTCAGACTTTCGGGCTTCTGACTACCCGTAACAACTGTCAAAGATCTACGAATGACAGCCGGCAGTGACGGGACCAACGGTTTAACGTATGTACTTTCCGAGTCACAGAATGGTCTCGCTCGATATGTAATGGCTGTTGACCCATCCGCGGCAAACAAAACAGACGTCAAAATAGTTTTAAACATACCAAGCAACTATTTGAAAAAAAAAACAACTATTCAAATAATTTCACCTTTTCCCAATATATTCTCAGGACGTACAGACGCCAGCACATCAACCTACTACAATCTGTCAAATTTCTTCAATAGATTTTAAACTTTATCACTAAATTATAAGGTTCAAAGTTGATTGGGAAAATTTGACAGTTTCGGGTAGGTTGATGGGCTGGCGTCTGTACCATAAACAACGGCTAGTAACAATCGCGTCCATCTTGGATTCATTCCAACCGCGTTCGTTTTATAAATTGCATGTCAAAACTTTAAGTATTTTGATAAGAGACTATTATATGAATTGATTGAGATAGTTATTGTAGCAGCTGATATTTGATGTATTACTTCCTGGTTCTTGTTTTGGTATGCAACTGAATTAATGTTTTGGTTAATTCGAGTTATGCCAGCACCATTTTGTCTTAACTGAATATTCTTAACCGGTCAAGCAGCGCGGTTCGCCGATCGGCGACGAAACAATAGAAAATCAATTGTGTCTCATTAGCGGAGCTTGACAGATTAAATAAGTCGTACCAAGGGGTATCGTATTTCCCAGTAACTGGGTTGTGGAGGTCAGATAGGCAGTCGCTCCATGTAAAATACTGGTATTCAGCTGCATTCTATTAGACTGGAAGCCGACCCCAACATAGTTGGGAAAAGGCTAGACAGATGATGATACCTAATGATTCTTAAGGAGGTCTGTTTGATTAGGTACTTTTTGCTAGCATCTGTAATTGGATAGATGGCGCTGTATCGGCAGTGACCGGTAGTGACAATGGACATCTCCAAATCACCATAAGTGTATTAGCTGAAATCTCTCATGCATATGCCAGTAATGACACTCGCTACGACTATGAGATCACAGCTATGCTGCTGGACGGCAGAAATAGGTACGATGGTAGCACTTCCCCAGACGAGCCCCCACATCACAAAGAGCTCCTAAAATCATCATCTTCATCATCTGCCTGCCTTTTCCCAATTAGGTACTTTGGGGTCGGCTTCCAGTCTAACCCGATGCAGCTGAATACCAGTATTTTACATGGAACGACTGCCTATCTGACCTCCACAACCCAGCTATTGGGTAATACGATACACCTTGGTAAGACTGGTTGTAAGACTTACGGGCTTCTGACGACCCGTACAGAATGTCAAAGAACCATGAATGACAGCCGTGACCAACGGCGTAACGTGCTTTCCGAGGCACGGAGGGGTCTTGGTCGTCTCAGTATGTATAGATGGTCACCTATCCACGGACCGTGCGGCTGTTATTAGTTAGCCACAAGCCCCTCTTACACTTAAGACTAAAATACAAAACAAAATATCTCTTGTTGTTTTCCCCAAACTAAGAACAGCGTAAACAGCTACATTATACGTCATACATAAACATTGCTTTGCCTACCTTCATAATGACTTAGAGCGATATAAATAGTTTTATAATTAAACCACAGCGGAGCGGCGCAGATTTCAAAGAATTAGCAATAAATGTTCGATACGCAGTGAAAACTGTTTACATTTTCTTTGCAGCTGGATTTTTTTGGGAGTCATCGAGTGTTTTGGTTCCCACGGTGTAGCTTTTAAAATCCACTCACTTTGTGACCATGCTCATGAAGGGATTATTTTTAACGGAGGGATGTTTAGCCATGGACTGCGTACACGGCTGGGCAGAGTAAGGTTTCTTCTGTATATTGTACTCATTTTCCAATATGTTACGCAGACGTGAAGTGATTATTAATACTATTACTACTATTGGGATTATTATTAGTTCCACGCCTGATATCTCTCGGTTTGTGACCCATCGGACTGTGAGACCGAGGGAAGAGAGAGTGCACCTGAGACTAATATCTCCCGCGCCAAAGGCTCCGTTAAGATTGTCCACCATGACCAAAATACGGTCTGGACTTCTGGAGGACTATTATTTATACTTTCAGATTGTGTATTCACACATAGTACAGACGCCAGCACATCAAGATACCCGAAACTGTAAAATTTTCCCAATCAACCTTGAGCCTTATGCTGTAGCGATAGAGTTGAAAATCTATTAAAGAAATTTGACAGATTGTAGTGGCTTGATGTGCTGGCGTCTGTACTTAGCAAACACATGTAATAGGATATTTTTGTTTTATATTCTCTTCTTGACTCGTTTCGAATTGTGTCCAGTCGCAGGTGTAGTCGTAAGTCGCCTCATGATCTCTTTGTATCTGGTTCTGTTAGATGACAGTCTGGCGCATTGAATATCAGGGCCTCCAACCACAGATTTATTTTAACGGTCCACCTTATATGTGACCTCCCGCGTGGCCTATTACTTCTACTGGTCTACTCTTGCCTGCACCACTAGACTTTCTATGGAGGCATTAGGTGTTGAATAGAAGTGGCCATAGAGTACGTTCCTGGCGGACACCTGCACTGGCATGGAATCTATCAGCGATGTGGTCCTCTGTTCGTACTAGCACTGTTTCTCCTTTCTTGGAGTTCTTCAAGAAGGTGCACAAAGTGTTTAATTGTGCCCTTTTCCAATAGTGTATTTACACAAGGTTGGCCATTTTATAGAGTCAAATGCTTTGAGAAAAATGATGTTGATTGATTGTTGTTGAATTGTTGTTGAGCAAAGCATGTGTTGATCGGCTTGTTGAATTCTCATCCCTTTTCGATGATCTGACGAGCAATGAGAATCTGTTCCCAGTTTCCTTTTCCGTCTTTTATATTATTTTCATAATAATCTTATTGGTGCTGAAGATTAAATTATGAAAATACTTACTGTGGAAATTGAAGTGTTCGAATTCGAACTGAAAGATCGGAAAATGCCAAAATGAATAATATGAATTTGCCAAATCATAACGAGTAAGCTCATCATCAATGATCGTTTTGCTATGTTTACCTTTGCTCTGCATTAGGAAAAAAATTGCATAGGTACACGGAAACTATAGCTGAAAATAGAACTTTGTTCAGTTCTACGTAGATTCTTTAAAAAAAGGTGATTTTTGCACGATTTGCGTAGATTGGTCTTGTGACTTGATGTTATTAGCTGTACCTACCTACTTATCTAACCTACCTATGAATGGAACAAAGATTTTCGCGATTTTCCATGCAAAACAGATTGTGTTGTGAGATGATCTCATCGGATAATGCCTGAAGTTTATTTTAATGCCCGCTTTGCAATCGATGGATGAAGTCAAAATTGTTTTGGTTTTGCTCCACATTTTAGCGAGATCCAATAATCAACTAATTTTGTTTTTGTACTGTGTTAAATGTAAGACAATATTTTGGCGAAGCAAAATTACAAAACATTTGAAGGCTAATTCTGGTAAATATACATATATACATATTTAAAAACGTTCAAAATGTGGTAGCAATGTAATCTCAGTGACAATGACAAAAACTTGTCAAAAGTATACTTATATAGGATTGGAGGTATTTTTGACAGAGTGAGAACATTGAGACATTACTGAAGCTAGTATGTTAATGTCCTTAAAAATACGGGAAATGCCCCTCTGATCTGAAATTTTGCAGGAATCGTCGACAATTTTACACTATGATCTTCTTTTCTCCTAGAGCAAAAAGTTCCAAGACTTTTGGCATTCACCAACCCGTTCTGGGCCCGCGTGGTGGATTGCAGGCTACACCCAACTTCTTCCCACAGAGGGGTGGCCTGTGTCCCAGCAGTGGGAGCGTTATAGAGGCTGTTTATGCTCAATGCGTGATTGAGATTTTTAGACAGATTTTGTTTCTGTTAGAAAAGTTTTATTTTCTCATCTTGCTCTATCTGCATAATGCTCAAAATATTATAAATAACTAGCTGCACCCCGCGGTTTCACCTGCATAAATGTCGATCCCGTGGGAATATCGGGATAAAAAGTAGCCTATATGTTAATCCAGGGTGTCAGGCTACCTCTATACAAAATTTGATCAAAATTGGTCCAGCCGTTTGAGCGTGAAGAAGTAACAAACATATAAACACACATACACACACACAAACTTTCGCCTTTATAATATTAGTGTGATTTAATTTCGTGGTCAGAGGGCTGGCTCGTTCTTTGGCCAAAGAATTAGTCTGAAGCCTGGCAGTTACTAATGTGCTGCCAGTCTTCTGGGATGACAGCGATATGGACGAGTACTTCGACGCATAAGTGTTCTTTTTGTTACGTATTTAATTTCCTATTAACCTAGCTACTTAGTTGCAAAAATCGTAAGAAAATTTGTATTTCGCGGACTACCTTGGCGCTTCCCCTTTAAACAGTAGTACTTACCGCTATTTAAAAAATAAATATATTCAGGGTTGTTGACCCACACAGGCCACACACAATTACATCAAACGAAACGAAAACGTTGACATTTACAATTCACATAAAGTAGAATGAGGCTTATTATTTCTTTCTACCACTGCCAAATGTTAGAAGTATTAATGTAAATAATAGTTTAATTGAACTTTTTATTGAGATGTTTGTATTGTGTCGTGGCTAAAGAGGGGTTCGTGGCTAAATAATACCAGCCGCACAGGGCCCTATCTAATTCACTATGACCTCTTCAAAGCCACGTCAATTCCTTAGTTATGTCGTGGTTTATTATTATTATGAGCCTGTTATGTCCCACTGCAGGGCAAAGGCCTCCCTTCCGTCTTTCCACATTCTCCTGTCTCTTGCTACATCTGGCCAATCCTTTAGATAGGCGTCCAATTCGTCACGCCATCTCTTTCTGGGCCTACCGCGTCGCCGATTCCTGTTGTTCGGAACCCAGTCAGTGGCTACTTTTGCCCAATTCTGTTGCGACATGCGGCAGATGTGGCCTGCCCAATTCCACTTTAGTTTGGCGGCTGTGTTGCCGTGGTTGGTGGCATGTTTGTATTGTGTCGTGTGGTTGTCGTGGTTTGATCTGTCAAAATACATGTTGTCCGTACGGTTGACATTTCGATTCCTTGCCATAAACAAGTCACGATTTTGTCGTGGTTTGCACGTGGTAAGGTTTCGCGGGGAATAATACAGAATTGGGGCCCAGGGCGATCTTCAAGGTTAAGCAACGCTTGCCGAGGTCGGTCCATAGATGGGTGATCGTCCATTAGATATTGAGAGCCTTCCATGCCTCGGAAAGCGCGTTAAGCCGTCGATCCCGGCTGTCATTCATACATTTTTGACGGTCGTTACAGGTACCGTAAGAAGACCGAAAGTCTGACAACCAGTCTTACCAAGGATCGTGTTAACCAGTAACTGGGTTGTGGAAGTCAGATTGGCAGTTGTTCTATGTAAAATACCACAGAACGGAGGAGAAATAAATGAAAGAATTTGCTATAGTCCGCGCGGAACTAGTTGGCCGCTGAGGTGGGGACAGGGGTGAGGCGGCGGTTCGCAACGCACGTACTGAGTAATGCGCCCCCGCCCCTCCTTCCCACCGCTCACATACCTAAGGCGCGGCCAACTAGTTCCGGAGCAAACACCGTGACGAAACAAGGCGACGGACGTGACAACCAACAGCCAGAAACAAGTGACGTATGCGTACGCGCATGTCGCTTGGGACTTGGGACAATGTCTGCCAAAAGTTAGAATATCTATTGTATTAATGTAAATAACAGTTTAAATGAATGTTTTATTGCGAATTCTTTATTAAGTCGTTCACTGAAACCAAAACATCTTGGTGGCATGATCGTTAAAATCTTTTAACAATTTGGTTAACCATTGTTTCTCTAGAATACGAACGTTGTAATAAGTGTTACAGGTTGTCGGTAAGACAGTTTTCAGTCTTAAATAATGGATACCTAATGTTAAAAACCGAGTTGGCACTCGGACCCCATGGCCCTAGTGTTTCAACCCCAAACGGCTCGAACATATAACTCCCAACAAGATTGGAATATTTTCGCTGTTTGAGGTTTTCCGCACCTGCAGCAGCCGCCTGCACACCAAAGGCCTGCTTGACTTCCAGGGCATTATGGTCATTCCGTCTGGTCTCTTCCCATAGTCGCGTACCAAGCCGTTGGGTTCTAAAACAGCTGGCTCCCCGGTGGTGTCAAGAGCACGACGGATGTTTAATGCTGGCGTGCCGTGGTATTCGGCTTGCACTCTTACTGCAAGATAGGCCATGGTGTCTGAGGTAGTCGTCAGCTTATCGCACTGGCAGCGATACGGAACCCCTCAAGGAGCGCCCAGCGCAGACAAGTAGTATGTAACGCCGCACTGGCAGCGATGTGGAGCTCAAGGAGCGTCCAGATGTAGTAGACAAGTAGTGAGTATGTAACTTCCATGTCGATTAGATTCAGAATGATTATTTATGTGGCAACACCAAGCGGTGACGGTTGAGAAGCGGTCAAGGAAGGCGTGATCCGGCAATCGATTCGTTCACTTGGTTTTGGAGCGAGCTATGGTTTGGACGAACTAGAGTAGCGGAGTCTAGCATAGGTAAGCATAATCACTGCTGGGACACAGGCCTCCTCTCTGTGAGAGGGAGTGGGCCGTAATCTACCACGCGGGCCCAATGCGGGTTGGTAGATGTCACGTCTTCGAATTTTTTGTTCTGGGACATGCCGGTTTCCTCAGGATGTTTTCCTTCACCGTTTTGAGAGCAGTGGTGATGAAATTTTTTAAATAAAGTAAGGCCTAGGTTCGAACCTACGACCTTCAACTCGTAGGTCGCTGCCGTTACTACTTGGCCCCCACTTCTCTGAGTCTAGAATTCTAGATAATTGTTATTGTAGATGGTTGATTGTGGGTAGTTATAAAGGGTGTTTGTAATTGTATAACTATAACTTTTCTTACATTACAAAACTTTCTCCATTCAAAAAAACTTGAAATAAACAAGTCTCTGTTATGTATTTTAAGATAACTGAAGATTGCTCCGAAAATACTTCGAGTTTGTTTTAATTCTCGTGCGCACCGTTTTGTTTGACGTTTTCCCGTGTTTGTGTTGCAATGTTATAAAATTATGCAATGGCTGGCTCGGGATCGGGTTTCAGACTATTAACCGAGAATTTTCGTCCTTCTTTAAATATTGGCTTTTCTTCTTCTCTTCCAGCACGAACTATATGAGAACAGCGACGTAATTGCGTAACACACTATCATTCTCAATTTGAATCATTTTGAAGGATATTACCAATCCATTGCTTCATATGTTCGAAAAATTTGTCTGCTCAACAACGTAAATAAGGCAATTAATGTTGTTGAACTGTCAAAATGGATATCATTGCTAATTATGTTCGTGTGTTAAGTACGCAATTATGGCGCTGAAACTTGCGTGGTTAAAGGGACAGGGAACACGAGAAGAAAAAGAGTTAGGGCTGATTTAGATAGGGTAGGTAAGTAACTGACTCCAAACTCGAGACACGTCATGCTGACCCGATATTTACCTAGTGTAAATTGAGTTTGGAGTCAGTAGTACTGACTCCACTGACTTCAAATCCAATTTACACTAGGTAAATATGAATATCGGGTCAGCACTTGATGGGAAATCATCAAATGACCCCTCCCACTCTGGGTGGAGTGGAAGGGAGTGTCAGACTCTTACTGACTAAAACCCATCCGTGTTCCTTCCTTAGTAATGTTATGTTCCGGAGTAGCGGTAAGCCTTTCGGACAATCCCGCATCCCCGGTATGCTTCGGCCCTGGCAGGCCCCTTCCTTTTCGCTCTCTCTGAGGCGCGCGTGGAACACGTACGCGCCGTCCGGCACGGGCCTGCTCCTGATCGGACGGTGAGCTACCCATTACTCTCCGTCCGCAGGCTCGCGCCTACGGTGGACCTGAGTCGTTACGCGGCCCCCGACGCTCGAAGCATCTCTCGCGGCGCGGCGGCGGCTGGGACGTGAGGCTCTCTCCCTCAGCCATCCCGCCACCTCCTTCGCTAGCATGTCTGCTTCGCAGAAGGAGGTGACTGCCTCCCATTACTTACCCTGTCTAAATCAGCCTTTAAAGCTCATTGTTGATTGCACTTTTCCTCAAAAGTTACGTAAAAACTTCTCTATCGTTCGACAATAATATGAAACAGATACACGAGCCATCACTCCCGCTACTAAAAACATTTTAACATTAGTATTTTCAGAAACTTTTACATCTTTCTACGAAACTTGCGCATTCTATTATTATTTTTATGTTCCTATGGTAAGACTCACAGATTGTACGAATTTTTTAACATAGGTACATACATAGTTTGCATAAATATGTAAGCTGTCACGCCCTTTATGCCTGGAGGCTTTTATTTAGGTGGTAAGTTTTTGTTTACATTTTTGATCGGAATAAAAAGTATTTTGTGTGTTAATCCTAGTTATAAACTATCTGTGTGCCAAATTTCATCCAAATCCGTTCAGTAGTTTTTGTGTGAAAGAGTAACAAACATCCATCGTCACAAACTTTCGCGTTTATTATATTAATAGGATAGGTAAGTATAATAATAATAATAAAGTTGCCGAAAAAAAATGCCGAGTTTTTTCTATTACTCGATGTGTGATAAGAAAAATCTTTATTGGTTATTTAATGTAGGTACAGTCAGCAACAAAAATCGATTAACATTTCAGTTTTTATAATGTTAGTTATTGAGCAAAATATTTATTCCAAATTGCAGTAGAAATACAATTTTTAGAATATAAACTCTTTGCTATATATTATGTCAAAAGCTAAAAAGCAGTTTAATGAAAAAAAATGTTGTCAATTTAGCAACATGTAAAAATGACAGTGTTAATCGACTTTTGTTGCTGACCATACCTACCCCTGGGGAAGACCAAAGAAACGATGGATGGACTGTGTGAATGATGATATGGTTAGAAAGGGGGTGACTACCGAGATGACGACTAATAGAGAAGTATGGAAGAAAAAGACACGTTGGGCCTCCAGAAATAAACTGGAGGGCAAAAGAATGTTATTGATAAAGTTGATGACTACAAGCGAAAAACAAAAAGAAAATAAAATGCAAAAGATCAGCTGTCATTCATCTATACGCAATTTATATAAGTTCTGAAATACAAGATTTAACACCAAGGTGTAGACAGCAGGAAACCAGACGAAAATAAAGCAATATAGAATTGTCACAGGAAAATGTTCATAAAAACAATACTATCATTATATTTTTAAACGTTTTTACGGAGAAGTGAATAAATCAGGGAGACTAATACGTTACATATTCTATGTGGTAGGGCTGGCAACATAGAGAAATGGATTTGCTAAAACTACAACATAAGCGATTTGTGTAATAATTTAAAAAAAAATTAACAGATTGGGTCAAGATCAAAATCAAAAGTGAGAGTGAACAGGCTTCTTCTGGGTAAGCTCGCTTCATCGTCGACTTTGTCTCTGTCACCTTTGAGCTAGACTAGAGTCAAGAGCAAGTCCATTTCGAATAGAAAAAAAAAGTAATTTATACAAACTAGGCTTACAATCAGCACTTTTCAAACGTAGGTACCTAAAAACCTCTCTCTTAACCTCGGTCTCATCTGATGGAAAGTGATGAATGAGACTTCGTTATGAAACCACCTTGACGGAGGAAGAAATAGGTGCCTTTAATAATGCTGTAGTTTCTCTGGTCCGAAATACTTAAGCCAAGATTAAATTCCAACGTGCTTTTCCCTTCTTTCTGATTCACAAGCAATTGATGACAAAAGTTGTAAAAATGTTAATTTGCCACAAGTGTAGTTTTGAGTTACCTGCAAATCAGTAGAGTGGAAACATGCGTGGACATACATAGTATATAGGTACTTCATACTTTCCAACCCTTATTCTGCACCTATTACGGAGTCTCATTAAAGCCGTAAGCTGCTCTCAAACGGTGAAGGAAAACATCATGAAGGTCTGGCATGTCCTAAGACCAAAAATTCGAAGACATCTGTCATCTACCAACCCGCACTGGACCCGCGTGCTGGAGTACGGCACATCCTCTCACCGAGGCCTCCTGCCTGTGTCCCAGCAGTAGGAACAATATTGGGTTTAAAGATTCTTTATTTATTCTTCGGTAATAATATTACCGACCTTGTTACTTTCTACAACATATTAGTTAGTTCCACCACATTTTCCCCTTTCAGCCACTGTGCCAGATTAGTTTATGGCAGTATAAATGCGATTTAACTAAATAACTTTCTTCTCAAATCGAAATCAGTCGTCTAAAACCACAGACAACCCTGAACTACAGACTATGCGTAACTCAAACGTTTTTAACCTGACATTGACCTTCACGGACGCCATTTTAAATCGACCAAAATACGCGGGAAAAGTTTAATGTAATTGCGTAGCTCGGTACTCGGTTTTGAGGTTAGACTTTTAGAGTTTTTATTGGTTTTGAAAAGCTGTTTAGCTTGTGCGATTCAAAATAAATTGTGAACTAATTTCCTTGTGGTGATTTGGTGAATTAGCAACCCCCTATGTCTACTGATATTATAAAGAGATATTTGTGAGTGTTTATGTAAAGAGTAATCTTTTTCTTTCACCTATGGGAAGCTACATTAAATTAATTCCCTGTGTGTCATAGGAGGAGGGGTTTCTTCCACGTGGACGAAGTCGCGGGCAGAAGCTAGTTACTTTTAGAATGTTTCTAAAATCTTGAATACTTTTTGAATGACTGCAGCCCTCACTCACTCACTTCCTTTATATTGAGGGGTACACATAATCCATTGCTTTATTTGTTGGAAAAATTCGTCTTTTCGACAGAGTTAATAACGCAATGAGTATTGTTGAACTGTCAAAACATTGCAATCGCGAATAAATTATTATCAACTGTCTATACAAAACTTCAGTATCTACTCGACCCAAATGTATGGGAGGGCTGATAATTTTTTCGCGAATGCGATATTGGTCCCATGGAAAAAGATGTTCAGTTTGGTGGTCTGTATCCTTAAATATACAGCTTTCATCTGTATAGAAAAAAAAACACAGTGGCACTCCGGGAGTGCCGACAGAAGTAATAATAATAATAATAATATTCCACAACTATCACACAACGCCATCTAGTCCCAAGCTAAGCAGAGCTTGGTTTGTGTGTTTGTGTGTGTGTGTTGTGAAGTGAAAACAAAACACAAACAGAATACTTTGCCATCACTCACTGACATATCGGATATACATTAAAACCGAGTACATCCCGAGGACAGCCGAACACATTCGAAGCGGTGTCGGTTACGGTAACAGTAGCGCGAATTCAATGGTTTTTTCCCATCTTATAAAATGCCAAACGCGCCTAAAGAAGTTTTCTCTTCAAAACAACTGACAAGAACGTAGAACTTGGGAAAAGTCAAGAACGATATATCTAAGTGGTTTATTGGCACTTCTACGATGGCATGGGGGCTTGGCACAAACTTACCTACTTCTGTTAATTTGGTCGCGGCTAATCGCACTGTGACGCTATTTTGTTAAGCTTAGAATAAACGCGGAAACCACATGGATAGAGGGAATTTAAATATTGATTGTAGATTCGCTCCTGGATGTAGATGTAAAGTGCGTTTCAACAAATAGTTCCTATGTTATGTGTTGCTATGTTATTGTTAGTTTCTTAGTGTAATTATAATGATGTATTTATTTATAGTATTTTTAAGTTATATTAATATTGTATTTTATGTGTTTTCTATGGGCCTTGATGCCTGAAATAAATGGATAAATAAATAAATAAATAATGTTGGCTCCCCTGTCGTCCGCAAGGAGTATAATATGTGTTTTGTGCCCATGTCTGTCAAGATAGTAAGTAGATATGGGAAGACGATGCTGCGGATTTTTTTAAAGATTTATAAGGTTTCCGTGTTAGAATCATGCCCAAAACATTAAGGAGTGGTGAAGAATAAAAGTGGTATACCTACATTGCTGCCAACATAACGGCAAAGGCAGTATTTGTTGAAACGCACTCTAGTAGTCCCTCTGCAGTAGAGGGACAGATAAGCAAAATCTCAGATTAGCAGAAGAACAGATTTAAGTCAAAGTTACGGCTGTACTCTGACACGTCACAAAAATAATTTGGTCTTTAAAATCAATCAGTTATTTAATTTTTATGTCAAAACTAGCTGCGCTCCGCGGTTTTGTCGATCCCGTGGGAATATCGGGATACAAAGTAGCCTATGTTAATCCAGGGTGTCAGCTACCTCCATACAAAATTTTATCATAATTAGTCCAGCCGTTTGAGCGTAAAGAAGTAACAAACATATAAACACACACACACACACTCACAAACATTCGTCTTTATAATATTAGTGTGATAATGTGATTTCCGGTCGAAGTGGAGGTGCTTGGGGGAGGCCTATGTCCAGCAGTGGACGTCTTTCGGCTGAAATGATGATGATGATGATAAATGTGATTTGAAATGCTTTCAATAAGTCACGTTTTGGATTGCGTTTCAATATTGTCAATTTAAGTAGGTAAATGATTCATTTGTTGACTATTTTTAAATGACCTCTCTGAGTACGTCAATTAGTAGGTAATTATACTTCATGTGCCTTTCAAACCAAAATAAATCTATAGGTACCCCCTTACTAATAAACGTATTTTATCAGATGACACGCCGATTTCTCTCTTTCAGTCGTCAGTAATTTGACTTTCGAAAGAAGAAGACAAAGCGTTGTGATACAGACGCTATACAACGTTTATTTTATTAGTAAGGGGGTTAGTATTTATCATGTGAGTTTGTATGAAGGGCGTAATCTTCGGAATTACTGAACCGATTCCGATTTTTTTACATTACTTAATAGGAAGCTGCAGCTACATATTGCCGAGTGTTATAGGATATATTTTAAGGGCCAATACTACCTCAGATTGCGAAAATTGCCTAAGCATTAATGACTGTAGTTTCAACAGTTCTGCAGTATTCACTTTGAAATTAATATACGATAAAGATGAGGACTACTGCGAAGTGTTATAGGTTGCGAAAACACGATTGCATACAATTTTCTCGATACAAAGAAGTCTCAAAGTTAATATCTACCTCTAAACCGCAAAATAAAGGAAGAATATTGAATGAAAATTATCAAATTAGGTCATGAAACTTTGCAGGCTAATCGAACTATGCATAAAGCAGGTGTCATATGTTCATTTTTATTTTTTGACATCCTTCCAACAATAGTTCAGTTCACCCTAACTGAATCAGTATGTCAGTGCGAGTGGGATAGAATGATACATAGCGCGGGGAAGTGGGGGCAAAATATGAATTTGAGGAACTTAAATTTCAGGCAGACGAAGTCGCGGGCAGTAGTTAATTACTTACCTATACATTATACATACATATGTGCCTTTATGTCTGTGCTAAATAAATGTACTTTCTATCTTTATTTTTCTTCAAATACCTAAACAAGACGCTATTCAAGGAAATGCACCACCCACCACATTCACCACGCTTCAAACCAGGTTGGTGACCGTCCATTCATTCCCCTCGAAACAGAATTTCAACGCAATTTCAAAACACTCACATTTTTTAATATCCTGGCATTCCGATCTATTCTAAAAATGCTACAATCAAAACTAACGCACGAACCGTCAGAGAAAATAACACTTTCAACTAGAAATAGCTAAGTATTTCATAATCAGCCTATAATGTGCCCACTGCTGGGACACAGGCCTCCTCTCGGTGAGAGGGAGTGGGCCGTAGTCCACCACGCGGGCCCAGTGCGGGTTGGCGGATGTCAGACGCCTCTGAATTTTTGATTCCTGACGATGTTTTCTTTCACCGTTTTGAGAGCAATGGTGATGAAAAACATACACAAAGTAAAGCTCCTGCCCAGGCCTTTACTGCTCACCTATTAAATTCAAGCTTACCCATTGGGGAACTACGTTATGATGACGTATTGTTTTTGAAGTGAAAACTTCTTTAACCGCGTTGGTAATTTTTTTAGTTGGGAAAAAACTATTGAATTCGCGCCACTGTTACCGTAACCGACACCGCTTTGGATGTGTTCGGCTGTCCTCGGGATGTACTCGGTTTTAATTTATTTCCGATATGTCAGTGAGTGATGGCAAAGTATGACGATTCAAAAAATACACACGTAATTGTTTAAGTTTTCACTTCTGTCGGCACTCCCGGAGTGCTACTTTTTTTTTTCAATAGACTTCAACTACACGACAACTAATCTCTGCTGCCTAGGGGTATGGTGTTACCCAGTAACTGGGTTGTGGAGGTGAGATAGGCAGTCGCTCCATGTAAAATTCTGGTAGGTATTCAGCTGCATCCAGTTAGACTGGAAGCCGATCTAACATAGTTGGGAAATAGGCAGGCAGATGATGAGCATACAAATGCTTTCCTAAAATACAGGCAAGGTTTTGATGAAGATGTTCACACATTGCTGTAAAACAAACTGTCATCTCTCCGAAATGGTTTGACGCCAATACACTTAAAACTAGAAAGCATAATGGAGTAAAAGTGACAGCTGATTTGTAGATGAATAAATTGGACATGCCAGAGTCGAAATGCAAAATGGACGTGATAATCAAGCTATTATTTTGTGAGATTCAAGAACATCGATTAGGTTTACAGCAGTACAGAAAAAATACACCGGTTTTTTAACCGACTTCAAAAAAGGTTCTGTATTCGACCCGTATGTATGTATGTTTGTATGTCCGCGATTTTCTCAAAAACTAATGAACCAATTTTGAAAATTCTTTCACTAATGTGATCTACATACTTTCAGGAAGGTTTTAATATATAATACATTAGGTAATTATTCTTATGTATGAAGTTATATGCATAAATGTACTGCATGTCCGGCATTTCTATGCGAATTTTGATGATTCTTCTAGTCGGTGTCTTCAATTCTTCAATGCACTAGTGTTAATTGAATTTGTGTGGGGTACTAGGTACAACTAAAAAATGAAAAATAAAAACTTTTTTTTACAAAAAAAAAACAACCGACTTCAAAAAAAAACACTACAATAAAAATAACTTTAATTTCGGAAGTCGGTGTCAAAAAACGAAAATGCGGAGAACCAACGACACCGACTTCCAAAATTAAAGTTATTTATCATTTTTGTAGTGTTTTTTTTGAAGTCGGTTGTTTTTTTTTTTATTTATGACCATATAGGTATTGACACTTTAGGCAGTTGGCTCCTATTCCTAATAGTCGTTGAATTTTAAGTTTTTTAGCCAAATAGGCCACGAAATCAGAACAGATTTTCAGAAATGCCTAGACAACAAAAGTCTTAACAAACAGGAAGTATCACTCTGATTCCCACGGCGCAATGAGTCTGTCAGTTTGTTGGCACACGACACTTTCGTAGTAGGTGTCCGGTTGAGACACGAGACACAATATCTTAGGGGCATTGTAACGTTTACTCTTGCGTGGAAATCGAACTATGTGTTTTAAAGACTTTTGTAGTCTCTTGTATAAAACTCACACTGTGCAGCCAAGGATATTATAAGTTGGGAGATTACATGCTTGGCTCAACGCTGGTTTTGTTCATCTGCTCCACAGGGGCGCTTGGACTAATTGATTAGCATTCGAAAATATTGTTGGAGCTGCTGAAGATTGAAAAAACTATCGTTGCATTGTAGAAATTCAATCTCTTAGTATCGTATAATTGCATAGCACATGTGTGAGCGCTATCTATGTAGACATACTATAGACCTAACATTTACTGGATACGTCTTTCATTGACTTGAATGTGCCCTGGCGGCTGAGAGTAGGTATGTCATGCTCACTCAAATGAGCCTCCTGAGCTGAAGCATTAAAGCCACGCCTGACAGCCAAATAGGCCATACTTCATGCGAAATTACCAGAAAAAACGCAAAAAATATATGCATAACACTGCAATAGACGCAAACAGTTAAAAAAGCGTAATTATGAAAGCGATATACGTTTATTTTGATTCAAAGGAATATCGTCTTAACGTTGAATTGTGCCCGTGCCAAATCCAATGTTTGGATACTGTACTCTGGTTCAAAATAGATGCGAGTGTAGAATGTAACTAGGGTTGTGCACCTGCGTCGGGGGGATTGACTTGGATGCAGTTCATTCTGGGGCGGGACCTTGAGTTGATAATCATGTCCTGGTAGAAATTAATCTTATAGCCCTGCCAGAGTTATTTGCAAACTATGTAATGATTTGAGAGCCTAGAAAAGTGGAAATCGCTTTCAAAGCGTTTCATATAACAAGTTACAACCATAATTTTGTAACACTATCAATAGAGATCTGAATCATTTTGAAGCAAATTGCTAATCCATTGCTTGTTGAGTTGGAAAAAATTATCTGCTCAACACATAAATAACGCAATGAATGTTGTTGAACTGTCAAAATGAAACCGATTTCGATTGATAGGTAACGTGTTACGCAATTGCCCCGCTGGATTGACATAAGCTTTTCGGTGATAAATTTCCGAAAAACTGCCGAAAAAATAATGATAAATGACAAATTATTATTATTTCTGTAACTAGGTTTGTACAAACATGTTTACAGGTTAATCGTATTTTAAAAACAAGATGAGGTCGGCGTTTCCTATCTGACTACTCTGAGAAGAAAGGCCGAAATAAACTCAAAGGTCACGGTCTCATTTAAAGTCCAGACATAATCTTGGTCAGATCATGTAGATTGGTGTCTGTAATAGTCTTCTGAGGCAAGAATCACTCAGTTGAGTGGACCTGACCGGTCAGTGCCCGACTGCCCGCATTAATTGTTGTAATCGTGCAGCTCAACTAACAGAGAGCCTGGACAAGTGGCAATCGCTTTCAAAGCGTTTGTTATTTCTACAACGATTTACAACAGAATTGCTTTTCAGTAGCTCGTGTCAGTTTGTCTAGGCCCTTTGGAGCCTTGCTAGCAGCATTTGCAAAGCATATGATGTGCAGGTCAAGACGAGTTTACAGTTGGTGCGATATGGTACAAAATTGCAGGACAATGAGAGTAGGAGCCAGTGGCGTGCATTGCATATAGGCATATAAGCAGTGCCAACCTCGATATATCAACATAAACCTGTCAATTACATTTTAGTGTGTGTGCCCCACAATTAAGAAACTCACTAAATTATCATACCTAACAAAAATCAAAATCTTCATACACACACGCGCGGCAGCAGGCAGACGCCGGACGGCCTACTCGGCTCCCGTACTATTCGCACATTGTCATTGGTCTTTACTCCGACAAAATTAAAAATACGTACGTCTCACGCGGAATACCATGACGTACGACCTTCGCAATTTATCACCCTTAAGTAGGCATGCCTACTCAAATACCCACACTTTTGAGCTCACTTTTTTTTTCTGATTAGTGACCGCGTTTGCCTAGACTAGACCCGGCCTAGTGCCTACCTATTCTGAAAACCAATGCACGCCACTGGTAGGAGCTCTTAGATTAGTGAAGGAGCTCGTCCGGAGAAGAATTATCACTATAGGTACCTATTTCTGCCATCAAGCAGCGTCGCTTAGTGTCGTTAATAGTAGTTAAAAGTTAGGTACACTATTAGCAGAGTTATTTATCTAAGGGCTAATTTTTTAATCGACAGATAATTTTTATTCGTGGATAAAAATTTACGTCTGACTGTTTTGTATGGAATAAAATAACTGTCAAAAATTCCAAATTTTTCCTCGGATGAAATTGTCTGGCGTTGAAAAAATCAGCTCTAATAATTAAACTAGTAGGGACAAAATATACTAATGACTTAAAAATCTAGTCCGTGTTCCGTGATGGTTAACAAGCAAAAGAGGGGAACGCTATGGGTAGGGCCCCGGATCGTAGCTTAGTGTTGCCACTTAACAAAGATGCGTTCTTGACTAATTTATAAATACTTCAAGCGACGCCACATATTCTAAGATGTGTTCACACATGCACAATACCTGACGCCACAAGCGCAAGAGTTCTTTTACAAAGAGCTCCACTACTAGGACTAAAATATTGTCGAAGAGGAAAAAAACCGTCTTTATTTACCCCCAAAAATACACACAGCTTTCGGAAATATCTTCTCCACTAATCCCACGGTCTGTTTGGCAATGTTTGTGTCCCATTACCGCCTGTTGCCCTCGATATCTTGCCAAACAATACATTGTCCTTTTTACGTGGATCGTCATTGCTTGACAATCGTTGAAAAACTGGTTGCATTGTTTTTATGGGGTTATTAACTTAGGTGGAAGAATATGGGGGAGACCTTTGCCCAGCAGTGGGGAAATAAGGGCTAATGGAAAAAAAAATAACTCGTTTATTTATTTTACTTCGATGGTCCTAGTATGTCATTTGTGACTTCAAGTGACAGATATGTGAACAGAACCCAGCATTGCATTAATACATATGTAAGCTGTCACGCCCTTTATACCTGGAGGCTTTTATTTAGGTAAGTAGTAAGTTTTTTTGAAGTAAAAACTTCTTTAGCAGCGTTGCACACTTTTTGTAATGGGTAAAAAATGTTAAGGTGAATGCGCAGTGGTAGCCCGCGAAATTCAAATTTTCTTACGTTTTTTGCAATTTTTAGGTCAGTGTCAGGTTTTATCTTGATCAAAATTTGATTCGCGACTATAACAGGTACGTATTTACAAAATTATAATCATCAGAATCTTTAATACATCTTTCTGAGTTAGATTTCTACCGTTAAGAACAAATCTCGTATGGAAAAGTGTTTATGGTAGAAATCTAACTTAAAGAGATATATTAATGATTCTAATGACTATAATTCTGTAAATACATGTCTATTATAGTCGCGAATCAAATTTTTATCAAGATACAACCTGACACTGACCTGCAAATTGCAAAAAAAGTAAGAAAACTTGAATTTCGCGGGCTACCACTACGCATTCACCTTAAACTCGCGTCAGGGCATCGCGTCAGGACACGTGACCGTCAGGAGAGATTCCTCCCCCCCCTCTTTCTACGGCGGCGCCAACCGAAGTGAACCAAGTGAGACACGATAATGGATGGATGGATGGATGGTGATGGTAATGGTGATGAGGATGGGGATGGTGATGGTGGTGGTGATGGTGGTGGTGGTGCTGGTTGTGGTGCTGGTGGTGCTGGTGGTGGTGGTGGTGGTGGTGGTGGTGGTGGTGGTGGTGGTGGTGGTGGTGATTGTGATGGTGGTGGTGGTGGTGGTGGTGGTGCTGGTTGTGCTGGTGGTGGTGGTTGTGATGGTGAAGGTGGTGGTGGTGGTGGTGGTGGTGGTGCTGGTGGTGCTGGTGGTGGTGCTGGTGGTGCTGGTGGTGGTGGTGGTGGTGGTTGTGGTGGTGATTGTGATGGTGATGGTGGTGGTGGTGCTGGTGGTGGTGGTGATGTGATGTGATATGATGTGAAAAAAACTTAGTTATATTAATTCAATTAATAATTGATTTATTTCAACGTTAATATTCAAGTTTTCACTTCTGCCGGCACTCCCGGAGTGCAACCCGTCTTTTTTTTTTTTGCTAGGGTACGTACATATAGATTTTATTGTATTTGTTGGTATAGTGGCGTGGCTAGCTAACATACGGCAATAAATAGTAGATTGTGCAACTAAGGCATAAAAGAAGCTATTTTACCTCGAGACGTTTATATCCACCCGAGCCGCTGGCGAGGGTGGATAGTTAAGTCGAGGGGTAAAATGGCTCGTTTATGCCTGAGTTATACACTCTGCTTTTCACTTCGATTGCGAGAAAATGAAACAGGCATAAAGTATACAGTATGTAATTAATCAAAAATGTTGCATCCATAGCTAATTCCCGCCACCACAGATAATACCGCCACGAAACTTTTACAAAGTTTTTTTTTTTAATTTTTAACATTTGTCATTCGACTTGGGTACTTCATACTGCCAAAAAATGAAAACGTTTCTTTGCCTTTTTAAATAATAAATGACAACTATTTTACCTGATTTTATTAAATTAACGATAGAAAACACGGAAGTGGTATAAATTAAAGAAAATGAAATAAATCACGACTTTAATCTGCGAAGTTTTATTGTGCGTGTGTGGCTGTTGGGCCTGATTACTTTAGTCTTAGAAAAAAATTTTACTTTATGCACTAGAACATAAAAAGCGATTTTATGTCGCCTAAGCACAACATAAAGACGGACTTTTAGAGCATGAGAAGTGAAAATTTTATTTTTAATGTTCTGTGTCCTGTAATGTTAATTACTTTGCATACCTAGTATTGTATACAATAATTTTCTGACTGAACAGACAGCTGTGCTGCTGGGGAGTTTGTTGCGCCACTTCTTCTCGCCAGCGAAAGCACTAGGAAGTGGTGAAGGGCGGGCGTGCCGGGGGACTGCCGTGTATAATTTTGACGTTTATTCCAGTGCTGATTCTCAGCCTAATTTAAATAAATGACTTTTGATTTTGAAGCCATGCCTCGTCTCATACAGGTAAGGAAAAAGCTTTGATCACCATGTTTGCGGACGCATGTTGGTGATTTCAGACGGTTTTGTCTAGGTTTTTATCACCGTCATTTGCTTACCATATGCCAGTGGTAGTCTTAGATTTTAAGCCCGCATCTGAGCCCTGATTCACAACCATACGACAGGCTATCGTATCGAAAACCTGACATTTCGATAACCTGATTTGACTTGCCCTCAACAGCTAATAGCTGTTGGAAGAATAGCGGGCGTCAATTTGATTTAAACTGACAAAATTTTCGGGTTTTGGACTTGTGAACAGCGTTTAGAAGACTCCTACGATAACAATGATTGAATTGAATGTTCGATACGATACGGAAGCGTATCGAGTGTTTGTGAATAGCTATGCTGATCCGGAAATCATATTGTGACACAATCCGGTTAGACTGGAAGCCAACGTCTGCGTCAGGATGACTGGACCAAGAGAGATTTTGGAAGTTTTACAATACCAAGTATTTGGTACTATTTGGTACCAGACATCAAATAATTGGTACCTCGCTAAAGAGGAAAAACTATTACGAGGAAAGTGGCCAGCCATTATAACTTCAGAATGGCTGGACCACATCGGTTTCAACTATCTCTCTTAGTGGGCTTGCGGACGGAGAGTAATGGGTAGCTCACCGTCCGATCAGGACCAGGCCCGTGCCCGACGGCACGTACGTGTTCCACGCGCGCCTTAAAGAGATGTCAGCATAAAGGAAGGGGCCTGCAAGGGCCGAAACCTGCCGGGTCAGCAGGATTGTACGAAAGGGTTACTGCTACCCCGGAACATAAAGGGCTAAGGAAGGAACACGAGTGGGTTTTAGTCAGTAACAGTCTGACACTCCCTTCCGCTCCACCCAGAGCGGGAGGGGTCATTTGATGATTTCCCATCAATAAAAAAAAGCCCACTCATATTGACGCAGACAAGTCGACTTCAACAAAGCTGCGAAAAGGCTAGGCCGTTGACCGGAACTAACACGGAAGCAAACCAAGGCAGCCCACCACATCACACAACTTTCTACCTGTCATCATTTCTGGAAACAATGACACACGTATTTAAACAAAGCTTTTCTTTTGTTTGTCCTAGTTTTAAAACGAGGTGCTTCCTAGCGGCGATCACCTGTAAGGTCACTGTCTTCTGTCTGACACAATAACCAAAATAAACTGTCTGGAATCATTTCAATGCGCGTGAGTGTGCGGTTTTCAGATGAATTTCTTTTTCTTTTAAGTACTTGACTGCGACGGAGCCTTTTTTGTTTCATTACTGCTTTCTTTTTCGGAGAAGCGGTAGCTCCGGAGTATCAGTCCCGTCTTACGAGTTGTCGAGGTCATGAGTTTGAACCCAGATTAGCAATTAACTTCGTATATTTAATTTCATCACCACTGCTTTCAAAACGGTAAAGGAAAACATCGTGAGGAAACCGGCATGTCGTAGAACCAAAAATTCGAAGACATGTGTGACATCTACCAGCCCGCACTGGGCCCGCGTGGTGGATTACAGCCCTGTGTCCCAGCAGTGGGAACATTATAGCCTGACCTCCACAAGCCAGTGTATCCGTAACTGAGTCCTGGTTATTCGAGGCAGTACTAACCTAGCCTCTCTATAAATATCTTGGCCTATATTCGTTAGTGCGATGACCTTTTAGTATTGATGGATCGTGGCAGCGCGTCAAATTATTTCTAGTATTAAACTATGAGTGATTATTGATTTAGGTATAGATAGATTTTGTAGCTATTAGAATTAAGGCTCCCGCAGACAGAACAATGTCTATGAAAACTTGATGGAAATAGTTTTGCCAGAATCGCGTCGCAACTGTCTGCGGGAGCTTTTAGTCGTAAGTTCGTAACAAAACGCCTCTTTAGTATAGTGGTCTCAAGCATTGTTGAGCATGGTGGTTGGGCATGGGGACTTGGGTTCGATTCTCGGGTCGGCAAAGGGTTATTTTCAGTGGCGTGCATTGGTTTTCAGAATAGGTAAGGCACTAGGCGGGGTCTAGTCTAGGCAAACGCGGTCACTAATCAGAAAAAAAAAGTGTGGTCAAAGGTGTGATTATTTGAGTAGGCATGCCTACTTAAGGGTGATAAATTGTGAAGGTCGAACGTCGTGGTATTACGCGTGAGATGTACGTATTTTTAATTTTGTCGTATTAACTTGAACGAGTAAAGACCAATGACAATGTGGCGAATAGTACGGGAGCCGAGTAAGCCGTCCGGCGACTGCCTACCGCGCGTGTTTGTATGAAGATTTTGTTTTTTGTTAGGTATGATAATTTAGTGAGTTTCTTAATTTTGGGGCACACACTAAAATGTAATTGACAGGCTTATGTTGACATATCGAGGTAGGCACTGCTTATATGCCTATATGCAATGCACGCCACTGGTTATTGGGTTTTTTCATCAGGAATTTCTTATCAGCAGCTCGGAGTTTGGAAGTTGGCGGTGTGATACCCCCGTGCCTCGGAAAGCACGTTAAGCCGTTGGTCCTGCGCCTGATCTCTCTGCGGTCGTGTCGGATTGCCGTCCCATTGGACTATAAGAGTGGGAACAAGCAGAGGAATAAACAAGCTAAAGTGGCAGTGAGTTGGCCATGTTTGTCGAAGGACCGATGGCCGGTGGAGCAGACGAGTCTTGGAGTGGAGACCGCGTATCGGCAAGCGTAGTATGGGGCGCCCCCCAGCTAGATGGACCGACGATTTTAATCTGGGACAGAGTGGATGCAGAAGGCGGAGGACAAGGTTTTATGGCGCAGTAAGGAGAGGGCTATGTCCAGCAGTGGACTGCGATAGGCTGAGTCGTGCATTAGGGTCGACTTGGCTTCCATTCTACCTAAATGCAGCATAAAGTCTGCTGCGACCAGTCATTCTCAGGGCTTCTCCTCCACATTTATTATGCGCACAGCCAAAGTGTGGAACTCTCTGCCGGCATCTGTGTTCCCTCCCACATTTAACCCGTCTGCCTTCCAAACAAGAGTGAACAGGCATCTTCTGGGCACGCTCGTTCCATCATAGACCTCATCCATCGCTTTCCATCAGGCGTGATCAAGGTGATTAAGGAATGTACAGGGTTAAATAAAATTTGTTAGCGAAACTCTGTAGAGGTGATGGGTAATCGATATCGGAAACACTATAAAATAAAAACAAAAGAGATTTGTTTTTTTGAAGTGAAAACTTCTTTAGCGGCGTTGAACACTTTTTGTAATGGGTAAAAAATGTGAAACTCGCGTCAGGGCATCGCGTCAGGACACGTGACCGTCAGGAGAGATTCCCCCCCCCCCCCATCTCTTTCTACGGCGGCGCCGACCGAAGTGAACCAAGTGAGACACGATAATGGATGGATGGATGGTGATGGTGATGGTTATGGCGATGGCGATGGTGATGGCGATGGTGATGGCGATGGTGATGGCGATGGTGATGGTGATGGCGATGCGATGGTGATGGCGATTGCGATTGTGATGGCGATGGTGATGGTGATGGTGATGGCGATGGTGATGGTGATGTGATGTGATGGTGATGGTGGACGCGGACGCGGACGCGGACGCGGACGTGGATGGACAGCTGATGGCTCGACCGTCTGTGTAGTAGCCACACTGCTGTGTATTCGTAAAATTCGTGTATTTAAAGTGTTTCAAAAAATGGAAAATAATTGATTTATTTCAACGTTAATATTCAAGTTTTCACTTCTGCCGGCACTTCCGGAGTGCAACCCGTCTTTTTTTTTTAAGTGTATAATACATGCAAATAAAAATAATCAATTCTTTTCTAAGTGTCAATAATGACTCCTAAATATAGCGTACGCGACACTCACGCGCATGCCAGGTTGTCTTTCGACAACCAGTTGGTATGGCGCCTGTTATTGTATTTATTTATAGTTTTGTTTGTAAGTCTATGTAACAACAATAATATTATTATATCATCCTGTAATTACCCCGTATGTTCGTCCGCCGTACTGTCCTATCCATAGATATGTCTATGGTCCTAACCGTGCCTCGAATAACACATTAGGTCCCGCACCTTATTTGCGTAACACCCAATCAAACCTAACCTGAATAATTTTGAAGGATATAGCTAATCCATTGCTTCAGATGTTCGAAAAATTTGTCTGCTCAACAACGTAAATAACGCAATGAATGTTGTTGAACTGTCAATTTGAAAACCATTGCTACTGATACGCCATTACCTAATCACTCCATCTATCGGTTCTAAGATTTTCCCCTAGTATTACAGCCATCTACACCATCATCATCCCAATTTATTTCCCTTTGTGCTCACTAGTTCCTTTAGTAGTTCCTTTGAAGGAACTACTGAGAATTTTTGGAGCAGTATTTAAAGGAACTACTAAAGGAACTATCTGGTCTCAGTAGTTCCTTTAGCTTTTGCAAAGGAACTACCGATCCAAAAATTTTCAGTAGTTCCTTCAAAGGAACTACTAAAGGAACTATCTAGTCTCGGTAGTTCCTTTGGCTTTTGCAAAGGAACTACTGATCCCAAAAATTCTCAGTAGTTCCTTCAAAGGAACTACTAAAGGAACCAGTGAGCACAAAGGTTTATTTCCTTTGTGCTCACTGGTCAGCGCAACATGTGTCTTTTTCTTCCATACTTCTCTATCAGTCAAATATAATACAAAAAAAAAAAAAAAAGGAACGGGAAAAAATATTACCCTAAAAAAAAAAAAAAAAGAACATGTGTGCAATTTGAGTCTTGTGTTGTGTTTCAGGGTGCTCCGTTGTTGCTGCCATGTAATGGCAGTAATGACGGGGCAACATGGCAGGACACGACGGCCGGCGACGAAGGCGACGACCGTTCTGTGTGTGGTACAAGCCCAGTTGGGGAGAGTTGACATTAGGGACACACATGGCTATAACTTGTAAGGGTCAAGAAGCGCCTGCGGACTGTTAAGATTGCCAAGGGTGCTATGTCCGCAGCCGCCCCACGTTTCGGCCCGTATAACGTATGTTGGTAGGGCCATGGGAAGGTTGGAGGGAGTCCATCCATCGTTTCTTTGGTCTTCCCCTACTCTTATAGCCATTGACATTTTGTCATGACATCTCCGTCATTCCTTCGTCACGTGTCGACAGTTGGTCATAGCAACTAATTCAATTAATTTATAAAGACAGCAAGTATTCAATTAAGATATAATTAACGTTACACGAGCCACGAGTCACAAGCTACGACATAAATGCATAACGACACACCAATGACGTCAAATGAATATAAAATCTCGCGGAATCGAGAATAAACTGCATATTTTGAAGCTGAAAATGTTATGCAGTTTGCATTGAGAGTTTGTGAAGTGCCAAAATACAGGCTGATCAATAAGAATATTTTATCAGACGATGCATTATTATAGGTATTTTAAATTGGTTAGCTAAACTCTGCATACGAAATCTAAACATGATGGAAGGAATATTAAAAATAAAATCAATTAGCACCTCCTTTATCCATAAATCAATTCACACAAGTATACAATCGAACGGAAGTGGCGCGAGAGTGAAGCAGATACAGCTGAAGCAAAACGGTTTGACCAATCACGAGCCAGATCACATCGATGCTTGCCGTCGACCGCGATGTAAAAAAAAAAAATTGTTTTCACGTAGGCATCGAGGTAAGCCCCCAAGTAGCCCGCGAGCGGTGTATAGCAGTGAGGTATCCTTCGGCGTGTAATTACCCTTACGGGAATTCTCTAAGTGCAGCAGTTACACTTTCGAAACTTACAAAAACTATCTACATAGCATGAAAATGTCAAAACACAAAGCAAACAAAAAAAACAACCGACTTAAAAAAAAACACTACAAAGTGAAAAATAACTTTAATTTCGGAAGTCGGTGTCAAAAAACGAAAATGCGAAACCAACGATACCGACTTCTGAAATTAAAGTTATTTTTCACTTTGTAGTGTTTTTTTTGAAGTCGGTTGTTTTTTTTTTGTAAAAAAGTGTTTCACTTTTTAGTTGTTCCTACCCCACACAAATCCAATTAACACTAGTGCACTGAAGAATTGAAGACACCGACTAGAAGAATCATCAAAATTCGTATAGAAATGCCGGAGATGCAGTACATTTATGCATATAACTTCGTATATAAGAATAATTACCTAATGTATTATATACTAAAACCTTCCTGAAAGTAGATCACTTTAGTGAAAAAATGATTAAAATCGGTTCATTAGTTTTTGAGAAAATCGCTGACATACATACATATGGGTCGAATACAGACCCTCCTTTTTTTAAGTCGGTTAAAAATGTTTAGGTTACGTTGGCAAGCAATTTTATATTCACTTTAGCTTCCAATCTAATTTAGACTTTTACGAGTTATTCAAGATAAGACGCACCTGATGTTTTTAACCAGATGCCTAGATGCCATGGTATTAAATGAGTGCAACTTAAGAAGTAACAAGCTAATAAGTGCAAAGAAATGCATAATAATACTCTAGAGAACATATCTACATATTATAAAACTGCAATTTGCTCGAGATGTGCATATTATGTATAAACTACAGTTTATATTTAGTTTTATGTTGCAGACACATGTGTGAGCGTGGGGTATTGTCTCCATTTAACTGAGACGAAATTATCTTCAAGAATACAATAATCTTTTGTAATATACTAAAATATACCGTGAGGAATTGTGCCACTGCAGGACAAAGCCCTCTTCTGAAACAGAGAAGGCACGAGCATTGACCACCACGCTTGCTCAATGACTGTTGACGATTTAAGACTTGTGAATTTTGAGCTGATTTTCAGAAGATGGCTGGTAGGTGGTAGCAGTCGGATGAGAGTAGCCGAATACCGAATAGCGTCCGATTGGAGAGGCCTTTATCCAGCACCCTAATTGTGTGACACGCTTGAAAATGTGTCTCACACATCTGCACCCTAATTGCATAACACACTATCAATCAGAATCTGAATAATTTTGAAGCAAATTGCTAATCCATTGCTTCATAAGTTCGAAAAATTTGTCTGCTCAACACGTATATAACGCAATGAATGTTGTTAAACTGTCAAAATGAAACCGATTCCAATTGATAATGTGTTACGCAATTGCCCCGCTGTATGATTTTGAAGTATATTGCTAATCCATTGCTTCACATTTTCGAAAAATTCGTCTGATCAACAACCTAAATAATGCATTGAATGTTGTGGAATCTAAAAATGGAAATGATTGACAGATGTCAGGAGAGCGCGCCAACGACTGGACCACAGATTACATTTGTTTTTTTTATGATGGAGGCTTTTATCTTTATATAATGTGATTAGCGAGTTGTGCTAGGTTGCACTCGTGCATAACTCGCTAATCACATCACACAGCACACTTTTTCAGAAATCATCAAAAATTACATTAGTTCCTCTAACGGTCAAGAGATGGCGCTGACCTAAAACTGCAATATTCTACACCGCAATGTTAAAATTCTCTGACGAATATTAGGCCTCGCCGATGAAAATTTAAAAACATTTCACGTTTCACAATACGGAACCCTCGGTGCGCGAGTTTGACTCGCTCTTGATTTTTTTACATAGTTTGTGCTCAGTAGGTGGCCACGTTGATTGTGGCATCAGTGGCATTCTTTAGGTCATCCAAGGTGCAGGAGAACGGGCACTTAGGACACTCCAGCAAGTAGGGCAGGTAGGGTTGACTCTCGGCGCATGCTGAAGTGGCGGGAACTGAGAGTATATTACCTATATGTATAGCGTATTATAGCTAAAACCGCAGAAAAACGAAAGAAATCACTTCTCTCGCGCCAAAATAATCAAACTCGTCTGACATCTATTTCCAACAGACAGCTTGTCACATTGACATTATATTTTGACGTAACTGATTGTGGCTGCGTTCAGAAACGCCCGAGTTAATGCCAAAAAAGTCAGTTTATGTAAAAAGAGTATTTTAGCGTACTCTATTAGTGTTATTGATTAACTATATAGTTATAGGGGGACGGCTAATGAAAATTGGAAGTTAACAGCAGTTATGTTTCTACAATAGCTACATTCATTATTGCTGGGTTTAAGCCTCATCTGTTTGGCGTTTTCATTAGCCGTCCCCCGACATGAGGACGGTTGGATCAAAATATTTTGTGCAACTTATATTAAACTTAAAGGGCTAATATATATTATTATTTTACTTTTTAGAGGTTTTTGTTTGAGTCGGGGGTTTTTAAAATTTTTAATTTAACTTTTATTTCTTGCTTTTTAAACTTTATAATATTATATTACTAGTAAAAATACTATACGATCCACACGTGATTAGCCGAAATCTGCGCAGCTGTACGTACTTTTTTACCACAGTGAAGCGAAGCTAGTTAGGTACTCGTGGTCGTTGGCGTTCATTCCATACTAACGTATTCCTCTGTGAATTGGCCATTTCTGGTGGCGGCCATCTTAGATTTGAAATTTGTAATAGTGTACTTATAGTATTCTACTGGTCAAGCCCTTTCATTTGATACCCATATTGAGGGAATTGTGAAAAAAAAAATATAATTCGCCATTTTGTGGTGGCGGCCATCTTGGTTTTGAAATTTAGCATAGTGTTTGGTATTCTACTTGTCAAGCCCTTTCATTTGATACCCATATTGAGGGAGTTGTGAAAAAATATGTAATCCGCCATTTTGTGGCGGCGGCCATCTTGGACCGATTTTCTTCAAACATAGCTAAGAACACTCGCGACTAATTCACCTTTCAAACAAAAAAAACAAAATCAAAATCGGTTCATCCGTTCGGGAGCTACGATGTAACAGACAGACACACACACACACACACACACACACAGACACGTCAAACTTATAACACCCCGTCGTTTTTGCGTCGGGGGTTAAAAAGTCAGTTTATGTAAAAAGAGTATTTTAGCGTACTCTATTAGTGTTATTGATTAACTATATAGTGTTCATCAGTGGCGAAGGGTGAATTTATGACAGAGGTAAGCCGAAACAAAAAAAAAATGACAAAAAAAAATTTCAATTATGGATTGTGTGGTGTGGTTATGTTCTGAATTTTCGAAGGGAAGCCGGTGGAAATCGAGTTGAACACATGATCTACAAGAAAAGGAGTACAATACTCTATTTTACAGTACGGCAGGGTCTGATCAGAAGCACCGCACTCGCACTGAGTGTTGGATGGGTCTGTAATTCCCAACTTCGACAAAATTTGTCTGCATCGGCCTACAATTAGATATTTTCTTTCAATTTGATCATATTTTTCACGTATCAAACTGTGATATGTTTGATTAAAGGCAGTGGCGGATTTACATATTTGCCGCCAGTAGGCTATTCAAATTTTGCAGCCCCTACCGACCTCTACAGTAATGTCCCATGTCTTTTGTATACTACTTCGCCTTTTCTTCAAAATACTTAAAATGTTCTCGTTCATCAGGTAGGTACGAAAAACTTGCAAAGAGATTTGTAAAGATCGGCAACTGTGATAAAATCTACGGTAGATGCTTGAATTTAAGCATTCACTTTGTGTATTCTTTCCAAAAAACACGGTGGGTATATAAATATTAATCTTTTTAATTTCAGTATGACATTAAAAAAAAAAATGTTATTCCCAAAGCCGCCCTAAAATCTGCCGCCCTAGGCTCCAGCCTACTCAGCCTATTGGTAAATCCGCCACTGAGTAAAGACTGCTAAAACTAAGGCGAAACCCGCGCAGGATGCGGGACGCGCGCAAATTACTTAAGATTAGGAAGTCATGCGTCAATTATCGTCAGTTTGAACACCTCCATATAAGTTAGTTGAGACAATAATCGGCGCGGAAGAAATTCTTCCCACGCAGAATTCGCGTCAGTTTGACCAGAGCTTAAATATTTTGTAATACTACGCTCTGAAAACGTGCACAAGTAATTAAATGTAGTTGGCTGGAAGATTTAACACGTATTTGATGTGATTAATTATTTTGTGTTTGTAAATAAACAAATATCATTACAAGCCAACGACTGAGTACACAAGCATCTATAATTCCTTAAATGCGATAGTACCTACCTAATTCTCTAGGACTGTCTGTTACTTTTTCACGCTTTAGCTGGGCTGAACGCATTTCGATTACTTATATTAATTTGGCATACAGGTGAGTTAGGACACACATAATCAGCCTATAATGTTCCCACTGCTGGGACACAGGCCTCCTCTCTGTGAGAGGGAGTGGGCCGTAATCCACCACGCGGGCCCAGTGCGGGTTGGTAGATGTTACATGTCTTCGAATTTTTGGTTCTAGGACATGCCGGTTTCCTCACGATGTTTTTCTTCACCGTTTTTGAGAGCAGTGGTGATGAAATAATTTACACAAAGTAAAGCGCCTGTCTGGGTTCGAACCTACGACCTACAACTCGTAAGTCGCGGCCTTTACCACTGGGCCACCACTGCTCTCTGCTCTCTGCTCTCTCACTGAGTACAAGCATCTATAATTCCTTAGATACCTAATTCTCTAGGACTGTCTGTTACTTTTTCACGTTTTAGCTGGGCTGATCGAATTTCGATTACTTATATTAATTTGGCATACAGGTGAGTTAGGACACAGGATACTTTTATTATACATAGTAGTTATTGCCGTATCGTCGTCTTCACATTGTATAAGACATTTACGATGATTCAGCCAAAGAAAACGAAATATCAGGTGCTACCACCACAAAAAAAAAAAAAAATTGCCAAGTCCCAATAACTCTCAAAATAATACAGATTTATGAGATATATAAACATCAAAAAGTTATTAAGAAAGGGCAGAAAAAAGTCGCTCATAACATTAGATATAATTAATTGAATAACGGCTGTTCATAGTTTTGGCAATAACACGAGAGTACGCGACAGAAACAGATGCGTGGCTCAGATAGTACGCGGCAATGTTACATTTGTACTATCTTTGTACACAACATATACAGGTAAACCAAAAAAGGTTTGCGCTTCGAGAATCTTCATGTTTTTGAACTAGTTTAAAGGCTTAGTATCAGCCATTCTCTCTTTAAATATAAGAAATGTCTTAAAAATTTATTGTGAATGTTTTATTTTCTCTTTTTTACGTTAATGTTAGGTATTTTAATTTTTCTGTTTTAATATTTTACAGAATTTGTTGTGAAAAAATATTTTATTATGTATTAGTTATTTAATTTGTTAGCTTAGTTGTTCATTTTACTGTGCATTTTGTGGTTTCATGTAATTGAAAGAGTACACCTACCAAATACTTTGTCGTCCATTTACTATACAAGGTGTAACAGAATAAACGCAAGTCCTGAAAGTACTTTGTTCATAATTGACTACTGAATCGATATCAGTAACTTTTGATGTAGGTATTTTTTTCAAAAATTATGTATTTTGCCATACTGACCGGTGATTGAGCCAAAGAAAATTCAATCTTATTTCAAAGCAAGAAGACTCAATTTTAAATGCATAAAATAATGTAAGGATCAACACGATTTTTTTAATAATAATAGGTAGCTTTAAAAAAAAATAGTTTTGGTTATTGTATTATGCTTTTAACTTAATACTCTAATTGGGGTATATGAGGTCTTGCGCTTATTATGTTACACATTGTATAATGTTTAGTGTATATCTTTTGTTGGAGATCCTAAAATAAATAAATGAATAAGGCTCCCGCAGAGAGGTGCGGCGCGAGACCGCGGCGGGACTCTAGTCGAACAATTTCTATGAAAACTTCATGGAAATTGTTCTACCAGAATCTTGACGCATCATCGCGTCGCGGCACGGAGAAAACCCCCACAGAGGCAAAGCACCAACTCAAGATTTGTATGGGATAGTTTAAAAAAAAATCGGGATTATCCGATGTTGGTCCTATGGAGATTGTTGAGCAGTTAGAAATAGATGGTCTGAACCACACCCTTAAATATGACCAAATCGTACTGATAATGTTGTATACACAACCGGCAACACTTCCAAATACAACAGCCAAAATACTTCACCAAAGACAGTTCCGAAAAAGGAAACCAAAACAATAAAAAAATAAATCAAAATCAAATTATGAACAATAAATCCCTGTTATATTTCGCTTCTGACAGCACACAACATCTCTATAACTCACAAATAACATTCTTTAGCTAGCAGTGCCACAGAATAACTAATACAGAATGTCGTCTCCGTACATTGAGCGCATACGCACTCACACATAGACACGCCTCACTTGTTTAGAGTGCGCGGCGCGTACGAGTCTGTGTGTGCGTGCGCCTGTTTTTGCCCATTCTATGGAGCCGGTCTTCTGTATATCTAGGCTACTATACAGGTTCATTTTTTTTGGATATGATGACCATTAGTCACATTGGCCATTTCGTCGCTATCCTTAATAGGTCACATTCACTAATACGTCACCTTGTGCATCTGGTCAGTTTCTTAACTCGTTTCATGCTGTATCCTAATTTTTACAGGGTGTTCTACCCATGAATATGAACAACTTTCACTATGGGACCAATTCTGAAATCACAAAAAAAAAATCTGCTGTTTCATACATTTTGGTCAAGTAGGTAGGTATTGAACTTTTGTATGAAACAGCAGATTTTTTTTTTTCGTGATTTCAGAGTTGGTCCCATAGTGAAAGTTGTTCATATTCATGGGTAGAACACCCTGTAAAAATTTGGATGGTGATAAAAAAATAAGCCTGTATAGTATTATTATCTCGCGAAAAAACGCGCGCTTTAGTTGTGGTAACCATGTGTACGAATATGTGCGTGAAGATTAATAGCGTCAGCACATCACACACACACACACAAGCTTCCAACTTCGCCATTGTCTCGGACGTTACCGAGAGATCCTGCGATTACACACACATCGTGTTTGTACACTCGGTAACCACAAGTAGAGCGCGGATCACTTCGTTTGATACAAATACTGTACTAGCGAGTAATCGCCTATCTCCGTGGCGCAACCGCTGCTCGTTACTCGTCAACTCGTTTTTATTTCCTAGCTCATCTTCTTTCCCACTAACAAGACTACTATTCGTACTGGTGCGGGATTGTCCGAAAGGGTTACCGCTACCCCGGAACATAAAGGGCTAAGGAAGGAACACGGATGAGTTTTAGTCAGTAAGAGTCTGGCACTCCCTTCCGCTCCACCCAGAGCGGGAATGGTCATTTGATGATTTCCCATCCATAAAAAAAGGACTACTATACGTACTGCAGGGGGGTACCTACCATCCAAACTTGGTTGCGCGCGTCGCTTCGTGGGATAAAAATACTGTATACGTAGGTACAACGAGAAGTCAGCTGCTGATAATCTATCAAATTCAAAACGATTTGTTGTGGCTTGCGTGTCAACTACGTCATCGTGTTGGTAAATAATACAACAGACATGTCGAGGAAACGTTGTGGATTGTGTGAAAGATGATATGGCTAGAAAGGGGGTGACTACCGATATGACGACTGATAGAGATTTAGATGAAGAAGAAGACATTGTGCGCCGAACACTAATAAATTTGGATAAGGGCGAGGGAGGGACACACACACCACCAATGGCGTAACTATAGGGTGGCATTGGGGCAAAATGCCACGGGCCCCAAACCGCGGCAAGCGTAGCTTATAATTTAGCCACAATCAGCCCCGCTAATAATAAAAATATCCTCCCGACCGTTTTCGGTAACGGTGGCAATCTCGACGGAGATTAGCCAGGTGCGCAGGAGATATTATAGTGCACAAGTGTGTTCGTAAACACAGGTGCACTCTCTGTTCCTTTACTCTCATAGTCCGATGGGACGGCAATCCGACACGCTTGGGGAGAGATCAGGCGCAGGACCAACGGCTTTACGTGCTTTCCGAGGCTGTTATTTAAAAATTCCTAATGCAAAACCCAATAAGACTTTGCTGGACCTGGGAATCGAACCTAGGACCCCACACTCAGCAGTCGCACTTGCAACAATGAGACCAACAGCCCTTTTGGTCTCGTTCCCGCTAATATTTGTACTACGGCATTAGCATACAGTTCGTGCCAATATCTAGAGACTTTTAGGAATTTTGAGAGACGTTTGCGACCACTAGACCAACGGGGTGGTCTAGTGGTCGCAAGAGCTACTTCTAAGCATGAAGTCCTGGATTCGAGTGGTGGGTCAGGCAGGGAACACTTGTTCCAGATCTTTTCCATCAGGAATTTCACAGGAGCAAAAATTGTGCCCGCTTGATGGCAATGCCGTGGACTGCCAAACGCACTAGCTTCGAATAAAGACCCGCTTGTCGACCATATGTCAACAACGCATTCTCTCCTTTCTGCCACATAGTACGCAGAGGCGATGAAGGTTTGGAAAAACTGATTGTGGTAGGGAACACCGAAGGCAAACGATCGCGCAGTCGTTCACCAACACGATGGACCGATCAGGTCCATCGTCCTCTAAATTCTACACGGTGGTAAGGGATGCGCTGGACAGAAACTGGTGGAGGCGGATTATCCGCTCCAGATGCAATTCCGAAGCTGACCACGATCCATAGACCGGGACCGACTACAGAGAGAGAGAGAGATGGCAATAGGCTCTCCCGCTACTACATAGGAGTTAAACATACAGGCTAAATGTGGATGTACTATTGGTAGTAAAAATTTTATTCATCCTTTAAATAAATTGCAATCTACAGTTTTGTATAATTTAGAAGCATTTTTTCAATTTTCTAAATGTAAGAACCATGGATCCGTTTATTATGATTTTTTGATGTTGACTTGAAAGAGCATGGCAGTTGAGAATGTGTCATGCTGGTGGCGCGTGTGTTGGATCATTCGGTTCCTTACAAAATGATTGAGCTGGATGGTGCTGATCCACGCGTTATGTTCGTGAACGGGCGCCATCATCGGTTGAGACTGGTCATCTCTTAACTGCCAAGGCTTATTTTTAATCTTATTTTTTTAATTGTCTCTTCATATTTTGTGTGTTTTTTTACATTGTTCTCACATATAGAAACAACAAGAATAATGTAAGTACCCAGGATTTTGTAATATCTTCATTTAAAAGAGTGTCCATGGAGTTTCTTGCCCGTTCTTCTCCATAGAGATCTACGTTTTAGAATGGGCAACTAGCTTCAACTTTCTGACTAATCCTGTACATGGTTTAATTGAAATAAATGCTTTGAGTTGGAGTTTGAGTACATCTCTGCCTATTCATTTCGTGATTACAGGCGTAGTAATGCTATAAAAGGGAATAGTATTTTACCGGGACCTTCCTAACTGGGCAGAAAAATACGGAAGAAAGATAAAACGTACCTAAATTCCTGTAAGAATTGCCCCTGTTTCTGCCTCGCACAATAAAGATGTGTTGAATGATACTCGAGAGAAAAAAAAACATGTGTTATTTGCCAAAAGTCATTTTACAAGCAAGTAAAAATAGCCCAGCAAACTGGCTAAAGATTTTAAATTGTATAAACTTTTGATATTTTTGTGAAAGTAAGCGAGTTTTTGATAATTATTCAGATGCATTTTTCTTGTGAAACAATTCGTCGGCGTAAATCAGCCTATAATGTTCCCACTGCTGGGACACAGGCCTCCTCTCGGTGTGAGGGAGTGGGTCGTAATCCACCACGCGGGCCCAGTGCGGGTTGGCAGATGTCACATGTCTTCGAATTTTTGGTTCTAGGACATGCCGGTTTCCTCACGATGTTTTCGTGAGAGCAGTGGTGATGAAATAATTTACACGAAGTAAAGCGCCTGTCTGGGTTCGAACCTACGACCTACCCCTCGTAAATCGCGGTCGTTACCACTTGGCCACCACTGCTCAATACCACCGCTTAAACACCACTGCTTAATAGTCTTCCAGACTGAATTTCGGCTATGGTGACCAGTCTCAGTGGAGACTGACCTTCGGCGCAGGAGGTATTAGTGCACAAGTGTGTGCGCATATACAGGTGCACTCCCTCTTCCTTCACATTCATAGTCCGATGAGGCAGTAGTCCGACACGACCACAGAGAGAGAGAGAGATCAAGTGCAGGACCAACAGAATAATTTCGATAGTTTATTAAATTGAAATCATAACAAACGTGTCACCGCACTACGAGGGTCATTATCCATTATCTGTAGTGTGTCTGTGCGCCTAGTACACGCACATCACGCCGCCGCGCGCCAGTGCAGCGCCGTGATGTCGAAATAAAAAAAAATATTAAGCATTTTCAAAGTTAATGCTCTTGAGCTGAAATGTTGTACAGAGATTCTAGACTAGATAGACTCTTCAACCCGTTTGTATTGATATACCCTTTCCGTAACACCCTGTAGAACAGTATACAGATTGGCTGTTTTACTAGGCCTTCAACCCTACTAGTATACCTACACATAAGGTCATTTAAGTACTGAGTACAATACTTAGTGTTCGGTATTTAACCGTAGGAATCGTAGCTGGTAAAGTTTTGTAGTTTCTGCCAAACCCCATAGGACAAAGGCGTGAGTGTAATTGTGAAATATTTCAAATTCAGCTGAAACTCATGCATTCTAGTTTGAACATTGGCACCATTGGGAGGGAATGACGTGTTCCTAACACTAACACTGCAGGTTGATCACCCAGCCTCCTACAATTCCTATTTACTTTGGAATGATTCATAATTTCCGCCCTATATTGTTTTAAGATGTTTTTATAAATACCAGACAGTGAAAATGTTTGTGATATTTTAGGCAAACTGTGACATAGGTACCGCCGGAGACGACATTTCATAGTACGCAATCGTTGACCTGCATAATAAGCAGTGATCGGAATAGGCTGAGTATATTTACCTAAACTTCGGAGAATAGAGACAGAAAGTGGAGACTTCCTTACGACGGCATTTTTTTTCCCGGAAATCGGGAAAAATCAAAATAAGCTTTATTTATGATAGGTAAAGGCTATTTTAAACTAAACTTGCTAAAATTTCGGGGTATTCACGTAAAATCAAGAAATAAATAGTCTAACTTTAATTCATGTAAGTATTCGAATTATATGTGCTCGTAATACAACGGTTAGTTTAAGGATCGTGACTAACTGACCGACTATTTGACAATTCGAAAGTGCCTGTAAATGGTTTAATTGAAATAAATGCTTTGCTAAAGCATACATGCCTCAGCGTAGTCAGTTTACCAAAAATTATAAACTACTTAAAATAAATAATTTAAAAACAATGTAGTGTTTTCCCTGTAGTCTCTACGGCCTACGGGATTACTACGACGCGCTTCGAAGTGCTACGCCGAACCACAGAATGCTATTAAAAAGCTATTATGCGTCAAATAAGAAATATTATGCATGTGTATTTTTATGTTAATTCGTCACAAATAAATACTTTCGTAAGACTAAAGAAGAATTCCATTCCTCATAATATTATATGTAGATACCTAATTGTTAAATTAATTGAAAAATAGGTATGTAAAAAATTAAAAATGCCTTTTGATAATGCATATTATTATGTGCATATTTTGTCCTTTTTACTAGATCATATGCATGCACATTTTGCCGTTGTGTAAGTCCTTATTTTATTACGATGATACCTACGATAGATTACAGTCCAGCCGACGGACGAGAGAATGCGTTCTTGCAATGATGTGAATTTGATCTTTATTCCTTAGTATAATTGTCGCACTGACACGTGTCAAGAAGGCATTTTCTCGACGGCCATGCACTGTAATAGGTACCTAGATATGTACCTAGGTATATTAAATACGATGTCTATTGGTGGATCCTCATCATCATCATCACCAACCTACTGGCGAGAACTCCTCTCACTAGAGCCATACGCATAGTGAATGAGGTTCACGGGAGGGTTGATGTATTGTGGTGCAACTTGAGTGAATTCGCAAAAGTTACACTATATGTAATAAGTTATTTAGATTAAGATATTTTTTAACTAGGTATAAGGTGTAGATTTAGGATTTAGTTAGTAAGGCCAATCTGTCGCATTGGATCATAGATCTGTAATGATAGTGTAGGTAAGATTGTTATAAATAAATAAATAAATCATTTCAGCCGAAAGACGTCCACTACTGGACATGGGCCTCCCCGAAACTTCGCCATATTGATGAACAAATATTTTAAAAAAATCTGGCCCACTAAAAAAAATCTGGATTAAATAGTTTACCCGCACTGGGCCTGCGTAGTAGATTACGGCCCACTCCCTCTCACAGAGAGAAGGCCTGTGTCCCAGCAGTGGGAACATTATAGGCTGATTATGGTTTTCATCCAGACGATTTCTGATTAAGATTTTTAGGGTAGTCCCATAGCTTTATAAAACACTGACAAAGAAAAACTGATTAGGTCGTCCTGTAAATGGAAAATCAGTAAGGTCGATTTCTGCACGTAACGCTTACAATTTAATCGCGCGTGAGTGTCGCTCAATACAAATTAACACAATGTTCAATGGCGGATTTACCAATAGGCTGAGTAGGCTGAAGCCTGGGGCGGAAGAGTTTTAGGGGCGGAAAATTTGGATCTAAATTTTTTTTTTTAATGTCTTAGGTATTGAAATTAAAAATATTAATATTTATATACCTACCATTTTTTTTTTGGAAAGAATAAACAAAGTGAATGCTCAAACTCAGGCTTCTACCGTAGATTTTATCACAGTTGCCGATCTTTACAAATCTCTTTGCAAGTTTTTCGTAGCTGATGAACGAAAACATTTTAAGTATTTTGGAGAAAAGGCGAAGCAGTATACAAAAGACATGGGACATTATTGTAGAGGTCGGTAGGGACGGTAAAATTTGAATAGCCTACTGGCGGCAAATGTGTAAATCCGCCACTGACAATGTTAGTTATTGATCATATCACTGACAAAGCTATTTTCTAGAGAGTCGAATTTAAAATAACAACTAACTAACCCAAAAATAGTAACCTGTTGTAACGACGTAACAGTGTTTACATTTAAAACCAAGCATAGCAACTCGTCCGGGAATGAACCAAACATCATCATAATAGTATATGTATATGTCAGTGTTACGTGTCCGCGTCGAGGTAAATGTACACATTAAACAAATATAATACAGTCAAAGAGCGAAAGGAGATTGACGATTTTTCATAAAGAGCCTGGCGTACCTACAATGTCCGCCATTTTATGTATTTTTATGACTACGAAACCTATACAGGGTGAAATTGAAAACATGCGACAAATCGAAATGGGAGATTGTACACATCAATAATGAACAACTTTTATTATGGGACCAAACCTGAAATCGCGAAAAAAAATCAGCTGTTCCCTACATTTATGTTCGCATAACTCGTCAAAATGTAGGGAACAGCTGATTTTTTTTCGCGATTTCAGGTTTGGTCCCATAGTAAAAGTTGTTCATTATTGATGTGTACAATCTCCCATTTCGATTTGTCGCATGTTTAAAATTTCAACCTGTATAAATCGATGTTTAAAATAACCACTGTGAATGTTTAAAGTCTCAAACATCTATGCAAAAAGACGTACCACACAAGTTCAAAAAAATACGGATGACACGTGCTCAACTGTGCACATTAATATTTCGGAAACGTGACGCTTCATAAATGTTCGCAAAAATTGTTTCCTAAACAACGTAAATAACGCAATGAATCTGGTTGAACTGTCAAAATCAAAGCCATTCCTACTGTTAGTGTGTTGCGATTACTCCGCTGATGCTACGCATTGACGGTGACGATAATGATAAAGCACGTCACTGCACCAAACTTCAAATATATATATATAGATGTACAGACGCCAGCACATCAATCAAGCTACTACTACTGGGGCTGGGGCGGCTGCTGCAGGTGCAGAAAACCTCAAACGGCGAAAATATTGCAACCTGATTGGGAGTTATATGTTCGAGCCGTTTGGGATGGAAACACTAGGGCCATGGGGTCCGAGTGCCCACTTGGTTTTTCGAGATATCGCCAAGCGGTTAGTTGACTCTTCACGTGACCAGAGGGCTGGCCTATTTCTTGGCCAAAGAATTAGCACTGCCATACAACGTGGCAATGCTGCCAGCCTTTTGGGCACTGTTCCTGTTGACAGCGATGCGACCGAATTCTTTGATGCCCTATGATTATTTTGTTTATTTTTTCATATAAATGTACATATTATTATAGTTTATATGTTAGCTTATATTACGTAAATAAACGCAATTGTAACCATAAATAAAAATAGCTACTACAATCTGTCAAATTTCTTTAATAGATTTTTCAACTTTATCGGTAAAGTAGGTATAAGGTTCAAGGTTGATTGGGAAAAATTTACAGATTCGGATACCTTGATCTGCTGGCATTTGTACCTACTCATGTATTATCTGAACAGCTACTCCTAATGCTATTAGAAACTATTTGAGAAACAACATAATAATTTATCAACTCCTAACAACATTTATCTAAATCCTATGTTATTTACTATTACTGAAACTGCATTTTCAATGCATACTCAACGCTCTATAGATTTCGAACTCCAAGGGTATATACTAAAATTGGAGATTTAAAAAAAAAAAAATTGCTGAATGGGCCCGCTCTTGACCTCGATCACGCCTGATGGAAAGCGATGGATGAGGACTATGATGGAACGAGCATGCCCGAAGATGCCTAAGGCACTGGAACTCCCACGCATCGACGGAACACAGCAGGCTGCTTGACGCCGGACTCCGGTGGGAGGGTGGTCGCAAACTAGGCGGTCGATAGCCCAACCACCGCAAGGGAAGAATTGGCCTGTCAAATAAGGTGTTGGGTGTGACTGTCCAGGATGCGCCGAGCGCTCGGTTCAGTTGAGTAACTGGCGGAACAAACTGCGCTACACGAGGAGGCTTCTTCATGCATCCCAAAAAGATTGTCAGATTGTTTCAACGGGGGCCTATCCCTTTCATAATAAGCCCAGCCCACTACTGTCCCACTGCTGGGCAAATTCTTCTTCTCTTGTAGAGAAGACAGGATCATTAATCACCACGGTTGCTATTTCAAAGGTCCGTACACAATTTTCCAAAAAAAACACAAAAGAAAATCGTACTCTGATACTTTTGATAGCCTAGCCCGTCCTATAATATGTCTACTTAACTTAATCTTGTATACTATTAAATTGCGTCTAAAGCAGCATTAAATGTTTGCTAGCTCGTTACAAAAACCAGAAAGAAAATAACGAGTTTAGTTATATTAAAAAAGGCAGAACGTCTTGATCTTTTTGAAAACAAGTAAAAAATTCATCGAATTAACAATTTTCTCTTTCAAAAGGAACAAACATAAATTTTCTTAATGTCGAAAACTTAGTACCTACCTACGCCATTAATATTTTTTCGGAAATAAAACTTGATCGGTTTAACAAAACACATTTTAAATGCTATGTTTTGTATGAAAACTGAAGTTTCCAATCTTAAAAACACGCATCTTCTTTGCAGGTACAAAGTTTTCATGCCAAAACTGCACTCAAAACATTACGACTGCATTACATTTGATAAATTTATCGTCCTACATAAAAACAAAGTGCCAAACTGAAACTTTATACACAACAATAACGTTCGTACGATATACGTTTTACATATTATAATGTGGACGACAATACGACAATAAATAAAAAAAAAATATACAGTGTTATTGGAAAAACATTAATTAACAACCTCTTAATAGGTCATTGCACTCATCATTATGAACAACTTTTACTATGGGACTAAACCTGAAATCGCGAAAAAAAAAATCAGCTGTTCCCTACATTTTATGTTCGTATAACTCATTAAAATGTAGGGAACAGCTGATTTTTTTAAATAATGATGGGCGGAATTTGTGTTTTGTAAATCTTTGACTAGCCATAGTGACTAAACTATTGGATATATTTGGATGAGCTTTTGTATGCAGACTGGGAACGTTATAAAGTTTAATTTATTGTGGTACTAGCAGCGGTTTCACCCGCATAAGTTTCGAAAGACACGTGGCGCCATCTATTATCATAATAACGTTATTGTTGTTTTCCTCGGGAACAGCACTTTTTTTCGGGATGAAAGGTACCCTATGGCCGTTTCTGTACACCTAACAACGTATATGCAAAATTTCAGGATGATCGGTTCAGGGGTGAAAGGTAAACAAACTTATTTTCGCATTTATAAAATTAGTTAGGATTGTCGTCGCCACCTTGAATACAGGTTATTAGGTTAAACGTGGACATACTTTATGAAAGCGTAGTTCTCATGAAAAACCAACAGCGAAAAAAGGTCAGCTGCTCCACACATTTATGTTCGATAATATTATTATATAAAAATGAAACCCGTTTTCCGTTGTCACGACATAACATGAAAACGGCTGGACCGATTTCGATGAAATTTGGCATAGAGATAGTTTGAGTCCCAAGAAAGGACATAGGATAGTTTTTATCCCGATATTCCCACGGGATCGACATTTACGCGGGTGAAACCGCGGGGCGCAGCTAGTGTTCGATAAAAAACTATAACTAGACAAAATGCAGGGAACAGCTAATTGATTTTTCACATTTCAAAGTTAGTCCCATAGAAAAAGTTATCCATTTTCACAAGAACAACACTTCCTTAAAGATTACCTACAAACGGGGCGAATAGGGACGCAGGGGTGAATCGGGACGAAACTTTAAAATGGATTTTAACGTTGAAATAATATAGTTTGTTGTCAATAAGGGCACGTAATCGGTAATTAAATTACAGTTAACACGTTAGGGTTCTTTTTGGCCACAAACCATATGGCCAAAAAGAACCCTAACGTACCAAACTTTAAAAGGGATTTTAACATTAAAATAATATTATTTTAATGTTAAAATCCCTTTTAAAGTTTTGTCCCGATTCACCCCTGCATCCCTATTCAACCCGTTTGACGGTATGTTTCTTGATAACCTAACACCCTGTATACCTACCTATATTTGTAAAACCGTAAAAGTTTTCAACGTTAGGGGGCGTGTCGAAGAGAACCGTGTGCAAGATGTTATTGTGACGCCTAAAGTTTTAGTACACATCAAACGAATTTATAGAAAGAAAAATGTTTTCTAACCCCCTTACTAATAAACGTATTATATCAGATGAATAGTTACACACCGATTTCTCTCTTTCAGTCGTCAGTAATTTGACTTTCGAAAGAAGAAGACAAAGCGTTGTATAACTATACAGACGCTATACAACGTTTATTAGTAAGGGGGTAAATAAAAAAAATATGGGAATTTTAAGAACACTATCTTCTGCCCACGACTTCGTCCGTGTGTTTTAACATAAAACATAACCCTATGGCACTCGGCAATAGCGTAGATTTTTATCAGCGAAAGAGTCTTTGAAACCGGATCAGTAGTTCCGAAGATAACCCTCTACATACAAACTAACAATACAGATAAAAAAGCTAAAATAACATTTGAAAAGTCTAAATAAATAAAAAAATACGCAAAGAAAAGTTTGTTGAAAAAATACCTTCCCCATAGAAACAGCTGATAGGTAATAAAAAAACAAAAACATTAAAAAAAAACCGTCCTATAAAAAGTACAAACGAAAAAAATATTTAACAAAAAAAAAAGAAACTACTTACTTACCAATTCAAAATCATGTTCCACTCACAAAAAAAAAAAAACACTGAACTGATGAAAATAGAAACGGTGTATTTTTAACTTGAAATATCACGAATTAGTGGCGAGAGTAATTATAGCCCGGCCGCGACCGAACCGCGCTCCGGCTCAAATACATCTAAACCACACTCCCGACAAACTAAAGCGAATTGGGGAAATATAAAATTACTTCTGTAGTGATGGGGTTGCGAAATATCGATAGATCTGAAAATGATGATCATCATCATCATCTGTCTAGTCTTTTCCCAACTATGTTGGATGCTGCCAGTTTAAGCGGATGAAGCTGAATACGAGTATTTTTATGTCCTCCATAGCCCAGATATTGAAAAATATAAGGTTTAAATCATTTATTCTCATAAAGACAAAAAAAGTCACTTACATGAGAACGGAAAAAAAAATCAGTAAACTTATTTTAGGTAACCGTCACCAAAGTATATGTATAGTATTATAATTATTCTATACTCATTCAGCAGTTCAACTCTCAGCCATTTAAAAACATTGGAGGGCTTTAGTCAAGGCAGTTCTCAATTACTTGTTTGGATAGCCGAGATTTAAAACTGCTGAGAGAGCTAACACTTTTTATGTAAGTGGGTAGATTATTAAATAGTTGTGCTCCTTCATAAGTAATGTTCTTTCTAGCGTAATTAGTGCGTATTCTTGGCAAAACCAGCAGACTTGGTCGACGAAGACTGCGTTTAGTAATTTGTGATTTTTCAATAAATGATAAGTTAGTGTGGATGGTTTTGTCTATAATTTTTCTAATCAGGACGCAAGAATATCATCTTGTTATTGTGACATTGCAGGACAAAGGCCTCTGATCATAAAGAGAAGGAATGAGCATTGATTACTATGCCTGCTAGCATGCCGCATGCAAGCGTCCTTACGTATGAACAATATCATGCGGCAAGCTCAGATTTTCATTTTTTTTAAAGTGAAAACTTCTTTAGCGGCGTTGCACACTTTTTTGTAATGGGTAAAAAATGTTAAACTCGCGTCAGGACATCGCGTCAGGACACGTGACCGTCAGGAGAGACTACACAGGGGAGAACTACTACTCCTAACTACTAAGTATCCCCCTCTCTTTCTACGGCGGCGCCAACCGAAGTGAACCAAGTGACACACGACAATGGGTGGATGGATGGATGGATGGATGGATGGATGGGTTGGGTGTGGGTGTGGGTGTGGGTGTGGGTGTGAGTGTGAGTGTGAGTGTGGGTGTGGGTGTGGTGTGGGTGTTGGTGTGGGTGTGGGTGGGGTGTGGGTGTGGGTGTGGGTGTGGATGTGGATGTGGATGTGCGTGTGGGTGTGGGTGTGGATGTGGGTGTGGATGTGGGTGGATGGATGGATGGACAGCTGATGGCTCGACCGTCTGTGTAGTAGCCACACTGCTGTGTATTCGTAAAATTCGTGTAGGTATATAAAGTGTTTAAAATATGGAAATTGAACAAAGTAAAAAAGTGACGCAGAAATAGTGAAAAAAAATGAGTAATATTAATTCAATTAATAGGTAATTGATTTATTTCAACGTTAATATTCAAGTTTTCACTTCTGCCGGCACTCCCGGAGTGCAACCCGTCTTTTTTTATTTTAAGTGAAAACTTCTTTAGGCGCGTTGGGCATTATTTGAGATGGGTAAAAACCATTGAATTTGCGCCACTGATACCGTAACGACACCGCTTCGGATGCGTTCGGCTGTCCTCGGGATGTACTCGGTTTTAACGCATATCCAATATGTCAGTGAGTGATGGCAAAGTATTCTGTTTGTGTTTTGTTTTCACTTCTGTCGGCAGTTTTTTTTCTAACTATCGACACATAACATATCGACTGGTCCCATCACTAAGCGCCTAGCACCTGGCATTGCCCGGCACGTTCCCAGAACCGATTGTTTATTTTAGAAACAGCATGTATATTTTGTTTTAGCAACAACATGTATACAGATTTGTTTTCTACTCTCTTTTGTACGTTTTTAATTGTTTTTTTAATAAGTCATGGAACTGAATAACCTTTGTAAGCGAAAAGTCTATTTTCTGGGTTGTGTGGGTCATCGCTCCATGTAACAATTCAAAAGTTTTCAATACGGACTTCTGTCTACGGAGTAATTACGCTTGTTGTAGGCAAACACCAGGCATAATGACGATTCGTCTGCTGGATACAAATGAAGTGGGTATGTACAGACGCCAGCACATCATGCTACTACAATCTGTCAAATTTCTTTGATAGATTTTCAACCTTATCGCTAAAGCATTAGGTTCAAAGTTGATTGGGAAAATTTGACAGTTTCGGGTAGCTTGTTGTGCTCGCGTCTAGACGTACGGAATATGAATGAAAGATGATAACTATGTTTAATAACTTAGTATAATGACCAAATTTCGCATACATAGGCACACATATAACTTGACATGACTAGTGACCACAGAGCACTATCGCTACACATACAAAACGTGCAGCTCCAACCCGCACAGGGCCAACAACCCGCACTGGGCTTATAACTCGCAATAGGCCCCCAACCCACACTGGTCCTCCAGCCCGCACTGGGCCTCCAACCCGCACTGGGCCTCCAACCCGCACTGGGCCTCCAACCCGCACTGGGCCGCCAACCCGCACTAGGCCACCAACCCGCACTGGGCCAACAAACCGCGCTGGGCCACCAACCCGCACTAGGCCACCAACCCGCACTGGGCCTCCAACCACACTGGGCCACTAACCCGCACTGGGTCAACAACCTGCACTGGGCCAATAACCCGCACTGGGCTACCAACCCGCACTGGGCCACCAACCCGCGCTGGGCCACCAACCCGCACTGGGCCACCAACTCGCACTGGGCCCCCAGCCCGCATTGGTCCTCCAACCCGCACTGGGCCCCCAGCCCGCATTGGTCCTCCAACCCGCACTGGGCCACCAATCTGCACTGGGCCACCAATCTGCACTGGGCCACCAACCCGCACTGGGCCCGCGTGGTGGATTACAGCGTACTCCCTCTCACCGAGAGGAGGCCTGTGTCCCAGCAGTGGGAACATATGTGCAGCTCCACTTGATGTAACTCGGTGTATGTGACGCAGGACCGCGGACGAGAAAATGTAATTAATCAGCTGGTGTTTTTTTTTCGCGATTTCATGGTTGATCCGATAGAAAAAGTTCATAATGATGAGTACCCTTTATAAGATTATCAGTTCTTGTAGATGCTGTGAAAGAAGATAGGGCAAGGAACTGGGTGACTACTGAGATTACGACTGATAGAGTGGTATGGAAGAAGAAGACGTGCTGCACCAACCACTAATAAATTGGGATCGGGCAGGAGAATGACGACGATGGTCATCATCTGCCTGCCTTTTCCCAACTATGTCGGGGTCGGCTTCCAGTCTAACCGGATGCAGCTGTATACCAGGGTTTTCATGAAGCGACTGCCTATCTGACCTCTACAACCCAATTGCTGGGTAATACGATACCCCTTGGTAAGACTGGTTGTCAGACTTTCGGGCTTCTTTCTGACGACTCGTAACGACTGTCAAAGATCCACGAAAAACAGCTGGAACCAACGCCTTACGCGTGCTTTCCGAGACTCGGAGCCCGGAGGGTTCTTGGTATATGAAGATGGTCACCCATCTACGGACCAACCGCGGCAAGCGTAGCTTAACCTGATCGATCGACCTGTACGACTGTTATTACTTAGCCACAAGCCCCAAGGAGAATGATGACGATGTTTATTTAAAAACTTACTACAAGTAAAGATTCGTTTTAACGGTCAAATTCATTTTTTGTTCTAATTTTTTTTATAATTTACTTATTTTCATAAGTAGGTACAGTACCCGGCGATAAATATTGCACATCGACCTTTGGAAAGAGACAATCGGCTAATTTCGGCTTCGTAGAGAGTTATCTCTGTCGCACACTACCTATGTGACGTTTTGTCAGTCGTTGTTCAAGTGCGATAGAGTGCGGTCGCGTCCAGTTCAAAATATATATTTAGAGTTGTTAACACCCCCAAATTTAAATAATTTAACGTTGTACTATGGCATCTTTAGCCATAACCATAAACTTAGACATGTTGTTGTTAACCTAATGTCATCATTTATAGAAAAATTGGTGTATTTTATACAAAGAATTATCAAAAGAAGCAAATCATAATTGTTTTAACAGCTCCTAATAGATATCAGACTGTTTTCATTTCGTGCGACAGAGATAACGCTCTACGAAGCCGAAATTAGCCGATTGTCTCTTTCCAAAGGTCGATGTGCAATATTTATCGCCGGGTACTGTACTCATATTTTTAAGTAATTACGACTCTGCCGCGCTAGCCGTTGACATATACAGCTGTAATTTCTTGAAATTATTATTATTATTATGTTTTTATTTCGATCGTGAGTCATTTCATATCGATACCCATTTCATCTGCGAAGTTTCGTCAGCTCATTGAATTTCACCCTGTGTAGGTTCAAATTTAGACTTAGGTGAAAACGATCATCCATCTTGCATGACAAACAGTTCCTCACAACAGGAAGTGCACCGGAAAAGCGTTGAAATGAGACGTCTAGTGAAATAACCTTCTCTAGAATAGATATATACTCTATTCTCGTTCACAGTTAATAATATATCCGTCATCAACATCCAATGATAAGGAAAATTGTTGAGGAAACTCGTGTTTATAATGAAACTAACGTTGTTTGCACTCGCAGACACATAAAAGGCACCTTTGAACGTTAATATTTACAAGAAAATTGAATTGAATCTAGTTGTCTAAAAGGTAGTAGTTACAAGGACTATAAAAATGTTTATTTATTTATTGGATCGCCAACAGAGGCTACACAGTTACATGCATGTTAACATGAACAGGGACAAAAATAAAAGTGTGCGCTTCCAATTGTAGGCGACCACATCATTCACTTAACATATAGGTAGGTACATTAAGTTTGACAAGGACGAACACATTAAAATAAATCAAAATACAATACACGAAAATTATAGAAAGAAAACAAAATTAAAAGCTAAAGCAAAACAGTACAGACTGAAGGAATAAAATAATACAAACTAATTTTAAACACGTTCAAATAATATAAACGAAAACTAAAGAATAAATATAGATCAACAGAAATAAAAAATATGTTTACTTGCATACTAGGACTTTTAGGTCTTTTTTAAACTTTGATAATTTACATGTAAATGTTTTGCATTATTTGTGTGTTATTATTAAATAGTACCTACATAACCGCGAATCGGTAAACGTAAGGTTACGCCCTCAGGCTAGGTGGAGCGACGATCTTCGCAGGATGGCTGGTAGCAGCTGGATGAGAGTTGCCGAAAATCGAGTTGAATGGCGTGCGATAGGGGAGGTCTATGTCCAGCGGTGGACTGCTATAGGCTGCTGATGATGATCTACACAATACAGAATTTGGAAAAAAAGAAATGTTACACAATGCAGTGGAAGTAAGGAACTTCTGTCGTGCAGTCGAGTAAAAATAAATTAATTAATAATTGTTGACGTCGTGGTGGTGCATAAAATTTTAATCTACCACGCGGGCCCAGTGCGGGTTGGTAGATGTCACATGTCTTCGAATTTTTGATTCTAGGACATGCCGGTTTCCTCACGATGTTTTCCTTCACCGTTTTAAGAGCAGTGGTGATGAAATAATTTACACAAAGTAAAGTGCACACTCTCCTCTCGCAGAGAGGAGGCCTGTGTCTCAGCAGTAGGATCATTTTAGGCTGATTATGCATGCGTTATGCAAAGCACCAGCTTTGGTTCGAACCCACGACAACTCGTAAGTCGCGGCCGTTACCACTGGGCTCTTAGAATGTTCTCGAGCTGCAAAATTTAAATGTCCTGATTGAAAGTCAATTGTCTCGACATCAGTATGTATTGATCAATAAATATTGATTGAATCAATCAAGAAGGCTAATGGATCGAAACTGAACATCTTTATTGATTGCTTGGGAGATAAATCGAACGAGAGTTCAAAGGAACGGAGGAGGTTCCAAGGTCGTCAAATGAACCAAGAAATTATGCCTTGGAAATAATCTCTCGTAGAGGGGCTCGCGGATAAATAAAAGCTGCACCGTAATTGTGTAACACACTATTTGAATCATTTTAAAGCATATTGCTAATCCATTGCTCCTTATGTAAGAAAAGTGTGTCTGCTTAAGAGGCTTACTAGACCTAAGTGTCCTTGAAAAACGCTTGCACACATATGCAGAATCGACGCAAACGCCATCTAACGACGACGCCCATCACAATTATGACATAAAGCATACATGAGATTTAGAAGTAACGGTTTTGTGAGATTACGCCCTAGTATTCTAATAGATGGCGCGGAAACGATGTGCAAATAAGTTAAAGATCTAACAAACAAATTATGTAGTTATGTGTGACAACATAATAAATTTTATTCGTTTTGAGTGTGACTTGAAAAACTTAAGGATGTGGGTGATTTTGAAATAAAACTGATTCAATGAAATTTAAAACATTTTTAACCGACTTCAAAAAAGGAGGTTGTGTATTCGACCCGTATGTATGTATGTAATGTATGTATGTGTGTATGTTTGTATATATATTTGTAGATTTTCTAAAAAACTGATGAACCAATTTTGATCATTCTTTCACTAATGTGATCTACATACTTCCAGGAAGGTTTTCGTATATAATACATTAGGTAATTATTCTTATGTAGTATGTCCGAAGTTAATATGCATAAATGTACTGCATCTCCGGCATTTCTATGCGAATTTTGATGATTCTTCAATGCACTAGTGTTAATTGAATTTTTGTGGGGTAGGTACAATTAGAAAGAAAAAAAAAAAAACAACCGACTTCAAAAAAAGCACTACAGCGTGATAAATAACTATAATTTCGGAAGTCGGTGTCAAAAAACGAAAATGCGGAACCAGCGACACCGACTTCCGAAATAAAAATTATCACTTTGCAGTGTTTTTTTCTAAAACAATGAATTTTGGAAACATCTAAGAAAGTGCAGTCGGTATTTTCGACTTCACGTACAACTGTCACAGTGACGTATGTGGACGACGTGTAGATTTGTATTCGAGAGTCCCCGGGTTCGATTCCCAAGGTTACGAAATCGAATTTTCTATTTAAATGTCATTTTGAATTTTTAAATATATCTATTAAATATTTTTATAAATAACTAAAAAAAGTCTGCAGGAGAAAGAAAGTCGAAAATATCAACACGGAAGTTAGGTATTTCTAATGCGCAAGTACCTACACGTTATCTAAGCTATTACAAAAATAAAAAAAATTCTGACCTAATGTTTTTATTAACCGACCGCGACTTATTGATAATGGGCATAATGAAATAGGTAACAGATTCATCTGAAAATTGCGATGAAAATGATCAAAAGCAAGAAATTAGATTTAAAATTGATTTTGTTTATAATAAAAAGGAATCATAGTTATATATGAATGTTAGGTACCTAATCTTTGAGGCCGTTTACACATTATGCCGCAGCTGCAGCGGCACCGCCGTCGCTGCATCAGTCACCCTTGGATTTGTATGAACACACGGCGCCGCGGCGGCGCGCCGCAAGGGCTCATACAAATCCAAGAGAAACCAATACAGCGGCATCGCCACAGAATATAATAGTATGGCACCGCGGGCGGCGCACAGTGGTCTGAAAATCGAGCTCCATACTCATAGAAACTTAAAGTTCGGAAATAAAAAAACAAAAATTGTAATTGGTCTAGTATACCTCCCTTTACGTAATATTAACGTATGGATGGTATCAGTCGCTCCACGCGTGAGAAAAAAAAGTTTTTTATTTTTTTTGTATGGGAGAAAACACTTAATGTACATTTTTTTGAAACTGAATGGAACTGATAGGCTGGAGCTCGCACGAGCTATTGTACGATACACGGCCATCAAGATGACATACAATTCATGCACCGTTCGGCGCCGCTTTGCACGTAGCAAATTTTTGAAATTTTGAATTTTCGATACGTGATTTTTCAAATCTTTGACGAGGTTAAATTAACTTGCCGATCGATTTACTTATACTATCGTTAGTTGTAGCCTGCTTATGACCTTTGTGATGACAACAATTAAAAATTATATTGATTATATACGTTTTTTTTTTATTTCATTCCAAGAACTAACTCATTTAATCACCGTGATTATGGTTGAGTTATAATTATATACTAATGACATGAGCATCAACCAGCTCTAGCAGGGCCAAATGGGCCCTAGTCACAATAAAATTCTATTGTCTGTAATATTAAAGTCTGTAAAACCTAATTAAAGAATAGCGAACGATAATGAGGGTAGTTGTATAAAAACAGGACGTTTGAGAGCTTACTTTTATCAGTAGCTCTCAGTACTTGTGCGCGCTAACTTATTACGTTATTTTTTTATTGTGCTGTGATGGAAGGTTGTGATTAGGGAATGCAAATCCGTTCTGTTTTAAAATCCGGATTTTAATAACGGATTTTTGTCCCAATCCGGATTATCCGGATTTTACGGATTTTTCATGAAAAGAAACAAATCTACCCATATTAGTTTTTTAATACGATGTTTCTTATATTTGTATAAATGGATTAAAATAAAAGCACATAAAAATCAAAGCAAATGATATTTTAATATTTTTTTTACTTGGAATTATTCAAACTATCATCATTAAATACCATAATTATGGTGTTATTGCTATAATATGTACTTATTCTTAATAAAATAATCAGTCCGCAACTCGTGTGCCGAGTAACATTAGTAAAATTATTAGTAGATAAACTCTGAAGAACAAAAATAAAGTCAAATAGACTCCTTGTCAAATTATTAAACATAACATAAACAAAAGTAACAAAACAATTTAACTTCACTTAAATCAACATAAATTTAATAACGTAAAAAAGCTATGTAAATAATAAGGCATCTAAAGTGCAGTCCTTCTGCAGCGAGATGTGACACAGGGAGATGTTATCCCTCCGACACTGTTCACCGCTGCACTGGAGGATGTCTTCCAAGGTTCTGGACTGGAAAGGGGCTAGCATAAATATTAATGGCGAGTACATAACTCACCTTCGGTTTGTAGTCATGGTTGAGACTTTGGAGGACCTCAGTAGAGCCCCCGAAAGAGTGGGTCTTAAAATGAACACGGAAAAAACGAAGGTCATGTCAAATGCCCATGTAACACCCACTCTCATGAAGATCGGAGACGCTACACTCGAAGTCGTGGACGAGTATGTTTACCTAGGACAAACTGTCTGTCCAGTTAGGTAGGTCCACCTTCGAGAAAGTGGTCAATCGTCGAATCCGACTCGGCTGGGCAGCGTTCGGGAAGCTACGCAATATCTCCTCGTCCCGCATACCGCAGTGTCTCAAGCCGAGAGTTTTTGACCAGTGCGTGTTGCCAGTGATGACATATGGCACTGAAACGTGGTCGCTCACAATGCACCTTATTAGAAGGCTAAAAGTCACCCAAAGGGCAATGGAGAGGGCTATGCTTGGAGTTTCACTGCGTGATCGAATTAGAAATGAGGAGATTTGCAGGAGAACCAAGGTAACCGACATAGCCTGAAGAATTGCCCAACTTAGGTGGCAGTGGGTAGGGCGGGCACATTGCTCGCAGAACAGGTGGCCGATGGGGCCGAAACATTCTGGAGTGGCGACCGTGTACCGGAAGATGTAGCGTTGGAAGGCCTCCCACAAGGTGGACCGACGACCTTGTGAAAGCCACAGGAACCCGTTGAATGAAAGAAACACAGAACCTTTCGAAGTGGAGGTACTTGGGGGAGGAATATGTCCAGCAGTGGACGTCTTTCGGCTAAAATGATGATGATCTAAAGTGCTGTCGTTTAACCTGCTGAGAATTTAGTAGCACATAATTCCTGCTACATGCTCTGATTCGACGCTTGTAGGCGGAATGCACTGAAGATGCTTGTAAGCGGAATGAACGGATTAACGGAACGATCAAGGACGCCTCACACACTTGCTCGACCCACGTCCCGCGTCCCGCTCGCTCTCCCCAGAGCCGATAAACTTGACACTCGCGAGACGCGACGCGCGAACAGCGAACTCGCTCGTTTAGATATTTTTGTTACAATTTCTTATTATTCAAAAAATCCGGATTCGATTTTCAAATCCGGATTTAGAAGTCAAGTAAAAATATGCGGATATCCGGATTTTTCGGATTACGGATAGTCCGGATTGCATTCCCTAGTTGTGATACCAATTTGGACATTGTCATGTTTGTGACAAACAACAATTGTTTTTTACAGCCCAATGTTTTATTTGAAGTTTTTGAGAATACTATTGATTTGTCAGAAAATGAAAAGAGGGTATTGAAACAATTCTGTCAGACTTATGTTTGTTCGTTGAGGAACAAATGGATCTCGTGTAATCGCACGAGACGTACATACATAACAAAGTATGAGACATGGCTGCAAGAGAACATAAAATGGCCTGAGATCATGAAAGGAAAGATGACCCCTTATTTAGTGTCAGTAGAGCAGCAAACCCGTTCCAGTTCTGACTTTGTTTTAAATGAGGGTGCATCAACATCCTACACACCGGAGACGTGCAGTGTTGGAACATCAACATCAGTTGTGAGGCCGAGAAAACCATTTAAAGAGCTAAGCCCGCTACAGAAGAGAAGGAGAGCGGAAGACCTCCTAACGTATAGCACTGAAAGCCTTGCTCATGCAACCGGTTTGAAAGCACATGACAAGAATATAGCAGATATCGTTAAACTAGTCTCGGAGCAAAGAGGCTACAAGGATAAATAAATTGTTAAAGCCCAAGGAAACTGTGCCTATATATTCCGCTGATAAAGCTTTATTTATTTTGACCTCATTGAAGCTTTCGAAGTGGCAGTATATAACATTAAGATCTTGTGCAAAAGAAGAAGGAGTACCATTGTGTCCTTCTTATACTGCCATCCTTGAGGCGAAGAAGGACTGCTGCCCTCCAAAAGTTACCATTGTACATCACGGAAGGAGAGGTAAAAGTAAAGCTAAATTTTGGATAAAACTGTGCAAAGCTTGGAAAATTCCTACGTGTGGAACCTTCGCTGGATGGCAAAGAGTTAACAATTATATGCAAGTATGGCTTTGATGGTGCTTCAGGGCAAAGTTTGTATAAGCAAACTATGGCAGACGAAGACGATTCCAGTATGTTTATGTGTTCTTTTGTGCCTCTGCGCTTAGTTTGTGGCGAAGAAAAGGTATGGGAGAATCCAAAGCCATCTTCCACAATGTTCTGCTGACCAATTTATTTTAAGTTTTCAAACGAAAACAAGTTGAACATCGTGGAAGAACAGGCTCTGATTGAGGCTCAGATTGAAGCAGTATCTAATTATAACTCAACCATAATCACGGTTGTAGAATCCTGTTGATTCCGTACTTATGTTAAACATATCACTTCACTGGCTCACTACCACACCAAGCGCCATCGTATATAGCCTGCTTCACTTTGTCTGTTTCCCGCCATTCCTCGTAACTGACAGATGACATAACATAACTGACAGCAGCTACCCCGCTTGTGTGAATGAGACAGTGTTTACATATCTATTTAATAGATACACTACAACGGTGATTAAATGAGTTAAGTAGTTCTTGGAATGAAATTAAAAAAAAACGTATAGGTACTTATAATCAACATAATTTTTAATTGTTGTCATCATAAAGGTCATAAGCAGGCTAAAAGTAACGATAGTATAAGTAAATCGATCGGCAAGTTCATTTATTCACGTCAAAGATTTGAAAAATCACATATCGAAAACACAAAATTTCAAAAATTTGCTACGTGCAAAGCGGCGCCCAACGGTCCATGAATTGTATGTCATCTTGATGGCCGTGTATGGTACAATAGCTCGTGTGAGCTCCAGCCTATCAGTTCCATTCAGTTTCAAAAAAATGTACATTAACCCCCTTATTCATAAAACTTATCAAACCTATTTTAGTTAAAATGGGGTTTGTCTCTTTCTTACACACAGAAATGACAACGTGACAGATAAAGACAAACGTTCTATAAACCTATTTTAGCTAAAATAGAGATAAAATAGGATTATGAATAAGGAGGTTAGTGTTTTCTCCCATACAAAAAAAAACAAAAAACTTTTTTTTCTCACGCGTGGAGCGACTGATACCATCCATACGTTAATATTACGTAAAGGGAGGTATACTAGACCCATTATAATTTTTGTTTTTTTATTTCCGTACTTTAAGTTTCTATGAGTATGGAGCTCGATTTTCAGACCACTGTGCGGCGGCGAGTTTTGATAGATCTTATCAAAACTCGTCGCCGCGCCGCACCGCCGGCGGCGCGGCGGCGCGGCGGCGCCGTGTGTTCATACAAATCCAAGGGTGACTGATGCAGCGGCGCCGCGGCGGCGGCGATGCCGCTGCAGCTTCGGCATGATGTGTAAACGGCCTCAAGGATTAGGTACTCGTACCTAACATTCATACATAATTATTATGATTTCTATTTATTATAAACACAATCAATAAAAATTAAACTCTTGCTTGTGATAATTTTCATCGCAATTTTCGGATGAATCTGTGATTTCTTTATGCATATTATCAATAAGTCGCGGTCTGTTAATAAATTTAGGTTTTTTTTATTGTTACAATGGCATAGAAAACGTGTAGGTACTTACGCATTAGAAGTAACTTCCGTGTTGATATTTTCGACTTTCTTTCTCCTGTGAAAGATAATTACATTGTAGACGTTTTTTTAGTTATTTATAAAAATATATTTAAAAATTCAAAATACATTTAAATAAAATTAAATCGATTTCGTATCACTGGGAATCGAACCCGGGGACCCTTGAACACGAACCTGCGCGTCGTCTACATAAGCCAATGTAACGATTGCGTACCTCGTCGAAAAAACTGAGCTTATGCGTAATAAGTGCATTTTCTTAAACTACCAAAATTCATAGCGAAAAAAAATATTCAGTAATAATAAAATGCTCTTACTTTTTAATTTCGTTCATATGTTCGGCGTTTGTTTTATATGAACGTTTTGTAGTCCTCCTAAGGGAATGTTTCACTTTATTTCCCATATTTACAAATGATATAATTGATAGCAAATTATTACGCTATTTTAACTTAAAAGTATTTTATATTTACATGAAATAAAAATATTTACAGAAAGAAGATATGCAAATAGTAATAATAAACAATGAATGTATGTAGGTACAAATAAATAATGCGGCAAAAAGAGCGACGCGTCCGTATAGTATCAGGCCTCGGCCGGCATTATTGCTACACGCACGGGGGTTTACCGTTTACGTACACATGCGCACTTATTATGTTCGGAACTATGAATATTATGCTATTTACAATAAAACTATTGTTTGAACTAAAAAAATAAAACACTATTATTTTAGTAGGTATGTTGCTTGTAGAATGATCTGACAAAAAATCAGAATGATTGTATGTATATTAGTATGGTTTCTATTGTAAAAAGAGTTTTTAGAGGTATCTTCATGATTTTTTTCTATCGTACCAAATTAGTTGTATTATGTTTTAGTACGATTTCGTAACCTTGGGAATCGAACCCGGGGACTCTCGAATACAAATCTACACGTCGTCCACATACGTCACTGTGACAGTTGTACGTGAAGTCGAAAATACCGACTGCACTTTCTTAGATGTTTCCAAAATTCATAGTTTTATTGCAAAAATAAAAATATTCAGTTAAAAATAAAATGCTCATACTTTTTACTTTCGTTCATATTATGTTCGGCTTTTGTTTTATATGAACGTTTTGTAGTCCTCCTAACGGAATGTTTCACTATATTTCCCATTTATTTACAAATTATTACCCTATTTTAACTTTGTTAGGTTACGCGGACCACTGCCGGTAGACACAAGTGAAACGCCCGGGAGTTGGGACTCGCCGTACAATAGATGGCGCGCGCCTTGCACCCATACAAAACAAACTTAAAAGTATTTTATATTTACACGAAATAAAAATATTTACGGAAAGAAGATAATGCAAATAATAATAAACAATGAATTTACAAATAAAACTTAACAAAAACATAACAATCTTGACGGAAATAGTGCGGCGAAAAGAGCGACACGTCCGTATAGCATCAGGCCTCGGCCGGCAGTGTCGCTACACGGGCGTTCACGCACACATGCGCACTTTTTATGTTCGGAACTATGAATATTCGATTTACAAAAAAACTATTGTTTTAAATAAAAAAATAAAACACTATCATTTTAGTATGTTACTTGTAGAATAATCTGACAAAAAATCAGAATGATTGTATGTATATTAGTATGGTTTTTATTGTAAAAAGAAAGTTTTTTAGAGATATGTTCACGATTTTTTTCTATCGTACCAAATTAGTTGTATTGTGTTTTCAAAACACTATCTATCTAGCATATATCCTGAAGAATATCATATATTTTTCTGATTTTGTTTACTGTAGGCGATCATATACTTTTATTGTTTCGAAAACTACCGTTTTTTTGCGTTTAGCTCGTGTAAGCCCCTTAACAACGTAAATAACGCAAAATACATATATCCTTAATTAACAAAAATAACAAAATCAAAACTTAACTTTTTCGCGGCTGCGGAAAACCTCAAGCGGCGAAAATCGCTCGTTCCACTAATTATATTTTCGAGCCGTTTGGGGTTGAAACCCTCGGGCCGTGGGGTCCGAGTGCTCATGGTCTTTTTAAGGAAATTTCAAAACGGCTGGTTGACACTTCTCGTGACCCAAGGGCTGGCTTTTACCTTGGCCAAATGCTAAGCATTGCCATACAACGTGGTGCTGCCGCCAGTCTCTTGGGTACATTACCAGTCGACAGCGATGCGGATGAATTTCTCGACGCTATATTTTAGTTTGTCTATACTAATATTATAAAGAGTTAAAAGTTTGTAAGTTTGTATGTAGGGGTAATCTCTGGACCTACCAGTCGGATTTGAAAAATTCTTCTTGCATTTGATAGCCCAATTCTTGAGGAAGGCTATAGGCTATTTAACATCACGCTATGACCCTTAGGAGCCGAGCAAAAAGAAAAAAAGTCAAAAAGAACGTGAAGTGATAGCGCGGGCGGGTGATGCGATACGACGGGGTGGCTCGGCTGAAACAAGAAGTTTCACGCGAACGAAGTCGCGGGCTGAAGCTAGTGTATAATAAACGCAATGAATGTTGTTGATCTGTCAAAATGAAACCCATTGCTTCAGATAGTGTGTTATGATGACCCTGCTGGTCAACCGATCAAGGTTAAGAAACGCTTGCCGAAGTCAGTCTGCGGATAGGTAAACATCCATCTCGTTCGATCTCTCCGTGCTGTGGGAAACCGTTGGTACCGGCTGGCATTTGTATATATCTTTGACCATTGTTATAGTCTTTCAACCAGTCTTTTCAGGGGCTATTGACAACTCCTTCTGCGAAGCAGTAATGCTCGCGAACGAGGAGGCGGAGCGCGTGAGGGAGAGGCAATCTTGGCGCCCTCGCGCCCCTAGTCGCCGCAGGAGACGCCCTGGGCGTCGGGAATCGATAGCCGATTCACGGCCACCGTAGGCGCGGGCTTGCGGACGGCGAGCAATGGGCAGCTCGCCGACCGGTAAGGACCAGGCCCGGGTCGACGGCGCGTTGTGTTCCACGCGCGCCTCAAAGAGATGTCAGCACTAACTGACGGGGTCTACCAGGACCGAAGCCTGCCGGGGTCGCGGGTTGTTCGAAAGAGATACCGTGACCCCTGGCACAGGCAACTGAAGGAACACGGGTGGGTTTTAGTCAGTAAAAGTCTGACACGCCCTCTCGCTCCGCCCAGAGCGGGAGAAGTTATTTGATGATTTCCCACCCAAAAAAAAAAAAAGGGGTATCGACAACGCCGTGGAAGTGCCAAAGTTTTGGGAAAAACAAAATTTAAAATACAATCGTGCCAGTAAAACGAAGAAGAAGAAGAAGGGGTGTCGTGTTACCCAGTAACTGGGTTGTGGAGGTCAGATAGGCAGACGGTCCATGTAACATACTGGTATTCAGCTGCTTACGGTTAGACTGGTGCCAGTGGCGTGCATTGGTTTTCAGAATAGGTAGGCACTAGGCCGGGTCTAGTCTAGACGAACGCGGTCGAATCACTAATCAGAAAAAAAAAAAGTGAGGTCAAGTCAAAAGTGTGGTTATTTGAGTAGGCATGCTTGGGCATGCCTTTAAGGGTGATAAATTGCGAAGGTCGAACGTCATGATATTACGCGTGAGACATACGTATTTTTAATTTTGTCGTATTAACTTGAACGAGTGAAAACCAATGACAATGGGCGAATAGTACGGGAGCCGAGTAGGCCGTCCGGGGACTGCCTACTGCCGCGCGTGTTTGTATGAAGATTAAGTTTTTTGTTAGGTATGATAATTTAGAAATGTAATTGACAGGCTTATGTTGATATATCGAGGTAGGCACTGCTTACATGCCTATATGCAATGCACGCCACTGATGGAAGCCGACCCCCATAGTTGGGAAAAGGCAGGCAGATGATGATGATTATTAGAAGGTTATATATTACGTATTTTTACTGGTAGGTAGGTAATGTCAGTTTTTTTGGCAGTGATCACCACGTTTCTGTGAAACATGACTTTTTTAAATTAATTATTAGAATTCCTGTTATTGAAGATAAAATGTTTATGTTAGAGATTATTGATTTTATCAACTCTATCAATCGGTAGCGTAAAATACAGTGTTCTATACAGAAGGTAGAAGGTCTGCTCGTCACCTACCTAAAGGCTTGCGCACACAGGGGACGGCAGGGCAGAGCATTTTATCTTTACCAAATGAAAATTCATACGTATCTAGTGGTAACAAGATACAAAACTCAAACTCAAACTCAAAGCATTTATTTCAATTAAACCATTACAGGCACTTTTGAATTGTCAAAATTAAGTAGTCGGTCAGTTGGTCAGAAAGTTGAAGCTAGTCGCCCATTCCAAAGCGTAGATCTCTATGGAGAAGAACGGGCAAGAAACTCCATGGACACTCTTTTTAAATCAAGATATTACAAAATCCTGGGTACATTATTCTTGTTGCTTCTATATGTGAGAACAATGTAAAAAAACACAAATGAAGAAACAATACAAGAAATAAGATTAAAAATAAGCCTTGGCAGTTAAGAGATGACCAGTCTCAACCGACGGCGTCCGTTCACGAACATGACGCATGGATCAGCACCATCCAGCTCAACCATTTTGTAGGGAACCGAATGATCCAACACACGCGCCACCATCAGTGAGACATTTAAGTGAGCATGACACATTCTCAACTGCCATGCTCTTTCAAGTCAACATCAAAAAATCATAATAAACGGATCCATGGTTCTTACATTTACAAAATTGAAAAAATGCTTCTAAATGATACAAAACTATAGATTGCAATTTATTTAAGAGATGAATAAAATTTTTAATACCAAACAGGAAAAGGTGTTTAGTATTGCAGCATTAAGCAATTAAAACATGATTGAATAAAATAAAAATAAATATTAAGATCGTAATGTCAGAAACAATGAAAAAGAAAAAGGGAAGCACCTCTTCCAAATATTGAAATTTTAACTAGTGAGCTCAAGTGCCTGTGGAGCAGGACCAGCATTTAGCCAAGCATTTTTATCTGCAATATAATCATCCAACTTATAATATGCTTGTCTACATAGTGTGCGTTTAATGCATGTTTTAAATTTCTTCTCGTTTAGTTGAAGAATATCGAGTGGTATTTTATTATAACATTTTACACAGTAACCCATAAAAGAAGTTTTTACTTTAGACAATCTGAAACGCGGGTGATCTAATTTGTTCCTATTTCTTGTGTTAAAATTATGCCTGTCACTTATCTTACTAAAAAGATGTAGATTTTTTCGAACGTACATAATGTTTTCATATATATATTGACAAGGAACCGTCATGATGTTAATTTTTTTAAACAGTTCCCTTAGAGAATCACGTCTGCTGAGCTTGTATATGGCTCTGACAGCCCTCTTCTGCAGGATGAAGATAGAATCAATATCTGCAGCCCGTCCCCACAACAAAATACCGTAAGACATGATGCTATGAAAGTAACTAAAATAGACCAGTCTCGCGGTATCCACGTCTGTTAACTGGCGGATTTTCCAAACAGCGTAAGCGGCTGAACTTAGCCGCCCTGCAAGAGATGTTAAGTGCGGACCCCACTGCAGCTTTGAGTCAAGCGTAATCCCCAGGAAAACCGTATTTTCGACGAATTCAAGTATTTCCTTATTCAATACAACGTGACATTCACTACTTCTAACATTTGGTAAAGCGAATCTAATGCATTTAGTTTTTTTTTCATTTAATACCAAATTATTTACAGTAAACCAATTATGGACCAAAAGCATAGCGTTATTTACGTCGTCAAGCTCCTGTGCACGTCTGCTTACTTTAAAAATCAGAGATGTGTCATCAGCAAATAACACCATTTGTGATCGGTTTATCAGTAAATGAGGTAAATCATTTATGTATACTAAAAATAGGAATGGCCCCAATATTGAGCCCTGCGGTACACCCATTTTGACTTTCAAACCCGATGAATTCACACCGTTAATTTGAACTTGCTGAAATCTGTCATTTAAATATGATTTCATTAAGCTAAGAGCAAGTTTACCGAGTCCGTAATGCTCAAGTTTCAAGAGCAGTGTATCGTAATTCACGCAATCAAATGCTTTGGATAAGTCGCAGAAAATGCCTATTGCATCTTGTGCCTCTTCGCATGCGTTAAAGATATGTTTTAATAAGGTGACACCGGCGTCGGTTGTACAACGTCCTTTGGTGAAACCATACTGTTGATCGTGTAGGATGTTATTACGATTAAAATGATTGAGCATTTGATTTAACATTACTTTTTCAAAAACTTTACTTAAAACCGGCAAAACCGATACGGGTCTATAATTATTAGTGTCTTTGCTGTCCCCAGATTTGAAAAGTGGAATAACTTTACTGAACTTCATTAAATCCGGGAAAACCCCTTGATCTACACACAAATTAAATATTAAAGCTAAATAGGGTGCAATTGTCTCAATAATGGATTGACAAACTTTAGTAGACATGCCCCACAGATCCTCGGTAATTTTGATCTTAAGTTGCTTAAATGCCTTTATAATGACTGTAGGATTTATATGTTTAAATTTAAATTCCACAGGACAGGCTGAGACATTCGCTCTTAATAATTCAATAGCTAGTGCAGGCGAAGAATTCAAAGTTTCTGTAGTTTTAATTGGGATATTGGTAAAGAAAGTTGCAAATTCCTGAGCGACATCGATGTTATCGCTAATGAGACCGCGGGAAGTGTCCAGTGTGTAATCAGTATTATGTTTTTTGTTCCTGTTCGTTTCATTGTTAATAATTTTCCAAACTGTCTTTATTTTATTGTCTGCTGATTTAACCTTGTTACTAATGAAAGAAGCTTTAGCTACTTTACAGATTCCAATGACTAGATATTGACCCTAAGGCGTCAAAGAGGATATGCCTTCACGGCATTGAAGAGCGCGCTAGAGGATGCTGCGGCGGGATGCGACGGGACACGACGGGAGGTAACGGCATGCTTAAGAAGTGAAAACTTTTTTAGGCGCGTTGGGCATTTGAGATGGGAAAAAACCATTGAATTCGCGCCACTGTTACCGTAAGCGACACCGCTTTGGATGTGTTCGGCTGTCCTCGGGATGTACTCGGTTTTAATGTATTTTCGATATGTCAGTGAGTGATGGCAAAGTATTCTGTTTGTGTTTTGTTTATAATGACGATTCACAAAAAACACACATAATATTGTTCAAGTTTTCACTTCTGTCGGCACTCCCGGAGTGCCACTTTTTTTAGGGAATGGCGTCTCGTATTTGACCTTGAGAGGTCGCGAATATCTAATGGACTAAGCGACTGCACGCTAAGGGGTACGAACCTTGGCTTAGGGCGCCGCTGGGGAGAGGACAGCAAGATGGGTTGCGACCGTATGCGCTGGAGTCCGCTCACATCGCGGAGTGAAGCAGTGCCAGCGGGTGTGCACGCACACCACCACACCACTATCGTGCCCACGCTTGCCGTGGGAAAATCTCCCGCTCTGTAAATTCTCTAAATTATTGGTTCACAACCAGTGGGTTATGCCACCCTTGGGCCTTGGGGGATGTAGAGTGACCTATGGGCGGGCGCGGCTTCTCCAAAAATAAATTAATAATTATATATATTTATTACATAGATAGTGTCCAAATATATAAATAACAGCTGTGTAAAAATCAGATAATATCTTGATAATTCTCGCTACTGACATAAATCAGTTGTCATGGTCTTATGATAAATATATATTTATATCACAAATAGATACCGCGAGCCATACGTCATTGGAAGCACGTTACACTTGAATACTTGAGTAGGTGTGCGCGTGCGCATTGTTTGATACGGTACGGTAACGTGACGGACGGACGCATTTGGGATGCTAGGGTACGTCACGTTACGGACTTACGGAGAATGATTTGAGAAAACGAATAAAAGTCGGACACTTTTAATGCAATGAGAAATACATATAAAAGAAAAGTTTTGACTCACTCAATGACTTACCAACGCGCAGCCCCAACGCTTGGACCTAGAAACCAAAAATTTTGCACAGAAGTTTCCGATGGATTTTTCAAGATTCTCACAGGATTTAAGGCATTTAGGGAATTCGCTGGCAAAATTTTGTTCCCATCTAGCCTGTCCCTTGCTGCCCTCTCCTAGCGACGTCCTAAGCTGAGATCCGTACTCCACAGGAAGTTGCTCTTAGCGTGTAGTTGCTTAGTTTATAAGTGTTAAATGCCATAGCTGGAAGCCCTAATTTATTAAGGTATCCGCAGGATAGCCCGGTTAAACAGCCGACAAGCTCTTAGGTTGACTTGCGAGATGAAAAACACAAAAAAAAACTGGGGACGTGGTAGTCCCTTCCCTACTAAAATAGCCGGCGCCGATTTCCTAAAATGACAGGATATTGTCGTTTGGCCTGTATTTAATCGAACCCTAAATAATTCCCATTTTGATTTCCCATTTTTTTTTATGGACGCTAATCCATACTAATATTATAAATTCGAAAGTAACTCTGTCTGTCGGTCTGTCTTTCTGTCTGTCTGTATGTTACCTTTTCACGCCCAAACCGCTGAACTGATTTAGATGAAATTTGGTATAGAGATAGTTTGAGTCCCGGGAAAGGACATAAGGTACTTTTTATCCCGATATTCCCACGGGATCGAGAGTTATGCGGGTAAAACCGCGGGGCGCAGCTAGTAATATAATAAATGTGCAGCTTTTTGTGAGCTTCACATAATTCCTATTTCAGTGTTCTATAAATACTAAATAGCTAATTTACTGTGACCAACCTGGAAGTAGTGCTCGCCAGCCGGCCGCTGCCGCGGCACCGTCTCTCGGCTTGCGCGCGCGTTTGGTACCTTCCCCAACCCATTTGATCGGGGTGCCTTATCTAAGTTACTGCGACCAACTCGGCTTGCGTGCGGTTGGTCACAATTCAGTGGCATCGTAACTATACCGTTTGGGGCCCGTGGCAAATTCAAGAGATGGGGCCCTCCCTCAATGTAAAGAAGCTCAACCAACGTCATAGTTAGGTAGTTTTTTTTAATTAGCACTTCTCCCGCGACTTCTCCCGCGTACATTTCATAAAGTCAAAATCAAAAAGTCAAAGCATTTATTTCAATTAGGCACATAAAAGGCACTGTTGAACGTCAAAAATTACAATAAAATATAATTGATTCTAGTCGCCCATATTTCTCCTACAAAAACTTTAACACCTGACTGCTTCTGTCCTTATGTTAAGATCCTCCTGTGCTCATGGCCCTCTCGAGCCGGGGGCCTCCTCTGGCTGGGGGCCCGTGGCATTTTGCCCCAATGCCACCCTATAGTTATGCCACTGTCATGATTCGAACCTCATCCAACCCATTTGGTCGGGGTGCCTCATCTTAGTTACAGCAACCAACTTTGAGACAAGGTCAGAAAGATAAAAAAAGGGTGTGTAATGTTTGGTATAATAACAAATGCACTAATTTCACTTGAAATAACGTTCATATAATATAATTTTCATATGCTATAATATCAAATAACCTAAACTCATATGACCTAATGTTTTACATCATATAATTTTCCTTTAATATGATAACATTACACACATACCACATACCGCAGTGTCTCAAGACGAAAGTCTTTGACCAGTGCGTGTTGCCAGTGATGACATATGGCACTGAAACGTGGTCGCTCACAATGGGCCTTATTAGAAGGCTGAAAGTCACCCAAAGGGCAATGGAGAGGGCTATGCTTGGAGTTTCCCTGCGGGATCGAATCAGAAATGAAGAGATCCGCAGGAGAACCAAGGTAACCGACATAGCCCGAAGAATTGCCAAACTTAAGTGGCAGTGGGCAGGGCACATTGCTCGCAGAACAGATGGCCGATGGGGCCGAAAGGTTCTGGAGTGGCGACCGCGTACCGGAAGGCGTAGCGTTGGAAGGCCTCCCACAAGGTGGACCGACGACCTTGTGAAGGCCGCAGGAACTCGTTGGATGCGAGAAGCACAAAACCGGTCGAAGTGGAGGTGCTTGGGGGAGGCCTATGTCCAGCAGTGGACGTCTTTCGGCTGAAATGATGATGATGATGATGATGATGATAACATTTAGTATAACGTTCATTTTATATAATTTTCAATATATATAATATTTTTTTTATATAACTTTCGTTTGTCCTAATGTCCTTTTGACCTAATTTGCATGTTTAATGGTCACAGTTCTAACCTAACTCAAATGGCACCAAAACCAAACCTTAAAATATTCTTTGCATCGTCGAGGGTGGGCTTCGGGGCTCCTACTTCTGGTGGTTTATAAAAAATTAACCACGAAGGGGATGGCGGAGTCTATTCACTCGCTCACACGACCCCGCCATCCCCTTCTAACCTAACCTGTCCGAGTCGGGGTGCCCTAAAGTCCAGATTGCATCCAGTTTCTCCTGGTAACAATAGTTGAGGGTGGCAGGTGTATAGGGTATAAAGCGAAGAAAAAAAAAACTTAAATTATATTAAAAGTTACTAAGAGATTATGAATATTATAGTAAATGAAAAATATACTAAATAAATATTATGTCAAATGAGCATTATAGGAAAAGTTCATTATATCATAAGAAATTAGGTAAAATGAAATTATATCAACAATTCATTAGCTCAACCAATCATTATATTAAACAAAATTATAGTAACTAAAATTAGGTCAGGTGAACGTTAGATTTTTTATTATTATATCAACCGATACACACCCGATAAAAAAGGCTTGTTAAAAAAAAGCGTACATCTTCAGGAAGTCAGAGAGTCTTAGAGTATCAATCAATTATTTCCCTTATCGTTTTTCGCGCATGTTCATGTTGTTTTCCGGCCCTTAGTACAATGTGGCTTTAATGCATTCAGGGTGTTGATGGGGTTGACCCGGTACTGTAGCGCATCAGGGATGTTCGCTGAAGCTCGCGTGGACTGTTTTTATACCGTGATGCGGAAGCGGTGCGCATCCTTTGTCCGTAGTGTGCGGGGCAGCGCCAACAGCATCCTGTCTATGATAGCGAGCAGGCTTGATTATGCGTTTGTGAACCACTGCTGCAGGGTTTCGGGTTTGTTGCTCGAAATAAAATTATTATTATTATTGGTATAAGAGACTGACTGGATAATTTGCTCACAACGCCATGACCTATTCTCGAATGCTTCTTCGCTTCTCTATAAATACCATTCAGTCAAAACTATCATCGATTGAAATTACAAAAACAGCACAGCAGTTTCGGTGATAAGTCTTGCCAAACAAACTTGTGTGATTCGCGATATTTTTTTGTTGCAATGATAAGTAAAGAAATAGATTATAAATAGATATCGGTATTGCGTGGTACGTGATGGTATGGTGCGGGTGTCCATTGTTGTTACGATACGGTATCTTGTTTGACGGATGCTGTTACTGACTGATGATCTTTATCTATACATTACATACAAATTAATTCTTTTCACCCATAAGGTCACACACGTATCAAATCGGAAAGGGATCGCCATCGTATCGCCTTTCGCCTCGCCATCAAATAGGCGTCAACCTAACGTAAGCACGTAACCAAAGCGGATCAGAAGCTCCGATATGTCGACCCGGCTACGGCTAGGCGACGCCGCACTTACGGCTCGCCGATCGAGGGAGGGGTGAGAGGGGCAAGGGTGGATGAAGAGATGTAAGCTCGGGTACGGAGAGACGTAAGCGTGAGGATGACGAGCCGTAAGCGCGGGGACGACAAGCCGTAACGCACCGCACCGCGGTTCGTGAGCTTGTCCCGAGGCAAGGTCATTACGTTACGATTCCGATTAGTGTGCTTTGCAGTAGGGAGTTTCATACAAAGAATACTGAACGGCTCGAGTTGATGCGGTGCCGATCCCTTTCCGGTTTGATACGTGTGCCATGACCTATATTAGGAACCCTATTGAAAATGGCTCTTTTATTCAAAGTACTTTTTTTATACGATCAAATGAGCATTATGAGTCGTGCACTTTTGGATTTTCAAATTTTTTAAAATAACAATCCGTTCCATCACTAAAAAAACCGGCCAAGTGCGAGTCGGACTCGCCCATGAAGGGTTCCGTAGCAGCAAGTAACATAATATAAAAGTTCTTGTAGTTCGTTGTAACTTTGTGAAAGGTAAATTGCGGTTTTCGATTTATGACGTATTAAAAAAAAACTACTTACTAGATCTCGTTTAAACCAATTTTCGGTGGAAGTTTACATTGTAATGTACATTATATATATTTTTTTAATTTTATCATTCTCTTATTTTAGAAGTTAGAGGGGGGGGGGGACACACATTTTACCACTTTGGAAGTGTCTCTCGCGCAAACTATTCAGTTCAGAAAAAAATGATATTAGAAACCTCAATATCATTTTTGAAGACCTATCCATAGATACCCCACACGTACAGGTTTGATGAAAAAAAATTTTTGGAGTTTCAGTTGTAAGTATGGGGAACCCCAAAATTTATTGTTTTTTTTCTATTTTTGTGTGAAAATCTTACTGCGGTTTACAGAATACATCTACTTACCAAGTTTCAACAGTATAGTTCTTATAGTTTCGGAAAAAAGTGGCTGTGACATACGGACGGACGGACAGACAGACATGACGAATCCATAAGGGTTCCGTTTTTTGCCATTTGGCTACGGACCCTTAAAAAACTGATGTCAATCGGAAAGCTGCCATGCTTAAATGAAAATGGACTGGACACATCTGCCACATGCCAGACGATCAATGGGACAAACTTTCGACCCAGCGGGTGACAGACTTGTCAGTGGTAATGACCCAAAAGCAACCTTATTGTGACGGGAATAGAGCTCACTATGATATTGAAAGTGATGCAAATTTAGAGATAAAATTATTGTGACATCACTGTAGGTAGTAGTAGTGGCCCTTGTGAAAGAGTGCCACATTTTGCTAATGGACTTAACAAAGTAGTAACGGCCCCTAAGTACCGATTTTTTTTCGAACCCAGGTGGGCGCTTTACTTCGTGTATTTAATTTTATCATCAACTAGCTGCGCCCCGTGGTTTCACCCGCATAAGTGTCGATCACGTGGGAATATCGGGATAAAAAAATCCTATGTGTTAATCCCGGTTATAAAATATCTTTGTGACAAATTTCATCGAAATCCGTTTTGCCGTTTGTGCGTAAAGAAGTAACAAACATACAAACACACTCACAAACTTTCGCCTTTATAATATTAGTGTGACGCTCTCAAAACGGTGTAGGCTCTCAAAACATCGTGAGGCAATCGGCATGTCCTACAACCAAAAATTCGAAGACATTTGACATCTACCAACCCGCACTGGGCCCGCGTAGTGGATTATGGCCCACTCCCTCTCATAGAGATGAGGCCTGTGTCCCAGCAGAGGGAACAGTTTAGGCTGATTATGCTGTTATGCTCCTTACAAAAACAAACGAATGAAAAGCAACTACAATGTGACATCGACGCATATTTTGACATTATATTGTCAGTTTTTCGGTTTTTTTTAGTTTTTTTTTTATCTCGTTGGTAATCCTTAAATAAATAAATAAACACTAGCTTTTGCCCGCGGCATCACTCGCGTTAATTTAGAACTTAATAATCAATTCGGGTTGTAATAATTCAATCATGATTCGAAAGACACGTGGCGCCATCTATTATCATAATAACGTTATTGTTGTTTTCCTCGGGAACAGCACTTTTTTTCGGGATGAAAGGTACCCTATGTCCGTTTCTGTACACCTGACAAGTGACGACGTATATGCAAAATTTCAGGATGATCGGTTCAGTGGTTTAGCCGTGAAAAGGTAACAAACAAACATAAAAACTTACTTTCGTATGTATAATATTTTTAGGATATTTTGTTAGGATATAGTTAGAATTTTTATGCTGATGGCTGGTCTCGGTATTAGGCATCTATGTACACTTTTACATTTGCGCGTGTCCCAGGCATGATCACCCAACTAATTTGAGTTTCGGAGTCGACAGAGAATAACTCGGCAAGATCTTTATTTTTAGTTAACCTTTGTTCCCCATTGCTGAGTGAAAGTTTTCCCATACATTTCCAATTTCGTGTTTTGTATGACTATGGTCTAAACCACCATAAATATAGAAATCACAAAACAATAAGGTCATAATTCAAAACAAAACCAAATTATGCATCCATAACCAAACCAACAAATCATGTGTTGATGTATGTCATGTCAAATCAATTAACATAAATTATGGATCATCTGTTTTCAATGGAAACAAACACACACACACACATAGATCTCACTGATATATTTACATGAAAATTTACCTCCTAATATCTGCTATAGTTGTCATCCTTATCTCGACACGATAAGGTTGGTTTTCGATTATTTCTGTGTGTTTATACGTTAGTTATAGGAGCACTCTTGGATTTGACGTTTAAATTACAAACAGTCACGTGGGAAACTTGTTATAGTGAACACATTTCTTGTTTGAATAATGTAAGTAAAATATAATAATACGCTAATATAATACGCAGGATCAGGATTGATAATACGCGGGCTTTTTTTGTAAAATACAAAGTTATTTGTAACTCTATGTGTTGTGTTTATTTGTTTTATCGAAACAGGAAGTTATTTTTTTATTTAAAAGTTGTGAAGTATGTTGTTTTTATAAATATTTCTAAGCGATAGGTACTTAAAAACACTGACTCATTTGTTTACAAATATGTATGTACCAAAAGCTTATAACATTTGTGAGTAAAAGGAATGAAAATAAAAATTCGAACTATTTATACAAAAATTAAAAACAGTACTCTAAGTAGCATTAAACTTATTCAAATTACCCGATGTTATTGGTCTAGTTTGAATCTGTACTTATTGCATCGGTGTGTTGGACTCATAAGAAACGGTAAAACTGTACATTACATAGACGTTGTACATACGTCAGCACATCAACCTACTACAATCTGTCAAATTTCTTTAATAGATTTTCAACTTTATGACTAAAGCATAAGGTTCAAAGTTGATTGGGAAAATGTGACAGTTTGGTGTAGGTTGATGTGCTGGCGTCTGTACATCATTATTGGAACGTTGTCAGTCATAAAATATACCAGCATCCTAACTGCATAACACTATAAAACACAATGTGAATCATTTTGAAGGATGTTGCTAATCCATTGCTTTATATGTTCGAAAAAATTGTCAGCTCAACAACGTAAATAACGCAATGAATGTTGTTGAACTGTCAAAATGAAATGTTAGTGTGTTACGCAGATTGGGAATGTTTCAATTCAATTTCAATGTTTCTTGGCGTCTTTAGCACTTTCTCAGTCTCTGAGTGCCCCAGTCAGATTGTTGCCTTTCCTAGGATGAAGGTAGGGAGGAGGGGGGCACTTCCTATATCTTTTTGTGGTAATCTTATTTATGTACAGACGTCAGCACATCAATTTCAACTTTATCGCTAAAGCATTAGGTTCAAAGTTGATTGGGAAAATTTTACAGACTCGGGTAGAATGATGTGCTGGCGTCTGTACACGCATATAAATTGACAAGAAGAAAAAAACAGAAAAATACGTAAAGATGATGCTTATTTCTAAAGAAATTTCTTCCAACATACCTGCGATAGCAGAGTATATAAAAAAAGATATAGACAACGTGTAAAAAATCGAGAAGGGGAAAACAAAATACATACAAAAAAAAAACAAATCACTTATTTAAATAAAACATATCTATACTTACTAATCTACAGGATGTCCCAGGAAACCTGTACCAGCGAAGGTCTGTGGTCAGGGGACACTATAATACCCATCGATTGGACCCCATGTATGTTCCGCGATATTTTGTAGTTTTCGAGAAATTATAAATTTCTCTTCAACAGAAATTTTAACCTTGTGATCAAATTCTGAGCTACTAGTACTTAGAATTTGGGTGTTTTGTGTTTTTTACAACATATGAATCCACATTCTAGCCATAATACTGACAAAAAAAATCTCAAAGAAACACCACTCAAAAAAAGTTATGACTAAAACCGCCTACACTAAAAAAATATAGAAAAAAACAAAAAAATAGAATTTCTCGGAAATTACAAAATATCGCGGAACATACATGGGGTTCAATCGATATGGGTATTAGTATCCCCTGACCACAGACCTTCTCTGGTACAGGTTTCCTGGGACACCCTGTATATCTTATATCTTTCTCTTATCATAAACTAATAACACTTACACAACTGTAGAGTTTGTTTGTTTGAACACGCTAATCTGGAACTTCGGCATGATAATCGCTCCCCGACTTACCGCGTCGTATCGCATCGTGTGCCCGCGCTATTACTTCGTTTTGGCTTAGCGTTTTTTTTTAAGGTGAATGCGCAGTGGTAGACCGCGAAATTTAAATTTTCTTACGTTTTTTGCAATTTGCAGGCAGTGTCAGGTTGTATCATGATCAAAATATGATTTGCGACTATAATAGACATGTATTTACAGAATTATAGTCATTAGAATGATTAATATATCTCTTTAAGTTACATTTCTACCATATACACTTTTCCGTACGAGATTTGTTCTTAACGGTAGAAATCTAACTTAGAATGATTCTAATTATTATAATTCTGTAAATACGTACCTGTTATAGTCGCGAATCATATTTTAATCAAGATACAACCTGACACTGACCTGAAAATTGCAAAAAACGTAAGAAAAATTGAATTTCGCGGGCTACAATTACGCATTCACCATAATTTCTTCGGTTTGATTTGCTCCTAAGGGTATGATGTTAAGTAGCCAAAAACCTTTCTCAAAAATTCGGCAATAAAATGCAAAAACATTTTTTCTGGCGTAACACTATTAGTTACAATCTGCATAATTTTGAAGGATATTGCTAAACCATTGCTTCACATGTTCAACAAAAATAAAACAACCGACTTCAAAAAAAAACACTACAAAATGATAAATAACTTTAATTTCGGAAGTCGGTGTTGTTGGTTCTGCATTTTCGTTTTTTGACACCGTCTTCCGAAATTAAAGTTAAATAGGTATCACTTTGTAGTGGTTTTTTTGAAGTCGGTTGTTTTTTTAACCGACTTCAAAAAAGGAGGTTCTTATAAAAAAGTTTTTACTTTTCACTTTTTAGTTGTACCTATCCCACAAAAATTCAATTACCACTAGTGCGAAGACACCGAAAAAAAAAAATCAAAATTCGCAAAGAAATGCCGGAGATGCACATTTATGCATATAGCTTCGTACCTACATAAGAATAATTACCTAATGCAATACTAAAACCTTCCTGAAAGTATGTAGATCACATTAATAAAAGAATTATCAAAATTGGTTCATTAGTTTTTGAGAAAATCGCGGACATACAAACATACATACATACGGGTCGAATACAGAACCTCCTTTTTTGAAGACGGTTAATTAATAAAAAAAAAGACGGGTTGCACTCCGGGAGTGCCGGCAGAAGTGAAAACTTGAATATTAACGTTGGAATAAATCAATTATTAATTGAATTAATATAACTCATTTTTTTTCACTATTTCTGCGTCCCTTTTTTCATTAATAGATGCACTTTGTTCAATTTCCATATTTTAAACACTTTATATACACGAATAATAATATATAAATAATAGACCGAAGGATAGCTATTACCTGGAAGAAATACTGGGCTCATAAAGAGATTTTCAAATCACAACTTCCGATCACATTGAAAAAGACAGTACTAGACTCTGCTATTTTGCCATGTCTCACTTATGGTTGCCAGACTTGGATATATGATAACAAGACGAGAAACAAGATCCAAACCACACAAAGATCTATGGAGAGAAGCTGCCTAAGTATTAAAGTAAGCGATAGAGTAAGAAACACAGACATTCGCAACAAAACTAAAGTCACAGATGCTCTCACTTTTTCGCTAAGTCTGAAATGGAGGTGGGCAGGCCATGTTGCAAGGTATTCTGATGACCGTTGGACAATCAGGACAACTAAATGGGAAGGCCCACGAGCAACGAGGTACCAGGAACAGAGGCCGGCCGTGCGCCCGATGGCAGGACGAGATTATTGCGAACGCTGGGCGAGACTGGCTAGCCACCGCGTCAGATAGAGAAAAGTGGAGTTCTTTGGAGGAGGCTTTTACCCGAAGGGGGTCCGCACACTAATATTATTTTATTTTTTTAATCACAATTATTTTATTTTAACTGAAATTAATCAATTAATTTATCTAAATGCATGATTTAATCTTAATTCAATAATTTTTAAGTACTTAAGTTATTTGATATCAGGATGAAATTTAATTTTTGAATGTATTTATATTTAACGTTATTTGTAATTTTTATTGTTTTTGAATTGTGTGGAATGAATAAAGCTTTATTATTATTTTTTTATGACTTTACATATCTCGGGACCATGGGGTCCCGGTCCTTTGGAAGGCGTACGAGGGGCCGAAGCCAACCCGCAGAGGCCCCTTAGGAAATTTTAATGAAATGTGGCACCAACCGACGATTCTCTCTGTATGCACTATGCAAGTGCACCCAAGGACAACCCCCGGTTGGTGTAGGACTATTGCCGGATATGGAAAAATGAAATGTTGGGCTATGGGTTTGCGTGGCTAAAGTGGACTGGTTACCAAGAACTATGGAAGAACTATGACCCCTGCCTAATCAATGTGTTATATACATATACACGGATAAAATAGCAGGGGGTGACTTGCACACTCAATAATGGGCCCCCGGGAACGGTCGCTAGCACATAGTGACGTAGCGACAAGGGGGCAACATGTCCTGAAGTGCTTATGAGGAGTGGAGAGGTATTCCACGGCTATCAGGACAATCCCGGAAGTACGGTCAAGATCCCTACCAGCATCTTACTGGAATACTTCCTTCCTCCGAGCACGTTTGCTCTTGCGAATCTCCACTCAAGCCGGCCAATAAAGGCAAGAATGAGGTGGGAGCTCTGTTCCTCGTCATTTTTCACTCCAGCCGGCCAATAAAGGCAAGCCAGAGGTGAGGAACAAGACTTCTCCCGGGAGATAGGGTCCGTGGGGTCGCTACTGCCCAACAGCTCGCCACATACTGCCCTGCGGGTTTCTGTATCTCTCTTGGTCTGGCTCCTCACCCTAGACCTGTTCCGGCAAAGTAAACTCTTCCGTCACAGGCTTAGAGTTCGGAGCGCGCAAGCCCCACCACGACGTCAACGTAGAGATACGGCGATGGGGTTATTATTATTTTTGGTAAACAAATGTTTCTTAGCTCTTTGGCTAGTTTACTACATTAACAGGTTATTATTATTATATTATTATTATATACACGAATGTTACGAATACGCAGCAGTGTGTCCACGTCCACTTCCACTTCCACTTCCACTTTGACTTTGACTTTGACTTTGCCTTTGTCTTAGACTTCGACTTCGACTTTGACTTTGACTTCGACTTCGACTTCGACTTTGACTTCGACTTTGACTTTGACTTCGACTTTGACTTTGACTTCGATCCCGACTCCAACTTCGACTTCGACTCCGACTTCGACTTCGACTTCGACTTCCACTTCCACTTCCACTTCCACTTCCACTCCATCCATCCATCCATCCATCCATCCATCCATCCATCCATTGTCGTCACTAAACTTGGTTCACTTCGGTTGGCGCCGCCGTAGAAAGAGAGGGGGGGGAGGAAATCTCTCCTGACGGTCACGTGTCCTGACGCGATGCCCTGACGCGAATTTAACATTTTTTACCCATTACAAAAAGTGTTCAACGCCGCTAAAGAAGTTTTCACTTCAAAAATTGTCTGTCACGTATAAACGCAATGGATGTTGCCGAAATGTCAAAATGAAAGCCATTGCTACCGTTATAATGTTACGCAATTACTCCCGCTGGACCCACAGCCGCGCTTGCGCACACTAGACCAACGAGCTAGTCTAATCGAGGCACTGACCTATATTATACAACTTGTTTAATAGAGGTCAGTGATTCGAGGTCTGACTTCAGAATTTTTTCCTTTTAACAGATGCCGTGGCAACGACCAGCTAATGTACCTATTGGGCAGGTGTGGAGCCGGTTCCAAGGAAGAGAGAGAAATGGAAAGCCAGCACTAATGTAAGGTCTCAAATATTTTAGACTAATGAACGGTTTCGGAATTGAGAAAGCGAAGTTGAGAACTTGCCAAAATCTGTTACTTATAGCATTATACCTCCGTTATATGTATGTGGAACTCATTGTGCAAAATGTCATGCTTGCAGACTCAGTTGTTTAGGTTGTGCGTTTTCTATCAGTTAATAAAAACGTAGGTTTAAGGTCATAGCACACATATCAACTCGGAAAGGGATCGTCACCGTATCGCCTTTCGCCTCGCCGTCAAACAGGCGTCAACTTAACGAAAGTAACCAAAGCGGATCAGCAGCTCCTATACGTCGACTCGGCTACGGCTAGGCGACCGCTGGTTGATGGTGTTGTAGACAGGCCGCGCGAGGGGTGAGAGGGGCAAGGGAGGACGAACGTAAGCTCGAGTACGGAGAGACGTAAGCACGGGGACGACGAGCCGTAAGCGCGGGAGCTGCAAGTTAACCACGCACCGCACCGCGGTTCGTGAGCTTGTCCCGAGGCGAGGCGATTACGTTGCGATTCCGATTAGTGTGCGTTGCATACAAAGAATACTGAATGGCTCGAGTTGATACGGTGACGATCCCTTTCCGAGTTGATATGTGTGCTATTTAATGGACCTTCGAAATAGACAAGAAAGCATTTGAAGAACAGTGTTCTTTTGTTTTTCAGGTACCAAATTAGAGACATGGATGAGAGCACAAGAAAAGTTTGTCTAGATATGATGGAGGAAACGTTTTTAAGAGACGAACCGCTTTGTGAAATTTTAAGTAAGTGAGTAAAGATTAAAGTTACGCGGTGTCCTACGTGAGCGACGAATACGACGCGACGCGACGCTGCGAACGCGACGAACGCGATCAACTCAACGGTATACCCTGCTTGCGGCCTATGTGACAGTCTGCGGCGAGACGCGACGTAACGCGTACTTGTTTTGAGAGCGACCAGACGCGACACCACGAACTACATATGAACTTTCCGTCTGTTCCAGTTGTCCCCCATTCGGAACTGAATAAAAATAATTAAAATGTATTCCGGTTGTCCCCATTGACGGTTTCCTGTTAAAATTGTACTGTACTTCTCCATGATTCGAGAAGTAATGGCCAAAATCACGTAGGACATTTGTCGCGTGTAGCATCGCGTCGCATTACGTCGCGTCGTGTTGCGTCGCGTCGCGTCGTACCTATTCGTCGCTCACGCAGGACACCGCGTTAGTGCGAGTCCACACGGCGCGTTGCGTCAGCGTTGCGTCGACGCAGCGCTGCCGTTGCGTTGTTTTACATACAAATAACCAAGGTGTTCACACGGCGCGCTGCGTCGTCGCAACGCACACATGACGGACAGCAGCCCCCGAGACGAAGCGGGAGGGGGTGTACTCATTGCGGCGACGGAGAGGCAGCGCTCAGTTGCTTGTGCGTCTTTTCCGATCCATGCTTTCCTATAGACTGACTGCGATGTTTTTACAAAAATGCTTGCCGCAACTGTGCGTCACCGCTGCGTCGACCGAACGTTAAGACTGCGTCGTAGTAACGCTGCGACGACGCAGCGCCTGTGTGGCCGGCTATGCGTCAAAATATTTGCGTTGCGACGACGCAACGCGCCGTGTGGACTGGCTCTTAGTCTAGGTACAGACGCCAGCGCATCAAGCTACCCGAAACAGTCAAATTTTCCAAATCAACTTTGAACCTTATGTTTTAGGGATAAAGTTGAAAATCTATTAAAGAAATTTGATAGATTGTAGTAGCTTGATGTGCTGGCGTCTGTACCATTGCCTTTGTCTGGGGAGCTGGTGCAGCATACGCTGGCCGAATATATCAGGTGGGGCGAGCCGCGCGTGGTTGTGTTTTGGAAGTAGGGAGCGACTTGTCAACGTCGACCGTAGTTCGTTCAATAGTCCTGGTACGCGGTTGTATCCTTCTGCGAAACAGTTATCTCGCAGAAGCAAGCTACAGAAAGGGAAAAGGGATTGTACGTTGATTGTACATTTACCCATGTCTTATCTATGTTTTCTTTCCTTTTTAGGGTTCCGTAGCCAAACAAAAAACGGAACCCTTATGGATTCGTCATGTCTGTCTGTCTGTCTGTCCGTCCGTCCGTATGTCACAGCCACTTTTTTCCGAAACTATAAGATCTATACTGTTGAAACTTGGTAAGTAGATGTATTCTGTGAACCGCAGTAAGATTTTCACACAAAAATAGAAAAAAAAACAATAAATTTTGGGGTTCCCCATACTTACAACTGAAACTACAAAAATTTTTTTTCATCAAACCTGTACGTGTGGGGTATCTATGGATAGGTCTTCAAAAATGATATTGAGGTTTCTAATATCATTTTTTTCTGAACTGAATAGTTTGCGCGAGAGACACTTCCAAAGTGGTAAAATGTGTGTCCCCCCCCCTCTAACTTCTAAAATAAGAGAATGATAAAATTAAAAAAATATATATAATGTACATTACCATGTAAACTTCCACCGAAAATTGGTTTGAACGAGATCTAGTAAGTAGTTTTTTTTTAATACGTCATAAATCGAAAACCGCAATTTACCTTTCACAAAGTTACAACGAACTACAAGAACTTTTATAATATGTTACTTGCTGCTACGGAACCCTTCATGGGCGAGTCCGACTCGCACTTGGCCGGTTTTTTGTAAAACATATTGTACAATTGTTTGATAGTTTGTCTTCCTAAATAAATAAAATAAAAATAAAATAAGGGGATCACGAGTGCTCTCCCGTGCCCGCAACATTCTTACTGGGCGTCGGCGGAGGGCGAACAACGCCCTCTTCCAGCCTCTAACCGAGTCCAGGGGTGATGGACTCGGGAACATCCATCACTCCCCATTCCACAGGACCCGAGATGGCTTTGAGAGGCGCGCGTATTGTTCCACGCGCGCCTCTCTTTAGTCGTAGGGGGGGGGGGGGGGGGGGGAGTTAGACACTTCACTTCCCCTATGGAACGGGGCTGGTCCCGGTCCCCCGGGGCAGTGGAAGCCGCGTTCGCATCCGTAGCCCCGGTCGCAGGTGTACGAGGGAACAGCGGGGTGGTTTTAGTCAGTAAGTCTGACAGACCCCTCTGGCGAGCCTAGAGCGGAGGACATCCATTACAAACCGACAAAAAAAGGTACCATTAGGTACCTTATTGTGGAGGAATGCATCGGAAAATTGCACTTCAGGGGCATAGCTACCGCAGTATCATAGATAAAAGATGTACAAAGATTCGAAAAAGATTTTCCAAGACCTTAAATTCTTATTGTTAATGAAATATCAAGTTGCATGACTTATCACACGAGGTTGTCGACATGTGGGACGTTAACTCGGCAATCGTCGTCTGCCTAGCCTTTTCCCAACTATGTTGGGGTCGGCTTCCAGTCTAACCGGATGCAGCTGAATACCAGTATTTTACATGGAGCGACTGCCTATCTGACCTACACAACCCAGTTAGGTATTGGGTAATACGATTTAACCCTTGGAAAGACTGGTTGTCAGACTTTCGAGCTTCTAACGACCCGTAACGACTGTCAAAGATCCACGAATGACAGCCGGGACCAACGGCTTAACCTGCTTTCTAGGGCACGGATGGGTATCGATATGTAAATATGGTCACCCATCCACAAACCAACCGCGGCAAGCGTAGCTTAACTTGATCGATTGACCTGTGCGGCTGTTATTATATAGCCACGGGCCCCAATTGTAAGGATAAACGTAACAGTAAATGGCTTAATAGCGGAGAGCCTCCACCAGCTCCTCAGGAGGCTCTCATTGCGCGGCTGGGTCAAGGACTTGATTCAGAAAGCAGTACTCCAGGGCACGGCACGCATAGTGAGCAGGTTCCTCTCTAGAGGCATGACCATCGGCAACTTGGACCCTGTTCCTGGTGCCGATGGGATGAAACATATTTAATTATGTAAATAATATGTACCAAACTGAAATAAAGACGGAATACCTAATGAAAATATGAAAATGAACGTAAATTGTTTATGGTTTACAACGGCTTGAGAATTACATACATAAATAAAAAAATAGGAACAAGAGGATCTTGGATTTATTTAGTAAAATTTCACAAAAAATCTAACCTATCCGAGTCAGGGTTCTCTAATTTTGTAGCTCGCTTCGCTCGCTCTTACGTTCTCATAGTAGAATTGCAACGAAAACTTAACCTACCCCGGTCCAGAATGCTCCAATTTTCGAGTTCGCTTCGCTCGCTCTCAATGAAAACTTAACGCGTAGCCGAATCATGCGCTAATAATCTTCTTCTCCCATTCCAGAAATAACTGAAGACCCAGTATCCTTATCAACTATCAGATCGAATTGGGAAAAATGCGTTTCGATGAACACGAGTCTTGCCTGCTTCACCGAGGTGGATGGCCAGCCCAACGACCTGGTGGGATTCAACGTAGTCCTCGTCAAAAGCAAGGACGATGAGGAAGAGAATTTTGATAATGTGAGTGTAGAATTAGCACCCTCAGTTAGATCTGGATGCGGAAGGCGGAAGACAGGGTGTTTTGGCGTAGCCTGGGAGAGGCCTATGTCCAGCAGTGCGAGTGTATGTAATTACCAGTTTCCACGTTTATAACTAAATATTTACATAACATAAGCTAACATATCAGTCCTCGATATGACTTTAAACTGTCGTGCATTTAGTATTGAACTAAATGTAGAACGCCACCTGTAGGCTATAGGATAAATACACCCAAATAGGCTGGGATGGAACAGTCGATATTAGTGCAGGATATTAACTCAGGGCGGCGGCTGATGAACATCTAGCACGTCAAAGGCGGCGCCCACGGATCCAGTCAGGCGGTCCACTGTACTGTAATTTGTCTAAGCCTCTACTCTCTCATGAGAGAGTAGGGAGGCCTTTGCCCTGCAGTAGGACGTCACAGGCTAATAATAATAATAAATAAGCTAACACATAAACTATAATAATATGTACATTTATATGAAAAAATAAACAAAATAATCATAGGGCATAAAAGAATTCGTCCGCATCGCTGTCAACAGGAAGAGTGCCCAAAAGGCTGGCAGCATTGCCACGTTGTATGGCAATACTAATTCTTTGGCCAAGAAATAGACCAGCCCTCAGCCCTTCGTTTCTAACTTCAAAAATTACGAAATTCCACTTAAACTTTCTTCCCCTAGTAGATTACGGCCCACTCCCTCTCGAAGAGAGGAGGCCTGTGTTTCAGTAGTCGGAACATTAGGTATAAGCTGATAATGTTATGTATGTAAAGATGCAGAAGTATGCATTTTCCATTCATGAGGCTCGTTGTTGTCATTATAATATTTTCATTATTATCTAATCACACTCCGATTCCGTTGGAGGTAAGTTCTGGGTCTGATTATAATTACGTTATGATTTGATATCAGTACTCAACTTGCCACTATCCAAAACAATAATCTTCTTCATGACAACATGTTTAATATTCCCTGAAGATGAAGACAGACGTACCTACACCCAAAAAGCCAGTAGTAGGTATGAGAGAGAGAGGTCTCTCCATATGTTTTAAAATATTAATAAAGTTACTCCTCATAAAATCAGCTATCTACCAGTGAATGTCCCGTCAAAATCAGTCCAGCCGTTTCGGAGATTAACCGGAACAAACAGACAGACAGATCGACAGACAAGCAGACAAACAATTTTAAATTGTTAAGTACTTTGTTATAAGTACCGTATTCATATGCATTTAGTAAATTAAACCCGTCAGCCTTCAAAGGAAGAGTGAACAGGCATTTTCTTGGCACGCTCGTTCCATCATAGACCTCATCCATCGCTTTCCATCAGGCGTGATTGAGGTCAAGAGCAGGCCTATACAGAGTCGGACTCGCGCACCGAGGGTTCCGTACAAATTAGTAGGTATGCAACTTTACGGTTTCCGGATTTTTTCCTTTACTTGTGCTACATGACATTGCTACTTGCCAAATTTCATGATTTTAGGTCAACGGGAAGTACCCTATAGGTTTTGATTCCCTTGCGGGTGTCAAAATATGCGGCATAAACGGAACATAAACGCCCGTATCTTTTTCTGATTGCGTTGACTTAAGTTATATTATGTTTAATTATATTTTGTGAGGAACAGGGTGTAAAGTTCATTTAACCTCCATAGAAAAGGGAGAATCCTCCATCCAGAAGGGGGTGGTCGTGTCTGGTGGGCAACTGCCATACGATTGATGTCGGGACGTTGTATATATGCTAGTTGCGCGATAAACTCTGCTTGCGCGATACAGGATTTTGCGTGACGTCAGTATGATGCGAAGTTCACATGTGGCCGTGTAGATGCCGCTACAGGGTCATAGCATTATGCTGAGCGATGGCCGTTTTGCGTAGATGCGATGCATATTTACGCCCAACTTGTTCTTTTTTTTGTTTGTGTTTTTTCTTTGCATCGTGTTTATCGCGCGCAAATACTTAAACGTTAAAACGTATTTCCTTTCTTTCTTTTTCCAGAACCCTGTCTTTGATGCAGAAATAATTCACACTTTCGACCTATGACAGATATTTTTTTCAAAAATTCTCACTATTTCTTTATTCTCCTTCCAGATACAAGGAGAACCCTGGAAGAAACTCCTGCGCACCCTGATCACTGCTGAGGAGATGGTAGACGTCTTCAAGCACTACAACGTCGACCGATACATCACGTCCAGTGGACTGACAGTCTTGCCTGAATACAGAGGACAGAATATTGGAGCTAAACTCTTTGAAGCTAGGTAATTTACTTACTAGAGCATTGGTCGTGAGTTCAAACCCAGGCAGGCAATTTAGTTTTTGTATTTCATTGCATCACTACTGCTCCCAAAACAGAGAAGAAAAACATCGTGAGGAAACCGGCATGTCCTAAAACCAAAACTTCGAAGACATGTGACATCTACCAACCCGCACTGGGCTTGCGTGGTGGTAGATGCACTCCCTCTCACAGAGAGGAGGCCTGTGTCCCAGCAGTGGGAACGTTAATAGGTGATTATGCTCAATTTACTTACATACTTCTTACTATTTATATTTTGTACCATGCTATTCGCACGCTCAAATTAAGTTTCACTCTGTATCTGTGTACCTTTTTATGTCAAATAAATTTATTATTATTATTATTATTTACTATAGCATCAAGACTATTCCTAAAGAAAAATGAATAATCAAAATCAAAATTCATTTATTCAAATTAGGCTGAGAAGTTGAGAATCAGCACTTTTCGAACGCCAAAATTACATAAGACAGTCCCCCGGCACGCTCGCCCTTCACCACTTCCTAGTGCTTTCGCTGGGGAGAAGAAGTGGCGCTAAGCCCCCTTATTCACAAACACTCGATATGCTTCCGTATCGTATCGAACATAAATCATTGTTATCGTAGGAGTCTTCTCAACACTGTTCACAAGTCCAAAACCCGAAAATTTTGTCAGTTTAAATCAAATAGACGCCCGCTATTCTTCCAACAGCTATTTGCTGTTGAGGGGAAGTCAAATCAGGTTATCGAAATGTCAGGTTTTCGATACGATAGCCTGTCGTATGGTAGTGAATCAGGGCTCAGCAGCACAATAATTATTCTATTTCACAACGAATTCTGATACATCAACATTTTTTCCAGAGTGCCGCTCGGCAAAGCCTTGGGTCTTGAAGCGTCAGCCACAGTCTTCACCGCAACAGCCTCCCAGGTCATAGCGGCTAAGTGTGGCTACGAGGTGCTAGCTGAACTAGACTATGCAGATATGAAGAAGCAGGGAATCGATCTGACTGGCTGCCCCACGCCGACTGCAAAGTTAATGGGGATAAAGTTTAAATAGAGTTGGTTTTTTTGCATGTGGGTAGTTTTATTTATTTATTTCAACATAAAAGGTACAATCAACGCAGTCTTTCGCAGTCTACTGCTGGACATAGGCCTCTCCCAGGCTGCGCCATAACCCTGTCCTCCGCCTTCCGCATCCCGTCTGTCCAAGCCACCTTCTTCAGATCGTCGGTCCATCATCGCTGGGGTCCCACACTGGGTTTGCATCGGCAAGCGCGTATCGACGCGGTCTCCACTCCAGGACGGGTCTGCTCCATCGGCCATCGGTCCTTCGACAAACAAAGGAGGATTTAATGCCTTAGGCATTCTCTACCAGTCAACCAAGGGTGGTGGAGAGATAACATACTACCTCGTTTGGAACTGGTTATCTAGGACTATGGAAAGACTATAAGCCTTATTATGCCTGGCCAATGTTTTATATAAATTACACAGATAAAATGGCAGAGGGTGACTTACATTCTCAATGATGGTCGGTAACAGATAGACAACAAACAGAGTTACTTTCGAATTTATAATGATTGTACTAGCGACTCACCCTTGCTTCGCCCGGGTCAATCTACTGATCTGAGGACATGTCAAAACATCGAAATTTCTGTGCTATATAAAATTTAAATGTTGACGCATTATTAAACACACATAAACCATCCAGAATCAATTCTCTACAGGGTGAAATTGAATTCATGGGCATCCTTTTAAGGGGTCATTGTAATCATCATTATGAACAACTTTTACTATGGGACCAAACCTGAAATCGCGAAAAAAAATCAGCTCTCCCATACATTTTGACGAGTTATGTGAACATAAATGCAAGGGACAGCTGATTTTGTTTTGCGATTTTAGGTTTAGTCCCATAGTAAAAGTTGTTCATAATGATGAGTACAGCCACGTCTAAAAGTATGTATACACTTGGCTTTATTCAAAGGCGATTTTCTCCTTCATTTTTGAATGAAATTTTATGTTATTACTTATATAGTATTTTCGAACCCATAGGTTTATGTTAAGTGTCGTATTTCAACGTTGCATTCGTTATTTCACGAAAAAATCGCAATTGAAAATTGCCAAGTGTATACATACTTACTTTTAGACGTGACTGTACAATGACCCCTTAAAAGGATGCCCATGAATTTAACTTCACCCTGTATATCATGGGTTCCCAACAAGTCGGGCGTGCCCCCCTTGGGGGGTGTAAAGTGACTGATGGGGAGCGCGGTGTGTCCAAAAATAAACTAACATATTACGTAGTATTCACAGCATCCATAGTACCAGCAGTGGTGGCCCAGTGGTGCCTCAGGATGTGTAGGTCGTAGGTTCGAACCCAGACAGGCGCTTTACTTTGTGAATTTATTTCATCACCACTGCTCTCAAAATATTGAAGGAAACTAAAAAGCTGGAAATAATAAAAAGTAATTAAAAAAATTAAAAAACCCGACTGCAACCTTATGCCAAAACTAACTGAAAAGCTAAAAACAAGCCCATTTTAAATTAAATATAAGTTGGAAGCAGGCGGGACCCATTTGAGTTTGAAACTATAATATATATTATAGTTTCAAACTCAAATGGGTCCCGCCTGCTTCCAACTTATATTTAATTTAAAATGGGCTTGTTTTTAGCTTTTCAGTTAGTTTTGGCATAAGGTTGCAGTCGGGTTTTTTAATTTTTTTTAATTACTTTTTTTTATTTCTAGCTTTTTAGTTTACAAATGTGAAAGATTTCGCAGACGATTTAGTTCTTGATACGTGTTTTTTACGATTTGTCACTTTGAATTACTTTTAACCATATAAGTTGTATATATTTTTGTAATCACCTTTTAAAACCCTTTATTTTGATACCCCACTCGATAGGTTTTAAGAAAAAAAGTTTTTTTGAAGGCATAATATGGCGCCAAAAATCCGCCATTTTATTTTTTTTATTAGTTTGATATACCTAGTGTCACTCTCACAGTAAATACGAATCTAACGACACCTCTCAAGCCAAAATCCATCGAGCCGTTCAGGCCGCAAAGCGTGCCAAACAATTATACATACATACAAACAAACATACATACATACATACTCTCGAAAAACATAACCCTCCTTCTGGCGCAGTCGGGTAAATACCTACCTAGTGATGTTCTAGAACCAAAAAAACCGAGTAGGTATGCTTATGACCACACGACTGAAGTGAAACTTCGAGAAAGAGAGAAAGAAAATGTGCGCGCGCACTGCTCTCTCTTGCTCCTACACTGTGATACAGACAATAGGCCTGCACTGTGCTTAGATTTACGGAACGTATTTGGCTATGAGAGGAAGAGAGAAAGAAAATGTGCGCGTGCACTGCTTTCTCTTGCTTATATCCCCCACTCAACTCCCGTTCGCCTCGCCCGATCACACTTTTCGTAACGCTTTCGTCACGCGCTCGCCAGCTTACTCAATTTTATAAACTCTCTAGACGCTGCTCTTAATAAAATCGCGAAGTATACAAATATCATAATTACTGGTGACATAAATATAAATATCCATGACCAGTGTCACGATCCAGCTAAGTACAGTTACCTAAATCTACTGGCCACACATGGCCTTCTACCAGCACATGTACTACCCACACGACAATCTGCTTGCCTGGATCACTTTATTTTGAAGACAACCCTTCCTGCCTTTACACTAGTAGCCCACTCCTCACTCACAGACCATGATACTGTGCTTTTATTCCTTGCAAAAAAAAAAAACCGCCGTAACAAATGACAACAAAATCAGTCGTCCGAATCAATCATGACCAGCTCGATGCGGACATGAAACAACTTGATTTTGGAGCAATAAACACGTCAACAGATCCACATGAGGCAGCTGAAATAATGTTAACACTCATTACTCAGTTAATAGAGACAAACTCTGAAACAGTAAAAGTTCCAAACCGTAAAAGGATTGTAAAGCCATGGGTCACCATTGGTCTTCTACGATGCATTCGGCATAAAGATAACTTACACAAGAAGTTAAAAGCGGACCCTGAAAACCACATCTTAAAAATATCGTTCACTAGATACAGAAATTACTGTGATAAATTACTCAAACTAGCCAGAACCGAACACGAAAAAAAAGAAATAACAGACGCTAGTAACAACACTAAACTGCTATGGACTGCTATAAATAATATATCAAATAGGACCAAAAAGAAAGACAATCCGCGAGAATTACTATCCATATTATTATCATCAACACCAAAGCAATCCATCAACGACGTAAATAATTTCTTCGCAACAATAGGTAGAAACCTTGCAGAGAAACTGGATAATCGGACAATGGTATCAACTGGTGACAATCCAAGTAGCGGCTCGCAATCCATGGTACTGATGCCAACTGACGAAGCTGAAGTCACACAACTAATTCTGTCTCTCCGAAATGAATGTGCCATGGGTTGGGACCGAATATCTTCCACCTTTCTCAAAAGACATCTGACGTCACTAGTTCAACCCATAACCTTCATCTGCAACCTTGCCATCAGTACTGGTAAATTTCCAAAGGTCTTCAAAAGGTCCATCATCCACCCGATCTTCAAGGGTGGGGACAGAGACTGTGTCAATAATTACAGACCCATAGCTGTGCTACCAGCCATCTCCAAGATACTAGAACGCATACTGAATAAACGCCTCGTGGATTACTTAGAGAAATATAATCTTCTCTCCCCATCACAGTATGGATTTAGGGCCGGCAAATCAACTTCAGATGCGGTTCATGACCTTACCAATCATATCGTCACTAACTTGGATAATGGCCAAAAGGTCTTGGGGATCTTTTTAGATCTTGCGAAAGCTTTTGACACGGTCTCTGTTCCCATCTTAATAAGAAAGATGGAACGGCTCGGAATAAGAGGAATCCAACTCAAACTTTTTGAGGATTATCTGAGTGAGCGCACCCAGTGCGTCAAAATGGGAGGGAGTGTCAGTGACGAGTGCAAGTTTAATTACGGTGTGCCACAAGGCAGCGTGCTCGGTCCGACACTCTTTCTCATATATATAAACGAGCTGGGTATGCTCACTCTCCCAAAAGGCAAAATCATAACCTTCGCGGATGATACAGCCCTCTTATTCACTGCAGACACCTGGAGTGAGGTCTTTGTGTGCGCCCAGTCAGGATTCAACATTGTATCGAATTAGCTGCGTGACAATGTTCTCACCCTAAATGCGGAGAAAACTAATTACATCACCTTCTCCATAAAACAGCATACACCGTCTCCATCCATGACGCCGAACACTATCCTGGCCTACACGTGTGCATTTCCTCACGCCACAGCATGCACGTGTATTCAAATCAACAAAGCCGATTGTATTAAATACCTGGGCTTAACTGTAGACAGCACACTCAAATTTCACGAACATATCAACACCTTAAGTAACCGACTGAGAAAACTGATATATGTTTTTAAGACCCTAAGAAACGTGACTGACGATAAAATAAAAAAAATGGTATACTATGCTCTTGCTCAGTCTTTAATAACATACTGCATTACCTCTTGGGGTGGTGCTCCAAAAACTACTCTCCTGGAATTGGAAAGAGCTCAGAGAGCCATTCTGAAGTTTTATTTGTCCCTTCCTTATCGTTACCCAACAGCTCTACTATATCAAAAAGCGAAAGTCTTGACGGTGCGTCAAGTGTTTATTCAACAAACCATCCTGAAACAACATAGACTACTAACCTACAATCCTTCACTGCCTCGAGCTAAGAGAAGGTTTGATCCTGTTGTCAACTACCATACTTCGCCTTCAACATCTTTTTCAAAACGTTTCTTTTATCACCTCGGTCGGTATCTCTACAATAAAGTAAATAGGGTCATACCTATTTATGAACTCAATAAGATAAAGTGTAAAATGAAACTATATAGTTGGCTTCAAGAACTTAATTACGATGACACTGAAAATTTATTAACAGTCTTAACATAAACATCATAATGCAAAATATGCTACGACCAAAGCAAAAATACTCACTGTCGCACACACACTCACACCACCCCTCACACACACAACCTCTCTACACACACACAACCACTGCCCACACTTTTTTAACTACACTACACACTACACATACACGCACTACACTCAACCTCACTCCCAACTTGTTGCTAACCAAACTAACTAGAAAAAAAAAAAAAGTTTAACATGTCCTAACTGTATACCGTTTGTACGAGTACATAACATAATATGTTAAATATAAATGGGAGGAGTCCTGGTGACCTGAAATACAGGCCTTGAGCCTAGTTTAGGCACCAGTCTCCCACAATATAAAGCCCCTCCTATATGTCACCGTAGAAATGGGATAACATTTAAGAGTAATATTGTGGAGAAAATAAACTATTATTATTATTTCCTTTATTTAACTATATACATATAAATTATATTTTTAAATATTAGTATAAAAAATATATAAAAACATTTAAAAATATAAAAAATAGTAGCCCACCGGTATCGGTAACAGGGTCCAAGCTACCGGCGGTCAGGGCTCCAGAGAGAGGAACCTTCTGACAATGCGAGCCGTGTCCAGAAGTACCGCTTTCTGAATCAAGCCCTTGATCCAGCTGCCCAACGTGAGCCTCCTCAGGTGTTGGTCGAGGCTCTTGGCAATCAATCCATTGGCTGTGACGACTATCGGCACAATGATTGCTGAGTCAACATCCCACATGTCGACAACCTCGCGAGCCAAGTCAAGATACTTTATTTGTTTATCTTTCTCGGCTTTCACGAGGTTCTCATCATGCGGGACGGTTATGTCAACAATCATTGCGCGCCGCTCTAATCGATCCATCACCACTATATCAGGCTTATTGGCAACAATAGTCCTGTCAGTGATGATGGATCGATCCCAGTACAATGTGATATTTCCATTTTCGAGAACTGGGTCGGGCACATATGTAGTACGGCACCTCCGATTCCACAAGGCTGTATTTCAGAGCAAGTTGCTGATGGATTATCCTGGCTACAAGGTTGTGTCTATGCAAGTACTCTCCGTTAGCTAGACGAGAACACCCGGAGATAATATGCCAGATTGATTCTCCCGGCCGGTGGCATGCCCGACAGATGTCAACCGTCATCACAACTTCGTCCATAATTGCACAGACAAAACCTTCGGTTTCTCCAAAGAGATCACCGCAACGTAGCCAGGCTACGGACGCTAGTAGGTCTACATCGGGTCCATGAAGGGCCCGGAAAAAGCGTCCGTGAAGCTCCTTACTCTGCCATACCTCCATGCGATCATTAGTGTCAAGCACTACTGGTTTGCGCCAGTTCTCTTTAGCCAAGGAGAGCGGGGTGAGGCCCTTGTCCACTATGACTACATCTCGATGCATCCCCACGTCGGTTTTTTCTTGGAAGTATTCCCTGAGACTGCATATTTCGCGATTGTGGAGGGTCTTAGCGTTTAAAAACCCTCGACCTCCACACTTTCGCGGGATATACAACCTCATACCGATGACCGTGTGTGATGCATTCGATTTGCAGTCAACAGTGTACGGACCCTCCTATCCAGGGCGTCGAGTTCGGTTTGAGTCCATTTGAGTATGCCAAAAGAGTACATCAAAACCGGCATGACCCAACCGTTGAAGGCGCGCACCTTGTTTCCGCCTGATAGAAGACTATTAAGTACTTTTTCAGGCGGCCAAAGAAGCGCTCCTTCAACGATTGCTTCATGTCAGTAACATTGATGCCTAACGCTTCCGACATACCCAAATACTTATAGGTTTCGGATGCGGAGAGGGCTCTAAGGTTTGTGGAATCCGAGAGTTGAGTTCCCACGGATTCCACAATCTCCCCTCGTTTTACATGCATGACCGCACATTTGTCCACACCAAATTCCATCCTAATGGCGTTACTGAAAGTTTGAGTTACTTTCAGTAGCTCCATCAGTTGCAAATTGTTGGGGGCAAAGAGTTTTAGGTCATCCATGTAAAGGAGGTGCGATATAACCTGACCACCTCTCCTCAGCCGATAGCCTAGACCTGAATCCTCCAGCAGTTTGCTTAGAGGATTCAAGGCTAAGCAGAACCAAAGCGGGCTCAAACTATCACCCTGAAATATGCCTCGCTCGATCCTTATCGGTTCGCTATTCCTCTGAATATTTCGACATCCTGGATAGCGAAGGACCGTCCTCCATTGCCCCATACACGACATCAGGAATGTGCGCAGAGTTGTATCTACTTTATACAGCTCCAACACCCTCATGAGCCATGTATGTGGCACCGAGTGCGAGTGTGGCCTTCTTATAATCTATCCAACATGTCGACAGATCCTTTCGGAAGCGACGAACCTGTTGGCTAATGGCCATATCAATGAGGAGTAGCTCCTTAGTACCGCGGGACCCATTCCTACATCCATTCTGAGAGGTAGACATGATGGAGTTGGTGTCTATATGTTTGTTAATTTTTGTTAATTTTAGCTCTCAAAATGGATGTAAGTACCTACTTTATAGACCGTCGGTAAACACGTGATCGGCCTATAATTTTTGGGTTCCGCGGTGCTACCTGATTTATGGAGCAGGTGGGTAATTCCTGTCGTTAGGAACTGGGGTACCGAACCAGATTCCAAAGCAATTTGGAACTGAGATGCCAAGCGGGCGTGCGACCTTGTAAACCATTTTATCCAAAAGTTCTGCAGCCCGTCCGGCCCTGGAGACTTCCAGTTGGGCAATGGACGGACTGCACGAGCTACATCTTGAGGGCAGATGGTTATAGCCCCCATTTCTGGTATTGGATCGCAGGCTCGCTCGACCTCTCGAGCCCAATCACCTTCAGTGTGACTGACAGGCACCGACCAGATACTGCGCCAGAAGGAACACATGGCATCATCATCCGGCAGGTGCGTGTCAGCCACACCTTGGTCCGGTCGTTCCCAACCCCTATAAACCCACCTTTCATCACTCTGGAAGGTGCGATTCTGAGTGTATCGCTCTACTCGCCGCTTATACCGACGGATACGGTTCGCCCATGCATATACTTTCTGCTTCAGGAAGTCGATGCGCTCTGTGACACAGGACATATAGTCTTGAGGACTGATATCAGTCCCCGAGAATGCCTGCCTTACATAGCGCATCACTCTAGGGCGAGTATTGCCCTCCCTGAAGCAGATTAGTTTGCCGATGAGCGTTCTAGCCCCACCAATACGACGTTCAATCCTGCACTGCCAAGCTGGTACGGCTGGTTTCGGTCGTGTAGCTCTAGAGTCATTGGTAAATTTAACGTGAGCTACACGACATGCCGCTACAGCCGCACAGTACAGAATCAAATGAGTATCGGTGAGGTCTTCGCAGGTATCAAAATATTTTGACAACTGCTAATCCAGGACCGCCACCAGCGCCCTATTTTTGTTATGCATGGGCAAACGAGGTAAGCGTGGCCTAAGATGGGGCGACATGAAGCGATATTCCTGAATCGCATCCTCCAAAGCACTCCTCAATTCCTCATTGCACTGGGTACTTACGTTTGTAGCCCTATCATTACTCCCCTCGTCAGCATGACTTGTATTAGTCTGCGGTAGTATTACAGTAGTCTGCGACTGGGGGGCGATGACATGGCTACTCTGTATTTCATTTCGCAGGCGATCAAGTATAGTATCATCCAACATAATATGATTACGTTGGATGACCCGCACCTGATCCGATAGTCGTTGTACCGAAACGTTGACAGCTGGCGATAGTCGTTGTACCGAAATGTTATTATTATTATTACTCCCCAAGTCAAGCGTGTGTAAAGAAGTTTCACTTAAAAAAATCGAAGTCATGTGACATCTATCAATCCGCACTGGGCCCACGTGGTAGATTATGGCCCCCTCGCCCTCACATTTTGATAATTTTCGCTACTGATAAAATCAGTTGTCATGGTCTTACGATAAATATATCTGTAGGACTAGCCAAGTATATCACAAATAGATACCGCGAGCCATACGTCATTGGAAGCACGTTATACTTGACTACTTGAGTAAGTGTGCGCGTGCGCATTGTTTGATACGGTACGGTAGGTGCCCTGTCAGTTCACCAAAAATTAATTTACAAATTTTTACTTGACAAACAACGATTGGCAAAAACATGATTTGTCATTTCATCATTATACAACAACAAGTTTGCCAGATAATTCACTTTACAAAATAATCACCAGATAAACTTTTGTTTATTAACGTGTTATTTAACAAGCAATTCATTTTACATTCATTTTATCTTATAAAACAACGTTTGGAATAAAAACGTTTTACATATTGACTTGTCATTACGCAATTTCCTAAAAATGAAACTCATTCTCTCATCGACTTGCGCTAATAGAAAAAAAGAGATTATTTTTAGTGGGCTACCCGGAACCGAACTAGTTAGATTAGGTTAATTATTAAAAAAAAAATGTTAGGTTAGGTTAGGTTAAAACTGTGACCCCTACGCACGAGCCGAGCGAGCGAAGCGAGCGGTGCCGCGACAGCGGCCGGCGAGTGCCAGAAACGACTAGATCATATAGAAAAAAATCACTTTTACACAAAATATGGGTGCCAGAAACGACTTGCGCTAATAGTAGAAAAAAAGAGATTATTTTTAGTAGGCTACCCGGAACCGAACTAGTTACATTAGGTTAATTATTTAAAAAAAAATGGTTCGGTTAGGTTAGGTTAAAACTGTGACCTTCTACGCACGAGCCGAGCGAGCGAAGCGAGCGGTGCCGCGGCAGCGGCCGGCGAGTGCCAGAAACGACTAGATTATATAGACAAAAATACTTGCCTGAAATTTATTTGACCCAAATGAAGAATACCGTCATGATCACTTTGTGACTGGTTTAGAAAATCTTTACATAGTATAAAACAAAGTCACTCCCGCTTTCTGTAAGCTTAGATCTTTTAAACTACGCAACGGATTTTAATGCAGTTTTTAATGCAGTCGCTAGTGTATCATAAAATGATATTTTGTATAAACGTTATTTTTCCAAAAGAATCTAAATATTAAATGAAAAATGTATAAATGATTAAATATCATCCATAACATTTGTAAAGAGAAGCATTTGCCAAATAAATGTTTGTGAAGCGAGTGTTTATAAAATAAAACTTTCGCGCAATGAGTTGTTTGTGAAATAAATAGTATACGAAACGTTGGTTGTAAACTAAAAATTTGTCAATGGAGTTTTGGTGAAACATTAGTGAACCGGTACGGTAACGTGACGGATGGAGGAATTTGTGACACATACGCCACATTATCGTACATACAAACATATATGCATAGGTACATACGAGCCGAATACAGAACCTCCTTTTTTGAAGTCGGTTATAAAGGTTGTCACAACATCTCATAATTTCAAGTACGTTGACTCCGTATAAGTTGTGACATTATGAGTTTAAAATACAACATCTAATATCTTTTTTTCGAGTCCCATGTAAAAAGGAAGTGTTCTTTGCAAAATTGCAACCAACCGGGCCCAAATCGAGTCGCCAGGTTGCTACTGAGTAACTCCTAATAGAAAAAACTCACTTTCGTCTTGTCAGATCCGGGAATCGAACTAAGGACCCCATACTCAGCAGTCGTTTGTGTCCACTAGACCAACGAGACAGAAATATTCATATTCAGCAGAAGTTGGCCGTAACATCCCAGCGCTGATTTGCTGGATTCGTTTTCTCCTCTACCGATCATTTTTCCCCTGAGAGTTCATTTGGTTTATATGTATGTATCTATGTATATATTCTTGCATTTTATAGTCATTTCCTAGCTAGTTATCCTGATGAATGATGATGATGGGGCTCCCTTTTCCGCACTTAGACTCCCATTTGGTCCGTTGTGCGTAGGGATTCTGGCTAACAGAGCCAGCCTAGCTCCGTCCAGAAGCACAGAAGCTTCCTGGGAGCTTCGCTAGTTATCCTGTATGTTGCACCTGCCATGTTTTGTCTCTGCATCACCCTAAGGTTGAATGGTAGAAAATGCCTCAGGCATTAAGTCCGCCTTTGTACAGTATTTTTTTTTACTAGTGCATAAAGTTTTAATAAATCACACTATAATATTATAAAGGCGAAAGTTTGTGAGTGTGTGTGTGTGTGTTTATATGTTTGTTACTTCTTCACGCCAAAACACTGAACCGATTTAGATGAAATTTGGTATAGAGATAGTTTGAGTCCCGGAAAAGGACATAGGATAGTTTTTATCCCGATATTCCCACGGGATCGAGACTTATGCGGGTGAAACCACGGGGCGCAGCTAGTAATAAATAAGAATAAAAAACACATTTCCATATGAATAATAATTTATTACTTAGTTGTCTTTTTTATACAAACGTTACAAAATAATATAAATGCTTTTACAATCACTGAATACTATGTACGATATAAGGTTGATTTTTCAATCGACAGACAATTTTAATTCGTGGAATAAAATTGACATTTGAATGATTTTGTATGGAAGAACTGTCAAAAATTCAGTATTATTCGTCGATCGGATAAAATTATGTGGCGCTAGAAAAATCTGCCCTTATTACAATTTACGTGTGGCTAAATTGGTAGACTATGTAGGTGCTCAAACACACGAGCGGCACGCGTCAACTGCAGAGAGAATTGCAGCCGTCGAGAACGTGCCGCTCGTGTGTACCATACTCAAATTCACGCTCGTGTGTGCACACACTTATTATCAGAGCAAAAAATATTAACATTGTAGAAATGACACTTTATTCACTTATTAAATCTTTTCGAAAAATCGTATTCTTGATAAAAAAAAAAAATAAAGCAAAATTTGGAGGAACAAACCACTTTGTGCGCATTAAGTTTCCACAAGACAGGATACTCAAATTCGTAAGGCGATGTACTAATAGAAAGCAATCACGCCACCATCGCATGTTCGCGCGAATTTTGCTCGAACCCGTGATCAAACAGGTCTTAATGCATAACTGACAATGGTAGCTAATACGCGTTGTATTAGTACAACGGCTTAAAGGATTAAGGTAACTCACGTAAAGGCGATATCAGATGGATAATTTATAATGGATGGACTATCATTTTATTCCGAAAAAATGGAATAAAGAGTCTTTGGGCTCTTTCACAGATATAGATACACCTAGATAACGCAAGAGCAGTTGCTCTTGCGTTATCTAGGTGTATCTATATCTATATCGATTTTCGAACGTAACCTGGTGCGGTTTTTGGCACGCGAAGTAGTTACTTCGCGTGCCAAAAACCGCACCAGGTTACGTTCGAAAATCGTAAGCCGCCACTTTCGCGCTCAGTCCTGCATACTGCTGGCTGGGTGTGCGTGAGCGAGAGCGCGAGCTTGTGACGTCATAGTAGGCAGTCAAAAAGTCGCACGCTTAGTTTTCATACAGTTTGTGATACTTGCGTTATCTAGGTCTATCTATACCTGTGGGCTCTTTGTTCACACATGTTTGTCTTGCTTTAAAAAGCTACGGTTTATTCGCAGTGTGTGCGCACGGTCGTCAGTGTTGTATGGATTACTATGGAAGCTTGTTGACGGACACGTTTTTTCTACGGCGCGGTTTATACGCCGTACCGTAAAGAAACCGTGCCGTGTACAAAGGGCCTTATAATTGGCATCTTTGCAACGCTCAATGATCGCTGGGGCGAAGTCTCCACACAATGGGTGCCTGAAGACGGACGGTGCTGCAGAGGCCAGCCTTGGCCGGCTGGCTAGATTTATTTCCATTGCTAATGCTCAGTCTGATATCGCCTTACTCCGCGAACCAAAGCGATCCGTCGGGTGAATACGCGATGTCACTTATTTGTTCGGAAAATCGAAAGGCGCCCTCTATCGGCGCGACAACGCGTTCGTGTTTGCGGAACAAAATTATCGAGACGCGCGACGGTCGCGTGTTCTCGCGATAATCGCTTTAGTTAGGTCGCGCCTTACACTTAGTACAGACGCCAGCACATCAAGCTTCTACAAGCTGTCAAATTTCTTTTTTAAAATTTTCAACTTTATCGCTAAATCATAAGGTTCAAAGTTGATTGGTAAAATTTGACAGTTTCGGGTAGCTTGATGTGCTAGCGTCTGTACTTCAATTTCCTAATGGTTGCTAAACTACGCTATAGTGTCGCCATCTACAGTTTTATTTATAACACACCTCATAAACACTAATCTAAATAACTATTTATTTAAGAAAGCTTTGGTTTAATGTACGTTACAAGTTACAATACATAGTTTTTTTTTTTTTTTATTAAAATAATTTATTTTATTTACGGAAGGCTTCCTAGATCTTCGACAGTCGTTGCGGGTAGTCAGAAGCCCGAAAGTCTGACAACCAGTCTTACCGCGTGGTATCGTGTTATCAAGTAACCGGGTTGTGGAGGTCAGATAGACAGTCGCTCCATGTAACATACTGGTGTTCAACTGCATCCGGTTAGACTGGAACCCGACCATAACTAGGCTAGGCAGATGATGACTTCCGGAAGTCTTGACTAAAAAAAATAAAATTTCAGAGGGGTCAAAATTACTGACAAGTATTGTGAGTAAGTAAATTCTACGTAGGTACTTTACAAAACTGCTGCGGGGTAATTGCGTAACACACCAATAGTACCAATGGCTTTCATTTTGACAGTTCAACAAGATTCATTGCGTTATTTACGTTGTTGAGTAGACAAATTTTTCGAACATATGAAGCAATGGATTAGCAATATCCTTCAAAATGATTCAGATTGTGATTGTTAAATAATGTGTTACGCAATTAGGGTTCAAAATCATTGCATTTCAAGATTTAAAAATAATTAAGTAATTAAAATATGAATTAAATTGAACAGTTAGGTATTTTCGCTACTTACTATTTATGCCGAAATTAGAAAAAAAAATAAGGCCATAAAGAAAGAAGCCTTCCGCAAAAAAAAAAAATATATCCATATGAAAAATATTACAAAAGTAAAAGATTATTATGACATAAGCACACCCTGTGTAGTAATAATAAATGTATTATAATATGAAATATATTATATTATGGCAAGATTATGTCTTGTCATGCTTTAAAATATAAGTTCTTAATGTATGTAATTATCATGTCTTTTAGTATTAAAAGAGCCCCCCCCCCCCCACTATAATCAGCCTATAATGTTCCCACTGCTGGGACACAGGCCTCCTCTCTGTGAGAGGGAGTGGGCTGTAATCCACCACACGGGCCCAGTGCGGGTTGGTAGATGTCGCATGTCTTTGAATTTTTGGTTCTAGGACATGCCGGTTTCCTCACGATGTTTTCCTTCACCGTTTTGAGAGCAGTGGTGATGAAATAATTTACACAAAGTAAAGTGCCCGCCTGGGTTCGAATTAATAGTAAGTCGAGGCGATCTACCGGGCCTCTATACTAGGACTTTTAATCAGCTGCAGTAAAATGACAGCTTATGTGTAACCACTTTTTAACGAAATTTAAATAGTGATGTGACAAAAGATTCATTCAATTTAAATTCAATTCGAAATCGATCACTGTTCAATTTATTTTATATAAAAGAGGGATAGCATATTTTTGGTCAGGTCAGTAGCTTGTGTTTTTCAGGGTGTGACGAGCCTCTGAAAGCAGGTTGATAAAATCATATTTACAATATTAACAAACTATGAGTATTATAACATATAAACTCAATTAAATAGGTTTTTTGAAGTGTAAACTTCTTTAGCGGCGTTGCACACTTTTTGTAATGGGTAAAAAATGTTAAACTCGCGTTAGGACACGTGACCGTCAGGAGAGATCCCCCCCCCCCCCCTCTTTCTACGGCGGCGCCAACCGAAGTGAGCCAAGTGAGACACGACAATGGATGGATGGATGGACGGACGGACGGTGACGGTGATGGTGACGGTGACGGTGACGGTGACGGTAACGATGACGGTGACGGTGACGGTGACGGTGACGGTGACGGTGACGGTGACGGTGACGGTGACGGTGACGGTGACGGTGACGGTGACGGTGACGGTGACGGTGACGGGGACGGGGACGGGGACGGTGACGGTGATGGTGGACGTGGATGTGGATGGATGGATGGACAGCTGATGGCTCGACCGTCTGTGTAGTAGCCACACTGCTGTGTATTCGTAAAATTCGTGTATATAAAGTGTTTAAAATATGGAAATTGAACAAAGTGCATCGATTAATGAAAAAAGTGACGCAGAAATTGAAAAAAAATTAGTTATATTAATTCAATTCATAATTGATTTATTTCAACGTTAATATTCAAGTTTTCACTTCTGCCGGCACTCCCGGAATGCAACCCGTCTTTTTTTTTTTAAAGACTAGTTATCTGAACGTTAGATCCAGGTCTAGGTTTTAGTTTAGGGTACCTGAATGCACTAAAAAACGAATGATTTATGGCTATGTAAGCCATTTGATTGAGACTGTATAGTTTGAACGATTTCTGTGCACAGTCACTATTCAAGCACAATTTCGATGCGAACTAATACTATTAATAACTATCCTATATATTAATGAAACTACAGTGTATATTTTCATCCGATTAATACAAATAATAATTGATTATTTACGGTTAAATCAAAATTGGTAAATTGCGTTCCAATAACATCACTAATAGAGATAGTGTGGCAACATAATTTAACGAAATGACAGTTACAAGAAGTGTCATTTTACTGGAGCTAATTAAGGTGAATGTGCCATGGTAGACCGCGAAATTTAAATTTTCTTACGTTTTTTGCAATTTGCAGATCAGTGTCAGGTTGTATCTTGATCCAAATATGATTCGCGAATATAATAGACATGTATTTACAGAATCATAGTCATTAGAATCATTAATATATCTCTTTATGTTAGATTTCTACCATAAACAGTTTTCCATACGAGATTTGTTCTTAACGGTAGAAACCTAACTTAGAAAGATGTATTAATGATTCTAATTATTATAATTCTGTAAATACGTACCGGTTATAGTCGCGAATCATATTTTGATCAAGATACAACCTGACACTGACCTGAAAATTGCAAAAAACGTAAGAAAAATTGAATTTCGCGGGCTACAACTACCCATTCACCTTAAAAGTCAGGATGTAGGAAATGAGGGTGGTCTTTTTCTCCATAGAAACGCTCTCGCCTGTTTTCTTTCTGATAAATGACCATAAAGCAATGTTTTTTTACAGAATAATAAATATTAATTGTATGTCCCTATGTTTTCTTGTAGGCTTTTAAAACCAAAAGCACAGAATACTTAAAGTACTACGTACAGAAAGGCCACTCCCTTCCCCGCACTAACATCAGTTACCGCACCTCACCCCGCACTTCGAGGTTACCGTCGCAGTTCTTTAACAAAGAGCGCTCGCAAACACAAGTACCTCACGCACACATTCATACGTATACAAACGTCATTTTTTAATGTAGTAGTAGTAGGTAATTATTTTGCGAGTGTTGTATGGAGTGTCCGGGGTGTGGGAAAAGTGTGATAAAAACATACATTAAAAATTACTAATAACTTAAGGAATAAATTACAGACAAATTGGAATACATCTTGGAATAAATATAACGCTAATACACGTAAAAGAAAAAATACATTATTTTCACACAATGACGAAACTATTTGTCTTTTCTAACTCTATGGGATCACTATGAATCTAGTGTCAATATGCTGTGGCGTTACAATGGGAACAATTGTATTCTCTGGTGCTGACCCATAAATATGTTTGGAATAATGCAAATTGTAATAATGGATTTGCATTATTATAAATGGTGTTACGGAAAGGGTATATCAATACAAACGGGTTGAAGAGTGTATCTGGTCTAGAATCTCTGTACAAAATTTCAGCTCAAAAGCATTAACTTTGAAAATGCTTAATATTTTTTTATTTCGACATCACGGCGCTGCACTGGCGCGCGGCGGCGTGATGTGCGTGTACTAGGCGCACAGACACACTACAGATAATGGATAATGACCCTCGTAGTGCGGTGACACGTTTGTTATGATTTCAATTTAATAAACTATCGGAATAAAAAAAATATTAAGCATTTTCAAAGTTACTGCTTTTGAGCTAAAATTTTGTACAGAGATTCTAGACCAGATGTATCTGGTCTAGAATCTCTGTACAAAATTCAAAATATGAAAATATGAATATGATATACCCTTTCCGTAACACCCTGTATATATGGGTAAAAACGCGTTTTAGATTATTTTTTCGTCAGCTTATTAATATTATGAAAGACGGTGCCCTGTCAGTTCACCAAAAATTAATTTACAAATTTTTACTTGACAAACAACGGTTGGCAAAAACATGATTTGTCATTTCATCATTATACAACAACAAGTTTGCCAAATAATTCACTTTACAAAATAATCACCAGATAAACTTTTGTTTAATAACGTGTTATTTAACAAGCAATTCATTTTTTATTGATTTTATCTCATAAAACAACGTTTGGAATAAAAACGTTTTACATATTGACTTATCATTACGCAATTTCCTTAAAATTAAACAATTTTTTTTATCAACTTGCGCTAATAGAAAAAAAGAGATTATTTTTAATAGGCTACCCGGAACCGTACTAGTTGCATTAGGTTAATTATAAAAAAAAATGGTTCGGTTAGGTTAGGTTAAAACTGTGACCCCCTACGCACGAGCCGAGCGAGCGAAGCGAGCGGTGCCGCGGCAGCGGCCGGCGAGTGCCAGAAACGACTAGATTATATAGAAAAAAATACTTGCCTGAAAATAATTTGACCCAAATGGAGAATACCGTCATGACTGGAAGCCGACCTCAACATAGTTGGGAAAAGGCTAGGCAGATGATGATGGAGAATACCGTCATGATCACTTTGTGACTGGTTTAGAAAATCTTTACATAGTATAAAACAAAGTCACTCCCGCTGTCTGTAAGCTTAGATCTTTTATTGCAGTCGCTAGTGTATTATAAAATGATATTTTGTATAAACGTTATTTTTCCAAAAGAATCTAAATATTAAATGAAAAATGTATAAATGATTAAATATCATCCGTAACATTTGTAAAGAGAAGCATTGCCAAATAAATGTTTGTAAAGTGAGTGTTTATAAAATAAAACATTTGCGGAATGAGTTGTTTGTGAAATAAATAGTATACGAAACGTTGGTTGTAAACTGAAAATTTGTCAATGGAGTTTTGGTGAAACATTAGTGAACCATGAAAGACATACACGACACTAATCAAAAGATTATTCATCTAAATACGTACACAAAACTACGTTTTTATACAATATACTTTATATCAAAATGCTACACTTACATTAAAGGTAAGCAGAGAAAAAAATAATTTCATTGGATAAAAAAATTCACTAGGAATTTTGGAAGCCGAAACAGACTAGTTTGCCGTCCAAATATGGTATTTTAAAGTCAAAATAAGCCACGTTTGATGTTCAATAATCTATTATTGACCTCTTTTGATGTTCAATAATCTATTATTGACCACTTTTGATGTTCAATAATCAATTTTTGACATCAAAATAGACCACTTTTGATGTTCCATAATCTATTTTTATCGTCAAAATAGCCAATTTACACGCAAATTGCCTATTTTTGACCCATATTATAACTCTAATAGTTAATTTCGAGACTTCATTAGTTGGTTCTTTTGTTAACATTACTTATAAAAACCTTAAATGGCAATAAAAATACAGTTCTCTTGAAATAATAATAAAAAAATAATCCGAAATAAAAGCGAGATTATTCAATAAAACTTAAAACAATTTCAAGACATTTTAGTCCATCCCTTTTATACTAAAAGCCTTTTCTATGAACGCTTGACGACATATCAATTCAATTCCAATACAGAAAAAAAAACAGTGGCACTCCGGGAGTGCCGACAGAAGTGAAAACTTGAACAATTACGTGTGTATTTTTTGAATCGTCATATAAACAAAACACAAAAAGAATAATTTGCCATCACTCACTGACATATCGGAAATACATAAAAACCGAGTACATCCTGAGGACAGTCGAACACATCCGAAGCGGTGTCGGTTACGGTAACAGTGGCGCGAATTCAATGGTTTTTTCCCAATGCCCAACGCGCCTGAAGAAGTTTTCACTTCAAATATTGACCAGTGCACAAACTGTAAACATGAATTTAGTATAATATGATTATAGACCTCCCAGCGTACAAATTGTTATTTAGTTTGAAAAACATCACACATAAAAAACGTTAAGATAGCGGCAAACGATTATTTCCGATTTCGGACGCGCGCCAGTGGCGTAACTATAGGGTGGCATTAGGGCAAAATGCCACGGGCCCCCAGCCCGAGAGGGCCATGAGCACAGGAGGATCCTAACATAAGTTTATAATAGTAAACTTTTTTTGAAAATGTGCAACAAAGCACATCATTCAGGTTTCGAACATTTTGCACCTTTTTCCCATTGTTTGTATAATTTTTTGGACAGGACCTCATGCTCAGCAGTAGCGCTTACGACCACTAGACTAACGAAGCAGTCAGGTTTTAAATTTTGTAGGGGAAAATATGAAATCTACGCGGAAGAGTTGCGGGAGAAGAGCGAGTAAAAAAAAAACTATAACGTTGGTTGAGCTTCTTTATATTGAGGGAGGGCCCCATCTCTTGAATCTGCCACGGGCCTCAAACGGTATAGTTACGCCACTGCGCGCGCAGATTTACTTTGCGCGCACTCTAACACGATATTAATTTGACAGCAGATTTGCTGATCAGAGACTTCATCAGGCTTCTGCCAGGGTCGCGGGCTATTCGAAAGAGATACCGTGGCCCCTGGCACAGGCAACTGATGGAACACGGGTGGGTTTTAGACAGTAAAAGTCTGACACGCCCTCCCGCTCCGCCCAGAGCGGGAGAAGTTATTTAATAATTTCCTATAAAAAAAGGCTTCATCAGGCTTTTAGTAAAAGGGAGTGAGACTTATTATTTTACATTTCGAGTAATTTTCATTTTTCACACAATATTAATCCTATGTTGTCTTTTATAAATATTGCTCAAAAAGTTTTTATTTTCAAGCATTAAATACAATGGCAGTATTTTAACAATATTCATGGCCTGTTTTATTACCTCCAGACAAGTTAAATTATTTGTAGAATCCGACCGAAAGTGGATTTTATTATCCGGCAGAAAACGAACACAAATTTCGGCCTGCTTTGCATTTTCAGCCGAAAGCCGAAAAAGCATTTTTTTCTTAATTTAAGTATATTGACTTGCTTAAGTATATTGACTTGTTGGCACTTATATCTTTTTCGGCACAGGACGAATAAATTTTTTTTCGATTGAAATCGATAATTGCTAAAAATGGATATTTCGTCCGAAGACTGCCGAAATTTCGGTCGGACTCTAATTAAAGGAATGTAATTTCATTCAATTTAATTATTTGTCAAATTTTGCTTATACGGAGCCTATAAAACAGGCCTTTAAATGTAATTTTTCAGATATATTTATACAAACTTTTCATATTTTTTTTTTTTTTTTGGAAAGAGTCGTGGAGGCAGTTGAGTCAGTCTACTTCTTCAACTTTTCGTTCAACCAATCTCCTGTGAGTTCGTCTATTTCTCTTACTTCTAGTAAACGAGGGGCGCCGACAGTCGCTGCTAATGCCCTTTGGGTGCCGGCGTACATGACCTGCAAATATTAATTATATCTATACTATAATATTATAAAGAGGTAAAGTTTGTGAGGTTGTAGGGGGTAATCTTGGGAACTACAGATCAGCGGGGCAATTGCGTAACACTTTATATCAATCGGAATCGGTTTCATTTTAACATTTCAACAACATTCATTGCGTTACTTACGTGTTGAGCAGACAAATTTTTCGAACTTATGGAGCAATGGATTAGCAATTTGCTTCAAAATGATTAAAATTCCGCAATTAGGGTGCCGATCCCGAAAATTCCTTCACTAATGGGAAGCTACAGTATTGCAGTGTCTTAAGATATATATACATGGTGAAATTAAATTCATGGGCACCCTTTTAAGGGGTCATTGTACTCATCATTATGAACAACGTTTACTATGGGACGAAACCTAAAATCGCGAGAAAAAATCAGCTGTTCCTTGCATTTATGTTCACATAACTCGTCAAAATGTAGGGAAGAGCTGATTTTTTTTGCGATTTCAGGTTTGGTCCCATAGTAAAAGTTGTTCATAATGATGATTACAATGACCCCTTAAAAGGATGCCCATGAATTAAATTTCACCCTGTATTATAATAAAAACAAGGCATTTCACGCGGACGAAGTCGCGGGCAGAAGCTAGTAATAAAATATCTCGGGTGTATTCTATTGGCCAAATAGGCACAGCAAGCACATTTTAACAGTTATGTTAAGTCCCGTGGGGCCCGTGGCTAAATAATAACAGCCGAACAGGTCAATCGATCAAGTAAAGCTACGCTTGCCGAGGTTGATCTGTGGATGGGTGACCATCTTTACATACCGAGACTACCTAGAACCAGCTCTCGCGGTACGCGTCCAGGTCATCTCGGACCCGTGATTACAAAATAAATTAAAAAAACTTATGGTTTTTGGCTATACCTGTAACTCCATGTGCGCGTCTCGAGGAGTGTAGAATATGAAGCACATAGGGAAGGAAACGCGCCCGTCGTCGTGGTCCAGTTTGTAACTGAAAATGTATGGACAACATGTTAAAAAAAAACCGGTCAAGAGCGAGTCGGACTTGCGCACCGAGGCGAAAAAAAAAAAAATTCTTTCTTATTTGCAAAATAGTTGGGCAAACGTCATCTAAAACTATTCCAAATTTCAAGTTGATAGCATTAGTAGTTCTTGAGATAACAAGCTGTGACAGACGGACAGACTGGGTCGCACCATAAGGGTTCCTTTTTACCATTTTGGTACGGAACTTTAAAAACTGTGTAGAACGCAATTTCTGTGTAATCTATAGGACTGATCTACTTTATACGAAAGAGGTTACCTTCATTCTGGGGCAGTCGGTTTAAAGTGCCGTTGAAACTAAAGGTCAAAACAGGACATCACACATTCTAACAGCACAAATAACTTATCAAAATATTTTATTTCACATAAACCTACATGGACACTTATGAAACGTCGAAAACTAGGTGCACGGTTCCAATTAGTCGTTTCCTATGGAGAAGAGCCGGCAAGAAACTCCACGGTTACTCTTTTAAAAATAATTGGTTTTTACAATGTTTTCAAATTACAGTACGTATGGAAGGAGTGAAGGACAGTCATTCAAGTTAAGATTTTAAATCAGCTGCATTGTAGGAAATTTTACGATGACAAAACAGAATAGTGGACAGCTCGCCACTACGAATATCGTACGACCGCGCGCTTTAAGCGAGCAGCCCGCTTCCGGGGAAGAAACGCCTGCAAGCGGTAAGTATAAAGGTATGATTCCGATCTCTCGTTCTCGATTATATTTCGTTAGTCAGGGAACTAATCTTATGGCGAAAAGACTATAATATAAAAATGTTTGAAGTTGTAGCGTAAACTGAACTTTATTGTGTAGGAATTAAAGTTATTTTTCCATTAATTCATATTTTTGTTTACATTTTTGGCAAATAAATTGCAAACGCAGATTACATGTGTTATTCAAACAACATCTTCGCTACACTCACCTATAAACAATAAACCGTGGCTGGTGTGACGGCAAGATATCCTGCAGTTCCTCTAGCTCCACATTCTCCAACTCTTCATCAACCTCCAGGGTCTGCTTCTCTCTGTTCACCTGGAAAGAAAACAAGAGGTTATTAACTCAGAAAGTTGAGAAAAAGTTATGTTAGTTTTTTTTTTGGGTTCCGTAATGAAAAAGTAGCAACGGGATTACGGGACCCTATTGTTACGCTATCTATAAAGGGGTTTCTTTATAAACGACTAGCTGCGCCCCACGGTTTCACCTGCATAAGCTTCCATCCTGTGGAAATATCGGGATAAAAACTATCCTATGTCCTTTCCCGGGGCTCAAACTATCTCTATACTAAATTTCATTTAAATCGGTTCTGCGGTTTAAGCATGAAGAGGTAAAAGACAGACACACTTTCTCAATTATAATATGAGTATGGCTGTAGGTATGTATGTTGGGCAAAATGTTCTGTGATTGATAATGCCCTATATTACCAAATCACTATGAATCATTCGAACCAATAAAATAATAAGCGAATCCTCCGCATGTACTTTAATATCATGAAAATGACGTAAGTACGGCAGGAGATACGCTTCAATGACTCAGACCCAATGAAGCTCATCTATTCAACATATTTACGGAAAAATCCAGGTTATAGGAAGAAGAATAGATATACAAACTTTTTAGACAGTTAACACAGGAATAATATTATAAAAGAAAATAAAGAAATGTACATCTAAAATACCTTTAATATAAGCGCAGAATTCGATGTGTGTTTCTGAAATCTGAACTTCTTTAATACTTCCTTTACGTCGTCTGTGATGTCGCAAACGTTCACGTTGTGTGCCGACATGTTTATTAATCAAGTTTTATTTAAAAATAAACAATAAATACAGAAAATCTCCGTAGGATTGTTTACGTCGACAATCTGACAAGTGACGTGACGTCAACGCCCTTGACAACGGTAGAGGTGGGAAGTGTTCATGGATGATTAGTTAGTCGATCGATTTAGAAGGTCATATATTTTGTTTATTCTATATAGGTTTTAATATTTACACAATTTAGTGGTAGTAGAAAGTATAAGATAATTAAATTTCTTGTAAAAAGAAATTACTTTTGACTGACAATTGAATATTATCAAGTTACGATGACGTTAAAAATGCCCTTCTTTACATAATGATAATTTTTTTATGTATATCAATTTGGCCAAACTATTGTAATCTAAAACTAGAACTACTCTACTGTTTCGTTCAAAAATCTAAATCAGTATTTTTAGTTTTAGTACAGAATTCCTACTGACTTATAAATTAATTTTAAACAAAAGTTGGAGTTCTAATATGCAGCATAACTATTTTTAAACTTCGTTTATTGTAAACTGTAAACATGTATTATATTTTAAGTTACGTAATGATTTCTAAAATGTTGTAGATAATAAAGTGGTCGGAACGCAAACGTCAACATGACATATTGTAATGAAAAGTACATTTTCCTGCTGTTCACAGAAAAGGGTTTTTTTTGTTTAAATTATCAACAAACAAACTACAAAAAATAGTTTTTATAAATTTTCAGTAAGATAACTTCTTCCGTGGAGTGTTTTATAAAAAAAAATCTTTAGTTCTGGTGTAAAAACGTGAATTACCGTGAGGTGTTCGTCCGTGATAAAAAGTAGTTTACAATTTAATCGGATTTCTGCAATAGTGTATGTTTAGGCGGCCTAAATAAAGGTCAACAGCATTGTAGAGGAATCTGCGGTTCTTGTAAGTATTGTTAACCACTTGTATTTAGCGATAATTCTGTCATAAACAGCGCGCAAAGTAACACAACAATCATTTCTGTGAAGTCTGTGTCGAGCATAACTTTCTCATTGTTTAGTTGATTTTATTGAAATTTTTTTAACGTAAACGTCAGTTTAGATGATCTGTCGTTAGGTTTATCTGTAGATATTGTTCATAAGTCCTACAGATTACACAATTTTAAAGGATAAGCAGGTTTAAGATAAGAAATCAGAAATCATTCTCTTTATTTCCTTAGGCTGTCGTCATTGTGCGATGTTAGTGACCTAAATATGTTAATGAGTGTCTATTAGACCTTGATTTATCAGTGGAACATTTAAATATTGATATTTTATTGTGAATATATGTTGTTTATACAATTATAGTGACTAGGAACTGTAAGTAGATGTCTTTTAAAATATTATTTCAACCAAAAATAAAATAATAAAGTAAGTCTTAATATACAAAGTAAAAATTTTATTATAACACAATACTCCTGTAATTCCCAAAGGGTAAACCAGTGACGGATTAACCCTCAACCAAATTAAGCAATTGCCTAGGGCATCACGTCTGGGGGTGCACCAGAAGAAGCACAAAAAAATCCGTCCTTAGGGCATCACGTCTCACTTCCACGTCACCAAAAACCACACCAAAAACAGTTTCTAGGACTAATTTGAAAATTCGCGCGTTTTAAGTTGACATAGAGTCCGACCTAGTCATAACCCCGCTCCCGCTTGCCCACTTGCTGCCCGCTAGTGCATTCGGCAATTCGAATGTACCGGAATTGCGATCAGCCTATCACAAACCACCCCTTTCCGCGGGCCCCCTTATCACATCACACTATCACACTAATATTATAAAGGCGAAAGTTTGTGAGTGTGTGTGTGTGTTTATATGTTTGTTACTTCTTCACGCTCAAACGGCTGGACCAATTTTGATGAAATTTGGTATACAGATAGCTTGAGTCCCGGAAAAGGACATAGGGTACTTTTTATCCCGATATTCCCACGGGATCGAGACTTATGCGGGTAAAACCGCGGGGCGCAGCTAGTTTTACAAAAAACTAATGTTTTTAGGCAGTAAAGGTTTAAAGACCGATTCTAGTTGACATACGGATAGGGGGGCCCACAGGCGTGGATTGCTTAGGGCATCAGGTAGTCTTAATCCGTCACTGCCTATAGCACACCCACATTGCACCAGTTATGTTTAAGCAATAAACAATTGAATTGAATTGAATTGAATTGAATTATGTTTAAGTCCCATGTAATAGGGGGCGAGCCTATTGCCAACAACCGGGCACGAATCCAGACTCCAGCTGCTGAGAAATTCCTAAAATAAAAACCTAATAACACTTTGCTCAACCTAGGAATCGAACCCTAGATTTTATGCTCATCATCATCTGCCTAGCCTTTTCCCAACTAAGTTGGGGTCGGCTTCCAGTCTAACCGGATGCAGCTGAGTACCAGTATTTCACATGGAGCGACTGCCGATCTGACCTCCACAACAAAATTACTGGGTAATACGAAACTCTTTGGTAAGACTGGTTGTCAGACGAATCACAACCGATGCTCATGCTATCCATAATATAACTAATATTATAGATGTGAAAGTGAGTTTGATACTTTGTTACACTTTCACGCTACAACAAATTTTAATAAACAAAACTTTTAATAAACAAAACTTTTTAATCAGTAATATGTACATAATAAATATAACTAATATTATTTTGAACATATGGACTATGGTTTATTTTTAATGTTTTTTTTTTTTTTTTTTTTTTTTTATAGTAATGGCTCCATCGTTTTAACGATGATTCTGCCAATGTCAAGTTTAAGGGAAACAAAGTGTATATTCTAAAGTAACATTTTGATTTGACATTTTTCAATATGAATTAATGTATTGTCACACTAAAAAAGGCGAAAGTTTGTGAGTGTGTTTGTATGTTTGTTACTCTTTCACGCAAAAACTACTGAACGGATTTGGATGAAATCTGGCACACAGATAGTTTATAACCGGTATTAACACATAGGATACTTTTTATCCTGATATTCATACAGGATCGACACTTATGGTGGCCTGTGTCCCAGCAGTGGGAACATTATAGGCTGATGATGATGATGATGATGAATGGTAGTAATGGTGGTAATATACATATCACACTAATATTATAAAGGCGAAAGTTTGTGAGTGTGTGTGTGTGTGTGTGTGTTTATATGTTTGTTACTTCTTCACGCTCAAACCGCTGAACCGATTTAGATGAAATTTGGTATAAGTAGAGATAGTTTGAGTCCCAGGAAAGGACATAGGCTACTTTTTATCCCGATATTCCCACGGGATCGAAACTTATGCGGGTGAAACCGCGGGGCGCAGCTAGTAGTATAATATGGGCCAAGCACCCAAAAAAAAATTGACAGCATAAATTTTGTAGCATTATGAATTGTTTGTATCTTATACCCTCAGGGAGTAGTAATAATCAACAATTATCAACATGTTATATGTGTATCATATTGTAGTTAGTTATTATAGTTCTAAAACATTGTGCTACATTGGAGGAAAGTGAATGATTAATTCTAAGATTATTTCATTTTCTGCTGATACAGAAACATAGACAAGAATCTACAAACATTTATCTCCTTTTTGTTTCAGGAAAATGCTTTATATTCACAAGTCTGTTTATTGCAAATATTGAATTAAAAAAAAAAAAACCCAAACCCCGGCTGCCCTGGTGGTCTCGTGGTTGCACGATGGAAATGTTATAGGCTGATTATGATGTAAAACTTTTATTATGCGCACAGCCAAAGTGTGGAACTCTCTGCCGGCATCTGTGTTCCCTCCCACATTTAACCCGTCTGCCTTCAAATCAAGAGTGAACAGGCATCTTCTGGGCACGCTCGTTCCTGATAGAACTCATCGATCGCTTTCCATCAGGCGTGATCGGGGTCAAGAGCGCGCCCATTTCGCAATAAAAAAAAAACAATAAAACCTTTTAATTCTTTGTTTCAGATTTAACTAAACATAATAATGGACTGGACATAAAGTGAAGTTTTGTAATACACTGTAAGGAACAAAAATCATCATGTCTGCCTCATGTAAGTATTCCTATTTTACTAAGTATGTACTAATATTTTACAGTGAGCAGTGGTGGCCCAGCGATATCGGCCGCGACTTACGAGTGCTCATGCTCACTTAAATGTCTCACTGATGGTGGCGCGTGTGTTGGATCATCCGGTTTCCTACAAAATGGTTTAGCTGGATGGTGCTGATCCATGCGTCATGTTCGTGAACGGGCGCCGTCGGTTGAGACTGGTCATCTCTTAACTGCCAAGGCTTATTTTTAATCTTATTTCTTGTATTGTTTCTTCATTTATGTGCTTTTTTACATTGTTCTCACATATAGAAGCAACAAGAATAATGTACCAAGGATTTTGTAATATCTTGATTTAAAAAGAGTGTCCATGGAGTTTCTTGCCCGTTCTTCTCCATAGAGATCTACGCTTTGGAATGGGCAACTAGCTTCAACTTTCTGACTAACTGACCGACTACTTAATTTTGAAAATTCAAAAGTGCATGTAATGGTTTAATTGAAATAAATGCTTTGAGTTTGAGTTTGAGTTGTAGATCGTAGGTTCGAACCTAGACAGGCGCATTACTTTGTGTAAATTATTTCATCACCACTGCTCTCAAAACGGTGAAGGAAAACATCGTGAGGAAACCGGCATGTCCTAGAACCAAAAATTCGAAGACATGTGACATCTACCAACCCGCACTGGGCCCGCGTGGTGGATTACAGCCTATTACCTCTCACAGAGAGGAGGCCTGTGTCCCAGCAGTGGGAACATTATAGGCTGATTATGAATATTTTACAGTTCAGGCTGATAGAGGACCCTGAATGACAATATCGGAATCACTTTTACACGCCATATTATAAAAAATAAGCTAGATGGAGTCGACATGGATGGGTGACCATCTTTACATATCAAGACTCCGAGCCGTGGAAAGCATGTTAAGCGGTTGGTCCCGGCTGTCATTCGTGGATCTTTGACAGTTGTTACGGGTCTTCAAAAGCCCGAAAGTCTGACAACCAATCAGTGGCGTACATTGCATATAGGCACAGAATACTTAAAGTACTACGTACAGAAAGGACACTCCCTTCCCCGCACTAACATCAGTTACCGCACCTCACCCCGCACTTCGGCGTATTCGTCGCAGTTCTTTAACAAGAGCGCTCGCAAACACAAGTATCTCACGCACACATTCATACGTATACAAACGTCATTTTTTAATGTAGTAGTAGTAGGTAATTATTTTGCGAGCGTTGTATGGAGTGTCCGGGGTGTGATATAGGCATATAAACATGAGTGCCTACCTCGATATATCAACATAAGCCTGTCAATTACATTTTAGTGTGTGTGCCCCACAATTAAGAAACTCACTAAATTATCATACCTAACAAAAAACAAAATCTTGATACACTGTATGAAGATTTTACTACACTGCACTGCTTATATGCCTACCTGCAATGCACGCCAGTCCAATCATACCAAGGGGTATCGTATTACCCAGTAACTGGATTGTGGAGGTTACATAGGCAGTCGCTCCATGTAAAATACTGGTATTCAGCTGCGTCCGGTTACACTGGACGTCGACCCAAACATAGTTGGGAAAAGGCTAGGCAGATGATGATGTCGCTGAGATAAGATTGCAACTAGATTTTGAACGTTTTTAATTACGGGTATTGGCCTTTAAAGCTTACCCAAAGATGCAGTAGTACAGTCAAAAGCAAAAGTAGATGATGAAAATCAAAAATTCAATACTAATAAACGGAGTTCGCGTCATATATGGCCGCTGTACAGGTCGTAAATGTTTGGTATAATTTACAATCACATGTACTTTTGAATCACTTCGACGCCGTGCAGGGCTTGCATGGAAGCTCATGAGACCGCTGCGCATGTGCTCTTTGAGTGCACAGGCGTCACCCAGATTAGATCAAAGACCCTCGGGACACCCAAATCATACACAGATATTCTCGACAGACCAGGAGACCTAGTCAGCTTCTGGAGGGAGGTGGGCTGGTTGGAATAACCACCGACGGCCACCATAAATGCGGAAACCAAACCCATAACATAGAACATAAAACATCACTTCGACGCCACACAGTTCTGACGTGAACTCCGTTCATTATTCATTATTCAATTTCTGATTTTCATCATCTACTTTTGCTGTTGACTGTACGCAGTCGAGTAAATTAATCTATTCGCTTGTATATAACACAGTTTTGTAATTAAATACCAGTTGTTTACGTCGATAACGGTGCGTGCGAGGCCTTCGTTCGGCTGTGGGCGGGTATTGTCAGTATGCAAATGTGTTTGAGTCATTTTAATTGTAATAATAACCTACTTTATTTCGATAGAGAGAGATGAAAGAACCATACCATAGAAGAATTTAACACAACACTGTTAGTAGCAGATTAGATTAGCAAATTAAAATTGTATGGGTTCAAATTAAATTTGCTAGCGAAACTGCAGAAAAGTCAAAGTCAAAGCATTTATTTCAAATAGACACATAAAAGTCAAAGTCAAAGCATTTATTTCAAATAGGCACATAAAAGTCAAAGTCAAAGCATTTATTTCAAATAGACACATAAAAGTCAAAGTCAAAGCATTTATTTCAAATAGACACATAAAAGTCAAAGTCAAAGCATTTATTTCAAATAGGCACATAAAAGGCACTTTTGAACGTCAAAAATTACCTTAAAATAGAATTGATTCTAGTCGCCCCTTCCAAAAGGTAGTTTTCGTATGGAGAAGAATGGGCAAGAAACTCCACCGTTACTCTTTTAAAATGTTTTACAATATTTTGCATGGGTACATTAATTATATAATAATACTAGCGGCCCGCCCCAGCTTCGCACGGGTGCAATTTTTTTTTTTCGAATTTCCATAATTTTCTTTCATACAAACCTTGTCCCGGCAATACCGATCACAACAAAAAAAGAATTAGCGAAATCGGTCAAGCCGTTTTCATGTCAAGTCGTGACAACGGAAAACGGGTTTCATTTTTATATATATAGATGTGAGGACGATGCACCTAAAATAAAATTACTATACCACAATAGGTAAAAGAATTAAAAACGAAAGCATGACATAAATTAATTATCTGATAGATACATGGTGCTCATATAATTACACGCAGACGTGTTGCTATAAAATAAAAATAAATAAAAACCGGCCAAGTGCGTGTCGGACCACGCATAATGAAGGGTTCCGTAGTTGGAATGAATTTATCAAGAACGAACTTAACATTTTAGTTGAAAATCATGTTCTCCCATACATTGCAACTGTCCTTTAACAAGGGTTTTTAATAAGGGTGGCAATACCATTAATATTATTAATTAATTATGATTATTTTGTTACAGTTGAAACTACTGAAATGCTGGAGAAGAAGCCTCCGTAAGTACAAGACATCTAAGTATATAGTTTTTTTTTAAAGTAAATCTACAAATTCTGCTAACAACCTAAATCGTCTTATACTCCATAGGTTTAGGTAGTTAAATAAAGGAAAAAAAAAAAACACGTGACTTAGTTAACCGACTAAACGTAATACCAGTCTATTCAGTTGTCGTGCTACGTCACAGTTGTACTCTTCAATTTAGCTACGTTATAAACTAAGTCACGTGGTTTTTTTTTTGTTTTACCTTTATTTAACTACCTAAACCTATGGAATATACTTAGTAATTTCTTATTAAGTAATTTATTTATTAAAACTTTATGCACAAGTAAAAACTTTACAAAGGCGGACTTAATGCCTTGGGCATTTTCTACCAGCCTACCTTTTTTTTTATGGATGGGAAATCATCAAATGACTCCTCCCGCTCTGGGTGGAGCGGAAGGGAGCGTCAGACTCTTACTGACTAAACCCATCCGTGTTCCTTCCTTAGCCCTTTATGTTCCGGGGTAGCGGTAACCCTTTCGGACAATCCCGCACCCCCGGCAGGCTTCGGCCCTGGCAGGCCCCTTCCTTTTTGCTGACATCTCTGAGGCGCGCGTGGAACACATACGCGCCGTACCAGCCTACCTTAGGGTGACTATCTGTTTAACGTGATTTTTTATTGCTCACAAAAACAGTAAGATCTTAACGTAGGTAAGTACCATATACTCAGAAATAAATAAATCTAATCTAATCTGCTATAAGCTAAGCCTACACGAACAGATTTATCAGTCGGGCGCGACTCAGATGGGATCCGTGATTTCGCCACACACGATCGTGATTCTTCTTTAGTTCTTTATTTAGGTATAATTTCTCATCTTTGACCTTCCATAAACGTTGTGTCGGAAAAAATAAACTGTCCAATATTGTGGCATATCCGTACGTGTTTAGGCTAGCTAATAACGTATTCTCTATGAAACAATGGCGTGGTTTGATCTGTCAAAATACGTGTTGTTCGTACGGTTGACATTTCGATTCAAGACACGATATTGACGTGGCTTCACGAAGATTTCGCGGGTAATACAGAATTGGGGCCTTTTTTTTTTTGGCGGGAAATTATCAAATAACTTCTCCCGCTCTGGGCGGAGCGGGAGGTCGTGTCAGACTTTTACTGACTAAAACCCACCCGTGCTCCTTCAGTTGCCTGTGCCAGGGGCCACGGTATCTCTTTCGAACAACCCGCGACCCTGGCAGGAATCGGGGTCAGTTAGTGCTGACATCTCTTTGAGGCGTGGAACACAACGCGTCGTCGACCCGGGCCTGATCCTTACCGGACGGCGAGCTACCCCTTGCTCGCCGTCCGCAAGCCCGCGGGTGGCCGGGAATCGGCTGTCGATTCCCGAAGCCCAGGGCGTCTCCTGCGGCGACTAGAAAGATTGCCTCTCCCTCACGCGCTCCGCCTCCTCCTTCGCGAGAATTACTGTTTCGCAGAAGGAGGTGACGGCTTTCCCATGCACTCTCGCTCCGTACCATGGCCTGAACTAGGGCCGGACGCGAGAGATCGCCGCCGCCGATCGCCAGAATTGGGGCCCTGAATCCTGATGTTACATTATTTAAGTCTCATGAATATGAAAATATTTCAGTCCTGATTTATTGCATTCCAATCGGACTGCTATCTAAACGATAATCAATGACAGAGCTGAAACTATCTCTTGGTAAGATAGATAATAAATAAGGCCGATTGTCTAGGCATGCGTATCTACTGGCGCTTGGCAACTATTTACACTATTACACAAATATTATAAAGGCGAAAGCTTGTGTGTGTTTATATGTTTGTTACTTCTTCACGCTCAAACGGCTGGACCAATTTTGATATCTTTTGCTAGTAGCTGACACCCTGTATTAACATATAGGCTACTTTTTATCTCGATATTCCCACGGGATCGACACTTATGCGGGTGAAACCGCGGGGCGTAGCTGTATTCACCTAAGGGGTGGTGGAAACGCCACGCGCCGGTAGGGGACGCCCTGGAAGGACATATTATACTCCATATGTTTAAACGAGTCAAAAGCAGTATGAAAGGATCCTGGGGCTGGGTACAAAATAATATCAAAGTCACACCTAGGAGACTTAAAAGAAACAGAGGAGAGTATTTATTCTGTGCCTAGAATAATTAGAAAGTCTAGAAACTGACCGTAAGCGCGCTCGAAATTAAACGCCTACTGCAATTATAATAGCAGCATGTTGTTGATACACAGCACTAAAAGTTTGCTGTAACAATAATCATAGGCGCTCTTATTTTATTAAGTCAAATAAATGTCATGAATAAACATTGCCAGCATGAAATACAAAGTTAAATTGTATTAAAAGACGATTAATATCGAAATCATACTAATCCTTCTGCCTATCCTAATGTATTAGTAGTTGCGCAGCATGTCTTCTTCCATATCCGGATGCAGCTGAATACCAGTATTTTACATGAAGCGACTGCCTATCTGACCTCCACAACCCAGTTACTGGGTAACACGATACCCCTTGGTAAAACTAATTGTCCGAGTTTCAGGCTTCTGACTACCCGTAACGACTGTCAAAGAGGTAGGAAAGATAGCCGGGACCAACGGCTTAACGTGTTTTTCAAGGCATGGAGGGGTCTTGATATGTAGGTAATGAATGGTCACCCATCCAAGGTTACGTATCTCTTGCGGACCGCTCCTACCTGGCTTTGTCCTGAGGAGGTATGTTCCTTTGACTGCGCTCTTAAGTCAACGGTTGAGTCGATCCTGAATGTGTCGTTTAATGATGAGCAGTGGAAGCAGGCGGCTCTTCCTGTCCGGTACGGGGGACTTGGGGTGCGGTGCGTGCAGGACGTAGGTTTGCCGGCTTTCCTGGCGTCGACACATGGGGTTGCTGACCTCGTCACTGTAATTCTGAATTCCAATGGTGACGGGGCAAACATACCATTTATGTTAGATGCCGGGTCAGCTTGGTCTGTCCTCAGCATGGGAGCAGCGAGCCCTGACGCACCACATGTTCAGCGCGCTTGGGACGACGTCACGTCGAAGGTGATTCAGGAACAGATGTTGGTGGGTTCCTCGGGGGCTGATTTAGCCAGACTCAGGGCTGTGTCGCAGCCGGAATCGGGGGCATGGTTGCACGCGCTTCCGTCGCCTCACCTGGGCACGTTGCTCGATGACGACTCTTTGCGTGTGGCGGTGGCCCTCCGCCTGGGCTGCAAGGTGTGTGAACCCCATAGATGCACCTGCGGTTCCATGGTGGAGGCCGACGGCCATCACGCTTTGAGTTGTCGTCGTTGCTCGGGGAGGTTTCCGCGTCACCATGCGCTCAATGATATTGTGCGGAGGGCTTTTGTGTCGACAGATGTCCCCTGTGTGCTGGAGCCTCCGGGTCTGTGCAGGGCTGACGGCAGGAGGCCGGACGGGCTGACCCTGGTGCCTTGGAGGAACGGCAAGTGCCTTATATGGGACGCAACTTGCGTCAGCACTGTTGCCGCCAGCCACCTTGGTCGCACCGTCCTCTCCCCGTCAGCAGCAGCGGAAGACGCTGCTGAGAGAAAGAGGGTGAAGTACGCGCCGTTAATGGACCGGTACCATTTTGTGCCCATTGCGGTTGAGACCATGGGTGCTTGGGGCACTGAGGCCAGGAAGCTCATGAGTGAGATAGGGCACAAGCTTCGGGAAAAAACGGGTGACTCCCGCTCCGGCTCGTTTTTGGTGCAAAGGTTAGCCATTGCCATTCAACGTGGCAATGCGGCAAGTGTTTTGGGCACCTTTGCGCCGGGAACAGTTAGGGGCGGGTTATTTGACTAATATAGACGTGTTTCTGAATTTATGACATTTGTGACTACATTTAATTGTAATTATTTTATCATTCTCTTATTTTAGAAGTTAGAGGGGGGGGGACACACATTTTACCACTTTGGAAGTGTCTCTCGCGCAAACTATTCAGTTCAGAAAAAAATGATATTAGAAACCTCAATATCATTTTTGAAGACCTATCCATAGATACCCCACACGTACAGGTTTGATGAAAAAAAATTTTTGGAGTTTCAGTTGTAAGTATGGGGAACCCCAAAATTTATTGTTTTTTTTCTATTTTTGTATGAAAATCTTACTGCGGTTCACAGAATACATCTACTTACCAAGTTTCAAGAGTATAGTTCTTATAGTTTCGGAAAAAAGTGGCTGTGACATACGGACGGACGGACAGACAGACAGACAGACAGACAGACAGACATGACGAATCCATAAGGGTTCCGTTTTTTGCCATTTAGCTACGGAACCCTAAAAAAGATACGGCTGTTTATGCCGCAAATCCATACTATTATTATTAATATTATACATTCGAAAGTAACTCTGTCTGTCTGTATGTTACCTTTTCACGCCTAAACCACTGAACTGATTTCGATGAAATTTGGTATAGAGATAGTTTGAGTCCCAGGAAAGGACATAGGATAGTTTTTATCCCGATGTTCCCACGGGATCGAAACTTATGCGGGTGAAATCGCGGGGCGCAGCTAGTAACGTATATTTCGACATTCTCAAGGGAATCAAAATGTATAGGGTACTTCCCGTTGACCTAGAATCATGAAATTTGGCAAGAAGCATTGTCATGTAGCACAAATAAAAGAAAAAATCCGAAAACCGTAAATAAAAAACCCCGTGATTAACTATTATATAATATGAGGAGCAGTGGTGGCCAAGTGGTAACGGCCGCGACTTACGAGTTGTAGGTCGTAGGTTCGAACCCAGACAGGCGCTTCACTTAGTGTAAATTATTTCATCACCACTGCTCTCAAAACAGTGAAGGAAAACATTGTGAGGAAACCGGCATGTCCTAGAATCAAAAATTCGAAGACATGTGACATCTGCCAACCCGCACTGGGCCCGCGTGGTAGATTACGGCCCACTCCCTCTCACAGAGAGGAGGCCTGTGTCCCAGCAGTGGGAACATTTTAGGCTGATTATGTGATTAACTATTAACATAGCTACAAAATTACAAATTTGTACGAAGCCCTCGGTGCGCGAGTTTGACTCGCATTTGACCGTTTTTTTTTTTGTTTCTTTCGATTGTTCTGAATTTGAAAGAGTAGCTCCACGTATTTCCCTCTCGTAGAAGAGATGCTTCGAAAGGAAATTGGACCAGCACCCGAATTGCGTTACACACTATCAGTCTCAATCTGAATCATTTTGAAAGATATTGCTAAACCATTGCTTCATAAGTTCCAAAAATGTGCCTACTCAACAACGTAAATAACGCAGTGGATGTTGTTGAACTGTCAAAATGAAAACCATTGCTAGGTACTGATAGTGTGTTGCTATCCTGCTGGTTAGATTGGGAGCTAACCCCAACAAACATTTGGGAAAAGGTTAGACTGATTGATGATTCCAGTGTCCGGTTGATCGCAATGGGCTCGTCCCCTATTAAGTACATGGGTCTTAAACAGTGGCGTGCATTGGTTTTTAGAATAGGTAGGCACTAGACCGGGTCTAGTCTAGGCAAACGCGGTCACTAATCAGAAAAAAAAGTGAGGTCAAAAGTGTGGTTATTGAGTAGGCATGCCTACTTAGGGGTGATAAATTGCGAAGGTCGAACGTCATGGTATTATGCGTGAGACGTACGTATTTTTAATTTTGTCGTATTAACTTGAACGAGTAAAGACCAATGACAATCGTGCGAATAGTACGGGAGCCGAGTAGGCCGTCCGGCGACTGCCTACTGCCGCGCTATTTTGTTTTTTGTTAGGTATGATAATTTAGTGAGTTTCTTAACTGTGGGGCACACACACTAAAATGTAATTGACAGGCTTCTGTTGTTATATCGAAGTAGGCACTGCTTATATGCCTATATGCAATGCACGCCACTGGTCTTAAACATAACTGGCGAAATGTGGGTGTACCTACTGTACACCTCTACCTACCTCGTCAACACATTTAATATACTTCGTTTACTCACAAACTCAAACTCAAACTCAAAGCATTTATTTCAATTAAACCATTACAGGCACTTTTGAATTGTCAAAATTAAGTAGTCGGTCAGTTGGTCAGAAAGTTGAAGCTAGTTGCCCATTCCAAAGCGTAGATCTCTATGGAGAAGAACGGGCAAGAAACTCCATGGACACTCTTTTTAAATCAAGATATTACAAAATCCTGGGTACATCATTCTTGTTGCTTCTATATGTGAGAACAATGTAAAAAAACAGACAAATGAAGAAACAATACAAGAAATAAGATTAAAAATAAGCCTTGGCAGTTAAGAGATGACCAGTCTCAACCGACGGCGTCCGTTCACGAACATGACGCATGGATCAGCACCATCCAGCTCAACCATTTTGTAGGGAACCGAATGATCTAACACACGCGCCACCATCAGTGAGACATTTAAGTGAGCATGACACATTCTCAACTGCCATGCTCTTTCAAGTCAACATCAAAAACATCATCATAAACGGATCCATGGTTCTTACATTTACAAAATTGAAAAAATGCTTCTAAATTATACAAAACTATAGATTGCAATTTATTTAAGAGATGAATAAAATTTTTAATACCAAACAGGAAAAGGTGTTTAGTATTGCAGCATTAACAATTAAAACATGATTGAATAAAATAAAAATAAATATTAAGATCGTAATGTCAGAAACACTAAAAAAGAAAAAGGGAAGCACCTCTTCCAAATATTGAAATTTTAACTAGTGAGCTCATGTGCCTGTGGAGCAGGACCAGCATTTAGCCAAGCATTTTTATCTGCAATATAATCATCCAACTTATAATATGCTTGTCTACATAGTGTGCGTTTAATGCATGTTTTAAATTTCTTCTCATTTAGTTGAAGAATATCGAGTGGTATTTTATTATAACATTTAACACAGTAACCCATAAAAGAAGTTTTTACTTTAGACAATCTGAAACGCGGTTGATCTAATTTGTTCCTATTTCTTGTGTTAAAATTATGCCTGTCACTTATCTTACTAAAAAGATGTAGATTTTTTCGAACGTACATAATGTTTTCATATATATATTGACAAGGAACCGTCATGATGTTAATTTTTTTAAACAGTTCCCTTAGAGAATCACGCCTGCTGAGCTTGTATATGGCTCTGACAGCCCTCTTCTGCAGGATGAAGATAGAATCAATATCTGCAGCCCGTCCCCACAACAAAATACCGTAAGACATGATGCTATGAAAGTAACTAAAATAGACCAGTCTCGCGGTATCCACGTCTGTTAATTGGCGGATTTTCCAAACAGCGTAAGCGGCTGAACTTAGCCGCCCTGCAAGAGATGTTAAGTGCGGACCCCACTGCAGCTTTGAGTCAAGCGTAATCCCCAGGAAAACCGTATTTTCGACGAATTCAAGTATTTCCTTATTCAATACAACGTGACATGACGTGAAACCCGCTTACGAGAGTGCAGAATCTTTATCTTTGTCATTGAGCACCCGAGACAAACGGATAGACATGATTGTCTCATCATACGTTTGATTTTAAACTCTCATTCAACGTGATAGAGTTGTTTTTAGATCAGCTGTCGGTTCAGACGCGATACTATGATCTAAGTAGCGTAATCTGTTTAGTGATGGGCTGTTGTCGATACGAGGTTGTCGATGTTTGTCTGTTTAACTAAAGTTGTTTGAATAGAATTGGATTGTTTTGTTGGGTTTGCTAAATCACAACCTTTTAACTGACCAAAGGGATATGACAATCCTCATGCTTTGCAATAATATTTATTTATTTATTTTAGGATCTCCAACAAAAGATAATTATACACTAAATCGTTAATGGACGACAAAGTATTTGGTAGGTGTACTCTTTCAATTACAGGAGACCACAGCATGCACAATAAAATGAACAACTAAGCTAACAAATTAAATACCTAATACATAATAAAAGAAAAAATTGATATTGGTATTGGTATCGGGGGTTGGTTATTGATGATTATTACAATGTTATTGTAATAATCATCAATAATAAATAATAATAAACCCATAGAGAGATTGTCCAGTTCCCTTGCTTCGATAAAGAACCAAGACCCAGGTAATACATGGATTAAGAAAAATATGAAAGTCAGTAACCCCATTGATATAAGTAGAACCGGTGCGCATTGGCATTTCAATAAATAAAATGCTACAAGTAATGTAAAAGTTTAAAAATTTCTCCTGCAAATGTACCGTTATTTAATATACTTTTACTTTAGACATCGGTTGCTTTTGTTGATAAGAAACTGAACGTTTTTATGTTCAAAACGATTGGATTGCATTCATAATCAGCCTATAATGTTCCCACTGCTGGGACACAGGCCTCCTCTCTGTGAGAGGGAGTGGGCCATAATCCACCACGCGGGCCCAGTTCGGGTTGGCAGATGTCACATGTCTTCGAATTTTTGGTTCTAGGACATGCCGGTTTCCTTACGATGTTTTCCTTCACCGTTTTGAGAGCAGTGGTGATGAAAGACCTGAAACTCGTAAGTCGCGGCCGTTACCACTTGGCCACCACTGCTCCCCTGCTGGATTGCATTGAATACTAATACTATCAGCCTTTAACTGTCCCTCTGCAGGACAAACCTCTCTTCTCAAGCAGAGAAGGAACGAGATTTGCGTAATGATTTCAGTACATTTAGTGTCAGTTCTCAACATGTTTTCCTACACATTTTAACAAAAGGCTTGTTTGTTTTCGTCATCGCCATCATCATTCTGCTGAAAAACGTCCACTGCTGGACATAGGCCTCCCCCAATCATCGCCACAACGACTGGTCCTTGACTTTTCCAGCACTCTAATTATAATGCGCGCCACGAAAGATGAGACTTGACCCCGCCTTCCGCGCTCTTACCGCCGCCCCTATGACGTCCGGTCCCGTCCCACGCTCAGACCTCATACCGCTAAAGAGACCTAAAATCGTGTACTGCGCATTACTGCGCAAGTCAAACCACGTGGTGTATCAAGTCTCATCTTTCGTAGCACGCATTGTACATAACACACTGTGCTTCTCAGTCTAAATCATTTCAATGGATATTGCTAATCCATTGCTTCTTAAGTTCGAAAAAATTGTCGGCTCAAAAATGTAAAAAACGCAATGAATGTTGTTAAACTGCCAAAATGAAAGCCATTGCTACTGATAGTGTGTTACGCAACTACCCCGCAGGTCATTAGTCTACCTTATTGGGAGATCTATCCACTCAATGGAGTTCGAATTTTGGCTTTCTTCAATAATATAAGGAGTTTTGTGGTTTCACGCAAAGCTAACGGATTAGGAATGCCGTGTAAAGTAACCGTTCTCTTTGAAAATAAGGTCACTCATGTTTACCGGTTTATCTTTGTTTCCAACCGGCTCACACGAGGTATTCGTACCAAAGGACCACGCCAAAATCCCTGTTCACAAATTCATTGCAAAAAATATTATCGATAAATGATAATAGTCTGCCTTCTCCCATCACTAGAGCTCTTCCATTCAAGGTATCTCGTCGACTCTACGGCAGTGCTCGCGCGCGCCCGCGAACTACCAGTCGTTATGTATAGCGAAAGTTGCCGAACCCGCCCGAAGCGATTCGGAACACTTTCCAAATCCAAAATGCTCTGATTTAATCCACTAATTCGGTAATTCCACCAGTTGTTTTTTTTTTATTTGTGTAAAGTTCGGTGTGTGCTGTGTTCTTTTTTCGAATCGAATTTAAATTTTGTTTTTCAATCTTCAACTGTTTTTTTTTTTGTTGTTGTTGATAGATCAAATGGGCAATTCTCGTAGTTTTAAGAACTTTCACAGTCTGATCTCAGTCTCAATCTGTCAAAAATACCTCTAAAATTCCAAAATTTTTGACAAGTTTTTGACATTGATTGTCGCTGAGATGAGTTTGCGATTAGATTTTCAATGTTTTTAACAACAGGAATTGGCCTTCTGAACTGTGTTAAGTTTTTCTGCGTAACATTAGTACCGAGTTGAATTCTATAAAGTGGTTTTATAAGTTTTTAAGTAATCAAAAGTTTCTGCGTAACTGCACCGGGCTCTATTTAAGTGAAAGTTATTGTAAACGGCAGGTTAGATGCGGTAACTGACGAAGTTACAGCCCAACACAACGCTCTGGTTTTACTATATTTATTATGTGTTACAAATTGTGATTTACCGCGAATTTGTGTAAATAATAATGGTACATTATTCGCTTGTTGTGGTCATGATATTTATCAATTCCCCAAGACCGAGTCCGACCAACCACCATGCACCAACCACCGAGTCCCGAGTCCGGTCGAGTCGGTATTTTTTATATTTGTTAAATTCGTGCGAGCTACTTTAAAATATTTTTTTTTAATTGGCACATTTTCAATTTTATGCAATGAAATATAGAAAAAGGACACTAGCGCAAAGAAGTGATAAGAGTTGATTTAAATATGAAAACATGTCATGAAATTCAAAATGTACCAATTCGTGAGAGTCGCCTATTAAAAACTATTTATTATTTTTATTTTATTTTATTAAATAGGAACAACAAACAGCTACATTATGCAATATTACAAAAAGAAAAAACATAAGTTACTTAAGTAGGTAATAATGTAACCCACAACGCTGTTCACAGATTACCATTAAAAAAAACCTCAGTCACTAGGAGGCGAACTGTTCATGCATGACATTATAACTTATTTATTACATACATTATTACATATTACTTATTTAAAAGTGTCGATTCGCCCGTTTCGGGTGAGTAAATTCGTGAGAATTCACTAATGTGCCTTAAATTCAATACGGTGAACGCGAATTTTGTTGTTCCAATTCGCCAAAAGAACCTTGTTCAAAGTCATTCATTGACGCATGACGAAAAAAACCCATAGGTTACTATTTTTCCTCTAAGCAGTGTTGCGGTTTGAAGGGCAGCATAATTAGCCTATAACGTTCCTACTGCTGGGATACAAGCCTCCTCTCGGTAAGAGGGAGTGGGTAACCCACCACGCGGGCCCAGTGCGGTTTGGCAGATGTCACATGTCTTCGAATTTTTGGTTCTAGGACATGCCGGCTTAAATCCTTTCCTATCCATATTCCATTCATTCATTCACACTAGGACATGCACTCACGATGTTTTCTTTCACCGTTTTGAGAGCAGTGGTGATGAAAAATTTACTCAAAGTAAGGCGTCGATCTCCTTGCCAGCCTGTAAAATTGAGAAAACGCTAAGATAATCGCTCTTAGCGATAAGACCGCCTATTGTAAAGTTTCTATATTTATGTCTGTAATTTATATGGTGTACATAATAAAGAGTATTCTCCCGCTCTGGGTGGAGCGGAAGGGAGTGTCAGACTCTTACTGACTAAAACCCACCCGTGTTCCTTCCTTAGCCCTTTATATTCCGGGGTAGCGGTAACCCTTTCGGACAATCCCGCATTGCCTTTGAATAAATATATGCCCAATATTTTAATGCACATCTGTTGCGAATGTTACTACTTACTGCTTATAAGTACCAGTCTAAAACATGTTATCCTTGAATTTAAATTGTATGAGTCAAGGATGTGAGTGATTACTTGCAAGCAGCGTCCACAGTCCACAATGGAGCTACAAAACTCGCAAATTAATCCAATATAGACTGATTCTTCGTGACATTTCTTAGCTAGTGTAATCTCGTACGATTCCACTATCAATCACGATCTGAATCATTTGAAGGATATTGCTAATCCATTGCTTCATATTTTCGAAAAATTTGTCTGCTCAACAACGTAAATAACGCAATGAATGTTGTTGAACTGTCAAAATGAAAGCCATTACTACTGATAGTGTGATCTTTGACGCTCATTACGGGTAGTCAGAAGCCTGACAACCAGTCCGACCCAGGGGTATCGTGTTACCCAGGAACTGGGTTGTGAATGTCAGATAGGTAGTGGATGTTCTTACCGGCTCTTCTCCATAGGAAACGACCAATTGGAACCGTGCACCTAGCTTCTGACGTTTCATAAGTGACCATGTAGGATGTAGGTTTTTTTTTTTTTTATCTAGCCTGCGCTGTCCCACTCCTGGGCAAAGGCCTCCCTCCACTCCTTCCATTTTTCGCGAGCCCGCGCGTCCTCCCTCCAGTTTTGACGGAACCTATCCAGCTCGTCCCGCCATCTCCTGCGTGGTCTGCCGCGACCCCGCCTCACTGTCTCAGGGCACCAATTCTGCCCTATTTGGGCCCACAGTTTGTCCGGCATGCGGCAGACATTATGTGAAATAAAATATTTTGATTTGATTTGCTTTGCAGTCGCTCTATGTAAAATATGGTATTCAGCTGCATCCGGTTAGACTGGAAGCCGACCCCAACATGTTGGGGAAAGTCTAGGCAGAAAGGTTTTTATCTATTTTTCGCTTTTCAGTTCATTTTTCGATAGTGTTGCGCTGTTGCGAATAGTTTATGACGGAGTTATGCCCGAACATACATCCATACTAATATTATAAATTAAAAAGTAACTCTGTCTGTCTGTATGTTACCTTTTCACGCCTAAACCGCTGAACCGATTTAGATGAAATTTGGTATAGAGATAGCTTGAGTCCCGGGAAAGGACATAGGATACTTTTTATCCCGATATTCCCACGGGATCGAGACTTAAGCGAGTGAAACCGCGGGGTGCAGCTAGTAACAAATATAAACGTCCAAATTGAGAACCTCCTCCTTTTTTGAAGTCTGTTAAAAAGGGGTTGAAAGAGTCATTGTTTACCAACATCAGAAGCTCTCAGCTTGCCATGCATTACCTAACAAACATGACACATAACGAACGCATCCGGACATTATAAATAACATAAGGAAAACACCAGAAGATATTAATGTCAAATGTGATTAATGTAGCAAAACTGGTTTTGTTACAAAAAAAACCAAAGCTCGTCTGTGTAGGACCGTGGGTCCGTGGCTACAGTCGTACAGGTCGATCAATCAGGTAAAGCTACGCTTGCCGCGGTTGGCCTGTGGATGGGTGACCATCTTTACATACCGAGACCCCTCCGTGCCTCGGAAAGCACGTTTAGCCGTTGGTCCCGGCTGTCATTCGTTGGATCTTTGACAGTCGTTACGGGTAGTCAGAAGTCCGGAATTCTGACTACCAGTCTTACCAAGGGGTTTCGTATTACCCAGAAACTGGGTTGTGGAGGTCAGATAGGCAATCGCTTCATGTAAAATACTGGTACTCAGCTGCATCCGGTTAGACTGGAAGCCGACCCCAACATAGTCGGGAAAAGGCTAGGGAGGTGATGATGAGAAATACACACTGAAAATTTCAACTGCCTCCTTATTACGGTTCATAAGATACAGCCCGCTGACAGACGGTCAACAGAGGCTTAGTGATCGAGTTCTGTTGGCACCCTTTGGGTACTTAACCCTAAATAACCAATAACACTTTTTCCTCGACCCCGGAATCGAACCCAGGACCCCGTACTCAGCTGTAACGCTTGCGACCACTGGACCAATGAGACGGTCATTAAATAAATATAAACCGATTAATATAATGATTGTTATTCACGTTAGCCGGTGTGTATTGCTCATTTCCCCTTTAAATAGGAACTAATGGAAAATCCGTTAATAGATTTTACCAGCATATTGTGATGCAACCGAATGCATTTAAGGCGGTCCCCCGACCAAAACCACGTTTTTCTTCGTTATTCAGAGGCTATTAACTCAATAATTATGAGAAATAAACTATATCTGAAAGCACATTATTAATGTTCGATATCCTATCATCACATTGCACGTTTTTATTTGTTTTTATATGTTACTAAGAACAACATTTAAAATCTCCTTTTAAAAAAGTGACTCAAATTATTGATTGCATGCATCTTTTGCTAAATTTGACGTTCTACTAATTTGAGGATTTCACCAATGGATAGATAAAAAAAATCTAATTAATCCATGTTTTAATTTATTTAAAAAGATCGCTATTCTTTTTTTTATTCAAATAATTCCAAAAATTGTGCGAGTTCTATGATAAAGGGGCATGCGCAGGGTGCGCTGCATGCCTTTCGTACGAGGAAGTCGTGTCGCTCTCTGTCTAGAGGTACCGCCTTAATATATCATCATTTAGCATATCCCTAGAAAACCCAGATTTTATGGCGTTCAAACTCCAAAATATAATTCAAATCAAAATATTTTATTTCACATAAACCTACATGGGCACTTATGAAACGTCAGAAGCTAGATGCACGGTTCCAATTGGTCGTTTCCTATGGAGAAGAGCCGGTAAGAAACTCCACGGTTACTCTTTTAAAAATAATTGGCTTTTACAATGTTTTCAAATTACAGTAGGTATGGGAGGACAGCGTAGGCTTGTCAACAAGTACTTGATAAAATAAAAAAGACGGGTTGCACTCCGGGAGTGCCGGCAGAAGTGAAAACTTGAATATTAACGTTGTGCATTTTTGATATTTTTCATTAATAGATGCACTTTGTTCAATTTCTATATTTTAAACACTTTATATACACGAATTTTACGAATACACAGCGGTGTGGCCACTACACAGACGGTCGAGCCATCAGCTGTCACCATCCATGGATGCGCGTGGCACGCTGTAACATAAACACACACGAACATTCGCGCAAGCGCCCTGCGCCGCCTAAACGAAACAGCAGGCATACATTTTCGCCGCGCCGTAGAAAGAGAGGGGGATACTTCCTCTCCTACGCCGCGCCGGCTGTCTACTCTCCATCCGTCTTACGAATTTTTGATCAGGTCACGTGTCCTGACGCGAGTTTAACATTTTTTACCCATTACAAAAAAAGTGTACAACGCCGCTAAAGAAGTTTTCACTTCAAAAAATGGTCTACAGATCTAAAGTCTACAAGGCCTTATTTATTGTATTGTTTTCCTTGTTTTTGTTTAGTGTCTGTGCTTACTAACATAGTCGTAAGTTTTACTAACAATCTTGATGAGTCTTGGTTACTCTTACGTTTATCTAATACACACAAACACAGACTAATAGAGTATGCTATAATACTCTTTTTAACCGACGAAAACACGGAGGAGGTTATCAATTCAACGCGTATACTTTTTTTTTATGTATGATCTGATCACGCACTAACTAACACTACGCACTAACTTTTTACAGAGCAGTCCGATTTTGATAATTCTTTTTTTTTTATTGGAAAAGATATACCCCGAAGTTGGTTCCATATTTTGGCAAAAAAATTCCAACCCCAAGGGCAGGAAAACAGGGGATGATTGATTGTTCACTCACTGATTGTAATGTATGACCACGATAACTTTTTACAGAGTAGTCCGATTTGATAATTCTTTTTTTATTAAATAGGGCATACCTCGAAGTTGGTCCCATGTAAATTTGGAAAAAAAATTCCTACCCTAAGGGTAGGAAAATAGGGGTGATTTATTGTTCATTCACAGATTTTAATGCTGAGCTGTGTATTACAATTAAAATAAAAGGCCTATCTATGTTGGTATATAAAGCCTGTTTTTTTTAAGTATTTTATGATACAAAAAATTATATAACAGTTAATATCTAAAGTAAGATAGGTAGCTATTTTAAATGTAATCAAAAATTAAGCGTGTAGTAATTAGTAAATTATAGCCTCAAAAAATTACAAAATAAAAACTTTTTAACAAAAAAATTAAACCTCCGAAAAAACTGAAAAGCAAAAAATAATAAACCTTTTTTATTTAACCTTGATAAATAAGTTCTTAAACTAATGCAAGTATACCTAAGTAATTTTGAGTCGGCGCCAAACAATCAATGAACAAAGATAACTAAATTACCTTAATCTGTCAAGCGCCGCTAATGAGACACAATTGATTTTCTATTGCTTCGTCGCCGATCGGCGAACCGCGACGCTTGACCGGTTAAATTTAAAGAAATAACCAAATCAAATTAACAATGCAACGTGAAATCTCTAGCGATAAACATAAACATTCCAAAAAAAAAATGCGCTCTCCGCACGACCACTCGCAACGATATTAATTTGCTTGTTTGATAAAAATTACTTAGGTATACTTGCATTAGTTTAAGAACTTATTTATCAAGGTTAAATAAAAAAGGTTTATAATTTTTTGCTTTTCAGTTTTTTCGGAGGTTTAATTTTTTGGTTAAAAAGTTTTTATTACATAAACTGACTTACTGAATTTGATTAAAACTGAGCTCCAGATCTATTAACACTTAGAATTAGGATGTTTGGAGTCCTACATTTCTTTTCAAAACAATTAAAAATTGTTATGTACCGCAAAAAGTACTAAAAAATACATTTTTCTTAAATTGAGTAAGTGGTACTTGGTCTTTTTTATTAATCTGCACTCTTTACTTACACTCTGAAATCAGATATACTCTACTTCTTCTAGAAAAAGTTGCTAACCCTAGCCTAGCCTTTCCCCCAACTATGATGGGGTCGGCTTCCAGTGTAACGGGATGCAGCTGAATGCAGGCCGATTCAAACTTTATAACGGCTCGGAACGCGAGGCGAGTCGCTGCGCAGTAACAAATTCACGTGTCAGCGGGGGGAGGGGTGAGGTACTGCGCAACGTGTAGCGCACTTCACAGCCGCCATAGTTTGAATGGGGCTGTATCCGTATTTTTACCCGGCTACGGCGAAGCAAAAAGGAGGGTTATGATTTTGACCGGTATGTCATGTATGTATGTATGTTCATCTGTTCCCTCATAACTTAAAAAGTACTTATAATAATTTGACAAATGAGGTATCGTTAGAAGCGTCTTGAGTTGACCGTCCGCTGGTTATAGGCTATGTGACGTCACACTAAATTCAATATGGTACAAAGTAATGAATTTAAAAATAAATATTTTGGGATGGTGCCTTGTGGCTATCAAATAAGTATTGTTACTGAAATAAGCCCCAAAATAATTAAATTAAAAAAAAGTTTAAAAACTATAACCCGACTACTGACAAGGATGAAACAAGAAAGTAACTTCCCGTGGTCGCATGCTACCATAGCTTATTTAGTACAGCGGCATGCGACCACGGGAAGGTACTTTCTTGTTTCATCCTTTTCAGTAGTCGGGTTTTAGTTTTTAAACTTTTTACAAGAAGCAACTGCCTGTCTGACCTCCACAACACAGTTACTGCGTAACACAATACCTCTGTAAATCTTGTCACAAAACAATATCATGAAAAATATAAGACACAATTATTTGAGTACAAAATTAATTATGAAAAACACCGAAAATTCCATCACCTGTTGTAATATGAACTAATTAATATACATTTGTTCTTAAAGTAAATAGACAATACCTTCGTCTTGCCACTGTACAGGCGACACGTCATGTATATTAATATATGTTTATAAATGCTAATTAAACAATTGTATTAACAACTAGCTGCCCGCGACTTCGTTCGCGTCTACGTCGTAAGATACACGCAAAACGCTGGTACGACGCAAAAACTTAAAGCATATCAAAGACCGCGAAGTGTTACCGGGAGAAGATCTAGTCTCACAGCATAGACAATAATAAAAAAGAGCGACCCCTCCCCCCCAAAATAAAATGGCATATGCTGGAGAAGAATGACTATGCGAAGAAATTTAAAGAGCGAGTGGTGGATAAAATGATATATATGGAGTACATGAATGATCAAAGTGTAAATAAATGCTGGAATGAAATGGCAGGGTATATTCGGAGTGCAGCGAAAGATATTTTGGGAGAGACGAAAGGAAAGGGTACGATAGATAAGGAAACATGGTGGTGGTCGACAGAAATATAGAACGTGTTGCAGGATAAGAAGAGAAAGTTCAAGGAATGGCAGAGTGTTGAAGATGAGAATGTTAGTTTGAAAGCAGAAAAAAAGAGTGAATATGATTTTACTTATTAAAGTAAAAGTCACATTTTTTATAAAACTCTCTCGGCCCATCGACTCAGCGTGTCGCATCGCATCGCCCGCCCGCGCTGTTTATTCGTTTTAGCTTAGAGAAAAAAAGAAAAATAAAATCTACTTGTTACCGCGTTAAAACAAAAAACAAACTCCTCCGCTTTATTATTAGTACAGATGTAGATGATATTTTGTCTCGTTTAAATATTAATGAAAGGTATTATTCAAATAATCTTATTAACAATGACTTCATATACGCCACAAGTAATATTGTTTACTTTTCATTGAAAAATATTTTTACATGTACACGAGGCAAATAAATTTTGTATAGTCATTGTTTATTCAATGAAAAATTGGTCCTTCGAGCCAGATAAAAGAATAGAATACTCTTTATTATGTACACCATATAAATAACACAGGGTTCACAATCTGTCCAATTTTATCACCCGTAAAATATTCTGGACTGTCTCTGATTTGTCGGTCTTGGCGGCAGCCGAATTGGTCGCAGTAAGTACAACCAGTGGCGTGCATTGGTTTTCAGAATAGTTAGGCACTAGGCCGGGTCTAGTCTAGGCAAACGCGGTCACTAATCAAAAAAAAAAGTGAGGTCAAAAGTGTGGTTATTTTAGTAGGCATGCCTCCTTAAGGGTGATAAATTGCGAAGGTCGAATGTCATGATATTACGCGTGAGACGTACGTATTTTTAATTTTGTCGTATTAACTTGAACGAGTAAAGACCAATGACAATGTGCGAATAGTACGGGAGCCGAGTAGGCCGTCCGGAGACTGCCTAATGCTGCACGTGTTTGTTTGAAGATTTTGTTTTTTGTTAGGTATGATTTAGTGAGTTTCTTAATTTTGCAATGCACGCCACTAAGTACAACTAAGCCGGGCACCTCGATCCGACCACATGGGTTAGGATAGAACTGTCAACGTGTCAACTCGAGCTGGCGGCGCGTAGTGTTCCACGCGCGCCTCTCTAAGACGTAGCAGGGGGAGTTTAACATCTCACTCCCCTTATGGGACGTGGCCCGCACCAGTCCGGGGCAGCGGAAGTCGCGTTCGCACCCGCAGCCCTCCACGCCGTCGCCGACGCCCCGGTATGCGAGGGAACACCGGGGTAGTTTTAGTCAGTAAAAGTCTGACAGACCCCTCTGTCCACCCCAGGGTGGAGGACATCCGTGAGGATATCCACCAAGACAACATAAAAAAAAAAATGTTAGAATTGTGACCAACCGCGCGCGAGCCGAGCAATAGTGGTTGTTGTTTTATAACCGACTTTAAAAAAGGAGGTTCTATATTCGACCCGTTTGTATGTATGTATGTATTACTAGCTTCAGCCCGCGACTTTGTTCGCGTGAAACTTCTTGTTTCCCCCGAGCCACCCCGTCGTATCGCATCACCCGCCCGCGCTATCACTTAACGTTCTTTTTGACTTTTTTTCTTTTTGCTCGGCTCCTAAGGGTCATAGCGTAATGTTAAATAGCCTATAGCCTTCCTCAAGAATTGGGCTATCAAATGCAAGAAGAATTTTTCAAATCCGACTGGTAGTTCCAGAGATTACCCCCTACATACAAACTTACAAACAAATTTTACCTCTTTATAATATTAGTATAGAATTATATAATCAAAGAGAATAGTATACAGGGTGAATTTTCCAAGTGGGCGTGGATGGCTAAATTCTAAACTATGAGGAATAGCGAAAAGTACTCAAAGGAGTCGCGGGCTCGATTTGTATGTCCGCGATTATCTCAAAAACTTCTAAACCGATTTTGATAATTCTTTCATTAGTGTGATTCACATACTTTCAGAAAGGTTTTAGTATATAATACATTAGGTAATTATTATTATGTACGAAGTTATATGCATAAATGTACTACATCTCCGGTATTTCTATGCGAATTTTCATGATTCTTCTAGTCGGTGTCTTCAATTCTTCAATGCACTAGTGTTAATTTAATTTGTGTGGGGTAGGTACAACTAAAAACTTAAAAATAAAAACTTTTTTACAAAAAAAAAAAACAACCGACTTCTAAAAAAAAAAACACTACAAAGCGAAAAATAACTTTAATTTCGGAAGTCGGTGTCAAAAAACGAAAATGCGGAACCAACGACACCGACTTCCGAAATTAAAGTTATTTTTCGCTTTGTAGTGTTTTTTTTTGACGTCGGTTGTTTTTTTTTTTTTTTTTTTTGTAAAAAAGTTTTTTCACTAATCTAGCTGGCATATTGCAATGTACTGTTGGACATAAGCTTCTAATCTAAATTTTTAGGACTCCTCATGAAATGAAACGGTAAATCATCAAAAGCCTTCACACCAGTAATTATACCAAGCTCTTATAAAAATTACGAAATGCGCCCAAAATACAGATATAAAATTTACCAATACCCTCACCACAACAAATAAATTGAATGTAAACCCTGATAAGCTTATCGAATGTTTAAACTAATTTTATCTCATAGATATCGGAGCATATACCTCGAGACCAAAAACTCTTGAACCGTGGCAAAAAACCGAACTAAGCAATTCTTAATGTACTAACTTTGACCGTAGATCTTTGACAGTAGTTACGGGTAGTCAGAAGCAAGAAATCCAGTTTGATCTTTTGGTTAAGCAACACTCGCCGCGGTCAGTTCTTGGATGGGTGACCGTCCATTTCATTCGGAGACCACTAGTCCCGGCTGGCATTCGTAGATCTTTGTTAGTCGTTACGGGTAATCAGAAGCCCGAGAGTCTGACAACCAGTTTACCAAAGGCAATCGCATTACCCAGTAACTGGGTTGTGGAGGTCAGATAGGCAGTCGCGTCATGTAAAATACTGGTATTCAGCTGCATCTGGTTAAACTGGAAGCCGACAGGAACATACATAGTTGGGATGAATTGACGACTAACATTTATAGTGGCGATGGCGTTAACTGCTAGCGCCATTTTGAAGTATCAAGACATTTTGGTCCTCATGTACTCGAGTTATCTGTAGATTAAATAATGAGTACTTACTTTATTCAGGTAAACAGTGGGAGGACGTAGAATGTACTGGCGGTTTTATATGTAGGTTAGTATGATTGTTATTTTTAACCGACTTCAAAAAGGAGGTTCTGTATTCGACCCTTATGTATGTATGTTTGTATGTCCGCGTTTTCTCAAAAACTGATGAACCAATTTTAATGTTTCTTTCACTAATGTGATCTGCATACTTTTAGGAAGGTTTTAGTATATGTATAATACATTAAGTAATTATTCTTACGTACGAAGTTATATGCATAAATGTACTGCATCTCCGGCATTTCTATGCGAATTTTGATGATTCTTCAAGTCGGTGTCTTCAATTCCTCAATGCACCTTAGCTTGGCACCGCTTGGCTGCAATTGTACATCTATGTATGGTTTTTAATGGATGAGGTATGCCTCAAGGCTGGTCCCATACTTTGCTTCGGTAGTTTTTGAGTTAGCTTCAATAATACGATTTTTCCCACTTAGTTTATATTGATGATGTTTTAATAACTTCCTGAAACTGATATTTACATAGCAAGTAGTGTTATTTGAATTTGTGTGGGGTACGTAGGTACATCAAAAAAAATTTTACATAAAAAAAAAAGACGGGTTGCACTCCGGGAGTCCGTTTTTTTCACTACTTCTGCGTCACTTTTTTCATTAATCCATGCACTTTGTTCAATTTCCATTTTTTGAAACACTTTATATACACGAATTTTACGAATACACAGCAGTGTGGCTACTACACAGACGGTCGAGCCATCAGCTGTCCATCCACGTCGGCGTCCGCGTCCACCATCACCATCACATCACATCACCATCACCATCGCCATCGCCATCACCATCGCCATCACCATCACCATCGCCATCACCATCGCCATCACCATCGCCATCACCATCACCATCCATCCATCCATTATCGTGTCTCACTTGGTTCACTTCGGTTGGCGCCGCCGTAGAAAGAGATGGGGGGGGAATCCCTCCTGACGGTCACGTGTCCTGACGCGATGTCCTGACGCGAGTTTAACATTTTTTACCCATTACAAAAAGTGTTCAACGCCGCTAAAGAAGTTTTCACTTCAAAAAACAACCGACTTCCAAAAAAAAACACTACAATGTGAAAAATAACTTAATTTCGGAAGTCGGTGTCAAAAAACGAAAATGCGGAACCAACGACACCGACTTCCGAAATTAAAGTTGAAAGAAAGTTGAAGTTGAAAGTTGAATTTAAGTTGAATTGAAAAATAACATAGTTGTGTTTTGGACTGTAACACGTAGGCATTAGGCAGTCGCTCCATGTAAAATACTAGTATTTAGCTGCATCCGGTTAGACTGGAAGCCGACCCCAACATAGTTGGGAAAAGGCAAGCTGATGTCGACCATAGAACACCAGTTACAATCTATTTAGTTGACATGCTATAAAAAAATAATATTTGTTTACTGTTTGCGCAGCTAGCGCCTCTCGTGGCGAAGCATAGCACTACAGTCACCCACAATAGATGAATACTTTTGACTTTAATCAACCAAAAGAAACAAACGGAAAATACAAATGACTTCGTCTGAGTATCCATATTTATAAAATATCGACTATTGTCTATTGTTTTTAAATTCCCAGTCAAATAGATGTTGAGAGAGAGTTCTGGTTAATCATTTATTGCTCATGATATTAACCTCACAATCGACACATAAAATCTAAAAAAACATTAATTGAATGCCACACAACGCACAGCCTAACTAAACCGCTCAAACTCAAAGCATTTATTTCAATTAAACCATGTACAGGCACTTTTGAATTGTCAAAATTAAATAGTCGGTCAGTTAGTCAGAAAGTTGAAGCTAGTTGCCCATTCCAAAACGTAGATCTCTATGGAGAAGAACGGGCAAGAAACTCCATGGACACTCTTTTAAATCAAGATATTATTAAATCCTGGGTATATTATTTTTGTTGCTTTTATGTGTAAGAACAACGTAAAAAAAAAAACAAATGAAGAAACAATTCAAAAAGCCCTGGCAGTTGAGAGATGATCGGTCTCAACCGACGGCGCCCGTTCACGAACATGACGCGTGGATCAGCACCATCCAGCTCAACCATTTTGTAGGGAACCGAATGATTCAACACACGCGCCACCATCAGTGAGACATTTAAGTGAGCATGACATATACTCAACTGCCATGCTCTTTCAATTCAACATCTAAATCTAAATTTATACTAATATTATAAATTCGAAAGTAACTCTGTCCGTCTGTCTGTATGTTACCTTTTCACGCCTAAACCACTGAACCGATTTAGATGAAATTTGGTAAAGAGATAGTTTAAGTCCCGGGAAAGGACATTTATGGTAGTTTTTATCCCGATATTTCCACGGGTTCGAAACTTATGCGGGTGAAACCGCGGGGCGCAGCTTGCCATGCAATTGTGTAAAAAAACCATTTTTGCCAAAAATGTCACTTAGATCACTCTGGTTCTAGCATCGTCAAATATATAAAAACACACACACTCACAAACTTTCGCCTTTATAATATTAGTGTGATAAACAATACTGAGTTAGGATTTGAAAATAAGCCAAGGCATTCTCGTGAATAGACATCGCGAAATTATGTGTAGTCCAAGCCAGATGGCAGCCTGGTTCTGGCAAGGATCAGGAATAATATCAACAGGCAGACGATACAAAGGTTCAAGACCTGACTTGAACCCATGTGAACGAAGTTACTCTTAGAAATGCCGGAGATTGCAGTACATTTATGCATATAACTTCGTACATAAGAATAATTACCGCAAAAACTAGCAATTTTATTAATAAATATAAGTAGGTAATAGAATGAATGAATGATTTGACTACGGCTACGGTGAAAGAAAATAAATTCTATCCGAAGACCAATTTCAATCAATGATAAATACTTCAGTTTTCTGCCAGTGAAGAAAGAGTTCCCTGCACCATAATTGAGTAACATGCTTTAAATTACAATCAATTTTTGAAGTGAAAACTTCTTTAGCGGCGTTGCACACTTTTTTGTAATCACACTAATATTATAAAGGCGAAAGTTTGTGAGTGTGTGTGTGTGTTTATATGTTTGTTACTTCTTCACGCCTAAACCACTAAGCCGATTTAGATGAAATTTGGTATAGAGATAGTTTGAGTCCCGGAAAAGGACATAGGATAGTTTTTATCCCGATATTCGCACAGGATCGACATTTACGCGGGTGAAACCGCGGGGCGCAGCTAGTGGGTAAAAAATGTTAAACTCGCGTCAGGACACGTGACCGTCAGGAGAGATTCCCCCCTCTCTCTTTCTATGGCGGCGCCAACCGAAGTGAACCAAGTGACACACGACAATGGATGGATGGATGGATGGACGTATGGACGTATGGACGTGGACGTGGACGTGGATGGATGGATGGACAGCTGATGGCTCGACCGTCTGTGTAGTAGCCACACTGCTGTGTATTCGTAACATTCGTGTATATAAAGTGTTTAAAATATGGAAATAATTATTGAACAAAGTGCATCAATTAATGAAAAAAGGGACGCAGAAATAGTGGAAAAAAATGAGTTATATTAATTCAATTAATAATTGATTTATTTCAACGTTAATATTCAAGTTTTCCCGTCTTTTTTTAAATATAATTTGTTTTTTTTTTTTTGACTCTGTTTAGTTTGTGATCTTCCTGTACGAGTCGCAATAATTACTTTTTCTTTCTTTCTAATGATATTTGGAAAGAAATTATGCCATAACACAGAATAAATAGTACAAGTGGAAGTGCCATAGGTGTCCCTAGTGTCGACACATCAACCAGTCCTGCTATACTCTAGGTAAATTCTAATACGGTTTTTTCCTTCATATGACATTGATTCCATTTGCATTACATATTACAACATAGTCTCAACGAGTACAGCTTAAAGGCATTGCGCAATAATGATTCTGGCGCAGTAACTGTGGTATGTAAGCAGTTTACTAGTATATCGTGGTAGGACCTTGACATAGAAGACAATGGTGGCCCAGTTTTTAGTATTTTAAAAAACTCTGCGATATACTTTTTGAACATTAAAAAAAAAAAAAAAAAAGTTATGAACTTAAGGCAATACGGAAAGACTGGCTGATATTTATAAACAACTTTACATAGGCTTAATAACATCATACCTAAGGCCCGGCGTTTCTAAATTTGCCAAAGATGGAAACAACAATGGCCGCTCGAAATTGAATAAAATCGATATGCAAGAACATTTATTTTAAGTAATGTTTGTTTTCATCTAAATCTCCGAGCTAACTAAACAGTCAGTGGAGTCAGTACTACTGACACCAAATTCAATTTACACTGGGTAAATATCAGCGGGGCAATTGCGTAACACATTATCAATCGGAATCGGTTTCATTTTGACAGTTCAACAACATTCATTGCGTTATTTACGTGTTGAGCAGACAAATTTTTCGAACTTATGAAGCAATGGATTAGCAATTGGCTTCGAAATGATTCTGATTCCGATTGATAGTGTGTTACGCAATTAGGGTGCGGGTCAGCACTGACTTGTCTCGAGTTTGGAGTCAGTTACTTATCCTGTCTAAATCTGCCTTTACACAGGGTTTCCCTAGCACGGACTCGTCTCTCGCAAAGGAGCTTTTGTCTTGTACGTATGGTTTAGTCCTAAGGTGTTATTTATAAGCTAACCTTTGTGGAGAGAGAAATAAAAAAATAAAAAATGTGGGGCCCATGACTAAATAATAACAGTCGCACAGGTCGATCGATCAAGTTAAACTACGCTTGCCGCGGTAGGTCTGTGGATGGGTGACCATCTTTACATACCCAGAGTCCTATTATGCAAATATTTATATTAATATAATATGTCTGTTGAGGGGCTTATGGCTAAATAATTACAGCCGCACGGATTGCCGAAGCTGGTCCGAGGATGGGTGATTCAATACATATCGAGACCCTCCGTGCCTCGGAAAGCACGTTAAGCCGTTGGTCCCGGCTGTCATTCGTGGATCTTTGACAGTCGTTACACTCGTTACGGGTCGTCAGAAGCCCGAAAGTCTGACAACCAGTCCTGCCAGGAGGTATCGTATTATCCAGTAACTGGCTTGTGGAGGCCATATAGGCAGTCGCTCCATGTAAAATACTGGTATTCCAGTTACTGTTACAATTGTGATTTTTTACCTGTAGTAACGGCTATCTATCTCAAACACTGTATATTAACAAACTACCCAACTAGCACACTAGTGGAAATAGCAGCCTATTTTGCAACTTTTAGCTGTACAGTAGCGCTTTAGGGGTTCAGAAAGTGGTTTTAAGTTCTACTATTGCTTCCGTAACTGCTCATAGCTGTAAATATCACTAGGGGTAGCAGAAACTGAACCAAATGCCACTCTAGGTTTTATAAGAGTTAATTTTACAACCCATTTGCCGTCTATAGCTTTAAAAGAGAGTTAAAACATGTATGTTAAAGCTTAAAGCTGCTAAAAAGCTTCTATTGCCGCTGCTGTACGCTTCAGAACTGCATAAAGACTTTAATTGCAGACTTTTTAACGGAACTGTATAAAAGATATATTTATCACTGTTCTGCCACTGAAAGTTTCTTTGCAGAAGTGATTTGTTCTTTTGCGCAGATTTAAGTAGGAATTTGATCGACTGTTTTACTAATAGCGACATTAAGGCTTCACAATAGAAGCAAGAGAGTAATGGACATTCCCTACTCATTTGGATAATTCTGCTATTTTTATTAGAGAAATCAGATTTTATAAAATATTATGTCAGTTTAAAAGAAATATGGATCTGAATGCATGGAAGTTCAAACAAAGAACTGGTGGATATCGCAAGAAAGTACGGAGTGTTTATCAGAATATGCAGAAATTAAAAAGGCAACTGTGTGTTAAGTTTTTTTTAACTCAATTACGTGAGAGTAATTTAGCTTTTATTTATAAAACTCTATTCATTTAATTTATTATTTAAGGGATTCATTGGAAACAAACAAAAATAATGCGCCAAGTTCGAGTTCAACAAACACAAGCGAGGGTCCCGTAGATTTTTTTTTTCTCAATTACTGATAACGGGCCAGTTACAGAGGAAAAGTAAGTTATAGCTTGGTGTGGCATATTATAAAAATAAAGTAAAATAACCTTCTTTGCTTAATTTATTGTTTCTTTTTTGTAGACTGGACTCGGCCAGCGAAACTGAATATAAACTAGAGTATGTCGAATGTGAAATAAAATGGATCTATCGCGAGCAAATACGAATTTGGGCGCTGAAACACAAATTTAGTCAAGTGGCTTTAAAAGACTTATTTCAAATTTTAAACCAAATTACTCCTAACGCTATGCCTAAAGATCCACGCTCACTACTTGGTACACCAAGAGAAATTACAATAAACTTCGTCGATCCAGGTGAATACTAGCAGCAGGAGTCGAATCTTCTATTTTACATAATTTTTTACTTTTTTTTGTTCGGCCAGTGTAACACTCCATGTTTTTCCCACTTAGATGGACAGATGCAAAGTTCTTGTTTATTTTGTTGTTCATTATAAGTTTGAATTATTTAGAAAGGCATTCTGAAAACATGGTAAGACATAGTAAGTGTTAAACAATTGAAAGAGCGAAAAATATAGAAGCAGCTACAAATTATCATCGTATTTTAGAGTTTTCAACGAGTTCTACGGATCTCTACACAAATAACTATTAGTGTGGTTCGATATCTGCAGTAAGTACGAAATAAAAGTGATTGTAAAGACTTGAACTGCATTAGTGGTACAGGTATTACTTGGACCTTCAGAAGAGTGAAACTTAGCGCTTTGACGCGCAGAGAGGAAGTATTAAGGTTGAAGTTGCAAGTTAAAGCTGCTTCTCATAGACGACATGTTTACAAGACAAATATGTGTCATTACTTGAGAAATTTATAGGTTTTTATCGCAATTTGTAGTAAAATATAACTAAATATAGAACCAGCAACTTACTAAATACAAATGTAGTCAAGTATGTAATTTCAATATCGTGTAGGTATGTGATATTATAATATTTATATAATAATATTTTACATATTTTACGATATTCTGAGGTAATTATTGAGGCGCGTTAAAAATACTCCAATAATATCAACTATATGCACGATAAACTGATCTGCGTTTGTAGCCACTTGCATACAATACAAAATATAGCTCAAAGACACTATACTTCACTTATTATTTATTTGTATTCAGTAATGTCTGACTCAGGAACAACAAATGTATTTAATAAATGAGAGACAAGGTGAATGATCAGTGATCCTTTATTCGTTCAGTTAAACCTGTCATTCATTCAATCAATAAGCGCCACAAGAGCTTTAGTGTGGTGTTAATTATTAGCTGTAGCTCATGTAGCGCTTTTATGCCACTATTATGAAGTTCTAATGGAACTATAGATTGCAAAAAGTTGTGCCCCTTTGGCTCCAAAGCAGCTGCATAAGGTCTGCAGTGCACGCTCTGGCGCTTGAGCTTGGCGCCTTTGGGAATAATCGGATTAGCTCCAAAGCTCTTAAGCAGCAGTTTGTGCTAGTTGGGTAGTACACGGTATAGACTGGAAGCCGACCCCAACATTTATTTATTTATTTATAACAATCTTACCTACACTATCATTACAGATCTATGATCCAATGCGACAGATTGGCCTTACTAACTAAATCCTAAATCTACACGTTATACCTAGTTAAAAATATCTTAATCTAAATAACTTATTACATATAGTGTAACTTTTGCGAATTCACTCAAGTTGCACCACAATACATCAACCCTCCCGTGAACCTCATTCACTATGCGTATGGCTCTAGTGAGAGGAGTTCTCGCCAGTAGGTTGGTCCTGGCTGCAGGCACAGCGAGCAGGGGCGGGCGTTGCCGCCTCCACACGTACCGGTGTGTAAACATAGTTGGGAAAAGGCAGACAGATGATGCTGATGACGATTTCTTGTTAGCCTGATGTTCCACTGCAAGACAAAAGCCTTCCTTTCTTCTTTCCACTACTCTTGTCTTGAGTTACTGCAGTTCAATCCTGTCTGTATTCATCAAGCTTTTTATTAGGGTTCCGTACCCAAAGGGTAAAAACGGGACCCTATTACTAAGACTTCGCTGTCTGTCCGTCCGTCTGTCTGTCACCAGCCTGTATCTCAAGAACCGCGACAGCTAGACAGTTGAAATTTTCACAAATTATGTATTTCTGTTGCCGCTATAATAACAAATACTAAAAACAAAATAAAATAAATATTTAAGGGGGCTCCCATACAACAAACGCGATTTTTTTTGCCCTTTTTTGCTCGATATCAATAACGGCAACAGGTAGACGCTTGAAATATTCACAGAATATTTAGCTGTATATTTACTTCAAAAATAAATAATTAAAATAAAATAAATTAAGGGTGTACAAGCACCCATACAAAAAATGTGATTTTAATATGTAGTGTTAAATATTTTATGGTGGTGCGGAACCCTTCGTGTGCGAATCCGACTCGCACTTGGCCGGTTTTTTTATGCTTCTGATAGGGAGGCTGCGTGTTTTCCGTCACGGAACTATTTGATATCCTATCTTACTAATATTGATGGATGTTTGTTACTCTTTCACGCAAAAACTACTGAACGGATTTGTATGAAATTTGGCACACAGATAAGTTGTAACCAGGATTAACACATAGGATACTTTTTGTCCCTATATTTTCACGTGATAGAAACTTATGCGGGTAAAACCGCAGAGCGCTGCTAGTGTCTATATAAAGCTACGTATTGTATAAGTACCATACATAATGTCCGCCGTAACGCTGTGCTAATATCCTACGGAAAACCTTGCTTTGCAGTGAAAGTTCGGCGCGCGACAGAGATGGCAATATGTTAAAAAGAGACGGCAGTATTTCTCAGAAGTGTTTATTGTTTCTTGAAGTAGTTCTGTTATTGGTTTTAAGATAAGTAAAGTTTAATGAAAATAGATAATAGGTGTTACGGAGCATGTTTTATTCGTTTAGTATATGTTTTGGACTTTTGGTCCTTCGAGCTTCGGTCTGTAATATTGGTCCTTCGGTCTGCAATAGCCTTAATGATTTGTATCATCTCAAAAATCAAAATCAATACCTACCTGGTAATTTATTCAAATTAGACTGAGAATCAGCACTTTTCAAGACATTTTCCGAAAACTCGCCCCAAATTCCTAGTGCTTTAGCTGAAAAGAACAAATGGCGCAAAACACACTGTCCAAATATAAAAAAATGCAACCAATATGTATGAAAAGATATAGTCGAGAATAATAATAATCAGTTAATACTGTAGATTGCAATCTATTCCCTATCTCAATGTTTTTCATTACATTAATATACATAAACGATAAACATAATTATCTTTAAAATAATACCATTTAAAGACCTGCATGCGATTATTAACACGTGTGTGATGCGTACCTAACACACTATCAGTAGCAGTGGCTTTCATTTTGACAGTTCAACAACATACATTGCGTTATTTACGTTGTTGAGCAGACAAATTTTTCGAACATATGAAGCAATGGATTAGCAGTATCCTTCAGATTGGTATTGAAACTGTGTTTTCCAATAAGGGTGCAGGAGGCATTGTCTTCCATCAACTGTCTAGCCTTAGCCAAGTACGTTGGAGTCGGCTTCCAGACTTGCAGGATGCAGCTGAATACGAGTATTTTACATGGAGCGACTGTCTGTCTGACTTCCACATATCTATTTGGCTCCAGACCGTATTTCAGCCACGGCAGCCATTCTCAGCAGAGACGGCATGGGAGATATTATAGTGCCGGCGTGTGTGCGCAGACACAGTTGCAGTCCCTCTTCCCTCACTCTCATAGTCCGATGGGACGGCAATCCGACATGACCGGAGAGAGATCAGGCGCAGGACCAACGGCTTAACGTGCTTTCCGCCCCGTTAATCTCGTGGTCGCAAGCACGACTGCTGAGCGTGGGGTCCTAGATTCGATTCCCAGGTCGAACAAACTGTTATTGGCTTTTCCATTGGGATTTTTTTTGTAACAGCCTTTTTTTATGGATGGAAAATCATCAAATGACCCCTCCCGCTCTGGGTGGAGCGGAAGGGAATGTCAGACTCTTACTGACTAAAACCCATCCGTGTTCCTTCCTTAGCCCTTTATGTTCCGGGGTAGCGGTAACCCTTTCGGACAATCCCGCACCCCCGACAGGCTTCGGCCCTGGCAGGCCCTTTCCTTTTTGCTGACATCTCTTTGAGACGCGCGTGGAACACATACGCGCCGTCCGGCACGAGTTTAGTAACAGCCCGGAGTTCGGAAGTTGGCGGTGTGTTACCCCCGCCCGTGACTACCATAACCCAGTTACTGGGAAACACGATACCGCTTGTCAAGACTGGTTGTTGGCTGGACTGGAATGTTACGCATCTAGCGTTAATTAAAACTCCTCGACCCTAATGTTATCAGTGTTTCAAGTACTTCCTCATCAGTCTTAAGTACTTTCGTAGACATACGCAGTAATTCTAATTGCACCCGACACTCGTTGGCGTGTCCAATCTAACTTGACAGCGGCGGGAAAGGGAACTAAATTAAAATGTACTGCATTTGACGTTTGTCGTTGCAAGTGGCGCCACTTTGACAGCTCATGTCATATTGGTGGTGTTGTTATTTATGAGGGCTTTGGATTTAGTTTCTTTGTTGTTCGTTTATGTTTAGTTGGTTTTGTATTTGTGCTTGAAAAACTGGAGAAATTGTTGTGATAATTAGTTCTGAAATGGGTAAATAATTAATTTTTAATGGTATTTTAAACGCATTTTACATGAATTAATTTTAACACTAAAGCTACAGGGTTTTAGCAGAGCGGTGGCCGCTACATAACGGCCGCAGAGATGGCTGTCATTGATGACAGCGGGGTTTGACTTTTTCTTTTAACTAGCCTGCGTTGTCCTTTTCCTGGGCAACACCTCCCTCCACTCCTTCCATCTTTCACGAGTCCGCGCGTCCTCCTTCAAGTTTTAACGGAACCTCGGCTCGTCCCCGGCATCTCCCAAGCACATGGTCTGCCGCGACCCCGCCTCACTGTCTCAGGGCACCAGTTCTGTGCTATTTGGGCCCACAGTCTGTCCGGCAGACATGTCCTTTTTTTTTCCCGTGGTGGAAATCCTCATGGACTTCCTCTATCGTGGGGGTGACAGAGGGGCATGCCGAACTCTTACCGGCTAAAACCACCGCGGTGTTCCACCTCTACCTATGGCCGGGGGTGCGGGATTCGCATAAGCATTCACCGCTCCCCCGACAGGCGGCAGACATGTCCTTTCCAGTCCCATTTAAGTTGAGCAGCTTTTTGAGCCACGTCAGCTATCTTTGTTTTGAAGCTCCAAAAGAAAGATAGCTGAAGGTTTGACTTTACGGTGTCAAAAAACGCTATCTAGGAAACCAAACCAACTTAATTTCATAAATATATCGTTTCAGAGACGTCAGTTTCAGCACTTCTAGGATACAGTAGCTTTAAACAGATTTTTCCGACGTTAGAGTTCTGGGTTCCGTACCTCAAAAGGAAAAACGGAACCCTTATAAGATCACTTCGTTGTCCGTCTGTCCGTCAGTCAAGACCCTTTTTCTCAGGAACGCGTGGAGGTATCAAGTTGAAATCAATGTTAAATACTCAGGGCTGCAGTCCCTTGAAGCAGTGAAAAAATCAAACTTCTAAGTCAACGTAATCAAAAGATACTGGCGTTTTTGTTCCAAAATCAAAACCTATATGATACTTCCCGTTGACCTAGAATCATGAAATTTGGCAAGAAGCAATGTAATGTAGCACAAGTAAAGGAAAAAATCCGAAACCCGTAAAGTAGTTAAAGGGTAGATTTTCGTTATTTATCATCATTTCATCAATCATCACACAAATTTTTTTTTGGTCCTTCGGTCCTGAGTGCGTAGATTGTTACAATGTACAGTCAAACCTGGATAAGTGAGAACTGGATAAGTGAGAAAACTCTATAAGTGAGAGTAATAGACAGGACCCGTCATTTTAAGCTCCCAAAACCTCTATTAGCGAGAAACAGAAACCTCTGTAAGAGAGAGTCGTTTTTCCCTCATAGACCTCCGTAAGTGAGACTGCTACTTATCTATACCTCTATAAGCGACAGTCGAGCTTTATTTACAAATTTAACATCTGCTATTTTATGACTCATTCTTAACTTTCGTGGAACTTCCTACCATTGTTTTTGTATTAATAATTTTATAATATTACATATTTACTACATTCGTACTTGCTGTGACTTGTTATTGCTGCGTACCCCTATAAGAGAGAAACGCTACCCATATACCTGCATTAGCGAGAAACTCGGGTTAGTGAGAAACCTCTATAAGCGAGAATGAGATTGTGCTCCCTTGAACTCTCGCTTATCCAGGTTTGACTGTATTCACTTACATTGAAAATATAGTATATTGGTATTCGTTTGTTATTTCGTTTGACACAATATAATATGTTGGGATGTGACACGTGCCGCGGTTGTGGTGCGGTGCCGTATTATAAATAATATAATATTAATAACACCTCTAAATGATGATAAATGACGAAAATCTACCCTAAAACAAACAAAACGTACAGTCACGTCTAAAAGTATGTATACACTTGGCAATTTTCAATTGCGTTTTTTTCGTGAAATAACGAATGCAACATTGAAATACGACACTTAACATAAACCTATGGGTTCGAAAATACTATTTTCGTGATAACATAAAATTTAATCTATACTAATATTATAAAGAGGTAAAATTTGTAAGTTTGTAAGTTTGTATGTAATGGGTAATCTCTGGAACTCATAATCCAATTCTAACAATTTTTTAACTGGCAGAAAGCTACATTATTCCTGAGTGCTATAGGCTATAAATTGTTTCTATAGCATGTATATTAACCGAGCTATCACAACTTTTGTCTAGCAAGTCGGAAAAAAATACCACATAAAACAGAATTATTTGCGTGCGCTGCCTAAACAGTTGCTTAAAATTAAAAACAATGTATGGCTACCTGGTTCGTCTTCATTATTTCTACAAAAAAGTCCGCGATACCATATCTCTATCTTTTATATTTTATCTTTTATACTTCTTTTATTGCATTAAAAAAATTTTTTTTCGGTATACTTACGTTTGGTTGATTATTTGAGCAACAAAATATTAATTCTTATGACAATAAATTATTTCAGTATCACAAGAACATCATACAGATAAGATTTGCCATTTACAGTATATCAATTGGTCATACAGTTTCGGAGATAATATAAAATTACTAAAACGCAAAATGCCCCTAGCATAACTTTCATTGTGCAGACGTTTTACCTATTTGCCCATAGATGGCGTTCTGCAATTACGTCATTTTTCTGAATCGCGGTGTTAAGACTTTCCGTGGATTGATGACCCTCTCGAATTTTATGCCCCCAGGTTAGTTGAATTGGAGTTCCATACGAACGATTCGATTATGAGCACGGAGATTCGAAAATATCGTAATTTCGTTGTACGATTGTTTTGTATGTTCGTAGTTTCGTACTTCGTTCTATCGTAATAATCGATACGAGTTAGGGTCCGTTCACACAGACCGGCTCGGAGAGCATCGGGCGTGCATTTTTCTTTTCACACAGACCGGATCGTATACGCTTGGAGTTGGTCGGAGCGGAGCCGCCAACAATTTCACATAGACCGGCTGGAAGCTATCTGAAAGCGAATACGCTCGGAGCCAGTCGGATGCGCTCGCAGCCGGTCGGATGCACTCGCAGCCGGTCGGATGCACTCGCAGCCGGTCGGGTGCGCTCGGAGCCGGTCGGATGCACTCGCAGCCGGTCGGATGCGCTCGGAGCCGATCAAAATGGCGGTCGGCGTGGGGCGGCGTGCACGCAATCGGAGCCGATTGGCTGCGCGAGTGAGAAAGAGCACGCAATCGGAGCCGATCGGCTGCGCGAGCGAGAAAGAGCACGCAATCGGAGCCGATCTGCTGCGCGAGCGAGAAAGAGCACGCAATCGGAGCCGATCGGCTGCGCGAGCGAGAAAGAGCATGCAATCGGAGCCGAACAGCTGCGCGAACGAGAAAAAGTACACGATCGGAGCCGGTCAGCTCCTCTTATTATTTCACACCAAGCGCGTTCAAGCATTCTTAATGACAAAAGCAGTGCACATGCAAAAATAAACCTTACTACAAATACTAAAAACTCTGTTTTCAACGTGATAAGAATCTGCTCTCCTCTCCGAGCCGGTCTGTGTGAACGGACCCTTAAAGTTATTCGATATTACGATTGTTTTGTTTTGTAAAGGCGGACGGTGTTCGAGTCGCTCTCCCTTTGTTCGTAATTGTTTTCAAGTCTGTGCGTAGTTTGTCGAGAGCATGCCTAAAAGGAAATCTCAACTGTCCCGGCAGACATCACAGACAAGAGCCGCTCGAGTACGCCGTACGGAAGAATCTGCCCCTGAAAATGAGCAGCGCCTCTCGAGAAATAGAGAAAATATTTCGCAAGCACGCGCTAGAGAATCTAGCTCCGAGCGCTCACAGGGCCTCGCTAGCCAAAATGTGAGGACGTCGCGGGCCCGTGCTCGAGAATCTAGCGCTGAACGTGCGCAGCGTCTATCTGAGTTAAGGCAGCATGTCTCTGAGACAAGGGATAGGGAGACTAGCGCTGAGCGCTCGCAGCGGCTCGCTAGGCAAAATGCCATAACATCACAGGCCCGCGCTCGAGAATCCAGCGATGAACGTGCACAGCGTCTATCTGTTTTAAGGCAGCATGTCTCTGAAACAAGGGATAGGGAGACTAGCGCTGAGCGCTCGCAGCGGCTCGCTAGGCAAAATGCCATAACATCGCAGGCCCGCGCTCGAGAATCCAGCGATGAACGTGCACAGCGTCTATCTGTTTTAAGGCAGCATGTCTCTGAAACAAGGGATAGGGAGACTAGCGCTGAGCGCTCGCAGCGGCTCGCTAGGCAAAATGCCATAACATCGCAGGCCCGCGCTCGAGAATCCAGCGATGAACGTGCACAGCGTCTATCTGAGTTTCCAATAAAAACATCATTTGCCCTGACTATTAACAAGTCCCAGTGATAAACATTCTCTTTGGTTGGCTACGAAAAGAATGTTTTTCCCATGGGCAATTATATGTTGGTCTATCAAGAGTGGGATCATCCGAAAAGCAGATTATTCTGTTACCGGAAAATAAAACAACCTCAAACATTGTATATAGAGAAGCTTTAAATTAAATAGATACCTAACTTAAATAAATAAAATAAGTAAAAGGCGACCAAGGGTTAAGTTACCTTGAGCAGAAAAGAGAACTTAGGTAATCTTTGAAGTTACTGATCTGATTCCAAACAATATTTTACTAATAAAATTAAATACAGTAATATCAATCGAGTGTTATCTTATGTTAAAACAAGAAATTTTCCGCGGACGAAGTCGCGGGCAGAAGCTAGTTCAAAAATAAAGGAGAAAATCGCCTTTGAATAAAGCCAAGTGTATACATACTTTTAGACGTGACTGTACGGAGCCCTCGGTGCTCGAGTCCGACTCCCACTTGACCGGTTTTTTATTTGTTTGCACTTCGCACAGTTTGTGCATTTGTATGTATTTTGATATTATAAGGTGTAAATAATCCTTGTCGAGGATAAAAATGACTAATCTCTTACCGATAAGTTTGTTTGTTTGCCACGAAAAGTAAACACCCAAATTACATTGTTGTTGCCCTATTAATAACCGTAATAAATTAATCTTCGCTTGTTTATTTACATACTAGCTTCTGCCCGTGACTTCGCCCGCGTGGTAGTCAACTACAGAGGGGCAGGGACTTCGACGCATTACCATAGATTCATTACCCCTCTCTGGATTCTGAACCCCCTGCGTTGTTTGTCGAAGGTTTAAAAAAAAATGTTTCATACATTTAGACCGCGTAAGGATTGCACTTTTGTAAGAAACAGCAGACTTTTCTTTTTTATTACCGACGAAAAATTTCAGTGCAGGTGGGTCCCGAATCATGTACTGAATCCATCCATGTTAACAGGTTGTGCGTCCGTGTTCCCGTCACCCTGTATACAGGGTGTCCGGTAATTAATGGGATAACCTCTTCAGAGGTGGGTCATTGTACTCATCATTGTGAACAACTTTTACTATAGGATCAAACCAGAAATAAAAAAAAAACGCGAAAAAAATTATTTAAAAAAAAAAAAAAAAATTTCCATTAATTCATATTTGTGTACATTTCTGGCAGATAAATCGCGAACGCGGATTAGGTACAGACGCCAGCACATCAAGCTACTACAATCTGTCAATTTTTTTTAATAGATTTTCAACTTTATCTAAAACATAAGGTTCAAAGTTGATTGGGAAAATTTGACAGTTTCGGGTACCTTGATGTGCTGGCGTCTGTACTATGAAAAATGCGCTTTAAGGTACTCTGCAATAATGTAATCTACCAGTGACAGAATTTTCCAAATCGGATCAGTAGTTTCAAAGATTACCTCGTACATCCAAACTCCATCGTCACTGCTCTCAAAACGGTGAAGGAAAACGTCGTGACGAAACCGGCATGTCCTAGAACCAAAAATTCGAAGACATGTGACATCTCACTGGGTCCTCGTGGTAGATTACAGCCCATTCCCTCTGAAGAGAGGAGGCCTGTGCCCTAGCAATTGGAAATCAATTTGTGAAACAATCAATTTCCCGGACTTTATATAATATTAAAACGTTAAAAGGTCTTTCAACTTGTGCACACGGGACTCGAATTACGCGCAAGCACAAGTGCAAAAAGTAAACGCACGGATATTGATAAAAGACTTAAAGAGTACTTACCTATTAATTATGATTGAATTATTAGCAATCGATAGTCATGCGTTTGACCACTTTATCATCTGACGTAAAGCTGGCTAATTAGACACAATTTTAATATAGAAAAAAAAAACAATATGGACGTTTTGTTAATTTTCCGAAAAATACAACAAGTTCTAGTATTAAGTTAATTAAATCGATGCGATTTTTACCCGACTGTGCTACAGCAAAGACAGGATTATATTTTTTATGTATAATTGTTAAATAATATAATATATTCTTTTGAATTCTTCTAAAAAAAAATAACGACTTTTTCTGTCAAAGTTTCGAAAAAGGAACACCAACACAGCTGTTTATTTTCAGTGTTTAAATAGTGACAGTGTTGTGTGAGTGAGACAGTGGTATCGTTTACGTGTTTAACAATAAGTGCGAAAGAGACGGCAAGATGCGTGGTATTAAGTACCAGCGGTTGGATGACCAGGAGATTGGGTAAGATATATTTTTTTTTAAAGAGGATTATATTAGTTTTGAAGGAAAGGGGTTTGAAGATTTTTTATATGGCGTCAGGCATATCTATTGTCGCGCCATTTTGAAAATGGTGGCCGTTCATGAGACCTGACATCTCTGCAAACAGAAAACATACTAAGACCAAACAAGTGTGTCGTTTCCGAGATATGAACGTTCAAAGTTGAACACGTGACTCAATCATCAATATTCAACTTCAATATTGGAGGAAGAAATAGGCGAGAGCCAAACCGCGAATTATGACTTTTTACTTAGGCTTTTTCAAAAGTCTCCGACCGCATTTCGCTACGGCGATAAAAATTATGATTATTAGCCAAGTGCTGGACTTTTCGTCACGAACGTCGATGGGCGTGCTCCGCACCTCATTAGGATAATATGGAACGCTGATTAATTATATATTTGTATTTAAAAAACAATGTGCATATATTGCAAGTATAATTTTTTGTGACTTGTTTTTGCCAAGATAAAAGCAATTAAAAAAAACCGCCGATGGGCGTATTTCGCACTCAAATATTAAATCAAAAAACGCCGCCGCCGTAGCGAATGGGTTAAGCTTTGGACTCCCAAGAAAGCGACGAAGAAAAGAAAGAAAAAAATATATACATATTTGTGAACCCACAGGAAATGCAAATATGTAGTAGTTAAAAAAGGATAGGTAATTTAAAACTAACAAAGTTACAATAAATAAAACGGCCATCTTGAAAATCTGTCATTATCACCAGTATTTGACATTACGGTGTCAAAAAAAGTAATTAAAAAAAATTAAAAACCCGACTGCAACCTTATACTAAAACCAACTGAAAAGTTAAAAACAAGCCCATTTTAAATAAATAAAAGATGGAAGCAGGCGGGACCCATTTGAGTTTGAAACTATAATAATGGTATGGGCCCCGCCTGCTTCCAACTTTTATTTAATTTAAAATGGGCTTGTTTTTAGCTTTTCAGTTAGTTTTAGTATAAGGTTGCAGTCGGGTTTTTTAATTTTTTTAATTACTTTTTTTGATACCGTAATTTCAAATACTGGTGATAATGACAGATTTTCAAGATGGCCGTTTTAATGTAACAAATAAAATAAAAATTAAAAAAGAATGTTACGGGCCGGCCGGTCTTCTATGAAACTGTAGCTATGCACCTGCAGACACGATTTACTTTGAAAATGTAATTTTTTTACGTGTTTTAATACTGTGTGGTAGATAACAACAATCTCGTTTTACGCTTCGTTGCAAAGTATTATATTTATCTGCTGTACCATAATCGCTATCGGTCACGAAAAATCCTTCTACCCAGCTTATCTGTACGACATATTTGTACAAATATTTAGATTAATAAAGTCCTCCAGACTGTATTTCGGCCACGGCGGCCAATCTCAACGGAGACTAGCCTTCGGCGCGGGAGATAATATTATAGTGCACAAGCACAGAATACTTAATAGTACTCTGTACTACGTACAGAAAGGACACTCCCTTCTCCGCGCTTATATCAGATAATGCACCTCACCCCGCACTTCGAGGTATTCGTCGCCGACTCTTTAGCAAGGGCGCTCGCGAACCGCAGCGCTGTACTGCTGACACGAACACATAATTTCTCGATTTAAAAGTTTGATTTGAGTTTTAATCACAACGGTTGGATATTGTGATGCTTTTCCGAATTCGTATTTACATAAATTGTTTGTAAGATTTCGCATTTTTAATACCATGCGACTTAATAACCGATTATTTACAGATACTTAAGTCACTTAAACTAAAATATTTTAGTGTTTTTATTTCATTACCAACCCGACTATACATATAAATAAACAATTGAACTACAAGGTTACTTCATAATAATGCACACGTTCGGGTAGTGCCGTCGTCGTTCGGTTCCCCGACACAAATCGTTTTCTGCGCCATTTTTTACGCTACGCCCGACAGCCAACCCTACTAGATTTCACGCATACATTTGCACGTATATAAACGTCATTTGGTTATGTAGTAGTAATAGGTAATTATTTTGCGAGCGTTGTATGGAGTGTCCGGGGTGTGGCACAAGTGCGCGCGTAGGCCGCAGACATAGGTGCACTCCCTTTTTCCTAACTCTCATAGTCCCATGGGACGGCAATCCGACACGACCGGAGAGAGATCAGGCGCAGGACCAATGCGAAAGTATATATCTCATAGAATATCTATGGTCTATCTGTTACCTCTTCACTCTTAAACCGCTGAACTGATTTAGATGAAAGGAGGATGGCGAGGTTGCATGTACAATGGGGCCCACTGTTAGGAGTATCGTATAGTATGGAAACTTATAACTAGTTGTAGAACTATATAAAACTAGCAAAAAAGCAAATGGACAGTAAGTCGTAGAGGCTGAGAGAAAAAAGATATGCAATGTAAAAGATTATAACCTAAAACGAATCTAATAGTGCTTATTTAATAATACAATATCTTTTTTATGTATTATGTAGTTACAAAAAGGTGATCAAACAGAATAGAAATATTTACCAACACACGTGTTTCTGCATCTCTCTTGCCAAATATAGGTACTTACCTAGGTAGGCACAAAAAAAAAATACGTCTGGGATCTAGGAACTATAGTGACTTGGTCAAAACGAGATATGAAATGAACTACTACAACTAAGTATATTGGGGTCGGCTTCCAGTCTATCAAGTTGCAGCTGAATACCAGTATTTTACATGGAGCAACTGCCTATCTGACTTCCACATTCCGGATACTGGTTAACACGATACCCCTTGGTAAGACTGATTGTCAGACTTTTGGGCTTCTGACTACCCTTAAAGACTGTCAAAAATCTAAAAATGTCAGCCAGGAACAATGGCTTAACGTGTTTACCAAGACACGGAGGGGTCTCGATATGTAAATACCCGTCACCCATCCATAAACTGACCGCGACAAGCGTAGCTAAACTTCGATTGACCCGTACGGCTGTTATTATTTAGCCCTAAATAACCTAGACAACTATCACAAAAATTCTTAGCCCCTCCGACCCAAATACCAACTTCAACGGTACAAATAAAGACAAACCTCTCAGCAATTCCCTTCAAATATTAAGGTCGCCGTCGAACACGATGCGACTGAACTTCACAATGAACCAGCATTTCTATTAAGAATAAATGAAAAATTCCTCACATTGCTTCGAGTAGGTACATTCAGACAGACTCGAACTACGAAAACCGCCCTTCGGGCTGCGAAATAAAGGTGCCGTCAATGGCCAACAAGCGAAAAATAATCTGATCACCAGATGTCGCCTGATTAAACTGGGCTGACGTCATCCGTAAGTCATCACCATAATCATTATCAGCCTTGTTTTTTTTTCTCGCGGTGGAAATCCTCATGGAGTTCCTCTATCGTGGGGGTGACAGAGGGGCATGCCGGACTCTTACCGGCTAAAACCACCGCGGTGTTCCACCTCTACCTATGGCCGGGGGTGCGGGATTCGCATAAACATTCACCGCATCAGCCTACAGCAGTCAACTGCTGGACATAGGCTTCTTCTATTGCACGCCATTCAGCTCGATTCTCGGTAACTCTCATCCAGCTACTACCAACCACCCTGCGAAGATCATCACTCCACCTAGCCTGAGGGCGTCCTACGGTCTTACCTCACGTTTGCCGATTCGCGGTCTCCACTCTACGCACGTGTACCCCAACGGTCATCGGTTCTACGGTTAATATGGCCGGCACATTTCTACTTCAGCTTGCTTATTCTGTGAGCTATCCGTCAGTATCCATACTAATATTATAAATTCGAAAGTAACCCTGTCTGTCTGTATGTTACCTTTTCACGCCTAAACCACTGAACCGATTTAGATGAAATTTGGTATAGAGATAGTTTGAGTCCCGGGGAAGGACATAGGATAGTTTTTATCCCGATATTCCCACGGGATCGACACTTATGCGGGTGAATCCGCGGGGCGCAGCTAGTAGCATATAATATAATAATTATGCAATTTTGGTACCTAGTAGTGTAACTCCCAATTCCGCGTTCATTTCGCGCGGTTTCGTTTATTCTGCCATAGAGGATAAGGCCCCAGAGCTGTAGTGTCATTGTTTGGTATAACGGGTATGTCTAATTTCAGTCTACATAAAAGTGGCGCCACTCTGGTGGCAAAAAAAACCTGGGTCCATTGTTATAATAGACCCGCAGTTGACAGTACGCGTAGGCGGCGTGGGAGTGCTCCCCTCCCATCCCACGTAGTGACGTCAAATCTACCCACGTTGTGCTGGCTTGTGCACTGTATTGATTTATTTGAGTTCAAAATTTAGTGACGGGCGGTCGCGTTTTGATTTTGTTGACTGATGTTCCGTATAATGCTGCGCCTGTATTTCTTGAAGGGGTAGAATTAGAATTTAGAATTTTATTTATTTGTAAGAATGTAGTTTTACATAGTATGATGTTAATATTTTTTAAGTTCTATACACTCTACCATAACATATGGTGTTCAAATATTCAAATGTAATTTTATATAACTAATTCCAATTAATTTTAATATTTAATGATTGTTCGAAACACAATACTGCGCTCCAAAACAAAGATAGCTGACGTGGCTCAAAAGGCTGCTCAACTTAAATGGGACTGGGCAGGACATGTCTGCCGCATGCCGGACAAACTATGGGCCCAAATAGCGCAGAATCGGTGCCCTGAGACAGTGAGGCGGGGTCGCGGCAGACCACGCAGGAGATGGCGGGACGAGCTGGATAGGTTCCGTCAAAACTGGAGGGAGGACGCGCGGGCTCGCGAAAAATGGAAGGAGTGGAGGGAGGCCTTTGCCCAGGAGTGGGACAGCGCAGGCCAGATAAAAAAAAAAAGTAATGATTTACAATAAGTCCAATATGAAATAATAATAGTAATAGCCGTATAAAAAAAAAAAGAAAAACGTTATTTTTGGTAAAAAAAACTTATTCACAAAAGTCTATCCACGGTAGCCCTTTCGTTGGATGTCTTCGCCCCTTTTAGTCTAAATGACGGCAGGGAGGCAATCATTTTCGTTTCAGACCGGATTAACTCAAATGCGTAGGTAATCAGTTGCGGTAACAAAACATATCACTGAACAACCCATAGATAATATCATACAATAAAAGATAAGATCTTATCTCCACACGTGGTTACAGTCGCATCGTATGTACTTAACAGTGCACACGGCGCGTTAACGCAACATCGCTGCGCAGAAGCAAGTGATCGTGATGCTGAGATTAAGATAAATCTCGTGTCGTATAAGCATAATCATCAGCCTCTAATGTTCCCAGGCTCCCACTGCTCAGACACAGATCTGCAGCCTAATTGCGGAACGCCAAATCGTCAAATGATTCTGATCAGTTGGCTTCATTTCTATCACAATTGGCTTCATTTTACGATTTTCGAATTGCGAAACTCTAGTTTCTGCGCAGGGCCTTAACGTTCATAATTGGTTTCATAATAAACTAGAGTTTCGCAATTCGAAAATCGTAAAATGAAGCCAATTGTGATAGAAATGAAGCCAACTGATCAGAATCATTTGACGATTTGGCGTTCCGCAATTAGGCTGCTGCTCTCGGTGAGAAGAGGGCCGTAATCCACCACGCGAGTATAGATGCTGGCGGGAAAAATTCCGAATCATTCCCGTCGAATACTTCGGAAGTATTCCGAAATATTCTGAAACTTTGGGAATATTTCAATTGTCAAAAAAAAACCGGGAAAATTGTATTAACCTATTAAAAGTCACTGTACTCGATTGAGTACAGCGTAACAAAGTAAAATAATAAGGTGTATCACTTAAAATCAAAACGTGTTTGCTTGCAAGGTTTGCCTTTATTTGTTTTTATTGACTTTTATACGCGTTAAGTAGATAAGTAATGATTAATACCTATCTATGTGACTCGCGAATACTCGGGATGCGAACAGAAGAGCTATATACAAACTAATCAAAAACATAGGTAACCCTTTTTCAAAAATCAAATCAAATATGCTCGGTGGTTTTTTATTCCACAACCAGGTACCTAACATTTAGAAAAATAGCATTTGCAAAAATAGTACAAAGAAATAAAAATCCTGTTAATCGCAGGATAACATATTTACAAACCTATAAAAATATCAACATAATATATTATACTTAATCAATCATATTTATAATAAAATAAACATTTATATTTTACTTACTTATGTGCCAGTGAAAAATAAATTCACCCACCACACAACAAATAAACACGTTTATTCCTGAATAATTCGGGCGAAATATTCCGCGGAAACATTCGATTGCGGGGTATGAATCTTTCTCCGCGGGCGAAAACTTCTCTTCAAAGGTTAACATCTCGATTTTTTTAAATTTTGTTTTGTTTAATAATATCACTGATAATAGGAGTACGTAGCAGCAGTACAAAAGTACAGTGTGCTTTTAAACTCATCTATTCGGAATAAAAGTATAATGTAACCCTTCTTGCAAAGTCGCTACTAACACCATCTATTGGGAACGAACGCGATTGATGTACAAAAATAGCTTGAATTGCCAGATGAAATCTGCTCTTTACGTCGGGACATTTCTTTGTATGGAATGAGGCATCTATAATTATGCTAGTATCGATGCAAAATACGATATTTCAGCAAAAAAAAAAAAATTTCAATAAAATTCATTTTGAATAATTCTGATTTAAAGAAACTTTCCCAGAAGTATTCCGGAATTATTCAGAATTTTTCAGAAGTTTTGCAACTATACACGCGAGCCCAGTGCGGGTTGGTACATGCCAAATGTCTTCGAATTATTTGGTTCTAGGACATGCCGGTTTCCTCACGATGTTATCCTTCACAATTTTGAGAGCAGTAGTGATGTAATAATTTACACAAAGTAAAGCGTCTTTCTTAGTTCGAACCTACGACCTAAAATCATAAGTCGCGCCGTTACCACTGGGCAAAGAGAATTAAACCACAAGAGGTTGTATAGTCATTGCCACTGGGCCACCACTATTTTTCTTACTGTCACCTAGACTATTCAACCTAATTACAGTAACTTCCTCACTAAGTTCTAAAATCGTAACGGTCGTTTGACACTTTCATCACTTCCCGCGTAAATATTCGCGCCAAAAACAAAGCCGCCATTGTTGTATCAACAAAGATTATGAAACGATTTTATGGTTCCCGTAATTGCAGTGCAGTGTGGTTACTATAATTCGGTGATACGGTATTTGTGATTGTCAATGAAAGTGACGTCAAAGTCAAATCATTTATTTCAAGTAGGCCATTATAAGGCACTTTTGAACGTCAAAATCGCATCACACTAATATTATAAAGGCGACAGTTTGTGAGTGTGTTTGCGTACATGTTTGTTATTTACTTATTTCGTTAGTAATATTAGTTATTCTGTGCTTCTTCGCGCAAAAACTACTGCACAGATTTGTATGAAATTTGGTACACAGATAGAGGAATAGGATAGTTTTTATCCCGATATTCCGACGGGATCGAAACTTATGCGGGTGAAACCGCGGGGCACTGCTAGTGTACAATAAAATAGAATCGATTCTAGGCGCCCAAAAGGTAGTTTCGTATGGAGAAGAATGGGCATGACCGAAAAGCGACTTGAATTTATAAAATGTACAGACGCCAGCACATCAAGCTACTGCAATCCGTCAAATTTATTTAATAGATTTTCAACTTTATCGCTAAAACATAAGGTTCAAAGTTGATTGGGAAAATTTGACAGTTTCGGGTAGTTTGATGTGCTGGCCTCTGTACAGAGCAGACAGAAACTGTTCGGTGAATGCATAGAAATGTAAAAAAAAAGACGGGTTGCACTCCGGGAGTGCCGGCGGAAGTGAAAACTTGAATATTAACGTTGAAATAAATCAATTATGAATTGAATTAATATAACTAATTTTTTTTCACTATTTCTGCGTCACTTTTTTCATTAATCGATGCACTTTGTTCAATTTCCATATTTTAAACACTTTATATACACGAATTTTACGAATACACAGCAGTGTGGCTACTACACAGACGGTCGAGCCATCAGCTGTCCATCCATCCATCCACATCCACGTCCACCATCACCGTCACCGTCACCGTCACCGTCACCGTCACCGTCACCGTCCGTCCGTCCGTCCGTCCGTCCATCCATCCATTATCGTGTCTCACTTGGTTCACTTCGGTTGGCGCCGCCGTAGAAAAAGGGGGGGGGGGGGGGGGGAATCTCTCCTGACGGTCACGTGTCCTGACGCGAGTTTAACATTTTTTCCCCATTACAAAAAGTGTGCAACGCCGCTAAAGAAGTTTTCACTTCAAAAACAACTTCTTTCATGTATCTATGTGTGAATGACACACTCTTGTCTCTGATTCACCGAATCCGATTAGTTACAACATAAAGTATTCGAACTCAGTCAAATTGCTGTAACAGTTCTTTTGCATTTATCTAAGTGACAATAAAAACGTGTCAAGGTAAATGCCTAGGTTTTTTGTTACCAAAGAAGGCTTATTAATGTAGCGGTAACCTAGAATTTTGATCCCACCAATGATACTTAATTGTGTATAAAGGTAGCGTTGAATAGAGAAGTCTAGAAATTGGAATATCGATTGAGAGAGAGTTAAGGCCAGGATATTCGAGCGCAGTAGGCATTTAACGTTACCACCTTCCCCGCGTGGCAAGTCCCGCGGACGCGCAGTTCAAATGAACTCGCTGACCCCGGAGTGCAAAAATTTTGCGTCACAGTATAAAATTGTAACAGTAGGAACAGTTAACTTTGTTTTACGGAATTCATGTTAATATTTCAGATGTTTAGTTTTTAGGGAAATATAAGTATAACAACATAATGAATAATAATGACTAATTATTTATTCATTTTATTTACCTGCCAACAATTGTTGACAACAGGAACAATAAAATTCTGCATGGGTAAACAGCAATTATTATGGAAGTATCGTAAGAATCAAAATATCATAAACAAAACCAATTTTAAAAATTTTGCGAGTAGATAACAACGTGTTATAAAACTGACAAAAAAGTCTCAGAATAATTACTTTATCCATACAGCTCAAAACAAATGTAGGGCTACTTGGAACGTTATTAGTAAAACAATGTGTAATGTGCCAAAAAGCGAAATCAATCAAATTAATATAGATGGTAAACATTGTGGTGATGATCCGCAGACCATTGCGGACTTTATTAATATTTTTTTATAGACCAAATAAAACGCAATACAAGTTGTACTAATATATAAAACAGAGACCACGGACCGTCCATCTTTTTGAAAATGCGTCGAGCGTATTGGATGAAATTTTTCGTTCTTGTTTTAAAAGAGAACATAACTGCAAAATAGCTCTTTCAATTTACAAAGAACTTGACAAAATCTCTTTTATAGTACTTTGTCCTTGTTTCCCGATAATTTATTAAAAAAAAAACTATTTATTAGAATGAGAATATTTTACACTGTAAAATTTAATGTAATTAAATTTTACAGTGTAAAATATTCTCATTTTCGTTCATTTTTGTTCTCATTTCGAACATGTACCAGGCGAAAGTATTTTTCAGTAAATAATTTAATAATTACGAATAATAGAGATTTTTTTTTTTTAATATTGTTTTCTATAATTACTATTACACCCATTCTCGAGTTGAAACGGTAAGGTGCAGGGTTAAACTAGGCATCGGTCGAGCGACACGCATTTTGAACTCACTATAGGCTTTAGCACCCTCGAAAACTATGAAAACGACACCCATGACAAAAAAATGGAAAAATTTCACAGCCGCCATCTTGGATTTAGATTTTAACCTCACTATCGGTTTTAGCACCCACGAAAACGACACCCATGACAAATAAATGGAAAAATTTCACAGCCGCCATCTTGGATTTAGATTTTGACCTCACTATCGGCTATAGCACCCTCGAAAACTATGAAAACGACACCCATGACAAATAAATAGAAAAATTTCACAGCCGCCATCTTGGATTTACATTTTGACCTCACTAACGATTTTGGCAACCTCTTTAACTACCTACGACACCCATGACGAAAAAAATGTTAGCAGCCGCCATCTTTGATTTACAAATAAATTCACGTCGGTGCATGATCGCACGGGCCATTATTCGATATCGATTATAACAGTAAATCATTCTTAGTTTCCGTACTGTTTATCTTTCTACTGTGACTATATGTTACAACTATATTACAACTTTTAGTTTAATTATTAATACTAGAACCTACAACAATATTTTACAGACTCATTTTTGAAAATAATATACAAGCACGGAAAATAACAATAATATAACGTATATTTCGATCGATTATCGGGGAACGCAGCGAGCCAGCTAAAGCGACACAGGTCCTACCTCGGGAACGCCTGGCGGGCTACTAAAGCGAAGCGCGCGGGCCGCTTTATTATATTATATCTTGTTAAAACAATAAAAATCTGTTTTGTGAAAAATTAACCGTAGAATATTCTTCTAAACATCATTGCCTATTTTTCGACATATTTTTTGAGAGTAAAAGTTTAGTCTACTTCAAGTACGACTTGAAAAACGATCAAAAACTTCCCTGTTTTCGATTTGTTTGCGATTTTTTATGATCGAGTGAAGTTGCAAATATCGTGTTTTGAACCATAGAATAATCAAGAATGTTTATTAAACTACGACATATAATTTTGTCACATCGAAACTAAGAATATTTGATTGTTTAATGTTGAATCAAAAATAGGTCGATTCTGAGAATCCTGGCCTTAGGACCTAAACGCAAAAAACGCAAGTTTTAGAAACAAAAGGATATGATCGACTACAGTTAACAAAATAAAAAAAAGACGGGTTGCACTCCGGGAGTGCCGGCAGAAGTGAAAACTTGAATATTAACGTTGAAATAAATCAATTATTAATTTAATTAATATAACTCATTTTTGAAGTGAAAACTTCTTTAGCGGCGTTGAACACTTTTTGTAATGGGCAAAAAATGTTAAACTCGCATCAGGACACGTGACCGTCAGGAGAGATTCCCCCCCCCCCCCCCCATCTCTTTCTACGGCGGCGCCAACCGAAGTGAACCAAGTGAGACACGACAAAGATGGCCGAAGAAAATGACATTTGACGTACAAATGTTTGAAAAGTCAGTTTCGTAAACAATAGTACTTCGAGGAGCCGCAGTTGTATTTAATTTATTTTGAACTTCTGTTTAACCAATTTAGTTTATTATTATATACCTACCTACAATACAAAATAGAAGCGACGAAAAATATAACGAAGCACATTATAGCAACAAGAAATACTGTGGGACATTGCTGCTTTTGTGTGAAAACAATGCTTCCGTGTCGACCACGGAAGTTTACACCCTGCAGGGAGATGCTCCAGTAGGGTGTGGCTGTGAAGCTATGTTGCAAAACATGCTCCACTTCCTATCCTGCCTCATTTGTCCTACCCAAAACATGCAGTCAAAGTGACCTCTGCGCTGCCAGCGACGACAACGTGGAAGTGGCAATATTTTGAGCCAACAAGATCTAAAGTAAAAGAGAAGAAATTTAGGGAGTAGTTCATTAATAAAAAGCTTGTATACAAATATCAGTTTATTTTTATAATACTTGTACGCACCGGGACTTACAGCTTAGTACGGCTGTTATTCCAAATGCATACAGTGTGGCTAAGTTTGTAACAATTGAGCCTGGTATCTATGGTTACCTCACCCTACTGATTATAAACCTACAGCAACTACTTAACACCCTAGTTATCCTAACACCCTAACCTATCATACAAGCCTACGGGAGACCTACGGGAACAGACAGAATTTGGGTAGGAATAGGGGTTTGTGTACGTCGTGCAATGTGTACACAGGAAATAGTTTTGTCATTGCCGGTCCCACAGACTCATAGAACTGGTGATGGCTAAAGGTGTCTTGGCCATAGTGAGAGGAATTATGGAAGATGAATCAAACTCTACTCCAGCTTGATGACTAATTTATTCATTTACTAATTACTAATTTATGTGGAACGAATGTATGTCGCTCTTGATGCTGACGCTGGCGTATGTAACTCTTGCCTGTTCACGGCTGAACAATACTCTAAACTCTAATTTGGCTTCTAAAACTTGTGCAAGCAGAACAACATTTTTAAAATGTTTGCTTTTCATTTGCCATCTGTGCCATCTCTTCTGTAGGCCGTTTCATTTTCTGCTATTCGTAGTGAAGCACCATCCTTACTAGTCCTATTGACCTGAAATACAAAACTAATGTTATAAATTCTTTCTCTTCATTATCTTATTTATACTGATTTAATTAATCAGTAGCGGCATCAAAATAACAGTCAATATTATTCTTATGGCGGGTTTTTTTTTTGTTACAATGAGTTTTGTACAGGCAAACGAAGTTCTTCGTAAAATTGTAAATTGGATAGGCACCTAATTCGTAAATCATGCCAGGCTGCCCCTGTTTAGCGTTAGTGCTTGTGTCAGTGTTTTTATTTTCTATTATGGAGACCTCTCCCTGACCAATTCTTCCAAAAAATCTAAGGATTAGAAGCAAAAGCAAGCATAAGTATAAGAAATTGAGAATGTTTACAAAACATAACTTACTTTGAACACATTTTAGCTGTAACAGTAGGTACACACCTTATCCTCCTCCAACCAATATTCAATTCTTTGCCCTTTATTGCAACTAGTCTCCGGTCTTAATTTCATTTATTTTAAATACAAAAAAAATATTCAAAAGTTTTTTAGTTTGACACATACAATATCAAATTCATTCATTGACATATTCATATTGTTTCCATTACGACCATGACGTTGTGGCGTCAAAACTGTTGAAACTGTAGACAATAAATTAGTTTTTCATACGTAATAATGTCTATGGACACAAATATTCGGTTCGTAGACAGATATTCTCGTATGCCGATTTAATGTGTTGGCCAATTTGTTGGATGGCTTCATTATAATGGCAACATTTAAAAGTTGTAGGACATTCTAGTTATAGAACGTTTATGAAGCGTTTATGAATACAAAATTTTATCGAATGTTTTAAGGGCCTATTGAGCATTTTAACTAATGAATGGTTTAAACCTTCAATAGGCTTTTTTTATGAATAAGACCGAAAGTGTTTAAAATATGGAAATTGAACAAAGTGCATCTATTAATGAAAAAAGTGACGCAGAAATATTGAAAAAAATGAGTAATATTAATTAAATTAATAATTGATTTATTTCAACGTTAATATTCAAGTTTTCACTTCTGCCGGCACTCCCGGAGTGCAACCCGTCTTTTTTTTTCACTATTACTGCGTCACTTTTTTCATTAATAGATGCACTTTGTTCAATTTCCATATTTTAAACACTAACCCCCTTATTCATAATCCTATTTTATCTCTATTTTAGCTAAAATAGGTTTATAGAACGTTTGTCTTTATCTGTCACGTTGTCATTTCTGTGTGTAAGAAAGAGACAAACCCCATTTTAACTAAAATAGGTTTGATAAGTTTTATGAATAAGGGGGTTTATATACACGAATTTTACGAATACACAGCAGTGTGGCTACTACACAGACGGTCGAGCCATCAGCTGTCCATCCATCCACATCCACATCCACATCCATCCATCCATCCATCCATCCATCCGTCCATCCATCCATCCCTCCATCCATCCATCCATCCATCCATCCATCCATCCATCCATCCATCCATCCATCCATCCATAGTCTCTCCTGACGGTCACGTGTCCTGACGCGATGTCCTGACGCGAGTTTAACATTTTTTACCCATTACAAAAAAGTGTGCAACGCCGCTAAAGAAGTTTTCACTTCAAAAAATATATGATATTCTTCAGGATATATGCTAGGTAAAGGGAAAGTACATAGGATACTTTTTATCCCGATATTCCCACGGGATCGACACTTACGCGGGTGAAACCGCGGGGCGCAGCTAGTAATATTATAAATGCGAAAGTGTGTCTGTCTGTTTGTTACCTCTTCACGCTTAAACCGCTGAATCGATTTAGATGAACTTTGGTATAGAGCTACTTTGAGTCCCGGGAAAGGCCATAGGATAGTTTTCATCCCGATATTCCCACTGGATCGACACGGGTGAAACCGCGGGGCGCTGCTAGTGATATACATTTTTAATTTTTTGTGGAAATCGGTTGTCAATTCTGCGTCCGGAGTAACGACTTGTGGTCTATTTATTGCACTCTCTGTTCACATAAGACTGGAAAATGCACTTCTCTTTTGAGGTACGGAACCCCGAAAATCGGTGGTTGCACTCTAAACCCCAAGCGTAAATTAGTGATTCACCACACCACACCACACTCCCTATTTTAATTTGCTACCACAACACCTTCAAACACATTCGCGTTACCACTCATTGGTCAAAGCCACATGATTTTAACTGTGCACTACATGATTGCATGTTGACAGCAAAGTGAAAGGTGCCGCGATTACCTCGTGATAACTTGTGACTACCTGTTCTTGTAATAACGTTGTGTCTTTAAAGCGGTACCCTGACCAAAACCGCAATTTTCTTCGTTATTCAGAGGCTATTAACTCAATAATCATGAGAAATATACTACATTTTAAAAGCACATTAATAATGTTCGATATCCTATCATCACATTGCACGTTATTATTTGTTTTTATATGTCACTAATACATTTAAAATCTCCTTTGAATAAAAAGTGACTAAAATTATTGATTGCATGCATCTTTTGCTAAATTTGACGTTCTATTAATTTGAGGATTTCACCAATGGATAGATAATTTAAAAATCTAAATAATCCATGCTTTAATTTATTTAAAAAGATCGCTATTCTTTTGTTATTAAAATAATTCCAAAAATTGTGCGAGTTCTATGATAAAGGGGCGTGCGCAGGGTGCGCTGCATCCCTTTCGTACGAGGAAGTCGTGTCGCTCTCTGTCTCTGTCGCAATGCTCAAGGTTATTTGGTCGGGGTACCGCCTTAATATGTAGCTGTAAGTATACATAATCAGCCTATAATATTCCCACTGCTGGAACACAGGCCTCCTCTCTGTGGGAGGGAATGAGCCGTATTCCACCACCCAGGCCCAGTGCGGGTTGGTGGATGTCACATGTCTTCGAATTTTTGTTCTAGGACATGCATTAGGCATTTATTGAAGCGTTCCGTTGTCTGTCTCCGATATTCATCATCAGATCGTTACGAAATTTAAATGGTCCCATTTCGGAATAAACTTCTTTCGAACAAAAAAATAACTTTGCAAATCCGTCTATAGACGGAGTTACGCCTGAACATACTTACATAAAAAAAAAAGACGGGTTGCACTCCGGGAGTGCCGGCAGAAGTGAAAACTTGAATATTAACGTTGAAATAAATCAATTATTAATTTAATTAATATTACTCATTTTTTTCAATATTTCTGCGTCACTTTTTTCATTAATAGATGCACTTTGTTCAATTTCCATATTTTAAACACTTTCGGTCTTATTCATAAAAAAAGCCTATTGAAGGTTTAAACCATTCATTAGTTAAAATGCTCAATAGGCCCTTAAAACATTCGATAAAATTTTGTATTCATAAACGCTTCATAAACGTTCTATAACTAGAATGTCCTACAACTTTTAAATGTTGCCATTATAATGAAGCCATCCAACAAATTGGCCAACACATTAAATCGGCATACGAGAATATCTGTCTACGAACCGAATATTTGTGTCCATAGACATTATTACGTATGAAAAACTAATTTATTGTCTACAGTTTCAACAGTTTTGACGCCACAACGTCATGGTCGTAATGGAAACAATATGAATATGTCAATGAATGAATTTGATATTGTATGTGTCAAACTAAAAAACTTTTGAATATTTTTTTTGTATTTAAAATAAATGAAATTAAGACCGGAGACTAGTTGCAATAAAGGGCAAAGAATTGAATATTGGTTGGAGGAGGATAAGGTGTGTACCTACTGTTACAGCTAAAATGTGTTCAAAGTAAGTTATGTTTTGTAAACATTCTCAATTTCTTATACTTATGCTTGCTTTTGCTTCTAATCCTTAGATTTTTTGGAAGAATTGGTCAGGGAGAGGTCTCCATAATAGAAAATAAAAACACTGACACAAGCACTAACGCTAAACAGGGGCAGCCTGGCATGATTTACGAATTAGGTGCCTATCCAATTTACAATTTTACGAAGAACTTCGTTTGCCTGTACAAAACTCATTGTAACAAAAAAAAAACCCGCCATAAGAATAATATTGACTGTTATTTTGATGCCGCTACTGATTAATTAAATCAGTATAAATAAGATAATGAAGAGAAAGAATTTATAACATTAGTTTTGTATTTCAGGTCAATAGGACTAGTAAGGATGGTGCTTCACTACGAATAGCAGAAAATGAAACGGCCTACAGAAGAGATGGCACAGATGGCAAATGAAAAGCAAACATTTTAAAAATGTTGTTCTGCTTGCACAAGTTTTAGAAGCCAAATTAGAGTTTAGAGTATTGTTCAGCCGTGAACAGGCAAGAGTTACATACGCCAGCGTCAGCATCAAGAGCGACATACATTCGTTCCACATAAATTAGTAATTAGTAAATGAATAAATTAGTCATCAAGCTGGAGTAGAGTTTGATTCATCTTCCATAATTCCTCTCACTATGGCCAAGACACCTTTAGCCATCACCAGTTCTATGAGTCTGTGGGACCGGCAATGACAAAACTATTTCCTGTGTACACATTGCACGACGTACACAAACCCCTATTCCTACCCAAATTCTGTCTGTTCCCGTAGGTCTCCCGTAGGCTTGTATGATAGGTTAGGGTGTTAGGATAACTAGGGTGTTAAGTAGTTGCTGTAGGTTTATAATCAGTAGGGTGAGGTAACCATAGATACCAGGCTCAATTGTTACAAACTTAGCCACACTGTATGCATTTGGAATAACAGCCGTACTAAGCTGTAAGTCCCGGTGCGTACAAGTATTATAAAAATAAACTGATATTTGTATACAAGCTTTTTATTAATGAACTACTCCCTAAATTTCTTCTCTTTTACTTTAGATCTTGTTGGCTCAAAATATTGCCACTTCCACGTTGTCGTCGCTGGCAGCGCAGAGGTCACTTTGACTGCATGTTTTGGGTAGGACAAATGAGGCAGGATAGGAAGTGGAGCATGTTTTGCAACATAGCTTCACAGCCACACCCTACTGGAGCATCTCCCTGCAGGGTGTAAACTTCCGTGGTCGACACGGAAGCATTGTTTTCACACAAAAGCAGCAATGTCCCACAGTATTTCTTGTTGCTATAATGTGCTTCGTTATATTAGGTCCTTACATATGAAATTGGCGTTTTGTATGGAAGGAACAAAAAGTCGAATATTTTTTAATATAATATATTTAATTAATCAAAGTATGAACCATTGTTTTCAATGCACTTTTGCCATCTTATAGGTAGTTCATTGATCCCTTTACTAAAAAAACCAGTCGGACGGGAATCAATAAAATCTTTGAAGGCGATTTGGACTGCCCCATCGGAGTTGAATTTTTTCCCTTGCAAAAAGTTATCCAAATTGCGAAAAAAATGGTAATCTGTTGGAGCAAGGTCCGGGGAGTACGGAGGATGTCTAAGACATTCCAATTCAAGCTCTTCTAATTTGGTAGCCGTCTGTTGCGCAGTGTGTGGTCTGGCGTTGTCGTGAAGCAGCAGTGGCGTGGAGCGATTGACCAGCCTTGGTTGTTTAGCCGCTAGCTTTTCCATCATGGTTTGTAATTGCTGACAATAGACATCAGCTGTAATAGTCTGGCCAGATTTGAGAAAACTGTAATGAACAATACCGGCACTAGTCCACCAAACGCTTACAAGTAACTTTTTTGGGGTTAATTTTCGCTTGGGGCAGGATTTGGCTGGCTGGCCAGGATCCAACCATTGCGCTGAGCGCTTCCGATTATCGTAAAGAATCCATTTTTCATCACAGGTAATGATTCGGTTTAAAATACCTTCATTGTTGTGCCGGTTCAGTAATGTAACGCAGCAGTCGACGCGCGTTTGCCGGTTTGCTTCAGTCAATTCGTGAGGTACCCACCTTTCAAGCTTTTTAATCTTCCCAATTTGCTTCAAGTGAATTAAAACAGTTTTATCACTAACATCGAAGCCTGCAGCTAACTCGGACGTGGTTTGCGATGGGTCCGCTTCCACAATAGCCTTCAATTCTCCATTATCAACTTGGGTCTCAGGCCGTCCACGGGGCTTGTTCTGCAGGTCGAAATTTCCAGAACGAAAACGTTGGAACCAAAAACGAACTGTGTTTTCTTTTGCAACATGACCGCCATACACATCATTCACCCTTCGAGTCGTTTCCGCAGCACTAGTGCCACGGCGGAACTCGTACTCGTAAATAATGCGATATTTTAAATTTTCCATTTTGTAAAATGAGTGACGCAAACAGAAAAAACAGAAGAAAAAAAACAAATGAATGACGGTCATCGAAGCACAAATACATGAGTAAATAGCTGTACAAATTTGAATTTGGAATTCCTTACCAAAGAGGAGAAATTCGTGATTAAAGTGGCCAGTACGAAAAACGCCAATTTCATATGTAAGGACCTAATATTTTTCGTCGCTTCTATTTTGTATTGTAGGTAGGTATATAATAATAAACTAAATTGGTTAAACAGAAGTTCAAAATAAATTAAATACAACTGCGGCTCCTCGAAGTACTATTGTTTACGAAACTGACTTTTCAAACATTTGTACGTCAAATGTCATTTTCTTCGGCCATCTTTGTCGTGTCTCACTTGGTTCACTTCGGTTGGCGCCGCCGTAGAAAGAGATGGGGGGGGGGGAATCTCTCCTGACGGTCACGTGTCCTGACGCGAGTTTAACATTTTTTGCCCATTACAAAAAGTGTTCATCACCGCTAAAGAAGTTTTCACTTCAAAAATATAAACATCCGAATTGAGAACCTCCTCCTTTTTAGAAGTCGGTTAAAAACACGTTGCGTGCAGTTTTTTTTTATTTCTGAATGGGCCCGCTCTTGACCTCGATCACGCCTGATGGAAAGCGATGGATGAGGTCTATAATGGAACGAGCGTGCCCAAAAGATGCCTAAGGCACTGGAACTCCCACGCATCGACGAAACAGAGCAGGCTGCTTGACGCTGGACTCCGGTGGGAGGGTGGTCGCAAACCAGGCGGGCATTAGCCCTACCACCGCAAGGGAAAAATTGACCATTCAAATAAGGTGTTGACTGTTGGGTGAGACTGTCCAGGATGCGCCGAGCGCTCGGTTCAGTTGAGTAACTGGCGGAACAAACTGCGCTACACGAGGAGGCTTCTTCATGCATCTCAAAAATGCAGCTGTTGTAACTTAGCCACCACTGGCCACAAGCTCTCGAGATATTATGTCATCATCATCATCATTTCAGCCGAAAGACGTCCACTGCTGGACATAGGCCTCCCCCAAGCACCTCCACTTCGACAGGTTCTGTGCTTCTCGTATCCAACGGGTTCCTGCGGCCTTCACAAGGTCGTCGGTCCACCTTGTGGGAGGCCTTCCAACGCTACGTCTTCCGGTACGCGGTTGCCACTCCAGAACCTTTCGGCCATCTGTTCTGCGAACAATGTGCCCTGCCCACTGCCACTTAAGTTTGGCAATTCTTCGGGCTATGTCGGTTACCTTGGTTCTCCTGCGGATCTCTTCATTTCTGATTCGACCCCGCAGGGAAACTCCAAGCATAGCCCTCTCCATTGCCCTTTGGGTGACTTTCAGCCTTCTAATAAGGCCCATTGTGAGCGACCACGTTTCAGTAACGTGCCATATGTCATCACTGGCAACACGCACTGGTCAGAGACTTTCGTCTTGAGACACTGCGGTATGTGGGATGAGAAGATATTGCGTAGCTTCCCGAACGCTACTGATATTATGTAGTAACAGCCTCATCATCATCATCATCAGCCTATAATGTTCCCACTGCTGGGACACAGGCCTCCTCTCTGTGAGAGGGAGCGGGCCGTAATCTACCACGCGGGCCCAGTGCGGGTTGGTAGATGTCACATGTCTTTGAATTTTTGGTTCTAGGACATGCCGGTTTCCTCACGATGTTTTCCTTCACCGTTTTGAGAGCAGTGGTGATGAAATAATTTACACAAAGTAAAGCGCCTGTCTGGGTTCGAACCTACGACCTACAACTCGTAAGTCGCGGCCGATACCACTGGGCCACCACTGCTCTACCAGCCTATGGTAGCCAAAATATTGTGTTGTTATACAATATCGTTACTCAGGCAGACTGGACTATGAGATATTATAGATGACAATGAAAGAATTATGTTTGTTGTCTGTAATATATGTATCGTGTGACATGTCAACAATGATTGTCTTAACGAGGTCACGAGAACAAATGCTCTGAGATGATGTTACTAGGTTCTTAATCAATAATCATCGTCATCTGTCTGCAGCGCGGTGATTGCGTAACACGTTCAGTAACAATGGCTTTAATTTTGACAGTTCAACAACATTCATTGCGTTATTTACCTTGTTGAGCAGACAAATTTTTCGAACATATGAAGCAACTAGCTGCGCCCCGCGGTTTCACTCGCATAAGTGTCGATCCCGTGGAAATATCGGGTTGAAAACTATCCTATGTCCTTCCCCGAAATGCAATCTATCTCTCTGCCAAATTTTATCGAAATCCGTTCAGTGGTTTAGGCGTGAAAATGTTACATACAGTCAGACAGACAGAAAGAGTTACTTTCCAATTTATAATATTACTAGCTGCGCCCCGCGGTTTCACCCGCATAAGTCTCGATCCCGTAGAAATATCAGGATAAAAACTATCCTATGTCCTTTTGCGGGACTCAAACTATCTCTATACCAAATTTCATCTAAATCGGTTCAGCGGCTTAGGCGTGAAAAGGTAACATACAGACAGACAGACACAGAGTTACTTTAGAATTTATAATATTAGTATGGATTTGATATTATTATAGCCATATTATTATTATGTCTTCTTCAAGTAGGTATTTAAAACAATAGGTAAGTTAATCCAAACATATAACAATCGAATTCATCATAATGTTCCCATTACTGGGACATAGGCCTCCTCTGTGTGAGAGGGAATGGGCCGTAATCTAAAACAATCGAATTATCTAACACATAATATTTAGAATATATGTAAATTACCTAATAGTTATTTATGCATACTTACTTTTAACGTACCTACTTATAAGATAATAGTATCACACGAGTGTTTTAATATCTAATTATGTACACTTGCATACAAGGCTTTATCTACACCCATGATATGAATCACACTAATATTATAAAGGCGAAAGTTTGTGAATGTGTGTGTGTGTGTGTGTTTATATGTTTGTTACTTCTTCACGCTCAAACGGCTGGACCAATTGTGATAAAATTTTGTATGGAGATAGCTGACACCCTGGATTAACATATAGGGACTTTTTATCCCGATATTCCCACGGGGTCGACATTGACGCGGGTGAAACCGCGGGGCGCCGCTAGTCCAAACTAATATTATAAATGCGAAAGTAACTCTGTCTGTCTGTCTGTCTTTTCTTCACGCCTAAACTACTGAACCGATTTGTGTGAAATTTGGTATAGAGATAGCTTGAGTCCCGGGAAAGGACATAGGATACTTTTTACTCCGATATTCCCACGGGATCGAGACTTATGCGGGTGAAACCACGGGGCGCAGCTAGTTCTCTATAAAGGTTCTGAAACAGCTTTTTGCATTACTAATATTGAAAAAAAATGGCGGCCGGCGGGGTACGACGTGAATTAGAAAAACCTATAAGTTCTTTATTTAAATTACGGCGTTGTGGTATACGCTTCATCAGATACCCGGTCCACCTTGAGAGAGATCTTTTTTTTTTCGTTTTATTTTATTATTCGATACCCATCGAAAAGGCTAGGCTGACTGGACTGAATGATGAACTTTTCCTTTGCTATCTTAATATTTTTTTACATTTTATTAAAGCTAAGATTATTTGTAAATAATTATGTTTATTTTAATACAAATTTATTATTTACTAATAATCTTAGCTTTAAATATCGGACACCGTCTGATTTGGCCGGATAAAGCCTGACTGTGTCTGGCTTTATCCGGACGCCTGGCAACCCTACCCGTGATCGTATCTGGTTAGGAGAGCCCTGCAATACAGTATACAGGGTGAAATTGAATTCATGGGCATCCTTTTAAGGGGTCATTGTACTCATCATTATGAACAACTTTTACTGTGGCACCAAACCAGAAATCGCGAAAAAAAAAAATCAGCTCTTCCCTACATTTTGACGAGTTATGTGAACATAAATGCAAGGAATAGCTGATTTTTTTTTTCGTGATTTTAAGTTTAGTCCCATAGTAAAAGTTGTTCATAATGATGAGTACAATGACCCCTTAAAAGGATGCCCATGAATTTAATTTCACCCTGTAGAGACGTCCATTTTTAAAATTCTTGTATATTCTTGAGAACTCTGAATTTACCATCACTACTCGTGCGTACACCTTTGCTTGTATAGGTAGGTACATCCGTACATCTATTACACACGTTCAAGTTATACACGTGCTTTAGTTTTCATAGCACCATGCTCATTCATATTATTAAAACGGCCAGTGTTCCCACAATATGTAACTGTATGAACACACAGATATCGTTTATAATACCTATCAATTCTAAACATTATTATGTCTAAAATAAACTATGCATTATCCGATCTAAGCACTTGGTGAATTTTAAAAACATTGGCGACTGCCGTCCATGTTTGTTTTATTTGGCGCGCTCGTACGCTATTGGTCGGTTGTCTTTCAGGAGCGGTCTGGTTTTTTTTTTTCGTAAAGGATTTGTTGAGTTGGTTGAGTGAGTAATAATGCCTTTTTTATTTATTTATTTTTGGAGATAGTTTTGTAAAATACATATTACCTCGTTCTAAATTAGCTGAAATAAATGAATTTCTTTATTTATTAATTTATTGTAAATGTATGGACTGGCGTCACAAATTCTCTTTTTTATTTTTTACTAGCTAACTCGGCGAACTTTTTCCGCCTGTTTTTTTTTTGTTATTTTTTCCCATGTTTTAATAATTATTCTGCTATTCGGGGCGAAGACAAATCCAACAAATAAAATATCATAAAAATTGATCCAGTCGTTCGTTCTCTAGTTATAAATAGTGTAACTAACCCGACTTTGTTTTATATAATAAAGAAGATATATATTTTTTTTTTGTATCTACGGACTACTCGTATATTACTACGCACGGTGACAGGGAACGTCGTTTGTTTATAAGGTATTGAATTCAATTGATTAACAAACTGTATACCGGTTGAATTATCTGGGTGTGAATAAAAAAATACTGTGGATTTAAAAATTACCCTGTATAATATTTCAATATTTTAAAGTTTTTTTTTTATCAAATATTTAATAAAATATATAGGACTGTGCCTTGTTCATTAAAGGAAAAAAAACAGTGGCACTCCGGGAGTGCCGATAGAAGTATAACAAAACAATACGTTTTTTTTTTAAATACATTGTAATGTCACTTTTATTTTCTTTAAAATGGAGCTCATAAATTCCTCCCCGCGTTTTTCTCTATGGCCGTAGTTAGTTTACCAAAACTATATTTAAAATGAACGCGCTTATCATAAATAGGTATGCTCTTATCAATACCACAGTAGACAGATACGAACAGTACGGAAACTACGTACAAACGGTCGCAACGGCACACTCACACAGACGCGCGCATCTACGGTACTCCTAAGCGATGGTCGGGGTACTCTCAGTCACGGGTGCCGTGTTGGAACGAATAATCGTGTATTTAATTTATTCCTTGCGCCACGGATCGTCCATCTTTTTAATAAAAACTGTTTGATCTCGACTTCTTCAAAACCGGAGCTTTCCTTTTTTAAACTCCCTGCTGATCTTGAAAGGTAAGAATGATTTATTGTTATAATCGATATCGAATAATGGCTCGTGCGATCATGCACCGACGTGAATTTATTTGTAAATCAAAGATGGCGGCTGCTAACATTTTTTTCGTCATGGGTGTCGTAGGTAGTTAAAGAGGTTGCCAAAATCGTTAGTGAGGTCAAAATGTAAATCCAAGATGGCGGCTGTGAAATTTTTCTATTTATTTGTCATGGGTGTCGTTTTCATAGTTTTCGAGGGTGCTAAAGCCGATAGTGAGGTCAAAATCTAAATCCAAGATGGCGCTGTGAAATTTTTCCATTTATTTGTCATGGGTGTCGTTTTCATAGTTTTCGAGGGTGCTAAAGCCTATAGTGAGGTCAAAATCTAAATCCAAGATGGCGGCTGTGAAATTTTTCCATTTATTTGTCATGGGTGTCGTTTTTATAGTTTTCGAGGGTGCTAAAGCCGATAGTGAGGTCAAAATCTAAATCCAAGATGGCGGCTGTGAAATTTTTCCATTTATTTGTCATGGGTGTCGTTTTCATAGTTTTCGAGGGTGCTAAAGCCGATAGTGAGGTCAAAATCTAAATCCAAGATGGCGGCTGTGAAATTTTTCCATTTATTTGTCATGGTTGTCGTTTTCATAGTTTTCGAGGGTGCTAAAGCCTATAGTGAGGTCAAAATCTAAATTCAAGATGGCGGCTGTGAAATTTTTCCATTTATTTGTCATGGGTGTCGTTTTCATAGTTTTCGAGGGTGCTAAAGCCGATAGTGAAGTCAAAATGCGCGTCGCTCGACCAATGCCTAGTTTAACCCTGCACCTTACCGTTTCAATTCGAGAATGGGTGTAATAGTAATTAAAGAAAACAATATTTAAAAAAATATATCTCTATTATTCGTAATTATAAATTATTTACTGAAAAATACTTTCGCCTGCTACATGTAAATTTTACAGTGTTCTCTTTTAAAACAAGAACGAAAAATTTCATCCAATACGCTCGACGCATTTTCAAAAAGTTGGACGGTCCGTGGTCTCTGTTTTATTAGTACAACTTTTATTGCGTTTTATTTGGTCTATAAAAAAATTATTAAAAAAGTCCGCAATGGTCTGCGGATCATCACCACATTGTTTACCATCTAAGTATATTAATTTGATTGATTTCGCTTTTTGGCACATTACACATTGTTTTACTAATAACGTTCCAAGTAGCCCTACATTTGTTATGAGCTGTATGGATAAAGTAATTATTCTGAGACTTTTTTGTCAGTTTTATAACACGTTGTAATCTACTCGCAAAATTTTTTAAATTGTTTTTTTTTTATGATATTTCGATTCTTACGATACTTCCATAATAATTGCTGTTTACGCATGCAGCATTTTTTTATTCCTTGTGTCTTCCACTTTGTTTTAGTTTAATACATTTATGAAGTCGCCACATAATATTATTTTCTTTTTACTGTAGCAGTACTTCCCAAGTAGTCGGTTTAAAGTATCGAAAAATGTGATTTAACATAATTACGAAGAATAAAGATATTTTTTTTAAAATATTGTTTTCTTTAATTACTATTACACCCATTCTCGAGTAGAAACGGTAAGGTGCAGGGTTAAACTAGGCATCGGTCGACCGACGCGCATTTTGACTTCACTATCGGCTTTAGCACCCTCGAAAACTATGAAAAAGATATTCACGACGAAAATTTTGAATTTTTTCGCAGTCGCCATCTTGGATTTACGTTTTGACCAGAAGGAGGGAAAGATAATCAGTCAACTTCTAACCGCACACCACGTTAAAAACTTCGTTACAATAAAACACATCAATTTTACAGACATTAAGAGTGACAACCCTAACGCTCCAATGAGTCGTAGGTATTTATTTCAACAAATAGGCCTAGTTTCCATACTGTTCATATTTATACTGTGTCAATACCTATGTTCCGTAGTTGGATAAACATAAATGAACTGTAAAAGTATTTCTAAAAAGCGGAAACAATTTATTTGAGACTAGCTTTTGTCCGCGACTTCGCCTGTGTCTCTTCTTCTTGTCAAAATGTCTCTTTCGCAAAATGTCTCCTAGTCGCAAAATGTCTCTTTCGCAAAATGTCTCTTTCGCAAAATGTCTCTTTCGCAAAATGTCTCTTTCGCAAAATGTCTCCTAGTCGCAAAATGTCGCTTTCGCAAAATGACTCTTTCTCAAAAAGTCGCTTTCTCACAATGTCTCTTTCGCAAAATGTCCAAATAAACTTTCTTTCTTTCGTTCTTTCTATTTCTCTCTGTCAGTCGTCAGTAATTTGACTTTCGAAAGAAGAAGACAAATCGTTTTGTACAGACGCTATACAACGTTTATTAGTACTTAAGGGGATTAGTATCTAGATAGATAGATAAACGTAAATGAACGGTAAAGGTACCTATTTCTTAAAAACGGAAACTAGTAACTACGTAGGTAATTCCAATAAAAATGTCATGACTAAGGCAGGCCGCATACGTCCGGTTTCCTGATTCGGAATTCAGTTTCGGAATTCAGATTCGGATACCCCGAATGCACGCATTTCATACAAAATGTTCTCTCCAGCGCACACGTACTTAAATTTTCCGTCCGGGTTTCAGAACGGAAAATTTAAGCACGTGTGCGCTAGTGAGAACATTTTGTATGAAATGCTTGCATTCAGGTTTCCGAATCTGAATTCCGAAACTGAATTCCGAATCAGGAAACCGGACGTTTGCGCCCAGCCTTATAATGCCAAACAAACTTGCTACCAAGTCACACGACACTACAAAGAATTTATTGAACAAACTTAAAGCGCTTTAGCGCTGCTAAAAATACGCGTTAACAAAACCCGTTTAATTCACGCAGCGCTGTAAGCGCGTTGAAGTACAAACTGTTTGCACTCCGCGCGCTTTTAAACCGAACGCGCACTTTGCATTGTCTGTCATAATATTTAAATTTTGAACGCAATTGAAGCGGGAAATGCTGTTTATAATGCGTTATTTTTTATCTGTGATTGAGTTTTTTTATGTTTTGGTGCGAAATGTTGGTGAATATAGTGATATTTAAACGTACTGGTGTTGTGGTTAAGTTATCTTATCGACAATTCAATGATAGGTTACTAAGTATTTGAACGTCTGTGTTGCCTACTCGGTGATTCCCGCGGAATTTAATGTGTTCAATGTAATTTATGCGCAATTTTTTTTTTTACATTGTGTCAAAAATTGTGTGACAAATCGAGAGACCTTTTAAATATCTCAGTGTTTTGGCAGCAAACTGATAAAATTTGTGTAATTGACAATAATATCGTTTAAGTTAATTTTTCTTTGTGTTAAAGACCTTTTTAACAATGGATATGTATAAATTGGGTCATATGCGTCAAATTTCACGCATTATGCAGTAAGTAGGTACTTACAAAATTCACAAAGAAATAATATTATCCTAATGCTCTTATGTCTTTTTGAAGCAAACAAAAAAAAAGATATAAAAACAAACTTGGTTGACATTCTACTCAACGATGTTACCAATATTTTATTTATTTATTTATTTGGAAACTCAACAGCTTATAATTAAATTACATGAGTTAAAACACAACTCTTGATTTAAAAAAGTGTCCATGGACAAATTTTGTTAAATGACCTTTTAAAGAACTGCTGCAGACTAGACGGCACCATTTCCCATGTCACTAGTACCATTGCAGACGGCACTTTTCTTGAATGAAACTTTAAGTACCGCAAAATACGTACGCACGGCTGCACAGCAAGCTACATTTCCGGTTTTACTGACCTCGCATTGTACTGTATAGGTTTTTCGTACTATCACAAGTCATGTTCGTGAACGGGCACCGTCGGTTGAGACTGGTCATCTCTTAACTGCCAAGGCTTATTTTTAATCTTATTTCTTGTATTGAATCTTCATTTGTGTGTTTTTTTACATTGTTCTCACATATAGAAGCAACAAGAATAATGTACCCAGGATTTTGTAATATCTTGATTTAAAAGAGTGTCCATGGAGTTTCTTGCCCGTTCTTCTCCATAGAGATCTACGCTTTGGAACGGGCAACTAGCTTCAACTTTCTGAATAACTGACAGACTACTTAATTTTGACAATTCAAAAGTGCCTGTAATGGTTTAATTGAAATAAATGCTTTGAGTTTTGAATTTGAGCTGTTCAGCTTATACTGGTTATGTATAGCTTGATGTGTAGCCGTGTGTACTTTTAGTGGTTTACGAAATAGTGACGACTGTCGAGGTCCTTAGGTACATTAAATTCTAGAATTAGTGCCGTCTGCATCGGGAGTTTTAGTGGTAATTGGTATCTACATAATATTTACGACAATCGCGGTAGTTTAAAGGCGGAAACAGACTTATAACACGCCACGTTACGCGACATCAATGAAGCTTACTTATTGGCCGCATTTTTCGTCTTGTTGAGCTATTTTCGTCATTTGGGCAATAAGTAAGTGTGGGATGGCGTCGGGTGTTACAAGTGTGCAGCGGCCTTAAGTGTCAATCACGTTACAGTGCCGTCAGCCATCTTAGTGGCCGGTACTAATTAGTACCGTGTGACATATTGACTAGTGTCATCGCGTAACCTTGCGTTAGACTTGCGGGAGACTCACAAAAATAACCCTTTGTATAGCTGCGCCCCGCGGTTTCACCCATGTAAATGTCAATCTCGTGGGAATATCGGGATAAAAAGTATCCTATGTGTTATTCCTGGTTATAAACTATCTGTGTGCCAAATTTCATCCAAATCTGTTCAGTAGTTATTGCGTGAAAGAGTAACAAACATCTATCCATCCTCACAAACTTTTGCGCTTATAATATTAGTAGGATAGTAGGATTAGTAGGATAGTAGAAGTAGGATAGGTTAGGATAGGATAAACCTACATCCAGCCGGGAGTTGCGGAAGGATCGTACGTTCCCGCGACCCCTGGCGTAGGTGTGAGATGGAACACCAGGGTGGTTTTTAGTCAGTAAGAGTCTGACAGACCCCGCCGCCCGCCCCAGAGCGGCGGACATTCATGAGGATTTTCCACCCCGGAAACAAAAAAAAGACGGGTTGCACTCCGGGAGTGCCGGCAGAAGTGAAAACTTGTATATTAACGTTGTGCATTTTTGATATTTTTCATTAATAGATGCACTTTGCTCAATTTCCATATTAGAAAGATATAAGAAAGAAAGAAGAAAGAATGAAAGAAAATACATTTATTTAGCACAGACTAAAGGACACACAATACACTAGATACATCAGATAAAAAAACACACTATATTATACACGAATTTTACGAATACACAGCAGTGTGGCCACTACACAGACGGTCGAGCCATCAGCTGTCACCATCCATGGATGCGCGTGGCACGCTGTAACATAAACACACACGAACATTCGCGCAAGCGCCCTGCGCCGCCTAAACGAAACAGCAGGCATACATTTTCGCCGCGCCGTAGAAAGAGAGGGGGATACTTCCTCTCCTACGCCGCGCCGGCTGTCTACTCTCCATCCGTCTTACGAATTTTCGATCAGGTCACGTGTCCTGACGCGAGCTTAAGGTGATTGGATACTGACACTTTTTCATACATTCTTTCGGGGTACAAATCTCGAAAAATAAACGATTTTTGCAGAATAAAAGCACGTATATTAAGTTGTTATGACTTATTATTGACGCATATCGACAAAAACCTATAAAAAAAACACTATTTCCAGGATATCTAGACCTGACAAAATCGATAAATTTTTCTATGTGTGCGCGGCCGGAACACGCCCTCTGCAGGATATTTCAAAGAACTATCGAGAAGCAGAACACAAATTTTTGCTAAGGTTATCAACAACAATTGATCTTGCTCGTTAGATGGCGTTGTTTGTCAATGTCAAACAGGTTGGCCAATTTTATAATAAATCGTTGAATTATGCGTGTTTTTTTTGACAAGTTGCGAATCGTTGGTAGGTATGCAATATTTCTTACAAGGCTGGCGCGGTGGCTCTGCCCGCGCAGTTATATATTAAATCAATTTATCAATTGAATCATGAAGTGAGAAAAAAAAAAATGCTTTACCTACTTAATGATAGTATTTGCGATCTACCCTGGGTTCGATATTACTGTATTGAATGTATGTACCTACATACTAAGTTTATGTACCTAAGTACCTACATAAATGTAAGTACTAACTTACACTTGAACTGTCTTCGAGAAATTTTCTGAATTAAAAATCTTTCTGCATTAGGCTGGTAAGTACCTATTGAGAGAGCCCTTCCCAGTTCCCACTGTTCCCAGACCGTCTATCCTATCGTCAACGCGGGCATAGTCAAAAGCTTGTTCACAGAACACTATTACCTTTCCCTAGCGAAGCTAAGCTTGTTTTTGTTGTTCAATCCAGCGCATTGTTTGAAAAAGAGGCAAAGCAAAAAGAGAGAGATAGCGCCTGAACGCTCGGTTGGCGTTCGGTTCGGGTTCGGTAACTTCCGCCGCTCACTCGCAGGCGGCAGCATGGACTTTGGGCGGCAGGCCCGGCCGGCACTATTGGAGCGCTTGGGTGGGTTAGCCATTCATTCATGATGTCGCATCGCACCTCGCACGCGCCTCGCTACTTGGCCGCGCGCATAAATGCACTAGTTTTGTAAATGGCTCTGCATGCAGGTACATATAACTACATACCTATAGTACGGACGAAGCGCTTGGCCCCGCGCCGGGGAGATGTGTGTTTGAATTTTTATCAATCTAGGTACCTACCGAACTAGCGTTATTTTTGACTATATGGAAATTATTTATAATATACACAAATACTTTAGCTTTTTCATATTATGTTTGTTCCTAACTAATATTGTAAATGCGCAATTGACTTTGTTTGTTCCACTTTCACGCTAAAACGGCTGAGCTGAACGGATTTACTTAGATGAAATTTGGCACATGGGTAGACCATGACCTGCGGGGTAATTGCGTAACACACTATCAGTAGCAATGGCTTTCATTTTGACAGTTCAACAACATTCATTGCATCATTTACGTTTTTGAGCAAAAACATTTTTCGAACCATAGAAATGATATAATATGTTTCGAACATAGGTAATGCAAAGCAATGGATTAGCAATATTCTTCAAAATGATTCAGATTGAGATTGATAATGATTGTGTTACGTAGGTAATTAGAGTGCTGGGTTAGGATTACGACATAGGATACTTTTTATTCCGGTAGTACGATTCCGTGGGATAATCTCCGACATCCACGCGGGCGAAGCTGCGGGAAAAATCTAGTACCTCCATAAAGTACGATAAAGTAAAAGTAAATAATTTTATTCTACCTATGGAGTAGAGTAGCAGTACCTACCTAAATAAATTCTTAATTCCGCGTTCCGTTACCTAATCTCAACTTCTTCAATAGACGTATTGAAGAAGTTGAAATTAGGCAACGGACTTGTATAAAATGTAGGTACGTACCGTATATAAATGTAATACCTAGGTAGTACCTACTTGTACCGCGCAGTACCTACAGGCACAAAATATAGAGAGTACCTACAGACTGCCATCCGCGCGAGACACGCGTAGCTGTGAAGTGCAAAAATGGAGTAACAAAAAAAAAAGTAATTATAAGTAACTGTTGAGTGGATGGTTGTTTAAATTCAACATTACGATGAATTATCGTTTTTTAAGCTACCAGTTGTTTCAGAGAGGTAAGTAGGCATTTGCTTGTATTTCGAATAGTTAGATAGGTAGGTAAGCGCCCCGGCCCCCGGCGCCGAGCCGTAAAAGCATGTATATCAGAACGTTCGGCCAGTCGAGATAGGGAGCTGGCTGCTACTCCAGTTTTTAGTGACGATTATGTGACGCATTAAGATGCCAGTCAAAGAATTTGTGACGGAACAGTTCGAAAGTTAGAAGCATTTATTTATGGCCGAACGACCTGATATCAGGTCGTTCGGCCAACCTGAATCTCCATAACTGAGGACCTTAGAGAAACTGTTACTGAATAAAGATTTAGTGACGATTTGGTGACAAACAACCAATGCTTTACTTTTACTCGTAATGCCACCGGTTAAAAGAAAAATGAATTTTGCTTCCTGGAACATCAGGACGTTCGGCCAACGTAATCTCCATAACTGAGGACCTGAGAGAAACCGTTAATGAATAAAGATTTAGTGACGAGACTGAAACGAATTTTTATTGCTTTATTTTTTTTTGTGACGGCCCCTTTAAATAGTAAATTGAAAATGTAACATATATAACCTCAAAACATTGGGATTATCGATTCCTCCACAACGAAGAAGCCCAGAGAAACCGTTAATGAATAAAGATTTAGTGACGAGACTGAAACGAATTTTTATTGCTTTATTTTTTTTTTGTGACGGCCCCTTTAAATAGTAAATTGAAAATGTAACATATATAACCTCAAAACATTGGGATTATCGATTCCTCCACAACGAAGAAGCCCAGAGAAACCGTTAATGAATAAAGATTTAGTGACGGCACTGAAACGAACTTTTAGTGTTTAATTTTTTTTTGTGACGGCCCCTTTATATAGTAAATTGAAAATTTAACATATATAACCTCAAAACATTGGGATTATCGATTCCTCCACAACGAAGAAGCCCAGAGAAACCGTTAATCAATAAAGATTTAGTGACGGCACTGAAACGAACTTTTAGTGTTTTATTTTTTTATGTGACGGCCCCTTTATATAGTAAATTGAAAATTTAACATAATATTATATAACCTCAAAACATTGGGATTATCGATTCCTCCAAAACGAATAAGCCTAGAAGACTCGTAAAACCCCTGATGTGTTATAGGTTTTCAGTGCAATGGTGTCAGTATTTTTGTTGATTCACTATTCCGCAATATGGCGGATGGCGACTGAAATAGGGTGACCATGTATTCCAACGAAACAAGTATTTATCAAGTACTTAATTACCTACCCTACCTAAATAATGAAGCAACACACGTCGTAATATTAAATTATATAAGTACAAGCAACGTTGAGCTGATGCCTGCATACCAGTGTCCACTTGTGAGGTTTTGTTATATTACTTGAGTCTATTTTGGCTAAAAGCAAACGAAAGTGGAAAGGTGACTGACATTGGAGATTGGGAAATTTGACTAAGTACAAGAATACTTAAATAAATAGGTACACAAATTAAAAAATGCTTTATTTGTAATCAATCATCCAAAAATAGCGGTAGGTTGTTAGGTACATAATAATTTGTACTTTTTAGAATTACAGTTAAATTGGTTCACCACGAGAGAAATTTGACAGCTTCTTGTGTTTACTGCTAGGTGATTGACTTGAAAGGTTAATGGACCTTTTAAATAGCGCTGAAAAATACTATATTAATTTCCTTAAACCGTTCCTTTAGAGAATCGCGCCTGCGGAGATTATAATATATATGGCTCTTTTCTGCAGAATAAAAATAGAATCGGTGTAGTTATCTTACTGTGATTTATCTATAGAACTGTTATTTAATTGTAAAATGATTGTCGGGCCACCACCGAAAGAAATCCGATTTGACAAGTTTCAAGTCAATCACCTAGCAGTAAACACAAGAAGCTGTCAAATTTCTCTCGTGGTGATCCAATTTAACTGTAATTCTAAAAAGTACAAATTATTATGTACCTAACAACCTACCGCAATTTTTAGATGATTGATTACAAATAAAGCATTTTTTTAATTTGTGTACCTATTTATTTAAGTATTCTTGTACTTAGTCAAATTTCCCAATCTCCAATGTCAGTCACCTTTCCACTTTCGTTTGCTTTTAGCCAAAATAGACGCAAGTAATATAACAAAACCTCACAAGTGGTCACTGGTATGCAGGCATCAGCTCAACGTTGCTTGTACTTATATAATTTAATATTACGACGTGTGTTGCTTCATTATTTAGGTAGGGTAGGTAATGAAGTACTTGATAAATACTTGTTTCGTTGGAATACATGGTCACCCTATTTCAGTCGCCATCCGCCATATTGCGGAATAGTGAATCAACAAAAATACTGACACCATTGCACTGAAAACCTATAACACATCAGGGGTTTTACGAGTCTTCTAGGCTTATTCGTTTTGGAGGAATCGATAATCCCAATGTTTTGAGGTTATATAATATTATGTTAAATTTTCAATTTACTATATAAAGGGGCCGTCACAAAAAAAAAAATAAAACACTAAAAGTTCGTTTCAGTGCCGTCACTAAATCTTTATTGATTAACGGTTTCTCTGGGCTTCTTCGTTGTGGAGGAATCGATAATCCCAATGTTTTGAGGTTATATATGTTAAATTTTCAATTTACTATATAAAGGGGCCGTCACAAAAAAAAATAAAACACTAAAAGTTCGTTTCAGTGCCGTCACTAAATCTTTATTCATTAACGGTTTCTCTGGGCTTCTTCGTTGTGGAGGAATCGATAATCCCAATGTTTTGAGGTTATATGTGTTACATTTTCAATTTACTATTTAAAGGGGCCGTCACAAAAAAAAATAAAGCAATAAAAATTCGTTTCAGTCTCGTCACTAAATCTTTATTCATTAACGGTTTCTCTGGGCTTCGTCGTTGTGGAGGAATCGATAATCCCAATGTTTTGAGGTTATATATGTTACATTTTCAATTTACTATTTAAAGGGGCCGTCACAAAAAAAAATAAAGCAATAAAAATTCGTTTCAGTCTCGTCACTAAATCTTTATTCATTAACGGTTTCTCTCAGGTCCTCAGTTATGGAGATTACGTTGGCCGAACGTCCTGATGTTCCAGGAAGCAAAATTCATTTTACTTTTAACCGGTGGCATTACGAGTAAAAGTAAAGCATTGGTTGTTTGTCACCAAATCGTCACTAAATCTTTATTCAGTAACAGTTTCTCTAAGGTCCTCAGTTATGGAGATTCAGGTTGGCCGAACGACCTGATATCAGGTCGTTCGGCCATAAATAAATGCTTCTAACTTTCGAACTGTTCCGTCACAAATTCTTTGACTGGCATCTTAATGCGTCACATAATCGTCACTAAAAACTGGAGTAGCAGCCAGCTCCCTATCTCGACTGGCCGAACGTTCTGATATACATGTAAAAGCGAACATGACTTTGTGGCGTTGTAATATTTTTACAATTTATATTAGATATTTATTGTAGTACCTATAAGCTAAAAAATACGATCATTTCCTTTCTTGCTGTTTCATTCTCAACAATGAATCAAATAACTAGATACGAGTACCACTACTACACTAGTTTTTTGTGTTTTTTGTTTTGTGTGTTTTTTGCCAAAGTTGACAACCCCAGCGCGACCGCCGAGCGTAGGTATGAAAAGTGCAAGTACCAAATTACCTTTCTGTTTTGTGCGGTTGATCAAATAAAGTAATCTGAATACAGTCATTTATATTTACGGTACCTACTTTGAACAAAAAACATTTGTTGTTAATTTTTGTCTCTGTCTGTTTATTCCGGCTAATCTCCGAAACGGCTAGACTGATTTTGACGAGACTTCCACTGGCAGATAGCTGATGTTATAAGTTCCGCGAAAAAAAATAGGTGAAAATGAATGAAATTCAATACGTACAGACGCAAGTACATCAATCTACTACCGCGGTAATATTATTATGCGAGTCATACCTACGCGCCGCGAGTTCGGTTTACACTCGGTAAACAAACAGTCTCGAATGCTCCACAGTGACGAACGGACGCCGGACGATGTGATGGTTTTGTACGCAGTTACGAGCGTAGACCATATAGGTACATACCTACTGTTTGACAAATTGTACAGAAGACCGAGGAGTACAGTCAGCCACTGTGTATGGCATTTGTGGACTACGAGAAAGCCTTCGATTCCATCGAAGTATGGGCAGTTCTGGCCTCTCTGCAATGATGTCGAATTGACTGGTGCTACATCGAAGTGTTGAGATGTTTGTATGATGCTGCAACGATGACTTTCCAGATCCAGGATCAGAAAACCAGCCCCATCCAACTGCTCAGGGGGGTGATACAGGGGGATGTCATATCCCCTAAATTGTTTGTGAAATACTAGAAGAAATACTAAAATTCACGGCAGTAGTACTTATATGTCACGAAATCAAAATCACAGCTGAGTAGACTTTACGAGTAATAGTCGACCAACTTTTAGTTGCAATGTATGGGAGGACATGATTTTCAACTACAATGTTAAGCTTGTTCTTGGGATAAATTCATTTCGACTACGGAACTCTTCATTGTGGTCCGACATGGACTTGGCCGGTTTTTCCTTGCTAATTTTAATGTAACTTAGGGTGTAAATAAGTACCTAATAAAAGATGTATAGAATCTTCAAAACAAAGTCGGTACCAACAAAGCTCAATTATCGAAGAGAGAGAAGAGTTCAATAAACTTTATTTGCAACTAGCTGCGCCCAGCGGTTTCACCCGCATAAGTTTCGATCCCGTGGGAACATCGGGATAAAAACTATCCTATGTCCTTCCCCATACCTACCAAATTTCTTCTAAATCGGTTCAGTGGTTTAGGCGTGAATAGGTAACATACAGACAGACAGGCAGAGTTACTTTCGAATTTATAATATTAGTTGGATATAATATCGGGATAAAAACTATCCTATGTCCTTCCCCATACCTACCAAATTTCTTCTAAATCGGTTCAGTGGTTTAGGCGTGAATAGGTAACATACAGACAGACAGGCAGAGTTACTTTCGAATTTATAATATTAGTATGGATATAATATAGTATATATGTCCGTGTGGTGCCGGACTTAAAGAATAGCACCACCCCCCTTCTTCCCATGGGTGTCGTAAAAGGCGACTAAGGGACGTACCGGAGAATGGGCAGCAGCGTTCTCTATGCATTTAATATCATACTGCGATCGCCAACCCGCATGCCAAGCGTGGCGATTATGGCAAATCCCCCCCCAAATGACAAGCACGAAAAATACTTGGCCCCTAGTGCCCGGCGGCCCGCCTACCCTTGGCTACGGTAGCGGCCAAGGCCACGGTGAGGCAAGGGGTGCTAAGAATCCCCGGAAGAGATCCGGCTACCAAAATAACCGAAAACTGGACCTGGCAACATACAACACGCGTACACTCCGGACCGACGAGAAGATCTCCGAACTCGAGGAAGAATTGAGCAGGTTGCGATGGGGCATAGTGGGATTATCTGAAGTCCGAAGAGAGGGGGAGGACTCGATAATCCTTAAATCTGGCAACTTGCTCTATTTCCGGGAGGGCGACCAGCAGTCCCAAGGTGGTGTCGGGTTTATCGTCCACAAGTCCCTTGTGAGCAACGTGGTGAAGATCGAGAGTGTGTCGACCAGGGTGGCGTACCTTATACTCAGAATATCCGCAAGGTATTCGCTGAAGGTCGTACAGGTTTACGCCCCGACCTCGTCACACCCCGACGATGAGGTGGAGACCATGTATGAGGATATTTCCAGAGCCATGCATGGCTCTAAAACTCACTTCACCGTTGTCATGGGGGACTTTAACGCGAAACTGGGTAAACGAAGCGATGATGAGCTGCTAATGGGGCAATTTGGAGTTGGACGACGGAACCACCGGGGCCACCTACTGGCTAGTTTTATGGAGAAGGAAGGCCTCTTTATGATGAATTCCTTCTTCAGAAAACGTGAGCACAGGAAGTGGACCTGGCAGAGCCCGGATGGTGCAACTAAAAATGAGATTGACTTCATTATGTCGACGAAGAAGCAAATATTCAATGATGTCTCTGTGATCAACGCGGTGAAAACCGGAAGTGATCACCGCATGGTAAGAGGCACATTGAACTTAAATATAAAGCTGGAAAGGTCTCGACTAATGAGGTCTACGCTCCGCCCAGCGCCGATCCAAGTTCAAAACCCCGAGAGCTTTCAGCTCGAACTTCAGAATCGTTTCGAGTGCCTGGGGAGCTCCGTGGACGAATATAACGATGGGTTCGTGGAAGCTGTCCATACGGTCGGGTCTAAGATCTTCAAGACCCGTCGTACGAATACGAAAAAGAAGCTCTCTGATCCTACTTTGCGGCTCATGAAGGAGAGGCGCGAGATGATCCTGCAGTCTTCAGATGATGTTCTAAAGTACCGGCGGCTCAACAGACAGATCTCTAAGTCCTTGAAAAGCGACCTTCGCCGCTTCAATACAGATCGTATTGAGGAAGCGATAGAGCAAAATAGAGGCTCCAAGGTTTTTGCTAGAGATCTGTCTATTGGGCAGAGCCAGCTTATGAAACTGAAGACTGATGATGGCAGGATCGTATCCGCCAAACCTGAGCTGTTGAGAGAGATCGAGAGGTTCTATGGACAGTTATACACGTCAACAAGCAACCCCGTTACGAATCTGGCAAACGACCCAAGAGCTAGATTGACCCGACACTATACCGAAGACATCCCGGACGTCAGCCTGTACGAGATTAGGATGGCTCTGAAGCAGCTTAAAAACAACAAGGCACCGGGTGATGACGGAATTACGGCCGAGCTCCTGAAGGCCGGCGGAAAACCCGTTCTTAAGGCCCTTCAGAGGCTGTTTGATTCCGTCATACTCGAGGGTAAAACACCACAGGCATGGAACAGAGGTGTGGTGATACTTTTCTTTAAGAAGGGTGACAATGCCCTTCTTAAGAATTATAGGCCCATCTCACTTCTGAGCCATGTCTACAAGCTGTTTTCGAGAGTCATCACGAACCGTCTCGCGCGCAGGTTTGACGACTTCCAGCCTCCCGAACAAGCCGGATTCCGTAAAGGCTTTAGCACCGTAGACCACATACATACGCTGCGACAGGTTATACAGAAGACCGAAGAGTATAACCTGCCTCTCTGCTTAGCGTTTGTGGACTACGAGAAAGCCTTTGATTCGATCGAGACATGGGCTGTACTGCAGTCTCTTCAACGGTGCCAGATCGACTATCGGTACATCGAGGTGCTGAAGTGTCTGTACGAAAACGCCACTATGTCAGTTCGACTCCAGGACCAGACCTCGAAACCTATCCTTCTGCAGCGAGGTGTGAGACAGGGAGACGTTATCTCTCCGAAACTGTTCACCGCTGCTCTGGAGGATGTCTTTAAGGTTCTGGACTGGAAAGGAGCTGGCATTAACATCAATGGCGAGTACATAACTCACCTTCGGTTTGCCGACGATATAGTAGTCATGGCTGAGACTATGGAGGACCTCAGTACAATGCTCGATGACCTCAGTAGAGCCTCTGAAAGAGTGGGTCTGAAAATGAACATGGACAAAACGAAGGTCATGTCAAATGCCCATGTAACACCCACTCTCATGAAGATCGGAGACGCTACACTCGAAGTCGTGGACGAGTATATTTACCTAGGACAAACTGTCCAGTTAGGTAGGTCCAACTTCGAGAAAGAGGTCAATCGTCGAATCCGACTCGGCTGGGCAGCGTTCGGGAAGCTACGCAATATCTTCTCGTCCCACATACCGCAGTGTCTCAAGACGAAAGTCTTTGACCAGTGCGTGTTGCCAGTGATGACATATGGCACTGAAACGTGGTCGCTCACAATGGGCCTTATTAGAAGGCTGAAAGTCACCCAAAGGGCAATGGAGAGGGCTATGCTTGGAGTTTCCCTGCGGGATCGAATCAGAAATGAAGAGATCCGCAGGAGAACCAAGGTAACCGACATAGCCCGAAGAATTGCCAAACTTAAGTGGCAGTGGGCAGGGCACATTGCTCGCAGAACAGATGGCCGATGGGGCCGAAAGGTTCTGGAGTGGCGACCGCGTACCGGAAGGCGTAGCGTTGGAAGGCCTCCCACAAGGTGGACCGACGACCTTGTGAAGGCCGCAGGAACTCGTTGGATGCGAGAAGCACAAAACCGGTCGAAGTGGAGGTGCTTGGGGGAGGCCTATGTCCAGCAGTGGACGTCTTTCGGCTGAAATGATGATGATGATGAATATAGTATAAGTATATACAGGGTTATTGGAACAACACTAACATGGTCATTGTACTCATCATTATGAACAATTTTTTTTACTATGGGACCAAACCTGAAATCGCGAAAAAAATCAGCTGTTCCCTACATTTATGTTCGTATAGGTAACTCGTCAAAATGTAGGGAACAGCTGATTTTTTTTCATTTTCTCATTTGAAATTGGAATTGTTGGTTTGAGTGGACGCTGGTGTATGTGAATTTGTTGGTTTTTAGGCTAAACATACAAACACACGTAAATAGTAAACACATAATACATATTACACATAACACTTATATACATATACATACACATACACACAACAGTAATAAAATTACACTAATAATTAAATACCCACAACCGTGTGTACACGGCCTAATAATTTCACGCGTCTGTACACTGCCTTACTGCCTGCGACGGCGGGCACGCTGGGCTGCGGTTGAATGATACATTATTATTATACCTACGAGTGACCGAAATTCGCGGAATTCCGTCGCGCCGCTGCATCTCTCGCGCACGACTCAAATAAACATTTTATATATTTTGTTTTATAGTAGCGTTTAATTATACAAAGTATCGTAACTGTCCCGTTGGTTTCGTGGTCACAAGTGCATCTGCCGTTCTCGGGGTCCTGGGTTCGATTCTCAGGTCGGACAGTGTTATTAAAATTGGGTTTTTCCCGTTAGGAGTTTCTTTACTCTTTTTCTTTTTTTTTTGCCCGGAGTTTGGAAATTGGTGGCGTAATACCCCCGTGCCTCGGAAAGCACGTAAAGCCGTTGGTCCTGCGCCTGTTCTCTCTCCTGTATTTGCGCACACACTTGTGCACTATAATATCTCCTGCAAACCTGGCTAATCTTCTTTGAAATTGGCCACCGTGACCGAAATCGGTCAGGGGATTTATTATTATTTTATTATTTTTAAACCTAAACCTACCCTAACACACTACAAAAGCACCCTTAGAATAATTGAATAAGCAACTGACAACCCTTGTAGCAATCAAGTATTCTTTTCTTCGGTTTTTACTATAAAAAGTACGCTTTTCTTTAGAGAATGAAGGACAGTCATAAAAATATTTTCGTAAAAATATTTTATTTTAATTAACGCCACCTCTGGAAAACAAGTTCACAAACCAAGTTTATGAATACAACGCCATCTAGTTATATCGCAAGTAAAACTATACACGTAGTGTGTAACTGTACATGTGTGTGTAAAGACATAGTAAAGATATAAAGTGAAACGGCTAAATGTTTAGGGGTACAAATCTTTGTATGTGACGAGTTAACAAGCAAAGTGAATATCTAAAAAGATTATGTTAATGCGTTAGTTGACGCATATAATAAAGTTGTTTCGCAAAGCTTTCTGAGTTAGGCGTAAAAATTGAAAATGTTCGAAGTGCGAATGTGCCGCCATCTAGCGATAAAGTGGCTGGGAGATCATGTATCGAATAGCCTTAACACTTTTTACCCATTACAAAAAAAGTGTACAACGCCGCTAAAGAAGTTTTCACTTCAAAAAAAGGATAAACCTACATGGGCACTTATGAAACGTCAGAAGGTAGCACGTGGCACGGTTCAAACTAATTAATGGAGAAGAACGGACAAGAAACTCCACGGAGGCACGGACTCTCTTTTAAATCAAACTCAAACTCAAAGCATTTATTTCACTTAAACCAATTACAGGCACTTTTGAATTGTCAAGGGATCGGTCAGTCAGAAAGATGAAGCTAGTTAATCAAAATATAAACACTAGAAACCACAACACAGACTCACAAGATTTTCTGCATAATTTATATAGCAACCGGTGCAAGCAGACAAACAGGTTGGTCTTTACAACCAGGCTAGGAATGTTAGCGAAGAGTTAAGTCACAAAGATTTGTTTATTTTAAGTCCTGTGCCTGATAGGATTTCTCATCGACAAAATTGTTCATTGTTCTAAATTTTATATTGTTCATTATATAATGGCCTATTTAACTTAGAAGAAAACAAACATTACCTTGTATATCGATTTTATTCAATTTCGAGCGGCCATTGTTGTTTACATCTTTGGCAAATTTAGCGCGGCCGGACCTTGTATGTTTTTTTTTTTTTTTTGTTATTGGAATAGAATAGAAAACTTGTATTTCAGAGAGGAGTCCGGATTAATAAAAAATTATTGTGTGTCGTTACGAGTAGTCAGAAGCCCGAAAATCTGACAATCAGTCTTTCTTGTTCTTCGTCGTTCCCTAGATGCTGAGGCTCGCAACCACATACGACGCTTCTCCAAGTTATGTATGCGGTCTTCTGCAGTGTGAACCGCTCGGTAAATGCTGCCTTCAACAGTCTTCTTGATCGCGTCTGACCATCTTGCCGGTGTTCTGTCTTGACTGCCTTCCACCCGGCCTTCCATAAGCCTTTCCAGACCATGCTTAGGTAAACGCATAATATGTCCGAAAAAGCTGAGCGCACGCTCGGCATATTGTATACTAGCTGCGCCCCGCGGTTTCACCCGCCTAAGTCTCGATCCCGTGGGAATATCGGGATAAAAAGTACCCTATGTCCTTTCCCGGGACTCAAACTATCTCTATACCAAATTTCATCTAAATCGGTTCAGTGGTTTAGGCGTGAAAAGGTAAAATACAGACAGACAGAGTTACTTTCGAATTTATAATATTAGTATGGATATAGTATGGATAGCCGCTTGGTGATGTTGAGTTCCTCCAGTATGAAGGAATCTAATCATTCTTTCTTAGCACCAACCCTTGTTTTACCCAGTAAATGGGTTCTCTTCTTTTTCGTGTCGATGGCACGGCAGTTTATTAAATTTTATTGGCCCAAACTTCGCCACTTCCACTGCGTCGACGGTAGCAGCGCAGAGGTCACTTTGGCTGCATTTTTTGGGGCATAGAGGGCAGGATAGGTGGTGGAGCATAGTTTGTGACACAGCTTCACATCTACAACCCTGCTGCCGTACCGTCGAGATAGCCTCACTTTACGAAGTTATAGTTACATCTACCCACTTGGGTTCGGAGGTGGTTCTAACTGGGTTGTGGAGGTCAGATAGGCAGTAAAATATCGGTATTCAGCTCCATCTGGTTAGACCACAACATCCGACCACAACATAGTTGAGAAAAGGCAGGTAGATGATTCGATTACATCATATGGTTGGGAGCTAATCTTTCCGGATGTGTTTAGAAATTGATATCACTGATAAAGACTTTAAAGATTATTGTATTAGGTATCTTTATGTTGAATAGAAACTGTCAGAGGTCTTGTCTCAAATGTGATGTGGTGTGACGCTTGGTTTCCCCCAACTTGTTGTATTTTTTTTTTGAGTTTTTTTTTTATGAGTCATGTTTGCCGCAAATAAATGTAATTTTCTTTCTTTCAAACATGAAGACATGTGACATCTACCAACCCGCACTGGGCGCTCGTGGTTGATTACGGCCCGCTCCCTCTCACCGAGAGGAGGCCTATGTCCCAGCAGTGCGAACATTATAGGCTGAGTAGGTATGTATCGAGGCCCGTTGATCGCCACGTACAGGCAAACATAATCAGCCTATATTGTTCCCACTGCTGGGACACAGGCCTCCTCTCAGTGAGAGGGAGTGGGCCGTAATCCACCACGCGGGCCCAGTGCGGGTTGGCAGATGTCACATGTCTTCGAATTTTTGGTTCTAGGACATGCCGGTTTCCTCACGATGTTTTCCTTCACCGTTTTGAGAGCAGTGGTGATGAAATAATTTACACATAGTAAAGCGCCTGTCTGGGTTCGAACCTACGACCCACAACTCGTAAGTCGCGGCCGTTACCACTTGGCCACCACTGCTCTCACAGGTACAGGCAAAGTACTTCGGCAAACCAGGTACCGTCCGTGAGGCGGTCAGTAACATCTAGGGCATCGAGAACCATTTTAGGAACCGGTTCTTTCGGTTCTAAATTCTAGACGGAACCGGGTACCCGGTTCTTTCGGGTTTTTTTCATAAATTCTATTTGAAAAGTGTCTAAATAAAACACACTTTATTGGTACGCATATTTATATATTTTTTGAATTATACTCAAATTACAACATCGTTTTTAACTATTTTTGGCAACAATCAGTTCTTTAAAATTCAGTATTTTCAAAAGTTTGAATTTCGCGGGGTATCCTGGAACATTTACTTTAATGTCCCTTGTTAGTTTCTTAAAGATTCATCATTAATAATAAATTATAACGTTATTTATTACTTTAACAGTGAAATAACTGCATATATTCTGTTTTAATAATAAAGGAGAATGGCAGAAGTTCATAGAACGCTGGCATTAAACTTTTTAGTTTCCACAGAAATAAAAGTGGCATGGTTTGATAGGGAATATTATGAGCTTTTGTTAAAAAAATAAATAAAAAATAATAACAATGGGGTTAAAGAGAAATCTTAATTTTTGTAAAAGTGAGGTTAAGTGCATTAATGTTTGTACTTTAATAGGTTATTTTACCTCTATTACTATTTTAACGCATAAATGTTTATTGTATGCATCACATATTTCTAATTATGCTTTGTAATGACTTCAAAAACGAGAAATAACTACTTGTTGAAGTTTGTTTAGTTCAATGATTTACCCACTGATCATAGACCTAATGACAGTTTCAAGTGTAGGTACTCGGTCAGTTTTAATTAAACTCAGTAGTCACAGAAAACTCAGGAGACTCTAGAGACTCACTTATCGGAATCTAAGCATATAATAGGAATAATAATAATCAATAAGAATAATAATAAAATAATAATCTAAGCATATAGGAAACGTCGAGGTCCAAATCTAGCAACAGTCGTTCAGAAAGGTAGGAGTCTTCGAAATCCAAAAGCAAGCCAGGTCGTTGTAAAAATCCACGTAAAACTTTGGGCGCACAAAACATTCACACCAGCACAAAATAGTAGCGAGCGAGCGAATGTGACTTGTGAAGTTTTGTGTGTCATCTTAGTCTATCAAAAAGTACTCTGTGGTCATCTTCTAAAGAGTCATGTTTGTTTGTTTGCCATGACAACACTGTCATATAGTATAACAAGTCCAAAAAGCCTTGTTTCCGGCTGCTCAACTTACTCATATTTAACGAGATTTAATCCCAATTCTCAATAATAAAGTTAATCTGGCTATCAATACATAAAAATAAGCGCTTTTTTTTAAACAGCTTTGAATTCTGTACCTTTCCAAAATTAGCAATGCCAAAAACTGCCATCTCCTTTGGATAATAACTTGATATTTAGCATTAAGAGTATTATAGAGATAATATTATTTCTAAAATTTTAAGAGAGAACCGTAAGAACCGAAAAAACCGGTTCCTCGTTTTACAGAACCGGTTCTATCAGGGTCTTTCAGAACCGGGAAATCCCGGTTCTTTTGGAACCGGGAAAAACCGGTTCTGATGCCCTAGTAACATCAAGGCGTTGCTGGCCTTCCTTGAGGAGCTGGGGTGGCGTACGGGTGGAAAAATCGACTATTCCTCATCGGAGGAATAGTCGATTTTTCCACCAGTACGCAAAATACGCGCCCCACGAACAGTCAAGGCAAATACCCTTGACACTACGTCATAAGGCCGCGTTATAACAACTGTCAAAAAAGACAGCCGTGATTTGAATATGCATAATCAGCCAATAATGTTCCCACTGCTGGGACACAGGCCTCCTCTCTTCGAGAGGGAGTGGGCTGTAATAGACCACGCGAGCCCAGTACGGGTTGGTAGATGTCGCAGTCTTCGAATTTTTGGTTGTAGGATTTGCAAGTCAATTTGCTTAACCATTAACATCCCTGGCTGTACAGGTGAAGTATCACCACAAGTAGGGTTGCCAGGCGTCCGGATAAAGCCGGACACAGTCAGGATTTTGATTGCGTGTCCGGCCAAATCAGACGGTGTCCGGCCTGTCCGGCTTTTTAAATTTGACCAAAGCGTGCGCGGCGCGCCCCCGCCTGCCCGTCACTTTTCCTAAAAAATTAAGGACATCCTGCTTTTTTTACCCAAATGTCCGGCTAAACTGGCTGGTCTGTCCGGCTTTTCGGTTTTAAGACCTGGCAAGGGCAACCCTAACTACAAGTGGAGGTTATTTCACCGGTAAAACTAAAGGCGATCGCCGCGATCGTAAAAATGACCTATCCGTGAAATGACCATAACTAATTTCATAGTTTTTCCCTATCCGTGTCTGATCGGAAAATAGCTAATTGGACTTAGCTCATTATTTAATCCTTTTGTTGAAGATAAAAGAAGTACTTAACATAATATTTGTGCTAATTGTCTTAGACACAAAGACTAATTATGTAGCTTCAAGATAAATATAACAGCACGTGTATAAACTCAGGGGTAGGCTGTAGGCATAAACAGAACCTCACCTGCTACGATCCTTATACAAGGAGAAACATACGACAAATCGAAATGGGAGATTGTACTTATCATTATGAACAACTTTTACCATGGGACCGATCCTGAAATCGCGAAAAAAAATCAGCTGTTCCCTACATTTATGTTCGCATAACTCGTCAAAATGTAGGGAACAGCTGATTTTTTTTTTTAGCGATTTCAGGTTTGGTCCCATAGTAAAAGTTTTTTATAATGATGAGTATGTACAATCTCCCATTTCGATTTGTCGCATGTTTTCAATTTCAACCTGTAATATTACTTTTACTTCGTTTATCATCATCTGCCTAGCCCTTTCCCAACTATGTTGGGGTCGGCTTCCAGTCTAACCAGATGCAGCTGAGTACCAGTATTTTACATGGAGCGACTGCCTATCTGACCTCCACAACCCAGTTACTGAGTAATACGAAACCCTTTGGTAAGACTGGTTGTCAGACTTTCGGGCTACTGACGATCCGTAACAACTGTCAAAGATCCACGAATGACAGCCGGGACCAACGGCTTAACGTGCTTTCCGAGGCACGGAGGGGTCTTGGTATGTAAAAATGGTCACCCATCCACGGACCAACCGCGGCAAGCGTCGCTTAACCTGATCGATCGACCTGTGCGGCTGGTATTACTTAGCCACAAGCCCCCTTTACTTCGGTTATACGGGTTCAAATTAAATTAGCTAGAAAAACTCGTCGTGATGACTATCGATATCTAAATACTCATGAAAATTAAAATAAAACATATTTGTTGGATATTTTGGGGGTCAGCGACCGCTGGTAGTTTTTTTACTTAAGGCGCAGATATACGACTTCTAATGATTTTAAATTCAACATCACGTCTAATCGACCGGACTGATTTCTTTGAAAAAAATAAATGTTATACTAGACCATTTGCTTCGTAATTTGATATGTGAATATTTGCAATTATATTTTTTTAACATAGTGTAATTAATTTGTAAAGTAATGTCTACCGCGGACATAAAAACGATAATCACGCAAACACTATCGGGTGTATTTTCATAAAACTTTCACCATCTAAAAGACAATTTAATTCCCCGAATTTTAGTATACGGTTTTTATTTGTTTGGTGTTTGAGAGTTTTTGTAAATAGATAATTGCTTCATATTTGCAATAAATTACCACGGTTGTGTCATCGCGCTTCTCTTTCTTTTCTATGCAGTCCGACAGTGACCGCGCTTTAGGTCGTGTAGTCGCCTTAAATTATGAGATGAGAAAATCAGTGGTATTCTTTTGTTTTATCTTGTTTAGAAATCGAAATATAGGTGTACCTACTATAGGTAGACCTTTGCTACCTAACCCTCCTGGGGTACAGGCGTTATATCACGATACTATAGGCATAAATAATATTGTTAACTTTACATAGTGACTTATCAATATTGTTTATTGAAAAATGCAGGTGTTTATTTGATTATTTTTGTATTGTTTTCTGTAAAAAAAACATCGTTTTGTTAATTTATTTATTGTAATGTACCTTTATACAAAAAATGGCTTGATAACAGAATGTCGTAGCCTTAGCCTTTACAAATGGTTGCATTTGCTAGCGTACATAATCAGTTCTTGCCAGTTCTTCTCCATACCAACCTACTACTATTTGAAATGGGCGACTAGCATCATCTTTCTGACTGAACGACTCCTTGACAAGTAAACTAGTGCAACTAGTACAGATGCCAGCACATCAAGCCACTGCAGTCTGTCAAATTTCTTTAATAGACTTTCAACTTTATCCCTAAACCATAAGGTTCAAAGTTGATTAAGAAAATTTGACAGTTTCGGGTAGCTTGATGTGCTGGCGTCTGTATTATACTTAGTTACCCACATTTCGCCTGTTATTTTTTTATCCCCTAAAACTATAATTTTTATGGCTATACAGGGTCCTATTAAAATAGATGGACAAAGGACATGTCCAGTTTCTGCCCTCTGGTAATTCTGGTATAGATAAATGTTCATGATTTAAGGTTTTTCAGTAAGATTTAAAAATTTAGATTTAAATTACTATGGATTAATTAAGTCAGTATTACTTGCGTAACATAATTCTCAAAAAAACAGTACTCAATCGTAGCTTCCGCTTTGCCATTTTAAACGGGAAGTACTAAAAATGTTTTTGACGTTCCATTTGATCCCGTAATTATCTTTAAATAGTGTGAGCAATAATTATAAGCCGCTTATTTTAGATGAAAGGAATATATTAACGTATTTGCGTATATAATATGACAATATTACTAAAATATTTTAGTGTACACATCAAACGTGTTTTTCTTCGGATACCCACTTCCTAACATAAAGGTAAGTATTTATTACTTTTTTGACATGGCATTGACATTTATTTTTTGGTTGTCAATTCCAAGTTGCGTGTATGCGTTCCTTGCTTACTATGCGATTATTTTCTGTTATGGATATTTTCTTTAAACGACCATTGCTATTCTACACGGAGTGACATCATCTAGACACGATGACTATTGCTATACTTATAGGATTCTGCTTTTCCTTTCGATTTGGATATTATGATGAGGTGCATCGCTGTGCTGCGGATTCGCAGACATATCGTTTCAAGGCTGGCGTTACCCCTGCAAGTGAGACTTGCTCGATGGTTATCAAATCAGGTTGGCCTCTATACTACGGCAGTCGCGTAAACCATGCAGGAAAGGCAGTACATTGAGCAGTTGTGTTATAATTTGAAAAATACAATGACGTCTTATTGTTCCAGCTCCCATTAGATGTATACGCAAGTGCCACGATTGTTATAATTTATTAAATACCAAAGCTGCTGACAATGAGAGATTACTAGGTCATACAATGGTCTGCCACGTCATGACGCTTGGCTGGGCAAGGCATCAAAATAACGTGCTAGCACCAGCTACATTTTTGGACAATGTTTTGGTGTCTCTAGAAGACGTTTAATTTTTTTATCATTTTATTTAAGAATGTATCTACAATAAATTAATTTATTTTGCAATAAATACATACATAGTTTTATTTATTATTATCCCAATTCACTATCAACAAGTAGCTACATATAAATAATATTATGGGTAGGTATTGAAGATAGAAACTAAAATACGGAATTAAAGATGATGCCAATATAATATTATAATATTGTGACAAACAATAGGTGCTTAACATTTTTGTTACACAAATAGAAATATCCAAAAAACTGTAGAGTATGATCTCAGACCAACAAAATGTTTCATTAACCTCACAAAGACATACCACCAATTAGTACCTGTATTCGCTCACAGATGTCATTATACTAAACAAAGTTAAGAAAAATCCCTAGCGTATAATCCTTATTTTGACCAGTTTACGCAAGATCCTGACTCCTGAAACTTATTAATTAATAAACTATAAAATACGACGATTATAATAATATAACAATCATTACTGAACATTTTCTTTGACTGCCTAGACATTCGCCCATTGCTCCACCAGACATGTCCTTTTAACACAGCGCTCAGTACGTCTAACTAAAGATATCCAAGCAAAAAAACACAGATTAAAGTGATTTTATTTTGACCTAAAATAATAAATTGCATAACATTAGTTTATTTTCGTTAGCTGATTATTTTTCTTCTAAGTATCTAATGCGTTTTTCTTATTTTATATTATCGTATTGTCCTTATTTCATCATCATCATCATTTCAGCCGAAAGACGTCCACTGCTGGACATAGGCCTCCCCCAAGCACCTCCACTTCGACCGGTTTTGTGCTTCTCGCATCCAACGAGTTCCTGCGGCCTTCACAAGGTCGTCGGTCCACCTTGTGGGAGGCCTTCCAACGCTACGCCTTCCGGTACGCGGTCGCCACTCCAGAACCTTTCGGCCCCATCGGCCCCATTGTCCTTATTTAGGTGGTCGGAATAGTTTCTAAAAGTTTGTCCATCTATTTTAATAGGACCTTAAAGATTATGGTCTACGTGGCTTATGATGCCATTAATTGCATTGTTCGCGTCTTAGAATATATTATTATCTGACGTGGTTATTGATTATCGGTTTTCCTTTGCGGTTTTTTTGCGGCATACTAGGTACGTGTTCTATTCGTGTTGTGTTAGTCATTATTTTTTATCTAAATATCTTCTATGTTGCCTCCTATTGCATGGGACTCGTCTTTACATATAGGTACCTAATGAATGTACCTACTTATATGCAAAATATTGTAAAACATTTTTAAAAGAGTAACGGTGGAGTTTCTTGCCCATTCGTCTCCATACGAAACTACCTTTTGGAAGGTGCGACTAGAATCAATTCTATTTTTGTAAATTTTGACGTTTACAAATGCTTTTTATGTGCCTATTTGAAATATAAAATAATGATCTGACTTTGTTTTTTTTTTTATGGATGGGAAATCATCAAATGACTCCTCCCGCTCTGGGTGGAGCGGAAGGGAGTGTCAGACTCTTACTGACTAAAACCCATCCGTGCTCCTTCCTTAGCCCTTTATGTTCCGGGGCAGCGGCAACACTTTCGGACAATCCCGCTGACCCTTCTCACTTTGTTTGATCAATTGACTTTTGTTTGGCTTTGTGGAATCAATTCTATTTTTTTGTAAATTTTGACGTCAAAAGTGCTTTTTATAAGTATGCCTATTTGAAATAAATTATTTGACTTTGACTTACGATATCTGGCGTAAAGTTGGTGCACTTTATGTACCCCTCTGCCAGAGCCTTTGTAAATTACAGGCGTGAAGTTATGTGTTCTTCATCTTTTATGTTGCAACAATATTAATAGGTAATAGGTAATACGGGTTGGTGTCCGTAACTCCACGTCAATGCGCGTATTTTGCGTACTGCAACAATATTTTAATTATTTTCAATATTTTGTACCATGGCATAAACTACTCACAAATAGCCAGTGTCTTCATAACTAACCAAAACCCTTCTCTTGTCCACAGAGAGTCCAGTTCGGAACTGGTAGCAGTTCGAGTGTCTATCAATGGCATGACATGCCAGTCGTGTGTGCGCAGCATCGAGGGTTCAGTCAGGGAGCTGCCTGGCATTGAGTATGTTAAGGTAAGGTGCAACTGGACTTCCATTTACTGTTACAAAGAATGCAGCTGAGTTCTTCTTGTCCGTGTCGCTGGTACGACTGCATTTCAGATCTTTTTTTATTGCTGAATGGGCCCACTCTTGACCTCGATCACGCCTGCTGGAAAGCGTTGGATGAGGTCTATGATGGAACTAGCGTACCCAGAAGATGCCTAAGGCACTGGAAGTCTCGCGCATCGACGAAACATTGCAGGCTGCTTGACGCCTGCCTGTCGAGGGAGCGGTGAATGCTTTTGCGAATCCCGAACCCCCGGCTATAGGTAGAGGTGGAACACCGCGGTGGTTTTAGCCGGTAAGAGTCCGGCATGCCCCTCTGTCACCCCCACGATAGAGGAAGTCCATGAGGATTTCCACCGCGATAAAAAAAAGGCTGCTTTACGCCGGATTCCGATGGAAGGGTGGTGGCAAACCAGGCAGGCGTTAGCCCTACCACCACAAGGGGAGAATTAAATAAGGTGTTGGGTGTGACTGTCCAGGATGCGCCGAGCGCTCGGTTCAGTTGAGTAACTGGCGGAACAAACTGCGCTACACGAGGAGGCTTCTTCATGCATCCCAAAATCTTGTTGGCCCAAAACTTCGCAACTTCCACTGCGTCGTTGGTGGCAGCGCAGAGGTCACTTTCGTCTAAGAATCAGGCATAGCTTCTTGTAATCGACACCATCTCTACCAGGTAACCCGGCCGACGTCCGTTGCAAACTGTGGCAGGATACTCTTCCCTTTCCTACTTACTATCTACTACCAAAGGAGCATCTTCCTGCAGGGTGTAACCTTTCGTGTTCCACTTGGAAGTCCCTGAACCGTCTAAACATAAGTGGGAAGATGTAACTCCCACCTGGTAAAGTGGGGCTGCCTTGACGGAACGGCAGTAGGGTGTGGATATGGAAGTGTGTCGTAAACTGTGCTCCACCTCTTATTTATTTAAGGACTTTGGAAGACTTCTTATCCTGCCCTTTGTGTTCCAAAACATTCAGTCAAAGCTGGACTTTGATTTACTGTTATATTGCAGTTGCGTTGAGGAGTCTATATCTATGGCAGGCCGTTTTTTATGGTCTGTTCAAAAGTCAATCAATCAACTCAGCCTATCGCAGTCCACTGCTGGACATAGGCCTCTCCCAGGCTGCGCCACAACACCCTGTCCTCCGCTTTCTGCATTTAGTCTGACCCAGCCACTTAAAGTCGTCGGTGCATCTAGCTGGGATGGGACCCACGTTACTCTTGCCGGTACGTGGTTCACTCCCGGACTCGTCTGCTCCACCGGCCTTCGGTCCTTCGACAAACATGGCCAGCCCACTGCCACTTCAGTTTGTTTGCAAGTTATGTCGGTAACTCCGGTTCTTTTCCGGATAATTTCATTTCTGATTTTATCCTTGACTAGCTGCGCCCCGCGGTTTCACCCGCGTAAATGTCGATTCCGTGGGAATATCGAGATAAAAAGTAGCCTATATGTTAATACAGGGTGTCAGCTAGCTCCATACAAAATTTTATCAAAATTGGTCCAGCCGTTTGAGCGTTAAGAAGTAACAAACATATAAACACACACACACTCACAAACTTTCGCCTTTATAATATTAGTGTGATTGAGTAACGAACATCGAAACATACAAACTTTAACATTTATTATATTAGTAGGATACTAGGATAAATGCTTTATTGAGTTTGAGTTTGAACACGTAGTTAGCAGTCGTGGTGATCAATTCATTTTCCTTCTCTGTGTGGGGAGAGGCCTTTGTCCTGCATTAAAATTGTAATAGGCCGACCCAGCAACAAAACTGTTATATATGTACAACTTCGTTGTGTTGTCAACTTCTATTGCTCTCATTGTTATCAAGCGCACCCAATTTTATTAATCCAATGATATTGTTTACTACGGTAATCTATAAATTATCGTAAAAACTAGGTCTTGGAAAACAATATGTTACTAATTGATAAAGTTTCATATCTTGGTCTAATTCTCTCGATCGGGACCATCTAAGAACAGCTCGTAGTAAAAATAATTAAGGGGGAAGCCTCCACACAAGGCATACCGCGAGGCCTGGTTCGAGGCGGCGCGGGAAAAGAGATTCTGGAAGGATTTGGGGGAGGCCTTTGCCCAGCAGTGCGACAGTATAGGCTGACTAAACAAAAAGGAGGAAGCGCCAGGGTAGCCCGCGAAATCCAAATTGTCTTAGGTCTTTTGCAATTTGCAGGTCAGTGTCAGGATGTATGTTGATTGAAACATGATTCGCATCCGCAACAAGTATTTAGATAATTATAATCATTAGAATAAGTAAACGTTATTTCATATAGTTCTGTTACATTTCTATGGTCCGGCGGCGTTTCTAAATTTGCCAAAGATGTAAACAACAATGGCCGCTCGAAATTGAATAAAATCGATATACAAGAACATTTATTTTAAGTAATGTTTGTTTTCGTCTAGTTAGCTCGGAGAATCTCCGAAATGTTCTTCCACCCAACCACGGACCAACCGCAGCAAGCGTAGTTTAACCTGATCTATAGACCGGATAAACGAAGGAATTATCAACTCTAATCATCATCCATCCATTGTGAGCAGTGGTGGCCCAGTAGTAACGGCGAGAGGTCGCGGTCGAACCCAAGCAGGCACTTTACTTTGTGTAAATAATTTCATCACCACTGCTCTCGAAACGGTGAAGGAAAACATCGTGAGGAAACCGGCATGTCCTAGAAAAAAAATTTTTAAGACATTTGATATCTACCAACCCACACTGGGCAAGCATAGTGGATTACAGCCCACTCCCTCTCGAAGAAAGGAGGCCTGTGTCCCAGTAGTGGGAACGTTAAAAGCTGATTATTGTAATCATCATCTGTTTAATTTTCCAGGTGGAACTGTCAGAAAACGCAGGCTACTTCAGATATGAGCCGCGCACCATCACAGAGGAGGCTATACGGTCTCATATAGAAGACATGGGCTTCGAGGTGCCCAGTGACACCACGGATCACGAAACTAGGTCAGTCTATTTGGTCTACTCGGTCTTCTTATAAAAGACCAACACAAAAAACGTGGCTAAATAAAATTATTTCTAGGTTTCTTAAATAGACGAACATTTAAGGTGTTGGTCTACTCATTTTGCTTGGTCTACTCGCAGTAGACCTCCATAAGAACAGTTCAGAAACACTGCATTAACAAGAATATATTAATTTATGATTAATCATACTGTAAGTATAATAAATCATCAGAATTTTTTCTTACGACAAGCGTTCTTCCATTACAGAAACCTACTATCCAAAGAAATCCCAACAGACACATTAATAGACATGTCGTCTGGAACAAGCGACGTGGACGAGCAGGAAGTGGTACTGTCAGTCATCGGCATGACCTGTCAGTCCTGTGTCAATACTATTGAAGGTACGTTTATATAAACCCGCCCGCTCCGGCACCCGGTCTCTTTACATGAATGCAAGTCTAAGGTTAAGAACTGGGTGCGGGATTGTCCGAAAGGGTTACCGCTACCCCGGAACACAAAGGGCTAAGGAAGGAACACGGATGGGTTTTAGTCAGTAAGAGTCTGACACTCCCTTCCGCTCCACCCAGAGCGGGAGGGGTCATTTGATGATTTCCCATACATAAAAAAAAGGTTACGAACTGTCTTCTAACTTAACTACGAAGAAACGGAAAAATATTTTACTGGGTAAAGTGAACACACCCTCACACACCCACACATACACCCCCACTCCACATCCACACACTACTTTCACACTACATTTTCAATACCCTCTAGTACTATCTCTATTGTAATTTCTGCATGCTCAAAATTATCGTGTTTCTTTAAAAATCTTAGTTGGTATAAATAAATAAAAATATCATGTAATGAATTGGGAGAAGAATCCGACATACAGGTTTTTACTTAGTTCGGGTTTCAGAGGCTTCATTTATGTTTTTGTAACACTAATTTATTTCAATAGAGATTTATTATTATTATTAAACACATGTACAGTTATACTTACCAGAAAATGTATGCGCTTCGGTAAATTTCATGTTTCCCAATTAGTACGAACGTCGCTCCACAGAGTTCCATGTAACCCCATGCAGAGGCAAAACTTCCAAGTTTTGTTTCGCCTCGCTTTGTAGTACTGCACCTGTCATTGCGCGTTTTGTATGAAGCTTTTTCTCTCTTGGGTTCACTATACTGGTCTCTCCTCGTCATCTGTCATTCAAAAGTTTTGGAAAGGTTTTTGGAAGTGCATAGCGTTGATAGGGTTGGAAGATCAATTTTTAGGCGTTAAATTAACGGATCGTTTGTGAAACACAATACTGCGCTCTAAAACAAAGATAGTTGACGTGGCTCAAAAGGTTGCTCAACTTAAATGGGACTGGGCAGGACATGTCTGCCACATCTGTGAGTCCAAATAGCGCAGAATTGGTGCCCTGAGACAGTGAGGCGGGGTCGCGGCAGACCACGTAGGAGATGGCGGGAGGAGCTGGATAGATTCCGTCAAAACTGGAGGGACGACGCGCGGGCTCGCGAAAGATGGAAGGGGTGGAGGGAGGCCTTTGCCCAGGGGTGGGACAGCACAGGCTAGTTAAAAAAAAAGGAAAATCTCCTAAGACCGTTTTCCTGTGGCTTCCTTGCATAAGGCACCTACCTATACCGCCTCGTCTCAAGAATCGATCCTGTATACCAACCTCGTTATAAGTTTTTTTTTTGTATTTTCCTGTGCTAATCACAAACAAGCACTTATTCCTTTCTTCCATCCCAGGAGCCCTCCGCGAGATATCAGGCGTGCGCTCCGCCACGGTGTCGCTCCCGGAGCGCTCGGCACGCGTGCGGCACGCGCGCGGCGCGACGTCGGCGCGGCAGCTGGCGGACACCGTGTACGCGCTCGGCTTCTCCGTCAGCGTGCCCGACCCGGAGGGGTACTCTGGTAAATATACGAAACAATATTTTTTTTAATGGAAATAACTATAAAAATAACAGTGGCACTCCGGGAGTGCCGACAGAAGTGAAAACTTCAACAATTATCTGTGTATTTTTTTAATCGTCATAAACAAAACACAAACAGACTACTTTGCCATCAGAAAGAAACGAAAGAAAGAAAATACATTTATTTAGCACAGACTAAAAGACACACAATACACCAGATACATCAGATAAAAAAAAAAGTCTGATGTAAGTAATTAGCAGGAAAGTGTGCCTCACGGCTGCGCCAAAAAGGCCCAGTTCAGCAATAATGTCAGACAACTAGTGCCTGACGCTGGTTTTCAACTGGACCTGCCTCCTTATTCACAAACACTCGATATGCTTCCGTATCGTATCGAACATAAATCATTGTTATCGTAGGAGTCTTCTCAATGCTGTTCACAAGTCCAAAACCCGAAAATTTTGTCAGTTTAAATCAAATAGACGCCCGCTATTCTTCCAACAGCTATTTGCTGTTGAGGGGAAGTCAAATCAGGTTATCGAAATGTCAGGTTTTCGATACGATAGTCTGTCGTATGGTTGTGAATCAGGGCTCTGGTGTGTGAGGTGACGGAGGTAACTGCAACGTGATGTGTGTATGCATACTTACTTAAATAAAATATGCGTAAGACAAGAAAAAAAAAATTGTAACGAATAAGTAGATACCTACCTACATAAGTAGTGTGAGTTGAATAAAATTCCAAAAATAAGCAAATGAGACGACACAATTATGAATGATAATTAACATCGTGCAAATGAGGCTGATACAGTAACGAGACGGCCGCATGATAGACCAAAATCTGTCTTCCACGTTCCAACACATTGTCGTAATTAAGAGCCTATACTACCTCAGCTAAAATTCACTCTTTATCTCGCTCATACGATACTGCTCGCTGACTGAGTGAGAGCGAGACAGAGTGCGGTGCTGGGCGGCAGGCAGCGCCAATAGTTTAGGTATTTGCTTTTTACAGTGAAAATAATGGTAATTATAAAAAAGTAAATAACATAAGACCTGCTTTAAAGTAAGTTCAGTTAATATGCAAAGTTTCATGATCTAATTTGAAGTATTTTTTTAATACCAGCGGTTTATTGTTCGGTTAGAGGTAACTTTGGATTTATTTTCTATCGAGAAAATTTTATGGAATCGTGTTTTCGTCTAACATAAGACTTAGCATTAATCCTCAACTTTACCATATATTTATTTCAAAATTAATGGTGCAGTATTTTCGACATAGCGGAGGATCACGCTAAGCCATTTGAGGTAGTATATGCTCTTAATTAATCCGTGCATTTCATCGCACAATACGCTACAAGCAGCCGAGCGCGGCGGAACTATTTACGGAAAGTTTGCAACATGCGTATTTTAAACTTAGCTATAGTTTATCACTCACTGACATATCGGAAATACATTAAAACCGAGTACATCCCGAGGACAACCGAACACATCCGAATGTAGCGCGGTGTCGGTAACGGTGTCGCGAGTTCAATGGTTTTCTCCCATCTCAAAAAACGCCCAACTCGCCAAAGAGGTTTTCAATAAACGTATTTTCTTTCTTTCTTTCTTTAATCCTTTTTTTCTTCGGCCTTCCTTTAAAAAAGATAACTGGCTTTAAATATTACTTTGGTTACAGAATCATCTCCACAAAGCAGAAGCGAGGAAGGTTCAGGGGACGGCATCAAACCACCTACTCCTGTGAAGAGTCGAACGCAGGCTAATGTAAGTATCTTTTTATTTATCTCTCCGTTTGACCATAAGATGCTCTCCGAACGACCACAGATTATGGTTTCTATTTAAGCCAATTGCACATCATCTGCCTGCCTTTTCCCAACTATGTTAGGGTCGGCTTCCAGTCTAACCGGATGCAGCTGAATACCTGTATTTTACAAGGATCAACTGCCTATCTGTCCTCCACAACCCACTTGGTAATACGATACCTCTTGATAAGATTGGTTGTCAGACTTTCGGGCTTCTGACGATCCTTAACGATCAAAGATCCACGAATGACAGCCGGGACCAACGGCTTAACGTGCTTTCCGAGACACGGAGGGGTTTTGGTATGTGAAGATGGTCAAAACAAAAACAAAATGCCAATTAGTGGAAATACTTTTGAATAAAAAAATTTAAAATAGAAACAAAAATGCAACGTAAACTAATATTTTGCGCGAGCCTGCGGACGGAGAGTAATGGGTAGCTCACCATCCGATCAGGACCAGGCCCGTGTCGGGGGGCGCGGACGTGTTCCACGCGCGCCTCTAAGAGATGTCAGCAAAAAGGAAGGGGCCTGCCAGGGCCGAAGTCTGCCGGGGGTGCGGGATTGTCCGAAAGGGTTACCGCTACCCCGGAACATAAAGGGCTAAGGAAGGCACACGGGTGGGTTTTAGTCAGTAAGAGTCTGACACTCCATTCCGCTCCACCCAGAGCGGGAGGGGTCATTTGATGATTTCCCATCCACAAAAAAAGCTAACCTATTTATTCATATTACCAGGGCACAGTATCTCCCGTCCCCGACTGCGAGCTGGCGCGCTGCACGCTGGAGGTGCGCGGCATGACGTGTGCGTCCTGTGTCGCCGCCATAGAGAAGCACTGCACGAAACTATACGGTGAGTTGTGGGACTAACGTACTAGCATTGCCCGCGGCTCCGCTGCCCCTCGGGAAATATCAATTTATAATCTGATCTCACAAATATTGAGACCACTTGTAGCATAACCAGTATACAGGGTGAATTTTCCAAGTGGGCGTGGATGGCCAAATCCGAAACTTGAGAAGTCGCGGGCTCGAATTTGATTGAAAACTATAACTGCATAATTGGATTTTTGAAAAATCAATATCTCTGGCCAGGAATCGAACCCGATGATTATGAAAAAAAAACCACAGACTGTATTATTACACCATTCGATAGTGTCGCTAATAAAGATCGAATTCTAGGAAGTAATGACATACGGGAAACTTAAGGAAAATGTTGGATTTAATAAACTGCTTCTTTTCATACATACATTACCTGTATCTTGTTGAAGTGAAAACTTCTTTAGCGGCGTTGCACACTTTTTGTAATGGGGAAAAAATGTTAAACTCGCGTCAGGACACGTGACCGTCAGGAGAGATTTCCCCCCAAGAAATTTTGAACCAAGTGAGACATGATAATGGATGGATGGATGGACGGACGGACGGACGGACGGACGGGCGGACGGACGGACGGACGGACGGATGGACGGACGGACGGACGGTGACGGTGACGGTGACGGTGACGGTGACGGTGACGGTGACGGCGACGGTGACGGTGACGGTGACGGTGACGGTGACGGTGACGGTGACGGTGACGGTGACGGTGATGGTGACGGTGTCGGTGACGGTGACGGTGTCGGTGACGGTGACGGTGACGGTGACGGTGACGGTGACGGTGACGGTGACGGTGACGGTGTCGGTGTCGGTGACGGTGACGGTGACGGTGACGGCGACGGTGTCGGTGACGGTGACGGTGTCGGTGACGGTGACGGTGACGGTGACGGTGACGATGTCGGTGACAGTGACGGTGACGGTGACAGTGACGGTGACGGTGACGGTGTCGGTGACGGTGACGGTGTCGGTGACGGTGACGGCGACGGTGACGTTGACGGGGACAGCTGATGGCTCGACCGTCTGTGTAGTAGCCACACTGCTGTGTATTCGTAAAATTCGTGTATATAAAGTGTTTAAAATATGGAAATTAAACAAAGTGCATCGATTGATGAAAAAAGTGACGCAGAAATAGTGAAAAAAAAATGAGTTATATTAATTCAATTCATAATTGATTTATTTCAACGTTAATATTCAAGTTTTCACTTCTGCCGGCACTCCCGGAGTGCAACCCGTCTTTTTTTCGAAATGATGGTCAATATTTTTATTAAAACACCCGCAGCGCAGTCACCTTCACAACATTATGTTCTAAATTCAAATTTCTATTACGATCTTTGGAAAATATTCTAATGGAATCAATAATATTGTAATGTTGAATGCAGTACAATCCTTGAAATGTCGAATTCAGCTATGTATTGAAAACACTTGTCATCATTTTGAACAATTAATCAGTTAATGTTTAATAGGTAGGTAACATAAGAAAAATAAAAAAAGTATTTTTGTTAAAAATGAGCTCTATTCATTAGTTTCCCATATGTTATTACTTCCCAGAATTCGATCCTTATTAGCGACACTATCGAATAGTGTAATAATACAGTGTGTGTTTTTTTTTTTTCAAAATCAACAGGTTCGATTCCTGGCCAGAAATATTGATTTTTCAAAAATCCAATGATGCAGTTTTAGTTTTCATAAAAATCGAGCCCGCGACTCCATTGAGTACTTTTCGCTATTCCTCATAGTTTCGGATTTGGCCTTCCACGCCCACTTGGAAAATTCACCCTGTATAATGGTCCCACTGCTGGAACACAGAAACAGTTCTTTAAACCTTTTCTATTTTGTTTTACAGGAGTCCAGTCAATACTCGTAGCCCTATTAGCAGCCAAAGCCGAAGTTCGGTACGCCCCTAGCAAGATCTCAGCGGCAGACGTGGCCAATTGTATCACGGAATTAGGGTTCCCTTCGAGCGTCATCAGCGACTGTGATGGCAGCGGACAGAAGGACCTGCATGTGGCGGTAAGCAGTATTTTTAAACCAATCACGAGCATCCATTATCTTCTACCGTCTTCTGGGCACGCTCGTCCCATCATAGACCTCATCCATCGCTTTCCATCAGGCGTGATCGAGGTCAAGAGCGGGCCCATTTAGCAATGAAAAAAAAGCGTGTGCAGTCGCGCCCCCCCCCCCCCCCCCATTAGGAACGACTCCTCGCCAGCTTCAAGGTAAGGCATTCCCAGCACGGCAGCAATGCTGCGCGACGTTGCTGCGTCACATTGCTGCCGTGCTCGGAATGTAATCTCATATGAACCCATAGAAAATGTATGAGGACCAGTAGTGCTGCGACCGCACTGCCGCGGTAGCACTGCTGCGTGCTGCTGAGATCGGAATCATACCTTTAGCACCCTCAGAAACCATGAAAACGACACCCACGATAAATTTTCGCAGCCGCCATCTTGGATTTTCATTTTGACACAAAAAAAGTCGCATAACGCTTTTTAGATTTGTATTGCATTGTGTTACTACCAAAGCTTATTTAAAACTGTCTTTATATAAAACATGTTAAATCTGTATTTTCTGTGAAATAAAGTTATTTCGTTTATTTATTTATGTACATATTAATTTACATTTTTAAATATTTCTTCAAATATAAAAAATACGTATAAAAAACATTTAAAAATATAAAAAATAGTATTCCGCCGGTGTCGAGATCAGGGTCCAAGCTACCGGTGGTTAGGGCTCCAGAGACAGGAACCTCCTCACAATACGAGCCGTATCAAGGAGTACTGCCTTCTGAATCAGGCCCTTGATCCAACCGCCTAACGAGAGCCTCGACAGATGTTGGTCGAGGCTTTGGGCCATAAGCCCATTAGCCGATACGACAATCGGCACAATGATAGCCGAGCTCACATTCCACATGTCAACAACCTCGTGTGCTAAGTCAAGATATTTAATTTGTTTCTCTTTCTCAGCTTTCACGAGGTTCCCGTCATGTGGAATGGTAACATCGACAATCATTGTGCGGCGCGCTAATCGATCTATCACCACTATATCAGGCTTATTGGCGACAATAGTCCTGTCAGTAATGATAGACCGATCCCAGTTCAGCGTGGCATGGTCATTTTCAAGAACTGGGTCGGGCACATACTTGTAATACGGTACCTCAGAATCCACAAGTTTATATTTCAAAGCAAGTTGCTGGTTATTATTATTATTAGTTACGTGGCGATTTCTGCCAGCTTTTGTCTTACCACAAACCGCGTTAAAGTACTTCGTTCCAAAAATAAAATATTTGCCAACAGCGCCCCCTGCCGAAGTCATTCGAGCACCAAAAGATGTGTAGGACCTTCTTCCTATACATACTCGGTTTGCCACGGGAATTACTGCGACAGCCATGTATTAAACAAAGACACTGTTGAATACTTATTTGACAGGACTAAACTAAAATTTATCTTCTGTCCTTTTCTTACTGAAATGGAAAGAAAATAAGATGCACTGAACTTAAATTTAGTTTAGTTTGTGTAGAAAGGAATCGATGTGCCATTGTCCCTGCAGATGCTTGTAGCAGTGTATTTTATTAAGTTGAATGGGTAGTTGTAGCCCGCGAAATTCAATTTTTCTTACGTTTTTTGCAATTTTCAGGTTAGTGTCAGGTTGTATCTTGATCAAAATATGATTCGCGACTATAACCGGTACGTATTTACAGAATTATAATAATTAGAATCATTAATACATCTTTCTAAGTTAGATTTCTACCGTTAAGAACAAATCTCGTATGGAAAACTGTTTGTGGTAGAAATCTAACTTAAAGAGATATATTAATGATTCTAATGACTATGATTCTGTAAATACATGCCTATTATAGTCGCGAATCATATTTGGATCAAGATACAACCTGACACTGATCTGCAAATTGCAAAAAACTTAAGAAAATTTAAATTTCGCGGTCTACCATGGAACATTCACCTTAATAACAATATTCTTCTGTTTCAGATCAAAGGTATGACGTGCGCGTCGTGCGTCAGTAAGATAGAGAAGAGTGTACTTAAGCTGACCGGTGTCGTGTCGTGTACCGTCGCGTTGACTACTAGCAAGTGAGTATTATTATAACATACTAGCTGCGCCCCCCGGTTTCACCCGCATAAGTCTCGTTTCCGTGGAAATATCGGGTTATAAAGTATCCTATGTGTCAATCCGGTTATAAACTATCTGTGTGCCGAATTTCATCCAAATCCGTTCAGCCGTTTGTGCGTGAAGAAGTAACAAACATACAAACACTCACAAACTTTCGCCTTTATAATATTACTAGCTACTGCCCGCGACTTCGTCCGAGTGTAATCCTATCCTTACTAAAAGTAAGTTTGTTTGTTACCTTTTCACGCCTAAACCACTGAACCGATCATTCTGAAATTTTGCATATACGTTGTCAGGAGTACAGAAACGGACATAGGGTTCATCCCGAAAAAAAGTGCTGTTCCCGAGCAAACCAACAATACATGTGGCGCCATCTATTATCATAATAACGTTATTGTTGTGTTCCTCGGAAACAGCACTTTTTTTCGGGATGAAAAGTACCCTATGTCCGTTTCTGTACACCTGACAACGTATATGCAAAATTTCAGGATGATCGGTTCAGTGGTTTAGGCGTGAAAAGGTAACAAACAAACTTACTTTCGCATTTATAATATTAGTTAGGATAGGATAATGTGATATAGTCTTATGGATCGTCAAATCTTCTTTCGCCAAATCCGCAATGTTAGATGACTAAGGTCTTCCTGCCCGTCATACTCATATCACACGGTGCCGAAACGTGCGCGAGCGCAGCCCGGCGCGTCGTGGTATGCGCGACAACCATGGACAGCAGATTTTTTTTAGTTGTAGTTTCTATACTGTATACGCAAGTTCAATAAATATGGATGTCACGTGATCAACTTTGAACGTTAATATCTTGGAAACGTGACCCTGTACAGGGTTTGGTCTTATTATGTTTTCTATTTGCATTGATTTCAGCTATCGAATTACCCCCTCCCCCTCCTTCTTACTCATTATTTCGCAGCAAAGTCTTCTATCCTCCGTCTCCCTCTAACTCACATTCACCGTTCAGGTCAGGTCATCCAAACTATCCAAACTTTAATATTATAAATGCGAAAGTAACTCTGTCTGTCTGTCTGTCTTTTCTTCACGCCTAAACTACTGAACCGATTTGTGTGAAATTTGGTACAGACACAGTTTGGAACTTGAGAAAGGACATAGGATAGTTTTTATCCCGATATTCCCACGGGATCGAGACTTATGCGGGTGAAACCGCGGGGCGCAGCTAGTTGATCATATATCATAGGTTTCAGGCGTAGCTGCCATTTTAAAAAAGAAATCAATATGGCGAACAGGTAGGTATGCCACGGACCTTCAAAGCCCTTTCTCAATTTCGTTTCAAAATGAATTTGAGAACAGTTTACTTTGATTTGACACTTCTTAATAATTGTGTTTTGTTCACAGAGGCAAAATAAAATACAACGCCGAACAGATAGGCCCCCGAACTATTTGTGAAGCTATCAACAACCTCGGGTTCGACTCCAGTGTGGTCACGCCGCACAACAGAGGGACAACCAACTATTTAGAACACAAGTAAGTCCCTATACTATTATGAATAAAAGTCTTTACACCGAAATCAACACGTTTAATTGGGGGTATGTTCTACCCGTCAAATCACATGGAATACGTTCGTCGCGCGATATCGTCCAAATGTGTGTTTGTGTGTGTTATGTGCTGACGCTACTCGTCTTCACACACACATTCACAGCGAGTTTGTACACTTGGTTATCTATTAAATGGGCGCCAGGGACTTTGAGAGTCCCGGATCCCGGAGCCGACGAAGGTGTCCAATACTATTCCGGACGGGGTAGGATGTCGAACCCGAGATCCACAAATTAAATTATGATGCAGGCCGGTTTCCAGTATCGAAAACCGGACCCAGACAATCAACTGGTCCCTACGGGAACCGTAATAAGGTATAATAAAAAGTTAAAGTAGGTAAAAGAGAAAGCTGCCTGCGTATGCGCAATTTGGAATCCTTTTAGAACATGTAACAAGTTTAGTGGAATCACCTAAGCTTGTCGTAGGGCCGAAAGATGCCAATTGTAACAGTGGCGCCCAACGTGGGGCCCGAACCCACGACCCTGAGATTAAGAGTCTCATGCTCTACCGACTGAGCTAGCCGGGCCGCAGTCGTCTCCACACGAGGCTTCGCTGTGCTCGAGGAACGGGTCTCGCGTCCAGGCCCCAGACGATCCTCTAGGTCCTGGCGGCGAGACGAATCGCTCGAGGTGCCTCTCCTGGAATCGACAATACGGAGGCCTAATAATATAAAGAGAAACTAATTCACCTTCTTTGAGGTGACTGATCTTGGAAATCTATAAGGCTAAAACATTAGCCGGTTAACAAGGCCTTTTCACAATGACAACATAAGGAGCTACGACTTTGGTTTGCCTAATCTTGAGTGGTGGGACAATAGGGATGAGTTGCAAATAGTCAGCGGGTGAAATACTCACGGTTGTCGTAGGGAGAAAGCACTTGACTGCAAGATTCTTGACCGGCTGGAAAGCTGCCTGCGTATGCGCAATTTGGAATCCTGCAATAAATATCCATGGATCACGACAATACCCTTTCTAACAACCAGGGAAGGGCTCACAGACCACTTCCAAAGACTATTACAACCAAATCCTTACCTTTTAGAACATGTAACAAGTTTAGTGGAATCACCTAAGCTTGTCGTAGGGCCGAAAGATGCCAAGTGAGGTTCCATGATGCTGTCATGGGTCACAAACCGGAATTAGACGGAGCATTCCAAAAATCTCCCCGATTACGGGTAAAATAATATTAAATCACTGAAGATAAATAATACACCGAGATACTTAAATTCTTGAAAATCACTAACAACTGCACAACATGACGTTTATTCGCTGAAACAATAAGAATCTTCATGATCCAGACCAACAAACAAATTATTTGTCATTCCCAATACTAAAACTTCGGCAAATTAAGAAAGTATTAGCTTGTCACATTACGTCAAAGACAATTCACAGATAAAAAATATATTAACTTGACACGAAGTTTCTAGAAAGAAGTCTATATTGAAAAAATGAATTAATTTCCGTTTATGGTTATTTAGTTTAATATGACTTTTTTTTACTAAAAGCGGAAAATTATTGAGGATTGCTCCATACGATATTATTTCGATGGTTAGCAATCAATATGTTAAAATATCGATTTAAACTACAACTATGAATCGGCGACCACTAGATGTCGCCTTTGACAGATAAAAACTGACGTTTGACGGAATGATATTTGGAATGTAAACAAACGCAACTAATTACAATACAATATGTTTTAGGATTAAGAAAAGTGATTTATTGTGTGAGGAAGCCGATTAAAAAACTACAATGAAATGTGTTACTCGGAAACCTCGTAATGTACTACTTATGTTTTCAAGTAAATGCTACTTTATTATTAGTAGCTGTGTTAAACCAACCCGTTGTAGGTGCAAAAAAACAACGTAACAACGGATGGGTCACGGAATGAAATGTATGATCACCCATCCATGGTCGACCTCAGCAAGCGTTGCTTTACATAATCAGCCTATAACGTTCCCACTGCTGGGACACAGGCCTCCTCTCTGTGAGAGGGAGTGGGCCGTAATCCACCACGCGGGCCCAGTGCGGGTTGGTGGATGTCACATGTCTTCGAATTTTTGGTTCTAGGACATGCCGGTTTCCTCACGATGTTTTCCTTCACCGTTTTGAGAGCAGTGGTGATGAAATAATTTACACAAAGTAAAGCGCCTGTCGGGGTTCGAACCTACGACCTACAACTTAAATAAATAAATAAATAAACTTGTAAGTCGCGGCTGATACCACTGAGCCACCACTGCTCTCAGCGTTGCTTTACCTTGATCGATCAACCCGTGCGGCTTACAGTTAAGGCTGATTTAGGCAGGGTAAGTAACTGACTCCAAACTCAAGACAATTCAGTGCTGACTCGGTATTTACTAACCCCCTTATTCATAATCCTATTTTATCTCTATTTTAGCTAAAATAGGTTTATAGAACGTTTGTCTTTATCTGTCACGTTGTCATTTCTGTGTGTAAGAAAGAGACAAACCCCATTTTAACTAAAATAGGTTTGATAAGTTTTATGAATAAGGGGGTTAGTGTATAATGAATTTGGAGTCAGTAGTACTGACTCCACTGACTCCAAATTCAATTTACACTAGGTGAGGTCGAGTTTGGAGTCAGTTACTTACTCTGTCTAAATCAGCCTTTAGCCCAAAAATGTATGTAAAAAAAAACAGTGGCACTCCGGGAGTGCCGACAGAAGTGAAAACAGAATACTTTGCCATCACTCACTGACATATCGGATATACATTAAAACCGAGTACATCCCGAGGAATGCCGAACACATCCGAAGCGGTGTCGGTTACGGTAACAGTGGCGCGAATTCAATGGATTTTCCCCATCTCAAAAAACGCCCAACGCGCCTAAAGAAGTTTTCACTTCAATAAAATCAAATTAACTTTTAATTGTCTTGCCCACAGAGAAGAAATAAGAAAATGGCGGAACGCGTTCCTAATCTCCCTGATCTTCGGCGGCCCCTGCATGATAGCCATGGCGTACTTCATGGCCGTGATGTCGCACGGCCACAGCGCTAAGGACATGTGCTGCGTGCTGCCCGGCCTCAGCCTCGACAACCTGCTCATGTTCGTGCTGTCCACGCCCGTGCAGGTCACAACCCGATCACTCACTACATGTGTCCAGACGCCAGCACATCAACCTACTACAATCTGTCAAATTTCTTCAATAGATTTTCAACTTTATTACTAAAGCATAAGGTTCAAAGTTGATTGGGAAAAGGACATGGCCAGTTTTTGTAAGGACGTCGGCATAGTTATCGAATTTATTGTACACCTATGATTTTTGGTGTTTTATATTCGTGAATATTTGCTCATTAAATTGCTACAAATAAAAAACTCAGAGAACTTGTCAGTACAACAAACTAGACAAAAAACAGTTTCATTAAACCTTTTAATCAGATCGCTAGCAATAAGGTGCATAGATTAAAATTTTGCTATTAAAACACTTAAAGGCGCTTTAAAATAGCGAACAGTTGTGAATTATATTATTACGTATAACTGATATGGTTTTAATATTATTAAGCATTTAAACAAAGTGATGGCCACCTAAATGAAGGATTTTAAACTGCATATTGATTAACATTTTTATGAAACTGGGTGATAGTCTCAAAAAATGTGACAATAATAACAAACATAACATAACATCGCGCCTATATATTCCTCGAAGGGTTGGTCAGAGGTGTAGTACAACCACATTTCACCAGTTATTTTGAGTCCCATGGGCGAGCTGATTGCCATTAAGCGCACAAGTCCAGACTCCGGGCTACTACTGAGAAATTCCTGATGAAAAAATTAAGAGAGAGATTTGGGGTTTATATCTCTTTGTTCGACCTGGGAATCGAACTCAGGACCTCATGCTCAGCAGTAGCGTTTGCGACCACTAGACCAACGAGGCAGTTATAATAACAATTAACAAAGTATATTCGAAATTAATGGTTTTCTTTAAAGTACATTTTTACAGATTACCCTTATATTTTTTTAAATAGGTAGTTCAATATACTATAAAAAAGAGAAGCACAAAATAAAGCAAAAGAGTAAAAATAATTATTTATTTATTAGAGAAAATAATAAAAATATTTTGCTACCTATATTATAATTATTATATCTTAAATGTCTACCTAAATAACATAAATTGCAGCGATAGTGTTAATGAAGATACCGAGTGAGGTCAATCAACCAGCTTGTATAAAATAGAGAATTTTTATTTCACAAATACAGTAACCTGGATTAAGTGGAAGTATAGGGCTTTAGTAATTACATAAATAGCTGCTTTAAACATAACCAGACATGTTAAAAAATACAAGCATATTTATATATTATTGTTTTACAATTGTAATTATGGTTTTCAAGAAAGATTAGCCTTTTGTTAGATTGTTTTAATATTCTTGAATTGTTAATAATATGTTGTCTAAAAATCCAGCTGGAACTTGGATATTGTTTTGGTGTCTTGCCCAACCAAGGCACCAGATAATTGTCAGAACGTGACAACAACAACTAACGGTCCTGTTTCCTACAAGGCAACTACAATAGTACCCTAAAATAGCTTCCAACAGACAGCTTCCTCGGTTTGAGCATTGGTTATCCAACGCGAAACTCTTGTTTGATGGTGTGCAGAAAGCGAAGATATGAGATGCCTCTGCAACCTTTGCATGGCTATTCCGCAGTTGATGCACCTCATATTGATCCACAAAACAAATCCGAAACGCAATGCAAATCAGAGTCCAGTGTTAATAGCAAGGTAATTGAGTGGTAGAAGGTATTAGTCCGTAGGAATAAGCAGGGGACAAATAGGAATATTCGCAAAAACATAAACACAGTAGGGTACGCAATGAAGAATATGCAATAACATTAATTTCAATCAAAAAGTACTTTGTGATTATTTCATTACATTGACATTCGACATAGACAACGCACATTGTCATTGTCAAATAAGTAAACGCGTTCCATTTTATGATTTTTTTTGTGTGTGAAATATAAAAAAAAAACTATCTTACGCTTCAATATTATGAAAAGATAATTTTATTAAATGCAACAAATACCAATGAAGATAGTTTCGTAAGAATAAAATGTTCCTAATATGAGCATTTTGTCGTCCACGTCACATGTCTACAAGTAGTATACATGGTATGGAACGCCCATTAATATATTTATCTTTCTCTATGGTCCACTATGGCGGAAGTTGACAAACGGTACTTTGAATTCATCATGCATTACTAAATATTTTGAAATAAACACTGACGAGTTCAGAGAGGTTAAAAACAACGTATTAATTCATTTTTCTATTTTTAATATACAATATTATTTACTATGTATGTGTACTTGGAATGTACTTTTTTGTCCATGTCTTTTGACAGTTTCGGGTAGGTTGATGTGCTGGCGTCTGTACATACGCTACGACTGTCCACCCCACCCGCACAGCCCCACAAATCTTTATATGTGTGAGATTGAGATGGTATTTCCAAAAGCAATTATTTGTTTACGTGTTTGGAAACTTAATCGCGAACGCAGTACACATTGTACGGTCAGTTACTGCAATTAGCTGACCCATCTTTGCATAAATGGTTGAGATTTTTTAGAATACGAATCGATGGAATTATATAACCTGAAATCGTGAAAAAAAAATCAGCTGTTCCCTACTTTATGTTCGCGTAACTCGTCAAAATGTAAGGAACAGCTGAGCCCTGATTCACAACCATACGACAGGCTATCGTATCGAAAGCCTGACATTTCGATAACCTGATTTGACTTCCTCTCAACAGCAAATAGCTGTTGGAAGAATAGCGGGCGTCTATTTGATTTAAACTGACAAAATTTTCGGGTTTTGGACTTGTGAACAGCGTTTAGAAGACTCCTACGATAACAATGATTAATGTTCGATACGATACGGAAGCGTATCGAGTGTTTGTGAATAGCTATGCTGATTTTTTTTTCACGATTTCATGTTTGGTCCCATAGTAAAAGTTGTTCATAATAATGAGTACAATGACCCCTTAAGAGGAAAACGGTGATTAAAATTTCATGGTGTAGATCAGTCAGTCGAGACTTTGAATTTTATATTATAGTTAATAAAAAACTAACTAATATAATATCTATGGTTTTTATACGATCAAGTGACCATTATGAGTTGTGCGCTTTTGGATTTTCCAAATATTTTCTTATAACTAAATCTAATGATTCTATTTCTTCCACAGTTCATCGGTGGTTGGCATTTCTACAAGCAAGCGTACAAAGCATTACGGCACGGGACATCTAATATGGATGTTTTAATTTCTATGACTACTACAATCAGGTGAGAAAATAGTAAACGAATGTCAAAACATTTTAAAAGAGTAACGGTGGAGTTTCTTGCCCATTCTTCTCCACACGAAAACTACCTTTTGGAAGGGGCGACTAGAATCAATTTCATTTTATTGTAATTTTTGACGTTTAAAAGTGCCTTGAAATAATATAAATGATTTGACTTTGACTTTGATTTTGAAAATAGATTAGATTGAGAAACTTGCGGGGTAATTGCGTAACAGACTATCAGTAGTGTGTTTATATGTTTTTTACTTCTTCACGCTCAAACGGCTGGACCAATTTTGATAAAATTTTGTATGGAGGTAGCTGATATCCTGGATTAACATATAGGCTACTTTTATCCCAATATTCCCACGGGATCGACATTTACGCGGGTGAAACCGCGGGGCGCAGCTTAGATCTTCAACAGCATAAAGCGTTACAACCATAACCTAACCCCTTCCTTTGCCAACAGTTACGCGTACTCCCTAGCAGTGGTGATCGCAGCGATGGCGATGCAGCAGGACACGAGCCCCGTGACGTTCTTCGACACGCCGCCCATGTTGCTAGTGTTCGTGTCCCTAGGAAGATGGCTTGAACATATCGCTAAGGTAAGGATCAAAAATTAAAATATTTTGAAGAGAAAACGTCTACTCGCGTTGGACATTTTTTGAGATGGAAATAAACCATTGAACTCGCGACACTGTTACCGAAACCGCGCTACATTCGGATATGTTCGGCTGTCCTCGGGATGTACTCGGTTTTAATATATTTCCAATATGTCAGTGAGTGATGGCAAATTATTCTGTTTGTGTTTTGCTTATTATATGTCGATTCTAAAAATACACACGTAATTTTTCAAGATTTTACTGTTTTTTTTTTCATGTTTTAATAATTTATTTATTTATTTACTCCAAACATACAAATATCCTTACAGGGACCGAATGCGATATTAAGTACACTTAAAAATTAAATAGTTCCAATGCTTGTACCATAACAATTATCCTGCTATTCGTTGCGAAGACAAATCCAACAAATAGATCATAAAAATCGGTCCAGCCGTTCTTGAGTTATAAATGGTGTAACTAACCCGACTTTGTTTTACACAGGGTGTTACGGAAAGGGTATATCAATACAAACGGGTTGAAGAGTGTATCTGGTCTAGAATCTCTGTACAAAATTTCAGCTCAAAAGCAGTAACTTTGAAAATGCTTAATATTTTTTTATTTCGATAGTTTATTAAATTGAAATCATAACAAACGTGTCACCGCACTACGAGGGTCATTATCCATTATCTGTAGTGTGTCTGTGCGCCTAGTACACGCACATCACGCCGCCGCGCGCCAGTGCAGCGCCGTGATGTCGAAATAAAAAAATATTAAGCATTTTCAAAGTTACTGCTTTTGAGCTGAAATTTTGTACAGAGATTCTAGACCAGATACACTCTTCAACCCGTTTGTATTGATATACCCTTTCTGTAACACCCTGTATAGATATAATTTTGTTTCATTTAATGTCCTTTCGTCATCTAACTGAAATTAAAACAAATTAAAAAAATTATCCATATTTCTTTACAGGGCAAAACATCAGAAGCTCTATCAAAACTGCTCTCCCTAAAACCTACAGAAGCAGTACTAGTGACTTTGGACGACAACGGACATCCCATCAGTGAGAAGAGCATACCAGTGGACCTGGTGGAACGAGGAGATGTTCTGAAGGTATGTAAGAAGACCTCTCCCTCCTCCAGCCTCTCGCCTGGCTTGTATTCCACGAAGGGGGAGGCAGAAATGTATGGCACCTGTGCCGGCTGCTGCCGCTGTCTGTAATGTGCTTCGAAATAATGGACGGGACTGGTATAAATCAGAAGGCCAATTCTCGTAATTTAAAAAGTTCAAAATCTAGTCGCGGTCTCATCTCGGCGACAAACAAATGTCAAAAACTTGTCAAAATGTAGGGAAATTAGAAGTATTTTTTGACAGATTGATACTGAGATCAGACTGTGAACGTTCTTAAAATTACGAGAATTGCCCCTCTGTTGTGTTACATAAGTTCTGAATGATGATCTTTCAATTCTGAATCATCATAATCTCCCTAGCCTTTTCCCACCTATGTTGGGGTCGGCTTCTAGTCTAACCGGGTACAGCTGAATATCAGTATTTTACATGGAGCGACTGCCTATCTGACCTTCACAACCCAGTTACTGGGTAATACGATACCCCTTGGTGAGACTGGTTGTCAGACTTTCGGGCTTCTGACGACCCGTAACGACTGTCAAAGATCCACGAATGACATCCGGGTCCAACGGCTTAACGTGCTTTCCGAGGCACGGAGGGGTCTCGGTATGTAAAGATGGTCACCCATCCACGGACCAACCGCGGCAAGCGTAGCTTAACTTGATCGATCGACCTGTGCGGCTGTTATTCTGAATCTAGCACGCCGCCTGGCGGAGCGGGCGCGGCTGGCACGCGGCTGCGGGCGGGAGGGAGTCCTGTGTGGCGCCATCTGTAGGGAGTCGAATTCATGTCATGCAAAAAAGACATGCTGCACCGACCCCAAATAACTTGGCATAAGAACCACGCGGCCATATTGTGGTTGCATTTTTTTTGTTAGCCTGTTTTGTGTCCCACTGCTGGGCAAAAGCCTCCCCTTTATTTTCTAAAGTTCCCTGTCTTGCAAATTCCGCATTCCAATATCTTATACAGCTATCCTTCTCACCAGGTAGTGCCAGGCGCCAAGGTCCCGGTCGACGGGAAGGTGATCTTCGGACAGAGTACGTGTGACGAGTCGCTCATCACCGGAGAATCTATGCCAGTGCCTAAGACTAAAGGTAAGTTTCGCTATTAGTGTCATGTTTCAACTCATTAAATTGCATTTAATCTACATTTGAAAAAGAAAGAAAGAAAAATGCAAAAAAAAAAATGCGAATGCGTTTGCAATTTACTTGCCAAACATGTAAACCGCTAACGCACAGCCTAAACCGCTGGTCCTAGAGACATGAAATTTGGAGGGTGTGTTCTTTGTGAAAAGTAGGATTCCACTAAGAAAGGATTTTTCGAAATTATAGTAAATGGGGGGAGGGTGAAATTTCACGTGGACGAAGTCGCGGGCAGAAGCTAGTGTCCAATAGAGAAAGAAAATAGATCTTGCCTTTTTATCGATATCCATTTAAAGGGAATGAGCGGAAACTTCACAAAATCCATTTATGACACACACGAGCAGAGAAAAACTGTTATACTAAACATTTTTATTTACTACGCAAACCCAGTTGTAAGCAAAAAGTAACCTACTTCTTAAAAACTCTTTCCTATGAGGACACAGAGAAATTGCTCCACTCGATTAAATAATACTTGTATTCAAATAATTACTTACACATTCACCACACACCCTTCGACTGCTTTTGTTGTGTTAAGTATTTTTTTTTTTTTGTTTTAATTGATTAGTGGAATAACATGTTACCTGCCTGTTTAATTGTATGATGCCACTATACCTACTTAAGGCACTAGCCGGTCTATTCTGTAAAAATCTCACCGTGAAAATTTAGGTGAAGTTATAAAGGTATGAGGAACAGGATGTAAAGTTCACTCATACTCTATAGAAAAGGGAGGATCCTCCGACCAGACGGTTGCCGTGTCTAGCGGGCAACTGCCCAATGATTCATGGCGGACTGTTATATCTATGCTAGTTGCGCGGTAAACTCTGCTTGCGAGATGCAGGATTTGCGTGACGTCAGTATGACGCGTTGTTCGCATGTGGCGTTGTAGATACCGCTACAAAGTGAACCTGAAGTGACATGTCATTCCACCTGATACTAGAGATTGACACTCTTGACAGCTAACTTCACCTAGGTTTTCACGGTGACATTTATACAGAACTAGCTGCGCCCCGCGGTTTTACCCGCATAAGTCTCGATCCCGTGGGAATATCGGGATAAAAAGTACCCTATGTCCTTTTCCGGGAATCAAGCTATCTCTATACCAAATTTCATCAAAATTGGTCCAGCCGTTTGAGCGTGAAGAAGTAACAAACATATAAACACACACACACACTCAAAAACTTTCGCCTTTATAATATTAGTGTGATATCTCGGCAGCTCTCACAATGTGAATTTATATAGGTTCAAAACTGTAAAGTGCTACAAAAACATTTTGAGAGAAAATAAACTTGTTATTGTTATTTTTGTCCCCAGACTCCGTAGTTATCGGTGGCAGTATAAACCAGCACGGAGCCCTAGTCGTATCGGCGACGCACACGGGTGAAGCGAGCACTTTAGCTCAGATAGTGCGGCTGGTGGAAGACGCTCAAGCTAGCAAGGCGCCTGTGCAGCGATTGGCTGATACTATTGCTGGGTAAGTTACACGTACACACGTATTCTGCATTCGCGAATTATTTGCCAGAAATGTAAACAAATATGAGTTTATGGAAAAACAAACTTTAAATCCAAATTAAACAAATTTAAACAACATTAATTCAATTATTATTTTATTATTGTCAATTGATTGATTTGATTTTTGTCCACCTTGTGGCAGGCACATTGATCTTCATTAAATATCGATAAGCATCACGTCTATAAAGTTTCCCCAGCTAATTCTAATCTTGTATAATAGTTATTTATGCAACTGTTTTAATACCTAATTATGAATAGTTGCATACAACACTTTATCTACACCCATGATATGAATCCTCTATAAAAGGTTCTGAAACAGTTTTTTTGCAATACTAATATGGAACAAAAATGGCGGCCGGCGGGATACGACCAAATGACCTATAAGTTCCTTTTTTAAATTACTGCGCTGTGGTAGTGAAACGCGCGTGCGTGACAATGTTCTTTTTTTGAAAACGAGTTGCATAATGAAATGTTGTACAACATAATAGCATTCGTTTAGATGATATTATGGTTACTATGACACTGGTTGTTTTAATGTTGGCAATAAGCTAACTGTTTCAGAAACTTTTATAGAGGATTTACAGCATGGGTGTAGATAAAAGCAATGATGAAATCTAACCTCAAGCTATTATGTCTTTGTTACAGCTACTTCGTGCCTCTTGTAGTGTTCCTGTCTGTGCTGACTCTCGTCTGCTGGATCATAAGCGGAGCCCTGAACATTGACAGGATCAAGCTTATTACACCGGTAAGTAAATATTCGCTGTTAAGGGGGAAGCGAGAGAAGTGGTGGCCTAGGTAGGTCGTGGATTCGAACCCAGGCGAGCGCTTTACTTTGGGTAATCATTTCATCACCACTGCTCTCAAAACGGTGAAGGAAAACATCGTGAGGAAACCGGCATGTCTTAGAACCAAAAATTTGAAGACATGTGACATGTACCACCCCGCACTGGGCCCGCGTGGTGGATTGCTGGTCACTCCCTCTCTCAGAGAGGATGCCTGTGTCCCAGCAGTGGGAACATTCTAGGCTGATTATGGAGCAACTGTTTCCTAGAACAGCGTTGGCCGTTACATAACGGTCGCAGTGACGGCTGATGAAAATTATGGTAGCGGGTTTGAATTTATGGTGTCAAAAAACGCTCTCTAATCTGCGTTCGTGATTTATTTGGCAAAAATGTAAACAAATATGAATTAATTGATAAATAACTTTAATTCCTACACAATAAAGTTCAGTTTACGCTACAACTTCAAACATTTTTATAACTTTTGCAATATTGCTGGTCACTCTGAAATCAACTTAAACGTCATTGAAATAAAGTTGCAGATGGTATCATCAAATCTGTAGCGGTATCTACAAATGCCACATGCGAACAACGCGTCATACTGACGTCCCGCAAAATCCTGCATCTCGCAAGCAGAGTTTACCGCGCAACTAGCATAGATACAACGGCCTGACATGAATCATGGGGCAGTTGCCCGCCAGACACAACACCCTTCTGGTCGGAGGATCCTCTCTCTTCTATGGAGGATGAGTGAACTTTACACCCTGTTCCTCATACCTCTATAAATCCATGTTAAAAAAGTCACCGTATGCAATTTCGCTTGCAGGAAATGTACCTGAACGCAGGCTACGCGGACTGGGAGCTGATCATCCAGACGGCGTTCCACTTCGCGCTGTCGGTGCTGGCCATCGCGTGCCCGTGCGCGCTGGGGCTGGCCACGCCCACCGCCGTCATGGTCGCCACCGGCGTCGGCGCCAAGATGGGGCTGCTCATCAAGGGGGCCGAGCCGCTGGAGAACGCGCACAAGGTATGTCCAGCAGTCCACTGCTGTAGGCTGATGATGATTACAATATTTTCCCACGACAGTTATTGTTTTTCAATTTTTCTTCGAGAAACCGTACGGTCACGTCTAAAAGTATTGTTACGCGCCACACTTGATGGCGACATTAGCTACTACTAGCGCCATCTAGTATCGAGTAGCAGAACTAATAATTATTCGGGTCCCTTCTAGAAACTTCGATGCTAGAACTTTCCAGAACTATCGACGCCTGGTCGGTCGGGTTCGGTATGTACTCGAACATTCTAGATGTTTCTACGGTAGAAGGTTCTGGAACTATCCGAGGCCTATATAAGGCCGGTGTGCCTGCCAGCCGGAATCAGTGTTGGATAAGCGATACAAGCGAAAACATCGAAGCGATCTTCAAGTGCGACTCTCAAGTGATTAGTAGTGCGATTGTGATTTATAATTAGTGTGTTAAAGTTGTAATTGCTGTTTTTAATTAAAGTGTCTATTTTTTTGGTTATTAAATCGGCAGATTTTATTGTCACGAACCCCAAGCTCGTAACAGTATGTATACACTTGGCAATTTTCAATTGCGATTTTTTCGTGAAATAACGAATGCAACGTTGAAATACGACACTTAACATAAACCTATGGGTTCGAAAATACTATTTTCGTAATAACATAAAATATCATTCAAAAATAAAGGAGAAAATCGCCTTTGAATATAGCCAAGTGTATACATACTTATAGACGTACTGTACAACCGTTGGAAGAAAAACGAAAAGGTTCAGTTCTCTTAAAGATGATTTGTTACAGGATCACGTTGAGTATATGATCCTAATTCAATCTTATCACCTTGCCCACAGGTCAAAACAGTAATCTTCGACAAGACCGGCACAATAACCCGTGGCAGCGCGACCGTAGCCAAGCTGTCGCTGCTGACCGGCTCGGCGAGCACGCTGGGCTCGGTGCTCGCGTGCTTGCTCACCGCGGAACTCAACTCGGAGCATCCGGTGGCTTCAGGTGAGCATGAAAATAATGCTTTTGTTTTCCGAAGGGGGCTAAAGTGTAAGTGTATCTGGTCTAGAATCTCTGTACAAAATTTCAGCTCAAAAGCAGTAACTTTGAAAATGCTTAATATTTTTTTATTTCGACATCACGGCGCTGCACTGGCGCGCGGCGGCGTGATGTGCGTGTACTAGGCGCACAGACACACTACAGATAATGGATAATGACCCTCGTAGTGCGGTGACACGTTTGTTATGATTTCAATTTAATAAACTATCGAAATAAAAAAATATTAAGCATTTTCAAAGTTACTGCTTTTGAGCTGAAATTTTGTACAGAGATTCTAGACCAGATACACTCTTCAACCCGTTTGTATTGATATACCCTTTCTGTAACACCCTGTATACGGGGTTATTGGAAAAACACCAACAACCTCTTATGAGGACATTGTACTCATCATTAAGGTATGATTCCGATCTCGGCAGCACGCAGCAGTGCGGTCCCAGCACTACTGGTCCACATACATTCTCTATAGGTTTATATGAGATTTCATTCCGAGCACGGCAGCAATGCTGCGCGACATTGCTGCGTCACATTGCTGCTGTACTCGGAATGTAATCTCATATGTATAAACCTATAGAGAGTATATGGGGACCAGTAGTGCTGCGGCAGCACTGCTGCGTGCTGCCGAGATCGGAATCATACCATTATGAACAAATTTTACTATGGGACCAAACCTGAAATCGCGAAAAAAAAATCAGCTGTTTCCTACATTTTGACGAGTTATACTCACATAAATGTAGGGAACAGCTGATTTTTTTTGTTCGGTAGGTATTTTAATGCTTTCAATCAAACTTATACTCTAACTCCTCCCACAGCCATAGTCCGCTGGTGCAGCGCGGCCCTGGGAGGCCACAGCGGCCTCACGTGCGTCAGCTTCGTGGCCGCGCCGGGCTGCGGCCTGCGCGCGCGTCTCAAGAGTATAGCCGACCGGGACCCCGTCAACCTCGTCAACTTCAACAACCAGGCCAGGTGAGGCTAACTCCTGCACGAGGAGTTGTGGGCACCAGCCCGTTATACAATACAAGGGAAACAACCGTCTAGTCATATTGCATATACATTTTAGTTAAACGCTGCATAGACACTTTAGACGCTGTATAGACACTTTAGACGCTGGATAGACATATATGACGCAACATAGACACTAGACGCCGGATAGACACCACTTATGACGCAACATAGACACTTTAGACGCTGGATAGACACATATGACGCAGCATACACACTTAAGACTCAAACTCAAAGCATTTATTTCAATTAAACCATTTACAGGCACTTTTGAATTGTCAAGAAGTCAGTCAGTCAGAAAATATGAAGCTAGTTGCCCATTCCAAAGCATAGGTACCTATGGAGAAGAACGGGCTAGAAACTCCATGGACACTCTTCTAAATTATATTGTTACATAAATATTAGTTACATCATTTATGTTGAATTTATAATTATATGTGAGAACGATGTAAAAATAAAACGACGTACGCGTTAAAAGCATCCAGAGTACAGCATATTGTAAAAAAAAACAACAATCCAAAAATAAAATAGTTGAAAATAAGCCGAGGCAGCTAAGTGGTGGAGAGTCCTTACTCCCCTTTTCTGAGGCATTATGTGGGGATAATGGTCAGGTAGATAATTCAGTACATTAACCATTGTTATATAATTAATGTAATGACAAACAAACAAATGACTCAATGGCAGGCGTATTATTAATAATTTTTATTTTGTTTGATGCTTTTAATTTAATTTTATATTTTTGATTTTATCATTTTAATTTAATTTATATTATTTATTTTTAAATATAATGTATAATGATTAAAGTTTTAATTTTAATGTCATTTTAAATGTAGTATATTATATAAATTATGTTCAAAAATGGTTTGGAATAAATAAGTTGTGAATTTACTAACATAGTTTATAAGTTTTCTGTAACTAACACATGGACCTCTGATGTCTGAGAAATAAATAAATAAATAAGTGATGACCAGCCCCAGCTGACGGCACCCGTTCACGAACATGACGCATAGATCAGCACCATTCAGCTCAACCATTTTAAAGGGAACTAAATGATCCAACACACACGCCACCGTCAGCGAGACATTTATGTGAGCATGACATACTATCAGCCGCCAGGGCACATTCAAGTCAATGAAAGACGTACCCAGTAAATGGTAGCACTATAGTACATAGGACTCACATCAGTGCTATGCAATTATACAATACAAAGTAAATTGAGTTTAAACAATGCAAAGATAGACTTACAATCTTCAGCAGCTCCAACAGTATTTTCAAGTGTTAATCAATTAGTTGTGGTTGTGGAGCAGGACCAGCATTGAGCCAGGCATTTTTATCCGCGATGTAATCCCCTAACTTATAATATGCCTGCCTGCATAGTGTGCGTTTAATACAAGACTTGAATTTTGTCTCATTCAGTTGAAGAATGTGGGGAGGTATTTTATTATAACATTTTAAACAGTACCCCATAAAAGATGAGTCTACTTTAGCTAGTCTGAAACCTGATTGAACTAATAGGTCCCTATTTCTAGTACTATAATTATGCCTTTCACCTTTTTTACGATGTAAATTTTTCCTTACATACATGATGTTTTCATAGATATATTGACAAGGTACCGTCATGATGTTAATTTCCTTAAACCGTTCCCTTAGAGAATCACGCCTGCGAAGATTATATATGACTCTGATGGCTCTTTTCGTCCCCAAAGTAAAATACCGTAAGACATGATACTATGAAAGTAACTAAAATAGACCAGTCTCGCGGTATCTACATCAGTAAACTGACGGATTTTTCTCACAGCATAAGCTGCTGAACTTAGCCGTCCTGCAAGAGATGTTAAATGCGGACCCCATTGTTGCCTTGAGTCGAGCGCGATGACTCTGCATAGACACTGTGTGTGTGGAAACTGTGAGTCACTGGATGGCCACCGTGCACCGCGTAGTTTCTAGAAGCCCACGGCATAGTCGCTAACGGCATTTACCATTCATTTTGTTAGACACCTTCAGATTTAGCACAAAAATTAATGGCGACTTTGAATTTATAACAACAATAATATAACCAGGATTTTATAATAACTTGAAGTAAAAGAGTCTCCATAGAGATCTACGTTTCGGGATGGGCAACCAGCTTCATCTTCTGACTGACCGACCTCTGGACAGGTCAAAAGTGCCTGTAATTGGTTTAATCCATACTAATATTATAAATGCGAAAGTGTGTCTGTCTGTCCGTTACCTCTTCACGCTTAAGCCGCTGAACCGATTTAGATGTGTATAGAGATAGTTTGAGTCCCGGGAAAGGACATATGATAGTTTTTATCCCGATATTCCCACAGGATCGACATTTACGCGGGTGAAACCACGGGGCGCTGTTAGTATGAAATAAATGCTTTGACTTTGCACTTTTAGGATTACTTTAATGGATCACCTTTAAATAAAAATTATCCCTAAATGACTGTGCTATAATATTTTGGAATGGAATATTTCGCATTGACATGGAGTTGCGGACACCAGCCTGTATTACCTATTACCTAATATTTTGGAAATAAATGATCTAATCTTGTATTTTCTTTCACAGATCAGGCAGTACATTCTTGGTAGAAGGTGTGCCAGTGGAGGTCGTGTCTCCAGGCGGTGACGCGGCCCTAAGCTCGGCACAAGCAGCCGCACGACTACACACGTTGATACGGACAGACCAACCGGGGGCTGGCGAAGTGAGTGTCTTATTACCGGCCATTGCTTAATTTAGGGTACAATTGGGCGATACCACACCTCGGACACTCCATACAACGCTCACAAAATAATTACCTATTTATTATTATTTTTTTATTATCAGCCATTTCTGTCCTACTGCAGGGCAAAGGCCTCCCTTCCCTCCTTCCACTTATCCCTATCCAGTGCTGTTACACGCCAATCCTTGTGGAAAGAGTCGAGTTCGTCCCGCCATCTCATTCTGGGCCTGCCGCGTTGCCGTTTGCTGCTGTTTGGGACCCATTGTGTGGTTACTTTAGCCCACAGCTCCTCCGGCATGCGACAGATGTGACCAGCCCAGTTCCATTTTAGCTTGGCAGCCGTGTGACCTACATCGGCAATTTGAGTTTTAGAACGCAGTATCGAGTTCCTTATACGATCAGTAAGTTTAACTCCAAGGATACTGCGCTCCATTGCTCGCTGACAGACCCCGAGTGCGGACTTTTGACGATTAGTAAGTGACCATGTCTGCGCTCCATAGGTGAGGGTAGGAAGGATGCACATGTCCATGAGTTTTCTCTTTAGTGAGAGAGGGAGAGTTCCCTTCATTATTTGTTTCATCGACCAATAGCTCTTCCAGGCGTTCTCGGTGCGTCGAGCAACTTCTTTATCGTGTCTTGCCTGGAAGGAGACTATTTGGCCGAGGTATATGTACTCATGGACATATTCAATCCTCACACCCCCAATTCCTATGTTGCGCTTCGTGCTGTTGGTCATCACCTTGGTCTTCGCCATATTCATCGCGAGTCCGACCTCGAGGCTGGCACTACTCAGTTGGTCGAGCATTAGGCCTAACTCGGCTGCCGTGGAGGAGAAAAGAACAATATCGTCGGCGAATCGGAGATTTGTTAGTCTTCTATCGCCCACGATGATGCCCTTGTCCCTCCAATTGCTATTTAGTTTTCGAAAGACTTCTTCAAGCGTGGCTGTGAAGAGCTTTGGAGAAAGAGGGTCGCCCTGTTTGACCCCTTTTTGGATAGGGAATGATGGTCCTGTGGTGTTTATTTTTATGGCTGCTGTGCTATTTTGGTATATTTTTTGTAGTAACTTAATGTATGTAGGTTCGATATCTTGGTTTTGCAGAGATTCAAATATGGCTTTGTGCGATAAACTGTCAAATGCTTTAGAGTAGTCGACAAATGCTAGGTATAAGGGTAGGTTGTATTCTAGATGTTTTTCTATAACTTGACTAGACTTCTATAACTTCTATAAATTACCTATTACTACTAAAAAAAAAAATCACCTGTTTCATACATTTTGGTCGAGTAGGTATTGAACTTTTGTATTGAACAGCTGATTTTTTTTTCGTGATTTCAGATTTGGTCCCATAGTGAAAGTTGTTCATATTCATGGGTAGAATACCCTGTAAAAATTTGGAACCGTTAAAAAATATCACCCGGTGTATTCAGTGATATCTGGTGCAAGCAGGTCTTAAACCGTTTCCTTTCGGCAATTTCGCAATGTTTATGACGTGTTTCTAAAAACATTTCTATTTTTCCACAGGACGTAGAACAAGTGGTCCTCATAGGCAATCGGGAGTGGATGACCAGAAATGGAGTCACAGTCCCCCGCAGAGTGCAGGAAGCCATGCAGCAGGATGAGGAGCTGGGCAGAACTGCTGTGCTGGCCGCTATTAACGGTAAGTCATTCATACTTATGAGGTCTTTATCATTCTCTTACCTTTACTTATTTGGATTTGCAACATGTCTTCTTCTTGCATACTTCTACATACATTTTGGTCAAGTAGGTATTGAACTTTCGTATTAAACAGCTGATTTTTTTTCGTGATTTCAGAGTTGGTTCCATAGTGAAAGTTGTTCAGTTCGATGGTCTAAAGCACCTCTTAAAGTTTATCGGGTTAATTTTTAACACTTTGTATAATAGTCGTGCTCAACAACGTAAATAACGCAGTGAATATTGTTGAACTGTCTACATGAACGCCATTGCTACTGATAGTGTGTCACGCAATTTAAAAAAAACTGTCACTCCGGGAGTGCCGACAGAAGTGAAACCAAAACACAACTTTGCCGTCACTCACTGACATATCGGATATACATTAAAACCGAGTACATCCCGAGGACAGCCGAACACATCCGAAGCGGTGTCGGTTACGGTAACAGTGGCGCGAGTTCAATAGTTTTTTCCCATCTCAAAAAATGCTAAACCCGCCTAAAGAAGGTTTCACTTCAAAACTTATCACAGTAATGGGAAGAACAAGTGATTCTCGGCTTCTTCAAGCGTCTTTTTACAACCGTTATTTTTTGCCCACAGACCAACTAGTCTGCACAATAGGAGTTGCAGATGAGGTTAAACCGGAGGCTCACTTAGCGGTGTACTGCTTGAAGAAGATGGGCTTGCAAGTGTGTCTTCTGACTGGAGATAACAGGAAGACTGCTGTGGCCATAGCGAGACAAGTAAGTAATGTTCAGTGATCGCAATAGGCTGAGTATAGTTACCCAGTGGCGTGCATTGGTTTTCAGAATAGGTAGGCACTAGGCCTGGTCTAGTCTAGGCAAACGCGGTCACTAATCAGAAAAAAAAAGTGAGGTCAAAAGTGTGGTTATTTGAGTAGGCATGCCTACTTAAGGGTGATAAATTGCGAAGGTCGCACGTCATGGTATTACGCGTGAGAGGTACGTATTTTTGATTTTGTCGTATTAACTTGAACGAGTAAAGACCAATGACAATGTGCGAATAGTACGGGAGCCGAGTAGGCCGTCCGGCGACTGCCTACTGCCGCGCGTGTTTGTATGAAGATTTTGTTTTTTGTTATGTATGATAATTTTGTGAGTTTCTTAATTGTGGGGCACACACACTAAAATATAATTGACAGGCTTATGTTGATATATCGAGGTAGGCACTACTTATATGCCTATATGCAATGCACGCCACTGTATTTACCTAAACTTCGGAGAACAGAGACAGAAAGTGGAGACTTCCTTACGACGACATTTTTTTTCCCCGATTTCGGGAAAAATCTTAAATGAGTTGAAAGTAAGCTTTATTTAAGATGGGTAAAGGCTATTTTTAACTAAACTTGCAATTACCAAATTGTCGGGATTTTCACGTAAAATCCCGAAATAAATGGTCTAACTTTAATTCATGTATTCGAATTATGCTTACGATCCTTAAACTAACCGTTGTATAATACATTACATATAATTGGAACCCGCAGACAGGGGCAGAGCTTTTAAGTTTCGAAGTTCGTCATTCTTGCTGATGGGAAATCTCATCGAATACAGGGCTGGTAAAAGATAATTTATATTTGTTTTCTTTTTCAGGTCGGCATCAACAAAGTATACGCTGAAGTCCTCCCCTCCCACAAGGTAGCAAAGATCCAGAAGTTACAAGAAGAAGGGCAGAAGGTGGCCATGGTAGGCGACGGAGTGAACGACTCTCCAGCGCTGGCGCAGGCCGACGTGGGCATCGCCATCGCCTCCGGGACCGACGTGGCCGTGGAGGCCGCGGACCTGGTGCTCATGCGGGTACGTAGTAGTAGAGTGAACCACTTGCTGCGCACGCGCAGGCTACGTGGGCATCGCCATCGCCTGCTAACGTGCTTTCCACGGAAGAGTCGCGGTATAAAATCCATAGTCGCCCATCTACGGACAGACCGTGGCTAGCGTAGCCTTAACCTTGTTCAATTGACCTGTGTGTGACCTGGCCACGACCCCATCCTAACATACATTTTTCTGTTACAGAACGATCTCCTAGACGTAGTAGCCTGCTTGGAACTCTCCCGCACGACAGTACGTCGCGTCCGCCTCAACTTTTTGTTTGCTAGCGTGTACAACTTGCTGGGCATACCGCTAGCGAGCGGGGCCTTCGCGATGTTTGGACTACAGCTACAGGTAAGAATAAAACACCCGCATAGCAACATACACATCAACAAGACTTACATTGTGATAACACATCACACCCACCCCTAACAGTACGCACGCACACACACAATATTTGATTCAGTTATCGTTAGTAGTCGGTAAGAGCGTTCGCTACGTCCGCGCGTGCGCACGCGGCGGGTGCCCACCTCGCGTGTTTGTGTTGAAAGATAATATGAGCAGCGCTCTGTGCCGCGCGTGCGACGGGGTTGTACGCGCAGTGCGCGTGCGCAGTGCGGCGCCGCGTGCGCGCGCGCTGATGTAGCGAACGCCTTAAGGCATACCGCATCCTTCGATATGTTTGTTTGGACTACGTGAGCTCATAACAAAACATTTGATTTTTGAATGCCAAAAAAAAACAACAACAACTCACCCCCATGACAGATCACAATACTCAATTATAAAACCTTTTGAACAGACTCGCAAACACAAATCGCAGTGTGACTGACCCTTTTTTTATTTTTTGGGGGAAGCCTTCAAAAGGCACCCGACCTCCGGGGAGGAAGGTCGGGGAGTGTGGGATTTTACCTTCCTAAAGCCACCCCGGTGACCACCATCAGCACATGGGGTGGTCCTGGTTCCGCTTAAAAGCCAATTCCGGAACCCCCCCGTGCCACGCCTGTAAAGCACCTCCCTGGGAAACTGTAAAGGGGCCTTCCCTGAGCCTCGCCTGATTGACCAAAATTGATTGGGAAAATTTGAAAGTTCCGGGTAGCTTGATGTGCCGGCGTCTGGACTTCCACACTTCGCCCGTCACGTTATAAGTTCCACGTAATAAGGACGAGAATGCAATAATCACATCACACTAATATTATAAAGGCGAAAGTTTGTGAGTGTGTGTGTGTGTTTATATGTTTGTTACTTCTTCACCCTCAAACGGCCGCACCAATTTTGATAAAATTTTGCATGGAAGTAGCTGACACCCTATGTTTGTAACTTCTTCACGCTCAAACGGCTAGACCAATTTTGATAAAATTTTGCATGGAGGTAGCTGACACCCTGGATTAACATATAGGCTACTTTTTATCCCGATATTCCCACGGGATCGATATTTACGCGGGTGAAACCGCGGGGCGCAGCTAGTAATATATAAACTGTTGTATGTTTGTCCCTCAGCCATGGATGGCGTCGGCAGCGATGGCGATGAGTTCAGTGTCAGTCGTGTGCTCCAGTTTATTGCTCAAAACGTACGTATTTACTTTAATATCACTAGTTATCTTACATGTATGTTAATTATACAATGTGATAGGGGTTGGACTTCTAACCCGTTAAGGCTGAGTACTACATCAAATTTTATCGACAAAAAAAATAAAATGGGGGGTAATATCGACAAAAAAAATAATATGAAAATATTGAAATATAGCGATTTTTTCGGTCAAAATAATTCAGAAATGATTTTTTTTTCTCACCAAAACATTATCAAACATATGAAAAAAGTAATGAATTAGTTAGCCAAGGTTATTAGCTACCGTTTGTCGTTTTTTTTTTGTTTCTACGACGCAAACAACCTTTGATATCACATAAAGTATCAAGCGCGCCGTAGTACATTAAAAAAAATATTAAAATAGCCATAATTTTTAGGGGAAGGGGGTTCAACCCCCCATATTATTTTTTTTTGTCGATAAAATTAGATGTAGTACTCAGCCTTAACGGGTTAGAAGTCTCACCCCTATCACATTGTATAACTTAGGGCTGATTTTTCAATCGACAGATATTTTTTATTTATGGAATAAAATTGATGTCTGACAAATTTTTTATAGAAGAACTGTTAAAAATTCAAACTTATTCCTCGAATAAAATTATCTGGCGTTGGACAAATCAGCTCTTAACTAAAATTAATATTCTACATCATTCTCATATACATATACAAGGTGTCCCTGAAAGTATGGATCAAATCGAATAGGGGCGTGGGCAAGGTCATTTCCAAACTTTCTAACTCTGAGAATGTCGGTGAATTTTTTTTCGATTCAAAAGTTATGACCGATTTTTGTTTTTTTTTTTCAATTACTTCTCATAGTGCTCAAAGTGACAAATCATAAAAAAAACTATCAGGACTATTTCATTTATTTTTTTTAGTAACCCTATTAATTTTTACTTTGAGCACTATGCGAAGTGATTGAAAAAAAAAAACAAAAATTTGTCATAACTTTTGAACCGTAAAAAAATCACCGACATTCTCAGGATTAATAAAAATTTTGGAAATGACCTTGCCCACGCCCCTGTTCGATTTGATCCATACTTCCAGGGACACCCTGTATAGTTTCAACATGAATGATAAAACCAATATTTGGATTTAAAAGAGTTTCGATGAAGTTTCATGCCCGTTCTTCGACATAGGAACCTACTACGCTCTGATATGGGCAAATAGCTTCATCTTTCTGACTGACCGACTCCTTAACAATTCAAAAGTGCCTGTAATTGCACGACCTGGGATTCGACACACAGCACACCAGTAGCGCTTGCGACCACCAAACCAACGAAGCAGTCTCAGTATTTTCCATGTGTTTTAGAAATTAGTTTTTCTTTTATACTTTCTTAACAAAAAAGAATTTCTTGTTTTTACAGTTTCAAAAAACCAACACTTGAAAAACTCCGCACAGCCGAATATCTTCAATCGATTCACCTAGAGGAGCTAGACTCAGTCTCAGTTCACCGCGGTCTCGACGAAAGAATAGACCCCAGTGAACGAGGGGCGTCACCTTTAGCCAAGTTAGTATACATATAAATACTCATTATAGCACTGTGTGCGCGTGACTTCAATGCAGGCTTAGGTCACGCGAGCTATAATAGTTATTTATGCAACTGTTGTATAATAAGGGGTATTAAAACACGAATGTGGGTTTGTGATTGATAATAGTTTAACATGAGTGTTTTAATACCCAATTATGTACAGTTGCATACAAGACTTAATCTACACCCATGATATGAATCCTCTATAAAAGGTTCTGAAACAGTTTTTTTGCAATACTAATATGGAACAAAAAATGGCGGCCGGCGGGATACGACGTGAATTCGAATAACCTATAAATTCTTTATTTAATTTACTGTGCTGTGGTAGTGAAACTCGCGTGCATGACAATGTTCTTTTTTTGAAAACGAGTTGCATAATGAAATTTAGTACAACATAATAACACTCGTTTGGATGATATTATGGTTACTATAACACTGGTTTTTCTTTAATTTTAGCAATAAGCTTACTGTTTCAGAAACTTATACCGGATTTATAGCATGGGTGTAGATAAACATAGTATATGATACGTGTGTGTACGTGTATACTCTATTAATGCACGCCGTGTAATAATGGACTACTTTAGTCACACGTATCGTAATGCACAGACGCCAGCACATCAAGCTACACGAAACTGTCAAATTTTCCCAATCAACTTTGAACCTTATGCTTTGGCGATAAAGTTGAAAATCTATTAAAGAAATTTGACAGATTGTAGTAGCTTGATGTGCTGGCGTCTGTACTATAATTTTTCCCAGACAGAAGCTACAGAACGCCATGTGCTACAATCGATACATTTCAACGGTCACTTAAATACATAAGTGGGAAAGAACACAATATGCGCTGTCCCACTCTAACATTCTTAACATAGGTAACAAAGAACTTTTAACCTTAGCATACACTCGTAAGGCACCGTCCCACTACCAGCGAGGAAGCGATAAGCTATCTACTATTTTCTCGCTCGAAAAACGTACAAAAGATGGCAGGTCCCGTGTCAGTAAAACAGATACCTATATTTATTATATTAATAGTTGATCGCCGACAGGTCGATCAATCAGGTTAAGCTATGCTCGCCGCGGTTGGTCTGTGGATGGGTGACCATCTTTACATACCGAGACCCCTCCGTGCCTCGGCAAGCACGTTAAGCCGTTGTTCCCGGCTGCCATTCGTGGATCTTTAACAGTCGTTACGGGACGTCAGAAGCCCGAAATTCTGACAGTCTTACCAAGGGTATCGTATTACCCATTAACTGGGTTGTGGAGGTCAGAGAGGCAGTCGCTCCATGTAAAATACTGGTACTCAGCAGCATCTGGTTAGACTGGAAGCCTACCCCAACATAGTTGGGAAAAGGCTAGGCAGATGATGATGAGTTGATCGCCGACTGTTCACACGCCGGCGAGGACTCTGTCAAACAAATAACTTGTTTTTATTAGTTACTAGCTTCACTCGCTTGTCGCTAATCGCTGGCCGTCAGACAGGTGACCACAGACTACCTACAGTATTTGTCTGTTCTTCCCGTTTTTAATCCATCCAAAGGTTGTCTTTAAAAGATCGCTCTTAGCGATAAGACCGCCCATTGTGTCACCCATTGTAAAGTTTTCTATATTTATGTCTGTAATTTATATGGTGTACATAATAAAGAGTATTCTATTCTATTCTATTCTATCAGCTAGCAAAACTCCGTATTTACTTGAAATATCATTTTTTTTTGTTTTTTCTTCACAAAAAACACCGAGTGTGCTTATGACCACGCGACTGAAGTGAAACTTCAAACGTATTTGGCTATGAGAGGAATAGAGAAAGAAAATGTGCGCGCGCACTGCTTTCTCTTGCTTATATCCCCCAGTTAACTCCCGTTCGCCTCGCCCGATCACACTTTTCGTAACGCGTTCGCCCGCTTACTCCCCAAGTCAAGCGTGCGTAAAGAAGTTTCACTTCAAAAACTATAAAACACATTTTCTAAACTCGTACGTTAAACGCTTCTCTTTCTTTTCGACGCAGTCCGACAGTGACCGCGCTTTAGGTCATGTACAGTAGGCGCGCGATCTGAGTGCAGTCGGGGTATGAGGAGCGGGGCGGGTGCAAGTCCCCCCGCCCGCCGACACCTCGCCGCGGCCGCCTGTAGTTTAGTGCCGTACTGACCTTGATTAGCGCATTTCTCAGAGCTGCACTCAGATCGCGCGCCTACTGTAATATTATAATAATAATATTCCACAACTATCACACAACGCCATCTAGTCCCAAGCTAATCAGAGCTTGTGTTATGGGTACTAGACAACTGATAAACATACTTATATATTTCTAAATACATACATATTATAGATAAATTACACCCAGACACAGAACAAATGATCGTGCTCATCACACAAACATTTGTCCTGGGTGGGAATCGAACCCACGACCTCCGGCATAGCAGTCAGGGTCACTAACCACTAGACCATCAGGCCTGTACTATAAAACACATTTTCTAAACTAGTACTTTAAACGCTTCTCTTTCTTTTCGATGCAGTCCGACAGTGACCGCGCTTTAGGTCATGACGTAGTCCTCTTAATTTTGTCCGTTCATTATACCATCATTAATTAACAGGGAGTTCGATTTGTAAGGCAGGTCAAGGGTTAATAGTTGCACCACTTTAGTATAAAATTGCTTGGTCCTACACTACACGTCTAATATTGACCGGCTATACAGGGTTAAATTAATTTAGCTTAGCGGAACTCAAAAAAAAAAATTCGTTGATTATACAAGGTGAAATTTTAATCACCGTTTTCCTCTTAAGAGGTCTTTGTACAGTCACGTCTAAAAGTATGTATATACACTTGGCAATTTTCAATTGCGATTTTTTCGTGAAATAACTAATGCAACGTTGAAATCCGACACTTAACATAAACCTATGGGTTCGAAAATACTATTTTCGTAATAACATAAAATTTCATTAAAAAATAAAGTAGAAAATCGCCTTTGAATAAAGCCAAGTGTATACATACTTTTAGACGTGACTGTACTCATCATTATGAACAACTTTTACTATGGGACCAAACCTGAAATTGGGAAACAAAATCAGCTGTTCCCTACATTTTGACGAGTTACGCGAACATTAAATTTAGGGAACAGCTGATTTTTTTTTCATTCTGTATAATCATTTCATTAAAATTTCACTCTGTATAATCATCGAATAAACTATTTCTTGTTTAATCTTGTTCAGATATCGATACCCTTCACGTCTGCGGAGTTTCATCGAATTAATTTCCCAGTGTCCCAGCAGTGGGAACAAAACAGGCTGATTATGATTATGAAAACTTGCGTTTAGGTCCTGTAGGCCCCTTAATTTATTGACAAATGAAACGATGCATTTCATCGAAATTTTGTTTCCATGACTGTCTTTACCGAGAAATAAATAAATTGTAAGTAATTTAAATGGACAGCAAGTATCTTAGTTATACAGTACAGCACGTTACTTGTCAAGGTTTTGGCGTAGTGACAGAAAGTTTGCGCATGTTACATATTAACAAAGGTCTGTCATGCGGCCCTCTCATTGATTTATTTATCAGTATTTTTTGTTTATTTTTGCAATTTTACTCATTTTTTTCATATTCGTTACTGTTTTTATGTGACACAATTTTTTTTTTATTAGCTTGTACTGTCCCACTGCTGGGCAAGGCCTCCCCCAAATCCTTCCAGGAACTCTTTTCCCGCGCCACCTCGAACCAGCCCTCGTGGTACGGTCAGCATCAAAAGTTGATTAACACTTCGGTTTTTTTAATCTTAGTTATTGAGCAAAATATTTGTTCAAAATTGCAGCAGAAGATTTTTTTTTAGAATATATACTCTTGTCTATTATGTGAAAAGCTAAAAATCAGTTTATTGAAAAAAGTTGTTGTCAATTTAATAACATGTAAAAATGATAGTGTTAATCGACTTTTGATGCTGACTGTACGCGTCCAGGTCATCTCGCCATCTCTTTCTGGTTGCCTCGGCGGCGCCGTCCATCTTCAGGCACCCATTGTGTGGAGATTTTTGCCCAGCGGTCATCGTGCATACGGCTGATGTGAACCGCCCAATCCCATTTGAGCCTGGCAGCCTTCTTTCCTACACAAATTTTATTTATTTATCTAAATACTAGCAACGCCCCGCGGTTTCAACCGCAAAAATATCCCGTGGGAATATCGGGATAAAAACTATCCTATATCCTTTCCCGGAACCTACCCGGGACTCAAACTATCTCTATACTAAATTTCATCTAAATCGGTTCAGCGGTTTAAGTGTGAAGAGGTAACAGACAGACACTTTCGCATTTATAATATTAGTATGGATGCATATCTTCTCCTCCCACATACCGCAGTGTCTCAAGACGAAAGTCTTTGACCAGAGCGTGTTGCCAGTGGATGACACATGGCACTGAAACGTGGTCGCTCACAATGGGCCTTATTAGAAGGCTGAAAGTCACTCAAAGGGCAATGGAGAGGGCTATGCTTCGAGTTTCTCTGCGTGATCGAATCAGAAATGAAGAGATCCGCAGGAGAACTAAGGTAACCGACATAGCCCGAAGAATTGCCAAACTTTAGTGGCAGGGGGCAGGGCACATTGTTCGCAGAACAGATGGCCGATGGGGCCGAAAGGTTCTGGAGTGGCGACCGCGTACCGGAAGGCGTAGCGTTGGAAGGCCTCCCACAAGGTGGACCGACGATCTTGTGAAAGCCGCAGTGAACTTGTTGGATGCGAGAAGCACAAAACCGGTCGAAGTGGAGGTGCTTGGGGGAGACCTATGTCCAGCAGTGGACGTCTTTCGGCTGAAATGATGATGATGAAATAAATGTATTTTCTTTTTTTTTTTCTTTCTATCATATATTTTGCTTGTCATTAATCTAAGATTATATCCATAATTTATTTTTAAACATGTCTATTTAGAAGGCAGTTAAACAAAGGCCTCTTGCCAAGTTCCGTGCGCTGTACACTTTTAGACGCTTTAGCAGACATAATCCTTGCTTTCAATAATTAATGTGTAAAAGTAATGTAATTAAGCAATTTGTCAAGAACGCACTCTCTCGTCGACCGCACTGTACAATTAACTAAACTAAAGGGAAAAAAAATAGGAAAACAATTCCGCTTTCATTTTATTACCTATTTCTAGCTTGGCGTAAAAGTTCTTCATAGATTTACTAACTTAATTTAAATCTATATTCCTGACAGTAGCGGTCATGAAACGAAAGAGCGAGACAGGAGACTCCCTGCCCTACTCGCGCGTTTAATGACCGCGACTGTCACGATTCTTGGCGTTTAGTTTATTTAGTCTTAAGCTCTTTTCATCAAAATTTTAGATAATTATCAAGTTTTAAGACAACAAACTCAATGTCGTACGTGACAATGTTCAAATTCGATTGTAAAATCTTCTATCTCTTTCTTTTATCACAGCAAAAACCGCGACTCTTGGAAATCCGCTCTGTTGAAAGTTGAAGTATAAAGTATGTAGTTTCTTATAGATGTGGTGGTTTGTGTGTGTCCGTGTCTGTGTGTGTGTTTTTGTGTTCGTTTTAGGTCTTATATCCTTAAGTCCCGCAACATGTAACTTGTATTGCAACTTGCAACTGCAACTGCTTTTTGTCCCTAATGAATAAAATAAAATTGTTGTGGGCAACATACAGGGTGTAAAAAGACCCATTAAATAACCGTTAACCACGCATTCTGTAGGTACATCAAACTAAGTAACATTTCACAAAAATAATTGCTGGGAAACGACTTTTATTTTTGGTGTGTGTGTGCGCAATGTAACGCACGCAAAACATTGTGCTTATGGGTGCATGCAACGGTACACGATTCTTGGGGGTATTTAAAGTTATGTTATAACATTAAAAACTTGTTTTTGTAAAAGAACGTCAGAAAAATGTTCAAATTTTGACCTTCAATATCTCCGTAACCAGAAAGATCCCAGGTATGGTTGCGTGGCATGATGCGGGACACACAGGGCAACGTTGCAGCGCCATGTTGGGGGACAGTTTGTTCCTTAATGTATTAGCGACTTTAGTATTCATTATAAGCAAAAGGTGTGCAACATTTGATTATGCAGGCAAATTTTCCTCAACTTTCCAGTGAAAACACGACTCTAAAATTATATAATAATGAATCGAGTTCCGTGTTCAATTGTGGTTACAGTAAAGGTCAAATGTGGAGTATGTTTTAAGAATTTCGATTGGAGTCTTTATTGCACTGTGTGACCTAAACTCGCACTTAAGCCATGCTGTACTTTGACTTAAATAGTACATTTTTACACAGAAAAGCGTGGCCTAAGTGCGGGCTTAGGTCACACGAGCTATAAAATAGTATACGATACGTGTGACCTAATTAACCTATTATTGCACGGCGTGAAATTACACGCCGTGCAATAATAGAGTTTTTACGTCACTCGTATCATAATGTACTATTTTCTTCTGGGATATAAAATTGTAGGTACGGGGAAATATGCTTGCATGTTAATCATTTTGATATATCGTATATGTAGATTTTCAAAATTTATGTGACATAAAACGTTGTGTAACTAATGGTTTCATTTTTGAATGTACGTCTTTTTGTCAATTCTGTTTGTTATCTGCGTGGCTATTCATAACCATCCGACAGGCTATCGTATCGAATATTACGCATTTTGGTAACCTGATTTGTCTTGCCAGCAGCGAACAGCTGTCGGAAGGATAGCGGTCGTCTATTTGATTTAAACTGACAAAATTTTTGGGATTTGGATTTGTGAACAGCGTTTAGAGGACTCCTACGATAACATTGATTGATGTTTGATACGGTACGGAAGCGTGTCGAGTGGTTGTGAATAGCTATGTTTGTTCAATTTATTTCTGGTTTTTGGTGCTTGTAATATCTGTTGATTCAAAATAAACGTTTGTGTGTCTAATTTTGAAAAAAAAATGGGTGCCATGCGTGTGATTGTGTGTTTGTCTTTTTCCATTTTTATTCTTTAACATATTATTTTTATTGTTCATTCTCAATTCCCTTACTTTTTCAGTCTGCTTCTCTTTTCTCCTAATCAGACACGATAAAAGTAATCACCCCACTTTAAAAGTATCATAGTTACAAGATTTTAAATAGGTATTTAGGGTAGACATTTGATTCTCGGTTTTCAATTTGTCATGAGGTACACACATTTACTAAATTCAGACTTTAATTAAAAAATCTATGCCGAAAATGCTCTTAGAAACCAACCCCAGATTTCCAGCACGAGCAGCATGACCTCTATACAGGGTGTTACGGAAAGGGTATATCAATATAAACGGGTTGAAAAGTGTATCTGGTCTAGAATCTCTCAGCTCAAAAGCATTAACTTTGAAAATGCTTAATATTTTTTTATTTCGACATCACGGCGCTGCACTGGCGCGCGGCGGCGTGATGTGCGTGTACTAGGCGCACAGACACACTACAGATAATGGATAATGACCCTCGTAGTGCGGTGACACGTTTTTTATGATTTAATTTTATAAACTATCGAAATAAAAAAATATTAAGCATTTTCAAAGTTACTGCTTTTGAGCTGAAATTTTGTACAGAGATTCTAGACGAGATACACTCTTCAACCCGTTTGTATTGATATACCCTTTCTGTTACACCCTGTAGAAACGGGTTTTGGAGAATATACAAAAGAAATCTGTCATTTTATCTATTGTATCTGTCATTTTGTCTATTCTTCCATCGACAAAATCCGTTACTATGGTGGCTATGCTAAACGTGCAGATAAGCCAATTACCCCACTTAAAATAACCTCAAATATAAAACCCAATTTCTCCCCCTCAGACTCTTCCATCGCAGCAAACCAGCAGAAGGCTGCCTCCTCCAAGAAGAAGATGACTTGATGACAGTTTCCTTCATCCCGAAAAGACGTCAGGAGCCCAGCATCAACGGATGATGTCACCCCGACGCTGGGCAAACGTCCCGCGGATAAACTGGGTACGTGTAGTTGAGCGATAGATGGCGCTAGTTTAAAAAACTGTAAGAAGATTTTGCTGTAGACGTCAAAACTAAAATCCACCGTTCATAATTATTTTACCTCTGACAGCAGCGAATAACAACCTTATAGCAATGAAAATAAAGATCATTGTGATTTTGACAGACTTGGTAATGGCAGAAACCTAATAACAACCTTATTGCAACCAAAAATAAAGATCATTGTGATTTTGATAGTGATGCAAAATCAAAAGTAAAATAACTGAACGGACTGTAGAGTGCTACAAGGATTTTTTGGCGCTCAAATGACGTTGACAGGGGGCGCTGTTGTTAAACATTTAAGCGATTATTTTGTGACATTATTGAGAAAGCAAGATGACGCCGTTAGTTTAGCGTCAAATGATCCTTGTACAGTCAACAGCAAAAGTCTTATAAATTTTGGAGTCAAAACTGATCACGAATATATGGCAGCTGTACTAGTAGTAGTAAATGTTTGGTATAATTTACAATCACATACTTTTGAATCACTTCGACGCCACACAGTTCTGACGCGAACTCCGTTCATTAGTATTGAATTTTTGATTTTCATCATCTACTTTTGCTGTTGACTGTACAGCTATCGTGCTCTCCAAAACTTAGTTGACATTTATCTACTTCAGCTGTGATGCCACATAATGATATATTTTTTTTAAATCAGGTAATACTAAGGGATTACCTCATTATTTTTTATGATATGTCATAGTTTGAAGAATCCCTTACTATAGTCCTTGCGGAACTAGATGTCCGCCTCCGTGCACACAGACGTCTCTGTGGCGGTTCGCAACGCACATACTGAGTAATGCGCCCCCGCCCCGCACTCCCACCCTCACATACCTAAGGCGTGCCCAACTAGTTCCGCAAGGACTATAATAAACGTATTATATCAGATGAATATTTCTCTCTTTCAGTCGTCAGTAATTTGACTTTCGAAAGAAGAAGACAATGCGTTGTGTAACTATACAGACGCTATACAACGCTTATTAGTAAGGGGGTTAGTCAATAAAAAGTTCAAACATTTGACACTAGAATTTTGAATTATAATGTGGTATCACTTCTGAGGTGGAAAAATGACAACTAAGTTTTGGAGGCAACTGTATATGCCTGTTTGATACCATATTAGATTCTAAAAATAGTTATTGATCCATATTAAAAACTAAAGGATACTAGCACCAAAACAGAAAAGTCTGTCTATACAAGCCCTTGTTTCCAATTGATATTATCTCCAGTTTAACAAATATCAACTTTATGCTAGTGTAAAATAAGTTGATTTCAGAATAACTAGTACTATCGAGAAACTGATAAAATATTTGAAGTTGTAGCGCAAACTGAACTTTATTTTTGTGTATTAAAGTTGATTTTCCAAAATCACATATTTTTGTTTACATGTTTGAAAATTAAATCGCGGACGCAGTTTATATGACACTTTACTTCCGGTTGTTATTTTATTCCTTTACACTTTTACGAAAGAAAAGGGCTTTGAAGGTCCTTGGCATACCTACTGCCGCGCCATTTTGATTTTTTTTTTCAAAAAAGCGGCCACGCGTGATAGCTACGTATAAATCAATAGCTGACATCAATGCAAATAAAAAACATACTAAGACCGAACCCCATAAAGCGTCACGTTTCCGAGATATTAACGTCCAAAGTTGATCACGTGACATCCATCATCTTTGAGCTTGCGTACATCTTGATTCTTAGATGCTGGAAATAATCACTCTGATTGTAAAAAAAAAAACAAAATGGCGTGACAGAGTAAGAATTGGCGGCTCCATATAAAAATCTACAATCCCCTTTCCGAGTAGTTTTTCAAGTACAGACGCCAGCCAGCACATCGAGCTAACCGAAACTGTCAAATTATCCCAATCAACTTTGAACCTTATGCTTTAGCCATAAACTTGAAAATCTATTAAAGAAATTTGACAGATTGTAGTAGCTTGATGTGCTGGCGTCTGTACAATATTATGAGCCTATACCTGTTCGAATGGTCCAGGGTAAAATTCTCTTCCCACACAGAGAAGGAACGAGCGTTAACGCTTTCACTATTAAACAAATTAATTTGATTAAATAAATAAATTAAACTGACAAGAAACAAAAATTGTTAACAGCGCCATCTATTGACGAGAAAACACAATGGACAGAATGTCTTTGTATAGGTATTGAATGGATAAATTCCCAAATGGATTTTATGTCCGATGGACAAAGTGCAGTGTTACAGTGAAAATAAGAATAAAGACTGATGTGTATGTCATGTAAATAGTAAGAGTTTCAGGTGAAGTTAGGAATTGGAGGTTTTGTGAAATGACTAGATTTTTTTTTTTTTGATACTGTGTACGTATTTTGGCTAGATTTAATATATATTTGCTTGGTTTGTTGATCGTTTATTTCGTATGGTTTTTGTACGAAGAATGGATGTTGCTAAATACTAGTAATATTATACCTTTCTTCTTATATCTAGAAGAAGTAAGTTGTTTAAGTACATTTATTTTGCGCTAGAGTAAGACCTCACTTACCTGTTTCTAAAATATATCTTCTTTAAATCTTAGCCTAGGTTTTCACGGGCGATGTTTTAACGCGACGGTGATTATAGCGTATTAGATCTTTCAACTCTATTGGGACGAGCATTGAGAATCGCGTAAAAAAAATCACACAGTCGGATTTTATTTTCTAATCTCGTCGCGGCGTCGTTAAGAGTGCGTTATCCAGTCCGCGAAAAAAAAATCGCCCGTGCGAACCTGGACTAATTGTGAGTCTTCCGGAACGTCTTCGCAAAAATATCTAGACTTCACAAAATCCCTTATTTCCGAGCTTCGTTACTACCTAGCCTTTAGAAGCTAACACGGCTTTAAGATAACAAAATGTATCGCTTTGTATTTTAAATTAATTATAAACTCGTACAAAATGTATGTGCAATATAACCTTCCAATGTTTATCTAATACACAGCGCGACCAAAGTGACCGCGGCGCGATCAGTCGCGCGGCGGACGCTGCTCATCGTCATCTATGGCGCCTTGCACACCGAGCAGTGGTGACCCGCTTTGTAGACGCTTTACTTTCTATAAATAATTACATCACCACTGCTCTCAAAACGGTGAAGGAAAATATCGTGAGGAAACCGGCATGTCTTAGAACCAAAATTCGTAGACGTAACATCTACCTACTCACATTGGCCCCGCGTGGTTGATTACGGCCTCTGGCCTCTCAAAAAGAGAGGAGGCCTGTGTCCCAGCAGTGGGAACGTTATAGGCTGTCTTTGCCATGCACACCCACGCGACCCATAGGTGTTCACGTTTATTTTCGCGTTGTTGACCCTCCTGGCTCGCGTCCCGCGGACTTGACGCGCAGGTTTCGCCGAAGCTTTAACATGCGATTTCGGAAATCATAAAAGAATCTTGCGATAATTCCCTTTTCCTGTGAAAAATAAAATGCTTTAAAAGCTCTAGTGTTTGAAAAAATTGTCAGTTGCTGTAAATTCACCCAGTTTTAATTAGCACGCCAGATAGTCAATTGGCAATTTTAATTAAAGAATAAAAGTATGTGTGGACAAAATATCCCAGTGGATGTTTAAAACTGTGCAGATGTGATGGGTATGGATATATTAAAACGATAAAATAAAAATAAATTTTGATTCTTACTGGGGTCAACGACCAACTCAACCTGTTTTTTTTTCTGTGTTATCTTGTTTAGAAATCGATATCCATCACTTCTGCAGGGTTTCGCTAAATTAATTTGACGCTATATATTTGCTACGCGAGCTGTTTGGTTCTAAAAGCCAAAAACTTTGTACTTCCTTTTTTCAAACTGTTTTATAATAATTATGTTGTAGCGTTATTCCATTTTTATATAAATCATTAGTTACCATTTTGTACAAAAAACATGCTTTTTACTATATTCTAATACTGTACAATATTTTGTTAAGAAAAATATTTTTTTATCTCATCTATCTTTATTATTTTAACTTAATATTTACAAAAAAAATCAATTAAATATTGTACACTATTAAAATATAATAAAACTAGAAGAAAATACAATTTCAAAATGTACCTTAAATATCAATTTCGGATCAGCTGTTCTCGAATTGTAAGCTGACAAACAGAGTAATAAATAAATGGAATGCTAATATCAGAGCTTATCAATGTACTAGCTTCTGCCCGCGACTTCGTCCGCGTGAAAGTTCTTGTCCCCGGACCGACCCCGTCGCATCGCATCACCTGCCCGCGCTATCTCTTAGCCTTTTTTCCTTTTGCGTGGATCCTAAGGGTCGTAGCGTGATGTTAAATAGCCTATAGCCTTCCTCAAGAATTGGGCTATCAAATGCAAAAATAATTTTTCAAATCCGACCACCAGTTTCAGAGAGTAGCGCTTTCAAACAAACAAACTCTTCAGCTTTATCTACTATAGATAACACTAGCTGCGCCCCGCGGTTTCACCCGCATAAGTGTCGATCCCGTGGGAATATCGGGATAAAAACTATCCTGTGTCCTTCCCCGGGATGCAATCTATCTCTCTGCCACATTTCATCTAAATCCGTTTAGGTAACATACAGACAGACAGTTTCGAATTTATAATATTAGTATGGATAGTAAGTATGGATGGATATAAAAAGTGGCTCACATTGTCGTCATCTGCCTTTCTTAATTCTTTCCCTAACTATGTTGGGGTCGGCTTCCCGTCTAACCGCATGCAGCTGCAATACCAGTAGTTTACATGGCGCGACTGGCTATCTCCACAGCCCACAAATCTCAGTGTCTAAATTTGAGCGAAATACATGTAATGTATGCTTATGCCAAGAGCAGTGGTGGCCCAGTGGTAACGGCTCCGAGTTACGGGTCGTGGGTTCGAACCCAGTCAGTTAATTTATTTCATCACCACCGCTCTCAAAACGGTGAAGGAAAACATCGTGAGGAAACCGGCATGTCCTAGAACCAAAAATTCGAAGACATGTGACATCTGCCAACCCGCACTGGGCCCGCGTGGTGGATTATCGTCCACTCCCTCTCACAGGGAGGAGGCCTGTGTCCCAGCAGTGGGAACATTATAGAATGATTATGTTGTATGTATATTGTTCCTTCTGAAACAATGAAAGTAATTAGTTTTAAAAAATGTAAATAAATAACAATCTTTGATAATATTCCATTTATTTATTACTCCTCAAAACAAAAGCCGAGAACTTATACATTTTATAATTTAGTATTATTTTGGTATTTTTATTAACATTGTCATTGACACTAGAAAAACCTAAGTTTCTTAAAAAAACTTCCGATCACCAGTGTTGACGATAAACCAATAAAAAATCGCCATAATACTATAATAGTTGTCATTCGAACGATACCTACTTAAATGTACAGTCAACAAAAGAGATAAGTATGCAGGATCGTCGGATATAGTTGAAGTTTAGTAAGAAACCGATGGATATTGTCGACTAAAATTTTATTTGATAAATGAACTGTTTGTTTTCTATTAATAAAAATAAATTTTATTCGAGAACATCCATCGGTTTCTTACTAAACTTCAACTATATCCGACAATCCTGCATACTTATCTCTTTTGTTGACTGTACGTGTGACGCATCCTCGCTACCACCTCGCTGACTAATATTGTTACCACGACATGATCTGTTCTCTTATAATTCGTGCTAATACAAGAGAAGAATAACTTCATTCAATATTGAACTTTATTTCAAAACAATAAAAGTCGAAATTCATATAGTGCCAGTGACTTTGTTAGTATGTATGCTGTTAAAAGTGACATTATATTTTCTATAATAAAAGTAAATATTATACATTGTATTTAATTCCGTTTTAAAAGTATTTTACCTAAATTCCCCCTACCAAGCATTGCAATGTTCCTGTTTGGAAGGTATCTGTGATTCCGGTGTATTGAGACGTATCATTTTGCCATAAGCAAAGCAAATAGCGTTGGAAGGCCTCCCACAAGGTGGACCGATGACCTTGCGAGTACGCAGGAATCCGCTGAATGCGGGAAGCACAGAACCGGTCGAAGTGTGTTGGGGAAGTCTATGTCCAGCCTTGGACGTCTTTCGGCTGAAATGATAATGATGATGAGACATTTCCAGAGCAGTTGTGGCCAAGTGATAACGACCCCGACGTACGTGTAGTACGTTCGAACCCAGGCAGGCCTCCCACAAATCTTTCCAGGAACTCTTTTCTCGCGCCACCTCGAACCAGTCCTCGCGGTACGCTCCCAGGTCATCTCGCCATCTGTGGGCCGGCCTCCGCGATGCCGTCCATCTTCAAGCACCCATTGTGTGAAGACTGTTGCCCTGCAGACATCGTGCATGCGGCTGATGCCGTGACCCGCCAAATCCCATTTGACCCTGGCAGCTCCTATATCCAGTATGCCCGTTTTGGAATGTAGCGTGGTGTTCCGAATTCTGGCACATTAAACTCAAACTCAAAGCATTTATTTCAATTGAACCATTTACAGGCACTTTTGAATTGTCAAGAAGTCGGTCAGTCAGAAAAAATGAAGCTAGTTGCCCATTCCAAAGCGTAGGTACCTAAGGAGAAGAACAGGCAAGAAACTCCATGGACACTCTTTTAAATTATATTTTTACAATAAATTACTTTGTGTAATTTATTTTCATCACCACTGCTCTCAAAACGGTGGAGGTAAACATCGTGAGGAAACTAAAAATTCGAAGACATGTGACATCCCAAACCCGCACTGCGACCGCGTGGTGGATTATGGCGCACTCCCTCGCACAAAGAGGAGGCCTGTCTCCCAGCAGTAGGATCGTTATGGCTGATTATGAGACATTTCACTTCTCTGTGACCAAGTGGCGTAACTATACCGTTTCGCGCCCGTGGCAAAAAAAAACAAAATCAAAAGTCATTTATTCAAACTAGGCTGAGAATCAGCACTTTTCGAACGTCAAGGCAAATTCAAGGGATGGGGCCCTCTATCAATGAAAATAAGCTCAACCAACGTTAGTTTTTTTTTATTAGCACTTCTCCCGCGTACATTTCATGTTTTCCCCTACAAAAACTTTAACACCTGACTGCTTCTGTCCTTATGCTAGAATTCTCCTGTGCCCATGGCCCTATCGGGCCGGGGGCCCCCTCTAGCTGGGGGCCCGTGGCATTTTGCCCCAATGCCACCCTATAGTTACGCCACTGCTGTGACCACTTACCATCAGGTGGGGCGCCTTTTCCTTTGCCACATCATCATCATCATCTGCCAGCCTTTTCCCGACTATCCTGGGGACGGCGTCCAGTCTAACCTGATGCAGCTGAATACCAGTATTTTACATGGAGCGACTGCCTATCTTTCTTAATTTCTTTTGCATAAAATCTGTATTAATCTCTGCCTGGTTGATGGCAATAAAATCATGTACAGACGCCAGCACATCAACCTACCCGAAACTGTCAAATTTTCCCAATCAACTTTGAACCTTATACTTTAGTGATAAAGTTAAAAATCTATTAAAGAAATTTGACAGATTGTAGTAGGTTGATGTGCTGGCGTCTGTACTTTATCCATGGTAACAGGTTATCCGTTGATGTCCCTGCCATCTGTATACCTTAGGGGGAACTAGGCGTCATGTTACATAATTATAACGGAATTAAGTACAAAAGTATATTGGAACTTAAGATATTTTTGCGTTTATACATAGTTGATACAATTATACATTATTATACGTTTTCGTTATACACTTATCATTTTAATCGTGTATTGTATTTATACAGTTTTAATATTGTACCTAGTTTTTAATATGAATATATTTTTGTAACAAAATATAAAGATTTAGTTTTTATGCCTGTGTTTTTTATTTACTGTAATCATTTTGTGGGCATATTGATCATTAATATGAGGAATGAGGAAAATGTGGTGAGGAAAGTTTTGAAACTCCAAGCGTATCGTTGGAAAATGTTTTGAGTACGAATGTCGATGGCTATAAGAGTAGGGGAAGACCAAAGAAACGATGGATGGACTGTGTGAATGATGATATGGTTAGAAAGGGGGTGACTACCGAGATGACACTAATAGAGAAGTATGGAAGATGAAGACGAGTTGTGCCGACTACTGATAAATTGGGATGAGGGCAGGAGAATGATGATTGATCATTAATATGGACAGAAAGGACGAAAGTCACTTTGTCCATTATGTGCCAAATGGACAAAGTGACTTTCGAGCGACAAGATCAGAAGTAAACATTCTACTGTTCAATTTGCCACAAATAACTAATAATCAGCAACGTGAAAAAAAAAATCAGCTGTTCCCTACACTTATGTTCGCATAACTCGTCAAAATGTAGGGAACAGCTGATTTTTTTTTTTGCGATTTTACGTTTGGTCCCATAGTAAAAGTTGTTCATAATGATGAGCACAATGACCTCTTAAGAGAAAAACGGTGATTAAAATTTCATTCTGTATAATGTTTGGTCTTTAAAAGAGACCTCTGAATTTGTTTTGACATTTCTTCTCAGGAATTAGTCAGCTAGGAAATGCCGGCGCCATTTATTTTTAAAATAATGACGTGTAAAAGTGTCTTAAAAGATCTACCTATTACAAATAAACATTTAATTTCATTCCTTTGCGTCATGTTTACCGCACAAAACGTAAGTATTTTCTGTCTTCCTTAAACAAAGGAAGTTATTGCTTATTCTCATGGTCAACTTCAGCCCAACTAAAAACGGCAAAAAATCTTCAAACATCAGTTATAAGACTCCTGAATCTCCTCAATAATTCTTCGATTGACAGTTTGAAACTTTTCTCCGAAAGAATTCACGTCTTGGTCAGTTTCCCTCGACAATATACCAAGGAGCTGCACAAATTGTACTAAACTCAATGCTTGTTTGTTAGGATTAACCCTTTCGTAAGAGATTTCAAAGAACATACTTGTAATAGATTTTTCATCAATAATTTCGCATTCTTTAAACCATTTTTCCACGACTTCGTATTTTGCCCCGTCAACTCTTTTACTTGCTCCGTATAACGTCATGTATATCTCTTCTAAATCCATGGTTGATTATATTAATCTTCTAGGTAAATAAAAATTAAATGCTTTTTTTTGGTAAGCGCTTCAATGGAGAACGGCGGGATAGATTAAGCTATTTTTTTGTTTAAAATGACCGTAATAGTTCGAATTTGATTTTTATGGAAAGAAAAATTTGAAAAGTTGCCCGGAAAACGTCCTTTTTTATATGGGATTTTTGTTGTGAACTCAAGACTATAATTATAACTCACAATTCAAGGCCAGGACATCGTCTATTAGCTAGTTATTATATATTTTTCATGGTTGTATGAATAATAAAAGATTTAATTGGAAATTAAAATAAAGAGTTATGTCTAAGACATGTTTGATATTTGTTAAGTAAGAATCTAGGGGGCAATGCTTTTATAACTTTTAGTACGTGATAAAAGAGCATGTTTTGTAGTTTTTTTGAAACTACATTTATTTATTTATTATTAGCCTGTGACGTCCCACTGCAGGGCAAAGGCCTCCCTACTCTCTTTCCACCTCTCTCTGTTCAAAGCTGCTAAGGACCAGTTCTTGTTGTAGGAGTCCAGCTCATCCCGCCATCTCCGTCTGGGCCTGCCACGATGTCGTTTGCCATTAAGAGGGACCCATTGGGTCGTAAGTTTGGCCCACTGTTCATCTGACATGCGGCAGATGTGTCCAGCCCAGTTCCATTTTAGCGTGGCAGCTTTCCAAGTGACATCAGTTATCTTTGTGATGGAACGGATGGTCGTATTCCTAACCCGGTCTGTTAATTTGATACCCAGAATTACATAGGTATTTTTTTATTTTTAACATTTGCGTTTAGTACGTTCTTCATTAAGTAAATAGTAAGTATAAAGTCAACGAAGTTATGACGATGGGGCTACTAGCAAACTCGAGGGGTTAACAAGTAGTCCCTAAAGAGTTCCACTATCTACCTCCTGATTCCAGCATCAGACCCTCGACACCAAGTGCAATATGTTGGACTCATCAACTCGTTAAAACGAATCATATGAGCCCAAATTGGAGGGGTTTACTGGTAGCCCCATATAGTTCCACTATCTACCTCCTGGCTCCAGCATCAGACCCTCGACACCAAGTGTAATCTATTGGACTCTTCAAAACAAATCATGTGAACCAAAACTCGAGGGGTTTACTAATATCCACTGAAGAGTTCCACTATCCACCTCCTGGTTCCATCATCAGATCAGCTCCAAGGTACCAAATTATAGTTTTGTGTTCCTAACTACATATACCTACATACAAAGTTTCATTTCGATACGAAATAGGTTAAAGTTGACTTCTATGGTTTATTTACATTGTTAGTATAATATTATTTATACATACAATATCAAATTCATTTATTTACTTATATCCTTAATTAACAAAATTAAAATCTAATTTAACTAAAACTATAGGTTAACCTACACAAACTAAAATATAGAGGTAGCGTCGAAAAATTCATCCGCATCGCTGTCGAAGTGCCGAACAGGGTAATGTACCCAAGAGACTGGCATATTATTATATTGCATATTATTTATTAGTTAAGAATTAAAATAATATGTAAATAAATAACAACTAATACCTAATTAATTCATAAAAATTCATACTAATATTATAAATGTGAAAGTGTGTCTGTCTTACTGTTACCTCCGCTGAACCGATATAAATGAAAGGTATAGAGATAGTTTGAATCCCGGAAAAGAACATAGGATAGTTTTTATCCCGATATTCCCATGGGATTGAAACTTATGCGGGTGAAATCGCGGGGCGCTGCTAGTTAATAATAATATACCTAATTAATTAGGTATTAGTCATTGTTAGTTAGTTACAAGTGAAGCTAATAAAAGCGTACCTATTAAAAATAAAGAAGATAGAAGACACCCTGCGCTCCCTCACAACATCCTGACTGTTAGGGCGCTTTCAATTTAGACGTTTCGTGTCGGACCGTTGCGGTGCTGAAACGGTGCGTTTGTCGTATTGCGCACGGACGGTCGTTTTTTTTTTCATACAAAGCGGGCGGTGCGGGTTGTCGAGCGTTCGTGGTACCGACGCCGCACTGTTGCCGCACCGCGGGCTTTGTATGAAAACAAACGACCGTCCGTGCGCAATACGACAAACGCACCGTTTCAACACCGCAGCAGTCCGACACTAAACGTCTAAGTTGAAAGCGCGCTTACACAGGTCGTCGGAGACCCAGTGGCCCGAGTAGCGCTGTTTCCCACACATTGCACTCCCGAGTTCCGGTAATTTTTGTACTGCCCCTTCGTGACCGACTCAATAGTTTTAAGCACCCCCCGCTGTAAAATTATACACATTTATTGTTCTTATTACTTATAGTCGACTCTTCACGTGACCAGAGGGCTGGCCTATTTCTTGGCCAAAGAATTAGCATTGCCATACAACGTAGCAATGCTGCCAGCCTTTTGGGCACTGTTCCTTTTGACAGCGATGCGGACGACAGTGATCTTGATGCCCGGTGATTATTTTGTTTATTTTTTCATATACCTAATTGTAGGTACATATTATTATAGTTTATGTTAGCTTATATTACGTAAATATCTATTCAATTTTCTAACTATATTTCGGTATCGTATATTTAGTGCGAAGTATGGAGAGTATTTAGTATCTATTATTTTAAAATAAGGCGGGAATGCTGTGCACCTAATGAGAAATTATTGACAGATGCCAGCACGTTACATCACATTAACTATGATGACACTATGTTCAACAAACGTACGGGTGCAATTAATTACTCCGGAATGCAAGCAATCTTCAGGGATGTTTTCAAAATGACTATAGAGATACAATCATCAAATTGTGACTTTCAACAACCTGATAACCAAATAAAGATAGTAACTGAATCTGAGGATACGGTGCAGTTTTTTCTTTAGTCGTATTAACGTAATGCACCAAAACATTGCTGGACTGTTAAACAAATCAGACATGTTAACTGTACAATTAGAAGTCTTAGAAAATCAAGGGACCACTGTAGATGTACTCTGTTTAACAGAGCATTTCATAACATCTGGACATGAGAGTTTATTACATATCCCAAATTTCCATCTAACCGCGTTTTTTTCACGAAGCACAAATCGGGGTGGAACTTGTATTCTTGTAAGACAGGGACACCAATACAAAGTACTACCAGATGTTGCTAAACAGTCTGTATCAGGCGTCTTTGAAATTTGTGCTATAGAATTGACATCATTTTCAATTATAGTTATATGTGTGTATAGAGTACCAAAATACAATTACTTGACTTTTTACGAAAAACTTGACATTGTATTAAAAAAAGTTTGCTTATCGAACAAAAAAATTGTGTTGTGCGGTGATTTTAACATTAATGTACTGTTAAGAAATAAGATTACTCTGGATTTGGAACACTTCCTACTTAACTATAACTTGAATCTAGCTTTACACCAGCCGACTAGACCTCATAGCAATACATGCATTGATAACTTTGCACATAATCTAGACAAGGGATGGAAAACCGAAGTTATTGACCTCATGTTGTCAGATCATACATCACAAGTAATTAAAATACCGGTTAATAAAACGTGTCGCCTAAAATTTTGGAAAACGGTAAAAAAAGATTACTCCAAAGAGAACCTAGATAAATTTAAGTCATACATACAAAAATTATCTTTCAAAGAAGTCTACGAAAGTAATGATGTTAATGAGGCCTATAAAGCCTTTTTTGATATTTTCTCATTGTTTTACAATCTCTGTTTCCCAGAGAAAATAATAACTATACATACAAACAAACAAGTTAAATGGATATCTCATGGCATAAAAACATGTAGTAAAAGACAGAGGCGGTTATTGTGGGCTTACAGACTACACCCATCAAAAAAAGCTAAAAGTGACTTAAAAAAATTCACTACGCAGTATAAAAAAATTGTTAGATTAACTCAGAAGGCACAAAATAACTACTTTATAAACAACTCGCAAAATAAATCTAAAGCCACATGGCAGATAGTCAATAGATCTAAAATTAACCTACCTAAAGAACAGATACTGACAATAAAAACCGGGAACTCGACTTACACAAATCCAAACGACATAGCGAATGCATTCAATGACTACTTTATAGATGACATTGAGAATAATACAATAAATGACATTAAAATAAACAATAGGTTAGATAATTTGACAATGCAATCAATGTTTATGCAGCCTGTGCTAGAATCCGATATTATTTTAGCCACAAAGACGCTTAAAAATACTAGCACGGTAGGTTATGACGGTATAACTACAAAAGTAATTAAATATGTAATAGAGCATATAGCACCTGTTCTAGCACATATTATTAATATAGGTATTAGCGAAGGCGTCTATCCCGAAAGCTTAAAAAAAGTCATAATAAAACCGCTTCACAAAAAGGAAGAAAAAATACATATAAAAAATTACCGGCCCATAGCCAAAATTCCAGTTCTTTCCAAAGTATTTGAAAAAGTTATTTACAACTCGCTATACCAATATCTTCACAAATATAATATTTTGTGTGAAGAACAAAACGGTTTTCGGAGAAATAAAACAATAAATATGGCTATTTTTGACCTTTTAAAGAATGTTATGCATGCTGTCGATAAAAAGACTCCCATCTGCGCTATTTACACAGACATGACTAAAGCCTTTGATTATGTTGATCACAAAATCCTTCTAGACAAATTGCATTGCTATGGCATCAGAGGGAACATTTTAAAACTACTAGAATCATATCTAAGTAATAGATTGCAATGTACTGAAATCACTAGAGTGTGCGCAAAAACCAAAATGGAACAAACTTATGTATCAAATTTCAGGAATATAAAATATGGAGTGCCCCAAGGTAGCGTGCTTGGGCCACCCTTATTTCTCAGTTACATAAATGATTTGCCAAAAGTGACACAACAACAAATGGTTTTGTTTGCGGACGACAGCACTGCCATAGTAAAATGTAATGACTTAAATACTTATCAATTTGACATTAATAATACTCTTACTGACATAATTAATTGGCTTAATATGAATAATTTAATAATCAACCTTAAGAAGACCAAAGTAATGCATTTCCACCAAAAAATCGAAGCCCCAAAACCTTTTATCAATTACAATGGTAACGAAATAGAAGAAGTAAAAGCAAGTGTATTTTTAGGTATCCATATTGACAATCACCTCAATTGGAAAGCTCATATAGAACAGCTGTGTAAAAAAGTTAATAAATCTGCCTATGCACTTTTTCAATTGGCTAGAAAGGTAAATAAAGACGCGTTACTTGTTGCTTATCATGGTTTGGTAGCCTCGCTTTTACGGTACGGAATAATTTTTTGGGGTAATTCCCCGGACAAGGGTTTAGTATTCAAGGCACAGAAACGGTGCATTAGAGCCATGTGTGGTCTGAAAACTGATGATAGCTGTGCACCCTACTTTAAAGCATTAAAAATACTCACGCTACCGGCGATATACATATTAGAAATTAGTACCTTCGTAAAAACAAATCCCAACCTTTTTGAAAAAGTTACTAGGGTACGAAATGTTCCAATCCGTAGTCAATACAAAAATTCGTTGAGTAATTACAAGTGTAACACTGCATTAGTAAAAAAAAGTGTCCTAGGTATGGCTCCACGTATTTATAATAAAATTCCAGACGCCATAAAAGAATTGAATCTTTCATTATTTAAAAAGAAAATGAAATTTTTCTTAATAGATAAATGCTATTATACTATTGAGGAATATTTAAATGACGAATCAATTTATCAGAATAGTAGTAGTAGATATTTAAAATGATTAATTTTGACATTTAACGAATTTGACATTTTTTGACATTAACTATTTTTGACATTTTTAATTCTTTAAATTCCTCATCTAGATTTGACATATCCTCTTAATTAAATTGTAATATTGCTAATTTAATTTTCTAATTTAATACCATAGCTATGCATGATTTTAATAAAATGTTATTTGTAAAAAATAAATCATATTTGTACGCCTCATGGCATAACATAGCGCTCTGTTCATCAAACACAAAACCTGTATTTTTCACCTATGTTAACAAATAAATAAATTATTATTATTATTTCGTTTATTTATTTATGTACATATTAATTTACATTTTTAAATATTTCTTAAAATATAAAAAATACGTATAAAAAACATTTAAAAATATAAAAAATAGTATTCCGCCGGTGTCGGGAGCAGGGTCCAAGCTACCGGTGGTTAGGGCTCCAGAGACAGGAACCTCCTCACAATACGAGCCGTATCAAGGAGTACTGCCTTCTGAATCAGGCCCTTGATCCAACCGCCTAACGAGAGCCTCGACAGATGTTGGTCGAGGCTTTGGGCCATAAGCCCATTGGCCGATACGACAATCGGCACAATGATAGCCGAGCTCACATTCCACATGTCAACAACCTCGTGTGCTAAGTCAAGATATTTAATTTGTTTCTCTTTCTCAGCTTTCACGAGGTTCCCGTCATGTGGAATGGTAACATCGACAATCATTGTGCGGCGCGCTAATCGATCTATCACCACTATATCAGGCTTATTGGCAACAATAGTCCTGTCAGTAATGATAGACCGATCCCAGTACAGCGTGGCATGGTCATTTTCAAGAACTGGGTCGGGCACATACTTGTAATACGGTACCTCAGAATCCACAAGTTTATATTTCAAAGCAAGTTGCTGGTGGATAATCCTGGCTACTTGGTTATGCCTGTGCAAGTACTCGCCGTTAGCCAGACGAGAACAACCAGAGATAATATGTCTGATAGACTCACCCGGACGGTGGCATGCCCGACACACGTCAACCGTCCCGTCCTTCATAATATGTCTGCGGTAGTTATTCGTCAAGATAACTTCGTCCATAATTGCACAGACGAAACCTTCGGTTTCCCCGAAAAGATCACCAAAACGTAACCAGGATTCGGACGCTAAGAAATCTACACCGGGCTCATGGAGAGCCCGATAGAAGCGCCCGTGAAGCTCCTTGCTTTGCCATACCTTCTTGCGGTCATCGGTAGTAAGTACTACAGGTTTGCGCCAGTTCTCTTTAGCCATGGACAGCGGGGTGAGCCCTTTGTCCACTGCGACCACATCACGGTGCATACCCACTTCAGCTTTTAAAAAATATTCCCTGAGACTGCACACCTCGCGGTTGTGGAGGGTCTTTGCATTTAAAAAGCCTCGACCCCCACACTTCCGCGGGATATACAGTCTCATCACCGATGATCGTGGGTGATGCATCCGATTTGCAGTCAGCAGTGTGCGGACCCTTCTATCCAGGGCGTCGAGTTCGGTTTGAGTCCATTTGAGAATGCCGAAAGAGTACATCAAAACCGGCATGACCCAACCGTTGAAGGCTCGCACCTTATTTCCGCCCGAAAGAAGACTAATTAATACCTTCCTCAGGCGACAAAAGAAGCGTTCTTTCAACGATTGCTTCATGTCAGCATCGTTGATGCCTAACGCTTCCGACATACCCAAATACTTATAGCTTTCAGATGAGGAGAGGGATCTAAGGTTTATGGAATCCGAGAGTTGAATTCCCTCAGAATCCATAATCTCCCCTCGCTTTACATGCATGACTGCACATTTGTCCACACCAAATTCCATCCTGATGGCGCTACTGAAAGTTTCAGTTACCTTCAGTAGCTCCATCAGACGCAATTTGTTGGGGGCAAAGAGTTTCAAATCGTCCATGTAGAGGAGGTGAGATATGACCTGACCACCTCTCCTCAACCGATAGCCTAGACCTGAATCCTCCAGTAGTGTACTTAGAGGATTCAGGGCTAAGCAGAACCAAAGTGGACTCAAACTGTCGCCCTGAAATATTCCCCGCTTAATCCATACAGGTTCATTATTCCCCTGGATCTGCCGACATCCTGGATAGCGAAGGACCGTCTTCCATTGCCCCATACACGACTCAAGGAAGGTGCGTAGAGTTGCATCTATCTTGTACAACTCCAGCACCCTCATGAGCCATGTATGTGGCACCGAGTCGTAGGCCTTCTTATAGTCTATCCAACATGTCGACATATCCTTGCGGGATCGACGAACCTGTTGGCTAATGGCCATGTCTATGAGGAGTAGCTCCTTAGTACCGCGGGACCCATTCCTACATCCGTTTTGAGAGGCAGACATAATCGAGTTACTCTCAATGTGCGTGTTAATTTTCGCTCTCAAAATGGATGTAAGAAGTTTATAAACCGTCGACAAACACGTGATCGGTCTATAATTCTTGGGTTCCGCGGGACTACCTGATTTATGGAGCAGGTGGGTAACGCCTGTTGTTAGAAACTGCGGTAGCGACCCAGACTCTAAAGATGACTGGAACTGAGATGCCAGGCAAGTGTGTGAACTAATTAGCCATTTCAACCAAAAGTTGTGCAGTCCGTCCGGTCCCGGCGATTTCCAATTCGGTAACGGACGGACGGCTTTGGCAACGTCTAATGGCGTAATTAGTATTGTTTCCATTTCTGGTACAGTCTCACACACTCGCTCGACATCCCGTATCCAGCCAGCTTCAGTGTGACAGACGGGCACCGACCAAATGCTGCGCCAAAATGCACTCGTGGCGGCATCATCCGGGCGGCATACATCTGTCACATTTTGTTCAGGTCGCTCCCAAGCTCTATATACCCACCTTTCATCGCTCTGGAACATGCGATTCTGCGTGTATCGATCAATCCGCCGCTTATACCGCCGAATTCGGCTCGCCCATGCACAAACTTTCTGCTTCAGGAAGTCGATGCGCTCTGTGACACGGGATATGTACTCTCGAGGGCTGATTCCAGTCCCCGTGAATGCTCGTCTCACAAAGCGCATCACTCGTGGTCGTGTATTGCCCTCCCTGAAGCAGTATAGTTTGCCGATGAGTACCCTGGTCTCATCGATACGACACTCGATCCTGTGCTGCCAGGCTGGTACGGCTGGTTTTGGTCGAGTAGCTCCGTCACAACTTGGGAACTTGACGTTAGCTAAACGACATGCCGCCACAGCCGCACAATACAGGATCGAGTGTGTATCAACGAGATTCTCGCTGCTCTCGAAGAAATTCTTGAGCTGCGAATCCAAGGCACACACCAACGCCCTATTTTTTTTGTGCATGGGTAACCGTGGTAATCGGGGTCTAAGCTCGGTCGGAGTGAATCTATACTCGAGAAACGCATCCTCCAGTGCGCTCCTCAGTCGATCGTTGCACTGGCTACTTACTGTGTCAACCCTATCATCCTCTTCTTCAACACGATTGAACTGCGGCGGGCTGGCATCAATAGTTGACGCTTGTGCTGCGGTTTGTGTCGGAGTCGAGACGATATGGTTGCTCAGTACCTCTGAGCGCAGCCTATCAAGTGCGATATCATCCAACCTATGATCGCGTTGGATGACCCGCACCTGATCCGACAGTCGTTGGGCCGAGACGTTGACGGTTGGTTCCAGTTCCTGGAACAGAGTCAGCATCCTATCACGGTACGCAGTGAGGTTAGTTCCCCCCTCTGTAGACCCGTAATATGCGCGCATGACGTTCTCGTTCATAGACAGAGTCCATCTCATGCGCTGCACACAACCACCGGTAGCGGGGACCCGGCTCGGGGCCGGTTGGCCCCTAAGTCCCAAGCTCTTCGGTGGCCGGCCTCTCCCCTGCCGACGTACAGGTGTTGGCGACGTCGGCGGGGAAAAATATTCGTCGCTCGAGCTCGACGCAGCTGCCACGGCCGGTGTCACAGCACTCTCGATGGGGCTGGGTTCCGGCGGCAGCGGGGCGGAGCTGAGCGACGAGTCCGGAGGTGGTAGACGTGCACGGCGAGCTGCTGATCTCGTCAACATTATGTGTTTTTCATAGTCTTCACAGATTTATTTTGGCGGAGGCTGAATTTGACAGCCGTCATATTTAATTTTTCTATGTTTGTATATATTTATCATATTATTTTTGGTTTATTGTCTGTAGGTAATTTGTGTTTTATTCCGAAAGGTTTTATTTGATAACTATTACGATAAAAGACGGGAAATTGATAAAAACAACAAAAATAAAATATGAAAAACAAAATGTACGTTGTTGACGTATCAGTGTTGCAAGTTATTATTATTTATGTACATATTAATTTACATTTTTAAATATTTCTTAAAATATAAAAAATACGTATAAAAAACATTTAAAAATATAAAAAATAGTATTCCGCCGGTGTCGGGAGCAGGGTCCAAGCTACCGGTGGTTAGGGCTCCAGAGACAGGAACCTCCTCACAATACGAGCCGTATCAAGGAGTACTGCCTTCTGAATCAGGCCCTTGATCCAACCGCCTAACGAGAGCCTCGACAGATGTTGGTCGAGGCTTTGGGCCATAAGCCCATTGGCCGATACGACAATCGGCACAATGATAGCCGAGCTCACATTCCACATGTCAACAACCTCGTGTGCTAAGTCAAGATATTTAATTTGTTTCTCTTTCTCAGCTTTCACGAGGTTCCCGTCATGTGGAATGGTAACATCGACAATCATTGTGCGGCGCGCTAATCGATCTATCACCACTATATCAGGCTTATTGGCAACAATAGTCCTGTCAGTAATGATAGACCGATCCCAGTACAGCGTGGCATGGTCATTTTCAAGAACTGGGTCGGGCACATACTTGTAATACGGTACCTCAGAATCCACAAGTTTATATTTCAAAGCAAGTTGCTGGTGGATAATCCTGGCTACTTGGTTATGCCTGTGCAAGTACTCGCCGTTAGCCAGACGAGAACAACCAGAGATAATATGTCTGATAGACTCACCCGGACGGTGGCATGCCCGACACACGTCAACCGTCCCATCCTTCATAATATGTCTGCGGTAGTTATTCGTCAAGATAACTTCGTCCATAATTGCACAGACGAAACCTTCGGTTTCCCCGAAAAGATCACCAAAACGTAACCAGGATTCGGACGCTAAGAAATCTACACCGGGCTCATGGAGAGCCCGATAGAAGCGCCCGTGAAGCTCCTTGCTTTGCCATACCTTCTTGCGGTCATCGGTAGTAAGTACTACAGGTTTGCGCCAGTTCTCTTTAGCCATGGACAGCGGGGTGAGCCCTTTGTCCACTGCGACCACATCACGGTGCATACCCACTTCAGCTTTTAAAAAATATTCCCTGAGACTGCACACCTCGCGGTTGTGGAGGGTCTTTGCATTTAAAAAGCCTCGACCCCCACACTTCCGCGGGATATACAGTCTCATCACCGATGATCGTGGGTGATGCATCCGATTTGCAGTCAGCAGTGTGCGGACCCTTCTATCCAGGGCGTCGAGTTCGGTTTGAGTCCATTTGAGAATGCCGAAAGAGTACATCAAAACCGGCATGACCCAACCGTTGAAGGCTCGCACCTTATTTCCGCCCGAAAGAAGACTAATTAATACCTTCCTCAGGCGACAAAAGAAGCGTTCCTTCAACGATTGCTTCATGTCAGCATCGTTGATGCCTAACGCTTCCGACATACCCAAATACTTATAGCTTTCAGATGAGGAGAGGGATCTAAGGTTTATGGAATCCGAGAGTTGAATTCCCTCAGAATCCATAATCTCCCCTCGCTTTACATGCATGACTGCACATTTGTCCACACCAAATTCCATCCTGATGGCGCTACTGAAAGTTTCAGTTACCTTCAGTAGCTCCATCAGACGCAATTTGTTGGGGGCAAAGAGTTTCAAATCGTCCATGTAGAGGAGGTGAGATATGACCTGACCACCTCTCCTCAACCGATAGCCTAGACCTGAATCCTCCAGTAGTGTACTTAGAGGATTCAGGGCTAAGCAGAACCAAAGTGGACTCAAACTGTCGCCCTGAAATATTCCCCGCTTAATCCATACAGGTTCATTATTCCCCTGGATCTGCCGACATCCTGGATAGCGAAGGACCGTCTTCCATTGCCCCATACACGACTCAAGGAAGGTGCGTAGAGTTGCATCTATCTTGTACAACTCCAGCACCCTCATGAGCCATGTATGTGGCACCGAGTCGTAGGCCTTCTTATAGTCTATCCAACATGTCGACATATCCTTGCGGGATCGACGAACCTGTTGGCTAATGGCCATGTCTATGAGGAGTAGCTCCTTAGTACCGCGGGACCCATTCCTACATCCGTTTTGAGAGGCAGACATAATCGAGTTACTCTCAATGTGCGTGTTAATTTTCGCTCTCAAAATGGATGTAAGAAGTTTATAAACCGTCGACAAACACGTGATCGGTCTATAATTCTTGGGTTCCGCGGGACTACCTGATTTATGGAGCAGGTGGGTAACGCCTGTTGTTAGAAACTGCGGTAGCGACCCAGACTCTAAAGATGACTGGAACTGAGATGCCAGGCAAGTGTGTGAACTAATTAGCCATTTCAACCAAAAGTTGTGCAGTCCGTCCGGTCCCGGCGATTTCCAATTCGGTAACGGACGGACGGCTTTGGCAACGTCTAATGGCGTAATTAGTATTGTTTCCATTTCTGGTACAGTCTCACACACTCGCTCGACATCCCGTATCCAGCCAGCTTCAGTGTGACAGACGGGCACCGACCAAATGCTGCGCCAAAATGCACTCGTGGCGGCATCATCCGGGCGGCATACATCTGTCACATTTTGTTCAGGTCGCTCCCAAGCTCTATATACCCACCTTTCATCGCTCTGGAACATGCGATTCTGCGTGTATCGATCAATCTGCCGCTTATACCGCCGAATTCGGCTCGCCCATGCACAAACTTTCTGCTTCAGGAAGTCGATGCGCTCTGTGACACGGGATATGTACTCTCGAGGGCTGATTCCAGTCCCCGTGAATGCTCGTCTCACAAAGCGCATCACTCGTGGTCGTGTATTGCCCTCCCTGAAGCAGTATAGTTTGCCGATGAGTACCCTGGTCTCATCGATACGACACTCGATCCTGTGCTGCCAGGCTGGTACGGCTGGTTTTGGTCGAGTAGCTCCGTCACAACTTGGGAACTTGACGTTAGCTAAACGACATGCCGCCACAGCCGCACAATACAGGATCGAGTGTGTATCAACGAGATCCTCGCTGCTCTCGAAGAAATTCTTGAGCTGCGAATCCAAGGCACACACCAACGCCCTATTTTTTTTGTGCATGGGTAACCGTGGTAATCGGGGTCTAAGCTCGGTCGGAGTGAATCTATACTCGAGAAACGCATCCTCCAGTGCGCTCCTCAGTCGATCGTTGCACTGGCTACTTACTGTGTCAACCCTATCATCCTCTTCTTCAACACGATTGAACTGCGGCGGGCTGGCATCAATAGTTGACGCTTGTGCTGCGGTTTGTGTCGGAGTCGAGACGATATGGTTGCTCAGTACCTCTGAGCGCAGCCTATCAAGTGCGATATCATCCAACCTATGATCGCGTTGGATGACCCGCACCTGATCCGACAGTCGTTGGGCCGAGACGTTGACGGTTGGTTCCAGTTCCTGGAACAGAGTCAGCATCCTATCACGGTACGCAGTGAGGTTAGTTCCCCCCTCTGTAGACCCGTAATATGCGCGCATGACGTTCTCGTTCATAGACAGAGTCCATCTCATGCGCTGCACACAACCACCGGTAGCGGGGACCCGGCTCGGGGCCGGTTGGCCCCTAAGTCCCAAGCTCTTCGGTGGCCGGCCTCTCCCCTGCCGACGTACAGGTGTTGGCGACGTCGGCGGGGAAAAATATTCGTCGCTCGAGCTCGACGCAGCTGCCACGGCCGGTGTCACAGCACTCTCGATGGGGCTGGGTTCCGGCGGCAGCGGGGCGGAGCTGAGCGACGAGTCCGGAGGTGGTAGACGTGTACGGCGAGCTGCTGATCTCGTCAACATTATGTGTTTTCCATAGTCTTCACAGATTTATTTTGGCGGAGGCTGAATTTGACAGCCGTCATATTTAATTTTTCTATGTTTGTATATATTTATCATATTATTTTTGGTTTATTGTCTGTAGGTAATTTGTGTTTTATTCCGAAAGGTTTTATTTGATAACTATTACGATAAAAGACGGGAAATTGATAAAAACAACAAAAATAAAATATGAAAAACAAAATGTACGTTGTTGACGTATCAGTGTTGCTATTATTATTATTATTATCAACCTTATGCTTAAGCAGTAAAGTTGAAAATGGTTCCCTATCCATTTGCATAAAATTTTAAGACCTAATATAACTTAGCATAATTTTGTTTGGCATAATTATATTTTCGCATAATATAATTACGCATAACAGCTTACGCATAATTTTTTTAAGCATAATTTCTCTAGTCATAATAATGATTAAGCATAACATTCTAAAGCATAAAATTTAGCATGACCGTTTTATTTCTAACGACGTCAGGTCGACGGAGCCCCGCTACGCGGGGCTCATATTTCTGTCTGCAGGGTTTAAAGGAACCTAACCAAACCAACCTCGGGGTGCCCCTGACGTCGTTTAGTATTATGCGAATCAAATTTATGCCAAAACAAATTCGTCTTTAAGATGATTATGCCAACATAAAATGTATGCCTAAAAAAATTATGCCGAAGTATTATTATGCCAAAATCGTTATGCCGAAGTATATTAGGACAAAGAACATTATGCGAAAAGAAGGGATCCCGTTGAAAATCTATTAAATAAAAGAGAACGGGCATTCTAGCCTACGAACCAATAACAACATGCGATATATCATTGGAAAGGTTTTTTCACGTACTTTAACTATTGTTCTGGTGGAAAGTCCCAAATCGCTGTGTGGAAAAAGTTATTGCACAATAAAGCCAGACTTGAGCAAAAGTTTTGTTTTTCAGCCTTTTATCATAAAATGGTATAACAACAAGCAATACCTTCTTTTATGTAGGTACAGGCAGGTAGCCAGTACCGACAAAAATATCCACACACTGCACCGCGCTCCGTCGCGGTGAGCAGATTTTTACATACAAATTCAACTCCGCGCGCGTGAGCGCGGGAGTTGAATTTGTATGTCAAAATCTACAACTGTCTGTGTCAAAATGTATTCTAACCGTAACTTGTCTGTACCACTGGTTTCTTGTGTTTTTCCATACCGCGTCGTTTTCCACCATTTTCATTTGTCATTATTATTATTTGACTACGACTTTTGGCTTTGTTTATCTCTTTTTATGATGTTTTAATCCTCGATAGAGGTTTTCGTGATTGTGTTCCGGGTTTAGAAGCTTGCGGTTATGAAGTTCATTTGCCACCAACAAAGGACAGAAATGACACTCAACTGTCTACCGAACAGGCCAACAAATCAAGACTTGTTACTTTGTGTCGGTGGGTAGTTGAGGTCATTAACGGTCGTTTTAAACGCGACTTCAAGTTATTGCGTCAAGATTATTTTAATCCAACACTACGGAATCTGTTTCCCGATTTTAAAATTGCAGGTGCCCTTATTAACTCTTTTCGTGAACCTGTGGACTGACGCAGACAGACGCAGAAATTATATTAAATTCAATTAATCAAAGGATCAACATATCAAATCTTTTATATAATTACGTAAATGACAAGAATCGCGTTTATGGCGATAGATGCAAACCAACAATTAGATGACTTTCCTCGTTTGACACCAAGTAATTTAAAGCTTTTCACTCTGGGATCATATCAGCATAAACTAGCCAAATCATATTGTGCAGAGCATTTGCACAATGGCCTATTATAATTGAAGTGAAAAAAAACAATTTAATTGGGGATTTGCAACGGTGCAATATGCCTCAAAATGTCTGGTCGCTAAGAGGCCCTATACCTACAGTCTTGCCATGTAAGGGCAAAATATATTTATGTTACCTTTTGGTTATTAGAGACGTGATTGGTATTAGTGCGATAGCACAATATTATTGCACTTGCTTAATAGGGCGCCGAAAAATAGGGAGTTGTGCCCATATAACCTCTATTGACTGGTATCTAGGTGTAGGAAGGCATGAGCCGTTTAATTCTCCAGCTGGAGATTTAGTATTATAATTGATGAAGATTGAAAAGGAGTTTTGTTATCTTACTGTAAAAAAAAAAAGATTCCGACGAATTGAGAACCTCCTCCTTTTTTTGAAGTCGGTTAAAAATAATATGTATTTGATTTATTAATGTATTTTTATAAGTGTGTGGGCGCGATAGAGTATTAATACTTTTGTTTTCCTTTTAAATCCTTTTACTTGTATCTATTGTCACTAATGACCGTCTCAAATGTTTCTTTAGCCAAGTTTAATATTATAAAACGTTTAAATTCATTGTTATTGATGATAAATCTCATAAACGATTTTTTTTCCACTTTTTTATTTTATTTTGTAGAGCAAGATCTTAGGTCCCCCAAAACTTACTTAGTTTCTCAGAAATAAAATGTCTGGGATAAAGAAGTTTTAGTATGTAGGTAGATACTTCGAGTTTAAGCATACCAGTACCTGTAGCATGAGAAAAGTGAGCCTTGGCCAAAAGTATTAGGCACCCCTATAAAACACCTGCAAATAACAAAGTATAACAATAACAGAACTATCTGTTAAACAATACTCCACGCTATGGTCGTTGCTCTACGCAGTGTATTCAAACATAGATATGGTATTTTGAGGTGCCATAGAACACCTGGTCCACAATTAATGAAACGGAAATGGAAATGGCATTTTTGCATTTTTGTGAATTAAGTCGAGCTTTGTTGCGCTATAACTTTGTCCACACAGCGATTTGAGACTTCCCGCCATAACATTGGTTGAAGTACATAAAAAAACCTTTCCAATGATATATCGCATGTTGTTATTGGTTCCTAGGCTGGCTTCCATACAATCTTGCCCGTCCTCCTTTGACATATTGTAGTAGCTAGATGTGCTGGCGTCTGTACCTACTCTGTGCGTTACAATACGCTACTATAGATTGCCTCCAATCTTTTGGCGCCTAAATGACATTGACAGGGGGGCGCTGTTGGTAAACATTTGTAAAATTTGTATGTACACACGCCAGAACATCAAGCTACCCAAAACTGTCAAATTTTCCCAATCAACTTTGAACCATGTGCTTTAGCGATAAAGTTGAAAATCTATTAAGTAAAGAAAGGGGTTTGAAGGTTTTGGCCCTAAAATCAGCCGCCATTTTGATTTTTTTTCAGAATCGCGGTGCACAAAAAAAGTTATATATGTATTTAGATAGAGGACACTTATACAATCAAAAAATGTATTATAACATAATATCCTAAAGCGTCAGGTTTCGAAGTTATGCACCAAAACATAAGTCGAAAACAACAAGGATTTTTTTGTTTTTTTTCCCTCTAGGTAAGCATATTGAACTATTGAGGTAATAGAAACGTTATGAAACCTTTATGGAGAAGAAACAAAAGAAGAATAGACATTTTTTAAATAAATAATTAAACACTGCAATTTATAGTTCGTTTTTTAATCCCAGAGACTATCGATGATCCAGAATCGATCGATGGCGACGATACTTCCGATTTTGCCCACGCGTCAAAAGAACCTATCTAACTTTTTTCGATTAAAAACTGCATTTTAGACCAAAGAGCAATGACATAATTATGACATTTGTTGTTTATTACACTGACACAGCGTACTTTTTGTTTTTGATAGACTGACACTGATTAATATCACAATAAATTAATATGGTACGTGTTTTTTGAGCAAAAACTCTAGAAAAACATTTTTTTTTATATAAATAAACACAAAAGTCTAAAAAAATAGCGAACATGGAAGAGGTATTCAAAGATCTTGAAAAGGCTGGAAAGACGGACGTCGAGAATTTGATAGCATGGATGAAAGCTTGTAAATATAACAACATTTATATACTTGGTCTTACTAGGTACATAACTGCTCCGTGTCTCGTGGCACGCGCGACTACTGTGCGTGGGGTCCCGGGTTCAATTCTCAATTTTGCTATTCACAACCATCCGACAGGCTATCAATGACACAGTCACCCGGACAGCAAACAGCTATCGAAAGGATAGCGGTCGTCTATTTCATTTAAACTGACAAAAATTTTGAGTTATTGCACTTGTGAACAGCGCGCAGCGTTTAGACGACTCCTACGATAACATTGATTAATGTTCGATACCGTACGGAAGCGTATCGAGTGGTTGTGAATAGCTATGCTGGTCGCGTAGTGTTATTGAGTTATTCCATTAAGAATTTCTTAGTAACAGCCCGGAGTTTGGAAGTTCATGGTGTGATAACCCCGTGCCTCGGAAAGCATGGTAAGTCGTTGGTCCTGCGCCTGATCTCTCTCCGTTCGTATCGAATTACCATCCCGACTTTGAGGCTACGAGGTTCGGGTCAAGGTCGTGGGTTCGAACCCAGTCAGGTGCTTTACTTTGTGTAAATAATTTCATCACCACTGCTCTCAAAACGGTAAAGGAAAACATCGTGAGGAAACCGGCATGTCCTAGAACCAAAAATTCGAAGACATGTGACATCTACCAATGCGCACTGTGGCCGCGTGGTGAATTACAGCCCACTCTTTCTCACAGAGAAGAGGCTCGTGTCCCAGCAGTGGAAACATCATAGGCTGATTATGAGGTAGCAATAGTTTCCGTACCTGTTGTTATGGGTAGTCGGATGCCAACAATTCGGACAACCAGTCTTACCAAGGGGTATCGTATTACCCAGTAACTGGATTGTGGAGGTCTGATAGGCAGTCGCTCCATGTAAAATACTGGTATTCAGCTGCATCCGGTTAGACTGGAAGCCTACAACATAGTTGGGAAAAAGCTGGCAGATAATAAGTTACTTCGTTATAGCAATATTATACCTAATTTCAACATGGAAGATGGATCCAATATCTTGTTACAATATATTAATTTTAAAGAGTGTCCATGGGGTTTCTTGCCCGTTCTTCTCCATAGGAATTTAATACGCTTTGGAATGGACAACCAGCTTCATCTTCCTGACTGACCGACCCCTTGACAATTCAAAAACGAAATACTCGTTTATACGAGTACCCGACACTGTCTTTGGCCAATCAACTTTCAACCTTATGTTTTAGCGATAAAGTTGAAAATCTATTAAAGAAATTTGACAGATTGTAGTAGCTTCATGTGCTGGCGTCTGGACAATGAACTATTTGACACTCGTTGAAATGTTTCCACCCTTACTAAGACTTGAGGGTAGCTTTTCTGTTCTTTTATTTGTGTACATAAATGGTTAAATAAATAAGAATAGAGACATTTCTTGTCTTCATCGCCCATGCTTAAGATGGTAGAAATCTTTCTACAATCTGTCATTTTGTCTATTCTTCCGTCGACAACACCCGTTTCTATGGTGGTCATGCTACGGCTGCGGTAGGGCAAAGGCCTCCCTTCCATCTTCAACTTTTTTTTCTCAAAACAATAAAGAATTAAATGTATTCTATTCTTGGTGTTTAATTGTCCGTTTTTATCGAAAAAATAAAATTAAAAGTTCCTACATCGGTAACTTTATCAAGCATGGTACATCACTATCAGCGAAATCGATACGACATCCGTTTTTTGCTGACAACTACCAGTTTGTGCGTATCTATGGAACTAAGGCAATGATTGAGTAACTGTCGTTTCTCTAAAATTACTAGTTTAAAAAAATAGTTGTTAGTAATTCTTTTTTTTTTTTTTTTTTTTATCTTCTTATGCCTTTTAATCTTTTAGAAACTAACTATATACACTAGATACTAAAATAAATGACTAACTAACTTACAATACAAATATATATAATACACTTGGGAGTAAATAAATCGAGCCACTTGCTTTTTTTTGCACGTATAATGGTTATTATTTTTGGTATTATGGAACGTATCAAATCGAAACATATATCGCCTAAGAGCTTATTTAATAATCTTTACAATGAGGGTAAATTATTGAATGATAACCTTATTTAGTGATAAATTATTGGCTCTGAAAGAAAAACGGTAATTTTGATAGAAAATTGTAGGGTTAAAACAGTCCAGAAAATCTATCGAAATCAGGGCAAGGGGGGGTAATACAAGATATTAAGAATAAGTTTATACCATAATTTTGTTTTTAATTGTTTTTTTATGGACTGACAATTTTCTATCAAAATTACCGTTTTTCTTTCAGAGCCAATAATTTATCATTAAATAAGGTTATCATTCAATAATTTACCCTCATTGTAAAGGTTATTAAATAAGCTTTCAGACGATATATGTTTTGAATTGATACCTTCCATAATACCAAAAATAATAACCATTATACGTGAAAAAAGGAAGTGGCTCGATTTATTTGCTCCCAAGTGTAATTAGTAATTCTTATTCTAATCGTTTAACATAAATAACAAAATTAAAACCTTACTTAACTAAACACAATTAAAATATAGCGTCGAAAAATTCATCCGCATCGCTGTCGACTGCGCCCGCGTGCCCACTATGGACACTCAAAGGAAGTTCATAATTATGTTTGAGTTCGCCGCACCGCGCCCGCCCCGCGCCCGCGCTGCCAGTCTAGGCAAACACTAAAGAAAACATTTCGCGGGGTACCTTATTGCATCCACCCTGAGCATTCATATTTCACCTCTTCAACCAACCTTTCCAGCTAAACTTGTCGAAACTGCAAAGGATGAGAGGGTTCGCCAGCTCTTCAAAGAAACCGCCAACCAAAAGCGTGTTGAGCTGGCCGAGTTCAAAGAAATCGTCGCAAAATTAGCTCAAGAACAAGCTAAAACCTTGGAACAGGTATCGAAGCAACTAGTTGCGCAGGCACCGAAGTTTGTAGATGCAGCCATTATAGGCCTCCAGGCCTTTAAAGAGGCTTTGAAGAAGTAATTGATTGTAATTTTTTATTTTTATTAAATTCTTTGTTGAACTGAAACTTTGTTTTACACTCTCAATAGCCTGTTTCGTTGATCTAAGGATGCAAGCGCGATTTTTGTTAAGTACTGGGTAGGGCCAAACCATAGAAATGTTAATATATCTATTATCTATGGGCCAAACACATTCACACGATACGACGTCGCTTCGGGGCGCGTTGCGACGGCGTGTCACGAAGCGATGTCGTGTCGTGTCGTGAAAATCTTCAACGTGCATCGTTAAAATTCACGACATGGCGTCGCATCGTGGCACGCGATGCGACGTCGTGTCACGACGTTTTCAATACGATGTCGACGCTCTTCCACTAGAGATATTTTAATTGATTTACATCAATGTTGTGCGTCATCTTTGACAATAATTGAACATCAAATACTGCACCGGCGCAGGATTGCATTGTCAGTTTACACTATACGAGGACGATACGATTTCGTGTCGTGAATTTTACAATACGCGTCGTAGATTTCCACGACACGACATCGCATCGTGACAACGTCGCATCTTGCCACGATTTGACGTCGTATAGTGTGTATGTGTTTTGGCCACGTACATGTAACTCAGTCCGGGGGCAAGTCAAATCAGGTACACTAATAGCATATACTAAATCTATGAATCAGGTAATCAAAAATGGAAATAGCTACGCTGGTGAAGGTCGGAGAATGTGCTGGGTGTGAGAAGCGCAGGACTAGTTGTTGCGATTTCTGCCATCATTTGAAGGAATTGTGTACCTTGGGTATTTGTAATGAAGTTCTTTAACGAGGTTTTCGGTAGAGTTTACTGATAGAAGTGGTGACGTTAGGAAAAGTATCATGCCCCCTCCATGCGACTTACTCTCTGTATCTCTTTCTATTATATAAGGCTGTGTATATGCGTGCGAGTATCGAACTTAAGGATATAGGAATGAGACCTATTATTGTCGACGTGGACTGGAAAGAATGATTAACACAGCAACGTCTCGGCCTTGTGTATTTCTTTCCAAGAACTTCACTGAGAACTTAAGACGCTTTTCATCGTGCCTTTATTGATACCTAGTTTATACCTGTGCTGCTGGGGAGTTTGTTGCGCAACTTCTTCGCAGCGAAAGCACTAGGAAGTGGTGAAGGGCGGGCGTGCCGGGGGACTGTCTTATGTAATTTTGACGTTCGAAAAGTTCTGACTCTCAGCCTGAATACTTGAAATGACTTGATTTTGATCTAATGTTGTTACACCTTCACATCATCATCTGCCTGTCTTTTCCCAACTATGTCGGGGTCGGCTTCCAGTCTAACCGGATGCAGCTGAATACCATTATTTTCCATGTATCCACTGCCTCTCTGACCTCCACAACCCAGCTCTTAGTTTTCAAATATCAATGGCTTTAAACATTAATATTTCACCCCTTCAATCAACCTTTCCAGCTAAGCTCCTCGAAGGTCCAGATGTTGAGAAGGCTCGGAAGCTATTCAAAGAAGCTGGCGACCAACAGCGTGTCGAACTTGCTGAGTTCCAAAAAATCATCGCTAAATTAGCTCAAGAACAGTCGAGAACTCTCGACCAGCTTTCGAAACAACTAGCTGCTGAGGGGCCGAAGGTTATCGATGCAGCCATAAAAGGGCTTCACGCTTTTAAAGACGCTTTGAAGGCTGGGAAATTCTAGCTTTTGAATTAAATTATTTGTTGAACTACAACTGTGTTTTATCAATTTTGATCTTAGTGTACGTACACACGAGCGACACGCTTCAACGGCACAAACAACTGCAGCCGTGGACGCGTCGGCGACAAAGTGCCATCGTGTATTTAAGTACGGTTCTCACATACACGAGCGTCATGTTGTTGACGCCCGACGCCGACGTGTGATCCTGCCACGCCACCCACCTTATTCCACCATTGCTTGCGGCTACTACACCAACGTCGCAAGCAAAATAATAAAAGAAAATATAAATCATTCCAGAAATACTTTATTGAAGAAAAACGATTATTTATTATTGTTTCGGAGTAATTTCTTTCACAATACTAGTTAAGGTACTAGTGGCGCTATATACAGCGTCGAGCAGCAACTGGGGAGCAGCTTCAGCCAGCTGTTTTGCTAACCCCTCGAAATCCGTTTGAAAGTCATCAGCTATTTTGTTCATGACTGCTTTAAACTCCTCCATGTCCACTTTGTTTTGGTTAGTGACATTGTTAATAAAAAATGTGCGTATTTTTTCTTCCTGTTCCTTTGTTTGTCCTTGCACTGCATACAAAGATAATCGTCATCAGCATTAAATTTGTTGACCATTTTCTATTTTGTTAAGTCAGTTATAGCAATTAGCTGACCCACCTTTGCATTTAATGGTTGAGATTTTTTAGAATACGAATCGATGGAATTTTACAATTCTTTTATATTTTACTAGCTGCGCCCCGCGGTTTCACCCACGTAAATGTCAATCCCGTGGGAATATCGGGATAAAAAGTAGATGTGCGTGTGGACTGAGAGATCTTTTCGAAAAACTCTTCCAATCCCAACCAAATTATAAGAGGATTTAGGAAATAATTGTGAAAACTTCATGGTAAGGTATAAAATTTGTGAAACCTAAACAAAGAAAGTTAGAACTCATTAACTGGATCTCTCAATCTGGACAACTGAAGAAAAAGCCATAACGCGTATCCAAGAATATACTGCCTATGTGTTTATAATTTGCATTTTAATTAATTGTGAAGAATTTGTGAAAGCTGCTAAACAAAATTTCGATTCGATTCAAAGCCACGTTTAAGATTTATAACGGTTTATATGGATCTCTCAGAGTGGACAATTTTCAACTGAGAGATCTTGTAAAACACGACCTAATACTGAAAAAGTATAAATAATTATCATGTTTATTGCAAATTATACTTCTGGGAAAGGGGTTTGAAGATTTTTGTATGGAGGGTGGCCCTAAGGTCGGCCGCCATTTTGATTTTTTTTTTCAGAATCGCGGTGCACAACAAAAGTTATATATTTAGATAGAGGACACTTATACAAACAAAAAATGTAATATAACATAATATCCTAAAGCGTCAGGTTTCGGAGTTATTCACCAAAATATAAGTCGAAAACAACAAGGATTTTTTTGTTTTCCCCTCCAGGTAAGCATATTGAACTATTGAGGTAATAGAAACGTTATGAAACCTCTATGGAGAAGAAACAAATGAAGAATAGATATTTTTTAAATAAATAATTAAACACGGCAATTTATTGTTCCTTTTTTTAATCCCAGAGAGTCCACCACTGATTAAGTCACACACCATTGATTAAGTCTTTTGTGTTTTCGTTTTTTTTAGTATAGAAGATTGAGATTACACCTTGTCAGATTAGTCTCTGGGATAAAAAAAAACGAACTATAAATTGGCTTGTTTAATTATTTATTTAAAAAATGTCTATTCTTCATTTGTTTCTTCTCCATAAAGGTTTCATAACGTTTCTATTACCTCAATAGTTCAATATGCTTATCTGGAAGGAAAAAAATCCTAGTTGTTTACCAAATAGTCTGTTATGATGATTTGATGGGAAAAATGTATAACAGCAAAGAAGAACCAGTTATTTTACATACTTTGTCCTACGGACTTATTGATTAGGTTACATCCTATTATGTAATTATGAGTGAAATCAAAAAAAAAGTTTAAATTAAAAAAAGTTTTTTTTTTTGGTTACCTTAAAATTTCTGAACTTTTTGTGTGTAAGAATTACTTAGAATTACGAACTTAGAATTCCTTAATAAGAGCACTACACATACCTACAGTACCTAACTTTGCAGAAACTTGTCATTTAAAAACGTAATTTTATATTATTTAAATTATGCAGTGAAAACAGACACAAATTACTTGTATAAAAACGTTTAAAGTGCATCATAATTTGAATTGTACCGGTAATGATTCCGACCGGCGATATGGTCACCCTACTCAACGTTTTCCTTAAGGATTGTAAAAAATGATTTATCTTTTTAAGTATAACACTTACAGGGACGACTGATACGTCAAATTTTAGTACAACATTTTTCACAATTTCTGATGTATCTACCTTCTACCTATAAGTTTTGGTTTATTAAATATAGTTAAAAATAAGGATCTCTCAGTTGGGACGATCGACAAAAAACAAGATTTTCATTTTCTCTTGAACCAGTATGATTTCAATCACGATTTTTGTTTCACAAATTTTCCCAGAAGTATAATTTGCAATAAACATGATAATTATTTATACTTTTTCAGTATTAGGTCGTGTTTTACAAGATCTCTCAGTTGAAAATTGTCCACTCTGAGAGATCCATATAAACCGTTATAAATCTTAAACGTGGCTTTGAAACGAATCGAAATTTTGTTTAGCAGCTTTCACAAATTCTTCACAATTAATTAAAATGCAAATTCTAAACACATAGGCAGTATATTCTTGGATACGCGTTATGGCTTTTTCTTCAGTTGTCCAGATTGAGAGATCCTGTTAATGAGTTCTAACTTTCTTTGTTTAGGTTTCACAAATTTTATACTTTACCATGAAGTTTTCACAATTATTTCCTAAATCCTCTTATAATTTGGTTGGGATTGGAAGAGTTTTTCGAAAAGATCTCTCAGTCCACACGCACATAAAAGTAGCCTATATGTTAATCCAGGGTGTCAGCTACCCCCATACCAAATTTTATCAAAATTGGTCCAGCCGTTTGAATGTGAAGAAGTAACAAACATATAAACACACACACACACACACTCACAAACTTTCGCATTTATAATATTAGTGTGATAGTGTGATTTACTTTACAAATAAATAAAATATAAAAGAATTATAAAATACTATCGATTCGTATTCTAAAATATCTCAACAATTTAAGCAAAGGTGGGTCAGCTAATTGCTAACATTGCTTTTTATCTATGTTGACTCCTCTAGGAGTGTACGTGGAGTGTCTGGGTCTTGCCCGTTCTTCTCCATAGGTACCTACTACGCTTCGGAATGGGCAACTAGCTTCATTCTGACTCTGAACCCTTGACAATTCAAAAGTGCCTGTAATTAGTTTATTTGAAATTAAATGCTTTGGGTTTGAGTTATGGTCAGCGGGGCAATTGCGTAACACATTTTATATCAATTGGAATCGGTTTCATTTTGATAGTTCAACAACATTCATTGCGTTATTTAAGTGTTGAGCACTTTGAGCAGACAAATTTTTCGAACTTATGAAGCAATGGATTAGCAATTTACTTCAAAATGATTCAGATAGTGTGTTGCGCAATTAGGGTGCAGATCCATATTTAAAAGCAGGTACACCCGCCAGCACATCAAGCTACCCGAAACTGTCAAAATTTCCCAATCAACTTTGAACCTTTAGCGATAAAGTTGAAAACCTATTAAAGTTTGATAGATCTATTGTAGTAGCTAGATGTGCTGGCGTCTGCACGTACCTACAAAATGTTAGGAATTAATTATTAAGGCGAAAGCGCCAGAATATCCGCGAAATTCGATTTTTCTTACGGTTTGCAGGTTGTATGTTGATCAAAATAATATGATCCGCGGCCGTAACAAATATTTGTTTACAGAATCATACCCATTAAATACATCAAAACAACTCTTTTTTTATCGAGGGTGGTACATCACTATCAGCGCAAAATCGATACGACATCCGTGTTTTGCTGCAAACACTACCAGCTGTGCGACACTAGCGCTCCGTGCGTATCTATGAAACTAAGGCAACAATTAATCTGTCAAGCTCCGCTAATGAGACACAATTGATTTTCTATTGTTTCGTCGCCGATCGGCGAACCGCGCCGATCCGTTCACAGCTGTTATTTTACCTCGGCAGCAACTTAACAAAAACCTTATTATGACGACAGTAAAGATCACTACAATTTTGGCAGACTTGTCATTGGTAGTAACTCAACAGCGTCCTTACTAGAATAAGAATAAAGATCACTATATTTTGACAGTGATGCCGCTGTCAGCTGTCATTGTCTGTAGAAAAACTAGTCTATAGTTATCTGTGGGCTACAGCAGTTACGTAATATTAAAGGTGCGTTTAAACGGCGCGCAAACACGCGAGCCGAGCGAGGCTCGGCGCGTGACGCAGCGCGCCACGCGCTGTTTAAACAGTTACGCTCGGCGCGGCTTGGCAAGGCTCGGCAAAGTTCGTACGATCCATTGCTTGTCGGTTTTTTGACAAGGATCAAAGGAAAGGCGCGCGCGGCTCGGCTTGTGTTAATACGCGCCGTGTATAGTAGGCTTGCGTTCGGATTTAGCCGAGCCGCATATACACGGATGGCGCGGCTCGCGTGGGAGTGGGATCGTGCTACCCCGCGCCGTTTAAACGCACCTTTACATTTACAATCTTGTCGTCTCATCATCTGCCTGCTGTTTCTCAACTATGTTGGGGTCGGCTTCCAGTCTAACCGGATACAGCTGAATACCAGTATTTTACATGGAACGACTGCCTATCTGACATCCACAACACAGTTCCTGGATAATACGATACCCCTGATAAGACTGATTGTCAGACTTTCGGGCTTCTGACGACCCGTAACGAAAGTCAAAGATCCACGAATGACAGCCGGGACCAACGGCTTAACGTGCTTTCCGAGACACGGTGGGGTCTTGGTATGTAAAGATGGTCACCCATCCACTGACCAATCGCGGCAAGCGTAGCTTAACCTGATCGATCGACTCGTGCGGCTGTTATTACTTAGCAACAAGCCCCCAGTCTACTCTCATTTACAATCTTGTCGTCTATTATAATCTTATATAGTATTTTTATCTTACGAAGCGACACACGCTTTACTGTGGTCTTCCAGACCGAATTTCGGCTATGGCGGCCAATTTCAACCGAGACTAGCTAGAAAGATATTATAGTGCAGGCGCGTGCGCAGACACAGGTGCACTCTCTCTTCCCTCACTCTCATAGTCCGATGGGACGGCAATCCGACACGACCGGAGAGAGTTCAGGCGCTGGAGCTACGCCTGACGCCCGCCCCCCGGAGTTTAGAAGTTGGCGGTGAGATACCCGCGCCTCGATCTCTGGCCATGTTGGCCCTGCAAACCTCGTTAGATCATCACACCACCTTCGCCGTGGCCTACCTCGACAGCGATGTCCACCCTCAGGCATCCAGTGAGTGACGATCTTTGCCCATCTCTCCAGGTGCATTCGCGCGAAGTGTCCGGCCCACTCCCACTTCAGCCTGGCTGTTTTTAGCGATCAATATATTATTATCTTCCTCTTTTACTGACACGAAACCACTATCTACGTACGCCTTTTGTCAATAGCTGGTTAGTGGCTTCCTCAGTGGCCGTGGAACAGGTGCCCAAGTCCAAGTCCAGAGCTCTCTTCACTCCTTCTTGTATTCTACGTTCTTCTAGTAACATCGTCTTTTTTTTACTGAGTCGAGATTGGTTGGTACAGGACCGCACTCTTTGCGACAGTCACACTGCCTCCTCTTCTTCTCCATCTTGAAAAAGCCTTGATGTTATTTTAAGTTATTTAATTACTTAACCACTAAAAAAACAATAATTTGACGTGACAAACGTACATCATTGATATCTTTCAGTCTATCAAAAAGTACTCTGTGAACATTACTTACTCTATGCTCTGTGTTGATATCTGACAGAGCATCAGTTTCAGTCTAGAGTCTGTCTAATGAAAGCTGAAAGTGATTTTTTCATGTTTTCAGAAATTGACAACACTGCTGCAAATGTCATTGTTGTTGTTCTTATAACCTCTTACGAAAACAATTTGTGTTTATTTTGTCGTATTTCAAGTAAAACGATGCCTAAAACTTTAAGAAGCAGTGCGAGAAAGTTGCTATACACTATGATAAATAATTACAACCGAGTGAAAAGCGAACGCGAGGCTGCGTTTCAAGAAAAAGTACAATTGTTTACAATAATTTCGGAAATAACGGGTAAGCTATTGAATTGGTTTTGATACTATGTAAACAGGATTTATATTTTATTAGACCTGGTCTATCAATATAACAGTTTTAAATGTGGAATCATAATTGAATAAAGCGATGAGAAATCGAGTGGCATCAATAAAATGATTGTAACATTCATCATGTTGTGTCTTTTGCAGACAAATGCATTAATGATCCGAAGAAGCTTTACGCAATCCGTACATCAATTGATAAATATTAATAATAATAATTTTATGAAATGACTGCAAGAAAAGCTGATACCAAATTTACCACAAAATAGTGTGGTAATAATGGATAATGCTAGTTACCACGTCAAGCAAATCAACAAACCACCCTCGATTCAATGCCGAAAAATTGAAATTCAAAACTGGTTGGCAATTAATAGAATTCCATATGAAGACTGTTACTCAAAGGCTGAGCTCCTTTGCCTGGTAAATGAGAACAAACCCACACCCCAGTATGAAGCAGAAGAGCTTCTTAAACAACATGGCCATGAAGTTTTAAAACTACCTCCCTATCATTGTGATCTGAACCCGATTGAGATGATATGGAGTTTAGCTAAACGCAGGATCGCCAGCAAAAATATAGGCGTACCAGCTAAAGAAATGGAAAACTATTTACTGAATCATTTTCTAGTATTTCTCCAAATGAGTGGAAAAATGTACCTACAGACCATGTTGTTCGTGTTGAAAATGAGTATAAAAAAAGACAGAATACTAGAGAATGAATTTATAGAGCCGTTTATTATTAACGTTAGCGATGACAGTGATAGTGACGATTCCTTTGGTGACGTTGAATTCCTCGAATCAGACTTCGACTATGACTCGTAACTTTTTGTATATTGTTCTATATTAAACATATTTGTATAAAAATCTGTGTTATTAATGTTATTATTTTTGTAATCCAGTTTCCTAGGTTTTCTGCTATTGAAATCTTTAAAGAAGAAAACATAGTACCTATTAATGCATAGAATTAGGATACCAATTTTTGTTTTATTATTTCATAGTACCTAATCAAATATTTTTAAAAATATGACCTTTATAACATAAATTATTGTGTAATATTAATTTCTATGTGACTACAACTAAAAGATCATAAACACAATTTTTTGCTTTACGCTTTCCTATTATTTTGTAGTAAAAAAAATATTCCGTACTTATAAAAATCTTCAAGTATCAAATACGTTTTTTCCTAGTTGATCCGGGGATACACGACCTAATTTTTTTTAATTTGCCGCCCTTTTTCACTCTCAGCTTTCAATAGACAGACTCTATCAAAAAGTATTCTGTGAGCATCAGCCATGCATTCCGTAATAGTAGCAAATACTAAGGAATAATAAAGTAAGGCTGCGTTTCCACCAGAAATGAGCGAGGATGCGTAGCGAGGGATGTGTGTAAAACTAACCAATACCAACGCTAACTTAGTTCAAGCTATGAAAATGAAGCGATGTTATTGGTTTGTTTCACACACATCCCTCGCTACGCATCCTCGCTCATCTCTGGTGGAAACGCAGCCTTAAGGCCCGGACTCCACTGAAGCGGAGCTGGGCGGAGCGGAGCGGAGACGTGCAGGAATTGTCCAATCACAGATGAGACGAGTGACGCGATGAGGATTTTAACCATTGTGATTGGTTGATGCCTGCACGTCTCCGCTCCGCTCCGCTTCAGTGGAGTCCGGGCCTAAGTCTCACTTCTTTACATGGATGACCTAAAACTGCCCCCAACTGATGGAGCTACTGAATGTAACTGAAACTTTCAGTAGCGCCATCAGGATGGAATTTGGTGTGGACAAATGTGCGGTCTTGCATGTAAAGCGAGGGGAGATTGTAGAATCCGTGGCAACCCAACTCTCGGATCGGCGATGTAGCCACTTTTTAGAAGCTAAATGCAGCGATCAAGCATTCCACACCACGCCAAACTCGGCGATTCAGTCGCTTTTCGGAAGCTCGACACAGCGGCCGAACGCTACACTCCGCACACATTCGGATGCCGGTCGCAGCGATTTGGCATCTACACCAGCATCGGAGCAGTCGCTAAAACGCGTGATTCCGATACAGCGTCGCAGAGAGTCGCCAAAACGCGATGCAGCATCGATACAGCTGCAAAATGACCGATCGCCGATGCTAAAACTAGCGTGTGTCCTGTGGCCCTAAGATCCTCCACAATCACGAGATATGCAGTCTCAGGGAACATTTTGTAGAAGCCGACGTTGGGATGCATCGAGATGAGGTCGCGGTGGATGAGGGTCTCACCGCCACATAGTGGTGATGGTTCGAGTAGGTCATAAGGGACCCGCATGACGGGCACCTCGTGAAAGTCGAGAAAGATAAACGAATGAAGTAAGTACTTATCTTGACTTGGTTCAATAGGTTGTCGACATGTGGGATGTGGACTCAGCGATCATTGTGCTGATAGTCGTGACAGCCAAAGAGTCTCGAACACCTGAGGCGGAGGAGGCTCCCGATGGGCTGCTGGACCTGGACCAAGAGCTTGATTCAGAAAGCAGTACTTCTGGACACGGTTCACATTGTTCCTCTCTCTGGAGCCCTGACCGCGAAATTAATATGATGATATTTTTTTGGGGGTCATCGACCGCTTACAATGTAGTCACTTGAGTTGAAACAGTTAAAAAAACGGTTTTTTTTAGGGTTCCGTAGCCAAATGGCAAAAAACGGAACCCTTATGGATTCGTCATGTCTGTCTGTCTGTCTGTCCGTCCGTCCGTATGTCACAGCCACTTTTTTCCGAAACTATAAGAACTATACTGTTGAAACTTGGTAAGTAGATGTATTCTGTGAACCGCAGTAAGATTTTCACACAAAAATAGAAAAAAAACAATAAATTTTGGGGTTCCCCATACTTACAACTGAAACTCCAAAAATTTTTTTTCATCAAACCTGTACGTGTGGGGTATCTATGGATAGGTCTTCAAAAATGATATTGAGGTTTCTAATATCATTTTTTTCTGAACTGAATAGTTTGCGCGAGAGACACTTCCAAACTGGTAAAATGTGTGTCCCCCCCCTCTAACTTCTAAAATAAAAGAATGATAAAATTAAAAAAATATATATAATGTACATTACCATGTAAACTTCCACCGAAAATTGGTTTGAACGAGATCTAGTAAGTAGTTTTTTTTTTAATACGTCATAAATCGAAAACCGCAATTTACCTTTCACAAAGTTACAACGAACTACAAGAACTTTTATAATAATATGTTACTTGCTGCTCCGGAACCCTTCATGGACGAGTCCGACTCGCACTTGACCGGTTTTTTGTGTAAACTTCACAGACGTGATGAGTATCTATATCGATATCTAAATACGAGAAAACAAAAGAAAATAGTTTTTCTCAACTTATACTTTAAATAATAAAACTATCAGCTATAATGAAAAAGATTTGATGTTTTTTTGATATATCGATACCCATCACGACTGCAGAGTTTTGCTAGCTCATTTAATTTGACCCGTATAGTTAGCAACCCTCCTACAACAACCCTCCCACCTCCTACCTCACACACCTTTTGAGATTGTAGCGCCATCTACACCGCTACATGCGAACTACGCATTATACTGAGTAATATTGACGTCACGCAAAATCCTGCATCGCGCAAGCAGAGTTTACCGCGCAACTAGCTTATATACAACGTCCCGACATCAATCGTCGGGCAGTAGCCCACCAGACACAACACCCGTCTGTTCGGAAGATCCTCCCCTTTAAGTATTCTGTGCTTTTAGCTATGGAGGTTGAGTGAACTTTACACCCTGTTCCCTATGAGAATTAATTATGTTTCCGCGCGCCTGCGGGATTATTTCGTGTGACGGACTACATACGCGCGCCTTTTTATTTCAAATCCATGGCATCATAGATATTCTAACTTTTATAATCTTACTGTCAAAACCATGGTCCCATAGATGTAACAACAATTTCGACAGTGGAGAATGCCAGCCAAAAAATTGTCATTTCGTTTTTTGTTTCAAATATGTTTTTGGAATAAAAAACAAAAAGACAAGGGCAATAAATAGCAGGAAATCATGGAAGCCATTTTCGCCAGTCTACAGAAAGGTGGTCAAAACAACGTGGATGGGTTAGTGAAGTGGCTGATGAGCGGTAAGTACCCCTTTATATGCTCTTTATAAACAAAGATTCAGCAGCAGTGCTGGCCCAGTGGAAACGACCGGGACTTTTAAAGCGGTACCCCGACCAAAACCGCGTTTTTCTTCGTTATTCAGAGGCTATTAACTCAATAATTATGAGAAATAAACTACATCTGAAAGCACATTATTAATGTTCGATATCCTATCATCACATTGCCCGTTATTATTCGTTTTTATATGTTACTAATACATTTAAAATCTCCTTTTAAAAAAGTGACTAAAATTAGTGATTGCATGCATCTTTTGCTAAAGTTGACGTTCTATTAATTTGAGGATTTCACCAATGGATAGATAATTTAAAAGTCTAAATAATCCATGTTTTAATTTATTTAAAAAGATCGCTAATCTTTTTTTATTAAAATAATTCCAAAAATTATGCGAATTTTATAATAAAGGGGCGTGCGCAGGGTACGCTGCATCCCTTTCGTACGAGGAAGTCGTGTCGCTCTCTGTCTCTGTCGCGAATGCTCAAGGTTATTTGGTCGGGGTACCGCCTTAAGCCCGTCATAAACGTAGCTATAACAAGTTGGGGCTCTATCTAAACTGATTAGGTTTTATTTTATGAAGTAAAAAACTTATTACTTACATAATTATGTAAATGGTTTAGGCATTGCTCAATGTTTTTGTTGTAAACTTATATTATCCTGAATTTCATTTAAATATCATCCTCTAATAATATTATCCTCTTTTATAAAATCAATTTAACATGATTGATTTTGAACTGAATGCTACTTGAATGAATCGATTATTTTATGACATCGCAATTTAAATTTCTTTAAAAAGTGGTAACACGGAAGTTTTCATTTTACTGCAGCTAAATAAAAGTCCAACTATTGATGGCTCTGCGTTAAATACGCGTATTAAATTCACACTTTCCCTCTCTCTCTCCGTCTCTTTCTATTTTATACGACTGTGTGTGCGTGTGACGGTGCGAGTATCGCATGAAGAAGATGAAGGGGATTCCCGTAACCGCACGCGTTTTTGAACTTGGTCAAGTTTTCAACTTTATTTACTTTTTTTGGCTCCATAGTATAATCAACCCCGCTGATTTGAAGCTTCGATATATTTTTTTATATGTAGATCTCTTCGTGTGGAATGCTTTCATAAAATGTCATGGGCGTAAACGCATAATTTTCGAGAAAAAATAACCTAAACGTTAAATAATTTACAATTTATTTACTTACGTATTAAGATTGGCATTTTTCCACAGATAATGTATTACGAATTTCACCCGGACTACGTTGTTTCGTTTTACGCTAAGAAAAAGTGACAGCGGCTTTTAATGGTTTTTAGTATTTATAAATATTGTGGTTTTTTTACTATAATTTATTTTAAAATAGCTGTTACTGCAATCAACTCAAATATGAAGCAAATAATATAATTAATGGGATAAAAATTTAAAAATTTATTTGTGCTTTTAAAGAATCGTTTGTAACGAAACGTAATTACTGGCGTCTGATGTAAGTGATGTTCGACAGTTTATGTACTTTTGTGTTTTTTTTTTATGTTTACCAACACTATACTCCACACCAACGAACACAAAAACATATCACAAATACATATCACAAACACATATTATACAGGAAGATTTTTTTATCATCATCCAGATTTTTACAGGGTGTTCTACCCATGAATATGAACAACTTTCACTGTGGGACCAACTCTGAAATCATGAAAAAAAATCAGCTGCTTAATACAAAAGTTCAATACCTACATGACCAAAATGTATGCAACAGCTGATTTTTTTTTTGTGACACCACATTTCAACTAAGCGTCATTCTGACGTCACGCAAAATCCTGCATCGCGCAAGCAGAGTTTACCGCGCGACTAGCACATACAACGTCCCAACATCATTCGTCGGCAAAGAATAAAGTAACTATAGAGTTCGTTGGGCAGTTGCCTACCAGATACGACACCCATCTGGTCGGAGGGTTCTCCCTTTTCTATGGAGGATGAGATAACTGTACACCTTGTTCCTCATACCTCTAAACTGGTGAACCGAGTATGAACGTCAGCGCAGCCTTCGTGCACCTACAAGCTGACTTCATAAAAGTTGGGAAAAGGCTAGGCAGATGATGATTATTCAATTTTTTTTCAGCAAATATGATCAAGAACAACATATTCGCGACCTTTTCGGCAATGTCACTGACCCACTTAACGTACAATTAGACGAGTTTAAAGGAGTTTTAAATAATGTAGCTCGTAAATGACTGAAAATTGTACCCAATTTTTGAAAGATGCTGTCGGTGGTGCGGGTGGTGCCATTACTACGCACGTTGACCCTGAACCGCCTGCGCACGTTGAACCTGAACACTGATCATTCTCAACACTGAACATTCTAAACATCACTCTGATCACTGAATGAATTCGTATAAAACCTTCTTAATTGAGTTTGTGCATGAAATACTAAAAAGTTTACCTTTTTTATATTTTTTTTTCGTTTTCCAGTTATTTAATTCAGTCCTGTAACTAGGCCGGTGCTAGCCGTGCCCAGGCACAGGGCGCAAACTTTGGAGGTGCGCAGGAATGAACAGACCAGGACCAAGTCTTTTGGTCATACATAATAGTTAGTAGCATAGTAGATTGTTTTTTTTTTATATCCTTTTAATTATGAATTTGAGTAAAAGTCATCAATGATAAAAAATAGGTACCTACTTTCATTTTTTAGTGTTGCGAGTTTAAAAAATATTATTAATTTTCGCGTAATTTTCGCTCTTGTCTAGAGGTATCTGGGTTGCGGAGGTCAGATAGGCAGTTGCTTCTTGTGAAAAAAATATACCTACTGTACGCTTAGCATTAGCATGACCACCATGGAAACGGGTTTTCTCGACGGAAGAATAGACAAAATGGCAGATTGTCTATTGTTGATTTTCTATTCTATCTGTCAATTTGTCTAGTCTGTAATTTTTTTTCTCTTCTTCCGTCGACAAAGCCTGTTCCTATGCTGGTCATGCTACGCGTACTAGTATTTATCTGTTTCCTCTTAGACTGGAAGCCGACCCTGACGTGTTGGGAAAATGCAGATAATCATAATGTTACTTTTGTTACAGCAAATATAATACCAGGGTCAGTAAAAGAACAGGAACCTAAAATTCGCAGCTTCTTTAAAGATGTCGTTGATAGAAATAAAGTCACCATAGATGAGTTTAAAGGAGTGATGAACAAAGTAGCTGATGAATTTAAAACGGATTTCGAAGGCATAACAAAAAAGCTGGCTGAAAATGGTCCCAAGTTGCTGCGAGAGGCTGCAAATGGCGCCACTAGTACCTTAGCTAGTACCTTCACTAGTATTATGAAAGATCTTACTCCGAAAAAATAGCATTTACTCTTCTTCAATAAAATATTTTTGGAATTATTTGAGTTTTTCTTTAATTCTTATTAAGCGCCTCGTTGGTCTAGTGGTCGCAAGCGCTGGGTAAGTCCTGGTTTCGATTTCCAGGTCAGGCAAGGTGGTATTGGGTTGTCCATTAAGAATTTTTTTTGTAACATCCGGGGTTTGGAAGTCGACAGTGTGATATCTAAAAGCATCGTGCTACCCAACACAATGGGTTCCTAGAAGAACGTTGACCTACTGACGGCTGCCGGCTGTCATGAATAGTGGCAAAGATTTAAATCGTTAGATTCACCTACCGCGTCAAAAGCTAGCCGCGTTTCTGTTTCGTTTTGACACCTCTGACACACCATGACGCAATGACTTGACTTGATTGTCATGGAAACGCTATTTTAATAATGTATGAACTCACTCTTCTCAGTATGGACGCTTTTTTGCGTGACTAAGGCCGCTATCCCACTAACGTCGGCGCTTCTCCAACGTCTGCGCAGCGCCAACGTTGCGCAGACGCGACGTCAACGTCGCGAGTTTCAGTGGTAAACCCCACCCACGCCCACACAGACAGAGCGGGACGGCGTGATTGTACCTGTTGCCAAAAAATGCAAGAAATAACGTCGCGTCTGCGCAACGTTGGCGCTGCGCAGACGATGTAGAAGCGCCAACGCTCGTAAAACGCCAGTGGGATAGCGGCCTAAGTACGGTGAGAGCAAATCTAGCGATTTAAATCTTTGGGCAGTGAGGCTTGACTTAATATCAAATACTGGTGTAGGTAAATCATGACGGCTGATAAAATAAAAAAATACCAACTGGTATTCATCTGCTGCTTCCGGTTAGATTGGAAACCGACTCCGACATATTGGGAAAAGGCAGGCAGATGATTATTAAGTGGCTCTTGTGGAGAGCATGATAAGCCGTTTGTCCTGCGCCTGATCTCTGTCCGGTCGTGGCGGATTACGTGCTGCCCCATCGGACTATGAGAGTGAGGAAAGAGAGAGTGCACCTGCGTCTGCGCACATACGCCTGCACTACGATATCTCCCGCGCCGAAGGCTAGTCTCTGTTGAGATTAGCCGCTATGGTCGTAATACGCTCTGGAGGACTATTATTATTGTTTTTTTTTTGTTACAGCGTTAGGAGACCAATCAAAAGGACAGGAGAACAAAATTATCGACCTGTTTAGCACTGCCGCTAACCAAAACAACGTAACTTTAGATGAGTTTATAGGGATCATAACTAACGTCGCTCAGGCATTCAACACGGATTCCGATGGGTTGATGAAACAGTTGGCTGAAATTGGGCCCAAATTGATGCAAGATGGTGCTGCTAGCGCAGCAACTAGCGCCGTCAAAGATCTCATACCGAAGTTTTAGCAAATAGTAATTTTAAGGCAAATAAATATTTCTGGAATCATAATAAAAAAAAAAATAAAAAAAATATTGTTTCTTTTTTTTTTCTTTCAGGTATGGCTCGTGTCCAAATAGAAAATGTGTGCGCTCGTGGGACAGCCGTCAGAAACGAAGTTCCTTACGCGATACCTACCTCCTCGCACGCACTCACATTCACTCACATATAGAGTGACGGGTAATATAATTAGTGGCCGATACATAACCGCATGATTGTATTCAATACAGCAAACAACTTTTTCAAAGAAACTATAGAAAAAGCGGCACACCCCCACCCTGTTTCAATTTAAACAAATATCAACTTTATTTCAATGACAATTAAGTTGATTTCAGAGTGACTAGCACATAGGAGTTATAGCATTATGCTAAGCGATGGCCGTATTGCGTGGATGAGACGCATATTTCCCCCCAACTTGGTATTTTCTTTCTTTCTTTCAGAATTCACCATTATAAGCCTAGTTGAAAAAACGGAATTTATGGGCATAATAAAGTCTCGGACATGCGTTTCCGCGAATCCACCTTAGGGTCGCTTTTTGAGATGGATAAACGGCATATCTCCAAAAACATTTGAAACTATTTTTTCAAGTAAACGATAATTATTGATTACTAGCTGCGCCCCGCGATTTCACCCGCGTAAATGTCGATCCCGTGGGAATACCGGGATCCAGGGTGTCAGCTACCATCATACAAAATTTTATCAAAATTGGTCCAGCCGTTTGAGCGTGAAGAAGTAACAAACATATAAACACACACATACACACACACACTCACAAACTTTCACCTTTATAATATTAGTGTGATTAATTGTCCCAGTCGGTACTGCTGAGAATGAGGTAGTTTGATTCGTAAGAGCAGTGTTTTTGAGTTTTTTCATTACAAATTCACATGAGTTCACCCTATTCACAAGAGTGGAAACAGAGACATTTTCAACAACTACAGATCCATATCTGTATTATCAATTCTGTTCAAACTCCTCGAAATAGTACTAAGCAAACGTTTACTGGTGATGGTTCGTTTAACCTTAGCTCACAAAATATACTTGCAAATAACCAATATGGATTCAGATCAGCCAAAAACACAGAGGATGCCATATTAGAATTAATAGGTTCAGTAGCTCAAAGTCTAAACAACAAGGATAAATATCTATAGCTATCTTTCTAAAGCTTTTGACACTGTCCCTGTCCCCCTTCTACTCAGTAAACTAGAAAGGATTGGTATAAGAGGCCTACCGCTTAGTTTGTTTAAGAGTTACCTTAGTGGTCGCTCGCAAATCATCATGATAAACCACCACACCAGTAAGGAAGCATTCCTCACTTACGGAGTTCCGCAAGGTAGTGTCTTAGGACCTACCCTTTTCCTGGTTTACATAAACAGCAGCTCGGAGCCTGCATATAAGCCTGATTGATGGCAATAGGCTCGCCTTCTATTACATGAGACTTAAAAATAACTGATGAAATGTGGCTGTACACCTCTGCACCTGCCTATTCTTTAGGGAACTACAGGCTAGATGTTGGGTTATTCCGCTTTTCCACCCCAAGGTGAATACACGGAAATGCATGTCCTAAAATCCACTCTAGGCCTTGTTGGATGAACGGAATATTGGGTGGATACTCGGACATGCGTTTCCGCGTATCCAACTTAGGGTGGATTTTTTGAGATGGATAAACGGAATAACGGGTCATGATATGTCATGTATCAAATAAAAACCAGTTTTTTAAATTTTCATAATAATTATATTTACATCCTTGACTAGAAGTACAGCTAATATACAAACACAAATAATAATTATTAACTATTTATTTAATAACAATTGGTTTAATAATACTGATTATTTAACATTATTTTCGGCTACACACATCTACAAAACCTTACCATAAAATTCGGTTAAGCATAAGGTAAGTATAGGCTAGAGTGTTCATATTCGTGGTGAGGCATGTGGAAGTACATGAAAAAAAAGTAGGTTCTCAATTCGACTTTCTTTTTTTTTAAATAATCGCCAAATCATTTCAACGGAGAGCTGTTCAGAATCATGCACTAGACCCCTGGTAGCAGGTTACGCGTCGATGTCCCTGCCACCTTGTATTTTTCTGACGGCCGTTATAATATGACCGCCACCGCTGTTCCAGCCAACCGTAGCTTTATTTATCGAACGGTTCAAAATAACACAAAATGGTTCTAAGATGTATGTAACCGTATTTATCAACATTTAGAGTTCCATGATACAACACTTAAAATTCTGCTCACTATCAATGCGAAATAAGGGCCAAAGCACACACGCTACTTTTTGCATCGGCGATCGGCGATTTTGCGGCTGTATCGATGCTGCATCGCGTTTTGGCGACTCTCTGCGTTCGGACGCGGTAACGGAATCGCGCGTTTTAGCGACTGCTCCGATGCTGCATCGCGTTTTGGCGACTCTCTGCGTTCGGACGTGGTATCGGAATCGCGCGTTTTAGCGACTGCTCCGATGCTGGCGCGAATGCCAAATCGCTGCGACCGGCATCCGAATGTGTGCGGAGTGTAGCGTTCAACCGCTGTATCGAGCTTCCGAAAAGCGACTGAATCGCCGCGTTTGGCGTTTTTAAGTGTGCAGTGTGGAATGATTGGTCGCTGCATTTAGCTTCTAAAAAGCAGCTGAATCGCCGTTCGCCAATGCAAAAAGTAGCGTATGTGCTGCCCTAATAGTACCGTAAAGAAATCATTATAACGCAGTGCGCAAGCGTGATGGTCAATGCTTGTTCCTTCTCTTTATAAGAAACTTTGCAGTGGGACAGTTAGATCAAATTTTCTGCCGAAGTATTCTGTTCAAATCTTACCGTTAAAACTTAGGTGAAATGAGCTTATAGGGAGGATCCTCCGACCACACGGGTGTTGTGTCTGGTGGGCTACTGCCCTACGATTGATGTCGGGACGCTGTATATATGCTAGTTGCGCGGTAAACTCTGCTTGCGCGATGCAGGATTTTGCGTGACGTCACTATGATGCGTAGTTCGCATGTGGCGGTGTAGATGGCGCTACAAGCTATCAAAGCATCATGTGGAATGACAGCTCACTTCACTTACAGTGCGACCGACGAGGGAATGCGTTCTTGCTGTCGGTTTCATACAAACGAATAGGCCCTCCTGATCAGAAGGTCTAAGTAGCAAAATGTCCAACAGCGCGAAATGTCTAATGAGCAGTAAGTCTAATTAGCAAAATGTCCATGTAGCAAAACGTCCAACTATCAAATGGTCTGTATAGCAGAACGTCTATTTAGCAAAAAGTCATTTTTAAAATGTGTACACTCATGATAGAAAGTAAAAGTCATTTGTAAATTAGAGTAAATTTATTTGTTAAAAAAAATATCAGGGTTAAAAACCTTATAGCCTCATAATTATTAAGATATTAGGCGCACAAATTCCCCTGCATTTATTCACCTAATATCCTTTTGATATGGCGAAGATTTGTCAAAAATTCAAAGGGGCTAACTTTTTGGCCCTCAAGTTTTTGCAGCTTTCTTTTGTATTTGGCATTAAACATTATATCGATCTTTCTTCTTTTATTTCCTTCAAATAACATATTCTTGTATTTGCGATCTTGCCAAAGTGCTTCTCTTCTAAGAGCTTTGAGGAATAGTAGCAGGGTTGGCTTTGATTTTATATTCGTGTTTAGCCGCCTGTGCCACCCCTTTTTTTTTGGTGGGAAATCATCAAATAAGTCCTCCCGCTCTGGGCGGAGCGAGAGAGCGTGTCAGACTTTTACTGACTAAAACCCACCCGTGTTCCTTCAGTTGCCTGTGCCAGGGGCCACGGTATCTCTTTCGAACAACCCGCGACCCCGGCAGGCTTCGGCCCTGGTAGACCCCGACAGTTAGTGCTGACATCTCTTTGAGGCGCGCGTGGAACACAACGCGCCGTCGACCCGGGCCTGGTCCTTACCGGACGGCGAGCTGCCCATTGCTCGCCGTCCGCAAGCCCGCGCCTACGGTGGCCGGGAATCGGCTATAGATTCCCGACGCCCAGGGCGTCTCCTGCGGCGACTAGGGGCGCGAGGGCGCCAAGATTGCCTCTCCCTCACGCGCTCCGCCTCCTCCTTCGCGAGCATTACTGCTTCGCAGAAGGAGGCAACGGCTTCCCATGTACTCTCGCTCCGTACCATGGCCTGGATCAGGGCCGGACGCGAGAGATCGCCGCCGTGAGGACGCGGCGGTGCTCTGCCCAAGCTGGACAGGCCTCCACCGTATGCTCCACCGTGTCCTCCGGGCGATCCACACAATGGTGACACCCGGGCGTTTCCTCCCGCCTTATTCGAAACAGGAACCTCCCGAAGCAGCCATGTCCAGTGAGGACCTGCGTCAGGCGGAAGGTGAGGACGCCGTGACGCCTCTCCAGCCACTCCTCAAAGAGGGGACTTATCGCCGCAATAGGTATGGACAAAATAACACAGCTCGTTTAATCTGTATTATTATTACATCATCACAGCTCGTTTCATCGGTATATATTTTTCGTTATTTTTTTTTTTTGTCGGGCGCTGGGGGCACAACAACTGATATAAAGTCCGGCGGTTAAAAGGTTAAAAAGATATTATATACGCTATGAGTACATAGACCAAAGAGTCTGTATGTACATATTATAATACCGTGTCCGTTTCCTTCCCGATGCAATTTGTGTGTTGAATTTTCTGCCTGAGTATCCAGACATTTTGAGAATCTGACTTTTTGCTAAATAGACGTTCTGCTATACAGACCATTTGATAGTTGGACGTTTTGCTACATGGTCATTTTGCTAATTAGACTTACTGCTCATTAGACATTTCGCGCTGTTGGACATTTTGCTACTTAGACCTTCTGATCAGGAGGGCGAATAGGTACGAGTTTGCGAATTTGATCTTTATCAGCTACTAGAATTGTCGCACTGTCAGGAACGCATTCTCTTAACGGCCGCACTTTATCCTCTTTATTCATAAACTTTGCTTAAAGGTAAGGTAACCATACATTTTCTCTAATCGTCGTTTATAATAATCCCCACACCCCCTTGCTAATAAACGTTGTATAGCGTCTGTATAGTTATTTTGCAGCCAACTGGTTAAATTAACCGTTTAGTTAACCGCCTGGTCTTTGGAAATAGTGCTCGCCTCGCTCTCTTTGCTCACACGCGGTTGATCACAGTTCTAACCTAACCCATTTGGTCGGGGTGTCCTGGCTTAGTTACTGCGACCAATTCGGCTCTTGTGTGATTGGTTACAGTTCCAACCTAAACTATAGTTGAATATTATTCAGGCTGTTCAACGAACGGCTGCCGTTTAGTTAAAAGGCTAGACGGTTAACTAAACGGCTAATTAAACCAGTTGGCAGCGACACTTACACAACACTTTGTCTTCTTCTTTCGAAAGTCAAATTACTGATGACTGAAAGAGAGAAATCGCTGTGTAACTATTTCAACGTTTATTAGTAAGGGGGGGGTAAGTGTTCACGGTGTGATTTTTAGAAAATAGCCCGGTAGGTCCAATTTCTTATGTCAAGTGACGCATAAAGATCACAAAGGAAGCAGAATTCCAAGTGTATCACAATGGATTAAGTAAATTGACTAAAAAATATACAAAATTAACTAACTTATAGGAACGTAAGTGCAAATGTTATAGTAACTACTAACAATTATTATAAAACGCTACTTCCTGATGACATAATTATTGCTTAAAGAATGAACGACAATACGGATCACATGTTACGTTGACCCCAAAAAAAATCTACATACTCTCCATCAAATCTTTTTTTTTATCATATTTAGATATTGATATCCATCACTTCTGCAGAGTTTCGCTAAAACGACTGTTTCCTAGAAGATCATTTCCATCATATTTATAACGGACGTCAGGGAAATGTCATTTTCACCAGTTAGCATGACCACCGTAGAAACGCGTTTTGTCGACGGAAGAATAGACAAAATAACAGATAGAATAGACAAAATGACAGATAGAATAGACAAAATGACAGATAGAATAGACAAAATGACAGATAGAATAGACAAAATGACAGATAGAATAGACAAAATGACAGATAGAATAGACAAAATGACAGATAGAATAGACAAAATGACAGATAGAATAGACAAAATGACAGATAGAATAGACAAAATGACAGATAGAATAGACAAAATGACAGGTTTCTTTGGAAATATTGTCTACAATCTGTCATTTTGTCTATTCTTTCGTCGACAAAACCAAGCCACGCGTGCAGGTGTCAAAAATAGCTCCGTATTTGGACATTACGGACGCATATGTGCGGTGGTCAGCACTCTTCTAGGAAACGGTAGCATAACTAATTTCATCGTACCTAGTATTGACAGTAGACTCTGACGAAATGGGACGGAAACTAAAGCTTTACCCCTTTATTCATAAAACTTATCAAACCTATTTTGGTTAAAATGGGGTTTGTCTCTTTCTTACACACAGAAATGACAACGTGACAGATAAAGACAAACGTTCTATAAACCTATTTTAGCTAAAATAGAGATAAAATAGGATTATGAATAAGGGGGTTAGTTTTAAAGCGGTGAACGGTTACACAATAACAGCTGTCAAATACCGAGCGTTTCTTTGACACCTGAGACATTTTCATGACAGCCGCTATATTAGAACGGAACCGCTCTCTTGGAAAACCAAAACCTAAGTAGGTGCGAAAGAATGAGCTTACGAGTTAAGCCACCAGTACATCTACATTACTGTGTTGTGTTGTTTCGTGACGACGAGGACTACTCCAAACAAATCTGTTCAGCGCCTTAATTACGTAATACACTATCAATTACAATGTGTATGATTTTGAAGTATATTTGCAAAGCCATTGATCATTTGTTCGAAAAATTTGTCTGCTCAACAACGTAAATAACGCAATGAATGTTGTTGAACTCTCAAAATGAAAGCCATTGCTAGATAATGTTCGATAGTGTGTTACGCAATTACTCCTGGCAAAGAATTTTAATGGCTAAAACTACGTCACGACAGGACACAACACAGTATAATGCAAAGAGATTTAAGATATAAAATTTTAATGTCTTTGGTATAATGTAAATTCGGCTTTACATACACAAATTTTGTTACGCAATTTTTTCCCAAAAGGCTTTTTTTTATTTTGAAATACAACCTTGTGATCATTGCCAAATCGTTTAAAAATCAGATGACAACTTGAATGTTGCAAGACATCAAAACGTGTTTTCGCAAACTGTTAAAGAATTTAAGATGTTAATCCAGTGTGTCAAGGTCGTCTTACCAAGAGGTATCGTCGAAGGTCGCAGGTTAAGCTTCACTTGCCGAGGTCAGTTCGTGGATGCGTGACCATCCATAACATATCGAGACCCCTCCTCATTCTTAGATCTTTGACAGTCGTTACGGGTAGTCAGAAGTCCGAAAGTCTGACAAACAGTCTTACCAAGAGGCTATCATGTTATCCTGCAACTGGGTTGTGGAGGTCAGATAGACAGTCGCTTCATGTAACATACTGGTATTCAGCTGCATCCTGTTAGACTGGAAGCCGACCCCAACATAGTTGGGAAGAGGCTAGGCAGATGATGATGATTCGTAGAGCAAATTCTTCTCCTGTATCAGCACGAAGTATATGAGAACGCCTTAAATCAGCGAGGTGGTAGCGAGGCTGACTGTCTAGGGTGCGTGATCAGCCTATAACGTTCCCACTGCTGGGACACAGGCCTCCTCTCTGTGAGAGGGAGTGGGCAATAATCCTCCACGCGGGAACAGTGCGGGTTGGCGGATGTCACATGTCTTCGTTTTTTTTTGTAGTGAAAACTTCCTTAGGCGCGTTATGCATTTTTGAGATGGGAAAAAACCATTGATTTCGCGCCACTGTTGCCGTAACCGACACCGCTTCGGATGTGTTCGGCTGTCCTCGGGATTTTCTCAGTTTTAATGTATATCCGATATATCAGTGAGTGATGGCAAAGTATTCTGTTTGTGTTTTGTTTCCACTTCTGTCGGCACTCCCGGAGTGCCACTGTTTTTTTTTTTTTGGTTCTAGGTGTTTTTTTTTTCACGATGTTTTCCTTCACCGTTTCGAGAGCAGTGGTGATGAAATAATTTACAAAAAGTAAAGCGCCTGTCAGGGTTCGAACCTACGACCTAAACTCGGTAATCTGATGGGTGCCCAGCGTTCATATAAGTATCACTCGTGGAAGTAATGTTAATGCACTAATTCGCATTTATATTATCATAGTAAGCCTCTATAGGTTTTAATTAGGTCTTGAAGTCAGTGTAAAGATATTTTTTCAATTAATTCTTGTAGTGCTAAGGCTTTTGCTAATCTTCTTCTGAAGTCCTGTAACAAATGAAAATGTTATGTTAGATTTATTTAACTTTTGATAGATTTTTTGGATGATGATGTTATTAGCAGTGATCGGAATGGGCTGAGTATATTTACCTAAACAGAGACAGAAAGTGGAGACTTCCTTCCTTACGACGACAGTTTTTTTTCCCGAAATTAAATAAATAGTCTAACTTTAACTCCTGTATTCCAATTATATGTAATGTATGATACAACGGTTTGTTCAAGGATCGTAAATATAATTCGAATAGGTACATGAATTAAAGTTAGACTATTTATTTCGGGATTTTACGTGAAAATCCCGAAAATTTGGTAATTGCAAGTTTAGTTAAAAATAGCCTTTACCCATCTTAAATAAAGCTTATTTTCAACTTATTTAAGATTTTTCCCGAATTCCGGGAAAAAAAATGTCGTCGTAAGGAAGTCTCCACTTTCTGTCTCTGTTCTCCGTTTAGGTAAATATACTCAGCCCATTCCGATCACTGGTTTTTAGACAGACATGACGTAGGTATCTAAATCATCTCGACTATATTACCCGAAACGGAATAGGCAGAAGTGTTTAGTAGGAGACACATTTTTCGCCAGTATATTTAGGGGCCCGTGGCTAAATAATAACAGCCGCACCGGTCGATCGATCAGGTTAAGCTACGCTTGCCGCGGTTGGTCTGTGGATGGGTGACATCTTTACATACCGAGACTCCTCCGTGCCTCGGAAAGCACGTTAAGCAGTTGGTCCCGGCTGTCATTCGTGGATCTTTGACAGTCGTTAAGGGTAGTCAGAAGCCCGAAACTCTGACAACCAGTCTTACAAAGGGGTATCGTATTACTTAGTAACTGGGTTGTGGGGGTAAGATAGGCAGTCCCTCCATGTAAAATACTGGTATTCAGCATCCGGTTAGACTGGAAGCTGACCCCAACATAGTTGGGAAAAGGCAGGCAGATGATAGTCCCATGTTGGAAAAAGGGGACCAGGAGCTATGTCTAATTTCGGAGGCTACCTTAGCACATTCCCCTTAATTTCCCTGTAACAACCCGGAGTCTATATGTGCACGATTTATTGCAATTTCTAAAATACTGAAGCCTACTAATTCTCGTTCCCTATTACAGGAGACTTATTACAAAACTGGCAAAATGTGTTGCGAACCCATCTTTGCCAAACTCTTCGGAGATTACAGACGTTCACAAAGTAAATTATAATAAACCGGCCAAGTGCGAGTCGGACTCGCAAACGAAGGGTTCCGTACCACAAGGAAAAAAACGGCAAAAAAAAATCACGTCTGTTGTATGAGAGCCACCCTGAAATATTTATTTTATTTTGTTTTTAGTATTTGTTGTTATAGCGGCAACAGAAATACATAATTTGTGAAAATTTCAACTGTCCAGCTATCGCGGTTCTTGAGATAGAGCCTGGTGACAGACAGACGGACGGACGGACGGACAGACAGCGAAGTCTTAGTAATAGGGTCCCGTTTTTACCCCTCGGGTACGGAACCCTAAAAAGTGGTACCAACCTGATGTAAAGCATGACCACTATGAGGTACTCTGGAGGCGAACATGTCTTTGGACATAAGACACAGCGCCTTTCCGTTCATAGGGAACCTTTCTGGTAGACCTCCTCGTCGAGCCACCCAGGTGCCCACCTCCGCGCGACCCCAGGATCGAGGGTCTGTGGAAAGAAGTAGAAAAAATTGGTTAGAATCACGTTAATAAATATTATAATGAATGCCTTGTTGCTCCCACTTCGACCGGTTTTGTGCTTCTCGCATCCAACGAGTTCCTGCGGCCTTTACAAGGTTTTCGGTCCACCTTGTGGGAGGCCTTCCAATGCTACGTCTTCCGGTACGCGGTCGCCACTCCAGAAACTTTCGGCCCCATCGGCCATCTGTTCTGCGAGCAATGTGCCCTGCCCACTGCCACTTTAGTTTGGCAATTTTTCGGGCTATGTCGGTTACCTTGGTTCTCCTGCGGATCTCTTCAGTTCTGATTCGATCACGCAGGGAAACTCCAAGCGTATCGTTGGAAAATGTAATGAAGAATGTTTTGGGTATGAATGTTGATGGCTATAAGAGTAGGAGAAGACCAAAGAAACGATGGATGGACTGTGTGAATGATGATATGGTTAGAAAGAGGGTGACTACCGAGATGACGACTAATAGAGAAGTATGGAAGAACAAGACATGCTGTGCCGACCACAAATAAATTGGGATAATAAGAACAGGATGATGATGCAGTATGGAGTAAGGTCGAAAATACTTACCAAGAGGCAGGTCATCTTCTTGCAGCACCCTGAGGTCTAGGGCATCCCATTTGGCGTGAGGGGGAGGAACTCTGTCGCAACGAGCTTGAGTAGGCATTGTTGAAGTTGAAGATCTGGAAATAATAGAAATAGTTGGTTTAGTCAAAATTCTACAGACATCTTTATCTTACTAATGATAAAGCAGAAGACTTTGTTTGGTTGAACGCGTTAATCTCTGGAACTAACAGTCGGATTTGAAAAATCTTTCTTGCATTTGATAGACTAATTCTTGAGGAAGGTTATAGCTAGGCTATTATAACGTCACGGTACAACTGTTAGGAGCAGAGCAAAATGAAAAAAGTCAAAAGATTGCAAAGCGAAAACAAAGTAAGAGCGGGCGGATGATGCGACGCGGCGAGGTGGCTCGGAGCCCGAAATTTCACGCGGACGAAGTTGCGGGCAGAAGCTAGTATTTTTATAAACATCAAGTCTGCATTCCCCGATGAAGGCTTTCGGCAGAGTTGTATTTATAAAGCTTGTATCAGAAAGGTGTGGTCAGCAGCTTCCCATAAAAACGAGAAAGTAGAAGTTTTGTATGAGATAGTTGATCATCTTTTCGCGATTACGAATTACGATGTTGGTCCCATGAAGAACCCAGACTAACATTTCGCCAGTTATGTTTAGGTCCCATGTAATAGGGGGCGAGCCTATTGTCATCAACCGGACACAAATCCAGACTCCGGGCTGCTATTGAGAAATTCCCAAAAGAACATTGTCCGAATCCAGGATCGAACCCAGGACCGCATGCTCAGCAGTCGCAATTCCGGTTACTATACCAACGAGGCAGTCAGTCCATAATTAATTATATAAACGGTCACCCATCCAACATTTAACCGCAACAACCGCAGCTTAACTAACAAATCACAATCGATCCATCCGTTCTTTTATTTATTTAATTCGTAATGTTACAATAACCCGCATCCTTCTAATTATATACCTAACACACAAAAATGTCGCCATTACTACTATTAGCGTTCGCCACATCCGTTTCCGGTAGCAAAATGCCCGCCATATCCGCCATCTTGAATGGGTTTTGTTATATTCAGCCTATTGTGGAGTATTTCCCGATTTTTGTCCTATATCCGCCTGGGATCGGCTATTATTTTGTGATTTTGACCAATTGTGTGTTTTAATATATAATTTTAGTTGTTGAACATAATTTCGATCGTTTTTTTTTTAAACGCCTGCCCCCAAATTGCGTAACACACGATCCATCAGAATCTGAATCATTTTGAAAGATATTGCTAATCCATTGCTTCATATGTTTGAAAAATTTGTCGGCCCAACAACGTAAATTACGCAATGAATGATGTTGAACTGTCAAAATGATACGCATGGCACGCCCGCCCTTCTCCACTTCCCATGGTGTTTTAGCTGGGAAGAAGAAGTGGCGCAACAAACTTCCTGACAGACAAATGTTTCTAATATAATATATGAAGCAATGAATTAGCAACGTAATTAGCAATATCTTTCAAAATGATTCAGATTCTGATGGATAGTGTGTTACACACGCGCGCGCGTTTTTGTGTTGTTGTTATGTGTTTTTGCGTATTTAGGATGCTGGTATAATAAATTGAAGTATTGATAAAAAGTATCCTATGTTCTAATTCAGATCATGATCTACCCATGTCTACAATTTCATCCAAATACGTTCGGTCGTTCTTTCGTTAAGCGTAACAAACAAACCTATAAAAACCAAAATATTTTTTTTTTATATTAGTTTAATTTTCCTACAGAAAGAACAAGTCACGTTAACATCTAAAGTAACAAACTCATCACACGCCAAATCAACACCAAATAAATAACCAATACAAAACATCCAAATCGGGCCACCAGTTTCGGAGATAATAACACCCAAACAATTACATAATTGGTGCCCCATTAATAAAATAAAGGGCCTATTCAAAACGAGGATGCAACAAGGCAGACAAACGTAATATCTTTGCCAACGGATAATAAAAAAAAACCGACAATGCGTTCCTTTTTTGAAACGGGCGGAAGTGTCGATTTCGATTATGGCGCGTCCGTCCGTTTGGCGGGAAGACGGTGGCGCGCGCGCTTCCGCTCAATACGTCGTCTTTTTTTATGAAAAAAGCAATTATTTATTAAACCCTTAATTATTTTATTTATTATTTGACAGATGTTTATAGTCTCGCTATGGGCCGTTAGTTGGTATTTTTTATTGATTTGGAAACAAGCTGTGGTGGCATCTCCGCCCTTGTTTTGTTTTGGTTTTTCTGGGATAAATTGTTTGGTAAATTAGCCATAAAACGTTATAAACAGAGTAAATTATGCGTCCATTAGTATGTCTATAGATTTGACAGATGTTTTAAATATCCACCTGTACATGGTACAGAGGCCAGCACATCAAGCAATCAATCAATCTGTCAAATTTTCCCAATTGAATATGAACCTTATTACTTTGTTGTAAAGTTAACAATCTATCAATGAAATTTGACAGAATGGGGTAGCTTGATTTGCTGGCGTCTGTACATGAATCATTACACCAACAAGATTGATAGGTAAATAGATAGATTGATGATCACAGTATGCTCTCTCAAAACGTCATCAAAGTCGTATTTGACAAGATTCACGGGTGCAAACTTAGGGCGAAACCAGCCCTAAGTTTGCACCCGTGAATCTTGGCGAATCCCGACTCCGTGAATCGTGACGCTCCGGGCGTCGGGAGCCGCGTGACGACACCCGGCCACCGTAGGCGCGGGCCTGCGGACGGAGAGTAATGTCCGACCAGGACCAGGCCCGTGCCGGACGGCGCGTACGTGTTCCACGCGCGCCTCGAAGAGATGTAAGCATAAAGGAAGGGGCCTGCCAGGGCCGAAGCCTGCCGCGGGTGCGGGATTGTCGGAAAGGGTTACCGCTACCCCGGAACATAAAGGGCTAAGGAAGGAACACGGATGGGTTTTAGTCAGTAAGACTCTGACACTCCCTTCCGCTCCACCCAGAGCTGAAGGGGTCATTTGATGATTTCCCATCCATAAAAAAAAGAAAAAAAAGGGCGAAACCAGTAACAACTGAACGCGATCAGCAGAGCAGCAGTCGGTGTCAATATTCAACACCAATTATGAGTTATGACATTGACAGCTGTTCAACGTGGTATAAAGGTGGTTCCTTTTATATTTTTTCATTGTCTTCATAATTTGGTTAGATTTAATGTTATTTTTTTTTTTTTTTGTATTTCCTTTGCGTGTCCCAAATATTTTTTCTTCTTTTCTGATTGCGTTTAGTTTCATGGACCTTGATCCCAGTCTTTGATTCTGCCTCTAAATGTCTAAAAGCCACCTCGCAGTGAGCAAGTGTGGTGATCAATGTTAGTTATGTACAGACGCCAGCACATCAAGCTACTACAATCTGTCAAATTTCTTTAATAGATTGTTAACTTTATCGCCAAAGAATAGGTAAGGTTCAAAATTGATTGGGAAAATTTGACAGTTTCGTGTAGCTTGTGCTGGCGTCTGTACTTCTTTGTATGAGAAAAGATTTTTCCCCTGCTGACATTTGTAAATCTTTGACAGTCTTTTGTAAATAATTTCATCACCACTACTCTCAAAACGGTGAAGGAAAACGTCTTGAGGAAAATTTAAACAACGCAGGAACCAGAATGGAACCTTGTGGCATTCCGTGTAGGTAGGGGAATTATAGAAGTATAGTCACATTTAGAACTAGCACAAAGAGTGGAGGTGTATGATCTTGGCTATAGTTGCCTTAAAAGGCAAAGAAAAGGAGGTATTTATATATATCCTAGAACCAAAAATTCGGAGACTTGTGACCTTTAGGAACCCTCACTGGGCCCGCGTGGTAGATCACAGCCCACTCCCTTTCGAAAAGAGGAGGCCTGTGTCCCAGCAGTGGGAACGTTATTGGCCGATCATGCTACGCTTTGCAAATAAATATAAGTACTGCTGCTTGTCTCTTCGTCTTGACTAATCACTCAAACACGCTGGTGACGACCAGCCTCTATTATTTGAACCAGAAACAAAACATAACGAGATTGTTTAATCAAACAATAGCAATTACTAATACGTAATCACAACATTAGTTAGTCATTACAGTGTTTTACAATGACTCATTTTAACGTCATTCCTAATTAACGATATAAGGAGTATTTCCCGTATTCATTATCTGCCAAGCCTTTCCCCAACTATGTTGGGGTCGCCTTCTAACCGGATGCAGCTGAATACCAGTATTTTACATATATCGACTGCCTATCTGACGTCCACAATCTTGTTACACGATAGCTCTTAGTAAGACTAGTTGTCAGACTTTCGGGCTTCTGACGACCCGTAACGACTGTCAAAGATCCACGAATGACAGCCGGGACCAACGGCTTAGCGTGCTTTACGAGACACGGAAAGGTCTTGGTGTGTGAAGATGGTCACCCATCCACGGACTAATCGCGGCAAGCGTAGCTTAACCTGATCGATCGACCCGGCCGTGCGGCTGTTATTACTTATATGTATATAGCCACGGGCCCTTCTCACCTTATAACCGGAAAGCACAAATAAACATAATAAGTATTTGATTTATATCCTGGATATGTTGGCAGAAGACGGAGTAGTACATTCACTTTTCGCTTTGTACGTCACTACTCCCAAATTTAAGATGAAGACTCCAGTAAAAAAAAATAATTTAACAATTATTTAAGCGCAATCCGCGAACGCCATCTTACAAAATGAAAGGATACAACCTACCTACGCGACAACACAACATCCTTAGTATCGGAAGCCAGGTATCAGCTGCTCTGTCAGCTGTCATTGGGATCGAGTTACTGTACACACGACACATAGCTCGCACGTGGTATAAACGGTAAGATGTTTAATTTTATGTGTAATACGGTTTAACTTCCGGGTTTTAGGAGAACTTTGCTTGGAAAAATATGGTTGACATAAGAAATTAGACAATAATCGGATTTTTTTCTATTTTAATGTCCACTTTTGGACGAAAAACAATGACGAACCCCTACCGGGTAAAAAAATCCTACTCTTAGGCACGGGGCATCTAAAAAAATAAGATTCTTTGATTGATTGTTTCTTTGTTTGAGTAATATAAAGATAAGAGACACACCCAGGAAATCATCCAATTATCAACAGATGAATTTTATGTTTTAAAAAAATGGCGGATGATATTATCTCATCCGCCACAAACAATCCCTTCTCGAATCAAAACATCTATAGGAAACATACCTTCCCATCCGTTACGCCACGCTGTTTATAAAACAAAACTATCATTATTCTACTTTCTAATCTGCAATCTTACCAAAATGGCTGCAATTTCGAGTAATTACCCCATTGTTGCGACGTCTTCCCGCTATTATTTCGCTTTCCCGCGCTTTCCGACTTCCTGTGTGAATATGTGTCAAAAACAATGGCGGGAATTGTTTTTTTTTTCGTGAATAATGAGGCAAAGGTACAAATGTGTGTGGGTGTGTATTTGTTTTTTCTTCTTGTTAGTCGTGGAACACAGTCTTTGTTACCATGGAATTAGTAAGTACGACACGTTTTATAATTTTTACGGTTTTATTCTCAGATTCAAAAAGAGACTAGTCAAAACAGTAAACTGCGTCTTTTGACTTCAAAATTAGGCGGGAAAACTCGAATAAAACCGTGAACATAACAAGAATGGGAAGTATAGCGAACATTATGCATTAAGGCGAATGGGTAGTTGTAGCCCGCGAAATTCAATTTTTCTTACGTTTTTTGCAATTTTCAGGTCAGTGTCAGGTTGTATCTTGATGAAAATTTGATTCGCGACTATAACAGGTACGTATTCACAGAATTATAATCATCAGAATCATTAATACATCTGTTTAAGTTAGATTTCTACCACCAACACTTTTCCATACGAGATTTGTTCTTAACGGTAGAAATCTAACTTAGGAAGATGTATTAATGATTCTAATTATTATAATTCTGTAAATACGTACCTGTTATTGTCGCGAATCATATTTTGATCAAGATACAACCTGACACTGACCTGAAAATTGCAAAAAACGTAAGAAAAATTGAATTTCGCGGGCTACAACTACGCATTCACCTTAAATCGTAAGTTTTATGAGGGAAATGAGTAATTAAACCATAATAATAGTTTGTACTTGCCCACAAGTGAACACGGATGGCGAATGGCGTGAGCAAGAATGTGTTACGTGATAGTGCATTGTGCGAAAAGCGTGAACGCGTTCAAATAAGAAAGTCGGAATGGAAATGTCTTTTGAATGTGTAATTTTGGGTCGGTATCGGTTCCTTGGTTATGGCGGGAAATAGACCAACGGTATGTTCCTTCCATATTAACTAGGTCGTAATATAATATTCTAGAAAAGTAGCAAGTTACGTATGTCATTTATATGGAAACCTCGGAAAAAAATGCACGTTAATTATTCCATTCTTTTGTTATTGATCACGAGAGCCGAACCTAGACATTTTTATTTAACAGCTATGTCACGTATGAATTTTCGCGAAGATAGTAGGTAACTAGGTAATTTAGGGAGATAATCATCGTTAAGTTTTCCAAGAGCGGTCGTTTTAACAACAAATAGTCTTTAATAAAATAAAAATAATTAATTAATGGTTCGTAAGTCTAGTGGTCGCAAGCGCTACTGCTGAGCATGAGGTCTTAGGTTTGATTCCCAGTTTGGGCAACCACCACCACCACCACGACGGACGATACTCCTCTCTTAAGGTCAACTTATTGTTTGTCCCGAAGTTTATTTTGTTAACAAGACGGCATTAAACCATTGCCGTAAATACAGCCCACTCTTTTATTGCTAACATTGGTCCTTCGAGCCGGATCAATGCTCCCAACAAGGCTCGTCCCTTTTTACATGGGATTATGGGACTTAAACATGACTGGCGAAATGTTGGTGTTCTATAGGTACGCATCTGCTAGTCCTTCATGGATCATAGGCGTGATGTTATGTTTAATGAAGCATACGAGTTAGGTGTCTGCTAACCCACGAAAAAGTCATCATGTTGTTTCGTGAGTCTGCAATAATCGCTTTGCGACACTACACAGCTCCTGAGAAACATTTCTGCAACACTTTTCGAGGCTAAATGCTTAAGAAATAATTAAATTAAAATTGCGATTCTTCTTAGGAAACTTATTTGCAAAGAATTGACTGGCATAGATAGGTGCGCACGGGAGATTTTTCTTCGTGCATTCTATTTTCAAAGCTCCGTTTACCGCCGAGAGTTGAGAATCCAGCAGTATTTTTTTGACTCGTTGGGATGCGCTTTGTTGGATTCTCAATGCTCGGTTCAGTGCCGAAAGTCGAAAATTCAGTGCGTGATAAAAAAATATTGACAAAAAAATCGCCAGTAGGTACGAATCTGAGCTTATTGCCTGGCATAGATTCTGAATTGTTCAACTGACATTGACAAATCTTTGCAGATTTTTATTGCGGTATCGAATTCAGCTAAATGTTATGCTCTGAATACCTTTTGTAAGAGTTTTATTTGATTGGAAATGTAGTGATGAAAGTAGTACAAAGTTTTAAAATTATTCTAGGTACTTTATTTAATTAATTTAAGAAACAACATTGACATTGCGAAATATTGGTCAGTGGGTCGTCTATTTTTTGTAAAGTTCGGTTTTTATTTTACGGTTTTTTTTCTCTTTTATTATTTAGTCTTATTTATTTTAATTGTGTATCTAATGTATCAGTGGTATCAGTTTGACTTTATATTTTATTGCGGAAAATATTATTTAAAATATAATAACGTAAGTATGCAAAATAAGCGTAGGCCAATAAAAAATACAATACAAATAAGTACAAAATAAACTGTGTTTTTTTACAATTAATTTGAGTACAAAAAAAGTAAACATTCTCATCATTTCAGCCGAAAGACGTCCACTGCTGAACATAGGCCTATGTTCTAAACATTCTAAAATGAGTAGGTAATTTTAAGGTACTTACTTCTTAATTTACTGACTCTACTTTCTCTATTTTCCAAAGAGATAATGGTATTTTTAACACATTTTTTGTTAAAAACGGTCATTAATTTAGTGTATTAAATAAATAATTAAATATCATCCAACTTACCACAGACGCGTTAATAGAATAGCGGAAGCAATCCTTTTGTCACAGAATTGTTTTAATCACAAAATCACCACTACCAATACAGTTTGACACTTATATTCCAACACAATGTCGATGTCGTCAATAAAATATCGTAAATGTTTACGGTTTTTGCCTACAGACACCACTACTCGCGACCAGAGTCGAACGTTGAATGATGTTCGGGCGTTCGTTCCTCAACCTTTGAATGAATGCAGATGTCTGACGCAAACATTAGACCATAGACGGTCTTTCGTTCAATTACATTCAGACGATTGTAAACTTTAGTGGATGGAAATTAGGTTAGATTTTGATTGAAAAGGTTGCGCATTTATGACGTAATTAATTCCCAGTGATATTTGCAAGCATGCGCCTCTGCGGCTGGATACAAAACTCTTTCTCGCTCTCACATACTTTTACAAAAAGAGAAACAAGGAAGGCGTGAAAGAGATACAAGGTTTTGCTTTTAAAAATCGATAATGAATTTCTCGCATCCTGCCTGTCAGCATGTGCCTCTGAAACTAATCGTTTCCGCATAATTGACGTATTTGAAAACAGCTTAACTCCATACCAAATCAAACCGAAACTAAACTTTAGTACATTACAGTAAGGTTGATATTGGCATGTAGATATTTAGCAAAATACATTTAAAATGATTAAGTTAACATAATTAGGGACGCGCGTTTCCGACGCGGACGCTATTTTCGGTTTCCCGCGCAAATATGTTTCGTCGAACACCGGATGGCGGCCGCAATTTAGAACGACCTTTTTTCATGATACTTTATGCTAATTATGTCATCTTTTTTTCATAGAGCCTTCATTAGAGATGATTACACACTTGGCCAGATGTTTTTTTTTTCGAAGAGTGATGCTGTGTGATGATTTTACAGTTGTAAAATATTGTTAAGTACTCAGACCAATGTTAAGTATACTGAAATCTATAGATACTAATATTATAAAGAAGTAAAAAAAAAAGTTTTGTAAGTTTTTATGTAGAGGAGGATAATCTCCAGAACTACCAGTCGGATAAAAAAAAATTGTATTTGATAGCCCAATTCTTGAGAAAGGCTTTGGGCTATAGCATCATAGGACCTTAAGGGGCCGAGCAAAAAGAAAAAAGTCAGAAAGAACGCTAAGCCAAAACGAAGCACTAGCTCGGGCAGGCGATGCGATGTGACGGGGAGGGTCGGGGAACAACAAATTTCAAGCAGACGAAGTTGGGGACAGAAGCTATTTACTAATACCTACGTTAGGTTCAGAATTGACCATTAAAAAAAAAACAGGTATTATTTTTTTTTTATGCATATGTAATAAATACATAAAAACTCAGCCAATAATGATGACTTTTGATTCCCACAGCTGGGACCCAGACCTCCTTTTTCTCGAAATAAGTACGACATAAAGCCCTAATGCGGGGCCAGTACCTATAGGTTGGAGGACTTTACATGTCTTAAAATTTTTGGTTAAAGCGCCCTAATTGCGTAACACACTATCAACTTGAGTCTGAATAATTTTGAAGGATATTGCTAATCCATTGCTTCATATGTTCGAAGAGTTTGACTGCTCAACAGCAAAAATAACGCAATGAATGTTGTTGAACTGTCAAAATGAAAACCATTCCTACTTTTAGTGTGTTACGCAATTACCCCGCAGGACATGCCGGGTTTCTGAAGATGTTTTCCTTCACAGAGTCTAGTCGCAATTCTATAATATACTTTAAACCTCAAGCGTAGCCAAGCTCGTGTCGCTCCTAAACATGTCGCCACAACACCTGTCTTTTAATTGAAAAAATGCACACCTTGTGATACCCACACATGCTCAGGCACACCTTAGCCAAGCGATCGAATTACAAACACAAGATGTTTTAGACAACGGCACTTACGAGTACTATGGAGTTTTGCACGAAAAGTAATGTTACTGTCAAGTTACGGTAAATTGAAAGCGAAACACCAATCAAGAAATCTCTAGTTAGGTTTTTAATATTTATCAACAAGTCTACAGCTCTATGGTAAGGTTTTGAGCTAGGAGTACGGTTAAGGCTAAGTTTCACAACAACAACTGAAACCCAAAGTGTTTATTTCAAATAAACAGTCAGTCAGTTAGTCAGAAAGATGAAGCTAGTCCGACAATAGTCCGATTACAACAACGACCAATTTTGAAGACATATATATAATCAGCCTACACGCGGGTCCAGTGCGGGTTGGTCTTGATAGATGTCACATGACTTCAAATTTTTGGTTCTAGGACATGCCGGTTTCCTCACGATTTTTTCCTTCACCGTTTTGAGAGCAGTGGTGAAGAAATAATTTACGCAAAGTAAAACGCCTGTCTGGGTTCGAACCTACAATTACTCGTAAGTCGCGGCCACGGAGTATAGAGGCCGATACCCTGGGCCACCGTCCCCTGCTCTCAAGAAAACCGGAGCTTAGCAAAATGGAAAAACCTCACGTAGAAAAGGATAAGAATAATAAAGGAGAAATCAATTTGTCACACAAGCTACTTCTCAAAAGTCTCTACTTAAACAAAAATAATATAAACAAAAACAAGGAAGGAAGATCTCATCCCTCAGGAAACCATAAAAAATCCTTTTATAATAACGTTTATTATATAACAAAAGTCTTAACAAATATGGCCCAGCATTGTTTACAGTGGACATCCGTCTCTCAAACGGTTTCCGGACAGACAGACTGACGATCTTATAAAATGGTTTAACTTTTATAATGGCAGCGGCGTCCGTTCGTCTGTTAAAGATGTTTTTAATTTTTTTTTTCGGTTTTTTTTTTGTGTGGACGAGTTTTTACGGTTTTTATTTGAGATTAAATGTCGTTTTATTGTTTTGGAATTAGAAAGGTGTTTCATGGATTATGCAGGATGTTTTATGCTTTTGTGTTTCCTCAATTTCTCAGAATGTTGCAAACGGTAGACTATCAGTTCCCAACAAAAGAAAAAAAAACCAGGCATTCGTTACTGGCCACCCACTTTTTGTCTACAAGTGGGTGTCTATACAGTCTCAAAATTGGTAAAAGATGTCTTCGTTCACTTAGTACAGCTGCTCCCGGGATAATTGCGTAACTTACTATCAAGTATCAATCTGAATCTGAATAATTTTGAAGGATAACTATTGCTAATCCATTGCTACGTATGTTCGAAATTTTGTCTGCTCAACAACGTAAATAAAGCAATGAATGTTGTTGAATTGTCAAAATGAAAGTACTGCTACGCTGCTGCTATTAAGTAGTCATCATCTGCCTAGCCCTTTTCCAACTATGTTAGGGTCGGCTTCCAGTCTAACCGGATGCCGCTGAATACCAGTATTTTACATGAAGTGACTGCCTATCTGACCTCCACAACCCACAACCCAGTTACTGGGTAATACGATACCCCTTGGTAAGATTGGTTGTCAGACTTTCGGTCTTCTAATCCACGAATGACAGCCGGGACCAACGGCTTAACGTGCTTTTCTAGGCACGGAGGGGTCTTGGTATGTGAAGATGGTCACACATACTAGGACCAACCGCAGCAAGCGTAGGTGCGGCTGTTATTACTTAGCCACAAGCCCCTATCTGCCTCTCTGTTAGTGTGTTACGCAATTATCCCGCTGTTTCTGAATTAATTAAAAGACATAGGTACTTAATTAATTCAAAACCAGCTGGCCCAAAAGAGAATATCTAAAACTGTGAGTGAGGGTGTGTATGTGTCTAGTATAGGTAATCTTCTATCTAATACTTAGATGCATTTGAAATTGACACCATCCCAGTTTTCACAACTATTTAGCGGTTTAACTTTAACGAAATGCTGCTGAATATTAGAATTTCAATCACTCGAAAGACACAGTCGTTTCTCACGATTTAAAGAAAAACAAGGATGCTACAAAAAAAAAAACAAATAACCTACGTGACTTTTGAAAATAAATAAAAGTTACCTTAATTACCACAAATACTACATCCCTTGTTAGTAAGAAAACGTGATCTCAAACAAATCAACTGAAAACAAACCTGTCAATTCATGTTGTAATACAGGATGTGGACTTTAACTCGCCAACTGTTGAATACAGCACATGATACTAGAGCGAAAAAACATCAGCTATTTCACACAAAAATGGGATACCCTACCTACACAGTCAAAATGTATGGAAAAGCATTTTTTTTTTCTAACTGACGAATTATTTCAACTGTTCTGGGTCTAGGAGGAGTGGTGGTCCAGTCAGTGGTAACGACCATGACTTACGAGTTGTAGGTCGTAGGTTCAAAACTTCAAACCCAGAAAGGCGCTTTACTTAGTGTAAATTATTTCATCACCACTGCTCTCAAGACGATGCGCAGTGGTAGCCCGCGAAATTAAATTTTTCTTACGTTTTTTGCAATTTTCAAGTCAGTGTCAGGTTTTATCTTGATCAAAATTTGATTCGCGACTATAACAGGTACGTATTTACAGAATTATAATCATTTTCTAAGTTAGATTTGTATCATAACAACAAATACCTTATGGAAAAGTGCTTACTGGGAACATTATAGGCTGATTATGGAGTCTAGACTCATGTACCCACAGACTACTCAAAATTTGATTCGCGACTATAACAGGTACGTATTTACAGAATTATAATCATTTTCTAAGTTAGATTTGTATCATAACAACAAATACCTTATGGAAAAGTGCTTACTGGGAACATTATAGGCTGATTATGGAGTCTAGACTCATGTACCCAAGTAGTACTCATCTACTAAATTCATGGTAACATTTTGCGCATCGATATATTACACCCTGTATTTGAACGCAGCCCTAAATAAACACAAAAATGTAAAAAAAAATTACGTGCCACAACAATAGCTACTACGACTACCTTATTTTTACTATAATATTTGACAATATAACGCGGCCATTGTTCGGCCGGACGTCCGGACAGGACGTCGTCTACAAACAACTTTACCGGTTTTTTTTTTCTCGATATAATTCGGTTTTCGGACCTCACGTGTGAGTGAATGATTTGTAGTCTGTGGCTGCAGGCAGTTTGGAAGATTTTGAATAAAGTTATTTTTATTTTGTGATGGCTTGTTCCGGTTTGGGGTAGGTAGGGGACTGAGTGGTGTGTTTGTTTGGTCACGTAACGAAGTCACATTGCTGGACCATTTTTTAAGCACGCTAGTGTAGTCCGTTGTGGGCGTTATGGCCATGGTTGAGCTGTAGTTTTCTGACACCATTATCATAATGTCACAAGGGGTAATGTAAACTTGGGTACCATCATTAACAACACTAATTGCGTAACACACTATTGATCAACCACAACCTGAATGATTTTGTAGGATATTGCTAATCCATTGCTTCATATGTTCGAAAAATTTGTCTGCTCAACAACGTAAATAACGTAATGTATGTTGTTGAACTGTCAAAATTAATGCCATTGCTGCAGTTGCAGCTGTAGTTTTTTGAAAGCATCATCATCATGTCACAACTTAGAAAATCATCATTAACACGTCGCGTCGCTACTATAAACTGTCAACTTTCTTTATAATAGATTTTCAACTTTATTGCTAAGTTATAAGGTTCAAAGTTGATTGGGAAAATTTTACAGTTTCGGGTAGCTTGATGTGCTGGCGTCTGTACATAACCCAATACCAAGATCATACGTTCACTTTTTTAAGAGTTTTAAATCGTGTTCGTAAAATACAATTTACACAGCTCAGGTACTATCTCTACGAGTATCTCCAGTAGAGGATGCGTTCTTGACACCTGTCAGTTTTATACAAACGAATACGTGTTTTGCGAATTTGATCTTTATTAGTTACTACAATTTGTCGCACTGACAGGTGTCAGGGACGCTTTCGCCGGACTGTAATAAAATGGTAAAAATACGCGGCAAATGCATCCTTAATTATTGAAGTCCGTACCCTAATTGCGTAACACACAAAAAATCGGAATCTGAATCATTTTGAGGCAAATTCAAAATCCATTGCTTCATAAGTTCGAAAAATTTGTCTGCTCGACACGTAAATAACGCAATGAATGTTGTTGAACTGTCAAAATGAAACCGATTCCGATTGATAGTGTTACGCAATTGCCCCGCAGGTAAAAAGCCAAAAATAAGAAGGTCAGTATCAGCTCTAAATGGACCTACCGACTTTTAACAACCTCAATAAAATATAACTAGAAAACTGCTACTTCACATTGCGACTACCTACTCTGCATCTAACAAGCGTTAACATACACGAGATGACCGTAAAATCACTTCCGGTTTCGAAAAAAAGGCATAATAACCATGATCATTGCCGACACACGTTCAATAAAAAAAAAGAAGAATGCCATAACGGAAACGGCGGGAAAGTATAGAATGACAGATGAAAAAATCTTTTATTGTCGCGACAATAAGCCCTAAATAGGATCTTATTTTCGTCACAAATCTTGCGTAAAGCCGGATTTAGGGACAACAGCTTATTTTCGGAGTTATAAATGAGAAATTGCACGCATCCGTTGAGGTTGGCTGTCAAAGTTTGACAGGTTGTCGGTCGTGCAAAAAATGTGGGTGTCGTCAACATTTTATTTCAGTAGATTACCGTCAACTGCCCTGATTTTGCCTCGCGTCCTGTGTTTGCCTAAAATGAACAAATGGTAATATCTTTTTCAATTTAGTACTTTAGCTATCGAAACATTTGTCAGTTTTTAGAATTATTATTTGGCAACACTAAATTGGTGACGTTATGTTGGTAACATGCATAATTTTTGACAGATGTGTATCAAACTAGAGAGCGGCAAGACTGTTATTTTTAGTTTCGGAAAAACTTTTTAAGTAAGTCATTAAAATATGTACATTTCTATCTTTTTCTGTACTTATTCTATAAAACGTTGATAGCTTTATCGTTTGTCATTGTAATTGATGAAAAAAACATGGTATTTAGCGAGAAATGTTGAAATAGGCAAAGTTAGGCAATTTTTTTGAACAAGTGGTCGTGATTTTGCCTAGGCTAGGGTTGACACCTTTGTTATTTACCGACATCAAAAAAGGAAGATTTTACGCTATAACTCAAGCAACAGGTTTTCATATCAATTATATGTTGTTTGAAGGTGTACTGTTTTGATTTTATTAATGAATATCAACTCAATTAATTTCTTGTATTTGCTGTTATGACGATGAAAAAAAAAATTTTTAGAAGACTTGAAATTTTTTACTAAGTATCTAGCTAGGTACTTATTCTAGTTCTTTTTGTTTGAAGAACGATCAAAATGAACAAGACTCTACGAAGACGATATAAAGACTATGATGAGAGCATTCTGAACATCGCCGTAGGTCTCGTTCAAAACAAAAACATTTCATCATACGATGCCGAAAAACAATTTGGTATACCTCGCCGCACGATTTTAAATAAAGTTAAACAAAAACATACGAAAAATATTGGAGGTCCCACTAAACTGTCACAATGTGCAATAAGCGATAATAATTAATCATTCATTAGTTGCTGCACGATAGTTTTTTATTAAGTTGTGATGTTGAATTTATTGCTAAATGGAAGCTTAATATAGGGATAATGACAAGTTAATCTTATTTTATATAAATTATTTAATTCATTGTTAGCTACCTATCTACCTACCAAATGATGTTAGTTTCGTAAATAGGTCACGATCGCCTCAGGAGGCGTCTCTCTCTGGTTGTTCCTAATAATACTTTAAAAATAAAAACAAAAACATATTTTGTTTCATTTTCTTATGACACAACCCTACCCATTCTTTGTCAATGTATGAAGATTGTATAAAATGGTGTCCAGACATTGCCTAAGTAATTTTACCTACTAAAATGCTCCCAAAATCTGTCATTCAAAACTGGATTGTATTCTCTATGCATTAAACTACATTTTACACCATGCTAGCATAAAAATCGAATTGTTTATTTTGGAGTAAATGCATTAGGCAATGTCAGAGACATGAGACATTACTTTGCCTAATTTTTTAAAATACCTCAAAAAACTTTTATTACATACGAAAATTGACTAAAACAAATTAAAATTACAGAATTCTTGAGTTTTTATATGATCAAATGTGTACACAACATGAAAATGGGGTATATTTTAATTTTTATTTCACGTTAAAAGCCAAAAATATCAAAATCCGGGCAAAGTCAGGGCAGTTGACTATAGTTTAGTAGTTTTCAAACAGAGTAGCGTATTCTGCGTATTAAATGACGTTAAAGAATGAGTTATATCATCATACTCACCATCATATAACTTCCCGGTTCCCGGACTAGGATCTCCCAAATCATTAATGAATTGGGAAGGCATTTGTTGTTGAAGAGCGGGCGTTTTGAGGGACTGTCTTATTTAATTTTGACGTTCGAAAAGTGCTGATTATCAGCCTAAGAATATGACTTTTGATATAATTCACTAAAATTGTCCAATCGAGTGTTTTTTGATACTAGCGGAGCAGATGCAATTTGAAGGAGTTGCCTCTGCAAGTTTTATGTCCTTTCCCTACACTCACAGGTGGGCGGAAGAGGTGCCCTTATTCTTTATCGTGATCATGATATTGCGTCTTCCTGCAATAATGTCCATTAAAAAAATCAGTAATGCATCAAAGGATGTTCATTGCAGTAGCAGTATTCCAACCAAAGCACATGCATAATACATCTCGACATTATAATAATAATAGATATCAACAAAAGGTTACACACCCCTGAACATCCTCTTTTTTTCGACGCAGGAGGCACAGGCGTGTGGCGTGCAGCCTACACGTGGCGGCCATTTATAAAACAACCTTTTTTATCTGTTCATTTCAAATCTTCCGTCTCCTTATGCATTTTAATTCTTAACGCTTTCAAAATAAAGTCCTTTCGATTGAATCTTTGGTTTTACACTAATGATAATTATGTTTTGTAACGATGCTAGCTAGATTAAGTTAAAGATTTATGTAGTTAAAAATTATTTGTTATTTCCTGCCTTTCGTTTTGTCAAATAGTTACATGAAGACTTATTCCAGTATACCAGTCTTACCAAGGGGCATCGTGTTATCTAGTTACTGGGTTGTGAAGGTCAGATAGGCAGTCATAATCAGCCTATAATGTACCTACCCACTGCTGGGACACAGGCCTCCTCTCTTCGAGAGGGAGTGGGCCGTAATCTACCACGCGGGCCCAGTGCGTGTTGCTAGATGTCACATGTCTTTGAATTTTTGTTTCTAGAACATGCGGACATGAAATATTTACACAAAGTTAAAGCGCTTGGGTTCAAACCCACGTCCTACAACGTCACCACTGGGCCACAACTGCTCACACCTACCTCAAACCATCACAAAATAAAAATAGGTGACTCACATTTTTTCCAATCCTAATCTCGCTAGTAAGTCGCTCCATGTAACATACTACTTAGCATCCGGTTAGACTGGAAGCCGACATAGTTGGAAATAGGCTAGACAGATGATGTGCTCGCAGTGGCGGATTTACACATTTGCCGCCAGTAGGCTATTGAAATTTAGCCGCCCCTACCGACCTCTACAATAATGTCCCATGTCTTTTGTATACTGCTCCGCCTTTTCTTCAAAATACTTAAAATGTTCTCGTTCATCAGCTACGAAAAACTTGCAAAGAGATTTGTAAAGATCGGCAACTATGATAAAATCTACGGTAGAAGCCTGAATTTGAGCATTCACTTTGTTTATTCTTTCCAAAAAAACATGGTAGGTATATAAATATTAATCTTTTTAATTTCAGTAAGACATTGAAAAAAATGTTAGCCCTAAATTTGCCGCCCCTAAAATCTGCCGCCCTAGGCTCCAGCCTACTCAGCCTATTGCTAAATCCGCCACTGTGTGCTCGCAGTCTGGATTTGCGCTAGATCAATGGCAACAGGCTCGCTCCCTATTACATGAGACATAAACATAACTGGTGCAATGCTAGGCCGTTTTTAACCTATCCTGGGCACTTGGATAGAGAATCTAGGACGCAAGAGCAAGCGAAGTGAGCTTGAAATTTTGAAGTGAAAACTTCTTTAGGCGCGTTCATTTTTTGAAATGGGATAAAAACTGTTGAACTCGCGCCACTGTTACCGTAATCGACACCGCTTCGGATGTGTTCGGCTGTCCTCGGGATGTACTCAGTTTTAATGTATATCCGATATGTCAGTGAGTCATGGCAAAGTATTCTGTTTGTGTTTTGTTTTCACTTCTGTCGGCACTCCCGGAGTGCCTTCGTTTTTTTAGCATCCTGCCTCTGATACCCTCTAGTATAACTAAGACGCTGGCAGGAACTAGGAGGCCCCATGAACCGCGGGGGCCTGGGCAATTGCCTTGAGTGCCCAATGGACAAGACATTGAAAAAGAATGTTTACACCTCTCAGCCTACTCCTTCGGATATGATGCTATACGATGTCATTTATATTGCTTATTTCCTGCTTTTCGTATTGTCAAAATAATGCGTTAGGTATTTCCGCTTTTTTATTTGATTGAAATCTTAAGACGGAAAGCCTTTTCCTGTCGTTGCATTAGAATCTACTCGTAAGTAGTAAGGAAGTGATAAGGTTTATGTGTTTTGTTATCACATTACATCAAGCTATTATTTTTTATCGGAACTTGGATTATTGTGTGTCCTGTTGATCTGATAATAATTATAATAACCCAAACCGATAAATTATCGGTTTGGGTTCCTTTCTTTTGATTATAGTCCGGCCGCGCCAAATTTGCAAAATGTAAACAACAATGGCCGCTGAAAATTTAATAAAATCGATATACAATAACATTTATTTTTAGTAATGTTTGTTTTCGTCTAGTTAGTTCAGAGATTCGTTTAAATCTTTGGCTAGAAATGCCGGTCTTATAGGTAAGCATACTCTGAAGTCTGAACCGCGGTTGTCAATCGGAATCGGTTTCAATTTGACAGTTCAACAACATTCATTGCGTTATTTACGTGATGAGCAGACAAATTTTTCGAACTTATGAAGCAATGGATTAGCAATTTGTTTCAAAATGATTCAGGTTCCGATTGATAGTGTGTTACGCAATTGGCTATTTGACAGTTTTCGAAAAGATATTTTTAAATATACGTAGGTTTATTTTATACCTCTTACAATTATTTTTTTCTTAAAAAAGCGTTGTTTATTCGAAAAAAAATGTTTTTTTTCATTCCGTATTTTGAAATTCGCGCGGAAACAGCCGATCACGTGACATTTATGGCTGTGACGTCACATTTCAATAAACTAAGTAAAGCTAACTACGACGCTTCAACTCTTAAACATATTTTGTGTGGAAAGTTTGCATAAAAAGTTTCTATAGGCTTCTAATATGTTTATAATATAAATATATTTTATGACAATGACAAGTTACAAAACGTGTAACTTAACACACAACGTTTTATTTATTGTGATGTGACGTCATACGATGCTCGATCATGGCCGTTCGCGTTTCAGTTTTTGTAATCCACAGATAAAAAATCTCTAATTTATTTTTCAAAAATAAAATATTTACAATTTATTTTAATGCATAAAACCTATTGTATGATTATTGTGAACCTATATGCTACTATATCTAACATATTATATATTTTATCGTTACAACTGTCAAATAGCCAATTAGGCTGCCGGAGTTTGTCTATACGATAGTATTATTGATTCGATATCTTGTTTCTGAACACCCAGTTACAAGAACCGAACGGCTAATGACGCACCTATTTAAAAATCAGTGCCAAAAAAGCATATCCTACGTTACCGACGTGCAGTGCCAATGTCAGAACGTTTTTCGGCAACTCGACACCGGAAATGACGACACAGCACCACTTTCTTCATCCCACATACGGAAATGGGGCAAACACGATATAATGGGATATCCTTTTTATTGTTCAGAGGAACCGGAAGTGCACGGCGGCAACCGTCAGAGGATATTATACCATGTTTTGCATACACTTCCCGTCAATTGAGCGGCGGTTAATTTACTTATTGTTTAATTTTTCTGTTAATTATTTTGTTATTATGATCTTGAGATGGACTGGAATTTTAAATATGTTGGAATGCGCTTTTGTTAACAATGTACGCTTTTTATGTCCATCTTATATCGCATCGCATTCAATATATTAATGCGTTCCGGGTGTTGATGGAGCTGTTCCGCTTCTGTAGCGCTTCAGGGATGTTTGCTGAAGCTCGTGTCGATTGCTTCTATGCTACGATGCGAAAAAGATGCGCCTCCCTGGTGCGCCGACTGCGGGCCAGCCCCAACATTATATTGCGGTGTATCGCGAGCAGACTGGACTGCTTGTATGTGAATCGCTGCTGCAAGCTTTCCACATCGGTGTTGAGCTTGTAGCAGGGATTTGCATGAATTAATATTGCAGTGTTAGGTTAAGTGTGTAGGTTAAATTTACTAACGTAGTTGTTAAGAAATATTGTTACTAACATTTTTTGAGTCCTTGTTACTTGTTTTTCAACATAAATAAAATAAAAAAATATATTATCTGTGTCCAAGTAGATCAACGTTCTTCTAACTGAACAGACAGCTGTGCTACTGGGCAGTTTGTTGCGCCACTTCTTCTTCTCAGCTGAAGCACTAGGAAGTGGTGAAGGGCGGGCGCGCCGGGGGACTGTCTTATGTAAATATCAATATTGGCAACAGGTAGGCAATTGAAATATTCACAAAATACTCAGTTGTATTTTTACTTTAATAATAAATAATAAAATTAAAATAAAATAATTATTTAAGGGGGGCTCCCATACAACAAACGTGATTTTTTTTAGTGTTGAATATTGTACGGTGGTACGGAACCTTTCGTGTGCGAGTCCGACTCGCACTTGGCCTGTTTTTTTTTTCAGGCACTGATGGCACGACTTCTGATATGAAGTCGTGCGGTTCAAAGGTTAAGTCCGGTGGATGGCAAAGTGCTCTGTGCAATAGGCTCGCCCCCTCTTATGTGGGATTTAAGCATAACTGACCAAATATGAGTGTATTTTACACCTCTACCTAACCCTTCGAAGTGTACAGGCGTGAAGTTACATAGAAATAAAACCATCACAAAAACATTATGGAATCGGAATTTATTAAAGTAATATTTACAGTTTGATTTTTAACTTACATATCTAGTTTTTATTACTTATGGCAATATGACACTTATAGCTAATAAATATTAGGTCTATAATCGTATGGTAGATGATTTTAGAAGTTGGAAATTACAGACTGGGCCGGTAAGGTCCATTGTGTCCTGCTGCATGGATGTTCACAAAATGGGTCATATTGGCCTATGAACATAACTTTGACATTTATTTACACAACCCATTTTGTCGCGAAAAAAAATCTAATATTTTTCATCAAAATGCCTTCTTTCTTATAAAATTCACCTGTCATTCGATTGAATAGAAAATTCATTGATTTTTGAAAACATATCTGACATTTGTAATATGCAAACTTTTTTCCAAACAATTTTTTTTTTATTGAAAATTTCTCTTCAGAAAATCTATTTGTAGGCCATTTACAAATATGTCTTCCTAACCTGCGACCCGTAGCACAACAGCCAATCTCTCAACCACTACGTCATCGGGTAAAAGTTGTCATACAACAAATTTAAATACATTTTCAATTATATTTAAACTTACGACTATATACTATTTACAGACTTATGTATAGAAAAAATTGTTGCGTTGGATTGAAAAATGTATACCCTCAATGTTTTTTTCTATACATACAAAAAGTAGGTTAAAATCGTTTTCTACAGCTAGCGCCATCCACGAAGACGCGCCCCACTCTTCTTCCTAACCGCTTACAGTACAAGTGTGCAACATTCCGTTAGTGTTTTAGTTTTGTCGATACACAGTAATTACTTATTAGTGGGTAATTAGTGTGTATCAAAAAACTAAAACACTAGCGGAATTAACTAGCGATAACCACTAGCGATTAATAAGAAGAGTGGAGCGCGTCTTCGTGGATGGCACTACCAATATCTAGCCTTTTCCCAAGTCGTCAGCTTCCAGTCTAACCGGATGCAGCAATTTTTTTAAGGCAAAAATAAGCTATTTCATAAGGCATTATAATTGTGCAAGTTTTTTTATTTAACCTGAGAGAGAATTCCCGTATTTTTAAGAAAAATCTTAATCTGTCAAAAGTACCTCCAATTTTCATAAAATTTTGACAAGTTTTTGACATTGATTTTCGCTGAGATCAGATTGCGACTAGATTTTGAACGTTTTTAATTACGGGAATTGGCCTACTAACTTACTGATGATACTTATATTATTACAGTTTTTTTTTTCTTTTTCAACCAACGCAACAATCATATTATTTTCTCGAAGTGGAATTTTTAATTCTAGGAGAAAAAGGAGTTTTTTTTTTATAATTATATAATTAATTATATGGAATAATAAATAAATTTTACGTAATATACAAATATGTGCAAAATTTCTCGTTTTTTTTTGGATATAATACGGATGTATTTAAAATTAATTATCGATTTATTTGTGTATACCAATTGTATTTGACAATCGTTAAAAAAACCGTAATTTTCCGAAAAAAAAAACGTAACTAATTTTAAATAAACCGTAACCTATTCTAGTATGTACATTATTTATTATGCGTAATTCCGGTGTTTATAACAATCATTCATCATCAATTTCTATAAATGCCATAACTTTGTATATTGCGTACAACTGAATAATCACCGGTTTTTAAAAGCTGGTTTTAAATCTGTTGTGTTAACATGAAATTTGACACCCGGCTTAGTGAACAGGCTTTTAAAAACCGGGTGTTAGACATTTGTTTAATTTCATCATTTAAAATATCATTCTAATACGATGCTTTCAAGAATTGACAACATTTCAAACCTGACACGACCATAAAACAAAAATACTATTTCTTTATTTTCGTATCCCGAGTTCAAATATATTTTTATTTTATTTTTTTATTTCTAAATTTCTGAGAAAAAAAATAAAAATCAAAAAACAGGTGATGACGTCACATAAACGGCGGAATGAGGTAGTTACCTTTGCACATTCCAATGTCTTTGATTGAAAACATTATATCAAACAAGACATGTCAATGTCACCTAAGAAGTGTAACTAGAAAACAACTAAAAAACTGAATTGAATTCAACAATATTTTTTCCTATCAACTCGACACGCTGCTTACTGTTAATATTATCAATTTTTGATTGATATTTCGCCAATAAAATGGATCCCAATGAAAAATATACGCCAATGACGGAACCAAAACAACGACTGAGACAAGTGACATCTAACAGTTTTTTTGACGGGTCACAATAAAGCAAAGGTAATATCGCCATTCTACCGTCATCTGGCACTTACGTCTTTTTAGAATACACCGAATTTCAAAGTTAAAATTATGAATGAAAAGTACATAATTTCGAAAAACGAAAAAATATGGGTGCCCTAGAATTGAATTTACTTTTATATAACGTAATAATACATGCAGGTTAAAAATATGAAATGTTGTCAATTGTTTTAGTGCACTGTCAGTTTTGACATATGTTTGACATTTCAGTGGCACTCAATATGGCGCCGATTTTTGACAAAAGAATGACACTTCGGTAATATTGAAATTGGCGCAATTTTTGACATTAGAAAGTCCGCTATGACAGTTTATCGAATGAATGAGCCCTAAAATGTTGCTGCTGTAAGTTTTATTAAGAAAAAGATTAGACGGAATGTAATATCCCAGGAAATAGGAAGAATTATTATTTAAATATCCAATAGGTTTTTGGGACGGTCAGCGATTTGATTTGGGAAAATGTATTTTACTGCTATCACTTTTTTGTAAAATAGGAATTTTAAAATTGAGTCTTAGCATTTTTACATAAGATAATTTACCGTTAGATATCTGCAGATACCTGAAGCTCAACTCTCTTAATTAAAAACGTTCAAAATCTAGGCACAATCTCATCTCAGCGACCATCAATGTCTAAAACATGTCAAAAATGTAGGGAAGTTAGAGGTATTTTTGACACATTGAGACTGAGATCAGACTGTGAACGTTGTTAAAATTACGAGAATTATCCCTCTGTTATTGAGGGGGATTCGCTTAGGTATCCCGCGAAATTCAATTTTTCTTACGTTTTTTGCAATTTGCAGGTCAGTGTCGGGTTGTATGTTGATCTAAATATGATTCGCGGCCGTAACAAATATGTATTTACAGAATTATAATCATTAGAATCAGTAATACAACTTGTTAAGTTAGTATAATCCTAAAATGTCAAGATTTCATGAAATAGTCATTCAGTAGGGTTACTTGGTCTTAGAGAGTTGTGTTGATGACTTTAATGATTATAATTCTGTAAATACATATTTGTTACGGTGGCGAATCGTATTTAGATCAACATACAACATGACACTAGACTCGAAAATTGCAAAAAACGTAATTAAATTTGTATTTCGCGGGCTTCTCTGACGTTTTCACCTTAAGATCAAATGTAGAAATACGTACAGGCGCCAGCACATCAGGCTACCCGAAAAAAAAATCCCAATCAACTTTGAACCTTGTGCTTTAGCGATAAAGTTGAAAATTTATTAAAGAAATTTGACAGATTGTAGTACTTTGATGTGCTGGCGTCTGTACTTTATGATCATTTTTGTTGCTTTCTGGTTTTTTCCTGTCCCATAATCCGCTTTATTAAGATATTATAAAACACGCATTTCTTCGCTAACTGTACTCAAATTGTTTCATAACTAATATTGCACAAGTATCACTTAGTTTATCGCTTTGCTTCGCTCGTATCCAAGACCATCGAATACCTCTTCTTTGAAGTCGGTTAAATTAAAAAGGCATTGATTATTTTAACAATATTGTTAAAAGATGAGGTTAGTTTTTATTAAAATCATTTTCCATAAGGAATTTATTAATTTAAAAATCCTTGGGCGAGCGAAGCATATATTTTCCACATTTTTCACAAAATCTTCGACATTCTTATATGATTTTACATCAGAAATTTACACTTCAGGAATGGAAAGGCAAACATTAAATGCATTAAAAAACGGTAAAAACCCGTTACAAAAAAAAAAACAATGAATTTGACAGTTGCTGTCAAAATTGTACTTTGAAAACGTCACTTTGACAGGTCAGAAAAGTCTTAAACGTAATTTTTGACAGTCGAGAAATATATCTTTTTTGTTGTTGTTATACCGGAAGGTTTCTAAACAGTCAAATTATAGTTAAACAGTCAAACTGGTAATCAATTGCTCGCATAGCTTCCCATACTCCCTTTGGTCGCCGGATATTCTCCGCATCTTCAAACCCTTCTTCTCCATAGCCTTATTTTCACACAACACTAACTCTATCTGAATCCCTCCCGAATATTCTAAATTCAAATAACCTGTCAAAGTCCCATCGCCATCTTTTTGGTCAGTTTCCACGAATATACTTTGTGGTGGAACCCTCGTATTAATCGCTTCCTTTAACAACTCGACGATTCGTTGCGAATCTAGCTTCGAACACACTGTTGACAACGTCACTTCGTAGTATTCTTGTACACAGGATACTTTTTGAGGACTTAAAAGTATAGGAATTTTTTGACTCTCCTCCGGCCTGCATATTTCTGTTAGTCTTAAATCCATTGTGGACCTTTGTAGTTTCTCTATTTCCTCGCCAGGTGGCGTCCCTTCCTCGTCGCACTTTTCGAGACATAGTCTGCTGTTGTCTCTGGACATGTACACATCTTCGTAATACTCTTTGACTTCACCTAGAGTACCTTGTGCGGAGAAAGACGATCTTGGAGTTTCTCCTTTTTCTGAAAAGCTACCTCTTCCGAAGTCACTTTTTTCAGAGAACGAGGACCGTCCGAAGTCTCCCCTTTCGGAGAAACTCCCTCTATCAGAAAAAGAGAAAGATTCTCTGTGTTCAGAAAAACTGCCTCGATTCTCGCTAAAACCCGAACTTATAGAGACAATGTTGGAGTACATAGATTGTACGTTTTGTTCGCAATTCGGGGAGACATTAGCTGAATCATTGCTTAAGGAATCGTCGCTAAAACCGAGCGATTTATCGCTCCCTCGTCTCGGATACTTGATCTCCTCACTCAGAAACTTCGCCGTTTCGTCGACACTTTCCTTCGGCGATTGCATTTCGGAGTCTTTATCCGAAACGATCTCTTCTTTCGGTTCCGGTGGTTCCGTTTCTTGACTAACTTTTCGTCCGATACCTTTGGTAATTGAAGGCCTGTCATCCAAGTCTGACGGTTCAGATATCACGAATTGAGGTAAGGAATATTTCGTGTTTTCTAAACTATCCATGCTGTCTTCGGAGGACGACGCTACGAGGGTAATTTCTGACCCTAGGCAGTCTGTTAGACTTATCTGAGGGTGTGTTGGCGCAAATGAAGGTATAAACCTCATATTTTCTTGAAATATCCTATCCAAGTGTGTCCCGTTCCCAATTTCTTCCTGTATCATATCTAAAGGGGACCCAGGATTTGATATAGGAGAGTTATTTAACGACCTATGTGTGACCATGTGTATTTGCGAGTGAACTAGGGGATGTAGCTGTGCGTACTGTCCTGTGTCCATATCGACATTACTTCGGAGGTCTAGAGGTGTGGCAGATGCTTGGGGGGTACCTCTAGTTATCGATCCTGTGTGTAGATAACTTAGACCTTCAGTTATTTGGTGTAGAGGTGACCCTGGACTCGCTGGTGACGTATGACCGGAGAGAAGAGCGAAGTTGTTGTAAGAATGTATTGATTTGATAATTTCTTGGGAGATGTTGACGTGTGGAGAGTATAAGGCGTGGAGGTTGATTCCGATTTTGAGCGCTATGTCCTGTGGAAGAGAGAGGTTTTGAGTTAGTTGTGTCATGGAGACTTACTTCTCGGGCATATAGTTTAGTTTTCGTTGTAAGTCAATGGCGCCGATTCTGTTGTTCACAAACTAAACTAAATTTAAGTTCAGTGCATCTTTTTCTTTCTATTTCATTAAGAAAAGGACAGGAGATAAGTATTAGTTTAGTCCTGTCAAATTAAGATATTCCATAGACAATTTAGACGTGATTAAAAAATTGGCTATTAAAAATACGTCAATTTACGTCAGGCACGTGTCAGGCACTGACTAATTTGACAGGTCTAAACTAATATTTATCTTCTGTCCTTTTCTTAATGAAATAGAAAGAAAAAGATGCACTGAAATTAAATTTAGTTTAGTTTGTGAACAAGAGAATCGGCGCCAATGATGCCGATTCTGTTGTTCACAAACTAAACTAAATTTAAGCTCAGTGCATCTTTTTCATTCTATTTCATTAAGAAAAGGACAGAAGATAAATTTTAGTTTAGTCCTGTCAAATTAATCAGCGCCTGACGTAAATTGTAGGCATGTTTTTAATCACGTCTAAACTTGTATGGAGTAGTGTCAGTGACTAAACTAAAATTTATCTTCTGTCCTTTTCTTAATGAAATAGAAAGAAAAAGATGCATTGAACTTAAATTTAGTTTAGTTTGTGAACAAGGGAATCGGCACCAATGCACACTTGGGACCAAAGAACCCAAGTCGGTTGTAAAATTGGCGCAAGAACCTATAAAAACTTCACAGACGTAAATGGTGTCGGCATAAACTTTAACTTTTTTAACTAATTTGGAACCCCTGCTATGGCAAATACATTAATCGTATTGAGAATATACAAAAAAGATTTATTCGGTTTCTATGTTTTCGGCTACGTATACCATACCACTTATTACTTACAATGGGCCTTATTAGAAGGCTGAAAGTCACCCAAAGGGCAATGGAGAGGGCTATGCTTGGAGTTTCCCTGCGGGATCGAATCAGAAATGAAGAGATCCGCAGGAGAACCAAGGTAACCGACATAGCCCGAAGAATTGCCAAACTTAAGTGGCAGTGGGCAGGGCACATTGCTCGCAGAAAAGATGGCCGATGGGGCCGAAAGGTTCTGGAGTGGCGACCGCGTACCGGAAGGCGTAGCGTTGGAAGGCCTCCCACAAGGTGGACCGACGACCTTGTGAAGGCCGCAGGAACTCGTTGGATGCGAGAAGCACAAAACCGGTCGAAGTGGAGGTGCTTGGGGGAGGCCTATGTCCAGCAGTGGACGTCTTTCGGCTGAAATGATGATGATGATGATGATGATACCATACCACTCTGATGATTACATAAATCTGTGCAAGAAATTTCACCTGCAGCCACTTATAAATCGTCGTCGGCTAGCAGATTGCACTTTCCTTTTAAAAATTATATCTAACGAGATTGACTGTCCTGATCTCCTGCATAAACTGCGTTTCAATGTCCCTCAGAGATCAGTTAGATTTAATCCGCCGATTTCCATTCCTTTTTCCTCTTCTAACTACAGGCAAAACTCATACATGGTGCGAGCGAGTAAGGACTTTAATATTCTTTGCAAAGAATTCTCATTTGACCCATTTACCACTAAAACCTATTCTGCACGTGCTCGGCTGAACGCTGACTTTTTTAAAAGTGCATAGTGCTTATATACCTTATATTTGTATTTTTTTTTCTTTCGTGCTTGTTAGTGATCCTAAGATTTCTAATACATTTTCGGTCTCTACCCGTGAGAACCTGTAATTGGCTTTATGTCTCATATTATATTGTTATGCTTCTGTTATAGCTGTTGGTTCTCCTATGAATAAATAAATAAATAAATAAAAACTGATCTAACAAAAAGTATGATCTTTTAATTTTTAAAGAAAACGCTGATGCCGTCGGGGTAACGACCTCATATCGCGATTAAATGTAAAACAAGTTATTGATCGTAGACACCCATTATAATTATCTGTGAAATTCCACAATTACAATGAAGTTCCCCCAAATACTTTGAAATTTCCCCCAATAATTTTAAATGGCGCTGTCACAGATATAGATATACCTAGATAACGAAAGAGCACCTACTTCGTGTGCCAAAAATCGCACCAGTTTAGGATCGAGAATCATAAGCCGCCACTTTCGCGCTCAGTCCTGCGTACTGCTGGCTGGGTGAGCGTGAGCGAAAGAGCGCGAGCTTGTGACGTCATAGTAGGTTTTCAAAAAGTGGTACGCTTAGTTTTCATACAGTTCGTGATACTTGCGTTATCTAGGTATATCTATATCTGTGGGCGCTGTATTTATTCCATACATAACTGCAGTACTAATGTGACGGGGTCAGTGACGATGTTTCTAACGGCGAGTAGGACTATAATAGGGCCAGTGAAATTAACTGACAAAACTACCGCTACCGCTAAAAACAAAACAAACAAACAAACAAACAAAACAACAAACAACACAAACAAACAAACAACAAACAACACACACAACAAACAAACTATCAAACAACAAACAAACAAACAACAACAACAACACAACACTATCGCTTTCCATCAGGCGTGATCGGGGTCAAGAGTGCGCCCATTTAGCAATAAAAAAAAAAAAAAAAAAATATATATGGATGATGAAATGTTGTTTTATGTGTATTGTTTACCTGAGTGAGTACTAAGGTAGTGTGCAGTTCCAGTGCCGCCGGGTCTGTGATGATGCTCCTGACAGCCAGTAGCACCGCGCGCGCTGCCTCCGGGGACACCGAGTTGAGATCCAGCGGGGGCGCGGCGTGCTGGTGGATGGGCGAGCCTGGGGGGACGGGGGAGTGGTGAGTAGTCTCATTAATTAGGGATACTTATATCTATAGTAAAAGTGTGCAATACTGCACACCCCCACCCTATTTCAAGTTAAACAAATATCAACTTTATTACAATGAAAATTAAGTTGATTTTAGAGTGACTAGCACTATTGAAAAAGTTATAAAAATGTTTGAAGTTGTAGCGTAAACTGAACTTTATTGTGTAGGAATTAATGTTATTTTTCCATTAATTCATATGTGTTTACATTTTTGGCAAATTAATCGCGAACGTAAATTACACGTACACATGGTGGCGTGAATGACGTGTGTATGCACCTTAACTAGCTGTGTCCGCGACTTCGTCTGCTTAGAAGTCGGAACACAGCCTTGAATTGAATGTACAGACGCCAGCACATCAAGCTACCCGAAACTGTCAAAATTTCCCAATCAACTTTGAACCTTATACTTTAGCGATAAAGTTGAAAATCTATTACAGAAATTTGACAGATTGTACTAACTTGATGTGCAGGCGTCTGTACATAACGGATATACGTATTAAATTGCAAGAGTTGAATTTAATAAAAACACTTTTTATCGTCAAAATTTTGTCAGAATAGCATAATCAGCCTTCAAAGCTCCCACTGATGGGACAAAGGCCTCCTCTCAGTGAGAGGGAGTGGGTAATCTACCACGCGGGCCCAGTGCGGGTTGGTAGATGTCACATGTCTTCGAATTTTTGGTTCTAGGACATGCCCGGTTTCCTCACGATGTTTTCCTTCACCGTTTTGAGAGCAGTGGTGATGAAATTATTTACACAAAGAAAAGCGCCTGCCTGGGTTCGAACCCACGACCTACGACTCGTAAGTCGGGGGAAAATTAGAATTGACCTTGCCTTATCAGTTATCAGAGTAAAGATTGAAGTTTTTTCTTTTTACTTTTCATTAGATTTTATTTCAAACGCTTACCAGGCATCGAAGTCCCCGGCGTGTGCAACCTGACGTCAGCATGCGGGGGCGAAGCTCCCGGGCCTCCGCTACGACGTTCCAGGCCGCGCTGTGAATAATAACATATAAATGAAGTACAAAGATGATACGAGTATATAATCCGCTTTAAAGGTTTGTGCAATTACACTATCACACTAATATTATAAAGGCGATAGTTTGTGAGTGTGTGTGTTTATATGTTTGTTACATCTTCACGCTCAAATAGCCGAACCAATTTTCATAAAATTTTGTATGGAGGTAGCTGACACCCTGGATTAACATATAGGCTACTTTTTATTCCGATATTCCCACGGGATCGACATTTACGCGGGTGAAACTACGGGGCGCAGCTAGTTATTACTAATTGCGAGCGTTAGGGGCCGTCTCCACGAGCAAGAGAATCGCGGCGATATTATCGTCGTGCCACGTATTTCTATACACTCTCTTAGAACGTGTCTCCACACGGCGATATCATCGCGGCGAAAATCTGATGGCACAAACGATGTGGTGCTGTTCCACAAACGATGGGACACTTAATATCGTGTCCTGTCAGCTGCACGTTACAGGAACTGGTGGACGCTGGTGATGGCGCCAAACAAGTAGCCGAATTCTGGGCCGAGTACATTTAGATTGCTAATCGACACGCTAAGAAGAAGAAGTAAGGGAGTAAGTGACCAACTGACCTGTAATTGCTGATACTCCAGCCGGGCGGACGCTATATCATGTGCGACTCTTGGCGGCGAACATTCAGCGCGACGCACCGGAGAGTAGCGCTCGGCGTGCTCGCGGGCTGAAAGACAAGTTATAGTTGTAGCCAAGAAGCTTATAGATAAAAGTGGAGGCAACACTCTGAATACCTAGGTGAAGACGACTGTGGCCGGACACTCTCTTTCTAAATACACACAAGAACGAGACAGTGAAATGTGTTTTCTTTGTCATATGTACGTGTTTAGAAAGAGAGCGTCCGACCACAGTCGGTTTCACTTAGGTATTTAGAGTGTGTCTCCATTTTTACCTATAACCTTCTTGGTTGTAGTGATAATACAGAATATGTAAAGTTGTCAGATGAAAAAAAAAATTGCGTTGTTTTAGTAAAGCTATGTTTGCAGGGCCAAAATAGCCAGAAATCGCACAAAATAGAGAGGTTTGGAAAAAAGGCCTTTGCCCAGCAGTGGGACATAATGTTGCCAAGAGAAAAAAAAGCCAAGGGCAAAACTATGTTAACATTTAATAAAGAACTTCAAAATTCCTTTTCTATTGGCTTTGTGTGATATTAAACGTACCTACAGTATCTGACTAGATAAATTGTCATGATGAGTTTTGTGAAATAAAAAAGTCATTTAAGGGGACTAGTGACCTAAAGCGCGGTCACTGTCGGACTGCATAGAAAAGAAAGAGAAGCGCGATGACACAACGCTGGTAATTTATTGCAAAGAATAAAGCAATTATCTATTTTTAAAAAATCTATTGTTTGGACTAAAAAAAATTAAAACACTAGTACTTTAGTATGTTGCTTGTAGATGAGATGTTACACAATTCAAAAAAAAAAAATGAAACTCTTATTAATTGAAAAATGTTATTATACGACTGATGAATTTCTGAATGATAAATTAATGTAGACTTATTTATTTGACTGGAGAAACAAATTTTAATTGAATATTGTTGTGACTAATTGTAATTTATGATTATTTATTTATGCATTGACTGTAGAAATGATTCCATATTATTCTTATTTAGCATGTAACCATATTTGTACGCCTCTTGGCATAACATAGCGACCTATGAACTTTAATTCAAGAACTGTATTCACTACCTATGTTACACAAATAAAAAATGATTATGATTAGAATAATCTGACAAAAAATCAGAATGATTATATGTATATTAGTATGGTTTTTATTGTCACAAGAAAGTTTTTAAGAGATATTTTCGTGATTTTTTTCTATCGTATCAAATTAGTTGTATTATGTTTTCAACACACTATCTAACTAGCGTATATCCTGAAGAATATCATATATTTTTCTGATTTTTTTTACTGTATTCGATCATTTATACTTTTAGGCATTATAAAACTTGCTTGTTTGCGTTTAAGTCCTGTAGTCACCTTAAAGTGTTTGCATATTTTTGCTTGAGACTACTTTCCAAACTCGATTATTTTTTCTGTGTTTCAGCCCAGGCTGGCACGGGCGTTTTTCGCGAACTGGATTTTCAACGTTCTGCTTAGCGCCGAGGGTTGAAAATCCAACAGCGTGTTTTGTTGACTCGCTAGGATGCGCTCCGTTGGATTCTCAATGCTCGGTTCAACACCGACAGTTGAAAATCGAGTGCGATAAAATCCCACCGCGATATTTTTGCGTCCATTGCGAACGTGGGCTCAATGTATGATCAATTGTCCTCTTTGTTCTCAATATGGCTCAATTTACACCGCCGCGGAACGGAATGGAAGCGTTTTTTTTTTTGTACAAAGCATTATGAACTTTACGTCAATAGTGTAACGCGCAAATTAGATATACTCATACGCACAGGTCGCGCATCTTCTGGAGAATTATCGCGCATTCACGGGAATTTCCGCAGTAACAAGCTCGTATCTAGTTTGTACGTTAGACAATTGACATAAAGTTCATTTTGCTAATACAAAAACTCGATTCCACTCCGTTTCGCGGCGGTGTAAATTGAGCCTTTTTTATGGATGGGAAATCATCAAACCCTCCCGCTCTGGGTGGAGCGGAAGGGAGTGTCAGACTCTTTCTAACTAAAACCCATCCGTGTTCCTTCCTTAGCCCTTTATGTTCCGGGGTAGCGGTAACCCTTTCGGACAATCCCGCACCCCCGGCAGGAAATTGAGCCTAACATTAATTTCGGCTTTAAACTGCTGTGGTGGCGATACAAAGGCCACTTCGCAATAAATTTTTCTCATTATTATTTCAAGTCCAATTCGACTGGCTAGTATAAACAATGAGATGCTTAGTTATTTATCTTCAAATGAAAAAATTCACTATTAAATAACTCAATGTTCAAAAATCAATCAAAAATCTTAAATTAGTGTAAAAAAAAAACACAACAACAACTACAAACATACAACAGTGCACACACAACTACATAAAACACACACACATACAACAAAATACACTCGCATGCAAAAAACTGTACACACTACAACAACAAAAAAAAATAGAAAAATTACCTTCGTTGATATAGTACTGAAAATAATTAATTTAATTTAAATGTTTTTTAAACCCTTCACAATGTGAATTTATTAATGTACGGAAATATTAATGATATTAATATAATTTTTTTCTATTCATAACATCACGCCTGTATCCATCGAAGGGTTAGGCAGTGGCAGTACAGCCAATAAGTATGCAGGATCGTCGGATATAGTTGAAGTTTAGTAAGAAACCGATGGATGTTGTCGACTGAAATTTAATTTGACAAATGAGCTGTTTGTTTTCTATTAATAAAATAGTGTAATTATTATTAATAATTAATAAAATACTGTAACCTTGTGGGCAACTACAGCTTTGAGCCGTTTGGGGTCAAACGCTCGGGTCATGGGGCCCGAGCGCGCGTCTCCTTTTTAAGGAAAGGGGTTTGAAGATTTTGGCCCTAAAATCAGCCGCCATTTTGATTTTTTTTCAGAATCGCGGTGCACAACAAAAGTTATATATTTAGATAGAGGACACTTATACAAACAAAAAATGTTATATAACATAATATCCTAAAGCGTCAGGTTTCGGAGTTATTCACCGAAATATAAGTCGAAAACAACAAGGATTTTTTTGTTTTTTTTCCCTCCAGAGCCCTGATTCACAACCATACGACAGGCTATCGTATCGAAAACCTGACATTTCGATAACCTGATTTGACTTGCCCTCAACAGCAAATAGCTGTTGGAAGAATAGCGGGCGTCTATTTGATTTAAACTGACAAAATTTTCGGGTTTTGGACTTGTGAACAGCGTTTAGAAGACTACTACGATAACAATGATTAATGTTCGATACGATACGGAAGCGTATCGAGTGTTTGTGAATAACTATGCAGGTTGTTATCGAATTATATTTCGGTGAATAACTCCGAAACCTGACGCTTTAGGATATTATGTTATATAACATTTTTTGTTTGTATAAGTGTCCTCTATCTATATATATAACTTTTGTTGTGCACCGCGATTCTGAAAAAAAATCAAAATGGCGGCTGACCTTAGGGCCACCCTCCATACTAAAATCTTCTAACCCCTTTCTCGCCGGCTGGTCGATACTTCACGTGACCAGAGGGCTGGGTCGTTCTTTGGCCAAAGAATTAGCATTGCCATTCAACGTGGCAATTCTGCCAGTCTTCTGGGCACGTTGCCGGATGACAGCGATGCGGACGAGTACTTCGACGCCTAAGTGTCCTTTGTTTTTTATTTTTATATATTTGTATTGTAAGTTAGTTAGTCATTTATTTTAGTATCTAGTGTATAAAATTAGGTAAGTATTTTAATGTAACACAATAAATTTATCTATGATATTATTATTAATAAAATTAAATTTTATGCGAGAACATCCATCGGTTTCTTTCTAAACTTCAACTATATCCGACGATCCTGCATAATTATCTCTTTAGTTGACTGTAAACCCAGATTTCGCCAGGAGCCTGCTACTAATTGCCATCAACCGGGTACACATCCAGACTCCGGGCTGCTACTGAGAAATTCCAGATGAAAAAACCCAATGACACATTGCCCGACCCGGGAATCGAACCCAGGACCTCAGGACCAGTTGACAAACGAGGCAGTTCAGAAGATGTGTTCTGTAAAAATCTCTCCGTGAAAACTTAGGTGTAGTGAGCAGCCAGTAGTGTTGTGGCAGCATCTACATACACCGTGTTCCGGACGATATACATAAACTTCGACCAGACCATGGAAATAAGCATTTTTCAGTATGAACACATTAACGAACTCTTATTTTTTTGTTAATTTTCATATAAACTAAATACCTTGACGTAAATCGCCCGATATGCATGCCTCTTTATCCGAATTGGCAACGATGACGTATTTTCATTCATAAGATTTGACGGGCTGCAACCTGCTGCAACTTGTCAAAACTGAGTTAAGACCCTTTCTTACTGCATAGCTCAATTAAATTTCATTAAATGAAATTACAAATTTTAATATCTTTGTAACGAAGCCTTTTTAAGTACTACTTCCTTTATTAGATTTAATTTGTAAAAGTTATAGAAGCGTTTGAAAAAGTTTATAGATATCGTGAAGAACACGGTGTATATCGCCACATACGAACTACGGTTTACACTGACGTCACGCAAAATCCTGCATCGCGCAAGCAGAGTTTACCGCGCAACTTTGTAAATTGTAAACTTAAGTTGTTCCAATTAAACTTTTTTTTTTAACTAGCTTATAAGTACAGGGTTAGTTTTCAAAGACCAGCCAAATTTAAGGGTGTGGTACAGTCAACAGCAAAAGTAGATGATGAATTGAGTTTATAACTTTTGGAGTCAAAACTGATCACGAATATTATGGCAGCTGTACTAGTAGTAAATGTTTGGTATAATTTACAATCACATACTTTTGAATCACTTCGACGCCACACAGTTCTGACGCGAACTCCGTTCATTAGTATTGAATTTCTGATTTTGCTGTTGACTGTACAGACCATCAAACTGATCAGTTTTCTCCATAGGACCAACATCGTAATCTATACATATAAAATTCAAAGTCCTGACTGACTGACTGATATATCTACGCACAGCCTAAACCGCTGGTCCTAGAGACATGAAATTTGGAGGGTGTGTTCTTTGTGAAGAGTAGGTATGTATCCACTAAGAAAGGGTTTTTCGAAATTCCACCCCTAAGAGGGTGAATGGGGGCAGGGTGAAATTTCACGCGTACGGCGAATAAAAATTCGGCCGTCCATACGTTTAGGTCGAGTAGGTATTGAAGTTTTCTATGGGACAGTTGATTAATTTTCGCGATTACGGTATTGGTTCCATGGAGAAAGTTGTACTGTTTGATGGTCTGTACTACACGGGTGGTCTTTGAAAACTGTGTACAACGTCCCACATTGGGGATAGAGCCAATTTTTTTGTTCAAAACCACCTAGAGATCGCAAAAATAAACCAAATGAGACAATTTTTGGACAGAAATGTTTGTAATTAAATTCTAAAGAGACTGACGAAGCCAGATTTCTAATATTCCTTAAATCTAAAACTTCATAACCCGCTAAAACCAAGATAAAGCGAGTTTTACCCTGGTCTTTAACCCTTTCAGTCACGCATTTCAACTAGCACTTGGATGGAAGTGCAAATAGACAATGTACAAATATAATATCTCATGATCACTAGAGTATAATATAAAAAATATATATATATATTCAATTCATTACGCATTTTTCATTAAAAAAAAATTACAACCTAATTTCGCAAATCGGGCTTCGTGAGTGTCTTTGGAATTTAATTTCAAACATTTCTGGGCAAAAATGGTTTAATCTAGTTAATATTTGAGGTCTCTAGGTGGTTTTGAACATTCTGTCCCCAATGTGCGTCCCAACATCACTTTGGTATCTTAGAAAGTCGCGTACAAACTGTGTATGTATGTATACAGTTTTTTGGCACGAGAGTGTTTGCTATTACTACCCTTTTACAATCCTGCCGTCGAGCGAGTGCGTTCCTGACAGCTGTCAGTGTGACAATTCTAGTCTGTACTAATACCACACCCCGGACACTCCATACAACGCTCGCAAAATAATTACCTACTACTACTACATTAAAAAAAGACGTTTGTATACATATGAATGTGTGCGTGAGGTACTTGTGTTTGCGAGCGCTCTTGTTAAAGAACTGCGACGGTAACCTCGAAGTGCGGGGTGAGGTGCGGTAACTGATGTTAGTGCGGGGAAGGGAGTGTCCGTTCTGTACGTAGTACTTTAAGTATTCTGTGCTAATACTAAAGAGGTTTTTTTTTTGTTTGTATGTAGTGGATAATCTCCGGAACTCCCTATCGAATTTGAAACATTCTTTTTGCATTTAATAGCCCAATTCTTGAGAAAGGCTACAGGCTATCTATCGGCTTCCAGTCTAACCGGACGCAGCTGAATACCAGTATTTTACATGGAGCGACTGCCTACCTGACCTCCACAACCCAGTTACTGGGTAATACGATATCGCTAGGTAAAACTGTCAGACTTTCGGGATTCTGAATACCCGTAATGACAGTTAAAGATCCACTAATGACAGCCGGGACCAACGGCTTAACGTGCTTTCCGAGGCACGGAGGGATCTCGGTATATAAAGATGGTCATCCACAGACCAACCGCGGCAAGCGTAGATTAACCTGATCGATCGACTTTTGCGGCTGTTATTATTTAACTAACTAAGAAAGATCAAATTCGCAAAACACATAATCGTTTGTATGAAACTGAGGGGTGTCAAGAACGCATTCCCTCGACTGCCGACTGTAGTAAAATCTATATAAATAAAACAAAGTCGGGTTAGTTACACCATTTATAACTCAAGAACGGCTGGACCGAGTTTGATGATCTTTGATTTGATGGGTTTGTCTCTGCCCCGAATAGCAGAATAACTATTAAAACATGGAAACTTCTTGAGCGTTCGTTTAACTTCGCTACTCAGAAGGTGACTCGCTAGGCATTAGGCGCTAAGCAAGCCACCCCTCAGTGCGTACATAGCCTTAATACCTTATTAAAAACTACCCGTCACCTGTAAAAAAAAGTACAAAAAAAAAAAACAATTACCCATTTCCTGCACAGTAGCTAACATTTGTAACTTAACACGTTGGGGCCCGGAGTACTTTCTCTGCTTGTTATTATACTGATTAGGGTTGTAATTACCGGTAGCAACCGGTAAAGGCGTTCCCGCAGTTATCGAACCGGTTTGCATAGCAACACCGGTTACACCTCCTTGGGTATTTTGAAATTGGTTCATTTGTGGCCCCTGGTTCATAGGTGTACCCGATGAAATTGACCCTTGATACTGTTGGTTCATTTGTGGAGCCTGGTTCATGGGTGTACCAGTTGAAATTGACCCCTGATTCGGTTGTGAATAAGGGGCGTTTCCAGTAATTGGGCTTACAGTAGGGTTCGGGAATGAAGATTGATTCATTAAGGACCCTTGGTTCGGTGGGGGTGTTTGGTAGGCTTGGTTCAGGGGGGTGATACTAATAGGGGGTTGGTTTAATGGGGTGGTACCCATAGGCGTGTTTTGGTATGAGTTTAAAGATTCCTGGTTAGTGAAAAACCCTTGTCCCTGAATAGGGGTACCTTCAGTAATTGACCCCTTTTTAATAGGGGGTGCAATAAAGGAATCTGAAGTGAAATTGCTTTGGTATATTGGTGTGCTCTCAAAAGTCTGATTAATTGCAGGATTTGAGAAAGATCCGGTAATAGGACCTTGATTTGGTAGATTTTGGAATGATCCTTGATTCATGGGAGGATTTTGGAATGATCCTTGATTTACAGGAGGATTTTGGAATGATCCCTGATTCATAGGAGGATTTTGAAATGGGGTCGTAATAGGGGTGCCATCAGTAATAGATCCTTTCTTAATAGGGGTACTTGAAAATGGAGTTTGATTCATAGGAGCGTTTTGATATGGCACCTGATTCGTTTGGGTTTGGAATGGATTCTGATTAATAGGTGTACCATCAGTAATTGAACCTTTTTTGACTGGGGTGCTTGAAAATGAGGACTCGTACTGGTCCATAGTTTGATATGAACCCTGATTCATTTGTGTACTTTGGAATGGATACTGATTAATAGGTGTACCATCAGTAATTGAACCTTTTTTGATGGGTGTGCCTGAAAACGATGAGTCGTACTGATCCATAGTCTGATAAGAACCTTGATTTAAAGGAGGCTGAAAAGAACCCTGATTCATAGAAGTACCACCCGATATTGATCCTTGGGACATAGGGGCGTTTTGGTAACCTCCCTGGTTCATAGGTGTACCACTTGTAATAGAACCGAAAGTATTCACACTCTGAGCATTAAATGGACCACTAGAGGTGCTTCCAAAGGTATTATTGGTACCAAAAGTAAAAGTCTTCGTTGTATCATAACTTGGTGTACCAGAAATTATCGATCCTTGATTTAGAGCTGCACCACAAGTTATCGACCCCACATTTTGTACCACACTACCATGGCTTGGAGAAAATTGTCCCATAGTTGGGGTAAATGGGGACACAGCTTGGCTTATAGGTGTTCCAGACATTATAGAGCCTTTGGTCCCCATAATACTGCCTTGGGGTATTGTCTGAAGTGATGGTTTCATTGATTTCTGGTTGCCTGTGTTTTGGGAGTAATTAGGGGTGCCTGCAGTAATTGAACCCTGAGTTGGGGATTGGGGGACAGGGTTTGGAGGACCAGTGGGAGTTGGGGGACTTTGGTATCCACTTTGATATTGCATTGAAGGCGGTAAATAATTCCTCTTCATTCTTGCTTCGACCTCCATTACTAACTCTGGGCTAATTACTAAAAAATAATAATAAAAAGAAAAATAAAGTAAAAAAAAAATTGGCAAAAAATATCATCTAAAAAAATAGTAGCAAAAAATAGATGCAATTTACTAGAGCCATGCGTACATTAACTAATTGGTTCAAACTTTCAATAAAGAAAATATACGAATGTTGAGATGTTTTTCAGAAACATAAAAAATTGTCTTTTGGCGAACTTAAATGCTAAAAACTTGCAACTTAAGAGGTATATTGTAGAATACTTTTTAATTTTGACTATCTCTGTCTGCTAGCCACTTGCAGCAACAATTAACAATGGCGCCGATTCCCTCGCTCACAAACTAAACTAAATTTCAGTTCAGTGCATCTCATTCTTTCTATTTCATTAAGAAAAGGACAGAACATAAATATTAGTTTAGTCCTGTCAAATTAGTCAGCGCCTGACATAAACTGACGTATTTTTAGTAGCCAATTTTTTTATCACGTCTAAACTTGTCTATGGAGTATCTTGATTTGACAGGACTAAACTAATATTTATCTTCTGTCCTTTTCTTAATGAAATAGAAAGAAAAAGATGCACTGAACTTAAATTTAGTTTAGTTTGTGAACAAGGGAATCGGCGCCAATATTCTATTTTAAAATGATTTCAAAGACATTTTAAAATTAAAAAAAAAAACCTCAACGTTCCATAAAGCAATCAAATAACAACATTTAATTACAACAACATTATCCTTGCATATACAGAACGGTCGCGAGTTTACTAATATCCTAAAGAAAAATGCGTAATGATAAAAAAATGATTACAAGCTTAGCTTTGAAACTTTTTATTAGATCAGAAAATATAATTTCGTTAAAGGGCTTGGTGAACCTTCACAAACATGAGTATCGACATTTAATCTATACATACATACAAATAAATTAAATTGAAGTGTATGTTTGTACGTAAAAATAACTACTTATAAAGAAACTTGTATGAGGTGTTTCAAAATTAACCCAACAAACTTTAAGAGGTGCTTTAGACCATCGAACTGAAGAACTTTCACTATGGGACCAATCCTGAAGTCACGAAAAACAAATCTGCTGTTTAATACAAATGTTCAATACCTACTTGACCAAAATGTATGAAACAGCTGATTTTTTTTCGTGATTTCAGAGTTGGTGGTTGGGGAGTTGGGAGTTGGTAAGGAGTTTTAGTCTACTTTTATTTTAGAAAAAGAACTAGGGTTCCGCGCAAAAAAATTAAACCCATGATATCCAATTTGTTTTCCGACATGCTCGCGAAAAGTCGCGGGCACAGCTAGGAAAAGTTTCTTAAAATTATGAGTTAACTGAATCTCTTTCTTTGTTTTATTTTCATTCGATATCTTATCTGTGTGGTTCTTTCTTCAAAAGACCATTTCAGACACCAATCTACATGGTCTTCACATGATCTGACCAAGATTTTGTCTGGACTTTAAAAGAGACTGTGACCTCTGAGTTTGTTTCGGCCTTTCTTCTCAGAGTAGTCAGATAGGAAACGCCGACCTCATCTAGCTTAAAAAAAATATGATTGACGTGTAAAAGTGTTTGTACAAACCTACTTACAGAAAATAAATCATTTATCAGATACTATGACATCTGTGAAGTCTGACCAATTAATTATAAAAAAGCCCTGTATTTTCAAAATAATACAACTAACGATTATTACGACCACTATTATATTTATTATACCTATAGAATACTAACAAACTCGAGATCATTCTTTATTTACTGACATTTCATTACATAGCATAGTATATAAATATTATGTAACATCACTTACCAGGTGGTCGCTCCGTGACGGTCAATAAACCGGTTCTTCTGACGCGTATGCTGGTTGTTGACGAGGGGGATGCGCTTTGCTGCAGGGGAAGAATTTGATGGTTAAAATAGTTGAATTTGAAAGATTATCATCACTCTAAACAAACGTAGCGTGTGCTTTGGCTTAGACATATTCCTGTCTCTATCTTGCATTTTTAGTTTGACAGTTGTGTGACATTGACAGGTATAATGCTTAACCAAGAAAGTGCATAGAATGTTCCCACTGCTCAGTGCCGTGCATTAGTTTTCCGAAAAGGTAGGCACTAGGCCGGGTCTAGTCTAGGCAAACGCGGTCACTAATCAGAAAAAAAGTGAGGTTATTTGAGTAGGCATGCCTACTTAAGGGTGATAAATTGCGAAGGCCGAACGTCATGGTTATTACGCGTGAGACGTACGTATTTTTAATTTTGTCGTATTAACTTGAACGATTAAAGACCAATGACAATGTGCGAATAGTACGGGAGCCGAGTAGGCCGTCCGGCGACTGCCTACTGCCGCGCGTGTTTGTACGAAGATTTTGTTTTTTGTTAGGTATGACAATTTAGTGAGTTTCTTAATTGTGGGACTAAAATGTAATTGACAGGCTTATGTTGATATATCGAGGTAGGCACTGCTTATATGCCTATATGCCTATATACAATGCATGCCACTGCCACTGCTAGCACTCTGGCCTCCCCTCTGTGAGAGGCAGTGTGTCCTGCTGCTCCACGCGGGCCCAGTGCGGGTTGGTAGATGTCACATGTCTTCGAATTTTTGGATCTAGGACATGCCGGTTTCCTCACGATATTTTCCTTCACCGTTTTGAGAGCAGTGGTAATGAAATAATTTACACAAAGTAAAGCGCCTGTCAGGGTTCAAATTCGAACACACGACCTACGACTCCATCACAATAATCATATAGAGGTATGAGGAACAGGGTGTAAAGTTCACTCATACTCCGTAGAAAAGGGAAGATCCTCCGACCAGACGGGTGTTGTGTCTGGTCGACGATTGATGTGGGGACGTCGAATCTAATAAAATAAATACGTCCAGGTTCTGGAACGAAAATTATCAACGCCTCAAAATGAAACACAAGTCAAATGATGCGATTGGCTGTCGGTAATACAGTCAACCAATCACAACAGGTTACGTGCGCTAGACAATTTGTTAGCAAATTTTTTTGTAATCCGTTCCAGGATTCGGGCGTTAGAGTCATCGACAACTCACCATAGAGCCAGTGCTGGACGTGACGACGTTTGCCGCATCTTCCGGTGTCGCCATTGTATGTCGTTTACTGCTGCCTCGGTTCATCATGTACCTAAAGACAATTTAGACAAGAATTTCATGTTATTTAGATAGATTAATATTCAGCAAATTAATTAATTATCTGCCCAGCCATTTACCCAACCAGTCTTACCAAGGGGTATCGTATTACCCAGTCACTGGGTTGTGGAGGTCAGATAGGTAGTCGCTCCATGTAAAATGCTGGTATTCAGGTGCATCCGGTTAGACTGGAACCCGACCCCAACATAGTTGTGTGGGGGCGAGTTCTTGTGCTCCCACCTATTTTGTTGCGCTGGGTTGGAGGAGACCGCTTGTTCCAATAAAACTCCTGGTTGTTCGAAGACTATTTATTTTCTTGTTCTTCCTGTGAGATCTTGATCCGAACTGAATATGGATCAGCGAAAACGCTCTATTTATATCTATTTTTACATGGGCGCAAGTAGTGGCGGGGCTAATTAGTTCTACAATTTAGCTTTCCAATCACTGTGATTCTTGTTCGTGCCCAACTCTCGATCCACCAATCACAGCAGTTTGTGATCGCGTAGGCTCGGGACAGGTTTCGACAGGTTTGGACTTGTCGAGAGTGGAACACGATCGTGTCTTTGTACATTCAAATTACAACTTACATACTAGGATAAACTAATACACTATTATTTCTTATATTCTAAACTTCTAACTATTATTCTTATGTTCTAACTACACTATGCCGTTATGTAGGTGAGCGTCCTGCACATTTCTCCCGCCGTGCGTCGTCATCTGCTGCTGGCGTCGCAATTGTAGATGGTGCAGGATCGCCGCTCTCGATTGGTAGCACTATTATCTTCTTCACTGGACGTCGTAGCGTGCCTCCTTTTGTAGTGACGTCCACCGTACGCACAACTCCGTCTGGGCCGGGGAATGTAGCACAGATGCGTCCTCTGATCCACATATTTCGTGGAAGGTTGCCGTCCACGATCAGTACTAGATCGCCGACCTTGGGGATTCTGCCTTTGGTGTGCGGATCCCTGCGGTTCTGTAGTTCTGGGAGGTATTCTTTTAGCCATCTGGCCCAGAATATATCGGCGAGTCTCTGAGCTGCGCGCCAACTGGCTCGTAGATGCAGGTCACTGTCGCAGAATTCTCCGGGTGCCGCGATGCGGCCGGGACCACCCAAAATGAAGTGATTGGGTGTTAGAGCTTCAGGGTCTTCGTGGTTCACGGACACGTGGGTAAGTGGCCGGCTGTTCACGGTGTGTTCGGCTTCGGCGAGCAGCGTGTGAAGTACTTCCTCACTCGGGAATCGCTCGTTTACAGTGGTGGCGAGTGCTGTCTTTACAGATCTCACCAGGCGTTCCCAGGCGCCTCCCATAAATGGGGCACCAGGCGGTATGAATCGCCAGTCGATCATCCTCTTTGAGGCTTCTTCTGCTGTAGCTGCGAAGATGGCGGTTCGTAGTTCCTTATCAGCGCCGTGGAAATTGGTTCCGTTGTCGGACCACAGCTGTGTTGGGCATCCTCGTCGCGCTATCATACGGCGCAGCGCCATAATTGCAGAGTCTGTGTTGAGTGATGCCACAAGTTCCAGATGAATGGCTCGCGTCGTGAGACAGGTGAACAAGGCAACGTATCTCTTTTGGTGACTCCGTCCTGCTGTGATGGTCAACGGCCCGAAATAGTCCAGCCCGACGAAGGTAAATGGTCTCTGATGGTGTGCTAGTCGACAGGAAGGGAGGTTCCCTGTCATTGGCTGTGCTGGAGAGGCTGCCTTTATACGGCATCGCAAACATCTACTGATTATGTTCTTGACTGTCGGTCGTAGACGGAGCACCCAATGCTGTTGACGGCATTCGTTGACTGTCGTCTCGGTGTTCGCGTGATGCAATTGGCGGTGGATATGTTCAACCCACAATCGCGTCGCCAGGTGGTCTCCATCAAGAACCATCGGATTCTTCAGGTTCTCAGTGATGTCTGTCATGGCGGTTATTCTGCTCTTCAGGCGAATCTCTCCCTCTGAGAGTTGTATGCTTAGTGCGTGCAGGCGACTGTTTCTTGGTAAGGTTTTCTTGTCTCGCAGAGCTTCAATTTCTTCCTGGAAAGATTGCTCCTGTGAAGCTCGTAGGATCAGACTCTCGGCCTTACGTAGAAACTCAGCGGTGAGAGGGAGGTAATTGTTCGTGGTTTCTCGCCTCTCTCTCGCTTTGATTGGCAATGTTCGTCTGTTCTTTCTCCAATCAGGGTCTGCGCTGCTATTCCTTTTAGTTCTTTTGTAGTTGATGTTGTGCCTTGATTGACGACAGAGGTGTAGGAACTGCAGGACTCGTGCGGTAGCTCGCAAATATCTCTCCCAGCGTGAGAATCTATTGACGTCTGGTATAGCTTCGCTGATTTGTGCGTTCTCATTTCTGGTGGTCAAACTACAGGTTCTCTCTTCCCCTGTGATTATGACAGGGTTCTTCTCATTGACTGGCCATGTGTCCGGGGGACCGATAAGGAAATCTGCACCGTTGAACCATCGATGATCTTGACCGTAGTTCTCTGGCACATCTCTCGTAGCGTCATCCGCTGGGTTCAGTTTGGTCGGTATCCAGCGCCATTCGTTGGTGGAGCTGTGTTCCTCGATTGCTGCGATGCGATGAGCGACATACGGTTTGTAGGATCTGGATCCGGTTCTGATCCATGACAGTGTAGTTCTGCTGTCGGTCCAGAATGTGGTTGACTCTGGTGTTCGTTCGTGTTCTTCTTTAACTGCTGACGCCATGCGTGCGCCAAGTACTGCCGCTTGTAGCTCCAAGCGTGGAATCGACATTAGTTTCAGTGGGGCTACTTTGGCTTTGGCTGTGATTAGGCAGACGTTGACTCTTCCATCCCTCGTGACTGTTCGCCAATATATCGCGACTGCGTATGCAGATTCGCTCGCGTCTGTGAACACGTGCAGCTGTAGCGACTCTGTAGCACTGAAGCCTGGGTAAGTTCGTGGAATGGACATGTGTTCCAACTTCTTGAGGTGGGTGAGCCATTTCCTCCAGCTTGCGGCTAGGTCACTGTCCAGGACTTCATCCCATAAAGTTCCACGACGCCAAACTTCTTGTAGTATTTGTTTGGCTCTGATGGTGACTGGCGATACAAGTCCCAATGGGTCAAACAGGGACATTACTATTCTAAGAGCTTCTCTCTTAGTAGGCGTGTCGTTCTGTAGGATGTTCTGAGGTATGCGTGCCAGGTTCAAATTGAAGGCCAGCGAGTCTTCTGCCGGCTTCCATATTAGGCCGAGAACTCGTTCTGTATTGATGCTGTCTTCCAGTTTGATCGAATCTTTGGTCTTGGCATCTTCCCCTAGCGCTTCAAGGAGGGCGGTAGAGTTAGATGACCATTTCTTGAGTTCGAAATGCGCTTCTCTGTGAATGTCGCGCACGGCTTGTGAGACTTTCACGGCTTCTTTTAATGTGTCAAAACTATTCAAATAGTCGTCCATGTAGTGTTTTCTTTTGATAGCTTTGACTGCTTCTGGATGTTCATGCTGGAATCTCTCGGCGTTCGTGTTTTTCACGTATATAGCCGTAGCTGGCGAGCAAGATGCTCCGAAGATCAGTGACTTCATGCGGTATTGTTCCGGTGGCTGGTTATCTCTTCGGTCACCTCGCCACAAGTAACGAAGAGCGTCCCGGTCTTCGGGTCGTAGTTCTATTTGCAGGAACATTTCGGTGATGTCAGCGGTCACGGCGATTGAGTGCTGACGAAAACGCATTATCACTCCTGGCAGCGATTGTAATAGGTCTGGGCCAGTGAGTAGTTGGTCGTTCAAAGAGACTCCTCTAGTCTTGGCTGCCGCGTCGCAGACAATTCTTAATTTCTCCGGTTTCATGGGATTGAAAACCGCAAAGTGAGGCAGATACCATGTTCGGTGCTTCGATGTCGTGGCTGGAGCTGGTTCGGCGTATCCTTTTGATACTAGTGCTTCCATTTGTTCAGCGTACTTCTTCTTGAGTTCGGGTTCTTTGTCTATTTTCTTTTCTACGCTTATGAGTCTGTTCAGAGCGCTATCATAGTTGTCTGGCATCACGACGTTTTCATCTCGCCACAATAAAGCAGTTTGATATCTTCCTTCAGGAGTTCTTTTTGTGTATTGTTGAAGGATGCGAAGTGCCTTCTCTTCAGGATCATTGATGGGTTTCTTTGGATTGACTTGCATGTTGTCCATTGTGATGTATTCCTTCACCAGTTCATGTAGGTCGTTGTCGTTGTTAGCATGTCTGATGAAGTTCACTCTATGGCCAAGTGTTCGCGTGTGACCGCCATGTAGGACCCAACCTAGTGGTGTCAGTGAAGCCACTGGTTGGTTCTTCTTTCCTGTTCTGATCTCCGTTGCGATGAGTAGGTCCCAGTTATCCTGGCCAATCAGGAGCTTGGGTCTGGCATCTTCAGTTACTAGGTCTCTGGCGATGTCATGAAGATGTTCACAGTCCCTGACTGCTTCTCCAGGAATCTTTTGTGCAGCCAACTCTAGCTGCTTGATCGTTCTTGCGCGTAGCTTGCGTTCAGATGTGTGAAGTCCTTTGATGAAGAAATTCACTCGTTGAGATGACACGTCGACTGTGGGCTCGCCGTCAAAGGATGCTATTCGAAGTGGTTCATAAGATCCTTCTGCTCCGATCTGCTTGGCTAGGCTCTCGTCGATTAGAGTTACGGTAGAGCCGTCATCCAAGAGAGCGTAGGTATCTACAGCTCCCGCCGGTCCAGAAAGGTGCACTGGTATTATCTTGAGAAACGATACCTTCGGTGTCCACATTGAATGAACCTTCTCTTGTTCCTCTTTGGAGCCGTCGGTTTCTTCTTTCTTCTTAGTTGGTGCACTAGTGGCGTGTAGCATTCTGTGATGTAAATGCACACAGTTGTCTATCTCGCATTTCTTTGGTTTGCAGCTGTGTTGCTTTGTTCGGAATTTGAGGCAACGAAAACACAGGCGATGTTTCTTCGCGATGTCCCATCTTGCATCAGTGGTTGCCTTCTTGAATTGGTCGCATTCTACGATGCTGTGTCCTTGATGTTCACATAAGCCACACTTTGGTTTGTTTACTTCTTGTGTAGCATGTACCCGCTGCTGACGTCGCTGCGTGTTCTGAGTGGTTTGACTTGTCGCAGCGATGTTCTCAGGCAGTGCATACGGGCTGCAAATCTCTGCTTCGATCTTGATGAATCGGGTGAACTTCAGAAGATCAGGTTCTGTTCTGGGTTGTGCTGCTGAATACTGGTACCACTGTCTTTTCAATGTTGGTGTGAGCTTTTCAACAATAGCCTTTGTGGCTTCTGGATTGAAGAGGTAATGCTCACAGTTGAGTGCTTGTAAAGTCCCAACGATGTTTTCCACTTTGGTAGCGAAGGTGCAAACATCACGCGGAGATTCTGTGAGGCGTGGTAGGGTTCGTAGTTGCTCCATCTCAGCCATTGCGATGGAGTCTGGTCGTCCGAAGCGTAGCTCGAGTGTCTTCATTACTTCGTTCGGGTCTGCGTTCGTTATTAATAGACCTTGTACAGCTTCTTTTGCTGTTCCTCGAAGGCTTCTTCTAAGTCTTGACATGTTTTCCATTGTTGTTAATCGATACGCTGTCTCGCAGTAGGCGGCGCGGAACGTGAGCCAATCTTGATGAGCTCCGTTGAAACAGGGAAGTTCGGTGTATCTCATTGGCTGCTGGTACTGTGCGGCGTGCACAGCTTGCGTGATCGCAGCAGCAAGTTCCTTCATGTCCGTCCTTGTTTCTGGGACGGCTAGTGTTGTAGGCTGTTGCACGACGTGGGCTGATGCTGTAGACTGCGGCACCCAGGATGAGGTGTCAGGCCTCGAAGCGTAGCTATGATGCGGTGCCGTGGTGTAGATCGGTTGCCACGATGTGTTCGGTGCCATGTTCGTAGAGTTCTGCGGCCAGAATTCGCTGGGGTTTACCGGTGCTGGCGTCTGTCGCGGCTGTGCAGGCACGTAGTTCTGTTGCCATGCGGCGATTACTGGCGGCGGGTTCGGGTGCGGCTGTTCAGTCGCAAGGTTCGGCTGCCAGGAGTCGGCGGTGGTGCTCACTGGCAGTATGATGTTCATGGATTCAGGTTCGGTGTTCGGGTTTTCAGGTTGCGGGTCCATGGTGCTGACTCCCGCCGGTAAGGTCGCCGGGATGTCCCAGGCTATGGCGGCGGCGGTCACTGGAACTGCTGGTTTCATTGATGTCTTCACCTCGGATTGATAGGGTTTGTTGCTAATGGCGAGTAGCTGACTTGATTGGAGCCAAGTAGTTACTCGTTGATCGTTTCCGGTTTCCGAGGCGACGGAGGATACATCTTCATCCGTAGATTCAGCTTCAATTTCGGCGAGGCGTGCGGCCGCTAACTCTGCTAATCGTTGTGCTAGCTCCGCCTTGGCTTTGGCTATACGACGCGCTTTCGAAGTTTTGTCACTCTTCTGTGACGTAGGTTTGCTGCGGTGACCACTCTCTTTATGTTTAGTTGTGACGTCTTGACGTGGCGCGGCATGTTTAACTGTAGACGAGGTAGTGGCTGGTGCTTCTGAAGTCGCTGCCGTTGTCGTCTCTGTGGTAGCCGTCGTTTCCGTAGCTTCCGTAGTACATGTGTCGGCCGTAGTCTCTGTAGTGGTTTCCGTAGCAGTTTCTGTTCGTTCTGTAGCTGTCGTCGATGCTCGGCCACCTCTTTTCCCTGTAGACCTCGTAACTGGCATTGTTTCAATATAAATTCTTCTAAATATTCTTCAAAAGGTTCGCTGGAGTCTTCTTAATAGTGATCTTCCTCGAATCCGGCTCTCGAAGGACCAATGTGTGGGGGCGAGTTCTTGTGCTCCCACCTATTTTGTTGCGCTGGGTTGGAGGAGACCGCTTGTTCCAATAAAACTCCTGGTTGTTCGAAGACTATTTATTTTCTTGTTCTTCCTGTGAGATCTTGATCCGAACTGAATATGGATCAGCGAAAACGCTCTATTTATATCTATTTTTACATGGGCGCAAGTAGTGGCGGGGCTAATTAGTTCTACAATTTAGCTTTCCAATCACTGTGATTCTTGTTCGTGCCCAACTCTCGATCCACCAATCACAGCAGTTTGTGATCGCGTAGGCTCGGGACAGGTTTCGACAGGTTTGGACTTGTCGAGAGTGGAACACGATCGTGTCTTTGTACATTCAAATTACAACTTACATACTAGGATAAACTAATACACTATTATTTCTTATATTCTAAACTTCTAACTATTATTCTTATGTTCTAACTACACTATGCCGTTATGTAGGTGAGCGTCCTGCACAATAGTTGAGAAAAGGTTAGGCAGATGATGATCTGCCTAGCCTTTTCCCAACTCAACGACGAACTTGGGGTCGATTTCCAGTCTAACTGGTGTCAGTAAATATAGGTCTTACTGAACATAATTTGGACACATAGTTTTTTCCTATGACATTATAATTGAAATGATTATTATGTAATAATTAACAATACAATTTAGTTTTACAGTTAATCAGCAATGTTGTAGAGGGGCTGACTGCACGCATATATATTTATGTATAGCCTCAGGTAGGCTATTTTATTGCACATACTCTAAGAACATTAATAAAAAAATCGCATTTTTGAAGTGAAACTTCTTTACGCACGCATGACTTGGGGAGTAAGCTGGCGAACGCGTGACGTAAGCGTTACGAAAAGTGTGATCGGGCGAGGCGAACGGGAGTTAAGTGGGGGATATAAGCAAGAGAAAGCAGTGCGCGCGCACATTTTCTTTCTCTCTTCCTCTCATAGCCAAATACGTTTGAAGTTTCACTTTAGTCGTGTGGTCATAAGCACACTCGGTTTTTTTATTTAATTAATAATTCATTTATTTTTTATTAGGTTTTCATAACAGCTGATGAGTATTTAAAGGAGACTGTTAAAATTTGTATGGGAAGTGGTCTATGATCCAATAGCGATACTGTAGAGGTATTTCTGTGGGAATACCTCAACTATACCCTTGTGCAAAGGGGCGTCAAAATCTAACCCGGCAGTTTTGAGAAAAATAATACTTTCAAATTCACATTTCTTGCTACATTTTTATATTTTAAAAACGTTTTAATGGGTATTTCTGACTTTATACTACTTAATTAATGTGATTTTCTGCTGAACAAAGACACTTACCACCTCGAAAGTGCTGAATTTCAGTTTTTTTTTTTTCGTTTTTAACCGACTTCAAAAAAGGAAGGATGTTCTCAGTTCGTCGGAATCTTTTTTACATTTTTTAATATTTATATTCACCGATTTCTCGAAGACGGCTGGACTGATTTAGAAAATTATTTTTTTGTTTGAAAGGGTATACTTACCTACTTTACCAAGTGTTCCCATTGTCACCAGGTCAGGTTTGAACGGGTATTTCTGACTTTATTAATGTGTTTCTCTACTAGGCAAAGTCACTTGTCCCGTCATCTTTTTTTTTTGTACTTACCGATTTTTAGGCATTTTATAAATATTTATGTAGGAAGGATATGTCTTAAAACAAAAAGTTACTCCAAAATACGAAAAATAAGAAGGAACTCTATTTGTAGCAGCACAAAAAAAAGGGTGTACCTATGTATCACTACATAATATAAAAATATTTAAAAAATGTAATTCCGACGAACTGAGAACCTCCTCCTTTTTTGGAGTCAGTTAAAATCGAAACAAATACTAAAATCTAGGAAAAAAACACATTAATTAAGTATTATAAAGTCAGAAATACCCTTTAAAATAAAAATGTAATTATAAAATTATGTATTCTGAAATATTATATTTCTCAAAACTGCCGGGGTCAGATTTTGATGCCACTTTGCACAAGGGTATAGTTGAGGTATCCCCACAGAAATATTGTAACAGTGTCGCCATTGGTTCATAGGCTACTTTTTAATGTTATCATGAAATTATTTGTATTCTAAAACATTATATTTCTCAAAACTGCCGGGACAGATTTTGATGCCACTTTGCACAAGGGTATAGTTGAGGCATCCCTACAGAAATATCGTAACATTATCGCTATTGGTTCATAGACCACTTTTTAATGTTATCATGAAATTATGTATTCTAAAATATTATATTTCTCAAAACTGCCGGGTCAGATTTTGATGCCACTTTGCACAAGGGTATAGTTGAGGTATCCGCACAGAAATATCGTAACAGTGTCGCTATTGGTTCATAGGCTACTTTTTAATGTTATCATGAAATTATTTGTATTCTAAAATATTATATTTCTCAAAACTGCCGGGTCAGATTTTGATGCCACTTTGCACAAGGGTATAGTTGAGGCATCCCTACAGAAATATCGTAACAGTGTCGCTATTGGTTCATAGGCTACTTTTTAATGTTATCATGAAATTATGTATTCTAAAATATTATATTTCTCAAAACTGCCGGGTCAGATTTTGATGCCACTTTGCACAAGGGTATAGTTGAGGTATACGCACAGAAATATCGTAACAGTGTCGCTATTGGTTCATAGGCTACTTTTTAATGTTATCATGAAATTATGTATTCTAAAATATTATATTTCTCAAAACTGCCGGGTCAGATTTTGATGCCACTTTGCACAAGGGTATAGTTGAGGCATCCCCACAAAAATATTGTAACAGTATCGCTATTGGTTCATAGACCACTTTTTAACAGTCTCCTTTACTTGAGTGTGTTTCTTGACAATAGCAAATCAAAGGAATTTCACACATCAGTCCATATTAATATTATAAATTCGAAAGTAACTCTGTCTGTCTGTTTGTATATTATCTTTTCACGCCTAAACCATTGAACGGATTTCGATACAATTTGGCAGAAATATAGATTGCATCCCGGGGAAGGACGTAGGATAGTTTTTATCCTGATATTGCCACGGGATCGATACTTATGCGGGTGAAACCGCGGGGCGCAGCTAGTATCGATGGCAAAATGTTTAAATATTTTTGGCCCAAAATTCATCTGCAACTATCTCACCTGCATAAATTGGTGTTGTAAGCAGAGTCGGTGTTCTGTTCTTCAGATTGTTCTGTATCCTCTGCGCGCGCGGGAGTGCCGCTGTCTGATACCTGTGGGGTGAACATTGAAAATTGCCTTTAAAAAAAAATAGTTTCTTGTAAATTAAGGTACAGACACCAGCACATCAAGCTACTACAAACTGTCAAATTTCTTTAATAGATTTTCAACTTTATCTCTAACGTATAAGGTTCAAAGTTGATTGGAAAAAAATTACACTATTGGGTAGCTTGATGTGTTGTTGTCTGTACAATACTGGTAAGTTTAACAATGGTAACTGCAGCATTATATGATTATCTATAACGGATACCCACATGGTGCGCAGGCGCAGAGTGGCAGCAGGCGCGCTCCCGGCCGCGCGCCACGTGCGTGCCGCCGTCCGACGCGCGGCGCCCGAATGTCGACGCTGCGGGAACAGTTCACTCAATAAAAATCGATTCGCATGGTTAAGCAACGCTTACCAAGGTCAGTCTTTGGATGGGTGACCACTATGATTTACCTTGAACAGCTCGTGGTAAGTGTAGCTACCAAGTTAAGCAGTGCTTGCCAAAGCAGTTCTTGGTTATGTTTTTTTTTTATTGACTAAAGTATTATTTTATTTACCTTGTGTCTGCATGGCGTGCGGCGGCTTCAGCAGGTGCTGGTCCTTGACGCTGAAGTATCTCGGCGGCTGGTGCTGCACGGCCGGCAGCTTGGCGGCTAGGTTCGTGTTCGGGAGCATGGACACGTTGGGGGTGGCTTGCTGCTGTGGACGACAAAAAAATAATATAAATAACTATAATTATTGTGAAATACATAATATACAAGTTAAGTTCACAGAAAGTCAAAATAAAGAAGGAAGGAAAAATAACTGACTGATAACTTTGACCGTCATTTTTCTTAAGATTTTGATAAGCTATGATTTTGATATTTTAAGATTTTGATATGCTACGATTTTGATAAGTATTCGAAGATTTTTATATTCGAAGATTTTGATATTCTAAGATTTTGATATGCTACCATTTTGATATTCTAAGATTTTGATATGTTATGATTTTGATATGCTACGATTTCGATATTCTAAGATTTTGATATGCTACGATTTCGATATTATAAGATTTTGATATTCTATGATTTTGATATTCTAAGATTTTGATATTCTACGATTTTGATATTCAAAAACTTTGATATTTTAAGATTTTTGATATGCTACGATTTTGATATGCTATGATTTTGTCATTACACAATGTCAAAATGTTCAGAAGATTTTGTCATCATCGAATCATGTAAGTACTGAATCCATGACGGGTTGCGCATCGATGTCCCTGTGCCACCCTTTTTTTTTTTTTTTTTTATGGATGGGAAATCATCAAATGACCCCTCCCGCTCTGGGTGGAGCGAAGGGAGTGTCAGACTCTTACTGACTAAAACCCATCCGTGTTCCTTCCTTAGCCCTTTATGTTCCGGGGTAGCGGTAACCCTTTCGGACAATCCCGCACCCCCGGCAGGCTTCGGCCCTGGCAGGCCCCTTCCTTTATGCTGACATCTCTTTGAGGCGCGCGTGGAACAAGTACGCGCCGTCCGGCACGGGCCTGGTCCTGATCGGACGGTGAGCTACCCATTACTCTCCGTCCGCAGGCCCGCGCCTACGGCGGCCGGGAGTCGTCACGCGGCTCCCGACGCCCGGAGCGTCTCCCGCGGCCCCTGTGCCACCCTGTATTTTGACATTGTGTTACTCTAAGAGTGAGATGTCGGTTGTTTATTTACGTTCTATTAATTGGCTTAACTTTATTGGACTCTTCCACAAAACAGACCAATAATGAATCGAGTTGAGATACTGATAAACTTCCTAAAAATTAGACATTCTGTAAAAATAATGACATTTACTGATTTTGACACTCTTATCTTTGATTTTTTTATATCTAATATACAGTCGTGCGAGCGACACGAAGAAGCAGACGAAGACACTCCGATTTTGACATTCTAAAACTCAAATTTTCCGCTATTATAATATCCTGGCCCTGCAGTCTCCACAAATATAACGACAAAAATCGGTCGTTAAGTCTAATCGATGTCAAATTTCTTTAATACATTTTCAACCTTATGCTTTGGAAATAAAGTTGAAAATCTATTAAAGGAATTTGACAACGATACGACTTAGCGACCGATTTTTGTCGCCGTCTGATGCCGAGACTGCAGGGAAGTCTTCGATTATTACACTGCGATATATCACAAGAATGTAAATATCACGTGATATCTGAGAATATTTGACATTCAGTGATTCTACTTACGTTAAAGTGCGCGGACACATAGAGCGGTGAAGGTCGTAGATCGGCGGACGCGGCGCCACACACTCCTAGCTCACCGCCCTGCAATAAATTATATCGTATATTTACTGGCTCTATCAACAACTCCAAAGAAGAATTGCCAAACTTAAGTGGCAGTGGGCAGGGCACATTGCTCGCAGAACAGATGGCCGATGGGGCCGAAAGGTTCTGGAGTGGCGACCGCGTACCGGAAGGCGTAGCGTTGGAAGGCCTCCCACAAGGTGGACCGACGACCTTGTGAAGGCCGCAGGAACTCGTTGGATGCGAGAAGCACAAAACCGGTCGAAGTGGAGGTGCTTGGGGGAGACCTATGTCCAGCAGTGGACGTCTTTCGGCTGAAATGATGATGATGATCAACAACTCTATGCAGCTGTAGGTTTCATACAAACCTTGTCTTCATTGAAATAAGGTTCATATTCCTGTGAAACGCTTGTAGGATAGGAACTCTGCGCAGCTAAGAGCGTGATTCACAGACGCACTTTGACTTTACTATGCTAAGTAACGTAATGAACCTTATTAGAATGACAATAAGGTTCATCATGAATGTGAACCTTATTGTTTTTTAAATCCCATAATCTTGTCCCTTTTATCAGCAAAACTGCACAAACGTCGGTCACGTCTGTCAAGTTTCGCTAGCTAAATTTATTTGACCCTGTAGGCTCCTGAAAGCTCTCCATCATAACCTGCGTATCCCTAGTCTTCAGGATTCGTTATCAGCAAAACTGCACAAACGTCGGTCGCGTCTGTCAAGTTTCACTACAGTACCCGGCGATAAATATTGCACATCGATCTTTGGAAAGAGACAATCGGCTAATTTTGGCTTCGTAGAGCGTTATCTCTGTCGCACGAAATACAAACAGTCCGGTATCTATTAGGAGCTGTTAAAACAATTATGATTTGCTTCTTTTGATAATTCTTTTTATTCTTTGTAAAATACACCAATTTTTCTATAAATGATTGCTTTAGGTTGGGGTAAAATAAAATGGTTCCCCTATTTTTCCTAAAGATGCCATAGTACAACTTTAAATTATTTAAATTTGGGGGTGTTAACAACTCTAGATATATATTTTGAACTGGACGTGACCGCACTCTATCGCACTTGAACAACGACTGACAAAACGTCAGTTAACGTCACATAGGTAGTGTGCGACAGTGATAACGCACTACGAAGCCGAAATTAGCCGATTGTTTCTTTCCAAAGGTCGATGTGCAATATTTATCGCCGGGTACTGTAGCTAATTTTATTTGACCCCGTAGGCTCCTGAAAGCTCTCCATCATTACCTGCGTATCCCTAGTCTTCAGGATTCGTTATCAGCAAAACTGCACAAACGTCGGTCGCGTCTGTCATGTTTCGCTAGCTAAAGTAATTTGACCATGTATACTCCCGGAAGCTCTCCATCATTACCTGCGTATGCCTACAGTCTCCAGGCCCGACGGTGTGTCTCCTGGTGGCGTGTGTCTCCGGCGAGCTGGTCAGCACTGGCTGAGAAGGTGGCTCCTCGATCACTGATGTTACTGTGGAGCCGAACTGGAAGGATGAAATGGTGTTTAGATATTGATGGCATAAGATTGGTACCACAGATATAGATCCACCTAGATAACGCAAGAGCAACTACTTCGCGTGCCAAAAATCGCACCAGCTTACGTTCAAAAATCATAAGCCGCCACTTTCGCGCTCAGTCCTGCGTACTGCTGGCTGGGTGAGCGTGAGCGAGAGCGCGAGCTTGTGACGTCATAGTAGGTAGTCAAAAAAGGTTTTCATACAGTCGTGATACTTGCGTTATGATACTAGGTCTATCTATATCTATGATTGGTACCGTCAAACGGGGTGAAATAGAGATGCGGGGGTGAGTCCGGACAAAACTGAGGCAAGCGTAGCCTGAGGGGCAATTCTCGTAATTTTAAGAACATTCACAGTCTGATCTCAGTCTCAATCTGTCAAAAATACCTCTTAATTTCCCTACATTTTGACAAGTTATTGACATTCGTTTGTCGCCGAGATGAGACTGCGACCAGATTTTGAAAGTTTTAAATTACGAGAATATGGCCTTCAGATCGATCGACCCGTGCAGCTGTTACTTGGCCAAATATGTTAAACTGTCATAATGACGTCACTCAAAGGTTGACTAATAGAAAATGCCTATGGCATTAAGTCCGCCTCTGAACATTTATGTGCTTCAAGTATTAAATAAATAAATAAATGATATTTTTCCTTCAGATAAAAGTAAACTGACTATCGTAAAATTAGCACTTTTTTTTTCTCGCGGTGGAAATCCTCATGGACTTCCTCTATCGTGGGAGTGACAGAGGAGCATGCCGGACTCTTAGCGGCTAAAACCACCGCGGTGTTCCACCTCTACCTATGGCCGGGGGTGCGGGATTCGCATAAGCATTCAATAACTCCCTGCCGGGGTCGCGGTTTGTTCAAAAGAGATACCGTGGCCCCTGGCACAGGCAACTGAAGGAACACGGGTGGGTTTTAGTCAGTAAAAGTCTGACACGCCCTCCCGTTCCGCCCAGAGCGGAAGCAGTTATTTGATAATTTCCCACAAAAAAAAACCGAGTGTGCTTATGACCACAAGACTGAAGAGAAACTTCAAACGTATTTGGCTATGAGAGGAAGAGAGAAAGAAAATGTGCGCGCGCACTGCTTTCTCTTTCTTATATCCCCCACTCAACTCCCGTTCGCCTCGCCCGATCACACTTTTCGTAACGCTTACGTCACACGTTCGCTAGGTTACTCCCCAAGTAAAGCGTGCGTAAAGAAGTTTCACCTCATAAAACCCTATCATAACGTAAAATAGTGATAGTATCTTAGGCATATTTTACCTTCTCCAAATTCTCGGGCTGGTCAGTCAGATAGTCTACTGGTTCACAGGGAACCGTGACAAGGCAGTCTTGTGCTGTGGACTCTTCAGCGTCCATTTGTTCTTCTTCTACGTTCTAGAAGGAGAAAGAACATTAGTTGGGGGGCATATGATATTTGGGTGTGAGTAAGTACTTTCTTAATAACAGATTTTTTGGCAAAAGTCAGTCTGATTGACCATATAAATGGTTTACCTCTAAGGGCGAGATTTACAAACCGCACGTACAGTTTACTTTGCTTTTAAAGCGGTGTCCTACGTGAGCGACGAATACGACGCGACGCTACGAACGCGACGAACGCGATCAACTCAACGGTATACCCTGCTTGCGGCCTATGTGACAGTCTGCGGCGAGACGCGACATTACGCGTACTTGTTTTGAGAGCGACCAGACGCGACACCACGAACTACTTTAGAACTTTCCGTCTGTTCCCGTTGTCCTCATTCGGAACTCAATAAATATAATTAAAATGTATTCCCGTTGTCCCCATTGACGGTTTCCTGATAAAATTGTACTGTACTTCTCCATGATTCGAGAAGTAATAACCAAAATCACGTAGGACATTTGTCGCGTCTAGCATCGCGTCGCATTACGTCGCGTCGTATTCGTCGCTCACGCAAGACACCGCGTAAGCGTTTTATATGTGTGTTGTGAACCTTATTTTAATGTTCATATTCGTATAAGTAGGTGAATGTGAATAAGAATTTTAAATGAATATAAACTTTAACTTCATATTTATAATGTTAAGCGATAGACTACTTATCAAAGTCATGTCAAAGTGCGGTCTGTGGATCTCGCCCTAAGGATCAAAATAGTGAGTACAAGTGTTGAAGTATTTTGATGTTTGTTGATCGAAGTCAAACTAAAATTTTTTTCATAAAATATTTTAAGAAGTTTTTCGATCTCTTACCTTACAGCTAGTGAGATCCAGAGGTTGGCCAGTCGTTGAGTCTAATGAATCTAAAACAAAAAAGATTTTTTTTAAACAAGCTTATACAGGGTGTTACGGAAAGGGTATATCAATACAAACGGGTTGAAGAGTGTATCTGGTCTAGAATCTCTGTACAAAGTTTCAGCTCTGAAAATGCTTAATATTTTTTTATTTCGACATCACGGCGCTGCACTGGCGCGCGGCGGCGTGATGTGCGTGTACTAGGCGCACAGACACACTACAGATAATGGATAATGAGCCTCGTAGTGTGGTGACACGTTTGTTATGATTTAAATTTAATAAACTATCGAAATAAAAAAATATTAAGCATTTTCAAAGTTACTGCTTTTGAGCTGAAATATTGTACAGAGATTCTAGACCAGATACACTCTTCAACCCGTTTGTATTGATATACCCATTCCGTAACACCCTGTATTTTGATAATACAGGGTGAAATTGAATTCATGGGCATCCTTTTAAGGGGTCATTGTAATCATCATTATGATCAACTTTTACTATGGGACCAAACCCGAAATGGCAAAAAAAAAGTCAGCTCTTCCCTACATTTTGACGAGTTATGTGAACATGAATGCAAAGAACAGCTGATTATTTTTCGCGATTTTTGGTTTAGTCCCATAGTAAAAAATGTTCATAATGATGAGTACAATGACCCCTTAAAAGGATGCCCGTGAATTTAATTTCATCCTGTAATTATATTATAAGTTAACAGACCTAAAATAATAATATGTGCATGATATAAAACAAAAAAAGAGTAAGGAATCATAGGGCGTCAGGGGGAAAAGTGCCCAAAAGGCTGGCAGCATTGCCACGTTGTATGGCAATGCTGATACTTTGGCAAAAAAATAGGCCAGCCCTCTGGTCACGTGAAGAGTCGACCAAACGCTTGGCGATGTCTCGAAAAACCAAGTGGGCACTCGGGCCCATGGCCCTCGTGTTCCAACCCCAAGTGGGCACTCGGGCCCCATGGCCCTAGTGTTCCAACCCCAAGTGGGCACTCGGGCCCCATGGCCCTAGTGTTCCAACCCCAAGTGGGCACTCGGGCCCCATGGCCCTAGTGTTCCAACCCCAAGTGGGCACTCGAGCCCCATGGCCCTAGTGTTCCAACCCCAAGTGGGCACTCGGGCCCCATGGCCCTCGTGTTCCAACCCCAAGTGGGCACTCGGGCCCCATGGCCCTAGTGTTCCAACCCCAAGTGGGCACTCGGGCCCCATGGCCCTCGTGTTCCAACCCCAAGTGGGCACTCGGGCCCCATGGCCCTAGTGTTCCAACCCCAAACGGTTGTGATGCTCATACCTCTATGCTGCAGGCTATTTCTAGCGCTCGTCCGTTGTTGTAACTTGTCCATTAATAAGTGGTAGATGGCAGATATGTGGTCGAAACGGTCTTCTTGGATTGCCTGCGGAATAATATTTGTTTTTAGAGATTTTATGTAACAAGATAATTATTTTTCTTTTTTGAAGTGAAAACTTCTTTAGGCGCGTTGGGCATTTTTTGAGATGGGAAAAAACCATTGAACTCGCGACACTGTTACCGTTACCGTAACCGACACCAAATAAATATTTCGAAATATTTTCTGACGATTCAAAAAATACACACGTAATTGTTCAAGTTTTCACTTCTGTTGGCACTCCCGGAGTGCCACTTTTATTTTTGTGTTTGTGGTCTTTTGCTGCGTCATTTTTACCGCAAATAAAAGTATGTTCTTTCTTTCTAATTAAGTATGAGAAAATTGTGACGGTGAAGGAACCGGGGGCGTATTTAATAAACCGACAGTTAACCATCACACAATTTTAAAAATTGTTTTTAACCAACTTCAAAAAAGGAGGAGGTTCTAAATTCGGTTGAATTTATACTTCCATACTAATATTATAAATGCGAAAGTGTGTTTGTCTGTTACCTCTTCACGCTTAAATCTCTGAACTGATTTAGATGAGTTTGAGTCCCGGGGAAGGACATAGGATAGTTTTTATCCCGATATTCCCACAGGATCGAAACTTATGCGGGTGAAACCGCGGGGCGCTGCTAGTATTAGTATAGTTCCCTGCGCTATGACATAGTATCTCCCACCTGCTCGATGTGCTGGTGCGTGAGGCCGGGTAGGGTCAGCATGTGCGCGCGCACCGTGTCGCGCTGCTAGTATTAGTATAGTTCCCTGCGCTATGACATAGTATCTCCCACCTGCTCGATGTGCTGGTGCGTGAGACCGGGTAGGGTCAGCATGTGCGCGCGCACCGTGTCGCGCTGCTAGTATTAGTATAGTTCCCTGCGCTATGACATAGTATCTCCCACCTGCTCGATGTGCTGGTGCGTGAGGCCGGGTAGGGTCAGCATGTGCGCGCGCACCGTGTCGCGCTGCTAGTATTAGTATAGTTCCCTGCGCTATGACATAGTATCTCCCACCTGCTCGATGTGCTGGTGCGTGAGGCCGGGTAGGGTCAGCATGTGCGCGCGCACCGTGTCGCGCTGCTAGTATTAGTATAGTTCCCTGCGCTATGACATAGTATCTCCCACCTGCTCGATGTGCTGGTGCGTGAGACCGGGTAGGGTCAGCATGTGCGCGCGCACCGTGTCGCGCTGCTAGTATTAGTATAGTTCCCTGCGCTATGACATAGTATCTCCCACCTGCTCGATGTGCTGGTGCGTGAGGCCGGGTAGGGTCAGCATGTGCGCGCGCACCGTGTCGCGCTGCTAGTATTAGTATAGTTCCCTGCGCTATGACATAGTATCTCCCACCTGCTCGATGTGCTGGTGCGTGAGGCCGGGTAGGGTCAGCATGTGCGCGCGCACCGTGTCGCGCTGCTAGTATTAGTATAGTTCCCTGCGCTATGACATAGTATCTCCCACCTGCTCGATGTGCTGGTGCGTGAGGCCGGGTAGGGTCAGCATGTGCGCGCGCACCGTGTCGCGCTGCTAGTATTAGTATAGTTCCCTGCGCTATGACATAGTATCTCCCACCTGCTCGATGTGCTGGTGCGTGAGGCCGGGTAGGGTCAGCATGTGCGCGCGCACCGTGTCGCGCTGCTAGTATTAGTATAGTTCCCTGCGCTATGACATAGTATCTCCCACCTGCTCGATGTGCTGGTGCGTGAGGCCGGGTAGGGTCAGCATGTGCGCGCGCACCGTGTCGCGCTGCTAGTATTAGTATAGTTCCCTGCGCTATGACATAGTATCTCCCACCTGCTCGATGTGCTGGTGCGTGAGGCCGGGTAGGGTCAGCATGTGCGCGCGCACCGTGTCGCGCTGCTAGTATTAGTATAGTTCCCTGCGCTATGACATAGTATCTCCCACCTGCTCGATGTGCTGGTGCGTGAGGCCGGGTAGGGTCAGCATGTGCGCGCGCACCGTGTCGCGCTGCTAGTATTAGTATAGTTCCCTGCGCTATGACATAGTATCTCCCACCTGCTCGATGTGCTGGTGCGTGAGGCCGGGTAGGGTCAGCATGTGCGCGCGCACCGTGTCGCGCTGCTAGTATTAGTATAGTTCCCTGCGCTATGACATAGTATCTCCCACCTGCTCGATGTGCTGGTGCGTGAGGCCGGGTAGGGTCAGCATGTGCGCGCGCACCGTGTCGCGCTGCTAGTATTAGTATAGTTCCCTGCGCTATGACATAGTATCTCCCACCTGCTCGATGTGCTGGTGCGTGAGGCCGGGTAGGGTCAGCATGTGCGCGCGCACCGTGTCGCGCTGCTAGTATTAGTATAGTTCCCTGCGCTATGACATAGTATCTCCCACCTGCTCGATGTGCTGGTGCGTGAGGCCGGGTAGGGTCAGCATGTGCGCGCGCACCGTGTCGCGCTGCTAGTATTAGTATAGTTCCCTGCGCTATGACATAGTATCTCCCACCTGCTCGATGTGCTGGTGCGTGAGGCCGGGTAGGGTCAGCATGTGCGCGCGCACCGTGTCGCGCTGCTAGTATTAGTATAGTTCCCTGCGCTATGACATAGTATCTCCCACCTGCTCGATGTGCTGGTGCGTGAGGCCGGGTAGGGTCAGCATGTGCGCGCGCACCGTGTCGCGCTGCTAGTATTAGTATAGTTCCCTGCGCTATGACATAGTATCTCCCACCTGCTCGATGTGCTGGTGCGTGAGGCCGGGTAGGGTCAGCATGTGCGCGCGCACCGTGTCGCGCTGCTAGTATTAGTATAGTTCCCTGCGCTATGACATAGTATCTCCCACCTGCTCGATGTGCTGGTGCGTGAGGCCGGGTAGGGTCAGCATGTGCGCGCGCACCGTGTCGCGCTGCTAGTATTAGTATAGTTCCCTGCGCTATGACATAGTATCTCCCACCTGCTCGATGTGCTGGTGCGTGAGGCCGGGTAGGGTCAGCATGTGCGCGCGCACCGTGTCGCGCTGCTAGTATTAGTATAGTTCCCTGCGCTATGACATAGTATCTCCCACCTGCTCGATGTGCTGGTGCGTGAGGCCGGGTAGGGTCAGCATGTGCGCGCGCACCGTGTCGCGCTGCTAGTATTAGTATAGTTCCCTGCGCTATGACATAGTATCTCCCACCTGCTCGATGTGCTGGTGCGTGAGGCCGGGTAGGGTCAGCATGTGCGCGCGCACCGTGTCGCGCTGCTAGTATTAGTATAGTTCCCTGCGCTATGACATAGTATCTCCCACCTGCTCGATGTGCTGGTGCGTGAGGCCGGGTAGGGTCAGCATGTGCGCGCGCACCGTGTCGCGCTGCTAGTATTAGTATAGTTCCCTGCGCTATGACATAGTATCTCCCACCTGCTCGATGTGCTGGTGCGTGAGGCCGGGTAGGGTCAGCATGTGCGCGCGCACCGTGTCGCGCTGCTAGTATTAGTATAGTTCCCTGCGCTATGACATAGTATCTCCCACCTGCTCGATGTGCTGGTGCGTGAGGCCGGGTAGGGTCAGCATGTGCGCGCGCACCGTGTCGCGCTGCTAGTATTAGTATAGTTCCCTGCGCTATGACATAGTATCTCCCACCTGCTCGATGTGCTGGTGCGTGAGGCCGGGTAGGGTCAGCATGTGCGCGCGCACCGTGTCGCGCTGCTAGTATTAGTATAGTTCCCTGCGCTATGACATAGTATCTCCCACCTGCTCGATGTGCTGGTGCGTGAGGCCGGGTAGGGTCAGCATGTGCGCGCGCACCGTGTCGCGCTGCTAGTATTAGTATAGTTCCCTGCGCTATGACATAGTATCTCCCACCTGCTCGATGTGCTGGTGCGTGAGGCCGGGTAGGGTCAGCATGTGCGCGCGCACCGTGTCGCGCTGCTAGTATTAGTATAGTTCCCTGCGCTATGACATAGTATCTCCCACCTGCTCGATGTGCTGGTGCGTGAGGCCGGGTAGGGTCAGCATGTGCGCGCGCACGGTGTCGCGCTGCTAGTATTAGTATAGTTCCCTGCGCTATGACATAGTATCTCCCACCTGCTCGATGTGCTGGTGCGTGAGGCCGGGTAGGGTCAGCATGTGCGCGCGCACGGTGTCGCGCTGCTAGTATTAGTATAGTTCCCTGCGCTATGACATAGTATCTCCCACCTGCTCGATGTGCTGGTGCGTGAGGCCGGGTAGGGTCAGCATGTGCGCGCGCACCGTGTCGCGCTGCTAGTATTAGTATAGTTCCCTGCGCTATGACATAGTATCTCCCACCTGCTCGATGTGCTGGTGCGTGAGGCCGGGTAGGGTCAGCATGTGCGCGCGCACGGTGTCGCGCTGCTAGTATTAGTATAGTTCCCTGCGCTATGACATAGTATCTCCCACCTGCTCGATGTGCTGGTGCGTGAGGCCGGGTAGGGTCAGCATGTGCGCGCGCACGGTGTCGCGCTGCTAGTATTAGTATAGTTCCCTGCGCTATGACATAGTATCTCCCACCTGCTCGATGTGCTGGTGCGTGAGGCCGGGTAGGGTCAGCATGTGCGCGCGCACCGTGTCGCGCTGCTAGTATTAGTATAGTTCCCTGCGCTATGACATAGTATCTCCCACCTGCTCGATGTGCTGGTGCGTGAGGCCGGGTAGGGTCAGCATGTGCGCGCGCACGGTGTCGCGCTGCTAGTATTAGTATAGTTCCCTGCGCTATGACATAGTATCTCCCACCTGCTCGATGTGCTGGTGCGTGAGGCCGGGTAGGGTCAGCATGTGCGCGCGCACCGTGTCGCGCTGCTAGTATTAGTATAGTTCCCTGCGCTATGACATAGTATCTCCCACCTGCTCGATGTGCTGGTGCGTGAGGCCGGGTAGGGTCAGCATGTGCGCGCGCACGGTGTCGCGCTGCTAGTATTAGTATAGTTCCCTGCGCTATGACATAGTATCTCCCACCTGCTCGATGTGCTGGTGCGTGAGGCCGGGTAGGGTCAGCATGTGCGCGCGCACCGTGTCGCGCTGCTAGTATTAGTATAGTTCCCTGCGCTATGACATAGTATCTCCCACCTGCTCGATGTGCTGGTGCGTGAGGCCGGGTAGGGTCAGCATGTGCGCGCGCACCGTGTCGCGCTGCTAGTATTAGTATAGTTCCCTGCGCTATGACATAGTATCTCCCACCTGCTCGATGTGCTGGTGCGTGAGGCCGGGTAGGGTCAGCATGTGCGCGCGCACGGTGTCGCGCTGCTAGTATTAGTATAGTTCCCTGCGCTATGACATAGTATCTCCCACCTGCTCGATGTGCTGGTGCGTGAGGCCGGGTAGGGTCAGCATGTGCGCGCGCACCGTGTCGCGCTGCTAGTATTAGTATAGTTCCCTGCGCTATGACATAGTATCTCCCACCTGCTCGATGTGCTGGTGCGTGAGGCCGGGTAGGGTCAGCATGTGCGCGCGCACGGTGTCGCGCTGCGCCGCGTCCGTGCGCAGCGCGCCGTTCGCGTGGCATGCGCACGCGCCGCCCCACGCGTCTGCAAGGGGATGTACATAAATATGGCATTAGGTGGCTAACCTACTTGTAGACTCGTGGCTAAGTTCATTTCGAGGGGATCTTGGCTAAGTAACTTTAGGAAGCTCGTGGCTAATTACGTTTAAGGGGCCATAAATATGGCATTAGGTGGCTAACCTACTTGTAGACTCGTGGCTAAGTTCATTTCGAGGGGATCTTGGCTAAGTAACTTTAGGAAGCTCGTGGCTAATTACGTTTAAGGGGCTAATGGCTAAGTAACTTTAGGAAGCTCGTGGCTAGTTACGTTTAAGGGGCTAATGGCTAAGTAAGTTAATAGGGATCGTGTGTGGCTAAGTAACTTTAGGAAGCTCGTGGCTAGTTACGTTTAAGGGGCTAATGGCTAAGTAAGTTAATAGAGGTCGTGCGTGGCTAAGTAACCTCAGGAAGCTCGTGGCTAGTTACGTTTAAGGGGCTAATGGCTAAGTAAGTTAATAGAGGTCGTGCGTGGCTAAGTAACTTCAGGAAGCTCGTGGCTAATTACGTTTAAGGGGCTAATGGCTAAGTAAGTTAATAGAGGTCGTGCGTGGCTAAGTAACTTTAGGAAGCTCGTGGCTAAGTACGTTTAAAAGCTAATGGCTAAGTAACTTTAGGAAGCTCGTGGCTAGTTACGTTTAAGGGGCTAATGGCTAAGTAAGTTAATAGGGGCCGTGCGTGGCTAAGTGACTTCAGGAAGCTCGTGGCTAATTACGTTTAAGGGGCTAATGGCTAAGTAAGTTAATAGAGGTCGTGCGTGGCTAAGTAACTTCAGGAAGCTCGTGGCTAATTACGTTTAAGGGGCTAATGGCTAAGTAAGTTAATAGAGGTCGTGCGTGGCTAAGTAACTTCAGGAAGCTCGTGGCTAATTACGTTTAAGGGGCTAATGGCTAAGTAAGTTAATAGAGGTCGTGCGTGGCTAAGTAACTTCAGGAAGCTCGTGGCTAATTACGTTTAAGGGGCTAATGGCTAAGTAAGTTAATAGAGGTCGTGCGTGGCTAAGTAACTTCAGGAAGCTCGTGGCTAGTTACGTTTAAGGGGCTAATGGCTAACTAATTTAATAGGGGTCGTGCGTGGCTAAGTAACTTCAGGAAGCTCGTGGCTAGTTATGTTTAAGGGGCTAATGGCTAAGTAAGTTAATAGGGGTCGTGCGTGGCTAAGTAACTTCAGGAAGCTCGTGGCTAGTTACGTTAAAGGGGCTAATGGCTAACTAATTTAATAGGGGTCGTGCGTGGCTAAGTAACTTCAGGAAGCTCGTGGCTAGTTATGTTTAAGGGGCTAATGGCTAAGTAAGTTAATAGGGGTCGTGCGTGGCTAAGTAACTTCAGGAAGCTCGTGGCTAGTTACGTTAAAGGGGCTAATGGCTAACTAAGTTAATAGGGGTCGTGCGTGGCTAAATAACTTTAGAAGGCTCGCAGCTAAGCATCTTCTGAAGGGTTCGTGGCTGAGTATCTTATTTACTCGTATATATACTTTATTGTACACCAGAAAAAAACAAAAAAAAAACAATTAATAATATATAACCTACAATGGGCGGCCTTACCGCTTTCTGCGAACTCTTCCAGGCTACCTTCTAAAGGGATCGTCGATCGTGGCTAAGTATCTTCTGAGAGGTTAAGAGGTAACTATTGTATGACTCACCATAATGTCCTGGCCCCGGGCCGGGCTGGTGCGCGGCGAGCCACCTGTGCCTGACAACACTGCGGAGCGAGAGCCTCTTCTCTGGCTCCACGACCAGCATGTGACGGATTAGGTGCTCGCAGTCTGAGGGAGAGAGAAAACCTTAGACAGAAAATCAGCATTTTTCGAACGTCAAAATTACAGACAACCTCCCAAAAGGTCTACCCTTCACCACTTTCTAGTACTTTAGCTGGGAAGAAGTGGCGCAAGAAAATTAGAAAGAGAAGACAATGTTGTTGAGAAATCTAAAGTTGAAACTGAGGACGATTTTTAATGCTCACCTTGCGACATAAAGTAGGGTATCCTAAACTTTCCGCTCAGCACAACACTTCTTAGCTCCTGCAGTGTGCTGCCATCGAATGGCAGGGCTCCACACACCAGCACGTATAGGACTACGCCGAGTGACTGTGGAATAAAAGGCGAAATTATTTGAAAGTAATTATTTAGACATTATTTCAGACATTTTCCGGATTGACTTCAAAGTGTAATAAAAAATAATGTCCTACATGGTAGCGTCACGCTATTTGGAACTCTATTTTCTTTTTTATTTAGCTTATTTCAATTTTACAATTAAAAATTGCTCGATTATTTGGTGTTTTGTGTGCGCTGACCCTTTTACGCCACAGATGTTTAAGAAATCTAGTTTTTGGGAATTGAAACAACTCACCCAAATATCGGCTTTAGGTCCGTCGTACTGTCTCCCTTCGAAGAGCTCGGGGGCCGCATATGGGGGGCTGCCACACCACGTGGCGAGGGGGGATCCTGCTGTGTACTCGTTGCTGAAGCCGAAGTCTGCCAGCTGGAGAAAAAAGGAAAGAAAAAACGTATAACTAAAGAACAAAAACAATATATGCCACTGAAACACTGCATAATAATATTCACAGATAACTTAATCACCGTTCGCGATTTTTTGCCAAATATGAGTATTTGGAAAAATAACTTTAATACCCAAAAAATAAAGTTCAACTTCAAACACTTTTATAACATTTTAAATAGTGCTAGTCACTCTGAAATGAACTTAATTCCTACTAGAATAAAGTTGATATTTTGTTTAACTTGAAATAACATCAATTGGAAACCATCCAACGCGAACGTGGCAATGCTGCCAGCCGTTTGGGCACTTATCCCATTGACAGCGATGCGGACGAATTTTTTGATGCCAATGAGTTCGTGTCTTTTTTTTTTTTATTTTAACTTGTATACAGTATATATACATTTTAGTTTGTGTGTACATATGTAAATAATTATAATAAAATAAATTGAAAACATAAATTTGAATAGACCTTAGTACTAGCTAAGCCTAATTAAGTAGGCAGTTGACACAACATGCTGCGCGACATGCATTGATGCATACGCGTCAAAAAGCCAAATCCAAAAAGAGTTCGTATACGGTTGGAAAGGGCTTCTCAAGAGCAATCGAATGGTACCAATAAAACACCATTTTTGAATAAGACCGAGTCAAGCAGTACCGGGAACGTAAAAGAATGAATGCGGCCAACTGGATCAACCCCGTTACGTAAACGTATTCACGTACAACACACAGCCGTGTCCATGACACAGCCACACCCCATTTTTTCTATTAGTTGTCAGCAGCAACCCAGAAATTGGATTTATGCCCAGTTTATTACAAAAGGCCCCCTTTGTATGGGGTACGTATCAAAATCCCGAAAGTTCATAATACCTATGATTGAAATACCGACGTCCAAAACACCGAAATTCAAAATACCGAAAGTTTTAAATGCCGATAGTCGTTATATCGAAACACAAAATACCGATGTTCAAATGCCCGAAAGGACGAAATCCCGAACGGACGAAATCCCGAATGGACGAAATACCGATGGATGAAATCCCAAAGAGCAGCGACGTAGTTCCCGCGATTACTCATATATACCTCAACGAACGCAATAGACGACGTAGGATGCAAGAGCGAGCGAAGGGCACCCCGAGGTTCGGTTTGGTTAGGTTACTTTAAACCCTTTACACAGAAATAGGGGCCCCGCGAAGCGGGGCTCCGTCGACATAGGATGCAAGAAAACGGTGGCAATTTCGGGATTTTGTACTTCGGGATTTTAAACTTCGGGATTTTAAACTTTCGGGCAAATGAACTTTCGGGATTTAAAACTTTCGACCAAACAACCATTCGGCGTTTCAATTATCGGGATTTCGTCTATCGGTATTTTAAAATTCGGTCTATTAAAATTCGGGATTTTGATACGTACCCTTTGTATGCGTACGTAGTATTAGGTCCTTACATATGAAATTGGCGTTTTGTATGGAAGGAACAAAAAGTCGAATATTTTTTAATATAATATATTTAATTAATCAAAGTATGAACCATTGTTTTCAATGCACTTTTGCCATCTTATAGGTAGTTCATTGATCCCTTTACTAAAAAAACCAGTCGGACGGGAATCAATAAAATCTTTGAAGGCGATTTGGACTGCCCCATCGGAGTTGAATTTTTTCCCTTGCAAAAAGTTATCCAAATTGCGAAAAAAATGGTAATCTGTTGGAGCAAGGTCCGGGGAGTACGGAGGATGTCTAAGACATTCCAATTCAAGTAATGTAACGCAGCAGTCGACGCGCGTTTGCCGGTTTGCTTCAGTCAATTCGTGAGGTACCCACCTTTCAAGCTTTTTAATCTTCCCAATTTGCTTCAAGTGAATTAAAACAGTTTTATCACTAACATCGAAGCCTGCAGCTAACTCGGACGTGGTTTGCGATGGGTCCGCTTCCACAATAGCCTTCAATTCTCCATTATCAACTTGGGTCTCAGGCCGTCCACGGGGCTTGTTCTGCAGGTCGAAATTTCCAGAACGAAAACGTTGGAACCAAAAACGAACTGTGTTTTCTTTTGCAACATGACCGCCATACACATCATTCACCCTTCGAGTCGTTTCCGCAGCACTAGTGCCACGGCGGAACTAGTACTCGTAAATAATGCGATATTTTAAATTTTCCTTTTTGTAAAATGAGTGACGCAAACAGAAAAAACAGAAGAAAAAAAACAATTGAATGACGGTCATCGAAGCACAAATACATGAGTAAATAGCTGTACAAATTTGAATTTGGAATTCCTTACCAAAGAGGAGAAATTCGTGATTAAAGTGGCCAGTACGAAAAACGCCAATTTCATATGTAAGGACCTAATATTTCTCAAAGAGTTAGCCAGAGGTGTCGCCACTTACGCTATTAATCCTATGTCCGAGCCCTCTGGCATTAACCCAGCCTTCATTCAAACTCCAGACTAAGACCTTCTTAACAGGAAAACCTAATTACACATTACCCAACCTGGAGAACCTAGAGCAGTGGTGGCTCGGTGGTAATGGCCCCGACTTACGAGTTGTAGGTCGTGGGTTCGAACCCAGACTTTTTCAGCTTTTCTTTGTGGAAATAATTTCATCACCACTGCTCTCAAAACGGTGAAGGATAACATCGTGAAGAATGTCCTAGAACCAAAAAAAAAATCAAAAACATGTGACATCTATCAACCCGCACTGGGCCCGCGTGGTAGATTACAGCCCACTCCTTCTCGAAGAGAGGAGGCCTGTGTCCCAGCAGTGGGAACATTACAGGCTGATTATGTATGTATGCAACCTGGGAATCGAACCCAGGATCGACCTGAAGCTCAGCAGTCGTGCTAGCGACCACTAGACCAACGGATGCAGTCACTGAATATTGTTAAAAAAAAAAACCAATTACGATGCAAGATCTAAAACACATTCTTTGTAAAAAAAAAAAAACATTGTTTCATATAAGCTAGACTATATTTCAGAGATTTCTTTCATATCCGAAGCGTTAAGGAATGTCTAAGTGAGAGTTTTGTAAGAGATATCTATTAAAAAACCATTATAATTTTTTATGAGATTCACACAGAATCTATACGGCGTGAAAATAATGTTTATTATGGTGCTCCCACACTGCTGTTCTAAAATGTTTACAAACATTTTCTAACATTGTGATCTAATACATTTAATCAAAAAGGTTTTCAGAAATCAGAAAGGTTTTCATGTTAGGTAATGTTAGGGTCTTCCCACATTTTTCGACGCGGAATCGGCTAACACCGGTCAAAAAAGCCTTTATGTCTACGTAATAAGGGTGTTACTAATACCATTCGCATCGGCTCGGCTCGGACGACGCGGCGCGACGCCGATCGACGGCGAAACGAGCCGTTTGCCTATTAGCTCGGCGATAAGTCGAGTAGTTTGGTGATATGCACTCAGCTTAAGCCGATTCCGCGTCGATAAATGTGGGTACACCCTTAGTAAAAATTTTATAACAGCAGTGTGGGAGCACCTATAGGTGGCAAAGTTGCAAAATTGTTGGTTAGGGGCTGTTAATTTATTACGTAAGACGATTTGAGGGGGGAGGGGGTAGAACAAGTCTTATTTTTTCATACGTGGGGGTGGGAGGTGTCTCGGTTGTTCTTACGTAAAATCACAAAAGTAAGCAAAAGTTAGGTATAAGTTTCTTAATTTTTTTGCTACTTTTTCTTTGCAATTTTGTTAGAATACAGATATTACGTCAGGCTGAAAGGGCCGGAGGGAGTTCCTACAAGTGTTATTTTTTCCTACGTAAGGGAAGGGGGTCAGAAAGTGGTCATAATTGTCTTACGTAATAAATGAACAGCCCCTTATTGGTGTGATGTCGTTATTCTCTTGGCATTTTAATATCTGCCCCGTTGGTGTCGTCGTCGCCAGCACAACTGCTGGGCGTGGGTAGTACACACTTGCGCAAAAGACACTTCGCGAATCCACTTGAGATTTCACACGAGATTTCTTTCTAAAATCACGCCTGTATTCATTCAAAAGGGTTGGGCAGGGGTGTAAGTATACCCACAACTCGCCAGTAATTTTTTATCTTATTATTTACTAGCAGCGCCCCGTGATTTCACCCGCAAAGTGTCGATCCCGTGGGAATATCGGGATAAAAACTATCCTATGTCCTTTCCCGGGGCTCAAACTATCTCTATACTAAATTTCATCTAAATCGGTTCAGTAGTTTAAGCGTGAAGAGGTAACAGACAGACAGACACACTTTCGCGTTTATAATATTAGTATGGATGGATTTCTTTTAATTTTTTTTCGACATGGGTGTCATTTCCTTGGTTTATGGTCGCTGATAACAAAATTGGGCTCAAAATGGAAGTCCAAGATGGTGTTTGCAAATTTTTTTTTTATCATGGGTATCGTTTTCATGGCTTTCGAGCCGATCATCATCATCATCAGCCTATAGCAGTCCACTACTGGACATAGGCGTCTCCTATTGCACGCCATTCAACTCGATTTTCGGCAACTCTCATCCAGCTGCTACCAGCCATCCTGCGAAGATCGTCGCTACACCTAGCCTGAGGGCGTTCCACGTTACGTTTACCAATTCGCAGTCTCTACTCAAGAACATATAGAGGTATGAGGAACAGGGTGTAAAGTTCACTCATACTCTATAGAAAAGGGAGGATCCTCCGACCAGACGGGTGTTGTGTCTGGCGGGCAACTGCCCGATGATTCATGTCGGGCTGTTGTATCTATGCTAGTTGCGCGGTAAACTCTGCTTGCGAGATGCAGGATTTGCGTGACGTCAGTATGACGCGTTGTTCGCATGTGGCGTTATAGATACCGCTACAAACTCGTCTACCTCAACGGTCATCGGTTCTACGGCTAATATAGATAATGCCAACGGTGAGGTCAAAATGAAAATCCAAGATGGCGGCTGCGAAACTTTTCGAACTTCCTCTCCCGGCGTTCCCAGTCACATCTGCATACTAAACACAATGGGTAGCACCTATATCTATGGGTAGCACTGACCTTAATATTCATATTCTTATCCAGCAGCAAGTTCTCTGCCTTCAGGTCCCTGTGCACGACCCCGTTCGCGTGGCAGTAGCCCACTGCGGCCACCATTTGTGCGAACGCGCGCGCCGCTTCGGGCTCCGTCATGCGCCCTCTGGATACTAGGTGGTCTGGGGATTAAGGACACTTGGTTTAAATTGCGTGAAAAGAACAGGGACCCAGCCACAATAATCATTTGCAGGGCAGGTCAGGGTTAAAATGCTTTGTTGCCCTGCGCATGACACATCCTTTTCTTCTAGCTCCTAGCTGACTGATCCCTGAGAAGTAAAGCCGAAACAAACTCAGAGGTCATGGTCTCTTTTTAAGTCCAGACATTGCGGTTGAATGTTATGCGTATCTAACAAACGTGAAAAGCGTGTGAAAGCGTTTGATTTCATAATCCAGTATGGACACAGTTACGAAACAACGTAGGGGCAATTTATGGTCTTCAGGAGAAGGCCTGGTGATTTATTTAACTTTTGTTAAAGATGACACAAAAAAGACTGATCTGGCGATTAATAAAACTTTTGCTTGAGATCCGAGTAAAGGTCGTAGAAAACGTATCAAACCGGAAAGGGATCGGCACCGTATCAATTCGAGCCGTTCAGTATTCTTTGTATGAAACTCCCTACTGCAACGCACACTAATCGGAATCGTAACGTAATCACCTCAACTCGGGACAAGCTCACGAACCGCGGTGCGGTGCGTTACGGCTCTTCGTCCCCGCGCTTACGTCTCTCCGTACCCGAGCTTACGTCTCTTCGTCCACCCTTGCCCCTCTCACCCCTCGGCCTGCTTGCTGCACCATTAACCAGCGGTTGGCGAGCCGTAAGCGCGGCGTCACCTAGCCGTAGCCGCGTCGACGTATCGGAGCTTCTGATCCGCTTTAGTTACGTGCTTACGTTAGGTTGACGCCTGTTTGATGGCGAGGCGATAGGCGATACGGTGCCGATCCCTTTCCGATTTGATACATGTGCTACGACCTTTAGGGGGACGACACATTTCACAGAGTTCTGGTATTAAAATATGACTTACCGAAAATTTCTCCGTTCGGAGCATATTCTGTTACTAAATATATTGTGTGGGTGCTTTCCATTACCTGAAAGATATAAATATTATGATTAATGTCATATACCATCACATTCAGGAGAAGGACATCTCGGAGAAAAGTTTTAAGTCATCATCCTGTCTGCCTTTCTCCAACTATGTTGGGGTCGGCTTCCAGCCTAACCGGATTCACCTGAATACCAGTATTTTACATGGAGCGACTGGCTATCTGACCTCCACAACCAAATTACTGGGTTACACCATACCGTTTGGTAAGACTGGTTGTCAGACTTTCGGGCTTGTGACTACCCGTAACGACTGTTAGAGATCACAACAGGAACAGCGGCTTAACGTGCTTTCCGAGGCACGGAAGTTGATATTAAAAGGACAATGGCGCCGATTCCCTTGTTCACAAACTAAACTAAATTTAAGTTCAGTGCATCTTTTTCTTTCTATTTCATTAAGAAAAGGACAGAAGATAAATATTAGTTTAGTCCTGTCAAATTAGTCAACGCCTGACGTAAATTGACGTATTTTTAGTAGGCAAGTTTCTAATCGCGTCTAAACTTGTCTATGGAGTATCTTATCTTGACAGGACTAAGCTAATATGTATCTTCTGTCCTTTTCTTAATGAAATAGAAAGAAAAAGATGCACTGAACTTAAATTTAGTTTAGTTTGTGAACAAGGGAATCGGCGCCAATATCGTCGGCTAAGTATTCAAGCTGCTAACTCCATTTTTGGCTTAACTGACTATTTAGTATCAAATGAAAGAGAAACCTCACCTATTTCTGCCGTAACTCACCTGGAAGGGTAGGTATATGTGCCAACGATATTGCATAACTTTGCTTAAGGCGAATGGGTAGTTGTAGCCCGCGAAATTCAATTTTTCTTACGTTTTTTGCAATTTTCAGGTCAGTGTCAGGTTGTATCTTGATCAAAATATGATTCGCGACAATAACAGGTACGTATTTACAGAATTATAATAATTAGAATCATTAATACATCTTTCTAAGTTAGATTTCTACCGTTAAGAACAAATCTCGTATGGAAAAGTGTTGGTGGTAGAAATCTAACTTAAACAGATGTATTAATGATTCTGATGATTATAATTCTGTGAATACGTACCTGTTATAGTCGCGAATCAAATTTTCATCAAGATACAACCTGACACTGACCTGAAAATTGCAAAAAACGTAAGAAAAATTGAATTTCGCGGGCTACAACTACCCATTCACCTTAAGGTGAATGTGACATGGTAGACCGTGAAATTTAAATTTTCTTACGTTTTTTGCAATTTGCAGATTTAGTGTCAGGTTGTATCTTGATCCAAATATGATTCGCGACTATAATAGACATGTATTTACAGAATCATAGTCATTAGAATCATTAATATATCTCTTTAAGTTAGATTTCTACCATAAACACTTTTCCATACGAGATTTGTTTTTTAACGTTAGAAATCTAACTAAGAAAGATGTATTATTGATTCTAATTATTATAATTCTGTGAATACATACCGGTTATATTCGCGAATCATATTTTGATCAAGATAAAACCTGACACTGACCTGAAAATTGCAAAAAAACTTAAGAAAAAATTAATTTCGCGGGCTACAACTACGCATTCACCGTTAGAATAAAAATAGAATTTTCTCTTTCATTTGATACTAAATAGTCAATTAAGCCAAAAATGGAGTTAGCAGCTTAGAATACTTAGCCGACGATATCCTGGCTCGTTGGTCTACTGGTCGCAAACGCTATTGCTAAACATGAGGTCCTGGGTTGGTTCCCAGGTCGGGCAATGCCTTATTGGGTTTTTCTGTCAGCTATTTCTCAGTAGCAGCCCGGAGTCTGGATTTGTGTCCGGTTGATGACAATAGGCTCGCCCCCTATTACATGGGACTTAAACATAACTGGCGAAATGTGACTGTACTATAGGTACAGTCGCCAGCAAAATAGCATGGGTACCTTAGTGTCTATTTTCCCGTGAACGTTTGAATTCAAGTTTTCGAAAATAAACTAGATGGCGTTGGTTTCTTCACAACTATGACTAATTTACGAAACGTAAGTAAGGAGTTAGGAAGAAAAGTATTAAGTAGGATTGAGCAAGGAGTTACAAGGCTAATACATTTATCTAATTATTACATTACATTTACCAGCATACGTAGCTTAAATGATAAAAATAATAAAAGAAACCGATAGGAATATATTTATTAAGCTAACGAGTGGGTATTTTAATAATTAATTTAATATTGAATTAGTAGTTACTTAGCACCTACTTATAAATTGATATTCAATTTTAACATAGTAGGTTAATAATTAGGAACAATTTTCTTTAAAAGAAACTATTAATTATAAATTGTTTGAATGTTTGAAGAGACAAAAAGAAACTACAAAAATATTTTATCATATTTAATAAAGCAAAGCAACGCCATCTAATAACAGCATAATTAAATTTTGTTAGTCGTTAACTGGTTTTACGCTAGATGGCGTCATTTCTCGCTTTATACGATTTTGTTTCTGTACTACCCATGCACTTTTGAAGCCTATCGTACATCTCTGCGTAACCGTCTGGAGAAAACGGGTTTCATGTTATTGTCATGTGTATTCTTACTTACCTGATATAATCGCACTATATGTGGGTGTCGTAATTTCTTCATAATAGCTATCTCTCTGAACGTTTTCTTTAAATTATCTTCATCTAATCTTGATTTGTCTATAATTTTTATTGCTACCTGCAACATACGAAACAAAAACACTTTTTAAATCATTAGTTTGGGTAGAGTATCATCCACGGGCCCGCGTGGTAGATTTCGTACAGCCCACTCCCTCTCACAGAGAGGAGGCCTGTGTCCCAGCAGTGGGAACGTTATAGGTTGATCTTGCTACAGTATCCGGTCGTAAATATAACACATCGAGTTTCAGAATAGATTTATTAAAAAGGCTAAAAGTGAACCAAAGGGGAATGGAGAGGGGTATGCTTGAAGTTTCTCTGCGTGATCGAATCAGAAATGAGGAGATCTGCAGCATAGCTATTCACAAACACTCGATACGCTTCCGTATCGTATCGAACATTAATCATTGTTATCGTGGGAGTCTTCTAAACGCTGTTCACAAGTCCAAAACCCGAAAATTTTGTCAGTTTAAAATGAAATAGACGCCCGCTATGAACATGAACATCTAGCACGTCAAAGGCGGCGCCCACGGACCCAGTCAGGCGGTCCAGTGTACACCCACCAACTCGCACTAGACAAGCGCGGTGGGTTAATTTGTCTAAACCCCTCTCTCTCATGAGAGAGTAGGGAGGCCTTTGCCCTGCAGTGGGACGTCACAGGCTAATAAGATAAGACGCCCGCTATTCTTCCAACAGCTATTTGCTGTCAGGGGCAAGTCAAATCAGGTTATCGAAATGTCAGGTTTTCGATACGATAGCCTGTCGTATGGTTGTGAATAGCTATGCTGGAGAACCAAGGTAACCGACATAGCCCGAAGAATTGCTCAACTTAAATGGCAGTGCGCAGGGCAAATTGCTTGCAGAACAGATGGCCGATGGGGCCGAAAGGTTCTGGAATGGCCACCGCGTACCGGAAGACGTAGCGTTGGAAGGCCTCCCAAAGGTAGACCTTGAGAAGGCCGCAGGAATCCGTTGGATGCGAGAAGCACGGAACCGGTCAAAGTGGCGGTGCTTGGGGGAGGTCTATGTCTAGTAGAGGACGTTTTTTCGGTTGAAATGATAATGATGATGAGATTATTTGAATTTTTGTATGCACGTGTTTCCGTGACAAACAAACCTATTTTATTTCTATCTCTTTCTAAAATTCGATTGTGCCATTTAAAACCCGGGTATTGCAGATAGCTGATGATATTTGATGATTGATCCATACTCCAAGATGTAATCGACTTCCAAAAGTAGTTTTATCAACGGTAAAAATACGGACACGTCCTTGGACCCTAATTGCGTAACACACTATAACTTTCAATTTGAATAATTTTGAAGCATATTTCTAATCCATTGCTCCATTATGTTCGAAAAAATGTGTCTGCTCAACGACGCAAATAACGCAATGAATGTTGTTGAACTGTCAAAATGAAACCCATTGCTACTGATAGTGTGTTGTTACGTAATTACCGTGCTGCACAAAATACAGACAACCGTTTTGTGCCTGCTGGTATACACGACATTATCAACTAAAATTGATGGTGCGATCTCAGTTAGTGGTATATTTTTTATTTAAAGACAAAATATCGTGGTTATTAACCCGTTTAAATGGAAGAAAGGTGAAGCGTTAAGGGGTAACCTTTAAGTAATGCTTCATCATCTGCCTAGCCTTTTTCCAACTATATTGGGGTCGGCTGGACGCAGCTGAATAACAGTATTTTACGTGGAGCGACTGCTTATCTGACTGATCTCCAGAACCAAACTACTGGGTAACTCGATACCCCTTGGTAAGACTGGTTGTCAACTTCGGCCTTCTGACGTCCCGTAACGACTGTCAAAGATCTTCGAATGACAGCCGGGACAAACGGCTTAACGTGCTTTCCGAGGCACGGAGGGGCTCGATCACTCATCCACGGACGGACCTCGGCAAGCGTAGCTTAACCTATGATCAAGTCGTGCGGCTGTTATTATTTAACCATGAGCCGCTCAATCTAAACTAATATGACAGGCCTGATGGTCTAGTGGTTAGTGACCCTGACTGCTATGCCGGAGGTCGTGGGTTCGATTCCCACCCAGGACAAATGTTTGTGTGATGAGCACGATCATTTGTTCTGTGTCTGGGTGTAATTTATCTATAATATGTATGTATTTAGAAATAAATAAGTATGTTTATCAGTTGTCTAGTACCCATAACACAAGCTCTGCTTAGCTTGGGACTAGATGGCATTGTGTGATAGTTGTGGAATATTATTATATTATTATTATATTATAAAGAGAAAAGATTTGATTTTTGTATGTTTGTTTGTTACGGACAGACAACGAAGTGATCTTATAAGGGTTCCGTTTCTACCTTTTGAGGTACGGAACCCTAAAAAGGAGCAGAAGGGGCCTTTGCCCTACAGCAGAACAAAAAATACAACATGCGATCCCACTGCGCCTTTATTCGTCACAAGTCACTGATAACAAAATCGGATACAAACTAATCTTCAAGATAACAATTACATAACGTTAAACGTGACAATAGTACAAGTTTGTAACAAAAATAAACGTGTGGGCGTCGGGGAGCCCGACCCCGACTTGCGTGTCGTAGGTTGTGGGTTCCAAGTATTTCAACACTGGGTTAAGGCACTTTACTTTGTGGAAGCGATGGATGGATGGACTGTAGCGGTATCTACAAACATCGCGTCATACTGACGTCACGCAAATCCTGCATCTCGCAAGCAGAGTTTACCGCGCAACTAGCATAGATACAACAGCCCAACATGAATCATTGGGAAGTTGCCCGCCAGACACAACACCCGTATGGTCGGAGGATCCTCCCTTTTCTATAGAGTATGAGTGAACTTTACACCCTGTTCCTCATACCTCTAGTATAGGACTTGTTCAGGGTGAACATCAATGGAACCTCTAATACCACCTTCACAGACGTAAAAACATAGCGCCAAGATTTTATTGCACACTGGATTTTGAACTGTCGGTGTTGAGCCAAGCAGTGGTGGCCCAGTGGTAACAGCCGCGACTTATAGAGTTGTAGGTCGTAGGTTCGAACCCAGAAAGGGGCTTTACTTTGTGTAAATTATTTCATCACCACTGCTCTCAAAAACGGTGAAGGAAAACATCGTGGGGAAACCGGCATGTCCTAGAACCAAAAATTCGAAGACATGTGACATCTACCAACCCGCACGGGGCCCGCGTGGTGGATTACGGCCCACTCCCTCTCACAGAGAGGAGGCCTGTGTCCCAGCAGTGGGAACATTATCTATAGGCTGATTATGTTATGTAATGTTGAGCCGAGCTTTGAGTCTAACAGAGCACATCCCAGGGCGTCAAAAAAACACGGTGTTGGATTTTCAATTCTTAGCACTAAGTAGAGCGCTGAAAATCCAATGCGCGAAAAAAAATCGCTGCAGGAAAAACGTGCCCATCTTTTTTTTTCAAGTGAATCTTCCTTACGCACGCTTAAGCTGGTGTAAGCACGAGTAACCTGGCGAACGCGTGACGTAAGCGTTACGAAAAGTGTGATCGGGCGTGGCGAACGGGAGTTGAGTGGAGGATATAAGCAAGAGAAAGTAGTGCGCGCGCACATTTTCTTTCTCTCTTCCTCTCGTAGCCAAATACGTTTGAAGTTTCACTTCAGTCGTGTGGTCATAAGCACACTCGGTTGTTTTCGCGTTGGAAATCCTCATGGACTTCCTCTATCGTGGGGGTGACAGAGGGGCATGCCGGACTCTTACCGGCTAAAACCACCGCGGTGTTCCACCTCTACCTATGGCCGGGAGTGTGGGATTCGCATATAAGCATTCACCGCTCCCACGACAGGCCTCGACCCGGCCCATGGGAACCTGGGCAATAGGCCAGGACTCTGGACTTACTGTTACTTAAAGGGGAAGCGCTAAGGTAGCCCGTGAAATTCAAATTTTCTTACGTTTTTTGCAATTTGCTGGTCAGTATTAAGTTGTACGTTGATTAAAATATGATTCGCTCGAAATATGATTACCAGTAGAATCAGTATTATTACTTGTTAAGTTAGTATAATCCTAAAATGTCAAGACTTCATGAAATAGACATTCAGTAGGGTTACTTGGTCTTAGAGAGCTGTGTTCTGTGTTGATGACTTTAATGATTATAATTTTGTAAATACATATTTGAGAGCAGTGGTGGCCCAGTGGTATCAACCGCGACTTACGAGTTGCAGGTCGTAGGTTCGAACCCAGACAGGCGCTTTACTTTGTGTATATCATTTCATCACCACTGCTCTCAAAACGATGAAGGAAAACATCGTGAGGAAACCAGCATGTCCTAGAACCAAAAATTCGAAGACATGTGACATCTACCAACCCGCACTGGGCCCGCGTGGAGGATTACGGCCCACTCCCTCTCACAGAGAGGCCTGTGTCCCAGCAGTGGGAACATTATAGGCTGATTATGTAAATACATATTTGTTACAGTCGCGAATCATCATATTTTAATCAACTTACAACTTAATACTGACCAGCAAACTGACAAAAAACGTAAAAAAAATTCGCAGGCTACCTCGCCTTAACGGAGCTGTTTTGTAAAACCACTAGCGGTTTTGTAAAACAGCGGATTCCACAATCCATCTGCGACACATATACGTTGTTAAGTACTCTACCTACATAGTAGTATATTTACTAAAGATTTTAAGTACCGCACAAAGCCTTGACCTCGTCTCACAGGTCGGGAGGTCGTGTCGCGACTTGTTGTATAATATTAAAATAATATTATCGACACACGTGTCGAGAGATGAGGAGATAAGGACTCAATGAGATTGTCAACTTTGTAGGAATTTGTTGTGGCGTTGCTTGGAAAGTATTAGAACGAATTCCGATTCAATTTTGAAAATAATAACGTAATGTTACGTCTGTATTCCACGAAGGGGTAAGCAGAAATGCACCTGTAGTACAGTCAACAAAAGAGATAAGTATGCAGGATCGTCGGATATAGTTGAGGTTTAGTAAGAAACCAATGGATGTTCTCGAATAAAATTTAATTATAATAACGTCTGTAATCTGTATTCCCCAAAGGGATAGGCAGAAATCACCACATTTAGCATTTAGTTATGTTAAGGCGGTACCCCGACCAAAACCGCGTTTTTCTTCGTTATTCAGAGGCTATTAACTCAATAATTATGAGAAATAAACTACATCTGAAAGTACATTATTAATGCTCGATATCCTATCATCACATTGCACGTTATTATTTGTTTTTTTATGTTACTAATACAATTAAAATCTCCTTTTAAAAAAGTGACTAAAATTATTGATTGCATTCATCTTTTGCTAAAGTTGACGTTCTATTAATTTGAGGATTTCATCAATGGATAGATAATTTAAAAATCTAAATAATCCATGTTTTAACTTATTTAAAAAAGACCGCTATTCTCTTTTTTAGTGGAAGAAAATGGGGGAGGCCTTTGCTCAGCAGTGGGACAGTACAGGCTAACGGAAAAAAAAAAAAAAAATTCTCTTTTTATTAAAATAATTCCAAAAATTGTGCGAGTTCTATGATAAAGGGGCGTGCGCAGGGTGCGCTGCATCCCTTTCGTACGAGGAAGTCGTGTCGCTCTCTGTCTCTGTCGCGAATGCTCAAGGTTATTTGGTCGGGGTACCGCCTTTATGTTTAAAGGCCCATGTAACAGGGGCGCAAAAAGAATTTTTCAAATCCCACTGGCAGTTCCACAGATTAGCGCGTTCAAACAAACTCTTCAGCCTTATTATTAGTATAGCATAGATTAGAGTCAACTCCCAGTCTAACTGAATACCAGTATCTTACATGGAGCGACTGCCTATCTAATTTAAGTTGCAGTGGGCAGGGCACATTGCTCGCAGAACAGGGGCCGAAAGGTTCTGGAGTGGCGACCGCGTACCGGAAGATGTAGCGTTGGAAAGCCTCCCACAAGGTGGACCGATGACTTTGTGAAGGCCGCAGGAATCGTGGCGGTGCTTGGGGGACTTGCTATGTCCAGCGGTGGACGTCTTTTGGTTGAAATGATGATGACTGCCTATCTGACGTCCTCATCCCAATTGATAGATAATAATTAGCATGTAGCGGTATCCACAACGCCACATGCGAACAACGTGTCATACTGACGTCACGCAAATCCTGCATCTCGCAAGCAGAGTTTACCGCGCAACTAGCATAGATACAACAGCCCGACATGAATCATCGGGCAGTTGCCCGCCAGACACAACACCCGTCTGGTCGGAGGATCCTCCCTTTTCTATAGAGTATGAGTGAACTTTACACCCTGTTTCTCATACCTCTATAAGCATAAGCATAATCAGCGTATAATCTTCCCATTGCTGGGACACAGGCCTCCTCTCTGTGACAGGGAATGGGCTGTAATCCACCACGCGGGCCCAGTGCGGGTTAGTAAATATCACATGTCTTCGAATTTTTGGTTCTGAACTTCTAAGACATGCCGGTATCCTCAACCAGAAGCTCTTTCCTAAAGAGCTCAACCACATAGTCTATAACGTTCCCACTGCTGGGACACAGGCCTCCTCGCTTTGAGAGTGAGCGGGTCGTAATCCACCACGCGGGCACAATGCGGGGTGGTGGATATCACGTCTTAAAGATAGAAAGAAAGAAAATACGTTTATTTGCGGTGAAAATGACGCAAAAAAGAACATAAACACAAAAAATAAAATAAAGAGGTAGGGGGAAACATGCGTCACATCCACGCAAAACGGCTATCGCTCAGCATTATGCTGCGACCCTATGCAAGGCAGAGCCCCAGCGCTGGTTGTGGTCTTCACAAAGTATTCCTCTACAGATGTCTAAGCAGAAGAATAAACGTGCGGCAAGGCAGTTTTTTGCACTGTTTTCCTCTTAAAAAGAAGTCTAAAGAGTAGGCGTTTTTAGGGTCCCGACTTCCCGACAGCTTTTGTGTTGCGATAAGTTCGACAAGTTAAACTTTTACACAAAAAGAAACCTTAAAAATGTAACTTTCGGTTACGTTAATTTCATTTTTTTCCTTATTTTTTAAAGTTAATTATTTTCCTTGTTACCATCATCAGAGCAGTGGTGGCCCAGACGCCCAGTAGTAACGGTAGGTCATAGATCCTAACCCAGACAGGCGCTTTACTTTGTGTAAATTATTTCATCACCACTGCTCTCAAAACGGTGATGGAAAACATCGTGAGAAAACCGGTATGTCCTAGAACGTAACGAAAATTCGAATACATGTGACATCCACCAACCCACACTGAGCCCGCGTGGTGGATTACGGCCCACTCGTTCTCACAGAGAGGAGGTCTGTGTCCCAGCAGTGGAAACTATAGGCTGACTAGCTGCGCCCCGCGGTTTTACTCGCGTAAATGTCGATCCCGACGGAATATCGGGATAAGAAGTAGCCTATATGATAATTCAGGGTGTCAGCTACCAACATACAAAATTTTATCAAATTTGGTACGGCCGTTTGAGCGTGAAGAAGTAACAAACATATAAACACACACACACACTTACAAACTTTCGCCTTTATAATATTAGTGTGATAGTGTGATTATGCTAGGAAACTAAAAACCCAACTATTCAAGAACAATCAGAAATATGATAGGTACAGACACACAACACAGGCACATCAACCTACCCGAAACTGTCAGATTTTCCCAATCAACTTTGAACCTTATGCTTTAGTGATAAAGTTGAAAATCTATTAAAGAAATAGACAGATTGTAGTAGGTTGATGTGCTGGCGTCTGTACCTTTTGAAAATCGCGTGTAGGCATAGTTGACTGTAACCTTAGCACGGTTCGTACGGAGACCTTGAATCTCAAGGATGTTGCTTTGAACCTTTTGCGGAGGCAGTAGCCCAGGGTCTGGTCGCGTTTCCGCTTTTGTTTGATAAAGATACAGAATGACAAGGACAGGGCAAAGCTGATCGGTACTTTGTACAAAAGAAAGAAAGAAAAAAAAAAAGACGGGTTGCACTCCGGGAGTGCCGGCAGAAGTGAAAACTTGAATATTAACGTTGAAATAAATCAATTATTAATTGAATTAATATAACTCATTTTTTTTTCACTATTTCTGCGTCACTTTTTTCATTAATAGATGCACTGTTCAATTTCCATATTTTAAACACTATATACACGAATTTTACGAATACACAGCAGTGTAGGTACTACACAGACGGTCGAGCCATCAGCTGTCCATCCATCCATCCATACACCCACACCCACGCCCACACCCACACCCACACCCATCCATCCATCCATCCATCTATCCATCCATCCATCCATCCATCCATTGTTGTGTGTCACTTGGTTCACTTCGGTTGGCGCCGCCGTAGTAGTCTCCCCTGACGGTCACGTGTCCTGACGCGATGTCCTGACCCGAGTTTAACATTTTTTACCCATTACAAAAAAGTGTGCAACGCCGCTAAAGAAGTTTACACTTCAAAAATTACGACGATGACTGCATGCTTTGGTGTGACAGGTTAACTTAACCGGTCAAGCACCGCGCGTCTCCAATTGGAGACGACGCGCTAATAAAAAAAAAAAAAGCTGTGCTTGACCGGTTAAAGCTGCAATGGCTCTTTCTTCCAAATGCCCTTTCAAACATGGCCCTGCATTGTTAGACTCACATAAAATCCTAATAATAATTATAATGTTTTGACTTAATAACCCTCCTTCTGACGCAGTCGGGTAAAAAGAGACCATGACCTCTGAGTTTGTTTCGGCTTTTCTTCTCAGGGATTAGTCAGCTAGGAAATACCGGAGCTATCTAGTTTTAAAATATTGATGTGTAAAAGTGTCTTCAAAGGTCTACACAGAAATAAACATTTCATTTCACAGCCAAAGACATGTGACATCTACCAACCCGCACTGGGCCCGCGGCCGCATGATAGATTACGGGCCACTCCCGTCCACATGTCTCCCTCCTCAGACTTTAGGGCTTCTGACTGTCGAAGATCTACGAATAACAGCCGGGACATTCGTGTCGATAGCAATCTAAATGGACTCGGCCCACAATCTGGCTACGTTTTTGACCCCATCACTAGCGTCCATTAATTCTTGTAACGTGCAGCTGACAGGACACGCAGAAGATGATATTAAGTGGTGTGGTGCTGTTCCACAAACGAATGGGATCATTTGTGGAACAGCACTACATTTACACTCCTAGGTAGAGTCGTCTATGAATCTCCACCTGCATAGCTATTCACAAACACTCGATATGCTTCCGTATCGTATCGAACATTAATCATTGTTATCGTAGGAGTCTTCTCAACGCTGTTCACAAGTCCAAAACCCGAAAATTTTGTCAGTTTAAATCAAATAGACGCCCGCTATTCTTCCAACAGCTATTTGCTGTTGAGGGGAAGTCAAATCAGGTTATCGAAATGTCAGGTTTTCGATACGATAGCCTGTCGTATGGTTGTGAATCAGGGCTCTGAACAGATTTTCCTTGCTTTGGCCACCCTGGGTCCGGAGTCTGTTTAAAGACTTAAGCATGCCGTAGTTACTTGCACAAACAAGCCCTTTCACTCTAAGCATCATGGAAATTCACAACACGAGAAATTAAAAAGTGAAGTCAACGACTCTCCTTGCGTTCAACCTTGGAGGCATAAAAACCTCTGAGGTCGCAGTTTTTATAAGACTGACTACCGGGCGTAGACCGTTCACTATGAGTACAGACTAGTCGCCAACTAATGGGGAAAGCCGAGTATCCGGCCATATTTGTGTACTAGCTTCTGCCCGCGACTTCGCACGCGTAAAATGTCTTGTTTCCCTGACCTATCCCGCATCGCCTGCCCGCGCTCTTACTTAGCTCTCACTTAGCGTTTTATTAGACCAAAGGGTCCTAGAGTGATGTTAAGCCTATAGCCTTCCTCGACAATGGGGCTATCAGAAGTAAAACGATTTTATAAATCCGATTTTAGGTTCCAGAGATTAGCGCGTTCAAACAAACTCATCAGCTTTATTATCAATGTATAGATTGGTTTAGATCGTCGGCTCCTGGACTCTGGAGTCACTCCCCGGAGGCTGGATTTGCGCCCGTTTGATGGCAATAGGAGGGGCTTGTGGCTAAGTAATAACACCCGCACGGGTCGATTGATCTGGATAAGCTACTTTTGCCGCGGTTGGACCGTGGATGGGTGACTATCCTTACATACCAAGACCGCCCCGTGTCTCGGAAAGCACGTTAAGCCGTTGGTCCCGGCTGTCATTCGTGGATCTTTGACAGTCGTTACGGGACGTCAGAAGCCTGAAAGTCTGACTACCAGTCTTACCAAGGGGTATCGTATTACCCAGTAACTGGGTCGTGGAGGTCAGAGAGGCAGTCGCTCCATGTAAAATACTGGTATTCAGCTGCATCCAGTTAGACTGGAGCCGACCCTAACTTAGTTGGGAAAAGGCTAGGCTGATGATGGCAATAGGCTCGTCCCCTATTACATGGGACTTAGACATAACTGGCGAAATGTGGGTGTACTATAGGCACACCTCTGCCTTATCCTTCGACAAATAATATAAGCGTGATGTTATGTTATTCCGCTCTTTACTTTATGATATATCTATGATTCTATGCTTATAAAAGGGCAGTGGCGTAACTATACCGTTTGGGGCCCGTGGCAGATTCAAGGGATGGGGCCCTCCCTCAATATAAAGAAGCTCAACCAACGTTAGTTTTTTTTTTACTGGCTGTTCTCCCGCGACTTCTTCCGCGTAGATTTCATATTTTCCCCTACAAATTTTAACACCTGTCTGCTTCGTTGGTCTAGTGGTAGCAAGCGCTACTGCTGAGCATGAGGTCCTGTCCAAAAAATTATACAAACGATGGGAAAAAGGTACAAAATGTTCGAAGCCTGAATGATGTCCTGTTTCTTGCACATTTTCAAAAAAAGGTTATTTATATAAATAAACTTGTGTTAGGAACCTACTGTGCTCATGGCCCTCTCGGGCCAGGGGCCCCCTCTAGCTGGGGGCCCGTGGCATTTGGCCAGAGTGCCACCCTATAGTTTCGCCACTGTAAAAGGGTGATTGAAATGAAATCGTAACCTTCATTGTTACTCATTTTTATTTGAGAACCAGCCTTACAGTTCGTAATATGTACATACATCAAAAGTGTCTAGGGATCAAGCATTTTTATGCGGATTTCTTGAGATTGAGATGTGGCTTTGTAATAAATTTATGATTTTATAAATTTATATGGATCCTTTTTGGTGCATTTCATAATTTGAATCAGGAACTGTGAATCAAATTCGAGTAAAAGATGAAAATCACCTGTCAATATTTTCCCTATAAAAACATACAACGCATTGAAGACATTATTAGTGCTACTGTTTCCCTACTACTGATTAAAACCAACGTTATTATGGAGCGGCGACGTCATTTAAGCAGGGAAGAAATGCTCAGAGCCGTGGGAATGATAGAAGCTGGTTCCCGGCAACGTACTGTGGCTTTAGCTCTGAATACAAGTCAGAGTGTTATCAGTCGACTTTGGACACGTTACCGAAGCACTGGTACCGTGGCTGAGCGCCATGGAGGACGGTATCGCTGCACCACACGGAGACAAGACCGATACATTCAAATCTTAACTCGAAGAGCTCCAACAATAACCGCCATGATGTTAGCCGTGAGGCTTCATCACTCTTCAGGGAACTTAATTAGCGACCAAACAGTCAGAAACCGCTTGCATGAAGTGAACCTTCATTCCCGAAGACCGCTACGGGTACCACCTATAGCAATGCACAATCGTAGGATTCGATATCAATGGGCTCTTGAACACAGAAATTGGGCAGAAGAACAATGGCGTTTCGTGTGCTTTTCTGATGAGTCTCGTTTTGGTATGAGACCGGATACAAGACGTATACGACACTGGAGAACCCCTGGACGCCAACAGCGATTAAAATCCTGCCAGGAAGTCCATCCTTATAGTGGTGGAACCATCATGGTATGGGCGGGTATTTGGATCGGCGGAAGAACTGAGTTGATTTGGATCAGAGGCAACCTCAACGCTCAAATTTATGCTGAGACGATTGTATCAGACGTCATCGTTCCTCTACAAGTGCAAATCGGTCCCTTATTTCAGTTAATGCATGATAATGCACGACCGCACACCGCAAGAGTTGTAAGACAGACTCTCGCCGCAGCTAACATCAATGTCCTGCCCTGGCCTGCTCAGTCGCCAGACTTGAACCCGATTGAGCATGCATGGGATATGCTACAGAGAAGAGCTCTGCCGAATATGGAGGGTATCCAGTCGCAAGAAGACCTTTTTTTGTTGTTGCAACGAACATGGGCGGCCATTCCACAGCGTGATTTGGATGAACTCATTTTGAGTATGCCAAACCGATGTTCTTGTGTTGTTAGTGTTCGCGGTAGAAACACGGATTATTAATTGTTTAAGTTACCCAATAAAATTTTAGAGAAAACTGTTATTTCAGTCTTTTTTTCAAACTTTTGTGTTAGTGGTTCAAATGTCAAAAATCCCTTTATTAGGAAAATGGCAAATTTCTTTATTAATGCAAAGGTGACTTGGTTTATCGTTACTGTGACAAACGGTTTATCGTTACTGTGACAAACGAAAACACTTTATTTGATGAATCCTTAAAGAAAATTTTAATTAATATCAATCAGGAGAAAAGTTATTGCAAAAATATATGTTGATCCCTAGACACTTTTGATGTGTGTATATAATCTAGAAATAGGAACACTTCCTGTGGCAGTCAATACTGTATAACATAACATACATAATCAGCCTATAATGTTCCCACTGCTGGGACACAGGCCTCCTCACTATGAGAGGGAGTAGGCCGTAATCCACCACGCGGGCCCAGTGCGGGTTGGTAGATGTCACATGTCTTCGAGTTTTTGGTTCTAGTACATGCCGGTTTCCTCACGATGTTTTCCTTCACCGTTTTTGAGAGCAGTGGTGATGAAATAATTTACACAAAGTAAAGCGCCTGTCTGGGTTCGAACCTACGACCTACACCTCGTAAGTCGCGGCCACCACTGCTCTACATACTTCTCTATTAGTCGGAGGGTAGTCACCCCCTTTCTAACCATATCATCATTCACACAGTCCATCCATCGTTTCTTTGGTTTTCCCCTACTCTTATAGCCATCGACATTCATACTCAAAACTTTCTTCACAACATTGTCCTCATTCCTCCGTATCATATGCCCGTAGGTACAGACGAGCACATCAAGTTACTACAATCTGTCAAATTTCTTTAATAGATTTTCAACTTTATCGCGAAAGCATAAGGTTCAAAGTTGATTGGGAAAATTTGACAGTTTCGGGTAGCTTGATGTGCTGGCGTCTGTACCATGACAACCGATTTCCACAAAACTTTCAGTCTCCGCTACCACTTTCAGACTTCCTCTTATACTCATTTCTCATTCTATATTCATTTTAATAATAGTACCTGTAACACATCTAATTACTGTTAACATTATTATTATTGTTTAATGTATTTCGCCACTAGCGCCATCTATGTATAAAGCTGTGAACTGTTATAATTACGATTCCACAATGTGAACACAACTAACAAGTAAGCGAAGCAAACCCACTGTCACTTCCATTGATTGCCTTGTAAATAGTTCACTAAGTTGATAATAGATGTCGCTGTTCGTTTACGTCACTTTTGTGAATCGCGGTGTCAAGATTCTCAGATAGTCAATGACCCTCGCTACCACCGTTGATTTAAGTGACTTCTAATCAGGTGCACCTACAAGCTACATCCTACTGGAATAGTGACGTAAGACACTCTGGTTATTAGTTAGAAGAAAATTGTCACGTCTATACGTATACATATTTTTGGCTTAGAGGTATTCTGCCGCTATCCTTGTCCAAGCGGGCGAGGTGTTGTTGGTGGAAACCTATTTTATTATATTTTATTGTAAAACTATCTTCGTAACGTGTTGTGTAATCATCCATCACTTGGAAATTACACCAAATAAAACTGCATTCCTGTGAAAACACCCCTGGAGTTTCCTTTCCGCCGGAACGAGTGACGTCATCGACTTGAAGTTCAACACACCCCCTTACAATCTGGCGACCAACGGTGGGCACGACTGCAAGCCGAAGTACATAACCCGCTCCGGCCGAATCACTACGACTACAGCAAGAAGGAGGAAAGCAGAGATGTCCGTCAACCTGTCCGACGCGCAGTTTGAAGCGCTTCTGACGAGATTATCACCTGGAAGACACGGTTCCTTTGCTTCCTGTAACGCCCAATATGACGGAGTAAGGAATCCAGAAGTGGTGGAAGCATTTTTGGCAGCGACAAGTGTCTTCAAACAAATAGAAAACATAAGTGATTCAGAGGCTCTTACCGGTGTACCACTTATACTTAAAGGAGAAGCTGCAGTATGGTGGCAGGGAGTGAAACAGCAAGTCACCACCTGGGATGACTTCAAAGAGCGTCTCTGTTACGCTTTTGCTCCTAAAAAGCCTGCGTATATAATATATCAAGAAATAGTACAAGTTACGCAGGAATTTGCAACGCCTACTGAGACTTTCATTGCTCATAAGCGGATGTTGATAGCTCAGCTTCCGGGTCCTGCGCCCACTGAAACACAACAGCTGGATATGGTGTACGGACAACTGAAGCACAGAATCCAGGAGAAAGTTCCGCGACATTCCATCTCCACTTTTGATGAGCTACTGAAAGCAGCACGAGCCATTGAACAATTATGGAGCAACAGGCCAAAAGAAGGAGATCATGAAAAAGCAGCCAAGAAAAACAGACAAACAAAAATAAAATGTGGGTTCTGTCATTTCCCAGGACACAGCGCAGAAAAGTGCCGAAAATTGAAGAAGGAATTGGGTAGTGTGGACGGGGATCCAGGTTCTCTAGCACAGATTAAAGCTACCCAGGCACCGTCACCTTCTACACCTAAAGTATCCTGCTATGGATGCGGTGCGCCCGGCGTTGTTCGTACCAATTGCCCGACGTGTTCAACAAAGAAACGGGAGCCCGCCAAAACCGAAGTGGTTGGCCTAAGTTTCTGCCCAATCAACCTTCAATACGATCTCAAAATGAGACCCATTGTATTTATTGAGGTCAATGGGATAAAGGGCACAGCATACATAGACACATGTGCGAAAGCTAGTGTCGCATCTTACCAATTATATAAGGAATTGGTGAGAAAAGGCAGCAAATTTGAAGAAGAAATGGTTCGTGTCACCATGGCCGATGGGGTCGGGAAAAGGCAACGCGTCTTATCAACCGCAGCCGCTGTGACGTTGGAAGGCCGCACATTTATTACTCGCTTCATCGTGCTTCCAGAGGCGAGAGACAACCGTACCCTGTTGGGGGTCGCCTTCCTACAGCAAGCAAAAATGGTCTTGGATCTGGGACAATATACCTGGAAATATCTGGACAGTGACCATACAACCTTTGAAATGTACGAAGAAGATTTCGCGCACTTTGACAGTAGTGCTGTGAATATAAATAGTTTGCCGAGAAACGCCGATACAGCTGGGACGACACCACAAGAAGCTGCCTACCCTGATGGCACAGGCTTTAAGTTAATACCGCTGGAGCTTTCGCCACCAAAGCGAACGCGAAAGTTATTCGACGGATACACGCCTGCTTTCGCCGAATATATGATGAGGGATGCCGAGAAAAACATCACAGAAGCGGACGTTAAACTTTCTCCCCACTCTGAGCAACTGTTTACTTACGATGCCAATATTGAAATAGGTTGTTTGGATATTGAAATAAATAAATTGTTAGTAGAGTACGAAGATGTTTTCACTGGTAATAACCAACCATCCTTGCTTGGGGAACATTGTATAGTTACCAAGAGCGATGTACCCATAGCGGTGCCTCCTTATCGATTATCACCGAGTAAGAAGGAAATTCTAAAAAACGAACTAAGAGATATGCTCAAGAAAGAAATAATAGAACCTTGCTCTTCCCCTTGGGCATCACCAGTTGTAATGGTTCCGAAGCCGAATGGAGATATTCGGGTATGTGTCGATTATCGACGCTTAAACGCTATAACAGTGCCCGATACTTATCCTATTCCTCGAATAGATGACTTACTACACGCTGCGAAGCCCACTACTTTTATGACGTCATTGGACCTCAAGGCAGGATACTGGCAAATTAAAATTAGGAAGGAAGATGAAGAGAAAACGGCGTTCATAACACCTTTTGGGCTGTATAAATTCAAAAGGATGCCGTTCGGACTACGCAACGCACCGGCTACCTTTCAAAGATTCGTTGACAGAATGCGTGTTACGTTAGAACACGTGAATATGTTGGCTTATTTGGACGACCTGCTTCTGTTTTCCAATACATTTGAAAGCCATCTCTCCGACCTAAAAGATGTATTACAACGAATGAGAGAATACAACGTTACTGTGAACAAAGACAAGTGTAGATTCTTCTGTTCATCGATCAAGTACTTGGGACACATCATCACACCTGACGGGCTGAAAACCGACCCAAGTAAAACCGAAGCAATTCTGGCAAGACCGACTCCTAAGAATCTTCAGCAACTCATCTCGTTTCTCCAAATGTGTTCATGGTATCGTCGATTTATACCAAATTTCTCTGCCATAGCACAGCCGCTCACCAAATTAACGAAGAAAAAGGCTACTTGGATATGGGAAAAGGAACAAGAAGATGCCTATTCTACACTGAAATCTTGTTTGTCTACAGCCCCTGTATTGCGACAGGCAGATGAAACAAAACCATATATTATAAAAACCGATGCCAGCAGTTACGCACTCGGAGCTGTTCTCGTCCAGGGGGAGAAGGACGAGGAACATCCAGTAGAATATGCGAGCAGGTTGCTCACATCAGCTGAAAGAAACTACTCCACTACTGAGCGCGAAGCTTTAGCCGTTGTGTGGGCGTTGAACAAATTTCGAGCTTACATCGATGGTTCACCCGTGACTCTAGTAACGGACCATCAAGCCCTGAAGTGGTTGATGAATTTGAAATCTCCTACAGGCCGTCTAGCACGATGGGCACTACAACTTCAAGCCTTCAATCTTGATATCAACTATCTGCCTGGTAAACTAAATACTGTGGCTGACGCGTTGTCTCGACCACCATGTTGTGAGGATTCTTCCGCTTGTGCTTTATGTGCAGTAGAAATAGATATGCCTACAAGAAGTAGTAAAGAAATTCGGGAAGAACAAATAAAGGATGACAAAATCAAGAAAATAATAGACGCCTTGGAAGAATCAAACGGCAATGAGGCAGCCGTCTATTGGAGTAACAAAGGTTACCTAATGAATAATGGTATGCTATACCGGCTACATCCTGACACGGAAGTGGATGATGCACAACTCGTAGTACCTTGTCATGAGTGGCAAAATGTTCTCAGTGCTTATCATGACGATCCCTTAGCAGGACATTACGGTGCTGAGAGGACATTCAAGAAGATTGCCAATAGATACTACTGGAGTGGTATGCGTAGTTACATAGCAAGTTATGTAAAGAATTGTTTAGAATGCCAACGATATAAACCTTCTAACCAGAAACCGGCGGGACTCCTTCAAACTACTACTATGAGCCAACGATTTGAAGTAGTATCATTTGATTTGTTTGGACCGCTCCCAGCCACCGAAGATGGTAAGACTTGGATATTGATAGTGGAAGACGTGGCTTCACGATGGGTAGAACTATTTTCCCTATCTTCTGCAACCGCGGAAAACTGCGCTGTGACTCTCATCAACGAGGTGTTCCTAAGATATGGGGTGCCTAGACGTCTAATTAGTGATAACGGTACCCAATTTGTGAGCGCTGTAATGCAACAGGTTACTTACAGCCTGAACATTAAACATCATTTTACTCCGTTATATCACCCGGAATCCAACCCTGTGGAACGTCGAAACCGAGACTTGAAGACACAGTTGGCCATATTGGTGCGAGGAGGAGAACATAACCGATGGTCTGAGTTGCTACCAGTAATAAGATTTGCAATGAATAGTGCTCATTGTTCTGCCACAAATAGAACTCCAGCCTACTTAACGTTTGGGAGAGAACTACGGTCCCCACGGGATAATGAAGTCGATTTCAAAAACATAATGATATCTGAAAACTTAATACCGGAGATCACCCCGTCGCTAATACAGTTGGCAGAGACTCTACTGAAAGCGAGAGAAGTACAGGAAATGAAGGAAGAGACTCGGAAAGAGTATGTTGATAACCTTAGACGGAAACTTCCCCTGTACCAAACGGGAGACATGGTACTTGTTAACCTGCACCCTGTTAGTAAAGCAGCACAGGGCATTACCGCAAAATTTGCACCCCGCAGAGACGGGCCCTATATAATTAAAGAAAAGCATGGACCCGCATCTTTTAAGCTGGCTACTCCAACTGATCCTGAAACAACAGTTGGACTCTATCATGCATCCGCTTTAACTCCATACGAGATGGACTCTCACACTACTGTGCCAGAGCCTGTTCAACCCCTTCGTGGAAGAGGACGACCCAGGAAGAAAGTGGACGACAGCAAGACATCCTCAGCTACCCGACGAGGACGTGGACGTCCTAGGAAACAATAACTCCTCTCAATCCAGTCCCTCTCGCCGAGACGTCTTCGGGGACTGAGGGGGAGATTGTAACACATCTAATTACTGTTAACATTATTATTATTGTTTAATGTATTTCGCCACTAGCGCCATCTATGTATAAAGCTGTGAACTGTTATAATTACGATTCCACAATGTGAACACAACTAACAAGTAAGCGAAGCAAACCCACTGTCACTTCCATTGATTGCCTTGTAAATAGTTCACTAAGTTGATAATAGATGTCGCTGTTCGTTTACGTCACTTTTGTGAATCGCGGTGTCAAGATTCTCAGATAGTCAATGACCCTCGCTACCACCGTTGATTTAAGTGACTTCTAATCAGGTGCACCTACAAGCTACATCCTACTGGAATAGTGACGTAAGACACTCTGGTTATTAGTTAGAAGAAAATTGTCACGTCTATACGTATACATATTTTTGGCTTAGAGGTATTCTGCCGCTATCCTTGTCCAAGCGGGCGAGGTGTTGTTGGTGGAAACCTATTTTATTATATTTTATTGTAAAACTATCTTCGTAACGTGTTGTGTAATCATCCATCACTTGGAAATTACACCAAATAAAACTGCATTCCTGTGAAAACACCCCTGGAGTTTCCTTTCCGCCGGAACGAGTGACGTCATCGACTTGAAGTTCAACACACCCCCTTACATACCTAATTTATTTTTAAAAAATTCAATACACGTTACATTAGTGAGGTTATACTCGTAGAGGTATGAGGCACAGGGTGTAAAGTTCACTCATACTCCGTAGAAAAGGGAGGATCCTCCGACCAGACGGGTGTTGTGTCTGGCGGGCAACTGCCCAATGAGTCATGTCGGGCTGTTGTATCTATGCTAGTTGCGTGGTATCTCCATCGAAAACAATGATTAGCTTGGCCGATTAGTCGGTCTTTATCGGTCATAGTCGAACCACCCCTAGTTCACAATTTCACATAAATGTAATTGTATAAGTATGTATACAATTTGTAAGGTAAACAATTTCATGATTATGTAACATAATAACAATGTAACCGTCATGTAACTGGGGGAACTTTTATGAAGTAACTCGCTTTGTTATAAGTTTTATGCAGGGTGAAGTAAGGGCTTCCTTTAATCTGTCGAGCTCCGCTAATGAGACACAATTGATTTTCTATTGTTTCGTCGCCAATAGGCGACGTGCGGTGCTTAACCGGTCTAATATTATAAAGGCGAACGTTTGTCAGTGTGTGTATTTATATGTCTGTTACTTCTTCACGCTCAAACAGCTGGACCAATTCTGATAAAATTTTGTATGGAGCTGGCTGCTGGTGGCTGACGGATTTAAAGTTATTTTTCTATCCATACTAATATTATTAATTCGAAAGTCTGTCTGTCTGTATGTTACCTTTTCACGCCTAAACCGCTGAACCGATTCCGATGAAATTCGGTATAGAGATAGTTTGAGTCCCGGGAAAGGACATAGGATAGTTTTTATCCCGATATTCCCACGGGATCGAAACTTACGCGGGTGAAACCGCGGGGCGGTGCTAGTAAACTCATATTTGTTTACATTTTTGGCAAATAAATCGAGAATGTAGATTAGGAAACAGCAGAATTTTATCAAGTATTTGATAACAGACGAAAAATTTCAACGCAGGAGGGGTTCAGAATCATGTACAGACGACAGCACATCAAGCTACCCGAAGCTGTCAAATTTTCTCAATCAACCTTGAACCTTATGTTGTAGCGATAAGGTTGAAAATCTATTAAAGAAATTTGACAGATTCAACCTTGAACCTTATGTTGTAGCGATAAGGTTGAAAATCTATTAAAGAAATTTGACAGATTGTAGTAGCTTGATGTACGGTCAGCATCACAAGTTGATTAACACTTCAGCTTTTTTTAATCTTAGTTATTGAGCAAAATATTTGTTCAAAATTGCAGCAGAAAAATTTTTTTTAGAATATATACTCTTTTCTATTATGTGAAAAGCTAAAAATCAGTTTATTGAAAAAAGTTGTTGTCAATTTAATAACATGTAAAAATGATAGTGTTAATCGAATTTTGATGCTGACTGTGCCTATTGAAACCACAGTAACAGGTTGCGCGTCCCCCCGCCACCCTGTATGACTATTGCTTACTTTTGTGATCTTACGTAAGAACAATTGTACCCCACACACCGCCATGTAAGAAAAAATAAGACTTGTTCGGGAACCCCTCCCTCCAAATCGTCTTACATAAAGATGAACAGGGTGATAATTTAATAAAGGTTGAAGTTATGAATAATCCCTTTTCTAATTCAATGAAATTGTTTAATCTGTATTTAGAACTAGCTGCGCCCCGCGGATTCACCCGCATAAGTTTCGATCCCGTGAGAATATCGGGATAAAAACTATCCTATGTCCTTTCCTGGGACTCAAACTATCTCTATACCAAATTTCATCTAAATCGGTTCAGTGGTTTAGGCGTGAAAAGGTAACAGACAGACAGACAGGGTTACTTTCGAGTTTATAATATTAATATGGATGGATTAGTAATATCCTTCAAAATGATTCAGATCAGGGTGCTGGTCGAATCGAAGTGGCGATGCTTGGGGCCTTTGTCCAGTAGTGGACATCGATGGGCCGAATCGGCTGACTTGAATTATAAATATTCGTGACAAATTAATTACTCAAAAACAGTCTACCTCACACACACATCAAACCTGTCACCTCATTATAATCAAAATAAACACTGTCCACAGAAGCGAATGCCAATCATAATTATGACTTCCTAACCATTTGGAAAATCAATATTTTCCTATCGATTTGAATAGGAGGCCAACGGAAATATATTTTCGCCTTCAATCAATCGATTATTTAATATTGTTTTTATGAATATTGCTTTTAGGTAGGTAACACTTGGTAATGCCATCAAAATAACTTTTTGGGGAATCATTTTAAAGATGATTTAAAGTATTTTTCTTTTGGTAGAGGAAGTTCGTACGGAACAGTTTTTGAGTTAGCTTCAATCATAATTCCCCTGAGCCCTGATTCACAACCATACGACAGGCTATCGTATCGAAAACCTGACATTTCGATAACCAGATTTGACTTGCCCCCAACAGCAAATAGCTGTTGGAAGAATAGCGGGCGTCTATTTGATTTAAACTGACAAAATTTTCGGGTTTTGGACTTGTGAACAGCGTTAAGAAGACTCCTACTATATGTTCGATACGATACGGAAGCATATCGAGTGTTTGTAAGGGGGCTGCTCATATCCCAATTTATTACCGGTCGGCGCAACATGTCTGTTTCTTCCACACTTCTCTATTAGTCGTCATCTCGGTAGTCACCCCCTTTCTAACCATATTATCATCATTCACACAGTCCATCCATCGTTTCTTTAGTCTTCCCCTACTCATATAGCATCGACATTCATGCTCAACTTTACTCGCGACATTTTTGAGTTAAAAATTCTTGCTATGTAAATAGTGATATACGATTTTTTTTTTCATTTACTATTAGGTACATATTTCACTTTATTCTATTCGAGAAACTTACAACTAATATAAACAGTGTTCAACAATATTCAATTGAAGGCCATTTACAAGTTTCCACTGATAAACACTAAAAACAAAAAAAATACAACAAAAAAGGTCGGTACAAAATACCTATTTAACATAAATTAGGAAATAAATAGTACATGATCGACTAATACAAAGTAAAAATTTTTTAGACGCAAACAATAACTTCTCCGTAAAGAAGCTTTTCAGCCGAGAAACACTGGCATAATCATGCGCACTGGTCAGTTTATTGAAAATGCTCGCGCGCATTATTATAGGTCCATATCCTTTCTAGCCATATCATCTTTCAAACCATTCATTAATTTTTTCTTAAAGTTTTTTTTTTTATTTAGAATTAAAATAATATGTAAGTAAATAACAATAACAAAATTATCCAAAACCATTTACAAACTAAAATATAACGTCAAGAAATTCATCCGCATCGCTGTCGACTGGTAATGTACCCAAGAGACTGGCGGCATTACCACGTTGTATGGCAATGCTTAGCGTCTGGCCAAGGCAGACCTTGGGTCACGGGAAGTGTCAAACAGCCATATTTTCTTTATTGAATCTCTCGTCGCCATCATTCAATGCAGTTTGCACCCAAACCTTTACTAGAACCCTATCCTTACCGATTGTAACATCACGCCTTGTTTCATAGGAGAGTTGGGCAGAGGTATTATAGTACACCCACATTGGTTTGTTGAAGTGAAAACTTCATTAGGCGCGTCGGGCATTTTTTGAGATGGGAAAAAGCCATTGAATTCGCGCCACTGTTACCGAAACCGCTTCGGATGTGTTCGGGATGTACTCGGTTCTAATGCATTTCCGACATGTCAGTGAGTGATGGCAAAGTATTCTGTGTGTGTTTTGTTTATATGACGATTCAAAAAATACACACGTAATTGTTCAAGTTTTCACTTCTGTCGGCACTCCCGGAGTGCCACTTTTATTTTTATGTCCCTTGTAATAGGGGGCGAGCCTTTTGCCACATCCGGGCACAAATCCAGACTCCAGAATGAGACATTTCAGATAGAAGAGTTTTCCCTACCTGGGAATCGAACCTAAAACCTTAGCAGCTTAGCTGGCTTAGCGCTTGCGACCAGTAATCCAACGAGGCAGTTACCCATTATGTCATCGCCAATTTAGAGCCAGGCTAGATACGACACTTAAACACCTAGGATTTCCTGTTTGACTTTCCTGGATGAATCCAGACAGAACTGAAACATGTAACGAGCTATCATTATTTATGCCTATCTGTGTGCAAGTGTTTGCAAACGATTATTTGTATGAAGGACTGGATTATGGCTGCTACTTCGTCCGCATGAAATTCCTTCGTCGCATCGCATCGCCCATCCGTGCTATTACTTCGTTTTCGCTTAGTTTTTTTTGTTTGGCTCCCAAGAGTCCTAGTGTGATGTTAATACAACACAAACAGAGATCGTTAACCTCCCAAAAAAAACCCCATCTAATCTCTTTTATTTATCGTGTTTAGCTAGCCAATTTAAAATAACCCTGTTACACAATAACAAAGTACCTACTGAAACTTTGTTATTGTAATGAGATTAAGTACCTTTTATATTTCGTAAATTCCGGGATTACTTCATTATTTACGTATCAATATTTACCCTACTAGCCCGACTCAGATATCCGTCGTCGGTCGAAAGTCTACGACGTCGGGGGCAGAGCGATGCGCCTCAACGGCAGGACATCTAGCTAGACGACGAGATAGCCTATGGAGTAAAGCTGTGACCGAATGGTGGCCACGGTTAAAGAAAAAGAAAGAAAGAAAATACGTTTATTCGTGGGGAACATGACGCAAAAAAGAACAAACACAATAAAAAAAGAAGGTTAGGGAAACATGCGTCACATCCACGCAAAACGGCTATCGCTCAGCATAATGCTGCGACCCTATGCAAGACAGAGTCCCAGCGCTGGTTTTCAGCGACACCCGGCGCTGACGTAATGACGTCGTCCGGTGCAGCACACAATTATTAGAACACAGTACCGGCACAGCGTACTCAAAGAAAAATAATTTAATTTAAATGTGATTAATAGAATAATATTATACTAAACAGGAAATAGACAAAGATACAGTACATGCTACGAGAATATCATCCTCAATAAACGTTCAGCCAAAGAAACCAGGGCCGTCCAAAAGCCCGTTGGGTTGACGATATTGATACACGAGTACAGGTATAAGGTACTTCGCAAGTCAAACCGCGTGGTGTGTCAAGTCTCATCTTTCGTGGCACGTATTGTACAGTCAACAAAAGAGATAAGTATTCAGGATCGTCGGATATAGTCGAAGTTTAGTAAGAAACCGATGGACATTGTATACTGAAATTTAATTTGCCAAATGAGCTTTTTGTTTTTAATTAATAAAATTCAATTTTATTCGAGAACATCCATCGGTTTCTTACTAAACTTAAACTATATCCGACTATCCTGCATACTTATCTCTTTTGTTGAATGTACATACAGAAATAAAGATTTAATTTAATTTCCTGTCCACATTTTTGAGTCTTGGTTTCATACAAAAAGCCCACTGACAAAAGGACATTCAGTTTATCCTGAATTTTGCCAATTTTCCAGGAGACGTTTCCAGTTTTTCTTTCCATAAAAACCTAATTAGCCAAATTGGTCTAGCCATTTGCAACTGATTTGCTTACCAACGAACAGCATTTCATTTTTATTTAATAGAAGATAGATCTTATAGACCTTTGTGCTCAAATTTTAATTATGTCATATCCCTATGTAATTTACTGTGTATACATAAATAATAAAATAAATAAATAGGTACAGGAGAAAAAAATTATATACAAGCTTATTTTTTTTATCACCATCCAAATTTTTACAGGGTGTTCTACCCATGAATATGAACAACTTTCACTATGGGACCAACTCTGAAATAACGAAAAAAAAATCAGCTGTTTCATACATTTCGGTCAAGTAGGTATTGAACTTTTGTATGAGACAGCTGATTTTTTTTTCGTGATTTCAGAGTTGGTCCCATAGTGAATGTTGTTCATATTCATGGGTAGAACATCCTGTAAAAATTTGGATGGTGATAAAAAATAAGCCTGTATAAACGAGGGGCTTGTGACTAAGTAATAACAGCTGCACCGTGACCACCTTCACATACCAAGACCCCTCCGTGCCTCGGAAAGCATGTTAAGCAACAGCTTAACGTCAAAGCTCTTTGACAGCCATTATGGATCATCAGTAGCCCGAAGGTTTGACAACAAGACTTACCAAGGGGTATCGTATTAACCAGTAACTGGGTTTTAGAGGTCTTATAGGCAGTTGCTCCATGTAACGTACTGGTATTCAGCTGCACCCAGTTAGACTAGAAGCCGACCCCAACATAGCTGGGAACAGGCTAGGCAGATGATGATAGATAGGTACAGAAAATTAATATATCCTTGAGATTCAAGTTCTGTGTTGACAAAGAAGATTCTAATAAGAAAACAATTTTAATTTATTTGATAATTTCCATTTGTTATGTAATAATAACAACATCATAAAAGGTTAATAGGCTTGTGTATTTGATTGTTCATCTGATAACATCATTCTCAGAAACTGCTCCACAGATATTGATATAGATCTGCCAATTTATAAAGAATATAAATTTTGGTTCCTATAACAATTTGCCTGTCTATCAGTCTATAGATTATCTAAAGAATGTTTTGTGTTTTGTTTATGATAAAGTTAACAAATATGTTATCTACGTCTTTTGGCTTTGTTCTTCCAAAATCGATTTCGAAACAAAGTTTTTGCAATGTAATCGTACGCAAGAATTGTCTTGCTTCGTGTCTCGCTCATAGTACGCATTTGAACGAAATAGTAGCAGTAACAAGACACTACATAATTGATCAAAGTGACCATTGAATGAAGACATCAATTGGTCATAATTGACGCAGAAAACAATGAATAAGGTCGCTGAAAAATAAACCACCCATTCGCGGCATTTTGTGCATGAAGAAACATAAATTAACCGCAAGCAAACTTCTATGCAAAAAAGTTAGAACAAGGCAAAGGCAGAAAAACACAAATTCTCTGCATTCGAACTTTTTCCACAAAATTTTCTAAAGTATAAACCGACTGATTGGAAAAGTGTCCACTATGTTAGCCGGTTTATAGTCAACAATGTACAATCAAACTGGTTTGTTTAATGTTATTTTTTTTAACAAACACGTTCTCGCCCCTCGTACATCAGCTAGTTGTAGATTAAAACGGGTTATATTGTAATGTTTGGCAAACCTGACCGCTGCCGACGGAAGGCTTCGGACGAATGGAAAAAAACCACATAACACAACACGAGAATCGCTCACTACACTGCTGAGATCGCACTGACACCTCCAAATACACTTTATAAACAAGTAATACAGGAATGGAACACTAAAACCACAATGATACGCGACATTACGACAAAAGGGTACGCACCTTACTCTTAGTTATAATGTGTGTAGCGAGTTTTACAACAGCGAAATTTCCCGTGCCAATCGTTTTCTCCAGCTCGTAATTGCCGACACACACGAGCTGGTCTATTGGGAAATGTTTGCTTTTGTGCATTGGCTTCATATTGCTGGCCATTTCGAGAGAAACTTGAAATAATTCGCTCAACCTCACATTACCCACCGAGCGAAATTCGTCTACTGGCGCTAGTTCGCGCCGACTGCCGCAATGGCGCCACTGTCACTCACGTCATTCGCTTTGGGATGTTCATGTGCGCCCCTCGATGTTTCATTAACAAACACAATAAATTATATTAAATTCACATTTAGACGCACAATCCAACACGAAATCATGATGATTTTAATTCGCGATCATCACGATCTTACTACGAACGTCAAACAGGTGTTGACAGACGCTCTTATCAGTGTTTCTCTTATCAATACGTAGGGATTCAATTGAACAACACAGGCTCATGAAAATAAGAACTCGATTCACAACCTTTACGCGACTCGCGCCGTCTCTGTCTATCTGATTCATGTGTCTAACGTTCAAGTGAGATAGATAGAGTGATCACCGTCAGGCGGGAGACCTAGTGACGTCATCAGGCCCGGCTGACGTCACACGCGGCAATTTCAAACTAGGAGACGGTGTGGGGGTGTACGTCAGTACAAAATATCGATTTTTCTTATCGCTAAGTGCAACTTTTATTAAAAAAGATAATTTGACATCATTAAGCCTTAAAACAATGTCTTTTCATTATAACTGTTTACCGTTACCCAGAATATTCATTGAATTATGGATGTTCATTCAACTGAGTCTGTATTATAATTGAACATTGATTCATACTCTCCACGAGACAGACTTTTTCTTCTCGGACAATACTCCGAAATGAATCCAATTAATGGCATTACGTTTTTTGTATTAGAAGTCTGTAGAAAACTCGTTTTTGCTTCCTAGAACGCTTTTTAAATTTCAAGGTCTTGCCTTATCGACGTTATGTGTCGCGTAGTAGATATGATCTATGAGATTATGTATTCGGGAAGAGATAACTGGGTTTCTATAATATAGGCGCCATTCATTCATTGATGATTATGCTACTTCATTATGAATCTGTATTGATTATACATTAGTTGAGAATTGCGTCATCTATTGAGTCAGTGTTTGTAACTGTTACTCAATGTAGTGTTATGTCTTGTTACTAGATGGCGTTGACTGCAATTTTAATTAAATTATGAGCGACATCTTTTTAAAAGTAGTTAAACTAATTAAATATTTGTTTCAATGTATTTCTTACCACTTAGTACTCGACTCGATAAAAGTATGTAGAAGTTTATATTTCTACATAATAAACCAAGTCGAAATTATCATGGTTGGAGACTACTATTTCTTGACACCAAATTCAAATACGTAACCGTTCCGGGTAATCTATGGATTGTGGCGAGAAAAGCTCACCATTGTAACCCACACCAAGGCACCTTTATATCTCTGGAACCATTGTCATAGCGTTACGACTATTTCTTGACTATTTTTTGAAATTGAAACCAAGTCGATACTCCCAGCCGTTAGGTTGCACTAAGAGGTGAGGATTGTGTGGAGACCTTCGCCACACAATCCTCACCAACTTATAGCTTCGGAATCATAAGGCGGCTATTTTTTTGACCTTGGTGACTATTTCTTGACGTTTTCGAAAGTGAGGATTGTGTGGTGAAGGACGTTTGATTCGCCGTTTCTTCTCCGAGCAACCAGACAGGAAACACCGACGTCATCTAGTTCTAAAACGTCTTTTATTTCTGACGTTTTGGCATCGTTTAAAACTAATTTACAGAAGAAAAAAAAAAACAGCATCTCTATGTACCCACTGCATTCATCATAATCATCCACAGCTCGACTTCACCCATGGCTGGGCATAAGCCCATTTGGGATGCATGAAGAAGCCGAATAGAAGATCGTATAGCGCAGTTTGTTCCGCCAGTTAACTGAAGGTTCGCGCTCGGCGCATCCTGGACAGTCACACCAACACCTTATCTGACTGCCAAGTCTTCCCTTGCGGTGGTGGTAGGGCTATTTCCGCCTGGTTTGCGACCACCCTCCCACCGGAGTTCGGCGTCAAGCAGCCTGCTGTGTTTCGTCGATACGTGGGAGTTCCAGTGCCTCAGGCATCTTCTGGGTACGCTCGTTCCATCATAGACCTCATCCATCGCTTTCCATCACGTGTAATCGAAAAAAGAAGCAGTGGCACTCCGGGAGTGCCGACAGAAGTGAAAAAAAAAACACAAACAGAATACTTTGCTATCACTCACTGAAATAATTATCGGATATACATTAAAACCGAGTACATTCCGAGCACATCCGAAGCGGTATCGATTACGGTAACAGTGGCGCGAGTTCAATAGTATTTTCCCATCTCGATGAATGCCCAACGCGCATAAAGAAGTTTTCACCTAAAAAAAGCCTCTTTTCCTGTGCCAGCATTATCCAGGTTTTGCTATTTATCATTAGGTTATTGTAAAAGTTAAAAGCCACAATATTAGAATTAGTTTTTATTGTTATTGTAAATAATAGGTATTGGGAGGAAGATTTGACGAATACATTCTGTTGCTTGCACTGCCTACTGCGCCCTCTCTGTGGAAACTGGTGCCTGAAACAAAAAACGTACAAATTATTTATTTGAACAGACGTTTATCAGAATTAAATAAATAATATTGAGACATCGCCAAGCGTTTGGTTGACTCTTCGCGTGACCAGAGGGCTGGCCTATTTTTAGCCCAAAGAATTATATGAAGAATTATATGAGTTTATATAATTGTTTTTATTTTATTTTTTTGTTTTTTTTTTTAGTTGAGAGTTTTAGTCAATTCTGTTTAATTTTATTGTAATTTATTATTGACATAATCTACTCATTTCAATGTCTTTTAATGAGTTGATTGCAATATGTGGTTAGCTAGCGACCTCTACGAATGATCATATTAATATTCTTGCTTGAGCAACCGGCAGCAAGTTCGTCATGCTCCCTTAGATGTCATTGCTTGCGGTAGCGTCGGGGGTCGGGTTGCCTCCTTCCCTCAAATATGGCGAGGGGGGTAATGGCTGATCTTTGCGTTATGCTCGTGAACGGGTGCTGCTTGTGGTGACTGGTCGTCTTGCTGACCATGGTTTTATTGTTGTTATTAGTAGTAATAACTTGTTTATTTATTTTACTTCGATGGTCCTAATTTATCATTTGTGACTTCAAGTGACAGCTATGTAAACAGAACCCAGCATTGCATATATATGTGAGCTGTCACGCCCTTTATACCTGGAGGCTTTTATTTGGTCAGTAAGTTTTTTTTGGTTATATTTTTAATTTTTTTTTTGCTTGAGTACGTATAGTGTTTATTGTATTTGTTGGTATATTGGCGTGGCTAGTTAACCTATGGCAAATAATTTAATTTAAGGTTCTGTGTCCTGTAATGTTAATTACTTTGCATACATAGTATTGTATAAAATTAATTCTTTTCTAACTGAACAGACAGCTGTGCTGCTGGGGAGTTTGTTCCGCCACTTCTTCTCCCCAGCGAAAGCACTAGGAAGTGGCGAAGGACGGGCGTTTTGGGGGACTGTCTTTTGTAATTTTGACGTTCGAAAAGTGCTGATTCTCAGCCTAGTTTGAATAAATGACTTTTGATTTGATTTGATTTTGATTTTGAATAAGCATTGCCATCCAACGTGGCAATGCTGCCAGCCTTTTGGGCACTTATCCCATTGACAGCGATGCGGACGAATTTTTTGATGCCCAATGAGCTCCTGTCTTGTTTTATTTTTATTATACATTTGTATATAATATACAGGCTGAATTTTTCAAGTGGGCGTGGATGGCCAAATCCGAAACTATGAGGAATAGCGAAAAGTACTCAAAGGAGTCACGGGCTCGATTTTGATGAAAACTAAAACTGCATCATTGGATTTTTGAAAAATCAATATTTCTAGCCAGGAATCGAAACCGTTGTTTTTGAAAAAAAAAAAAAAACTACTATTACACCATTCGGAAGTGTTGCTAATAAGGATCAAATTCTGGGAAGTAATGACATACGGCAAACTCGGAGTTTTTCAGAGATTTGGGGTTTTGTTGTAAGACCTATTGATTAAGTAGCGACTAAATGTCATTATCACTCATTATACTTCTCTATTAGTTGTCATCTCAGTAGTCACCATCGTCTCCAACCATATCATCTTCCACACAGTCTATCCATCGTTTCTTTGGTCTTCCCCTACTCTTAGCCATCCACATTCATACTCAAAACTTTCATCACGTTGGCTTGTTGTCCATCTAAAAATAGTTAGTAGTGTTATAATATGTTACCATTATCTAACCCTAAGCTGTCAGTAGATCAGGCGCCGCATTGGCGAGCAGATCAGCTGCGCCTGCGACGGCGCCGCACCACACGTCGAGCCGCGCCGCCAGTGCCGCCGCGCCGCCGCGCGGGAGTGCGCGAGGCCGCACCCAGCCGATGTGTGCCGTGCTGTTCACCTGGGAAGGTAGAAAAATACTGATTACTACAATATTCTTCAAATGTACCATCATTGTTTTAATTTATCGTTTACATGACGAATCTATACTAATATTATAAAGAGGTAAAATTTGTTTGTATGTTTGTATGTAGGGGGTAATCTCTGGAACTACCAGTCGGATTTCAAAAATTCTTTTTGCATTTGATAGCCCAATTCTTGAGGAAGGCTATAGGCTATTTAACATCACGCTATGACCCTTAGGAACCGAGCAAAAAGAAAAAAAGTCAAAAAGAACGTTAAGTGATAGCGCGAGCGGGTGATGCGATACGACGGGGTGTCTTGGGGGAAACAAGTATCAGGCGAACGAAGTCGCGGGCTGAAGCTAGTTGTATATAAACTTGTCAAAAATGTGAACAAATTAATTAGAAATATACATGTTTTATATACAACATATCTTTAACAATAGTGTTTTAAAAAGACTTGTCAAAAACAAGTATCAAAACTTGAATTTCGACGTACTCCTACAGTATAATTCATCGAATTACAGTTCACCCTGTATAAATAAGTGCCGGAAATGGACTTCACTTGCAACCCCTGACTTTAAAATATAGAAAAACGAGATATTTCTATGAATAGTTTTACCTGATCAATATGTCCCCTGATGAGTTTCTCGGCCAAAGCCTTCATAACTAGTAATTCCACCTCATCAATGGGCACTCTCGCTTCACGAGCTATTTCTGCGAAGGTCAGCTTGCGTTGGGCTGAGGTGCGGTTGAAGGCCATCTGAAAAAGACAACAAGTTGAATTTAAAATAAAGATACTTTGATAATATTAAGTTTTTTTTTTACTGGAGACTGCCACCACACAGGTGTGAGCACAGATATAGATATACCTAGATAACGCAAGAGCACCTACTTTTCGTGCCAAAAATCGCACCAGTTTACGATCGAAAATCACAAGCCGCCACTTTCGCGCTCAGTCCTGCGTACTGCTGGCTGGGTGAGCGTGAGCGAGAGAGCGCGAGCTTGTGACATCATAGTAGGTAATCAAAAAGTGGCTCGCTTAGTTTTCATACAGTTCGTGATACTTGCGTTATCTAGGTATATTTATATCTGTGGGTGTGAGTGACAGAGACGACGTGAGACAAACACGAACTTCTTCTGAAATCCGAAAGTGTCATTGTCAGTGCAGGTATGTTTGATAGTTATACGTTCAAAAGGAGCCATCTTGGAAAATCCAAGGATATGTGTTTTTCGATATCAAGAGACACTGGCGAAATTATTTACATTTCTTTTTAATACAAATACACAACATTAAAAAAAATATATAAGAAAGTTTTTTTGATTTATCTTCACTTCCATCCGAAACACATCCGCAGCGGTGTCGCTTACGGTAACAGTAGCGCGAATTCAATAGTTTTTTCCCCATCTCAAAAAAAGCCCAACGCGAAGAAGTTTTCACTTCAAAAAGCTCCATTACAGAATTTTCGCTCCAATAATACTTATAAACTGCTTAATATTTCATGATAGGTCCTTACCTCCATAAGACACAATATAGCAATCTTCTGCCGCAGCTGCCTGTCAGTCCGCTGTAGATCGGGGTGGTGCGCAGAGGCCTTCACCTTCTCGAACAGCGCCACATCTCCCGAGGCGACCGCTCGCACCAGCTCGCACGCCCACGCGTCTGGGGTGCCGTGCAGGGATTCTAGGATTGGGTGTGCTAGCTGCAACAGAGATATTGGTGGTAAAAATTGGTTATCATCATCCGTCTAGACTCTCGTAACTACGTTATGGAGTCACGTGTTACTTCATGACACTAAAAAGTTTTTTTTTTTATTTTTTTATTTGAAATGGGCTTGCTCTTGACTCTAGCCTAGGTCAAAGGTGACAGAGACAAAGTCGACGATGGAGCGAGCTTACCCAGAAGAAGCCTGTTCACTCTCACTTTGAAGAGATTCGGGTTGTATGCGCTCCGAAAAACAGACGCAGGTAGAGAGTTCCACTCTTTTGCTGTGCGCATTATAAACGACATTTGCAAACGCTTAGTGCGAATTGGTGGAATAACAACCAGGTAGGGATGGTAACTTGCAGTGCGTCTGGGTGTCCGAGGGTAGAAGGGGGCCGGTGGAATGAGGTCGTGGAGTTCTTGGGCACACTCACCGAAGTAAAAAAGTTAAGCAAATAAAAAAATAAACTTGTATTACATTAATCGCATCTTCTGCATGTGTATATTTTTGCGAGCAAAAGGGCGGTGCTGCAAGCCTGGATCTAGTTCTTGCAGAATTAATACTCTTAAACATAGATAGTGCCATCCAAGAAGACGCGTCCCACTCTTCGTATTAATCGCTAGTTAATTCCGCTAGTTTTAGTTTTTTGATACACACTAATTACCCACTAATAAGTAATTACTGTGTATCGACAAAACTAAAACACTAGCGGAATGTTGCACACTTGTACTGTAAGCGATTTGGAAGAAGAATGGGGCGCGTTTTCGTAGATGGCGCTATCTGTATTTTTGCATAACATTTTTTTTTAACTTCATTGTAGTTGGCTTCCAGTCTAATTGGATGCAACTGAATACAAGTATGTTACATGGAGCGACTGCCTATCTAACCTCCACAACCCAGTTACTGGGTAACACGATACTTCCCCTGATCCCTACCCTTGGTCAGACTGGTTGTCCAACTTTCGGGCTTCTGAAGACTCGTAACAACTGTTATATTATCCACGAATGACAGCCGGGACCAACGGCTTAACGTGCTTTCAGAGGCACGGAGGGGTCTTAAGATTCACGAAAAAAAAAATGAAGGTAATTCAGTTTCTCACATGTTGTATGGAGTGGTTTTTTTATATCTGAGGCGGTACGAAGTTGGCCGGGACAGCTAATCCATACTTCCATACTAATATTATAAATTCGAAAGTAACTCTTGTCTGTCTATCTGTATGTTACCTTTACACGCCTAAACCACTGAACTGATTTAGATGAAATCTGGTAGAGATAGTTTGAGTCCCGGGGAAGGACATAGGATAGTTTTTATCTCGATATTCCCACGGGATCGACACTTATGCGGGTGAAACCCCGGGGTGCAGCTATCACACTAATATTATAAAGGCGAAAGTTTGTGAGTGTGTGTGTGTGTGTGTGTTTATATGTTTGTTACTTCTTCACGCCTAAACCACTGAACAGATTTAGATGAAATTTGGTATAGAGGTAGTTTGAGTCCCGGGGAAGGACATAGGATACTTTTTATCCCGATATTCCCACGGGATTGACACTTATGCGAGTGAAACCGTGGGGTGCAGCTAGTTGTCTATATAAATAAAGTTTAGCTCACCAACTCTCCCAGGTCGTACACATTAGGCGCTATGACGGCCGCGAGCGCGAGCCGCAGCGCGGTGGCGCGCCGCTCGGCCGGCTCGAGCTCGGCGCCGCCGCCCGCGCAGCCCACGTAGCGCAGCGCCGCGCGGTAGTAGCGGGACATGGGGCCGCGGACTCTGCGGGGCAAGGGGGATTATTTGCAATTGTTATTTTGCAAAAGTAAGAAAAATTACGGTTGATTTACATGAAACAACTAAATTGGTTGTTGAAAACAATGACATTACAGCATCTAAACAATTATAATTAAAATAATTAAGTACATCTTGCAGATATAATAATACATAAATAATAGATAAGCGAAATGTTTAGTATTCAGGGTGAAATTGAACACATGCGACAAATCGGAATGGGAAATTGTACTCATCATTATGAACAACTTTTACTACGAGATCAAACCTGAAATCGCGAAAAAAAAATCAGCTGTTCCCTACATTCATGTTCGAGTAACTCGTCAAAATGTAGGTAACAGCTGATTTTTTTTTCTCGATTTCAGGTTTGGTCCCATAGTAAAAGTTGTTCATAATGATGAGTACAAGCTCCCATTTCGATTTGTCGCATGTGTTCAATTTCAACCTGTATATTATTCATGATCTACTGACTCGGATTATAATTTAGTAAGTAAGTTAAAACTAGTTCCTACAAAACAATTATGTATCTCCAAAAACAGGGCTTCCTCTCTCCTACCCTTTTTGCTGTGCTCTACAGGGTCCATAATGATCTAAATTATATAACCACCTAAGTACACATTATGACAAAGCAATAAAGTATTGAGTATTGACATTACACCATCTAAACAATAAAATTACAGCATCTAAACAGCATTTATTTGGTGTTATTGAATATTGCTTCCAAAATTACGTTAACATTTATTGGACAACTAAATTGCTTTGTGTAAATGAGCAACTGATTAGTATATTGGTTATGTAAGAATGTGATCACAATAGGTTTCTAATTTTAAACCAGTAATAGACTGCTCGAGTTTTGAACAACGTTCTGTAATAACTATTCTATTATTCTATTCCATATTGCGCTCAGCTTTTGCGAATTTTGAGATTTAACGAATTTTTCAAAATAAAGAGTTTCACTAAGAAGCCACTAAATTAAGGAGGCAGTCCTCTCTTTATATCTACCTCATTCATCTATTATCATGGCTTTAGCCTATTTGGGAGAACGAAAATACGTTTATTTGCGGTGAACATGACGCAAAAAAGAACAAAAACACAAAAAAAAGAAGGTAAGGGAAACATGCGTCACATCCACGCAAAACGGCTATCGCTCAGCATAATGCTGCGACCCTATGCAAGACAGAGTCCCAGCGCTGGTTTTCAGCGACATCCGGCGCTGACGTAATGACGTCGTCCGGTGCAGCACACAATTATTAGAACACTGTACCGGTACAGTGTACTTAAAGAAAAATTATTTAATTTAAATGTGATAATAAATATTATACTAAACAGGAAATAGACATAGATACAGTACATGCTACGAGAATATCATCCTCAATAAACATTTACTTTTTATGTAGTGGCAACATTTCGAAGCATCCTTTTAATTTGACGTAGGGTGTACCCAACATGCACTAAAGAAATGATGAATTATGATGTAAGAATTTACAAATGGCCAAAATGATGTGATGTGATGTATTTTCTGTAAACCTCACCTGTAATACTCAGAAGCCAGTTTGTAAAACCTCCCATGTACAGGGGTAACACCGTCTGCATCTTCCAGAGTGCCCTCCAGCTGTTCAATGATCTTCTCCGTGGAGTCCAGGTCGTTTAGCTGTTCTAGGTAGATCTGGCCTTGCAGGACCTGGAAGATTAGGGGTTTTTTTATGGTTAACAAGCAATTCATTAAAAAAACTGACAAGAGAAAAAGTAAAAAAAAAAAACGAAAATGCGGAACCAACGACACAAACTTCCGAAAATAAAATTATTTTTCACTTTGTTTTTTTTTTTTTTTTTGTAAAAAGAGTTTATTTTTCACTTTTTAGTTGTACCTACCCCTACACGAATACATTTAACAATTCTTTCTATGTAAATATCAGAGATAGGATGTTATTAAAACATCATCAATATAAACTAAGTGGAAAAAAATAGTATTATTGAAGGTAACTCAAAACTACCTAAGCAAAGGACATGACCAGTTTCTGCCTTCGAGTTCGGGAACATGTGCAGTATTACAGTTTTTACACTGAGATTTAAAAATAAAGATATAAATTATCATGGTTATAGTATTCCGAATAAAGGCAAGGTTAAAATCTCTAAAAAAATAGTATTTTAATTGCTTCCGCTTGTCTCTTTTAAGAACTTCCCGATGTTGACGTTCCATTGTATTCATAATCATCCGGTAACCATTATAACCTACACATATTATAACGAGTTATTTTAGATCAAGTGAATTTTGATATATTTTGTTTATAATTATTGACACGCCTACAGGTTAGATTAGGTTTTTATTGACACGAGTGTGTATTTCTATGATTGAACACCATCATTAAAAAAAAAATCACTGCGTATAAAGGAGTGTCATTTCTTTCACAATGCATCTGACCATCCTGACGTTAGTGGCGTACACCACTGTGTAGGGACGGCCAGCAATCTGTTTCATAAAATCGATAATTCAATCGATTCGAGTCAAAGCATGAAAAATTGATTCACAAAAAGTCGAGATTGAAATCTTCGATCAATATTATTTGATCGAAGATTCAAATAGATTTTTGGATTAATATTTTATTTTACCGTTTTATATGTTTAATTAATAATAAGTAAATAGTTTATAGTTATGTGAAGATTTATTTTGTAATAAATAGTCGACATTTTGTCATTTTTGTCGTAAAAGTGATTTACGCACTTATACTGCCTATTAATGTCATTGTATACTGAATTAACTTAATTAAGTGTAAAATATGGTTCTACGGAAGAGTTTGACGGGTCAGAGTAATTATCTAATAAAAAAACTGAATTCGATCTTAGTGTGCGTGAAAAAATTGATTATCGATTTATCGATCTCAGATCGCCATTCGCCATAATCACATCCCTCTCTAGTGGGGATTCCCTACTTGCAAAATGCACACCAAGCGTCGTCAGCGGCATTCCTTTCATTCACGACTCACGTCAGGTTTCATTGCCGTTGTGTTAATGTGTACTGTGCGATTATTGTGTTCTATTTCTAACGACCATTGCTAGTAAGTAATTCATAAAGGATTCAACTGTTTTGCTCATGATGACATGCCTAAACTGTGGTATATCCGTAAGACGGGTTCAAAGGCATATTATGTCAACGCTTGCCTTACAACTGCAAGCGAGACTTGCCCGATGATTGAACAATCAGGTATGTACCTATAATACATTGAAATAATACTATTTACAAAAAGACAACTATAAAGTCTGGTAGTTCGATTACATGTGAGCCAGCAAAACTTAACAAAGCAGCGTTTATTTGGTGGTTTACATGACCCAGGCCTATGTATTATATTCAATCAATTATGTTTATTGCTACACATGGCTATATAGGATAGTCACTATTTGTTCAAGTATACACACAAGTCTGTACTGTCATAGAATTTCATATAATAGGTATTTTAACTAAATGATATTTATATTTTTCAGATGCCTTTAGATGCATATATATGTGATGTGACCCCTGTTTCAACTTATTGAATACCGAACAGGCTGCCAATGAAAGATTGCTAGGCCATATTATGGTCTGTCGTGGGTGTGGTCTCTCTCTCAGAGGACTGCGTTTCTATGTGATTTCTGCAGATAGCCAATTACTACCTATTATTTCCTATGATAATTATCAGGTAAGATGTTTGATTATCTAATTGTAGGTATTAATGATACAATGGTTATTTGAACCAAGTATAACTTTTTTATATTCTGCTATTCATAATGTGAAGGTGCAGTAATTCTATGGGCTGGGTAACAACTATGCTGTATTTTTCATATTCATTCTGTAGGTCGATGACCAATGATTAACAATGGCATTTAAAACTGTATATTAATAAGCCATTCTATTTTAGGATGTGGCAACAATCTATGCATGTCGGGCCTGTTGGACTCGAGCGAATCATCAGTTGATTCAGGATTCATCAAGGGGTTTACAAGAGAATGTGGAGCCAGTCCAACAATCAACACCACTGTCTCCACCATCACCACCACCGCTACCACAGCCAGCAGTACCGCTACCACAGCCAGCAGTACCGCTACCAGCACATGCGGCATCAGGTTACGGGTGGGCGTTTTGGGGGGCTGTCTTATGTAATTTTGCCATTCGAAAAGTGCTGATATTCAGCCTAGTTTGAATTAGTATAAAATAATTAATTAGTTCAAATTATAGTTTTACTATTCAGTGTAATCCTCATCCCTTCACTAATAATATTTTTGTTTCCTGAGCCACAAAGAGCCTAGTAAATGTAGTCAGCTGACTGTCGCTTGTAATTGGGTTGGCTCCACAGGGGAGCTACCACGCATTTACAGAATACCAACATGAAGTACCAACATTATGTTGCTGCGTTTCGAATGGTGAGTGAGAGAACCGGAAGCCCAGGGTTTGGTGTGGGAAAAGGGTGGCAACGCATCAGCAATAACCCTGGTGTTTTGGATGTCAATGGGCGGCGTTGATTGCTTAACATCAGGAGACCCGCATGCTCGTTTGCCCCCTTGATGATTTTAAAAAAACTTAGCGCTTCGATGGCGTGTCGAATACTAGAAAATCATTCTCAAACTCGATAACCGCAACGCCTAGCGCCATCTCTTATCGAAAACCAGAGTTATTTAGTGAAAACTTATCTTTATTTTTCTCCGTTTCCTTATCTTTTAGACTCGTGAAACTTTTTTATCTGTAAACTACAGAATATAACAATTGCAAAAATAAAACAATGTTTGCTGCACATTGATGTTGATACCTAGGCAGGCGCCCATTGCCCCACTGGTCATGTCCTTTAATCAAATTTATGTGGGACCACCCCTGAGGCAAACCTTATCTATTAAAAAAAGAATTTTTCAAATCCGTTTTTATACGAGGAAGTTCTACCGGAAATTACAATAAAAAAAACTGAATTGAAAAACTTCTTTTTTGAAGTCGGTTAAAAAAAAACATGAAACCACTCAAAAACCATTTACAACTGTAATTTCAATTCTATTAATGGTTGGTTTTAATAGGTACCTTTTCCCGTTACCCTGAATGAAGTTTATTCATGCTGAATCGTTTTTGATTGAAGAAATGAAACTCAGTTGTGCAATTATTTTTTTGTATGGTATCCTGCTATTCTACCTCGGAGGTTATCATCTGCTTAACCTGACTTGCCTCAATAAATGAAGGTTTCCAGCCAGGGCTTGAAAAAACTTAAGTTAAGCGACTACACCTAGTCCTCGATATGACTTTAAGCTGTCGTGCATTTAGTATTGAACTAAATGTAGAACGCTACCTGTAGGCTATGGGATAAATACACACATGGATGAAACATGGATGGAACAGTCAACTGTTTCATCCGAGCCTATTTGGGTGTATTTATCCCATAGGTGTCTTTATCGATATTAGTGCAGGATATCAACTCAGGGCGGCGGCTGATGAACATCTAGCACGTCAAAGGCGGCGCCCACGGACCCAGTCAGGCGGTCCACTGTACACCCACCAAGTCGCACTAGACAAGCGCGGTGGGTTAATTTGTCTAAACCCCTACTCTCTCATGAGAGAGTAGGGTGGCCTTTGCCCTGCAGTGGGACGTCACAGGCTAATAATAATAATAATCGACTACACGCTAAGGGCAACCCCTGTGTGTTTTTGACCTCTGAGAGGGCAGCAAGGAATAGGCTGGATCGGAATTATTTAGTGACGATTTCAAAGCTACAGGTGCAAAGGCGCGCAAGGCTCGGGGCGGACATGGAATGGGGCGTCGCAGCGCGCCTCGCGAGGACGGAAGGACGGCGGTCGCTGCAGTTATATTATTAGCCTGTGTATATTATTATTAGCCTGTGATGTCCCACTGCAGAGCAAAGGCCTTCCTACTCTCTTTCCGCATCTCTTTGTTCAAAGCTGCTGAGGACCAGTTCTTGTTAAAGGAGTCCAGCTCATACCGCCATCTCTGTCTGGGCCTGCCACGATGTCGTTTGCCATTAAGAGGGACCCATTGGGTCGTAAGTTTGGCCCACTGTTCATCTGACATGCGGTAGATGTGTCCAGCCCAGTTCCATTTTAGCGTGGCAGCTTTCCAAGTGACATCAGTTATCTTTGTGATGGAACAGATGGTTTGTCTGTTGTTAATTTATAACTTGCACTTCTCACCTTACAAAGAGCGAGAGCCTCATCGTTAGCCTTGACTTTGACCTCGATCTTCTCCAGGAATGCGATGGCATCCTTTTTGTTAGTGTACTGCTTTATCACATGCGCGATTATCTCAACCAGGGATAGGGGGTTTATTCTGAAAATAATGATACGGGAGTTAGAAATGGGTAGAAGAACATGTTTTATAGTAGCTTGTAAATATGACCTGTTTATGTCTCTGAAAGAGAAAGAGTTATTTTTACGATCAACATGCTGAGATGTTGGGGATGAGGCAATATTGTTTTTTAAAACCTTTCCTATGCAGAAATAACACTACTTTTTTATGGCTTTATTTGGAACAATCTTATGGTCAACAGTGGTACATAATATTTGTTAGAGGTAAGGTTGTTATCAGTGGCGTGCATTGCATATAGGCATATAAGCAGTGCCTACCTCGATATATCAACATAAGCCTGTCAATTACATTTTAGTGTGTGTGCCCAACTATTAAGAAACTCACTAAATTATCATACCTAACAAAAAACTAAATCTTCATACAAACACGCGCGGCAGTAGGTAGCCGCCGGACGGCCTACTCGGCTCCCGTACTATTCGCACATTGTCATTGGTCTTACTCGTTCAAGTTAATACTAAAAAATTAAAAATACGTACTTCTCACGCGTAATACCATGATGTTCGACCTTTGCAATTTATCGCCCTTAAGTAGGCATGCCTACTCAAATAACCACACTTTTGACCTCACTTTTTTTCTGATCAGTGACCGCGTTTGCCTAGACTAGACCCGGCCTAGTGCCTACCTATTCTGAAAACCAATGCACGCCACTGGTTGTTATAAAACAATACTTGATAATGTTGATACTGCTTTCGTCTTTGTGTACATACTTGTTCTCAAAAAAGCTAAGGAAGTTGGTGTAGAGGGTGATGAGGTGGTCTCCCTCCTGCATGGAGGGCTTCTCCACCAGCTCCTGGATTTGAAGCGTCAGCTGGTGCCATAGTCTGGAAAAAGTGAATAAATAAACATTACCAAATTGAATGAAGGCAAATCACTAACATCATAAAGTGTCTTAATATTATAATTAGTGTTAATGTAGTTTAGGATTAGTGCAATTTGTTTTTAAATCTAAACTAATATTATAATAAGGAGAAAAGATTTTATTGTTACATTTTCAAACTAAAACTGTTGAACGGATTTGGCACATCACCTGAAGAAGGACATGGCTAATTTTCATCCTGGATTGCAGACGAAGTCATGGACAACAGGTAGTGGTGAATAATGATACAACAAACATTCATAAAAAAATACACTCGAAACACCAATAAATATAAATTGTGAAAACTGTTGAGTGTTTACATACAAACGGCTTCCAGGTGATTGCTTGACGTGTTAATGTAAACGTCTGCTGTCAAGAATATTATTTAGGTTTATACAAATTTACAGGTAACTTCCATTTTGTTTCTGGGTGATGAGACACAATGATCTTGCAAGACACAAATGGATCAGAGGGTTGTTGTGGGCGGAAAATAATTATATTGTGACCTATGAGGTATTGTGGTCATCTTGTGCAACTAGAATGGAGTACAGAGGTTAGGTCTGAGGGCCATCTTAAAAATAATGGTCTGTCCAACTCTGTCAGTTACAATAAAAAGTAGGGTAAAGGAACAAAGACCTTGCTGTGTTTTCTTTTGTTTTGGTCATAATAGATACAAATGTTGATATAGCTAATGGAATGAATCCTATTGATGCCCCTTGGGCAGTGGTAAATAGAGGCAAGGAACGTGGCAGCTGTTGAAAACGCAGCATATTATTTATCAATTACGTGAAATAAAACGTAGTAGACTACTAATTAGCTGAGTTTACTACAGAAAATCGGGGAGAAGCAGGACACAGAGAAACAATGCCAGTTGCCGCGTTTCTCGTCAGAAATCTTTTAATTTGGTTGTGGGGACGAATAATTTGTTTAATAACAAGGAGTGAATGCTCTTGAGTAGGTTGAAAGGAAGCAAAGAGGTAGAATGAACTGAATTTGTAACAAAACACATTGTTTTCGAGAAAGAAGGTCCAATGACACGGTGACTTTACAAGTTTGATATTACGCGAAATATATAAGTATGAAGCCGGAATACTCACTTTTTGTTGTACAGCTCCTCTAATTTAAGCCATTCTGCAGACAATTCCGGATGAGTTGTCTGTTTATTAGCAATAAAATCGTTTACTTCAACGTTGTAGAACTTTACGCCTGTCGCCATCTTTCAGATTTACTTGTAATGATATGAAGTTAGTTACGAGTTGCGAACTTGTCGTAAGTTTTTCGAGAGTCAAGCACAGATATTCGTATTCAGCCTTACTGAAGTGAGCTGCGTGTGGTGCCATCTAACAGCGAGTAGCCGTAATTTTGTTTTGCTTTCCGATAATAGATGGCGTACTTTCATGAAAATGTTGAATACTAAGATCTAGCTTAGTCTAAACAAGAGCGATGGACTTGATACCTGAACCTGTATTTTACACACTGATTTTGTGACCTAACAAGTTTCTAATGCCTGCAGCTATTGTAGAAAGAAGAAACTCGCACTTGAAACTCTCTCGCCTAGTACAAAATCGTGATTTATTGAAGAATACGGTACTTCATTTCATTGATTTATTTAACACCTAATGACAAAATTATGCCTAGAGCGTCATTCTAGTTCAGTTTTATTGAATGATTTATAAATCTTAGAACATAAATCGTAGAATAATAGTTTAAAAACACAATTTCTAGTCATCAAAGTAGTATTTTCCCAATTTTTTGTGGTCGCCTTTCAGTATTTTACCTGAAGCGATTGTCATTAGTTTGTATTCTGCAAGGAAATTGGGCTGCCTGGTTTACAGCCCTTTTTGGGGTATTGACTGGAGTTTTCCTACCTATCCATTCTCATAGTAGGTATACCTATTACACAAAATTAGATAGGTATACTTAGTAATTTTTATACCTGCAAAAACCCAATTCCAGTACCTAGATATAGGTACCTATTGCATTTAATAAATGTTCAGTTGTCTTTGGTTAGTCAAAATGTCGACTCGTGGTACAATAGTAGTGAAAGGCTTACTTTTAAAGAGTACCTAACCGTGGACTTTCTTGCCGGCTCTTCTCCATAGGAAACGACCAATTGGAACCGTGCACCTAGCTTCTGACGTTTCATAAGAGACCATGTAGGTTTAATGTGAAATTAAATCATTTGAATTTGGATCACCTACCTATTAGAACGATGCATATTTTTTTAAATATATTTTAATGGCCTGGTTGCTGGGACCTTTTAGCAAAGTCTTTATTTGGTTTAGTAGTTCACTAGGACGATGCAGAAAATGGATCACTGTAGGTAATAAATCGTTAACTACGTAGACTTTATCATCTGGTGCGTCGGTGGAGACTGGAGCCACATCACAAAGGATGCCTCACCTCTTGTCAATGTCATGGTCTCTGTTCATAACACCTGCACTATGGAAGACCTTTGCGAGGACAATGCTAATGCTGTCGACGTGACCGAATTCTGATCGATGCTTATTTACCTAAAATCAATACTTACGACCAAAAGAATTAGCATAAAAAAAGAATTAGCATTGCCATCATCATCATCAGCCTATAATGTTCCCACTGCTGGGACACAGGCCTCCTCTCTGTGAGAGGGTGTGGGCCGTAATCCACCACGCGGGCCCAGTGCGGGTTGGTAGATGTCACATGTCTTTGAATTTTTGGTTCTAGGACATGCCGGTTTCCTCACGATGTTTTCCTTCACCGTTTTGAGAGCAGTGGTGATGAAATAATTTACACAAAGTAAAGCGCCTGTCTGGGTTCGAACCTACGACCTACAACTCGTAAGTCGCGGCCGATAAGCATTGCCATACAACGTGGCAATGCTGCCAGCCTTTTGGGCACTGTTCCTGTTGACAGCGATGTGGACGAATTCTTAGATGCTCTATGACTATTTTGTTTAATTTTTCATATAATTGTACATATTATTATAGTTTGTATGTTAGCTTAATGTAAATATCCATTAAATAAAAACTTTATGTCTTTGCTGACTAAGTACCTACTCTGAGAACAAAAGTAAATAATTTAATGTCTTCGTCTGAGAAGAAAGATCGAAACAAACTCAGAGGTATGTACAGTCTCTTTTAAAGTCCAGTCCAGACACAATAGTGCCGTCTCTTTGAAAGTCCAGACACCCACTAACTAGATTAAGAAACTTTAAGCTTGTGCTTTATTTTTTATCTTTTACTTTACCAAGTCATCTATTCCTAGTTGAACAATAAATCTTTATTATTAGGTATTTACAATCTTGGTCAGATCATGTGAAGACCATGTACCAGATTGATGTCTGGAAGTATGACATCTTTAAACAAAAGCCGCAGCACCTTCATTGAAATAAAAGGCTTTTTTAGTATTAAAATGTAAAGTCAAATGGTAATACGAGACCAAATAAACGCTCTAGGTATGTAGATAACTAATCAAGTAGTAATATCTTGAATTCATTCGTAAAATATGTCAGAAAAAAACTACTTAGGTAGGTAATAGAAGCAAATAATTTGTGGCTTCTAACTGGTGACCTCACCCTATTAGCCATTTTAGAAAACAATGAACGAAAGAAACATACTTAATGTCTTTTTGATCAACAATAAACTATTAAAATTGAATTTATTTGAATAACCAAATAAATCTACATAACTACATATTTATAAAAAAATGTTTTATCTCTACTCTGTGTAAGATCGTATGTACACATTTGTTGACGTACCTAACTCAAAGACTACTGGAACGATTTTGGAAAAATTGACATTGTTTTATAGCCTAATAAATAGCATAAATATCTTGAGAGAAAATTTCAAAGAGCTGTGGATTTTGTGATTTAAAATAAATAAATAAAGTAGCAAAACATTGTTTTAACATAATTTTTCCATACCGTCTAAAACAGCTGGATATAAAAACTACAGGCATGTTAAAATAATGGGCACAAAATATCGTTAGTCATAAAATAATTAATTCTTAATATTAAAACTATCCGCTTGGGCGCACCTTGTGTTGCTCCGCATCGATGTCACTGCGGTGAAGCTGTCGACAGTCTCGGACACCATGGCCTGTCCTGCTGCAGAAGCGCAGGTCGCATAGCACGGCACGCCAGCATCAACGATATTATTCGTCGAGCCCTTGTCACCGCCGGCGTACCAGCGGTGCTAGAACCAAACGGCTTGGTACGTGATGATGGGAAGAGACCAGACGGCATGACGTTGTTGCCTTGGAAGGTGGGTAGGCCTCTGGTGTGGGACGCAACATGTGTCGATACCCTTGCGCCATCTCATGTTCCTAGCACTGCGGGCTGTGCTGGCGCCGCTGCTGCAGCTGCTGAGACCCTCAAACGGCGCAAATACTGTAACCTTGTGGGCAACTACAGCTTTGAGCCGTTTGGGGTCGAAACGCTCGGGTCATGGGGCCCGAGCGCGCGTCTCCTTTTTAAGGAAATTTCTCGCCGGCTGGTCGATACTTCACGTGACCAGAGGGCTGGGTCGTTCTTTGGCCAAAGAATTAGCATTGCCATTCAACGTGGCAATGCTGCCAGTCTTCTGGGCACGTTTCCGGATGACAGCGATGCGGATGAATACTTCGACGCCTAAGTTTTTTATTTTTATATATTTGTATTGTAAGTTAGTTAGTCATTTATTTTAGTATCTAGTGTATATAGTTAGTTTCTAAAACTATTAATATTTTATATATATAAAATATCATGACATATTTTACTTAATATTAAATTATTTGAAACCATTTATTTCGAAATATAGCTGTTTTTATTGCGAAATTAATTTCTTTGAATATGTTTAAATAAAAATGGTATAGGACTAACAGTCTAAAAACGACAACTTTTGTTTCAAATACTATTTAAGTCGTAAACATTTTAAAAGAGTAACGGTGGAGTTTCTTGCCCATTCTTCTCCATACAAAACTACTTTTTGGAAGGGGCGACTAGAATCAATTCTATTTTATAACCGACTTCAAAACAAGGAAGAGCTTATCAATTCGTCGCGTATTTTTTTTTCTGTATGTTTGTAATTTTTTACGTTCAAAAATGCCGTTTTTGTGCCTATGCATACGATACTAATATTATAAATGCGAAAGTGTGTCTGTCTGTCTGTCTGTTACCTCTCCACGCCTAAACCGCTGAACCGATTTAGATGAAATTTGGTATAGAGATAGCTTGAGTCCCGGGCAAGGACACAGGATACTTTTTATCCCGATATTCCCACGGGGTCGAGACTTATGCGGGTGGAACCGGCTAGTTTGGCTGCGGTAACTACTTAGAATTTTAGAAAAAAAAAGCTTTGTGGAACGTTGTCTATGTCACTTACTATACAGGCTGTGTCTGCGACCGTCTCTTTTAAAAGCTTGATGAACCTATCATTATTGCCAGGGTAATGTTAATCAGTGTCAATTTTCTTTTTGTTAATTTTTTATATTTTTTTATATAATATACCTAATTTCTTTTTTTTTGACTTTGTTTAGTTTAGTTTGTGATCTTCATGTACGAGTCGCAATAAATACTTTTTCTTTCTTTCAATGTAATCCTATATTTAATACCTGACGTTGCCCTTTGAGAGCAGTGGTGGCCAAGTGGTAACGGGTGCGACTTATGAGTTGTAGGTCGTAGGTCCGAACCCAGCCAGGCGCTTTAATTTGTGAAAATTGTTGCATCACCACTGCTCTCAAAACGGTGAAAGAAAACATCATGAGGAAACCGGCAAGTCCTAGAACCAAACATTCTAAAACATGTGACATCTACCAACCCGCACTGGGCCCGCGTAGTGGATTACGGCCCACTCCCTCTCATCGAGAGGAGGCCTGTGTCCCAGCAGTGGGAATATTAGAGGCTGATTATACAGGGTGAATTTTCCAAGTGGACGTGGATGGCCAAATTCTAAACTATGAGGAATAGCGAAAAGTACTCAAAGGAGTCGCGGGCTCGATTTTGATAAAAACTAAAATTGCGTCATTGGATTTTTGAAAAATCAATATTTCTAGCCAGGAATCGAACCTGTTGATTTTGAAAAAAAAAACACACTGTATTATTAAGTACACCATTCGACAGTGTCCCTAATAAGGATCAAATTCTGGGAAGTAATGACATACGGCAAACTTAAGGAAAATGTTGAATTTTAATAAACTGCTTCTTTTTTCATACCTTGTTCGAAATGATGCTCAATATTTTTACACCCGAAACACTCGTAGCGCAGTCACCTTCACAAAATTATGTTCTAAATTCAAATTTTTAATTGCAGTACAATCCTTTAATCAGTTAAGGTTTAATAGGTAGGTAGCATAAGAAAATAAAAAAATATTTTGATAAAAATGAGCTCTTTCCTTTAGTTTGCCGTATGTCATTACTTCCCAGAATTTGATCCTTATTAGCGACACTATCGAATGGTGTAATAATACAGCGTGTGTTTTTTTTTTCAAAATCAACAGGTTCGATTCCTGGCCAGAAATATTGATTTTTCAAAAATCCAATGATGCAGTTTTAGTTTTCATCAAAATCGAGCCCGCGACTCCTTTGAGTACTTTTCGCTATTCCTCACAATTTCGGATTTGGCCATCCACGCCCACTTGAAAAATTCACCCTGTATATGTATGTACCTATGTTGCCCTTAATTTACTTATGTGTAATGCAATCTGTCATAGATTTATCAGAGTTCTTAGGCAATATTACCTACTCTATTTCTTCTTTTTATTTCATAGTTAATTTTTCCATGTGGATGCTATAAGAGTGGGGGAAGACCAAAGAAACGATGGATGGACTGTGGGAAAGATGATATGGTCAGAAAAGGGGTGACTACCGAGATGACGACTGATGGAGGAAGAAGACATTCTGGGCCGACCACGATTAAATAAATTGGTAAAAGGGCAAGAAGGATGATAATTCTTGCACCAAAGCGACTCTACTTAGACTGGAAACTGACCTGCACCCTAATTAATTGCGTAACACACTATCGATCTCAATCTGATTCATTTTGAAGGATATTGTTAATCCATTGCTTCATATGTTCGAAAAATTTGTCTGCTCAACAACGTAAATAACGCAATGAATGTTGTTGAACTGTCGAAATGAAAGCCATTGGTATCTACTGATAGTGTGTTACGCAATTACCCCGCAGGTATGGTAGTTTTAATGGGGATTGGGTACAACATGACACAAGGTGGACTATTTATTTTCCAATACTGTCACTAACTCGGTCGGAAACACCACGCTGCGCTCTATAACTCAAGTAGCGGATGTTGGAGAAAAAACAGCCAGGCTGAAGTGGGAATGGGCCGGACACGTCTCACGAATGCACCCGGAGAGATGGGCAAAGATCCTCACTCACTGGACGCCTGAGGCAGGACATCGCCGTCGAGGTAGACCAAGACGAAGGTGGCGTGACGATCTAATATCATTCGTAGGGCCAACATGGCCAGAGATCGCACAAGACAGGGAGGTTTGGAAGAAAAAAGGGGAGGCCTTTGCCCAGCAGTGGGACACAAAATAGGCTAACAAAAAAAAAAGACGGGTTGCACTCCGGGAGTGCCGGCAGAAGTGAAAATTTGAATATTAACGTTGAAATAAATCAATTATTAATTGAATTAATATAACAAATTTTTTTTTCACTATTTCTGCGTCACTTTTTTCATTAATAGATGCACTTTGTTCAATTTCCATATTTTAAACACTTTATATACACGAATTTTACGAATACATAGCAGTGTGGCTACTACACAGACGGTCGAGCCATCAGCTGTCCATCCATCCACATCCACATCCACATCCATCCATCCATCCATTCATCCATCCATCCATCCATTGTCGTGTGTCACTTGGTTCACTTCGGTTGGCGCCGCCGTAGAAAGAGAGGGGGATACTTAGTACTTAGGAGTAGTAGTTCTCCCCGGGCTGTGTAATCTCTCCTGACGGTCACGTGTCCTAACGCGAGTTTAATATTTTTTACCCATTACAAAAAAGTGTGCAACGCCGCTAAAGAAGTTTTCACTTCAAAAAAAAAACTGTCACTAGCTAAAAAAGTTCAGGTATGTAACGAGAAAGTTAATTGGGTCGTTCTTCTTTTTTCGTGGCAATGAATTGATGTTTCTCAGTTTTTCAAGTAACAATATTTTGATTTCAGTGTTAGATTTTTTTTGCAAATGTATTTAATTTTCAATTGGGTCATTTATTCTTTGTTTTCATGCCCATAATGTTGTTTGTTTTGTGGCGATTTTCGAGAAAACACTGTGACAGAGAGTGGTCCTTTTTAGGTATGACATCGTTATGAATTACTACTCTGTCACGGTATTTAATGAAAAATAAACACATGCAAAATAAAAATGATTGGCTACAGAAAGTTAAAGATTATTTAGTATGAAAAGGTATAAAGCGATGAGGCTGTAAATTCAAACAATGAATACATAATAATCCATACTCTAATATGACATAAAATGAGGTAAGTGACAGACCATTATCACTAAAGAAGAAGACCGACCCAATTACGTTTACCTCCAACAGATGCCATCTCATAAATTTTTGGAATTTTTGTCTGTTTGTCGCTTTGTTTGTTTGAACGTGAGAGATTCCACGTGAACAGGGAGTACGTAAAAAGTACCAAAACAATATGGTTAATTTTTATACTCAAATATAGTGTTGAAACTCGGAGTAATGATTAGTTTTATCAAAAGATCATCATCATCTTCTGCTTAGTCTTTTCCCAACTATGTTGGGGTCAGGTTTCAGTATAACCTGATGCAGCTGAATAACAGTATTTTACATGGAGCGACTGCCTATCTGACCTCCACAACCCAGTTACTGGGTAATACGATAACTCTTGGTAAGACAGACTTTCGGGCTTCTGAGTACCCGTAACGACTGTTTTATCAAAAGATATACTCAATTTATGCCGTTCAAAAGTCAGTAATGTATTATGTCAACGACACGACAGACAGCATCTTGATACGGCCACCTGTCACCGCTTCCTAATGTTGGTGTAGTTCAGAAAAACCGGCCAAGTGCGAGTCGGACTCGCCCATGAAGGGTTCCGTAGCAGCAAGTAACATAATATAAAAGTTCTTGTAGTTCGTTGTAACTTTGTGAAAGGTAAATTGCGGTTTTCGATTTATGACGTATTAAAAAAAAACTACTTACTAGATCTCGTTCAAACCAATTTTCGGTGGAAGTTTACATGGTGATGTACATTATATATATTTTTTTAATTTTATCATTCTCTTATTTTAGAAGTTAGAGGGGGGGGACACACACACATTTTACCACTTTGGAAGTGTCTCTCGCGCAAACTATTCAGTTTAGAAAAAAATGATATTAGAAACCTCAATATCATTTTTGAAGACTTATCCATAGATACCCCACACGTACAGGTTTGATGAAAAAAAATTTTTGGAGTTTCAGTTGTAAGTATGGGGAACCCCAAAATTTATTGTTTTTTTTTTATTTTTGTGTGAAAATCTTACTGCGGTTCACAGAATACATCTACTTACCAAGTTTCAACAGTATAGTTCTTATAGTTTCGGAAAAAAGTGGCTGTGATATACGGACGGACGGACAGACAGACAGACATGACGAATCCATAAGGGTTCCGTTTTTTGCCATTTGGCTACGGAACCCTAAAAATGGGTGTCTGGACTAACAGGTCTCCCGTCTAGTGGTACGTGGTTACTGGTCCTTATGGTCTTCTGCGATATCAGAGAAAAAGCAAGTGCGTATCCCGTCCCTGACTATCAACTTTACTGTAATGATCCTCAGTCGATAGTTATCTTGTTGTTACATCAACCATATCAGGCCGTTATCCCGTTCAGGGTAACACTCACCAGGGGCTCATAACAGGACTACCCGTTTAATTATTAGACATTTGGGGAATTTAGCAACACCTCGTCCAAGGACCGGATCCTGAAGTAAGTAATTGCTAACCCTGAGAGAATGTTTAAATATCTAACATGTTACAACAAGGACCCACAACAGGAACAATTCTAACTGGAATAAAGTAACGGTGCCCGGCTGCAGGAATAAGGGGTCCGGACCAGTGCTTCATCTAGTTTCTCCAACTGGGTGAAACGCGGGGACTAGGGACCCGTGCTCAAACTGATGATCAGTACAGTCAAGTAATGAAGAAAAATACATAATTTAATATATAAGGTGTAAAAAAATTAACCTTAAAAACTTTAAGAGGTGCTTTAGACCATCGAACTGAACAACTTTCACTATGGGACCAACTCTGAAATCATGAAAAAAAAATGAGCTGTTTCATACATTTTGGCCGAATAGGTATTGAACTTTTGTATGAAACAGCTGATTTTTTTTTCGTGATTTCGGAGTTGGTCCCATAGTGAAAGTTGTTCAGTTCGATGGTCTAAAGCACCTCTTAAAGTTTTTAAGGTTAATTTTTTTACACTTTGTATAATCAATAGGATTTATTTTAACGCAGGATGGGGCTCGTAGATGAATTATAACACCCGCAGGGGTCGGTCGAAGGTTAAGCTACGTTCGTGGATGGGTGACCATCCTTAAAATATCGGAACCCCTCCGTGTCTCAGAAAACACATTATGCCGTTGCTCCTGGCTGCTGTTCGTAGATATTTGACAGGCCAGAAGCCCAAAAGTCTAACAACGATTTTTACGACGCGGTATTGTGTTAAACGGTAACAGGGTTTTGAAGGTCAGACAGACAGTTGCTCCATGTAAAATATTCAGCAGCTATACAAAGTGTAAAAAAAATAACCTTAAAAACTTTAAGAGGTGCTTTAGACAATCGAACTGAACAACTTTCACTATGGGACCAACACCGAAATCACGAAAAAAAATCAGCTGTTTCATACAAAAGTTCAATACCTACTCGGCCAAAATGTATGAAACAGCTCATTTTTTTTTCGTGATTTCAGAGTTGGTCCCATAGTGAAAGTTGTTCAGTTCGATGGTCTAAAGCACCTCTTAAAGTTTTTAAGGTTAATTTTTTTACACCATATATATAAGGTCCCATTAAAATGGATGGACAAACTTTTAGAAATCATTCAGGCCACCAAAATAAGGACGATGATAAAAAAAATATATAAGAAAAACGCATTAGATACTTACATGAAAAATAATCAGCTAACGAAAATACACTAATGTGCTGGCAATTTATTATTTTAGGTCAAAACAAAATCACTTTAATCAGTGTTTTTTTTTTTTGCTTGGATATCTTTGGTTAGACGTACTGAGCGCTGTGTTAAAATTTGTCCATATATTTTAATGGGACCCTGTATATTTGGCAGTTGTAGAGTATTCAGTTGCATCCGGCTAAACTTGAAGCCGACTACATAGATGAGGAAAGTATCCTCCAAAGGTTTCCATAGAACACTCTACTCGTTAAACTCGTTCATATCATTATGGCTTTCCACAATCTTTACCAGGTCGTATGTTCATAGAATTTTTATTGAAGCCGCTGTCCCAAGTTAGTCACATATTTTTATACAATTAATGTACCCATGCAAAATATTGTAAAACATTTTAAAAGAGTAACGGTGGAGTTTCTTACCCATTCTTCTCCATACGAAAACTACCTTTTGGAAGGGGCGACTAGAATTAATTCTATTTTAAGGTAATTTTTGACGTTCAAAAGTGCCTTTTATGTGCCTATTTGAAATAAATGCTTTGACTTTGACTTTGAGTTACTTGGGATCGGCGATAAATGGTTTTTTCTGTCTTTCTCCCTTTTCAGCCGTCACGTTATCATTCACTGCCTCTTCAATCCATCTTTTTCTTGGTCTCCTTCTCCATCCATCTTTATTTTATATTATTAGGTCCTTACATATGAAATTGGCGTTTTTCGTACTGGCCACTTTAATCACGAATTTCTCCTCTTTGGTAAGGAATTCCAAATTCAAATTTGTACAGCTATTTACTCATGTATTTGTGCTTCGATGACCGTCATTCATTTGTTTTTTTTCTTCTGTTTTTTCTGTTTGCGTCACTCATTTTACAAAATGGAAAATTTAAAATATCGCATTATTTACGAGTACGAGTTCCGCCGTGGCACTAGTGCTGCGGAAACGACTCGAAGGGTGAATGATGTGTATGGCGGTCATGTTGCAAAAGAAAACACAGTTCGTTTTTGGTTCCAACGTTTTCGTTCTGGAAATTTCGACCTGCAGAACAAGCCCCGTGGACGGCCTGAGACCCAAGTTGATAATGGAGAATTGAAGGCTATTGTGGAAGCGGACCCATCGCAAACCACGTCCGAGTTAGCTGCAGGCTTCGATGTTAGTGATAAAACTGTTTTAATTCACTTGAAGCAAATTGGGAAGATTAAAAAGCTTGAAAGGTGGGTACCTCACGACAACGCCAGACCACACACTGCGCAACAGACGGCTACCAAATTAGAAGAGCTTGAATTGGAATGTCTTAGACATCCTCCGTACTCCCCGGACCTTGCTCCAACAGATTACCATTTTTTTCGCAATTTGGATAACTTTTTGCAAGGGAAAAAATTCAACTCCGATGGGGCAGTCCAAATCGCCTTCAAAGATTTTATTGATTCCCGTCCGACTGGTTTTTTTAGTAAAGGGATCAATGAACTACCTATAAGATGGCAAAAGTGCATTGAAAACAATGGTTCATACTTTGATTAATTAAATATATTATATTAAAAAATATTCGACTTTTTGTTCCTTCCATACAAAACGCCAATTTCATATGTAAGGACCTAATATATTCATCACTCTTTTAGTCAGATACTTCTTATCCCTCTTCATTACATGTCCATTCCAGGACATCATTCCCTCTCATCATTCTCGTCACTCCACCATCTATCGCTACATTTTCATCTCCGCAACCATGAAATCTTCTTTAATCTCTCTTGGTGCACCCAAATGCGCATGCATGGGTGTGGAGCATCCTGTATAGTCAGCCCCGCTACCTACCGATGCTTACTGGAAAATTTGTCCATCAGGACATGAGAGATCAAAATTCGCAGAAAGGAAGATGCTGATCTTCATCTTATCCCATATTTTACCGACACTATGCTTGTTTAAATAGTAGTAGACCTTGTTGTAAAAGGGGACCCGTACCTAAGTAATAACAGCTACGTTAAGCTACGCTTGCCGCGGTTGGTCCGTGGACGGGTAACCATCATAACATACCAAGAACCCTCCGTGCTTCGGGAAGCACGTTAAGCCGTTGGTTCCGGTTGTCGTTCGTGGATCTTTGACAGTCGTTACGGGTAGTCAGAAGCCCGAAAGACTGACAACCAGTCTTACCAAGGGGTATCGTATTATCCAGTAACTGGATTGTGGAGGTCAGATAGGCAGTCACTCCATGTAAAATACTGGTATTCAGCTGCATACAATCAAACTGGAAGCCAAGCCCAACAGGCAGGCAGATGATGACCTCTTTGTAAAAGAGTTCATCCAAGAAAGTAGGCCCTACCACCATGCCTATGTCTACCTCCAAGCAGCGTTGCTATGTTCCAGTTTGTCTCTAGGAGGACAGAAAGTTATTTAGATGGCAGTGACTATGCTCCTTCTATCCTGCTCTCTGTGGCCCAAAACTTGCAGTCAAAGTGACCTCTGCGCTGCCACCGACGACGTCATGGAAATGGCGAAGTTTTGGGTGAACAAGGTCTGAGAAAGCCGTGCATTTACCATCAGATGGGCTACCCGCTTGTTTTCCAGCCTATTCATCATCGTCATCATCACCTTCCTGCCCTTGCCCCGTGTTAGATGTGGTCGGCGCAACACGTTTTCTTCTTCCATTATCTCTCCAACCATCACGCTATCATTCACTCTCTTCTCTTTTATATCTTGAGCTGAATGGTGCTAATACATGCGTCATGTTCGTGAACGGAAGCCGTCAGTAGGGACTGGTCATCTCTTTGCTGCCATGGCTTATTTTATTTTAATTTATTATTTGAATTGTTGTTTTTTCTGATCTTTTCATTATGGACGCTTTTAACGTTCTGCATCGTTCTCACATGTATAATTTTTAAGATGAATGATGTAACCAAGACTTTGTAACCATATTATTTTGATTTAAAAGAGTGTCCATGGAGTTTCTTGTCCGTTCTTCTCCATAGGTACCTACGCTTTGGAATGGGCAACTAGCTCCATCTTTCTGACTGACCGACCCCTTCACAATTCAAAAGTGCCTGTAATTGGTTTAATTGAAATAAATGCTTTGAGTTTGAGTTTATCATTCCTCGCACTGGTCACAGGAGTCGTCATCATCTTCCTCTCCTTTTCGGTTTTCCCATGTTACTTGTGGTTGGCGCAACACGTTTTGTTCTTCCATTCTCCCTGTCAACCACCACGCTGTCATTCACTACCTTCTCATTCATATCATTCCTCACACTGGTCACAGCAGTCGTCATCATGTTCCTCTCCATGTCTTATGGTAGGTACTTGGGGTTGGTGCAACACGTTTTCTTCTTCCATTATCTCTCCAACCGTCACGCTATCATTCACTCCCTTCTCATTCGTATCATTCCTCACACAATTCATCCATATGTTATGCATGGATGGCAAAGAGTCCGGTTGCCTATTTTTTGCCAAAACCATTTTTATATTTAAGTCTTTTAACACCCATAAAATTACTATCCTAGACTCTTTAATCTTAATTTCTAGATTGTTACAGAAATAGAAACACATAAGTTAAATACATAGCAATCTATTGATCTAGATAAACAGATAGACTGGCTGTATAGTCACAGTATTTCGTCATGCCTTTTATGGTTGAAATTTATAGAAAAATATAGATAGGTCACTCTACCTATTTTTAAAAACGGAAGACATGATTATCTAAATGAGAATACGGGTTTTTAAATTGTATTTTTAAAAAAAGTAATTTTAAATAAAATTAAAAAAAAATTATATAGATTTTATTTAAAACTTTTTTTAAAAGATAATTTTATGGTAAAGTTGTTTTATAAAGGTAGGTAGTTAGCTGTGATATGTATACCTACGGATATTGATGCCTCTTTTAGGCGTAACTCGGAGCTAGCAGCGTGGTACAAGGTTACCGTACGTTGGCGCGTCGGCCCGCCATTTCTGCCAAGCAAGCCGCGCGCGCGCCACATCCCGCCACCGATAACCACAAACTCCCGTAACCATATCCCTAAACAACCCTTAACAACCACCCACAAACCGACCAACCTCCCCAAAAAATATCGCACCTTTAAAAAAAAAAAATTTAAAAAAATAGCCCTTCATTCGAACCCAAACCCTTTGAAATTTTAAATTAAAAATAAACCGTGTTTTCTAAAGTTATATTTCTTGTAAATTCGCTGGTTTGCCTCGAGATTAGGGCCACGTGTTTGAGTCACTCTTATACAAGTTTCTGATACACAGTTTGACTTTTCGGTCCCTTATCTAGGCAGTGATCCTTATTTATCGTATGTTTTATTATCATTCGAGTGTTAAAAGTGTTTTGGTTCTAGGTGGCAGGGCGCGCGTGTGCCGGCCCGGTTGTCTGTAGGCCTAAATTTGCGGCTAGCGCGCCGATCCGCGAAAATTTTGCACAAATAACTAAGGTTTGATCCCAATAAGATTCTTATAGGCCTATTTGGAAAATTGTCGTTTTGTGCTCCAAATTCATTCCAGTTTATGATTAAAAGACATTTTTGATGAATTTTGAAGTGTTTATATGTTTTTTTTACGATTATGTGAAGTGACTGTGTGCCCACGCGCGGAGGCGTGATTCCAAGTTTATGTGACTCTTTAAAATGGATTTTTCTTCGTGATTCCAGTTGAAAATGTGAGTGTTAGTGCTATTTTAACTTTATTAACATTTATTATTAAGAAATCAATACACTTAAAGGGTTTTTTTGACTAATTCCTTGCGAAGAATGGTTTTGGCGCGCGAACTCACGAAAAAGTTGCTAAAACCGCAAAAACTTTCATAAATCGCTTAAAAATTGTTTAATATAAGTTAATATGTGTATATTCTACCTGCATTATAAATAATTGATTTATTTCGTTATTGTTTTGAGGGAGAAAATTTACCTCAAAGTTCGCGTGCCTATCAAAGTCACTTCCGCGAGGAATTCCATTGTTTTAAGGCTTATAACCGCTTAGTAAGCCCTTAATCTCCTTAGAATGAGAATATATTGTAAATAAAAATAATTAATTTCACGTGTACTATACTAATATTCAGAGGTATATCAATTTAGTGTATTAAAATAGACAAATCATAGAGAAATCTTGATTTGTACAGGTTTTCGGCTCTGCCGTAGTCTTTTAGATACAAAACAAACAAAAAGTATTGTTAAACATACAAGAAATATAATAAAAATGAAGTCCTTGACAAACCCCTTATTATTTTGTAGAAAAATCCGTTTAAATAATTGTCTAGGCTTTTTAATGAAGCTTTAAAGCATTGCCAAGTAAAATCGGCAACAATTTTAGGCTATTACAACTGTTAAACACCATAAACAACTATAAATACAAGCGTAATTTTTAATTTTCAAAATTTTAAATCTTTAATCGTATTTAAAATAACAGTTTTTCTTTTAAATTATTTTTAAAATCCCATAAATGCTATAAGAATGGGTTTCATAACAGATTTTGAAGAACTTTTTAATTTCTCCTTCGCAAGACTTAGGCCTAAAGTTTTAAATCATATTTTGAACATTTACAAGCACATAGGGTTTAAATTTCAAAAAATCTTGTAAATACTTCTTTAAATATCACTTACATTGAGTTAGAAACATAGCATATAGGTTTAGAAATTAAAATATATGATATCGCATCCCATTTCTGGCCCATATACTGGAACCGGGCTATTTAGGAGGGTTACTTTTGAAATACGCCTTTAAAACCGTCGTTTGATGCACATTGTGTTGTTAATATTTGCCAAAATTGCATTATGTTGAGTCAAAAAGCCCATTTTGTGGTTAAAACCTAGTCTTTTCTATCTAAAGAGTTCTATTACTAAAATGGGAATGATTGAGACCAAGGAGGTTGAATATATTCCAATTTTACTACTGTCAAAATAGTCCCCAAACCTTGGGACTTTAAAAAAATATGAAATTACTTTTGCAACTAGTATCGTGTTCCAGAAAATGGGTTGTGGAGTTCAGATAGGCAGTCGCTCCATGTAAAACACTGGTATTCAGCTGCATCCTGTTAGACTAGAAGCCGACTACAGTATTGTTGGGAAAAGGATACGCAGATGATGAATAGATGTCAACCAGTAGAGATGCTTTAATTTGAAGTCTGGCATACCCTGGAGAGTCAGCCTTACGACCACCTCACAGACTGGCTAATATTGTTACCACCACATGAGCTGTTCTATAATACCAGCCTGTTACTGCCCCACTGCTGGGCAAAGGCGTCTTCTCATACAAAGAAGGCACGAGCATTGTTTCCCTACGGTTGTTCAAGACGAGTTAACGATTACATACATATATTAACTTTAACTCCTGGTTTCTTCACGATGTTTTCCTTCACCAATATCAGTGGTGTCGACTAAGCAAGTAGATATGAATTGAAAAACTCACATTGGTAGGTAATAATCCGGATTTGAACCCACAAAGAGCTATTCTAGTTTTTGCCAAAACTAGAGAAGAAGAAAAATGGTACTTCCTGTAAGCATTTGATATATTGATCTGCTGGTCTAAAGATACTATAAAATTTCACTGTGAAAACTTAGATAAAGTGAACTGTCATTGCACGTGATGGATTTACACAAGTGACAGCTCATCTAAAATTTCACGATGAGATTTTTAGTGACCGTTGGTTCGCAATTTGCAAGAGTAATGTTGGTTGGAAGGTATCAATAATAAAATTAGTATTTCTTCAATTCTTACTAGCTGTTGCCCGCGAGTTTGTCTGCAATCCAGAATTAAAAGTAGCCTATGTCCTTCTCCAGGTCCCAGGCTACCTAACTGCCAAATTTCATAGCAATCGGTTCAGTGGTTTAGGCGGGAATAGGTATTTAATTGACAGATAGATATATAGATGTAATATAGAGTTGGTGCTCTTTCTGCAGGAGATTGTATGTAAAAGCAAAATTATTTATTACGAATATTAATTTCTCGAAGCAATAATGAAGATTCTAGTTGACATTTATTGCTTATTGATTCAAATAAAATTACAGTATTTATTGTGCTAAATACCTAATTAGGAAACGTCTAGGATTACCTTTTTTAATTGGACTAATAATAAGGTGAAATGTCTGGAAAATCTTCTTTTAAATAATAGGTGCTTTTAATGGTGATTTGTTGCCTTTGTTGCTATGGCAACACACGATATAGCTAGCCTTTAATTTTAATTTACCTACCAATGACTAAAACCCATTTTAGCAATGTATTATGTATGTCTTTGACTTGCCAAGTCTATATCTCTACCAAAACATTTATTTCGTAAAAATATATTTACCTATTTTGCATGACCTTTAGAAATAGGTAAAATACTAATATAGTACTTAGGTATAAATATTTGATGATGACCAAAATACTAATAAACAATTTAAGAAAACAAAAACGAATAGAAACATTTTGAACTCCTGTTGTGTGCCTAGAAAAGTATCTACAGTACAGTACCTAATGGTACATAATGTATAAAAAGTTATGTCAAATATCAAAGGAAATTGTTTGTTCTGTAAATAGGAATATCGGAATCACATTTACGTCATATTAAAAAAAAAATGAGCTAGATGGAGTCGACATTTCCTATCTGACTACCCCTGAAAATAAATGGCAAAACAAACTCAGAGGTCACGGTCAATAGTAGGTATACCTAGGTACCTATATTCTGGTATAAAATTCACTACAATATTTTTTAGTGTAGGTAAATTAGAAGCACCTAAATCTCTTGCATTTTAAAACGAAACATCAAAGGACTGTAACGATTTTATTAAAATTATACTATTTATTTATTTAAAAAAATCAGAATTACCCAAAGGCGTGGTGGGGCGAATTTTAAATTAAAAAAGAAATGAATAAAAATCTATTCTGAATATGAAATGGTAAGAGCTATAAATTGGTTTGCCTTGGAAAGTAGTTAGTTTAAAAACAGGCCACGAATACCATGTCTTTTGTAAAAGATAAATCAGTGTCTTTATTGATTTGAAACTACCAATCCAGGAATTTCTCTTGCGGAATATTAAATGGATCATTGTTTTTCAAAATAGACTATACAATATAATCAAATGAAATGTTTATTTCCGTGAGTAGATCTTTTAAGAAACTTTTACACGTAAATTTGGTCAATATTTTGAAACTAGATGGCGCTAGCATTTCCTAGGTGACAGACAGATCCCTGAGAAGAAATGCTAACTAAAACAAACTCAGAGATCATGGTCTATTTTAAAGTCCTAATATTATACCTAATATTAGGATTTTTTTTGAGATTAGACTAAATACATTGACACTTTGAAATGTCTACGATATACTTAATAGATATTTAAAGTTAGGTTATATGAACCAACCACTTAGGTAAGAACTAAAAATACATATCACTAAAATTGAGAAATAAAATAAATCAATGAAAAACGAAAAAAATGTACGCTTGTAGATGTAAATAAGTGCTAGACTGTAGTGTTAGACTAGAATCTAGACTTTTGGGGTTATAAATAGCACGTGCTCGATCTTGACTAGATTCTAGGCGCTACTAGTAGGTAAACGAAATGTTGTATTTAAAAGAAACGAGAATCAAAATGAGGTTGTAACAAATACCTACCTCCTTAAAAAAAATAGGTGTCCATAGAGTTTCAAGTGTACCTCTTCTTCTCCATAGGAATTTGATCTACGTTTTGAAAGATGCCCCTAGAAAAGTACCTAAGTAGTTACAAAAGTGTATATGAAAATAAATTACTTAATTAAGAATTTGTGAAGCCTATTCGTACAAGTTGTATCTAATTGGAATAACTGAAAAGATGAAAATTGTTTATTTAGATACATAGTAGTTACGTAGAATAGAATACAAACAATGCTTAGTTTTTAATATAGGTTATTTTTTTTACCAAATCAAATTTTTATAGAATGAGTCATTGTCTATTTGAACAATTAATAGAAGACCAAAAAGAAGGTAAGTATAGAAAATAAATAGGTAGGTAACTTACTTTCCATATCAATTAATTATTAATTACAATGCAAATTAGTTGTGGTTTCCGAGGTTTTGAGTTATTTTACTAGGTATTAAAATCAATTACTCATGGAGTTTCTTGACCATTATTTTCTTGTAAATGTTGTTGTCCAAAAGTGTCTTTTATGTGCCTATTTGAAATAAATGATTTGACTTTGACTTCATTGCATGGCTATTTTTCAAAACCTAGTAAATACTCGTAATATACAGTGAGTGTCCTCCAAAAATTAGTTGAAATTTTTTAACAAACAATACATTATAATAATAATAATATTCCACAACTATCACACAATGCCATCTAGTCCCAAGCTAAGCAGAGCTTGTGTTATGGGTACTAGACAACTGATAAACATACTTATATATTTCTAAATACATACATATTATAGATAAATTACACCCAGACACAGAACAAATGATCGTGCTCATCACACAAACATTTGTCCTGGGTGGGAATCGAACCCACGACCTCCGGCATAGCAGTCAGGGTCACTAACCACTAGACCATCAGGTAAACCAATGGGATTACCATATTATTTACTTATTTAATACTTTAAGCACATAAATGTACAGAGGCGGACTTAATGCTATAGGCATTTTCTACCAGTCAACCTATACTCAATTTATTATATATAACATTAGAAAAAAGAGGCTCGCAGAAGCAGGAGTACGAAACCTTTTATTTTCAAGTTAAGTTCAAACAATTTTAATAAATAATGTATGTGCTTTTTTTGTAAGTAACAATGTATGGCACTACGCAATAAAGCATATTCTATCTATCTACTCGTCACGATGCTTGGATAGGTGCATGAAATGAAACAATTTTTAGTAACAATCAGTTTAAAAAAACAACTTTATATAAACCGACAAAATAAAAAAAAACACGTGCTGCTACAACGTAAGAAGGGAATAGGTAACATTTTAGATTTGGTAGAGTTATAGTGACATGAAAAACATTCCCGGTACTGTCCGCCCCTGCTTCTTTTAGATTTTAAACATTTACAAGACAATATTTTATGTAAAAACTAAATAATATTAAATGAAAGCCTTGTAATTTCAGAAGGTAGATAGGTTAAATAAGTACAATTAAGTGTGACTGCTGTTATTTAAATTGATTATATTTAACTCCACATCTATCTTGACTGTAATAATGTTTGTTGTACTTTTATTACAAAGTGTGCCCCTAAAAGAGCCTTTTTTAACTTCTGTCTAATGCTATAGTAAATGGAGTTATATTATAGGTGATGTAGAGACAAACAGTGGTAGGTACAATCATGAAAATTGAGGAATAAATATGTGTATAATATATTTTTTAAATGATGTTTTATGATAAGTCATAGGTAGGTAGTTGAATTAGTCAATAAAAACGTTATAAAAACACAACAAAAACATTTGTAACTAGAATTTTATTAAATCATAATGTTGCATCACAATCATGTCCTATCCAGACGGAATTGTAATTTATATAATAATACATGACCATACATGACCTGCCTATAATGTTCCCACTGCTGGGACACAGGCCTCCTCTCGGTGAGGGGGTTATATAATAATAATACGACGAAATTGTATTTTTTTTTTTTTTTTTTTTTATTGGTTTACAACCGTTGTAATTAATAATAGTAAATAATCACAGCTGAAGTGGAAAAGATTTATTCTGGTCTGATTATCTGGACCCCCCTCCACCCCCCCCCCCCCTTGGATCCCCTGCTGCTAGTTCTTCTTTTGTTTTAATCTCAGCCTTATCCACTTTATGTCAAGTAACTTTTGGAGGACACTGTAGGCGAGTCCCACAACAACCTACAAAAAAAAAAAAAAAGGGGGAGAAAACCTCAAACGGCGCAAATATAACAACCTTATTGGGAGCTATATGTTTGAGCCGTTTGGGGTTGAAACTCTAGGGCCTTGGGGTCCGAGTGCTCATCGAGTATTCCGAGATATCGCTAAGCGTGTGGTTGACTCTACGCGTGACCAGAGGGCTGGCCTATTTTTAGCCCAAAGAATAAGCATTGCCATCCAACGTGGTAATGCTGCCAGCCTTTTGGGCACTTATCCCATTGACAGCGATGCGGACGAATTTTTTGATGCCCAATGAGATCGTCTTTTTTTTTTATTTGTATATAGTATATAGGGTGTTACGGAAAGGGTATATCAATACAAACGGGTTGAAGAGTGTATCTGGTCTAGAATCTCTGTACAAAATTTCAGCTCAAAAGCAGTAACTTTGAAAATGCTTAATATTTTTTTATTTCAATAGTTTATTAAATTGAAATCATAACAAACGTGTCACCGTACTACGAGGGTCATTATCCATTATCTGTAGTGTGTTCTGTGCGCCTAGTACACGCACATCACGCCGCCGCGCGCCAGTGCAGCGCCGTGATGTCGAAATAAAAAAATATTAAGCATTTTCAAAGTTAATGCTTTTGAGCTGAAATTTTGTACAGAGACTCTAGACCAGATACACTCTTCAACCCGTTTGTATTGATATACCCTTTCCGTAACACCCTGTATAAGGTGTAAAAAAATTAACTGCAAGAACTTTAAGAGGTGCTTTAGACCATCGAACTGAACAACTTTCACTATGGGACCAACTCTGAAATCACGAAAAAAAAAATGAGCTGTTTCATACATTTTGGCCGAGTAGGTATTGAACTTTTGTATGAAACAGCTGCTTTTTTTTTCGTGATTTCGGAGTTGGTCCCATAGTGAAAGTTGTTCAGTTCGATGGTCTAAAGCACCTCTTAAAGTTATTGCAGTTAATTTTTTTACACCTTATATATTTTAGTTTGTGTGTACATAATATGTAAATCATTATAATCAAAAAAATATTAAAAAACTGAAAAAAAGGTCAAAAATAAATACGCCATTGTAAAAATCAACAAAAGGCTAACTTTGGAATGCAATTTCATTGACATTGAAACAATAATTGTTACAACAGGCCCTGTATTGTTTTGATACAAACGTCATTTGATCCGCAAGACGCTATGAAGTGTGTGATATCCTACACGTGGCCAATTACATCTTACAATTATCAATGTTTTAATTACGATACGATTCTTTTGTCATAGGATTCCTTATGTCATTCTTACAAACGGATATGTGTCAGTGTGCAAAGTTTAGAAGTTGTTATTCGTTGTCAATTAGAAAGAAAGAAAGAAAAAGTATTAAGTAACTGGAACAGGCACTAAATGAAATGAGTTAAAATTGTTTATTCTGTAAAGTGCATATCAGAATTAAGCGTCATATCGTCGATCATATTACAATTAGTTCTATGTCAAAAATGACAAGTTTACAGGAGAGTAAAAAAACAGCATACTGGCAAAAAATATTTTATGACACCAAAATGTTTTTTAACTAATGTTTCCTAACTATTGTGTCCTACTAAATGTGCATTTTGAAATTTCCATAAATAATTATACCTTAGAAAAAAAAATGAAATTTTTGATACTGAACAAATTGCAATATGAACGACGATGTAAAAAAATAAGCTACAGTGAGTCGACAATTCCCATCTACCCCTGAGAAAAAATTGCAAAACCACCCCTGAGAAAAAATGGCGAAAACAACTCCCCCTGAGTTGGTTACAAAGTCTCTTTTAAAGTCCAGACAGAATCATAATCTCACAAACTAAATAGAATGGAATAATCATAGAAAAGTTAAAACAACAGAATATAGAAAAAAAGTTTTGTACAGGGCCAAAAAATGTATAATAATGGTGTATTCCCGTTCGTCCCACCGACTTCGTCCCCGTCGTGGGACGAACGGGAATTCGTTATTTTTTTTCCCGATCGTCCCACTAATAATAATAGTAAAGTATAATATTTTAGTTTCTGTATAGTTTATCTAAATTACGACGTAGTACTATTAAGTATTCTGTGGTTACGATTTAATTTTGTTATTTATATCTATAGTAAAGAAACATTGTTCTTGTTCACTAAAATTTCGCTAGTTATATTTTTGGGGGACGTCATCATCATCTGCCTGTCTTTTCCCAACTAAGTTGGGGTTGGCTTCCAGTCTTAACACATGCAGCTGAATACCAGTATGTATTGTATATAAAGCTATCTATCTGATCTCCAGAACCCTGTTACTGGGTAGGTAACACGATACCACGCGGTATGAATGAGGGGAACAAAAAATCTGAAACGAATTTGGTCGAGCTAAAATTTTAAGGCAAGTTTAAGTCACCTTAGGTGATGATTAGACAAGCAGTAATTTTATAAATCATAGTACATAAGTACTATGGGAACTTAATAGCAAAAAAGATATTTCCAAGAAATTATACAGATAGAGAAAAATTAACTGAAGTAAAAAAAAACCGGTCAAGCGCGAGTTGGACTCGCGCACCGAGGGTTCCGTACAAATTTGTAGGTATGTAATTACAAATTTTTCCTTTTAATTGTGCTACATGACCTTGCTTCTTGCCAAATTTCATGATTCTAGGTCAACGGGAAGTGCCCTATAGGTTTTGATTTTTCAAAATATGCGGCATAAACCAAACATAAACGCCCGTATCTTTTGACTGCGTTGACTTAGAGGTTTGAATTTTTCACTGCTTCAAGGGATTGCAGCCTTAAGCATTTGATATTAATTTCAACTTGATAACTCAACGCGTTCCCGAGGAAAAGGGTCTTGACAGACGGACAGACAGACGGACAACGAAGTGATCTTATGAGGGTTCCGTTTTTCCTTTTGACGGAACCCTAAGAATTTATTTGAAAACATCTGGCTCCTTTAAGTATGTACTATAAATGATTGCTGAACAAACACGAGTAAGATATTTCGGAGAGCAATTAAAAAAGGCTAATTTAAAATAAGTAAATGGCCCTCCCTGAATAAAATGCATAAATAAAATAATTTGTAACCCACACATTTTTTCCAAAAGTATATATCTATTTATTAGACAGAATCTCATAGAGCCTTTTAAAACAATATCTTTGCCATCCAGTAGCATAATCAGCCTATAATGTTCCCACTGGTGGAACATAGGCCTCCTTTCAGTGAAAGGGAATGGGCCCCACGCGGGCCCACTGCAGGTTGGTAGATGTCACATATTGTCTTCGAATTTTTGGTTCTAGAACATGCCGGTTTCCTCACTATGTAGGGTAAGACTATGAAGGGATTAACATTAAAAACAAATCTATAGGTTTTTTCTAAGGTTTCGTTTTTAGGCACGTGCTTTTTTTCTTAAACTGACTGAAAGGTTTGAGAACGCTTTTTAAATGTATGCATGTGTAATAAGTATGTAAATATATGATGACGTAAAATCCAAAGATTTAGACTAACGGTAAATACATAATATACCTAATATCTACAGTATAGGTATGGACTAGACTAGTTCTGTCTCTTTCACTCTGAAACGAATTTATTTTTCCTTTTTTTGCTAAAACGGATTCTGTCTCTTTCACTCTGGCATTATTTTCTTTTTTGTATATTTGCAGAGAACAGTGGTAGCCCAGTGGTACCGGCCTCGACTTACGAGTTGTAGGTCGTGAGTTCGAACCCAGACAGGCGCTTTACTTTGTATATTCAACTAGCTGCGCCCCGCGGTTTCACCCGCGTAAGTTTCGATCTCGTGGGAATATCGGGATAAAAACTATCCTATGTCCTTTCCCGGGACTCAAACTATCTCTATACCAAATTTCATTGAAAGCGGTTCAGTAGTTTAGGCGTGAAGAAAAGACAGACAGACAGACAGAGTTACTTTCGCATTTATAATATTAAGTTTGGATTTCATCACCACTGCTCTGAAAACGGTGAAGGAAAACATCGTGAGGAAAGCGGCATGTCCTAGAACGAAAAATTTGAGACATGTGACATAATATCTCCCAACCCGTACTGGGTCCTTGTGGTAGATTACGGCCCACTCCCTCTCACAGAGAGGATGCCTGTGTCCCAGCAGTGGGAACGTAGGCTGATTATAATATGAAATGGCTGGTCAATCAACGGATAGATTGTAAGTGGTTATTTTGTGATAATTTATGGTCTTGGTTGGTATAGCAACACACGATTGATTTTAATTTATCTACTAAATGCAGTTTTAGAACTAATTTTTAAATAAAATTATACTTTTTCTTTAAAAAAAAAATCAAAATCACCCATAGGCTTGTGGGGCGAATCACACTAATATTATAAAGGCGAAAGTTTGTGAGTGTGTGTGTGTGTGTGTGTGTTTATATGTTTGTTACTTCTTCACGCCTAAACCACTGAACCGATTTAGATGAAATTTGGTATAGAGATAGTTTGAGTCCCGGAAAAGGACATAGGATAGTTTTTATCCCGATATTCCCACGGAATCGAAACTTAGGCGGGTGAAACCGCGGGGCGCAGCTAGTTTTAAATAAAATAAAGAAACATATTAAAATCTATTCTCTCTGTTCAGTCACTATTTCTGTCTCTTTCACCCTGGAACAATTATTTCCTTTTTGAATTAAAAACAAAATTCATATATTTCAGACTAATTTTATTTGTCCAACATTATTAGTTACAAAGGTCCTCAATACTAAAATCAAATCATCACATCACACTAATATTATAAAGGCGAAAGTTTGTGTGTGTGTGTGTGTTTATATGTTTGTTACTTCTTCACGCTCAAACGGCTGGACCAATTTTGATAAAATTTTGTATGGAAGTAACTGACACCCTGGATTAACATATAGGCTACTTTTTATCCCGATATTCCCACGGGATTGAAGCTCATGCGGGTGAAACCGTGGGGCGCAGCTAGTCATTCATAAAATTCAAATCATAAAATCACTGTGAATGTCAAAAAATCATAGTGTCATCTCGTCACAAGAAGCTGGATGAATCTCCCCAGCACTGCAGACTCTGGCCTCTCAGAGCATCCTTTTTTGAAAGAAGAAAAAGATTACAACCTTCTTCGAGATAAATCGAAATTACTGTACTGGCCAAATACATGCAAGCAGCGGCCGGCAAAAGTAGTATCCATATCTGTCGTGGTTTAGCGGCCAAATAAATTACACAGTAAACTCATATCTGTTGTGTAATTTAAAAATGAAACGATATTTTACTCCGAAACATGGACACTAAGGAGGTAACTTAGCAAAGGTTTTATTTAAATTTCGAACTGGCTTGCAAATAGAAAACTGTTTATTGAAAAAAAAAAAAACAAATGAACACTTTAACGCGGGAAATAATATTATTGTTCGTTGTTCGTCTTTGATTCTGAAAAGTAATTGTATTTTAATTTCCACGCATTATTTGAGAAAAGTACTATACAAGGCTTGGCCACAACTAGGCATTGGTGGACTTACGTACCTATGTGTGGCTCGGCTTCGCCTCGGCCCACATTTACACGTTCGTCCATCAATGCCTCTTTTGTTGGCCGCTACAGTAATGTACTATAACAGAATTGGCTGTTAGCGGCTTGGTGAATTGATGTTACAGTTGATTGAACAGATCACTCAACAAATAGTTTGTCACATAGATATTCCAATTAGTTGTCGGTATACAAGGCAAAGGTAAAAAGAAAAGAAGAAATGAAAATCACCGTTTTCAACGTTCAAATACCTACCATTATAAAAATAGAAAAGTATTCTTAGTTATAGAAAGGTTAATAAGGATAAAGTTTTATTTAAAATTATTATAAGGATTTTGATTTTTGTACGTCAATAATTAAATAAAAACAAATATTTATCTAAAACCTCAAGGGAGCAATTAGTCAACTCTTCACGTGACCAGAGGGCTGGCCTATTTTTAACCGACTTCAAAAAAGGACGTTCTGTATTCGACCCGTATGTATGTATGTCCGCGATTTTCTCAAAAACTTATGAACCAATTTTGAAAATTCTATCACTAACGTGATCTACATACTTTCAGGAAGGTTTTAGTATATAATACATTAGGTAATTATTTTTAAGTATGAAGTTATATGCATGAATGTACTGCATCTCCGGCATTTCCATGCGAATTTTGATGATTCTTCTAGTCGGTGTCTTCAATTCTTCAATGCACTAGTGTTAATTGAATTTGTGTGGGGTGGTGTGTGGGGTGTACAACTAAAAACTTAAAAATAAAAACTTAAAAAAGTTTTTTGGCCAAAGAATCAGCATTGCTAATACAACGTGGCCAAGCCATATTATTCCAATATCTTTGTTGCCATATTCTGCAATAGTCCTACACCAACCGGGGGTCCTACTCAACGTGGACACTGACGGTCGGGCTGGTCCACAAATTCAAGGTCGCTCAGCGCGCTATGGAGCGAGCTATGCTCGGAGTCTCTTTGAAGGATAAAATCAGGAATGAAATTATACGGAAAAGAACCGGAGTTACCGACATAGCTTGCAGAGTAAGCAAACTGAAGTGGCAATGGGCTGGCCATGTCTGTCGAAGGACTGATGGCCGGTGGAGCAGACGAGTCCTGGAGTGGAGACCGCGTACTGGCAAGCGTAATGTGGGACGCCCTCCAGCTAGATGGACGGACGACCTAAAGAAGGTGGCTGGGGTAGACTGGATGCGGAAGGCGGAGGACAGGGTGCTGTGGCGCAGTCTGGGAGAGGCCTATGTCCAGCAGTGGACTGCGATAGGCTGAGTTGATTGATTGAACCGGGGGTTGTCCTTGGGTGCACTTGCATAGTGCGAACAGAGATAATCGTCGGTTGGTGCCTCATTTCATTGAAAGTTTTGGCTTAGGCCCCTCGTACGCCTTCCAAAAGTCCGGGACCCTCGAGATATGTCAAAGGCAATTTCTTTAATTCCAGTTGTACTCGTATTTATTAATCTATAATGTTTTTATTTTATCCTATATCTACATAACAGCACGTGCCGTTTTAGGCACAGAAATATGTTAATAAAATTATGTATACTAATTAGCCATATAATATTTGATTAGCTAATTATCATAAATGCCTCATTGTCACAGTCCTTGGAAGCTGGCCGGTTATTTTTGTCTCTGGTTTAAGAAGTAAAAATACCATAGATTAAGTTTTCCCGCCCTTCTCAAAGCAACTGCTACGTTTTTTTTTTCGAGCAATTTAATTTGTTTATCACAATAATTATTTTGTTTACAATTCTTGTTAAGATACGGTTTATTTAAAGCGGTTTTTTCTGCAACAGTCCACTGCTGGAGATAGGTCCTAATTAGCATGGCACGGATTTCGCCCTTCACTTACAACCAAATCATCAGCATCATCTGCCTAGCCTTTTCCCAACTATGTTGGGGTCGGCTTCCAGTCTAACCGGATGCAGCTGAACACAAGTATTTTACATGGAGCGACTGCCTATCTGACCTTCACAACCCAGTTATTGGGTAATACGATACCCCTTGATAAGACTGGTTATCAGACTTTCGGGATTCTGACGACCCGTAACGACTGACACGGAGGGGTCTTGATATGTAAATATGGTCACCCATCCACAGACCAACCGCGGCAAGCATAGCTTAACCTGATCGATCGACCTGTGCGGCTGTTATTATTTAGTCACGGGCCCCTCAATAGGCTAATTATGTATGTGCTTATTATTAAGGCAGTGGGGCTAACTGTCTAGGTTTCAGACGCTCGCGAAGGCTATTCTAATGCACACCTACTAACAGTTCAGTCCGTTGAACCTGCCTATGACGTCACGATGACGTCACCAAATCGTAGATATTTCTAACATCCGTATGTTTTTTTAGATCAATTTAAATAGTGTCTATCGTAATCTGTATTCACGCTTATTTTTAGGGGTCCGTAGGTACTAAAAAGGCACCTGAGTCGTTCTTCTTTTTAACCGACGATAAAACGGAGGAGGTTCTCAATTCGACGCGTATACAGACAGATTTTTTTATCAACATCCAAATTTTTACAGGGTGTTCTACCCATGAATATGAACAACTTTCACTATGAGACCAACTCTGAAATCACGAAAAAAGTATCAGCTGTTTAATACAAAAGGTCAATACCTCCTTGCCCAAAATGTATGAAACAGCTGATTTTTTTTTTTCGTGATTTCAGAGTTGGTCTCCCTGTAAAAATTTGGATGGTGATAAAAAAATCTTCATGTATATATTTTTTTTTGTGACAATGGTCTGTCACTCACCTCATTTTGTGTCATATTATGTATGGATTATAATGTATTCATTGTTTGGATTTACATCCTCATCGCCTTATACCTTTTAATACTAAATAATCTTTAACTTTCTGTGGCCAATATTTTTTTTGCATGTGTTTATTTGTCATTAAATACCGTGACAGAGTAGAATTCATAATGATGTCCTACCTAAAAAGGACCACTCTTTCACAGTGTTTTCTCAAAAATCGCCACAAAACAAACAACATTATGGGCATGAAAACAAAGAATAAATGATCCAAATGAAAATTAAATGCATTTGCAAAAAAATATCTAACACTGAAATCAAAATATTTTTACTTGAAAAACTGAGAAACACCAATTGATTATCACGAAAAAAAAAGAACGACCCTCCTACCTAAAAGGGTTTCTATTACATGAGACTTATGAAAGTATCTGGTAAAATGTGGGTCTGTATAACTCTTCAGAAGATGCAGTCTTGTTATGGTTATTTCATCTCTGACGGCAGCATTCCAATAGCAACCTAATTGAAATGGTAATAAAGATCACAGTATTGAAAAATCATAGATAATAATAACTGTGAAAGGTATGTACTGGCGAGGTTTAATGATTAAAAAAAAAATCAACCGAATCGAGAGCCTCCTCGTTTTTTTGAAGTCGGTTAAAAATTGTACCTTGCTTTATTTTAAAACTTTAAATGTACAGTCAGCATCAAAAGTCGATGATCACATTCAGATTTTCATAACCACTGTACACTATATCACCCATAAATCGCTCAACAAGGTAGGGCGCCAGTATTGAATGAACATCATTGAAGTTCAAAATTAACTGAACACTACTAGTCAAAGGTCACTGAACACCATTTTGTCAAAAATTGCTGATCGTTATAATATCCGAAAACATCATAACATTCAGTTTTACAAAAGTCACTGAACAATATAAAATGCTTGTTTTGGTTATCTAGTGCAATCACGGCAACGTCCAAAAATAACTTAACATCATAAATAACAAAAGTTACTGAACATTACTTTGTTTCGGATACGTAGCGTGTAAACTTATACTATCAAAAGTAGCTGAACTGCAAACTAAAAAAAAAGTGCTTGTTACTATCTTCAGAGTTATAAATCCAATCTTGTCCTATCCAAACTAAATAATGTAAAAAAAAAAAATTAAATGGATGTAAATTTCGAATTTAACTTTCCAAAACAATTTTGTTTTTTTTTTCATAGTATCAATGAGAAATATTAGAAGTGGGTGTTCAAGCGGCAAGCACATTTTTAAGCCTGTTTAAAAAAAAAACACTGCAAAGTGAAAAATAACTTTAATTTCGGAAGTCGGTGTCATTGGTTCCGCATTTTTGTTTTTTGAAACCGACTTCCGAAATTAAAGTTATTTTTCACTTTGAAGTGTTTTTTTAAGTTGGTTGTTTTTTTTTTTTCTTTTTTAAGTTTTTATTTTTCAGTTTTTGGTTGTACCTACCACACACAAATTCAATTAATACTAGTGCAATAAGGCACCGACTAGCAGAATCATCAAAATTCGCGTAGAAATGCCAGAGATGCAGTATATTTATGCTTATAACTTCGTACATAAGATTAGTTACCTAATGTATTATAAACTAAAACCTTTCCGAAACTATGTAGATCACATTAATGAAAGAATTATCAAAATCGATTCATTCGTTTTTGAGAAAATCGCGGACACACAAACATGCATACATACATACATACGGGTCGAATACAGAACCTCCTTTTTTGAAGTCGGTTAATAAGCTCGCAAGCACGATTATAAAGATAAGCATATTCCGCTTAAAAATGATTCCGTCGACGTCATCTAAGCTTTCTATATTACGATTGAATAGTAACCTTATTTGTATAGCTATAAGACTCACTATCAAAAATCACGCAGATTCTGTTTAAATTTATACCTGTTGAAAGTATGGACGCCTGCACTTAAAAAGTATGCAACCAGTCACGAAGCTGCTGTGTTGTGTCAAAATTTTTCTTCTATCTGTCATCGCGTGTGCCAACGTTATCCGTTATTTAAATTAAAATAGTCTTTCAAATAAATTTGTTTGAACTGCCCTTGTTAATATTCTTTCAGGTTATGGGCCCAGCACGCTTCCACTGCGTATATACACTTACCATCGACGTAATTAATGATTTTTAGTTCGATTGAATTGTAACCTTATTCGTAAAGCAATAAGACTCATTTTTAAAAATCACGCAGATTCTGTTCAAATTCATACCGTCGACTTAGTTTATAATTTTTAGAGTACGATTGAATTAGAACCTAATCTGTATACATATATGACTCATTTTCAAAATTCACACAAATTCCGTTTTAATTCAATTCTTTGGGAAACATAGTTGTGGGGTATTTGAAAAACTGTTTACCCTTGAATGTAAAAAGAATATTTATTATATATAAATATTGTATTAGTTATCAATTACGCTCAAATACACACACATATTAAACCCAAAAAACATTTTATTTTGTTCAGGGACTTTAGAGATAAACGATGGTATGCTACTTTTGTCAAAAATTTGTTCAGAGACTTTAGAGACGAAGAATGTTATGCTTTTTTGGTCAGTGGGTCGTCTTACGGGCGGTTACTATAACTTTGTTTAGCGACTTTTGAAAAGTGATGGTCACCTACTTATGCCCTTTTATGATAATCATTCATTTCTGGCGCTTGTCATGTTGAGCAATTTAGGTATAATACGGTGTACAGCGATTTTGAAAATCTAAATGTGGTCATCAACTTTTGATGCTGACTGTACGTGTCCGCCAGTCATAGGAGTCTGCCTCGTGTAAAAATAAGAGAGAAAAAAAAAAGAGTAGCATAGCTTTATAATCAGCCTATAATGTTCCAACTGCTGGGACTGGGACACAGACCTCCTCTCTGTGAGAGGGAGTGGGCCGTAATCCACCACGCGGGCACAGTGCGGGTTGGTAGATGTCACATGTCTTCGAATTTTTTCGGTTCTAAGACATGCCGGTTTCCTCACGATATTATCCTTCACCGTTTTTGAGAGCAGTGGTGATGACATAAATTACACAAATTAAAGTGTTGTAGCAACAATGTTGTCAAGTAAAAAATAAAACATTACGTACGGAACCAACATAGATTTTCTATGATTTATACTTGGCCGATTTTTGGCAGTTTCACCTTTGACCGTTCATTGTAACGATCATTAGGAGGCCCGTGTCTGAAATTACGATAAATAGGGCATGATCTGTAATATCACGCCTGTATTTCACAAAGGGGTAAACAGAGGTATATATTCCCCCACATCGAGTCCCTGCTATCTGTCACTTTAATAGGTTTTCAACTTTATCGTTAAAGTATTAGGTTTAAGGTTGATTGGGAAAATTTGATGACAGTTTCGGGTAGCTTGATGTGCTGGCGTCTGTGCAAATCTCCAAACGGCTGGTTGACATTTCCCGTGACCCAAGGGCTGGCTTTTACCTTGGCCAAAGGCTAAGCATTGCCATACAACGTGGTAATGCCGCCAGTCTCTTGGGTACATTACCAGTCGACAGCGATGTGGAGGAATTTTTCGACGCCATATTTTATTTATAGTTTAGACGGGCCCGTGGCTAAATGATAACAGCCGCACAGGTCGATCGATCAAGTTAAGCTACGCTTGCCGCGGTTGGTCTGTGGATGGGTGACCATCTTTACATACCGAGACCCCTCCGTGCCTCGGAAAGCACGTTAAGTAGTTGGTCCCGGCTGTCATTCGTGGATCTTCGACCGTCGTTACGGGTAGTCAGAAGCCCGAAAGTCTGACAACCAGTCTTACCAAGGGGTATCGTATTACCCAGTAACTGGGTTGTGGAGGTCAGATAGGCAGTCGCTCCATGTAAAATACTGGTATTCAGCTGCATTCGGTTAGACTGGAAGCCGACCCCGACATGTCGGGAAAAGGCAGGCAGATGATAAATTTCTCAGTAGCAGCCCGGAGGCTGGATTTGTGTCCGATTGTTGGCAATATGCTCGCCCCCTATGACATGGGACTTTAACATAACTGGCGAAATGTGGGTGTACTATACCTAAAGGTACACCTCTGCTAACCCCTCGAGGAATCAGGCGTTATGTCATGTTATATCTAATAGTTAAATAGAAATAAATTATAATTCACCCTTCAATAATCTAGTTTCTAATAGGGCAAGCCATATAATTTTCCCCAAAATATAGGGTCTTATGACCCTATATTACTCTACCCTATGACCATCTATTAAAAAAATAGACAAATAGAAATAGATTTTGATAGATCAACCCTAATTTATACCACAAAATAATATTCAAATTAGAAAAAAGTTCACATAGGTACTCTTCATTTAAATTCACCCCAACTTACATTTAAATGTAAATCTTACCTGCTTGCTTGTACAAGTTTTATTTAAAGTATGGGAGTGACCTTGGAGATGTATAAGGTCAAGTTTTAGCCCTTTTGGCAAGGATTAGGGTGGTCTAAGGTCATCAAGGTTAAAATGGCACTTTCTTAAAAAGGGTTAGATAAAATGAAGATAATAAATATTCATTTATTATAATATAATGGTTATTAATACGAACTCTTTTTGCATGGTGACTTCGCAATTTTTATTCTCGTTTTGTATAGATATGTAGATCAGAATATTTTAGACTAGCTGCGCCCCGCGGTTTCACCCGCATAAGTGTCGATTCCGTGGGAATATTGGGATAAAAACTATCCTATGTCCTTTCCCGGGACTCAAACTATCTCTATACCAAATTTCATCTAAATCGGTTCAGTGTTTAGGCGTGAAAAGGTTGTCATAAGACAGACAGACAGACAGACCGACAGACAGACAGTTACTTTCGGATTTATAATATTAGTATGGATTAGTACGTGGTCGTATCTTGAGAATTCTCATCCAGAATATTATTTATAGTAATTTGGTTATTGTGCCAAAAGAATAAGCAGGTGGGTCCTTGCAGGCAAATTTGTGACTTCTTCTAGTCTAACTGTGGTCACAAATTTGCCTGACAAGCGTTATGATTGTGGCTATTTTTAGTTGTCTATTGTTAGACGAACTTCTTATGAGCCTTTTAATAAGTGCTAAAGTGAACTATAACATCAATATCATCAGCCTACAGTAGTCCACTGCTGGACATAGGCTTCTCCAATTGCACGCCATTCAGCTCGATTCTCAGCAACCCTCATTCAGCTGCTACCAGCCATTCTGTGAAGATCCTTGCTCCACCTAGTCTGAGGGCGTCATTCTTTACGTTTGCCATTTTGGGTTCTTCGCTCAAGAACATGTCTACTCCAACGGTCATCGATTCTACGGCTAATATGGCCGGCCCATTGCCACTTCAGCTTGCATATTCTGTAATCTATGTCGACAAATTTGGTTCTCTGCCGGATCACTCCATACCAGACTGTACCCTATAGAGCGACTCCAAGCATAGCTCATTCCATAGCTCACTGAGCGACCTTGAATTTATGGACCACACGTACCGTGAGTGTCCACGTTTTGGCTCCGTAAGTCAAGACAGCCAGGACGTACTGATTGATGACTTTAGTCTTCAGGCTCTGCGGAATACGCGCCGCGAAGACTCAATGAAGCTTCTTTTGTACTCAATACTAAAATGTCGTATCTGTGTCCATTTTACTGTGTGTACCTCCATACTATTATTAGATATAAATGCGAAAGTGTGTCTGTCTGTATGTCTGTTACCTCTTCACGTTTAAACCGCTGAACCGATTTAGATGAAAATTGGTATAGAGATAGTTTGAGTCCCAGGAAAGATCATAGGATAGTTTTTATCCCGATATTCCCACGGGAAACTTATGCGGGTCAAACCGCGGGGCGTTGCTAGTAAATAATAATATAAGTAAATAAATACTGTTCAATATTTTTGTGAAACCCAAAGAACTGCGAGGTGATTGCGTAACACACTGTCAGTAGCAATGGCTTTCATTTTGACCGTTCAACGATATTCATTGCGTTATTCACGTTGTTGAGCAGACAAATATTTCGAACATACGAAGCAATGGATTAACAATATCCTTCAAAATGATTCAGATTGTGATAATAGAAAATATTGTGCAATTACGGTGAGGAATAATTCGGATAGTTACACGTGGAAATAAATATGCTAACATATTCAAGCAGCTATACCTAAATAATATTAAGTATGATACTTTACATTCAAATGTAAATAAAAAAGGGTGAATTTAAATGAATCTCATGTGAACTAATTTTATTTTTATTTGACCAATGGGTTTGGTCTATTTCTGTTTTAATTATTAGATAAATCATAGATTTTAATAGATAGGGGAATAGACATAGGGTATGCAGTAACCCCACAGCGAGTTAATACATGATTATACAGGATAATCATGTATTAACTCGCTGTGGGTGATTTTTTTACCGGTTCCAAATTACAGGGTGTTCTACCCATGAATATGAACAACTTTCACTATGGGACCAATTCTGAAATCACGAAAAAAAAAATCTGTTGTTTCATACATTTTGGTCAAGTAGGTATTGAACTTTTGTATTTAACAGCTGATTTTTTTTTCAGGATTTCAGAGTTGGTCCCATAGTGAAAGTTGTTCATATATATGTATATATATATGGACTGGCAACTGGCAACACTGGTAGCCGGTCGTCAAAAAAACGGTCTCTAGGTTAATTATTTTAATAAATTATTAAAAGTGTTATAAATATGTTAAATTAGTGTAATATAGTCGAACCTAGAAATTAAGTATTAAATACAGTGATTAGAAAGTGTTTTTTGTCGCGAAAACTTCGTACAAAAAGGATTTAAAACCGGCTGTCAACTCAACGCACCAACGGTGACGGATTTAAAAATATCATCGATCCCGGGGAGTATTTTGTTTTATTTAAGTGATTGTAGTTAATATTAACAGACCACAGAACATCACAAAATACTGCTCAGGTCTCTGAGCTACGTCCATCACACACTGGCACGGTTTATGTCTCCTTTTGCTTGACAACTAGTGGAAGCAAAATCGATGACGAAAACATTCGCCCAGACAATAAACACTACATATTATACTGTACAAAATAAGCTAATTAAGAGCTCTTGCTATTATAATTATGTATACTAAATTATAGCCTGTAATGTGTCTCAAACTCTTCACATAAAATCAATTTATATTGTACTATCTAGTTTAAAGATAAAAACAAGGAAAGCAGCGTTTTCTATAGTATCTCTCTTCTGTTTAACTTTCCAATCTAACTCTAATTAACTTACTTAATCTAAATGTAATACTTAGCTATTTCTCAACAAATTACTTTATTTACTTTTTCCCCTAACTACCTCCTACTTATTCACATATTAGAACATCTTTTCTTGCACTGTCATTTAGCTGCATAATTTCACACATTCCAGGTGTGTCACAATTATCCAAAATGATGACCCGCAGAGCTACAATCAAGGAGTTGGAAGCAAAACTGACAGCTACTTTAAAAGAGCTTGAAGCTTCTGAAGCTGAACGCAAACAACTACTCCAGGAAAGGGAAGACAGCGAGGTGGAAGTGGAGAACATTATTGCAAAGAACACCTTCCTCAAAAATGAGCTGGCTGAGCTACACATTCAACATATGGACTTAACCGACCAGTATAGTCGACTACAAGATCAAGTGTCAATGTTTCAAGAGTGTAGTGACACCCACGAACTGGCTTTGAACCATATTGCAGAACTTAAACAGCAATTATGTGATGCCCATAAGGCCCTATCTCTCTCAGAGTCTGTTAAGGTCAGTGAACAGGTTGCTAACACCGATAACCTATTTTATCGACTGGTAGGTAGTAAGTCAAAATCAATGTGTCAGCCAGCTGTAACAATAGATTTGACTGGTGATGATACCATACCATTGTGTCCAATTGTTATGAGTCATAATAAACTAAAGAAATATATTAAAATTAAGAAATTAATTAAACGGTCACAGAGATCAATTAAGAAACAAAATCTTTTAAAATTAAATATTTCCCTTAGAAGGGAACGTGTTATCCTTTCTAAAAGTTTAAATAGTTGTACTGTTGAGTTAGATGAATGTAGGGAAAAATATGACATTGATACAAAGCTCCTATATAATGATATACTACACAAGGAGCACTTGCTGAAGGATATTTTTGAGAAATATGAGACTTCACAACAACAACTAAGTGAGCGATTATTTGAGGCTGGGGAACTACTGGAGTTGGTGAAGTGCAATGCTGAGAGTTATGAGTTTCTGACTAATAATCTCTCATGCAGCTGTGCCAACCAACCACCACCACCTCCTCAGCCTCAGAGTGACTTGTCTCCACCGGTGTTGGCTCTTCCAGCAGAGTCCTGTGTTAGTACACAGAATAATAAATCAATTTTTTTTAGTGACGAAGTAGGTTCAGGCTTTGGAAAAATATTACTTAATTACCTTAGCCATAGTTTTACCAATCATTGCTATCATAACATAAGTTTTAAACAAATGATTAAAAGAATTGCAAACACAAACCTAGACAATTATTCTACAATGGTTTTGCTACTAGGTAAAAGTACTGGTATTACCAGAGAGGACATAGTGGATGGTGTTAACACCTTATTAAAGTTAAACATAGGTAAGCTAATGTTGTGTGCTTTACCTTACTCTGATACTCTATCAGAAGATGAGAATAAATATATATATAAGTTGAATAACACTATTCACATGCTGACATGTTATCATAGTGACAAATTATTGTTTTTTGACACTAATAAGTTTGTTAGTGGTTTTAAGTTAACTCAGAGAACTTTATCTCTGTCTTGGGAATGTAGACATATGATTGCTATGTTGATAGCATATAATATTAACGGTGTTATAGCTAATATAACAAATTCTAGTATTAGGGACGAGTCTGTGTTGTCTAGTCATACTAACAACATAGTGATGACTAATTATGAATCTTCATGTTGTACGAAGGAGAGTCCACCTACAATACCAACATCTTTGGAGGCCACTACCAGTCAGATAGGGTATTCTCTTCCTGCTGGAACTCATACGGGCTTCCTAGACACTTCAGTCGTAGTTGTGGAGGTCTCTCCGGATAACTCTTTAAACTAGTCAGTAAGACAACAGAAGTTACCCCTTCAAATAACCTATTACTATTAGAGAATAATAAAAAGGTATCTTCTGGCAATATTACTCAGAATAATAAAAAACCAAAGGGAGGGCAACATGTTTTAAAATTATTTAACCAAAATATTCAGGGTTGCTCTTCTAAATTACTGGAAATAGAATTGTTTTTAGAAAAAACCAAGTTTGATGTCATTTGTTTAACAGAACATTGGTTAAAAGCTCATCAAGTAATGTCAATTAACTATGAAAATTATTGTGTAGTTAGCCATTTCAGCCGAACATGTATGATACATGGTGGATCATTAATATTAGTTAAAAATTCTGTTAAATCAAAGGAACGAAAAGACATCGTCGGGCTGTCTGTTGAACACACCATTGAATTGTCCTGTGTTGAGCTCGATAAGCATGTAATAGTATGCGTATACAGACCTCCAAGTTACCAGAATCTATCTGTGTTTGATTCTGTAATGGAAGATGTGCTAAAGAAACTTTCTGCTAGTAGTAAGTCAATAATCATATGTGGCGATTTTAATATTAATTTATTAGAAAATAACTCAAATACTATGAGATTATTAAGTCTTTTTAGGTCATTTGACTTGTCAAATGTTTTTATTGAACCCACCCGAGTGACAGCTTCCTCTGCCACTTGTATAGATAATATTTTCTGTAACTGTGATTATTTACACAAACAAATTGTAAATAAGTTGCCATCTGATCACAGCGGACAAACAATAACATTTTGCTCCTACATGCCTTTACAAAAAACTCTAATAAGGTTTAGGCCAATTACATCTAAAAATTTAGAGAAATTAAATAATTCTTTAGCAAGTAAATTATGTGTTCAGAGTTTTAATAATTTATGTGACCCGAATGAGTTCTACGCCGAGTTCTTTTCACTATTAAACACGCAATTTAATGACACTTTCCCACTAAAGACTAAAAGTATTTACACAAAGTTCTTATTTAGTGATTGGGCGACTCCAGGTATTCGTAAAAGCAGGGAAAACCTTTTTGAACTTTATGGCCTAAAGCAACATATGAATAACACAAGCTTTCATCAGTATGTTGCTACATATTCTAAGACTTTTAAAAGTGTATGCAAAATAGCTAAAGCTCTTTATATTAGCAATAAAATAAAATCAGCCGATGATAAAATAAAAACTACCTGGCAAATAATAAATAATGAAACAGGTAGGAAAAAACAGCGTAATACTGAATTTAATTTAGAAACTGCACATGGCCCCATAAACTCAGATGTAGAAATTGCTCAGGAATTTGAAAACTTTTTTGCTAATATTCCCATTAAAACTACTGAAGCTTTAAATTCCTCACCCGCGCGTTCTGCTGATTTACTTAGAAAGAATGTTAAGGCATGCCCCTCGGAGTTTAGTTTTCAACATACGAACCCCCAGGCTGTTATAAAAGCTTTTAAAGATCTTAAAATTAAATCAACAGAAGATCTCTGGGGAATGTCTGTAAAAGTTTGTAGATCTATCATTGAAACGATTGCGCCCTATTTAGCTTTCATATTTAACATCAGTATAGACCAAGGAGTCTTTCCGGATCTCATGAAACACAGTAAAGTAGTTCCTTTATTCAAAGCCGGTGATAGTAAAGAACCCAACAATTATAGGCCTGTGTCAATTCTGCCAGTTCTCAGTAAGGTGTTTGAAAAGTTGATGCTCAATCAAATGTTACGCCACTTTAATAAAAATTCCATCTTTCATGAACAACAGTACGGTTTCACCAAAGGGCGTTGTACCACTGACGCCGGTGTCACCCTAATAAAGAACATTTTTAACGCCTGGGAAGAAGCACAAGATGCCATTGGAATCTTTTGCGACCTCTCAAAGGCGTTCGATTGCGTCAACCATGAGACACTTCTGCTGAAACTTGAGCACTATGGGATTAGGAATTTAGCTCTTGATTTACTAAAGTCGTATCTAAAAGATAGAAAGCTTAAAGTTCAAGTAAACGGCGTAAACTCATTGGGGTCTGAAATGGCAATGGGCGTTCCTCAAGGTTCGATATTGGGTCCATTCCTCTTTTTAGTTTACATTAATGATTTACCACAATTACTTCAAAATCAACCGAAGATGGTGTTATTTGCAGATGACACATCATTGATCTTTAAGATAGACAGACGGGCACAAAATCTTGACGACGTGAATAACTCTATTCTCCAGGTCCAAGAATGGTTTACGGTAAATAATTTGGTACTAAATGAAAAGAAAACCAAATGCATTAGATTTAAATTACCAAATGTTAGAAGTAGCGAATGTGACATCATACTGAATGGAGAAAAACTAGAATTTGTTGATCAAACGGTTTTCCTGGGAATCACGCTAGACGAGAAATTACAATGGGGACCTCACATAACATCTCTTGCGGGGCGGCTTAGCTCGGCCGCTTATGCTGTTAGGAAGATAAGACAGTTAACAGATGTAGAAACCGCGCGTTTAGTCTACTTTAGCTACTTTCACAGCATTATGTCGTACGGCATTTTACTATGGGGTCGAGCTGCTGACATTGAATCCATCTTTATTTTGCAAAAGAGAGCTGTCAGAGCCATTTATAATCTACGTCGCCGCGAATCTCTCAGGGAACTATTTAAAAGGATTAATATTATGACGGTACCTTGCCAATTCATTTATGAAAATATTATGTATGTAAGAAAAAATCTACATCTTTTTAATAAAATAAGCGATAGACATAACTTTAATACAAGAAATAAAGATAAAATACATCAACCATTTTTCAGATTAGCCAAAGTACATACATCTTTTATGGGGTACTGTGTTAAATGTTACAATAAAATACCTTGTGATATATTGCAATTAAATGAAAGAAAATTTAAAACTCACATTAAACGTACACTTTGTAAACAAGCATACTATAAATTAGAAGATTATATCCAAGATAAGAACGCTTGGAAACATGCTGGTCCTGCTCCATAGGACAATCTAGAGTCTAGACAAAATCAAACTGGTTGCTAATTTAATTTTAAATTTTTTTATTCTTTCTTTTTACATTTATTTCTCACACCCTGACTTATTACTTGTATTTTGTTTTTTAATTAAAATCGTTTTGCTTGTACCATGTTTGTAAATATGTGAGCACCATGTATCTATCAGATAATTAATTTATATGTCATGGTTTCGTTTTTAATTCTTTTACCTATTGTGGTATAGTAATTTTATTGTAGGTGCATCGTCCTCACATGTTATTATATAATGAATGTACCCATGCAAAATATTGTACCTAAACATTTTAAAAGAGTAACGGTGGAGTTTCTTGCCCGTTCTTCTCCATACGAAAACTACCTTTTGGAATGGGCGACTAGAATCAATTCTATTTTAAGATAATTTTTGACGTTCAAAAGTGCCTTTTATGTGCCTATTTGAAATAAATGCTTTGACTTTGACTTTGACTTTGATTCATGGGTAGAACAGCCTGTAAAAATTTGGAACCGGTAAAAAAAATCACCGGTATTTAATCTCATCATCTGCCTGTCTTTTCCCAACTACGTTGAGGTCGGCTTCCTATCTAACTAGATGCAGCTGAATACCAGTATTTTACGAGGAGCGACTGTCTATCTGACCTCCACAACCCAGTTACTGGGTAATACGAAACCCCTTGGTAAGACTGTCAAAATTTCGGGCTTCTTCTTCTAACTTTACTACTTTAATGCTTTTGAGCTGAAATTTTGTACAGAGATTCTAGACCAGATACACTCTTCAACCCGTTTGTATTGATATACCCTTTCCGTAACACCCTGTATAGATGTCACATGTCTTCGAATTTTTGGTCCTAGGACATGCCGGTTTCTTCACCGTTTTAGCGGGGCCCGTAGCTAAATAATAACAGCCGCACAGGTCGATCGATCAGGTTAAGCTCGCTTGTCACGATTGGTCTGTGAATGGGTGACCATCTTTACATACCGAGACCCCTCCGTGCCTCGAAAAGCACGTTAAGCCGTTGGTCCCGGCTGTCATTCGTGGCTCTTTGACAGTCGTTACGGGTAGTTAGAAGCCCGAAAGTCTGACAACCAGTCTTACCAAGGGGTATCGTATTACCCAGTAACTGGGTTGTGGAGGTCAGATAGGCAGTCGCTCCATGTAAAATACTGGTATTCAGCTGCATCCGGTTAGACTGGAAGCCGACCCCAACATAGTTGGGAAAAGGCTAGGCAGATGATGATGATATTTTCCTTCACCGTTTCTGAAAGCAGCGGTGATGAAATTATTTATGCAAAGTAGATTGCTGGTCTCAACAGACCAGGGGAGCATGGCACAAAAGCAAGGCAGCCAGTGATGACGATGCTATAAGAGTAGGGGAAGACCAAAGAAACGATGTATGGACTGTGTGAATGATGATATGGTCAAGAAAGGGGGTGACTACCCGGATGACGACTGATGGAGGAAGAAGACATGCACCATGAATAAATTGGTAAAAGGGCAAGAAGGATGATAATTCTTGCACCAAAGCGACTCTAGTTAGACTGGAAACTGACCTGCACCCTAATTGCGTAAAACACTATCGAACACAATCTGAATCATTTTGAAGGATATTGCTAATCCATTGCTTCGTATGTTCGAAAATTTTATCTGCTCAACAACGTAAATAACGCAATGAATGTTGTTGAGCTGTCAAAATGAAAGCCATTGCTGCTGTTAGTGTGTTAGAAAAGAAAGAAAGAAAGAAAAATATTTACTTGGACACAAGTTCGTGAAACACAAAATACAAATGCAAATGCAATTACCGTGCCGGTCTGGATTCGAACCCGAGACCTACAACTCGTAAGTTGACTCCGTTTCCAATGAGCCACCACTGTTGTCTTATTTAGTGAGTTTCCTATGTATTATGTAACTAAAGCTCTTGACTTCTGTTGGCACCCTGGACACTGGAGAGGCAGCTCCACTGCCAATTTTCTCATCATCATCTGCCTGCCTTTTCCCAACCATGTTGGAGTCGGTTTCCAGTCTAGCCGGATGCAGCTGAATACCAGTATGTTACATGGAGCGACTGCCTATCTGACCTCCACAACCCAGTTACTTGGTAATACAAAACTCCTTGGTAAGACTGGTTGTCAGATTTTCGGCGTCTGACGACCCGTAACGACTGTCAAATATCCACGAATGACAGCCGGGACCAACGGCTTAATGTGCTTTCGGAGGCACGGAGGGATCTTGGTATATGAAGATGGTCACCCATCCACAGACCAACCGCAGATCCAACCGCGGCAAGCGTAGCTTAACCTGATCGATTGACCTGTGTGGCTGTTAGCCACAAGCCCCTCCCTAATGAATTTGGTTGAACTGTGAAATTGAAAGCCATTGCTATTGATAGTGTGTTACGCAATTGCCCTGCTCTATAGTTCATGTCGATACGAGAGAAAGATGAACCCGTAAATTAAAAGTTTTTGTGACCAGCCTTTCTGTCTATCTCTCCTATATTAAAAGCGTGAAGCTCCCGGTAGGAGGGTGACGCAATAACCACGCCCTTCCTGACGTCAACCGATTGAATAATACAACCAAAATTTTGTAACCATGTCTGTGTCGCGGTTCGGAGTGAGTTTCGACTTTTTTGTAAATGTCTAAGGTCGAGTAATTTTTGACGGTATGTGTCATAGAAATGTAACATATATCTATGCTATGTGTAGTCGGTACACTAGGTACTGATATTGCATTAGTTAATTGGGAACCCTTTATGTATTAAAAAACACACAGAAAAAATAATAGCCTACTTACCTACTTACGTATGATTTTCTGTCTCGTAGGTAATATTATACGAGTAGATAGGTACTCAAAAATAAATTATGCTATTTTGGCAATCTACGACTTATCGGTCATTAAGCGATTTGGTGTAAACTGTTAGCTTATATCTGATGAATAAATAAATGAAGATAAATGAAGATTAGTGGTAAAATTATCTGAGTTATGAACACTGCTTTACACAGTATTATAACATCGAGCGTGAAGGCTATTTTATTTTAACTCTCGACAATTAGCTCAATTAGGAAGCTTAAAAATTATTTATGTAAACTAGCGCTGGGGCTCTATCTCGCATAGGGCCTTAGCATTATGCTGAGCGATGAAAACTTGCGACTTGTTCTTTTTAGGGTTCCGTATCTCAAAAGGAAAAAATAGAACCCTAATAGGATCATTTTGTTGTCCGTCTGTCTGTCTGTCTGTCAAGACCCTTTATCTCGGGAATGCGTGGAGGTATCAAGTTGAAATTAAAACCATATACTCAAGTCTACAGTCCCTTGAAGCTGCGAAAAAATCAAACTTCTAAATTAACGTAAAAAAGATATGGCCGTTTATGCTGCAAAAAACGTATTTTTCGACACTCAAGGGAATCAAAAGTTATACGGTACTTCCCGTTGACCTAGAATCATGAAATTTGGCAAGAAGCAATGTTATGTAGCACAAGTAAAGGAAAAAATCTGAAAACCTTAAATTTGTAGTTACATACCTACAAATTTGTACGGAACCCTCGCTGCACTAGACAGGTCTTTTTTCCTTCTTTTTAAAGACATAGCGTAAAGAATTCTCGTCACTAAATCTATCTTAGTTTCGTCTTCGAATTAACAGTTGACAGTGGTAACGCAACTAAATAAACAGTAAATCTTTCAGTCACCTGACTTTCCTAGCTTCGTGACATGATATAGTGTTGAATGTCGATATGTTAGATAACAGCGTTCTTAGACAACATTTCAATCAACAAACGCTAGGAAAAGGAGACCTCAATCTAAAGTACACGAGAGACGTTTATTGGCAGTGATCTATGAATTCTAAGATTTCTAAGCAAATTTTAATGTTTTTGTTTTTGCGTGTTTGCATTTTAAGAAAGTACGCAAGGCAACACATTAAGCTATATAAATGACCAGAGGGCTAATTGCGTAATACACTATAGTATTGACTTTAATTTTGACAATTCAACAACATTCACTGCGTTATTTACGTTGTTGAGTAATAAATTTTTTCGAAAATTTGAAGCAATGGATTAGCAATATGCTTCAAAATTATTTATACTACATTCACTACCAAAGCCTAGTAACTTCACGAAACGCCAAAAATCCCCCTTTCCAACACAACATAAGACCATGTGTACACTGCACTACGCAAACAATAAGGCCCAGCGCACACTGCCAGACTGGTTTTTGTCGCAGACGTAAAAAAAATCGTCTACGAACGATGTGTGCGCGCCATTATTATTACTATGGCTTACGAGCAGACGGTAGTGCGCATGTGTCTGATATTATTAACGTGCTGAGGATGAGTGCGAGTAAGGGAGCGAATTTTATGAATTTGTTGGGATGGTTGTGAATGATTTTTGGGGCTTGTGGCTTAGTAATAACAGCCGCACGGTCCGATCGATCAGGTTAAGCAACGCTTGCCGCGGTTGGTCGGTGGATGGGTGACCATCTTTACATACCAAGACCCCTCCGTGCCTCGGAAAGCACGTGTAGCCGTTGGTCCCGGCTGTCATTCGTGGGTCTTTGACAGTTGTTACGGGTCGTCAGAAGCCCGAAAGTCTGACAACCAGTCTTACCAAGGGGTATCGTATTATCTAGTAACTGGGTTGTGGAGGTCAGATAGGCAGTCGCTCCATGTAAAATACTGGTGTCCAACTGCATCCGGTTAGACTGGAAGCCGACCACAACATAGTTGGGAAAAGGCTAGGCAGATGATGTAAAAGTGTTTTTTTTCCAATTTACAGAAATAAATTAATGTACCTAATTATCATTTATGCTCATGCATATTTTAAGTCTCTGCATGTCCTAGAACCAAAAATTCGAAGACATGTGACATCTACCAACCCGCACTGGGCCCGCGTGGTAGATTACAGCCCACTCCCTTTCACATAGAGGAGGCCTGTGTCCCAGCAGTGGGAACAATAAAAGCTGATTATGTAAATGTCATTTATAATTTATGAGCATATTATTTTTAGTCCACCTTGTACTCAGTTGATGAGGTAAGTAGTGGGAATACAGATATACAAATTGGCGAAGTGTGGTAATACTATCTATAGATACAGACACCAACACATCAACCTACCTACCTACTACAATCTGTCAAATTTCTTTAATAGATTTTCAACTTTATCGCTAAATTACAAGGTTCAAAGTTGATTGGGAAAATTTGACAGTTTCAAGTAGGTTGATGTGCTGGCGTCTGTACATCGGTGCCTAACCCTTCGGGGTTTATAGCCGTGATATTATGTACCTAAATAAATGACTTTGGAACCTCGCCACAAGCTACCGACACAATCTACATTTAATTCCTTTTTACGACCCTCAATTTGGCACTTTACTTCGTTTACAAACACAGCACAAAGAAAAAAAAAACGACTCAAAAAGAAAATTGTAGGTATCGGAAGTGTGTGCCAGAAAAAAAAAAATCATAGGCTTCCGGAACTGTTTTATTTATTTGACATTGTCTGTTTGTCTGTATGTTACCTTTTCACGCCTAAATCGCTGAACCGATTTATATGAAATTTGGTATAGAGATAGTTTGAGTCCCGGGGAAGGACATATATAGATAGTTTTTATCCCGATATTACCACGGGATCGACACTTATGCAGGTGAAACCGCGGGGCGCAGCTAGTTAACTATAAATCCAGGTTTTCTCATGATGTTTTCCTTCACTCAGAGATGTCTAAGCAAACATATTATATCCATAAATAAAGAAAAAATAAGTCAAGTCAAGGCTACAAGAATAAAAAAAAAATCTTATAATACCAATTAAAAAAAACACGTCAAACACACAACCTCTTCCTTCAAAGCAGGTTAAATATAGTTCATGTATAGAATCCCACGAAAGATGCACAGATAACATAAACATAACTTAAACATTTGTTTAAACAAGTAAATAAAACAATGTTCCACGATTGGTTGAACAATTCCTTAACCAGTTATTACTATCCTAGAAATAGTTCCAAGTAGTGAGGGGGCCCTACTAGAAAAAAAAGGGTCAGCCAATCAGAGTGCGGTATTTTTTTTGGGCATATTTTTTGTATATCTTATCTATTTCTATGTGGTTATGGGTTTCTGGGTCTATGTAAGGATGTTTGGGGAATATTTATTGGAGGTCGAAAGAATTTTGTAAGTGTGTTTGTTTGTGAGTTGTGTCTGTCAAACTCGAAATTACCGTGTCAGTTTAAAAGTTTTATAATATTTTAATAAATACATACCATGTGCCTGGTGGGTTTATTGATAAAAATTACAAGATTCCATACAAACTTTCATCCCTAATTTCACCCTTTTAGGTGATGAAATTTCAAAAAAAAAATCCTTAGTGCTCACTTTCGTTATATAAGGAACTCTTGCGCAAAATATCATGCTTCTAGACCCAGCTGTTTAGTCTGTGCGTTGTCTGTCCAAAATAATTATATTTTCATGAACTACAAAATGTGTCACTCAGTAGTTACTTACGGCTGAAATTCGGGGTCATTGCACTCTTACATGTAACATTATGTAGATACATTTACATCTCGAAATAAAATCTTCCTTAGCAGATTCACCACATTTATATTGTAAGAACAAGGCAAACCTGAAAAGTTTCTTCACTTTGGTCGTTTTCCTTCAAATTGCAAAATACTCTCACAATCTTAAAAACAAAAAAAATATATCTACATAAGTATGTTTTACATTGGCATCCATAATTAATATAACACCTCTTCATCATCTGACTAGTCTTCTCGGTCTCGGTCTTAGTCGGTAATATTACGCCTATAAACGCGGAAGCGTTAGGCACCGATGTACAGACGCCAGCACATCAACCTACACCAAACTGTCACATTTTCCCAATCAACTTTGAACCTTATGCTTTAGTGAAAATCTATTAAATAAATTTGACAGATTGTAGTAGGTTGATGTGCTGGCGTCTGTACGTGGACTCAAAATAATTACATAATCAGCTTATAATGTTCCCACTGCTGGGACACAGGCCTCCTCTCGGTGAGAGGGAGTGGGCCGTAATCTACCACGCGGACTCAGTGCGGGTTGGTAGATGTCACATGTCTTCGAATTGTCGGTTCTAGGACACGCCGAATTACATTTATTTCTGTAAATTGGTAAAAAAAAAAAAACACTTTTACATCATCATCTGCCTGCCTTTTCCCAACTATGTTGTGGTCAGCATCCAGTCTAACCGATGCAGCTGGACACCAGTATTTTACTTGGAATGACTGCCTATCTGACCTCCACAACCTAGTTACTTTTACTTTTGGATGATGGACAGAGGCGGAAAGAGACTAGTGATGATTTATCCCAGCAATGGGAAATAATGACATATAAAAAAAAAATTAAAAAAAAATCAGTAACATAAAGATGCACCCACACTCCACAACTCACGCGCAAGTCGCAACACATCGCGACACGTGCCTCTATTGCCTGTCCTTACACGTGCCGCGGCCTATTTTGGGCACGTTCAGCCTCATTTCTATTTAGAGGCGTAATAACTAACTGAAACAGGCCACTATTAGCACGTCAAAGTACTTGTTATCAACACTGATAAGAGCTTATCATTGGGGGCGCCGGATCGTCTAATGTTAGTTTGGGTTGTTGCGGCTGCTGCTGGAAAGAGGGTAGACAGGGAAATGTATTTTTTGTTGTTGTTTTTGGTAAATATTATTTTTTAAGCATCCTGCAAACAGGGTATTACGGAAAGGGTATATCAATACAAACGGGTTGAAGAGTGTATCTGGTCTAGAATCTCTGTACAAAATTTCAGCTCAAAAGCAGTAACTTTGAAAATGCTTAATATTGTTTTATTTCGATAGTTTATTAAATTGAAATCATAACAAACGTGTCACCGCACTACGAGGGTCATTATCCATTATCTGTAGTGTGTCTGTGCGCCTAGTACACGCACATCACGCCGCCGCGCGCCAGTGCAGCGCCGTGATGTCGAAATAAAAAAAAATTAAGCATTTTCAAAGTTAATGCTTTGAGCTGAAATTTTGTACAGAGATTCTAGACCAGATACACTCTTCAACCCGTTTGTATTGATAATATACCCTTTCCGTAACAACCTGTAGACGTCGTAATAAAAAAAAATATGATAGGTTTAGAATAACCACATACAAGCGAGTTGCGAGTACATACTACACACCTGACATTTCTGAAGACCATCCCTAACAAGGTCACTATTTCACATGGAGCGACTGCCTATCTGACCTCCACAACCCAGTTACTGGGTAATACGATACCCCTTGGTAAGACTGGCTTGTCAGACTTTCGGGCTACTGACGACCCGTATCGGCTGTCAAAGATCCACGAATGACAGCCGGGACCAACGGCTTTTACTTGCTTACCGAAGAACAGAGGGGTCTTGGTATGTAAAGATGGTCACCCATCCACGAACCAACCGCGGCTAGCGTAGCTTAACCTGATCGATCGACTCGTGCGGCTGTTATTACTTAGCCGCAAGCCTCTCCAATAAGGTCACTATGTGTCCTAGTGAAATCAATTTACCTGATAGGTATTTAAAAATAGAAAAAGAGGCAAAGTTAGGTTACTAACCTAGGTTAGATTAAAATCATTATCTATGCTGTTAACCTAACATACTTAGATTGAAGATACGAATCTGCACCAAAAAGTCGATAATCTATGACCAAAACATCTTGAGCTGTCAAGGTGGCGCTGCTTGACTAGGGAACTGTCAAAATTCAGTACATTTGAGCGTTAGTTCCAAAAATTACCGTGTTGGGTCTCGTGTTACCCAGTAACTGTGTTGTGGAGGTCAGATAGGCAGTCGCTCGATGTAAAGTACTGGTATTCAGTTGCATTCGGATGGACTGGAAGCCAGCCCCAACATAGTTGGGAAAAGATTGATTGAGTTCCAAAAATTTCCGCGTGTCAGTTTAAGATGGTGAGTATGACTGTTATCAAGTGATCGTTTCGACAATTGCTTTGTTGTTATCATTTGCATATTAAAGATAAGTTTTAGTGTTGCGGTACTGTGATAAATTAGTTGTTTTAGGTAAATAGTTTGTCGATTTTCTCAAAGATTTGATGGATTCTTCAGAAAATTTAATTTTAAAATACTAAGAAGCTAAGTAACTGTGACCATCTTGGATGTAGTGTGGTTGGTCACAGTTCTAATCTAAGGCCAGTTAAAAAGAGGCTCATCCTTACATAGTATAAAACAAAGTCGCCGAAATGTATGTACGCGCATAACTTCAGAATGACTGCACCGAATTGGATAATTATTTTTTTGTCGTGTTCTATATTGCCAGGACAAGGTTTGTATGAAAAAAAATCCGATTGTAAGCGTGTTACGCAATTAGGGTGCCGGTCTGATCCAGTTTTTCTTTTGTTTTTAAGGTTCCGTAGTCAACTAGGAACCCTTATAGTTTCGCCATGTCTGTCTGTCCGTCCGTCCGTCCGTCCGTCCGTCTGTCCGTCCTCGCTTAATCTCTGTGACCGTTAGCACTAGAAAGCTGAAATTTGGTACCAATATGTATATCAATCACGCCGACAAAGTGGTAAAATAAAAATTGGAAAAAAATGTTTTATTAGGGTAGCCCCCCTATATGTAAAGTGGGAAGTGATTTTTTTTTTAATTTCAACCCAAACGTGTGATATATTGTTGGAAAGGTATTTAAAAATGAATAGGGGTTTACTAAAATCATTTTTTGATAATGTCAATAATTTCGGAAATAATCGCTCCAAAAGTAAAAAACAATGTGTCCCCCCCCTCTAACTTTTGAACCATAAGTTTAGAAAATATGAAAAAAATCTGAAAAGTAGAACTTTATAAGGACTTTCTAGGAAAATTATTTTGATTTTGATAGAAACAACAGTTTTTGTACAAAAAAGACAAAAAGTTGTACAAAATCATTTCTGGACTAAGTTCGTAGTATAATCGTATATGCAAGCATTTTTTTTAACTTCGTTTACATATTTTATTATCCTGAACATATATTTTTTCAAACAAAAAAAGAATTATTAAAATGGGTTCTTGCAATCCAAAATTACCACCGAAAACTTCTGGCACGTCTATGTATTAATTAGTAACCCAATTCCCCGAGAGATGGCGCTGTAGGTACTTATTACATTGGGTCGGGTATTATCGAATTGTACGTGGGAACACTTATTGTGACGGACGGGAAACTACGGAACCCTACACTGAGCGTGGCCCGACACGCTCTTGGCCGGTTTTTATAATATTTATTTATTTAACCATTAACCTTAATTAACAAAATTAAAACCTAACTTAACTAAAACTATACAAAAACTAAAATATAGCGTCGAAAAATTCATCCGCATCGCTGTCGACTGGTAATGTACCCAAGAGACTGGCGGCATTACCACGTTGTATGGCCATGCTTAGCCTTTGGCCAAGGTAAAAGCCAGCCCTTGGGTCACGTGAAGTGTCAACCAGCCGTTATGAAATTTCTTTAAAAAGACCATGACCACTCGGACATCACGGCCCGAGGGTTTCAACCCCAAACGGCTCGAAAATATAATTTCCGATAAGGTTATTATACAGGGTGTTACAGAAAGGGTATATCAATACAAACGGGTCGAAGAGTGTATCTGGTCTAGAATCTCTGTACAAAATTTCAGCTCAAAAGCATTAACTTTGAAAATGCTTAATATTTTTTTATTTCGACATCACGGCGCTGCACTGGCGCGCGGCGGCGTGATATGCGTGTACTAAGCGCACAGACACACTACAGATAATGGATAATGACCCTCGTAGTGCGGTGACATGTTTGTTATGATTTCAATTTAATAAACTATCGAAATAAAAAAATATTAAGAATTTTTAAAGTTACTGTTTTTGAGCTAAAATTTTGTACAGAGATTCTAGACCAGATACACTCTTCATCCCGTTTGTATTGATATACCCTTTCTGTAACACCCTGTATTTTCGCCGCTTCAGGTTTTCCGCAGCCGCAGCAGCAGCGCCAGCACAGCATGCCGATCTTGTTTTTATAAAACGAACATGGCTGAACTGTCAAAATGAAAGGCATTGCGATCAATTGTCACTTTATGTGTTACGCAATCGCCCAGCAGTTCTCGTCTTTCGATAGCAAGCATCGTAAAGGTTGTTTACACGGTTCGGTCTCCGTGTATAAGGCACCTGTCACACCGCAGGCGGTTTTTTTTTTAATTTTTTTTGAAGTGACGCGTTGGGCATTTTTTGAGATGAAAAAAAAAAACATTGAACTCGTGACACTGTTACCGACACCGCGCTACATTCGGATGTGTTCGGCTGTCCTCGGGACTTATTCTGTTTTAATGTATTTCCGATATGTCAGTGAGTGATGGCAATGTATTCTGTTTGTGTTTTGTTTATATGACGATTAAAAAAATACACCCGTAATTGATCAAGTTTTCACTTCTGTCGGCACTCCCGGAGTACCACTGTTTTTTTTCACTAGCGACGGCCCGCGACTTGGTCCACGTTAAATTTGTTCCCCCTAATCTATCCCGTTGCATCGCATTGCCAGCACGCGCTATTACTGCGTTTTTGCTTAGCGTTCTTCCTGACTTTTTTTTCTTCTGCTCGGCTCCCAAGGGTCGCAGCGTGATGTTAAATAGCCTATAACATTTCTCAAAAATTGGGCTCTCAAAATGCAAAAAGATTTTTTCAAATCCGACTGATAGTTCCGGAGATTACCCCCTACATACAAACAAACAAACTAAAGTCCGGCCGCGCTAAATTTTCCAAAGATGTAAACAACAATGGCCGCTCGAAATTGAATAAAATCGATATACAAGAACATTTATTTTAACTGTTTAAGTAATGTTTGTTTTATTTATTTAAACTTTTCGCACAAAAAGGTACAAAGGCGGTCCGGTCCGGTTCGTCCCGATTCGCCCCTGCATCCTTATTCACCCCGTTTGACGTTTGACGGTATGTTTCTTGAGCGACAAAATCGTTCATAGCTAGTTGCTTCCTCGTCATTAGTGGGACATGGGCCTTCATTCATGGAATGGAACCTCATTCAGGGAAACTGATGTTATTGACAAACATGGCATGATCACACTGAACAATTTAATGATTAAGCTAACTGAATAATTATCTAAACAAGTGTAGTTTTAATCAACATTAATAGATTTTAAACAAGCCAACTAACTATAGATTTAATTGGCTTCTTCGCTAAATAATAACAGCCGCACGGGTCGATCGAGGTTAAGCTACGCATGAGGAGGCCGGTCCGTGGATGGGTGACCATTCATTACATATCGAGACCCCTCCGTGCCTCTTGATCCCGGCTGTCATTCGTAGATCTTTGACAGTTATTACGGGTAGTCAGAAGCCCGAAAGCCTGGCAACCAGTCTTACCAAGGGGTATCGTAGGTCCGTGTCGTAGTATCCTATATAAATAACACTAATGGTTGTGGAGGTCAGATAGGCAGTCGCTCCATGTAACATATTGGTATTCATATGCATCCGGTTAGACTGGTAGCCAACCACAACATAGTTGGGAAAACCAGGCAGATGATGATAAAATGAAATGGAATGATTTATTATGTACGTCAAATACATAAGCTAGATGAGGTCGGAGTTTCTTATCTGACTACTCCAGACATAATCTTGGTCAGATCATGTGAAGACCATGTAGATTGATGTCTGAAATGGTCTTTTGAGCAAAGTACCATACAGATTTGAGTGGACCAGTCCAGTCAATGCAAGCATTTGTCGGTAATCGTGTAGTTGGAACTTGAGAGGCTCAACGACTCGACGAACAATACCAATGAAAGGACATTTGGGTAGGCCGCGTAAAGTACTCAAACCGCTAGACTTACATTAAAAATAACAACGCAGCGGCAGTGTGGCATAGCGGTATCCACAAAGCCACATATATGTGAACTATGCGTCATACTGACGTCACGCAAAATCCTGCATCTCGCAAGCAGAGTTTACCGCGCAACTAGCATATACATATACAACGGCCCTACATGAATCATTGGGCAGTGGCCCACCAGACACCACACCCGTCAGTTTGGAGGATCTTCCCTTTTTATAGAGTACTAGCAGCGCCCCGCGGTTTTACCCGCGTACGTATCGATCCCGTGGGAATATCGGGATAAAAACTATCCTATGTCCTTTGCCGGGACTCAAACTAGATAGTTTGAGTCCCGGGAAAGGACATAGGATAGTTAACACACAGTTAAGTTGGAACAGATATCGATCAAATTTGGTACTTATAGAGATCTATAAGTACCAAATTTCATCGATATCTGTTATATGTGTATAGTGGTTTAGGCGTGAAAAGGTAACATACAGACAGACAGAGTTAAGCGATTGGCACACTGCTGCGTTTCACGCAGCGGTGTGCGGGCTACGGAGTTAAATTCCACGCGCGTGAGTGCGTTTTTATTGAATTTGTATGTAAAAAATCACGCGCGTGGGTGCGTTATCTGCATCCCGCTGCATCATGCGGGGCAGTGTGAGAATCGCCTAACTTTCGAATTTATAAGATTAGTACAGTATGGATGAGAGAACTATACACCCTGTTCCACATACATCTATAATATAAAAGAAAAAAATTGATCATGAGCTATTCTCATGTAGTTTGTGCCGATAAAAGAAAAGTGATGTGCCTCAGTCATTTTTTTAGTCGAGTCTCCTTTCAATCGATTTAATCGATTCCTTCATCGATCATAATCGTTACCTCACTTTCTTTTCATATCTTGTGACGAAAATTGAATCTTTCTTATCGGACAAAGGAAAACATTTGAAACAAAAAAAGACGCGTTGACTTTTTCAAAATATTGTATTTTTGTGTATTTGTGGCCAGTTTTATTTCTTCAGTAGTCCTTAAAAATAGTGGTATTCAGCTGTGTTCCCTTCTTCATATTAACCCGTTAGTCTTCAAAGCAAGAGTGAAAAAGCAACTTCTGGGCACCATTGTATACCTCATTTATCGCTTTCCACCAGACGAGATCGAGGTCACCATCGTAGACCTCATCCATCGCTGTCCAACAGGTGAGATCGAGGTCAAGAGCAAGCCCATTTGACAATAAAAAAAAAACATCCAGTCACACTGGAATCCGACCACAACATAGTTGGGAAAAGTCTAGGCTGATGACTAGACTAGTTGTAGACTGGCTATGACTGTAGAAGGACCAATGATCGGAGCAGAAGAGTCCTCGGCAAGCACAGCGTGGGACACCCCCAGCTAGGTGGAATGACGACCTTCACCTAACTGGCTGAGACAGCCTGGATGTGGAAGATTGTGTGTCGCGACTTGGGAGAAGTCTATGTCCAGCATTGGATGAGTTGAATTCTGCTTAGAACCTTTTTGGAGTGCGATGTGAGATCGGTGTGTGTGTGTGGATTCGTGTCATCAAAAGTCTTTCTAAAATACAGAATTTTCGTTACAATGAAAAGGTTTGTGGTTACCACTATTGTGTGTTAGGGTCTAAAAAGACGGACTGCATTTGAACTGCATGCCAGCTGCAACATCGCAGTTGCCATAGAGATTTTTTTTTAAATTTATTTGTATAGATATTTACATAATATAAGCTAACATATAAACTATAATAATATGTACAATTATATGAAAAAATAAACAAAATAATCATAGGGCATCAAAGAATTCGTCCGCATCGCTGTCAACAGGAACAGTGCCCAAAAAGCTGGCAGAATTGCCACGTCGCAGTTTGAATGCAGTTGACATAACTAGGTTTCGAAGCAGTTAAGTCAACTGCATCCAAACTGCGATGTTGCAGTTCAAATGCAGTCCATCTGTTTAGACCCTTAGTTGTTGTTCCATCATTTTGATTTGCTAAGACCATCATTTTTCTCAACCAATTCTCACTTGGTGTGCAATGTTCTCCCATAATTATAATAGCTCATGCCGATTTGAAAGTAGTATTTTATTAAACTTACACGTCTCGACTACCTCGTTTACCTAGAGGTTGCCAGCGTATAGGGTCCCAGCACCCTAATTGCGTAACACACTATCAATCGGAACCTGAATCATTTTGAAGCAAATTGCTAATCCATTGCTTCATAAGTTCGAAAAATTTGTCTGCTCCACGCGTAAATAACGCAATGAATGTTGTTGAACTGTCAAAATAAAACCGACTCCGATTGATAATGTGTTAGGCAATTACGTCGCTGGATTGGATGTCCAGGGTCAGGCAAGTTTTATTGGGTTTTTTGTAATTTCTCATCTGCTGCCCTGTCTGGTTTTGTACCTGGTTGGTGGCAATAGGCTCACCCCCCTATAACTAAAGGACTAGTATCTCTGCTTCTCCCTTTGGAAACTGGTGGCGTAAAGCTACATTATATCGATTGGCACTCTAATCTCGACCTTTCTGCTATCGGTTATCTGCAAGGACAGACAAAAGCAAATATAATATACGTATCGAATACAATATCTATTCGACTCAAGGACGATTGACCGATAAAGTTAGACCAGGTGGTCGACGTACTAGGACAATAGAAGACAATACAATACCCGATTTTGGCTCGAAAGGAAAGACAGAGGCATAAAGTGACTCTTATCTTTAAGACGTTTTTTTAAATCAATACTCAAAGCATTTATTTCAATTAAACATTTACAGGCACTTTTGATTTGTCAGAGTCGGTCAGCTGGTCAGAAAATTGAAGCTAACTAGTTGCCCATTCTAAAAGATTCCTCGGAAAGCACGTTAAGCCGTTGGTCCTGCGCCTGATCTCTCTCCATTCATTGCGGATTGCCGTCTCAATATACCAACAAGGAACCTTAAACTTCTTACTTTTTAAAACCTTAGAAAAAGGTGGTCCGACCACACTGGTACAATAAATTATATTTTGTACTTTAAAAATAAATCTCAGTGTTGACATCTTTAAATATTTGGCAGGAGTTCAAGAATTTGTATTGGTATGTTACTTTGTTTTATTAGTGTTGCCAGATACTATATTAAAGAGGGTTTTGTGGGTAAATAACTAAGTATCGAACTCTTGATCTTATACACATAGCATCAACAAGGGGTAAGCATATATATACACCCATATTTGGCCAGATATGTCTAAGTCCCATGTTATAGGGGGCGAATCTATTGCCATTGATGAGGCACAGATCCGGGCTATCAAAATCCAAAACCAGTTTGCTCAACCTCGGGGTCGGACCCGGGACCCCAAGTTACAGTCTCGCTTGCGACAACTAGACCAACGCGGTAAAAGTACAAAAGTTCAGAAGCAGACTGGCGAGCGAAATGTCGGGGATCTCCACCACAGGCATATTTAGCTTAGTAGATGTTATAAGGAATATCTAATAGATGACACACATATACAGGGTGAAATTAAATTCACTGGCATTCCTTTTAAGGGGTCACTGTACTCATCATTATGAAAAACTTTTACTATGGGACTAAACTTAAAATCGCGAAAAAGAAATCAGCTGTTCCTTGCATTTATGTTCACATAACTCGTCAAAATGTAGGGAAGAGCTGTTTTTTTTTTCGAGATTTCAGGTTTGGTCCCATAGTAAAAGTTCTTCATAATGATGATTACAATGACCCCTTAAAAGGATGCCCATGAATTCAATTTCACCCTGTATATTTCTAAAGCCACCCATCCAAAAGTTGACCTTGGCAAGTGCAGCTTAACCTCAACGAATCTAAAAAATTCTGTCAAAAAGTAATACAGGGATAGCCTTTAGCTATCATAAAGACCTTTCCTAATACCAGCCTGTTTAATAGTAATATAGACATAACCCAGTCGCCCATCCAAAAAATGACCTTGACAAATGCAGCTTAACGTCACTCCACAACTTCATCAAAGAGTAATATAGACTTAGACCCTATACTCGTCTTCTGAACAAAGGCATTTCCTAATATCAGCATTATATTATTGTGTCAATTTGCGTCTAAATGTCTAATACAGACAACCAATACCCTTCTGCCGAACAAAGGCATTCCTTAATACCGGCAATGCACCAAAATCCGTCACTCCAAATTAAATAGCATGTTTCTACCTCAATTCCGCATGAAATATTAACTAAGTCAGAACTCAACTCAATTTGACGTAGATATATATACATCACTACCTTCAGCCCGTGACTTTGTCCGCGTGAAATTTCTTGTTCCCCGACCCGCTGCGTCGCATCGCATCGCCCGCCCGCGCTATCACTTCGTTCTGCGTTCTTTCTGACTTTTTTCCCTTTTGCTCGGCTCTTTAAGGTCGTAGCGTGATGTTAAATAGCCTATAGCCTTCCTGAAGAATTAGGCTATAAAATGCAAAAAGAATTTTTCAAATCCGACTGTTAGTTCCAGAGATTAACGCGTTCACACAAACAAATTCTTCAGCTTTATTATATCAGTATATATATTTCTATGTATATGGTTTAATCGAACAGTTCCAGGGCCGAGTTTCACCCCCGTTTCAACCCGCAACACCCCATTTCACCCCCTTTCACCCCCTTTCACCCTCTGGCTGTATTTCTGGTTCTACTGATGCCCAAATTCCCAAGGCAACTCTCTCTTGTGGGAAGGGGACGGAGGTATGGATTTGTGTGGGTGTGAGAGAGAAGGGTATAGTCTGCAGTCGTATGCGCGGCGGGTTGAGGTGTGGTTCCAGTGTTGGCGTGGAGTACTGAAGCCGTACTTTGCTGCGTATGGGTTTTGGAAGTAATGTACCCAGGATTTTGTAATAATATCTTGATTTAAAAGAGTGTCCTTGGAGTTTCTTGCCCGTTCTTCTCCATAGAGATCTATGTTTTGGAATGGGCTACTAGCTTCAATTTTCTGAATACCTGACCGACTATTTGACAGTTCAAAAGTGCCTGTAAATGGTTTCATTAAACTAAATGGTTTTAGTTTGTAGGAACACCCTTCTTACTAAACTAAAATAGCCAAGGCCTGGGTTTTACCTTGGCCAGAGACATTGCCATACAACGTGGCATTGCTACCAGTCTTTTGAGTACATTACAGAAATGAAGAGGAATTTTTCGATGCCATATGTATAGTTTGGAGTGAGGTTTATTTAAACTTTAATTAAATTCATTATTACTAAAAAAAATAACCAATGAAAAGGAATTAATTTTGTTTTTCATCGGAAACCCTGACTAGTTTCTAGAAAAGCCTTGATTAGCTTTGTGACCTATTTATTTATTTAACCACTAGCTGCGCCCCGCGGTTTCATCCGCATAAGTGTCGATCCCGTAAGAATATCGGGATAAAAAGTATCCTATGTGTTATCCTGATGTACAGGGTGTTACGGAAAGGGTATATCAATACAAACGGGTTGAAGAGTGTATGTGGTCTAGAATCTCTGTACAAAATTTCTGCTCAATAGCAGTAACTTTGAATATGCTTAATTTTTTCTTATTTCTATAGAAATTTCTTCCAGCAAACCTGCGATAGGATGGTATATGAGATGTAGACAACGTGTATAAGTCGGTATATAAAGCTTATTTTTATGTAAAAGTGTTTGTAATAAACATTTTCTTTTTTGCAGGTTTGGATTAACGCAGCAAGGATGCACGCGGTTTCATCGTTCAGTAAAACGTAAGTGCAGTTTAAGTTTTAAGTATAAGTTGTGGAGGCTGATATAATATACGTTTTTACAAAAATACCTTCCCGAACAAAATGTGTGCGAATGCAGATTTTTTTGTACTGAGTGATTAGATTTCGATTTCGTAGGCGTTGTTTTATGCACGTACAGAACATGCTTTGAACATTGATGAAAAATTAAAAAAAAAAAAACTAATGGGATAACTAGTTAGTTAAGAGATTATGAAAATAAATTTTCTTTTAACCCACTTCATACTAAACGTATTATACCAGATGAACAGTTAGGTACACACCAATTTCTCTTTTTCAGTCGTCAGTAATTTGACTTTCGAAAGAAGAATACAAATCGTTCTGTAACTATGCAGACGCTATACAACGTTTATTAGTAAGGGGGTAAAAGTATAGAAATTAAATACTAACTAATATGGGATAACTAGTAAAATAATGTTCAAAGTAACAATTCAAAAGATACTTCCTTTGATTTAATTTTTCCTGGCACTAATCTCCAAAGCTATACAGAGAAAAAACATTTATATGTTCCCACACTATCTGCTTTGAGCCTCCGGCTTCCAAACATAAGTCAGATCCGTCTCATCTGGCCAGAATCTGAACCAGTACCTGCCACCACCGGAAAGATTACTATTTGGCCCATCATCCACGATACTACTCAAACGTAACGTTACAAACTGAAATCACTAATGAGTAGCCAGAATGTCACAGCTCTAGGGATTCAATGTTGGCCGTACATGACACGACTTCATCAATCTCTTGCCCTGGCCTTATATCTATTAATTTGGGGTCGGCGCAACATGTCTGTTTCTTCCATACTTCTCTATTAGTTGTCATCTCAGTAGTCACCCCCTTTCTAACCATATCATCATTCACACAGTCCATCCATCGTTTCTTTGGTCTTCCCCTACTCTTATAGTCAGCCACATTCATACTCAAAACTTTTCTCACGATAAATACAACGATATTTTAATTATTTCTAAGTACATACCCATAATTCATTTAAATGTCTAACTACCTTACCTCTAAATTATCTAAAACAAGTAATTAACCCCAAAAAACTCATCCACAAAATCCACCTCCAATTACAAAAGTACCAGGCTCCCATAGCCGGCAGGAGTTGGCAAGTTAAACGTAGCAACAACCTCCACAACGCAACATCCACGACGCAACTTACTATCGCGCTATTAAATTACCTACTTTGTGATTGGTTCCGTTGTTTGGTACATTGGTGATTTGAGATTGTAACTGTACTTTTCATTAGAGTCGTGGACGACGGGTCTTAGAAGCAAATCGTTGAAACCAAACTGTCGAATCGTTTGGTGTATGTGCACAATCCGACCGACTGTATTCCATTTGTTCAAATTGATCTTTATAACAGACAGCAGTGCTGGCCCAAAGGTATCAGCCCTTTGTGTATTTCATTTCCTCACCACTGCTCTCAAAACAGTGAAGGAAAACATCGTGAGGAAACCGGAATGTCCTAGAACCAAACATTCTGAGACATGTGACGTCTACCTACCTGCACTGGGCCCGCGTGGTAAATTACGGCCCACTCTCTATCACAGAGAGGAGGCCTGCGTCCCAGCAGTCGGAATATTATATAGGCTGACTAGCTGCGCCCCGCGGTTTCACCCGCATAAGTTTTGATCCCGTGGAAATATCGGGATAAAAAGTAGCCTATATGTTAATCCAGGGTGTCAGCTACTTCCATACAAAATTTTATCAAAATTGGTCCAGCCGTTTGAGTGTGAAGTAACAAACATATAAACACACACACACAATCACAAACTTTCGCCTTTATAATATTAGTGTGATTATGATCTCTCCAAGTATGGTAGCCTTTGCTTCCCCGCTGTTACCGCGGCCTCGCCCCGCCGGGCCGGGCCTCGCTCACGGCGGGGTCAACGTCCCGGCGGCCACTTCCGCGACCTAACACACCTACCTCTATATTATATATCTACCTGTTTCGCAGACAGCGGCGTATTGAGTTGTGATCTCGGGAACTAATTCTTGCTGTTCAATCAATCTGCCTAGCCTTCTCCCGACCATGCTGGGGTCAGCTTCCAGTCTAACCGGATACAGCCTAATTGCGTATCACACTATCAAGAACAATCTGAATCATTTTACCATTGCTTCTTCTCTTCGGAAAATAATTGTTGAACTGTCAAAATTAATATAGTAGTGTATGCAGTATTTTAGATACACAGGCAGTCGCTTTATGTATAAAATACTGGTATTCAGCTTCTTCCGGTTAGACTGGAAGCCGACTCCAACATAGTTGGGAAAAGTCATGCAGGTGATGACGTTACAAAATTTCATCGTCCGGGGAATAACCGCCAAACATTATATTTTTGCCTATCTGGCTTTATGCTGGTTTATCGGAGTCAGTGTAATTACAGATATATGCATGAGGCATATCAGATTTGTCTCTAGGATGGCAACGCATACAATGCCTCTGGTATTGCAGATATCTTTAAGCGACGAAGGAGGCTGAGATATTTAGTAGACCATACTTTCCATGTTATTTTTAAATCCTATGTTGGGCATGTGTTACGGAGGCATGAAGAAAATATCGTGAGGAAAGTTTTGAGTACGAATTTCGATGGCTATAAGAGTAGGGGAAGACCAAAGAAACGATGGATGGACTGTGTGAATGATGATATGGTTAGAAAGGGGGTGACTACCGAGATGACGACTAATAGAGAAGTATAGAAGAAAAAGACATGTTGCGCCGACCACTAATAAATTGGAATAAAGGCAGGTCAATGATGATGATCTTTGACTTCCATGTATCGGAGATGAGACTCTTGCTTTTAACCCAGACTCTGGACTACCACCGAGATATTTCTTATTAGCTCAAACTGTCAGTAATGAGACACAATTACTTTTCTATTGTTACCGATCTTCAGGAGACTTCGTGACAGTTGAGCGGTTATTCAGTTTGCGTTTTATCTTTTACTAGCTTCTGCCCGCGACTTTGTCCGCGTGAAATCACCCTCCCCCCATTCAACCTCTTAGGGGTGGAATTTCGAAAACCCTTTCTTAGTGGATACCTACTCTCCACAAAGAACACACTCTCCAAATTTCATGTCTCTAGGACCAGCGGTTTAGGCTATGCGTTGATATAATTATCAGTCAGTCATGTATAGATTTATAAATTTCATTTTATAAAATCTAATACATTTGACTATGCATTAACATTATGTAGAAGATGGCACATTACAAATTTCCTCTTATCGAAGCTATACGTATACACAAAAATTAAAAAAAAATTAACACCAATCCTCACTATAATATGTCAAGAGAGCGTGCAGTAACGTCTTCTTGTTTGCTAACAACAAACTGAAATCACTAACTGTATATAAATATTATAGTGAATAAATAAAAATACATGAACAAAGTGTTTTATCAATTATCAGACCCTAAGAAAGTGCTACGAAATTGTGTAACCTCTTTAATAATAAACGTTGTATAGCGTCTGTATAGTTACACAACGCTTTATCTTCTTCTTTCGAAAGTCAAATTACTGACGACTGAAAGAGAGAAATCGGTGTGTAACTATTCATCTGATATAATACGTTTATTAGCAGATAAGGGGGTAAAAGTGCAAACTGACACTATCCTTGTTTATAACATAATCTATCTCGTAAAATATTAAGTTACAGTTATATTGCTAATTAGTCTAGATTGTAATCAATTACAAAGGACTTTAGTTTTTATTAATGCAGAAAAAACAACTCTATCAACCTCTTTGAGGATACAAGCGTGAATGTAATATTGCAATAGCAAACAAAACAGTTAGTAACAGCTAACTACGAATCTGTGTATCGATACTGACGTTACAATTGATAATGGGAATCCAGATATTGATAACAACAATCTGATAGGAGGAGCTAAGTAGCTTCGTTGATGATGCGATATTTGCATCAAACGTTTAGTAGCTTTAACCTGATATGTCAGTTCTTAAACTCAACGTCAATTCATTTATTAACTTAAAACTTAAAAGGCACTTTACTGTACACACCATCACACTGCACACACATTCTCATGATTGTTGTTTTTGTACCTACTATTAAAAAATGTGCGTTTTGTTTTCTTTTCACAACTAACTTTTTAATAACCAACGACATACGTAATGACTTTTATTATGTTCCTCCATTATAAAAGTCACGTATGTCGTTGGTTCCCAAGTCATAGGTATACACCTAGTTTCGGAGCCAGGGGACCTATGTTTGAGATACTACTTCTGTATGTTGTTGTTGTTGCTTTTTTTTTTAATAATTTTTATGGCCTGGGACCTTTTAGCCAAGTCTTTCTTTGGTAATGTTGTTGTTTAATCTGTAACTGTGTTGTCATTATTAAAAAAAAAAATATATATACATATTTGTAAATTTATATGAATGCCTGAAATAAAAGCATACATTTGGATTTTCAACTTGCGGGGCTCCACCGCGTGTTGAAAATGTTACAGTAAGTTACTTAAGATGATATTAGATTCTTTGTGATTAAGGTGCTTTCTGGTCTTAAACTAAAGCTAAGTGTTATCATCATTATTTCTTTGTATTTTGCATTTCTCAGTAGCATACGGGTGTCTGAATTGGTTCCTGGGTAATATTGTTAGACCTGCCTCTGATAATATTTGTCTTCTATCTAACTGATGGAATATTGATATACTCTGCCTGCTCCGGAAATACAGGCGTGATTTTTATGTTTTTAACAAAAATATCTTACTACCTATTCACCCATTGGGGTAAGGATCACATTTATAAATTGCTAGCTTTTGTCCGAGGCTTCGCCCACTTGTAGGAGAGAAATTATCCCATAGAAACGTACTACCGGGATAAAAAGTAGTATCCTATCTGTTAATTCAGGTTATAAACTATATGTGTGCCAAATTTCATACAAATCCGTTCAGCGGTTTTTATGTGATTGAGTAACAAACGTGCAAACTTTCACGTTTATAATATGAGTAGAATATTTAGTTAATGCCATAGCCGAAGATATTCAAGTAATATCAAAACATACTCTTTAATACACCATGAGAATCAACCTCCAAGGCCAACCACCCTTTCTTCAAAACGCTTAAAATTATCATAAATCTTCAAATAACTTATCTATTCACAACACCTTTTAAAAAAATAACTCCAACCCTAAATATAACATATTTTATCATTCAATTGAAAGATCTTAAGCTCGTAAGTCGGTCATACATCGTGCGACCCCCAGTCGCAATCAAGGACGCTCACAATGGGCCCAGGATCGAGCCCTGTGGAACACGCACAAAAAGGTACAGCAAAAATCAACTTGCTTGCCTCTTATCAATTATTTTTCAACCAGTTTAAGATTCAGTAAGTGAAATGTTTATCTTACAAGCCAATTCCAACCTTACAGCTTACAAATATAAGGTGGAATCTCGATATGAACAGTGTCAAAGGCTTGAGTAGAGTTGAAAATGGTGCGTTGTAAAAACTGCTGTTGCTATGTCGATACGTACTTAAGGTTTACTTGCGTATGTCTTGTGCTGTCTTTAATTGGTGTTATCTTCTCGCTATTTATGATTTGGGATAAGCTGAAATGTGTGTTCTTTTGATGTTTTGCAGCTACTGGAAAAAGAGATTGCGCTTGTGGTTTTGAAATTCAATTTCATTTATTTGCACAACACAGGTTATTGCATGATTAAATAATTGTTATTAATAACACAGGTTTATGGGATGTTACAAAAAGTAGTAGTAGTGGTGGTGCTGGACTGCTGGTGGTGTGGACACACACACACACACTGTAAATGTTGACAATTGAAAAAAATGTACTTGTGGACATTATTTCACATTTGCTACGATCTTGTTCATTGGCTTATTGTGATGACCCACAGCATGTGCTAAGCCATTGGTTCCGGCTGTTATTCGTATATCTTTGACAGTCGCCACTCCTGTAAGTCTGACAACCAATCTTACCAAGGGTATTGTGTTACCCAGTAACTGGGTTGTCATCATCTGCCTGCCTTTTCCCAACTATGTTGGGGTCGGCTTCCAGTCTAACCGGATGCAGCTGAATACCAGTATTTTAAATGAAGCGACTGCCTATCTGACCTCCACAATCCAGTTATTGGGTAATACGATACCCCTTGGTAAGACTGGTTGTCAGACTTTCGGGCTTCTGACGACCCGTTACGACTGTCAAAGATCCATGAATGACAGCCGGGTCCAACTGCTTAACGTGCTTTCCGAGGCACGGAGGGGTCTTGGTGTATAAAGATGGTCACCCATCCACGGACCAACCGCGGCAAGCATAGCTTAACCTGATCGATCGAACCGTGCGGCTGTTATTTCTTAGCCACAAGCCCCTCCGCAACCCAGTAACTGGTAACTGGGTTGTAGAGATCGGATAGACAGTCGCTCCATGTAAATTACTGGTATTCAGGTGCATCTGGTTGGACTGGGAGCCGACCTCAACATAGTTAGGAGAAGGCTATGCAGATGATGATGACGCAAAAAGAAAAAGATTGGAGTTGGTTAACACTTCCGAAGCTACTCTATTTAATGATTATTCGCGCATACGCACATTTCTATCTGTGTAGTTTCTCAAACAATAGCATTAATTGATTTGGCATCACGCCAGGATTCTCCGGATGTAGGCAGAGAGAGCACTGGTTCGTTTATATTAGAGTTTGAATGAATGATCTGTTGATCGCGTAGGGGAACTCTAAGCATAGCCCTCTCCATTACCCTTTGGGTGGCTCTAGAGTAGCGACCGCGTACCGGAAGACGTAGTGTTGGAAGGAATCCCACAAGGTGCACCGATCACCTTGTAAAGGCCGCAGGAATCCGTTGGATGCGGGAAGCACAGAACCGGTGGAAGTGGATTAGTGGAGGTGCTTGGGGGAGACCTATTTCCAGCAGTGGGAACATGTGTGATTATGTAAGTTTTCTTAAAAACAATTATGTTGAAAAGGTGTAATTTTTACTAGCAACGATCTGTCATTAAAACAATAAAAGTTACATTAAATTTCGGACAGAAAAATTAATAAAAAAGTAGTCAAGTTAAGCTTGCTGCGATTGGTCCGTGGATGGGTGACCATCTTTCCCCTTACACACCGAGACCCCTCCGTGCTTTGGAAAGCACGTTAAACGGTCCCGGCTGTCATTCGTGGATCTTAGACAGTCGTTACGGGTAGTCAGAAGCCCGAAGGTCTGACAACAAGTCTTACCAAGGTGTATCGTATTTCCCAGCAACTGCATGGGTTGTGGAGATCAAAGGGACAATCCTCGTAATTTTAAGAACATTCGCAGTTTGATCTCCGTGTCAATCTGTCAAAAATTCCTCTAATTTTCATACATTTTTTATAAGTTTTTGGCATTGATTGTCGCTGAAGTGAGATTGCGATTAGATTTTGAACGTTTTGAATTACGGGAATCGGCCTTCTGACAGGCAGTCGCTCCATGTAAAATACTGGTATTCAGCTGCATCTGGTTAGACTGGAAATTGTCCCCAACATAGTTGGGAAAAGGCAGGCAGATGAGGACTATTAATTAACACAATAACAAACTATGAATGCGTGCACTGACTGGACAGGTTCACTCAGTCTGTGTGGTTCTTTTTTAAAAGACCATTGGAGACACCAATCTACGAGTACATGGTCTTCACATGATCTGACCAAGATTATGTCTGGACTTTAAAAGAGACCGTGACCTCTGAGTTTGTTTCGGCCTTTCTTCTCAGAGTAGTCAGATAGGAAACGCCGACCTCATCTAGTTTAAAAAAAATATGATTGACGTGTAAAAGTGTTTACATAAACCTACTTACTATAAATCATTTATCACAAAAAACTATCCATAATGTAAACGACCTTAAACTGACACAATAACATGCAAACATAATTATCTATAGGTAAGTTATAGTAGGAATAGCCACCCGGCTATGCAATGCCCGGTGGGGTGGCTTGGTTTATTCTTAGATAGATCAATAAAGTGTTTCGTCTGGGTTTAGTCAGAACTATGTTTATTGATAGATACCATAGAGCAGGGATGGGCAACCTTTGGAAAGTTGCGGGCCAAACCTTAGAACTCTATAATAAATAATAAAAATTTTATGGACATATAAAAGGTTTGAAGCCCTGACTCCTGAGCTAGGTGGTACCTTTGTTACAGGAGTCAATGTCTTCACTCGTTTTTGGAACATTGACAATTTATGCTGTAACATTAAAATAAGGTTTTTTTTTTTAATACTTCGCGGGTCGGATCAAAAGCCGCATCGGGCCGCATCCGGCCCGCGGGCCGGGCGTTGCCCATATAATGGCATAGAGCATGAAGACGTCTGATTAGTTCGGGGCCCGAACTAAGAATTAATGACAACACGATTTGACTGTCGTACTCCCGAAATGAAAATCCGTCCGAAAAATTGACTTTGACATCCAGATGTTTTTGGAACAGACAATACTTCCCCGAACGAGCTCTTTTACTAAGAGCTCTACAACAAGAAATAAGGACAATTTTTTGTTTAGGTACACTTTTGTCAGATACTTTTTGAACAGACAATACCTCCCTGAACGAGATCCTTTAGGTCTAATACTACAAACACACTCTTCATAAAATATTTATCAACAACCATCGGTAACTAATGAAAACGACTCGTATCGTATGTGATACGGGAGGGGGGGGGGGGGGGGTATCATATTCAGCCTATAACGTTCCCACTGCTGGGACACAGGCCTCCTCTCTGAGAGAGGGAGTGGGCCGTAATCCACCATGCGGGCCCAGTGCGGGCTTAGTAGTTAGATGTCACATGTCTTAATTTTTGGTTCTGAGACTTGCCGGTTTCCACACGATGTTTTCCTTCACCGTTTTGAGAGCAGTGGTGATGAAATAATTTACACAAAGTAACTACTACTCTTTAACACGCTGTCTACATCTCTCTATTTCTTGTCCTATCGCAGGTATGCTGGAAGAGATTTCTTATGAAATAAGCATCACCTTTGTACCTATTTTTCTGTTCTGTTTTTTCTTGTCTGTATATGTGTGTACATAAATGGTAAAATAAATAAAAAAATAAATACTACGACGACAAGCAAAGACAATAACTTTCATAAAATGTTTAACCAACAACCATCGATCGGTAACTTCAAATACGATTCGTATGTGATACGCGGGGAGTATAAAAGCGACTAATAAGTTGAAATTGATGTAAACGTACACTTCGATCGATTCCAGTAATTGCGTGTGGGGCTGCAGGCTACCGTGTATATTTTATTAGGTTGAAGACAGAGTAAAGAATGAACAATGTTCTTCATCAACTTGGAACGTAGGCTTTACTAAGCTTTTTAAATATTATATTATTAGCCTGTGAGGTCCCACTGCAGGGCAAAGGCCTCCCTACTCTCTTTCCACTTCTCCCTGTTCAAAGTTGCTAAGGACCAGTTCTTGTTGTAGGAGTCCAGCTCATCCCGCCATCTCCGTCTGGGCCTGCCACGATGTCGTTTGCCATTAAGAGGGACCCATTGGGTCGTAAGTTTGGTCTACTGTTCGTCTGACGTGCGGCAGATGTGTCCAGCCCAGTTCCATTTTAGCGTGACGACTTTCCAAGTGACATCAGTTATCTTTGTGATGGAACGGATGGTCGTATTCCTAACCCGGTCTGTTAGTTTGATACCCAGAGTACTCCGTTCCATAGCCCTCTGGCAAACCTCAAGCGTGGACCTCTGCTGATTTAAAAAATCAGCTATTCCCTACATTTATGTTCGCATAACTCGTCAAAATGTAGGAAACAGCTAATTCTTTTTTCGCGATTTCAGGTTTGGTCCCATACTAATAGTTGTTCATAATGATGAGTACAATGACCCCTTAAGATATTATCCATTAATTACGGTAAACCCTGTATACTCTATTGTACACCACAAAAACATATAACATAAAAAATACATCAAACGCTACAATTATTACATACATAAGTAAATAATTATCTAATAAATTAAACTACAACAGTTCATGAGGTTATCTGTGACAGATAAGCATACAATGAAGGGTAACATTGCGCTATTGTGACTAATGTACCCACTAGACATTTTATATGTGACATCACGCCTACATACGCCCGGAGGGTTAGGCAGAGAGGTACCTATTTATTGACTGCAAAAATATATGCCTTGTGAAATGTGTGCGAGTGTGTGTGACTTCATCTCCTATTTAACTCCTTTAGGGGGTGAATTTGGTGTGGGGGACCGACGACCTTGTGAAGGCCGCAGGAACTCTTTGGATGGGAGAAGCATAAAACCGGTCGAAATGGAGGTGCTTGGGGGAGGCCTATGTCCAGCAGTGGACGTTTTTCTACCAGTATTTTACATGGAGCGACTGCCTATCTGACCTCCACAAACTAGTTACTGAGTAATACGATACACCTTGGTAAGACTGGTTGTCAGACTTTCGGGCTTCTGACGACCCGTAAAGACTGTCAAAGACCCACGAATGACAGCCGGGACCAACGGCTTAACGTGCTTTCCGATGCACGGAGGGGTCTTGGTATGTAACGACGGTCACCCATCCACGGACTAACCGCGGCAAGCGTAGCTTTACCTGATCTATCGACCTGTGCGGCTGTTATTACTTAGCCACAAGCCCCACACACATTATTTATATGTATCTTTAAGTATATTTAAAATATTTATTCCTCAATTTTCATGATTGCTCCTACCACTGTTTGTCTCTGCATCACCCAAAGGTTGATTGGTAGAAAATGCCTATGGCATAAAGTCCGCCTCTGTACATTTTTATGAGCTTGAAGTACAAATAAATAAAAATAATAGTAAAAACGACAGACAATCATTTTTATTCTATATAGGTACTCAAACCAATCTTCCCGGGAGTCCAAGTAACATTTGTCAAAACATCTATATACTACCGTCCAATATAAACAGGCCCCTAACTTCTATAATAAATACACCAACTTAGAGACCAGCTCATGTTAGACCACCCAACATCCCAGGATTAAGGTCCATTTTTAGAAGAACTCCCGGGATCGTAAGCTGAAATGCATCTGGGAGGTCAAAGTATGATGGTTGGTCATTGCTTATATAAAACCAGTATGTCTGCCGGCTTCGGGCTAGGTCATGGCGCAACATTCAATTTAATAACTTTGAGTTAGCTCGAACCTTATTATATGCGACTAAATACAGGGTCCCATTAAAATAGATGGACTAATTTTAACACAGCACTCAGTTCGTCTAACCAAAGATATCCAAGCAAAAAAAAAAACACTTATTAAAGTAATTTCATTTTGACTTAAGGTGTATGTGCCATGGTAGACCGCGAAATTTAAATTTTCTTAAGTTTTTTGCAATTTGCAGATCAGTGTCAGGTTGTATCTTGATCCAAATATGATTCGCGACTATAATAGACATGTATTTACAGAATCATAGTCATTAGAATCATTAATATATCTCTTTAAGTTAGATTTCTACCACAAACACTTTTCCATACGAGATTTGTTCTTAACGGTAGAAATCTAACTTAGAAAGATGTATTAATGATTCTAATTACTATAATTCTGTAAATACATACCGGTTATAGTCGCGAATCATATTTTGATCAAGATACAACTGGACACTGACCTGAAAATTGCAAAAAACGTAAGAAAAATTGAATTTCGCGGGCTACAACTACCCATTCACCTTAAAATAATAAATTGCCGGCACAAGCTGATTATTTGTTCTTGTAAGTATCTAATGCGTTTTTCTTATAATATATTTTTTTTACCATCTTCCTTATTTTGGTGGTCTGAATGATTTCTAAAAGTTTGTCTATCTATGTATTTTAATGGACCCTTATATAGCTAAGCAGGAGTGGCCCAGTGGTAACGGTCGCTAATTCAAAGTTGTAGGTCGCAGGTTTGTACCCAGACAGGTGCTGTACTTTATGTAACTTATTACAACACCACTGCTCTCAAAACGGTGAAGGAATACATCGTGAGAAACCGGCATGTACTAGAAGCAAAATTTCGAAGACATGTGACATCTACCAACCCGCACTGGGCCCGCGTGGTGGATTACAGCCCACTCCCTCTCACAGGGAAGACGTGTGTGTCCCAGCAGTGGGAACATTATAGGCTACTAAGCCTGCTCCATTGTCCACTGCATCACCGCTTACCATCAAGTGAGACAGTGGTCAACAACGAGGCTAACAAACATAAAAAAAATCGGTGGCACTCCGGAAGTGCCGACAGAAGTGAAAACAAAACACAAATAGAATACTTTGCCATCACACACTGACATATAAGATATACATTAAAACCGTGTACATACATCCCGAGGACAGCCGAACACATCCGAAGCGGTGTCGGTTACGGTAACAGTGGCGCGAATTCAATTGTTTTTCCCCATCTCAAAAAAATGCCCAACGGGCCTAAAGAAGTTTTCACTTTAAAAAGATGTATAATTATTTATATCCTCTGCTGCACAAGAGTTATCACCATTTCCCTGCCCTGGTCCCATGCACCAGCGCTGGTGCTCTATCTCGCATAGGGTCATAGCATTATGCTGATCGATGGCCATTTTGCGTGGATGTGACGCATATTTACCCCCAACTTGTTCTTTTTTGAGTTCTTTTTCAGGGTCATGTTTACCGCAAATAATTAAACGTATTTTCTTTCCTTCCATGTCATTTAGGGTCCATTCTCCCCTGTCAACCATCACGCTATCATTTACTCCCTTTACCTTCATATTAAAGAGGTATGAGGAACAGGGTGCCGTGTCCGGTGGGCTACTGCCCGACGATTGGTGTTGGGACGTTGTAAATAAGCTAGTTGCGCGGAAAACTCTGCTTGCGCGATGCAGGATTTTGCGTGACGTCAGTGTGGTACGTAGTTCTCATGTGGCGATGTAGATGCCGCCACAATATCATTCCTCACACTGAACGCAGGAATAATTTTTAAAATCACCGTTCTTGACAGATGGATTGGCAGGAGGATGCTGTTGCCTTTCCTCTTCACGTACTTCTTGTGGCTAAGTAATATCAGCCGCACGGGACGATCGATCAGGTTAAGCTACGCTTGCCGCGGTTGGTCTGTGAATGGGTGACCATCTTTAAATACCAAGACCCCTCCGTGCCTCGGAAAGCACGTTAAGCCGTTGATCCTGGCTGTCATTCGTGGATCTTTGACAGTCGTTACGGGTCGTCAGAAGCCCGAAAATCTGGCAACCAGTCTTGCCAGGGGGTATCGCATTACCCAGTAACTGGGTTGTGGAGGTCAGATAGGCAGTCGCTCCATGTAAAATACTAGTATTCAGCTGCATCCGGTTAGACTGGAAGCCGACCCCAACATAGTTGGGTTAAGGCAGGCAGATGATGTACTTCTTTGTGTCGCTGGCACGACTGTATGTCAGATCTTGTTGATCCAAAACTTCGCAACTTCCACGGGGCGTCGTCGGTGGCAGCGCAGAGGTCACTTTGTCTGCAAGTTTTGGAACAAAGAGGGCAGGAAAGGAGGTGGGGCATAGTTTTCGACCCAGCTCCACATCCACCCCTATTGCCGTTTCGATAAACGCAGCCCGAGTATCCCCGAAGTTACCCGATGATTTCCGAAGAGCTCTTTGTGATGGAGCTTGCCCGGGGAAGCTTTACCATAATATATTTTTAAAGCCAAATATTTTTGCTCTATTCTGTTTTGTAAACTTATTGGTGTTGCAATTTGACACTATACCAGCAATAACGACGATTGAAAAGTCAAAAATGTAAAAAAAAAATCCTTCATAATTTGATATGTTATCTAAGGTTAGCACGATCGTGTTTCCATGGAAAATAGCCAATTTTCTTTCTAAATTTTTCTGTATTTTATTATATCAACGAACATTATCATTTTTACGTCATATATCTGCTATCGTCAGAAATCAGACTTGTAACACTTGTATACAACATTATAGATCGCAGTAGAGCCACAGAGTATAATTTTCAGTACGACAACCATGACCTACGTATATCCGTACTGAGTTGTCTAGGCTGTGGCGTCTCGCACACATTCATAATTCGAACTGCGAACTATTGAACGGATCATAACTATGTATTTGACATTTTTAGTTTTGTATTTATTTTTAATTAATATTTTTAACAACTGATTTTTGTTGAGGAGTAAGCAGAGTTCGCAATTAGGTAATGGGTTTGCTAGTCTAGTAACGTGTGAACAGCTTTTAAAGGGGGAAAAAATATCTTTTGTCAAATTGTTACCAATAAAAGCTAGGTTATATTTTTATTATATTTTTTTAAGTTTTTTTTTTTGTAGAAATACTAGGTATTAGTGATAACCCTTCAAACTAAGCTTAATTTGCTTGCAATCGCATTGAGTTCACGTCAATAGTCGAACGTGTGAACGTCAAAACTCACAAACTGTGAAAAAAATTAAAACTCAAAGCATTTATTTCCATTAAACCAAATACAGGCATTTTAAATCGTCAAGGAGTCGGTGAGCCAAATAGATGAAGCTAGTTGCCCATTCCAAAGTGTAGTAGGTAGCTATGGAGAAGAACGGGCAAACAAACTTTACGGACACATGTCAGTCTTAGTTGTATGTTCCTTCTGAGTAACCTTTTGACCTTCAGTGCTCAGTCAAGGGCAAAAAATGTGGACACTTAGGGAAATTCAACCACAATATGAACATTTTTGAGAACATCTGTCACCCAAGCACAGTCATTACGGTACTATTTTTCCTTTTCGTCTATTATAGAAGAAGTCGATTGCTGCTTAATTAGAAGTATGTTTTTCCAAACATAAATGGACATAACATCACGCGTGTTTCCCCCGAAAGGTTAGACAGAGGTGTACGCGCATTAATACACCCACATTTCGACAGTTATGTCTAAGTCCCATGTAAGAGGAAGCGAGCCGATTGCTCTACTGGGCATAAATCCAGACTACGGGCCTCTACTGAGAAATTCCTGATAGAAAAACTCTATAACACTTTATACAATCTAGGCTCGATTGCTTACGTCGGGCAAAGTGGATTATTGGGTTTTACCCAGAACCCCATGCTTTTTTTTATGGATGGGAAATCATCAAATGACCCCTCCCGCTCTGGGTGGAGCGGAAGGGCACGGCGGTACTCCGCCCAAGCGTGTCCTCTGGGCGATCCTCGCAATGGTGACACCCGGGCGTATCCTCCTGCCTGATGATGTGCAGGAACCTCCCGAAATATCCGTGTCCGGTGAGGACCTGCGTCAAGCGATAGGTGAGGAGAACCTCATGCTTGACAGTAACGCTTGTGACCTCTAGATCAGCGAGGCAGTAGTATAAATTGACATAATAGTGAGGCAAATGTCTTGGGCAAAGTTTTGAGTATGAATGTCGATGGCTATAAGAGTGGGGGCAAACCAAAGAAACGATGGATGGACTGTGTGAATGATGATATGGTTAGAAAGGGGGCTACTTCTGAGATGACGACTAATAGAGAAGTATGGAAGAAAAAGATATGTTGCCCCGACCCCAAATAAATTGAGATAAGGGCAGGAGCCTCTAAGACGACCCACTGACCGAATGATGAATAGTAAAGTCATTGAAATTGATCTGTTATTGGAATTAATGTAATATTTTTCCTCATTTGTTTTCAGTCAGTTACAGATAAGCTGTAATTACATTCTATGGAAATTCCTATTTTCTATTACTCAGTACCTAGACACTGAATGGTGGAAAATCCGGTAAACACTAGATAAATGTTTTACATAATACTGTTATGGAAAACTTTACATTGTGTTTAGTTTAGGTAAGTTAGTCTTTGAATGATTTCTAGGTATGTTCTAGTATTTTTAACACACAGGAAAAAATAAAATTACTAGTGCGCAAACTGTACCATTTTGACCGCGTATTTTTTTTTTGTTTTTATAACCGACGGAAAAATTTTACGTTAGAATCATATTATGCTGAATTCATAGTTAGGTACAGTTTGCACACTGGTCACAATTTTTTCCTGTCTAATATGCATTTTTAACAATTTAATTTAAAAGAGTGTCCGTGGAGTTTCATGCCCGTTCGTCCCCATAGGAATCTACTACGCTTAAGAATAGGCAACAAGCTATTCATATCTCTATTCCTATAATATAACTATATCACCTTAACGTACACCAGCTGTAAAAATGCAATATTTAAATGGCTGCAACCCAAAAGTTATGACCAAACGGAAGAACTTTTGCATATACAGACATATTATCTGACAAAAAAAATATCATGCACGCCTTTGCACCACATACACCCCCACACACCCCACACATAACACACATAGCGCAGTACACACACACTCACACCCTGTCAAAGCACCTAAACCTCTTGTCGTTAATCCGTCTTTCTACAACATAATATATTTTTTATACATTGTACTCAGGTTCTTAATTGTATTTTTTTTCTATTGTTTATTTTTTTTTTAAATTGATTAATTCACTTAAATAATTTAATTTTTTTATCTTACTTGGGAAGAGACTCAGACTGGACCCCACGACACAGGGAATCCTAGAATGGGTCCAGGGGATTTGTAAAAATCTAGCACCTAAGAATCCTTGTAATCTGCTACTGGTTTTTGTTATATTGTACCTACCGTATTTTTTTTGAACTAAATAAATTTTTTTTTTACATTTCTGTCTATCTGACTCATTGAAAATTCAATAGTGCCTGTAAATTGATTCATTGAAATAAATGCTTGGGTTTAAGTATGAGTCTAGGCAAGCTTGCTTCGTCGTTAAACGCATTAGTGAGATTTGGTCAAACTCAACGCTATCATCACAAAATAAGCCTATAATGTTCCCACTGCTGGGACACAGGCTTCCTCTCAGTGAGAGGGAGTGGGCCGTAATCCACCACGCGGGCCCAGTACTGGTTGGCAGATGTCACATGTCTCCGAATTTTGGTTCTAGGACATGCCGGTTTCCTCACGATGTTTTCCTTCACCGTTTTGAGAGCAGTGGTGATGAAGTAATTTACACAAAGTAAAGCGCCTGTCTGGATTCGAACCTCCGACCTACAACTCGTAAGTCGCGGCCGTTACCACTTGGCCACCACTGCTCCTACACACTATCATTATCATCATATACAAAGAAATAAAACAATGGGTAATTGCGTAACACACTAACTGTAGCAATGTCTTTCAACTTGACTGAATGTCTCGCTGATGGTGGCGCATGTGTTGGATCATTTAGCTCCCTTCAAAATGGTTGAGCTGAATGGTGCTAATACATGCGTCATGTTCGTGAACGGGCGCCGTCAGTAGGGACTGGTCATCTCTTTGCTTATTTTAATTAAATTTTTTAATTGTTTTTTTTTTTCTCATCTGTTCATTATGGACGCTTTTAACGTTCTGCATCGTTCTCACATGTATAATTTTTAGAATGAATGATGTAACCAAGACTTTGTAACCATGTTATTTTGATTTAAAAGAGTGTCCATGGAGTTTCTTGCCCGTTCTTCTCCATAGGTAGGTACCTACGCTTTGGAATGGGCAACTAGCTTCTTTCTGACTGACCGACCCCTTGACAATTCAAAAGTGCCTGTAATTGGTTTAATTGAAATAAATGCTTTTAGTTTGAGTTTGAGTTTTTACTGTTCAGCAACATTTATTGCGTTATTTACGTTGTCGGGCGGAATTTTTTCGAAAATATGGAGCAATGGATTAGCAATATCCTTCAAAATGATTCAGATTCTGACTGACAGGGCGTTGCGCAATTAGTGGCTTTTATCCCTGTCGTTATCTTGGTGGTTATTTGGCTTTGGCTAAGCATGGATCTTTATGCCTCTTTTATGTAGCACTAATCGAGATTTTTTACTCATAATGATGTTTTACTCATGAATACAAAGTCCCTTGTCAGAAAAGTAATAACTATTACAAAGTTGTCATTCTTGTTGTTCCAAAGTTCGATTTCTACTTCACTTTCCTCGAGGTTTTCAACAAAAGATTTACATTTTATTCATTCATAAACTTTGTAATTTAAGAGACTTTCGAGAAAGCCTGACACTTATAAGGCCTTACATATTTAATCTGAGTTGGTTAAGTTTCATAAAATTTGTATTAAGCCGGCTGTACACATGGGGCCAAGGTGTTGGGCCAACGTGTTGGGCCAACGTGTAGAGAGCTACCTGGCGGTATGTTGGCTTAATTGGTCTAGTTGGCGCCAACATTGGCAGGCCATCCGAATAGTGTCGGTTTTTTGTGCACACATCAAAGGATCTTGGCGCGCTCCGCAAACAGCGTTCACACGTTGGTGTCTTGTTCAGTTCGTTGTTACTCGTCAGCGGAGACAGTATCGTTGCGCGTGAGTGAAATTTACGTTCCCATGTTCCGATAGCAAAATTATTATCACCCTGTATATCAATAATAACTAATAACACATTTACCTCGTTCTATTCCGATGAATAGTCACCATCCACCACCTTCTTTTGCGCAATTTCTTTTTAGTCACTCTACTTTGGTGCACATGTACCTACGTAATAATTAAACGCACTGTATAAATAAACTGCCGCGGCTGCAAGAACTTCTACGTCCATCTTTGAAGCGCCAATGCAGAATGATCAGTAAGCCAATGTGTGAACAGCAATCTTGGTTATCCATCATTTTTGCCCAACACGTTGGCCCAACACCTTGGCCCCATGTGTACAGCCGGCTTTAGACAGACAAAAAACTTCGATAAATAAATGATGCGAAACTTTAATGGTATCAACACAACCCTGTGAGACTTGCAATAGGATCTCTTTTACACCTTTGGGTACGCAACCCTAGTGACTACCACTTAAATCTCTTTTATTAAAAGCCTTGTCCTTTCCGGCATTTTTTTTGGCATGTCTATCTTTGTGAATACATACGCAAACATAAACTCACGCCATTTTCTAATGGGGATAAGCAGAAATTACAGAACGCCACCTACTACGATTCTTACAAATATTCGTTTTGCTTCGCTTATGTTCATACATCTGCCCCCTTATTCACAAACACTCGATATGCTTCCGTATCGTATCGAACATTAATCATTGTTATCGTAGGAGTCTTCTCAATGCTGTTCACAAGTCCAAAATCCGAAAATTTTGTCAGTTTAAATCAAATAGACGCCCGCTATTCTTCCAACAGCTATTTGCTGTTGAGGGGAAGTCAAATCAGGTTATCGAAATGTCAGGTTTTCGATACGATAGCCTGTCGTATGGTTGTGAATCAAGGCCCTGGTCATACACGCACGCTGGTTGCTATAATATGGTGTAGAGGTTACCCAGTACGGAAACCACTTCTCTTCAAATTAACCACCGACTTGGTTGAAATGGCTTCAAGAGTAGGGGAAAACCAAAGAATCGATGTATGGACTGTGTGAATGATGATATGGTTAGAAAGGAGGTGACTACTGAGATGACTGATAGAGAAGCATGGAAGAAGAAGATATATTGCGCTGACCTCAAATAGTATGAAGGACAGGAGAATGTTGATGAAAATAATATATTGCCATGACACAGCAACCTAATGTTTGGCAGACATTGTTCGTAATCCTAATAAAACCACAGACTTCATTGTAAGCTTATGACTCCCGTCCATTCATAGTTAGAGATGACTCTTTAAAAGTAATGATGTTGCAAATAGTGTTGTTTAATTTCAGTAGCCACATAGTCTGCGAGACTGTGTCTCTTGGAAACAATAATTATATAGTGGTTACTTAGCTATCTTACGAAGCAAAAGGAGTACGTTAGGATCGTTCTGTAGTTACTGTCTACCTTCATGAGGAGAAGGTGTGAGTTTATGTATGTACTAGCTTCGGCCCGCAAATTGAAACTTCTTGCTCCCCCGACCTACTCCGTCACATCGCATCGCCCGTCCGCGCTTTTTACTTCGTTTTCGCTTAGTGTTCTTCCCGACTCTTTTTCTTGTTCTTCGGCTCCTATCGTGATGTTAAATATTCTATACTATCTGCGCCCCACGGTTTCACCCGCATAAGACTCGATCCCGTGGGAATATATCGGGATAAAAATCCAGGGTGTCAGCTACCCCTATACAAATTTTTATCAAAATTGGTCCAGCCGTTTGAGCGTGAAGAAGTAACAAACATATAAACACACACAGACACACAAACTTTCGCCTTTATAATATTATATAGTGTGATATTATATGTGATGTGATTAAGTGTGATAAAAAAATATTACAAAAAGAATTTTTCAAATGCGACTGGTAGTTTCAGAGATTAGCGCGTTCAAACAAACAAAAAAAACCCTTCAGCTTTTTTATTAGGTAGTATAAATACTCGTAGAGACAGATTTCACAACCTATTAATTGATTTTGATTGGATTGATTACCAATAAAATTATGAGAAACAGTCCCTGATATTTTGGCAAAATCAAATCAAAGTATTTTAACTTAGTTTCCTACTAATATCTAGTCGTTCCATGTAAAATACTAGGATGCAGCTGCATCCGGTTAGACTGGAAGCCGAGCCCAACTTAGTTGGGAAAAGGCAGGCTATGATCATGAGTTTGGTTGGTGTGCAGAGCACATATGTATGTTCCCTTGCTAGACCACACATTACTTTTAGATGAAGGACGAATGGAATAAAAGAAGGTAAGTACTGAAACACTACTGTATTGTCCCAAAGGTACTTATAATTAAAATGAGCTTAATGGACTGATGGTGTGGAAATGAAGTGAGTGACGCAGCCCTTGTTGGCTGTAACGAGAACGCCTGGCTGGCTTGATAGCCCAACGCGAACTGAACTGAATTATTATGAGTTGAAATGAATGTGTGGCGTGAACTGCTGAATTGCAGAATGTGCGGTTGCACCGTACAACATATTTTTGTGTACACAACTTTTCACCAGTAATGTCACAAGCCTCAGGTAATACGAGGTCATCCTATTGCCTTAAACCGGTCGCAAATAAATACTCGTTTGAAAATTTCCAGATGGGAGCCCCAATGACACTGCACGACCCGGGGATCGAATAAGGCAGTTTAAGAAAATATCAAGAAGTAAATAAACTCACAAACACCTTAGGAGGGAGGCGCATAGTGAGGAGGTCCCTCTCTCTAGAGCCCTCACCTTGGCCGTTTGGATGTTATTACCAACGCTGGTGGGCTACTCATAATCAACTTCGTAGCCATAGCATAGTCTTATCCCAACTATGCTGGGGTCGGGTCTAACCAGATGCAGCTGAATACCAGTATGTTATATAGAGCGACTGCCTATCTGAAGGCCAATTCTCTTAATTTAAAACGTTCAAAATCTAGTCGCAGTCTCATCTCGGCGACAAAAAAATATTAAAAACTTGTCAAAAAGTAGGGAAATTAGAAGTATTTTTGACAGATTGAGACTGAGATCAGAATGTGAGCGTTTTTAAAATTACGAGAATTGCCCCTCTGATCTCCACAACCCAATTACTAGGTAACACGTCCCTTGGTATGACTGGTTGTTAGACTTTCGGGCTCTGTCGACCCGTAACGACTGTCATAGATCCACGAATGCCAGCCGGGCAAGCAGCCGTAACGTGCTTTCAGTTTTTAAATGACTTTTCCATATTTTTTCCGAAAATGTATTGAATAATTATTTACAAATGAATGAACTAGTGAATGATATTATTATTTTCTTCAATTGTAACATGTCTAACTGTCTGGAGGGTTACAGTAAGTGAGCAATTAACAGTAGTCTGTAATACGTCTATATATAGAAACTAGTGTGCTTTCCTGGAACGATACGGTTCCTCGTCACCAGCTGACGTAATGTGTGACACAGGCTAACCAATTTGTGTAACACATCATTATTAGCAGTTGTTATACTGGTGTTTTGAGTGGGGATCGGCAGTAGTGTCCTCTTGGCTACTGAATCATAGAGATCTCCAATTCTGTGATGATTATCGGTCATTGGAAGGCATAATAATATTCGGTGGCTTATGCGTACCCTTCGCTTCGAAGGCAGTTCTTTTGAAAGGGTTCTATGTAGCTAAATGCTTTGGATGTTTAGGAAAACATGTGCATGATTTTGGTTTTAATAAGATTGTTTACTACTTTTGGACATCTCTTAACCCTGGGTGCTGTTGGTTTGTTACAAACACCATTGTATTCTGGTAGTATTTGGCAGATATTAGGGCAAACAATATTTTCTTATTATAAAGTACGTAGTCAGTAACGTTTTGTTACATTAACGAAACGTTTTTGACAGGATGAGTCTTGCAATGTGAAAATCTAATCGAAAGTTTTTGATTTATAAAAATGAGTAGTGCCCTACTTTGGAACAGCCTAACTCTCTAATTAAATGCAATATAAATCAGAGATATCGCTCGGAATCTCAGGACTTTAATTTACACAAAAGCAATAACGGTAGGTATTATAATTACTTATTTAAAGTTTAGAACTTTTTCACCCAAAAATCGCATGAAGCTAAATCTTTAATCAAACACAAACCTCAAACCCTGCTGTCCCTTCAAAACAGTAAAGTCGTGATCATAAAAAAGTCGTTCAGTAATTTCTTACTGTTGCTATGGTAAATGCAAGTTGCAGTGTTCTGGCTTTCACGAGTGCAGAGACGCGGGCACTCGCGGGGACGCTTCGTTTGTGTGGGAGCTACTGCGTCTGTGTGAGTACGCCCTGCCAATGCAGGCCCTCAGTACATCCCAATGCACCGAAGTGCAACGTCGTGTCGCATCGAAAAACCTTTAAAATCTAAATTTTTACACAAAATAACACTTTTAGTGGCATTCAGAGCATAATTCCAGCATTTTGTTTTGTTTTCTTAAAGGATTTCAGTTTTTTTTTCGTAATGTCTTTGTTCGCCGGCCATGTTGGATTCGCGGAGGTGAGTAGCTTTCTATTCTATATATGAAATTTCTTTTTTTTTTTCAAGTTGATTTTCGTAATGAAACCTTCATGTTTGGTTATTGATCTTTTTGCGTGATTCGGACTTTTTGGGTATTTTTTTTGGTGTTGCAATAAAATTTTGTTTTTTGTAAAGAAAATGTGCTCTTTCTTTGTGTTGTATGGTTAGAAAAGTGACATGGGTACTTAATTTTTAAGTAAAACCCTTGTGACGTAATTGAATTTGCGATCGATAAAGTTGACAGATGCGCAGAAGGTACCTACCAAACTTCCTTGTCTTCAACCATCTTGCATAAAAATTTATTAAAAATCTTTGATATTTTGTGGAATATTAGTTTAAAATTGATGAAAAATCTTAATTTAAGCGGGAATCTTTATTAATACGTATTGCGTCACAATCTTGGTCGGTAGGTAGCCATTTTGGAAATGGGCGTCCCCACCCCTTTGCTTCGATCGTATAACAAAGACGCCCACAGAATTCGCTCGGATTTCAGTAATTTTAACAAAATTACTTGAAATTTTCAAACATTTGAATATTTTCTCTTTCTTTTGGTGTAAACAGGGTTTGGATTTCAAATCATTCGGATGTGATTTTCTTAAAATAATCAGTTAGTCAAAATAATTGAAGAAAATACTAAGTAGGTACTCTTTATTTTTTCTGTAGCAGCCCGGATTGAACCCGGTTGTTGGCAATAGGCTCGCCCCCTATTACATGGGACTTTACCATAACTGGCGACATGTGGGTATACTTTTGGGACACCTCTGCCGAACCCTTCGAGGGATTACAAGCGTGATGTTATGTTATGTAATACATATACAGTTAAACTTAGCCTTTCCTAGAATCAATTACTTATAAAGATTTCCATCGGATCTCACCGTCTTGCCTATATTATCTAAAGTTCCTACTAATTAATTAATATTAATATATTAATTAATAATATTATAAACGCGAAAGTTTGTGAGTACGGATGGATGTTTGTTGCTCTATCACGCAAAAAATACTGAACAGATTTGGATGAAACTTTACAGTAATACATATTTTATACATCAGATACTTTTCATCCCGATACGATATTCCCACGGGATCGACACATGCGGGTGAAACCGCGGGGCACTGCTAGTAATATTATAAACGCGAAAGTTTGTGAGAATGGATGGATGTTTTTTACTCTTTCACGCAAAAACTTATGAACAAATTTGGATGAAATTTGGCACACAGATAGTTTATCACCAGGATTCCTTTTTATCCCGATATTCCCACGGGATTGAAACTATGCGGGTGAAACCGCGGGGCGCTGCTAGTATAATATTATAAAGAGAAAAGATTAAATTTTTTGTATGCTTGTTTGTCACGCTTTCACGCTGAAACGGCTGAACAGATTTGGATGAGATTTACTACATGGATAAACCATGACCTAGATTAGGACTACTTTGTATCCCGACATTCCCACGGGATACAGACTAGATACAAATAAATTGTCAATTTCTTTTAGACTATTCTGTAAATAGTGTTGAAAGAGATGATAATAACATTATCTATCAGAATCTAGGTGGTACCTAATTGTCTTATAATTATTATAAATTGTCTATTAGGTAGATACTAATATTATAATCTTCGGAAATACTGATCCGGTTCAGAAAATTATTTCACAAATGGGAAGCTACAGTATTGCCAAGTGTCATGGCCTCATCTATCTATACATATAAAATTCAAAGTCCTGACTGACTGATATATCAACGCACAGCCTAAACCGCTGGTCCTAGAGACATGAAATTTGGAGGGTGTGCTCTTAGTGAAGAGTAGGTGTCCACTAAGAAAGGGTTTTTCGAAATTCCACCCCTAAGAGGGTGAACGGGGGGAGGGTGAAATTTCATGCGGACGAAGTCGCGGGCAGAAGCTAGTGGGATATATTTTATGGTATGGTTGTCTACCACGCGGTTGAAATCTTCTGATTTGATTCTTGATTAAATACGTTCAAAATCTGTCATTTCGCCACAGTTTTTCATTATCTTATCTCAACGAAAATCTATGGCAAAAACTCGTAAAAAATGTAGAGAAATTAAAGATATAATTTTTTGACAAATTGAGTCCGAGATAAGAATGTGGGATTTGCCTATCACATTGTTTTTGATTTCAAATTCAAGTTACCTATAAACTAACTATATACACTAGATACTAAAATAAATGACTAACTAACTTACAATACAAATATATAAAAATAAAAAACTTAGGCGTCGAAGTATTCATCCGCATCGCTGTCATCCGGAAACGTGCCCAGAAGACTGGCAGCATTGCCACGTTGAATGGCAATGCTAATTCTTTGGCCAAAGAACGACCCAGTTACCTATAGTTTTTTTTACATAAATCTACATGGGCACTTATGAAACGTCAAAAGTTAGGTGCACGGTTCCAATTTGTCGTTTCCTATGGAGAAGAGCCGGTAAGAAACTCGACGGTTACTCTTTTAAAAACATTCGAATTGAGAACCTCCTTCTTTTTTAGAAGTCGGTTAAAAATAATGTACTCTGTATAAAAAAGTAACGCGTATAGAAAACGGGTCGAATTCATACCAAATATTTCATGCCTTAGCTAGGCTTTTTAAAAAGGTAGCTTATAGATTACTAGCTGCGCCCCGCGGTTTCAACCGCATAAGGTTCGATCCCGTGGGAATATCAGGAGAAAAAGTAGCCTATGTTAATCCAGGGTGTCAGCTACCTCCATACAAAATTTTATCAAAATTAGTCCATCCGTTTAAGCGGGAAGAAGTAACAAACACACACTCATAAACTTTCGCCTTTGTACAGGGTGAAATTGAACACATGCGACAAATCGAAATGGGAGATTGTACTCAACATTATGAACAACTTTTACTATGGGACCAAACCTGAAATCGCGAAAAAAAAAACAGTTGTTCCCTACATTTTGATGAGTTATGCGAACATAAATGTAGGGAACAGCTGATTTTTTTCTCGCGATTTCAGGTTTGGTCCCATAGTAAAAGTTGTTCATAATAATGAGTACAATCTCCTATTTCGATTTGTCGCATGTGTTCAATTTCACCCTGTAATAGTAGTGTGATAAAAGTTCAGTTCATCATCAGCCTACAACAGTCCACTGCTGGACATAGGCCTCTCATACTGCACGCCATTCAACTCGATTCTGAGCTGCAAGTCTCATCCAGCTGCTACCAGCCACAGTTCACAGGGGTCACAGTTAAAGTTCGCAGGGTGCGAAGATCGTCACTCCACCTGGAGTAACGCGAAATAACTGATACTTTCGTGATAGATGTTGTCCACTGGTTGTTTTGAGCACCTTTTTCATATAAGATTGCGGTGTCTACAAGCAATGTATAATAAAATGTTGTAAGTCACAATTTTATCGCAATTTACTCGTCTCTCATCTACCTCTCGTACCTATGGCCCTTGACTTCATTAGTGGTTTGGCCAGCAACGTTCCAAAAGTTACCCATCCCTGTTCTAGAGGATTTAGAATCTTGTGCTGAATTCGTGGCTATAGCATGTTACAGTTCACGAGTCGATGTCCCTGGCACCCTGTATAACATGAAACTTGAACAAAACTGGCAAAATATGACAGAACTATACACCTCTGCCAACCCTTTCGAGGAATTCAGGCGTGATTATACGTTATTAATCCATTATCAGGTCGCTGAACCTTTGTCACCGTTTCTTGGCAGCTGACGCTGTCGACAGAATACCATCAACATATTGATTAGAGGTGCTGAAACTGAGGAATTTGAAGTATTGATTGCTGTTGCCAAAAATATTGAATATATTTACCTAAATGAATTGAAGTAAATAAGTAAAATTTGTCGTCCGTCTAGTGGTTGCAAGCGCTATACTGCTGAGCATGTTGAAGTACTGGGCTCGATGCTTGTGTCTAAAATAATAATAAATCAGCCTATAAAGTTCCCACTGCTGGGACACAGGCCTCCTTTCATTGAGAGGGAGTGGGCTCCACGCGGGCCCAGTGCGGGTTGGTAGATGTCACATGTCTTCGAATTTTTTGGTTCTAGGACATGTCGGTTTCCTCATGATTTGTTTTCCTTTACCGTTTTGAGAGAAGTGGTGTTGAAATAATTTACACGAAGTAAAGCGTCTGTCTGGGTTCGAACCTACGACTGGTCGAGCAGTCGCGGCCGTTACCACTTGGCCACCACTGCAGCTCTCAACCTAATTACTGGACACGATACCCCTGGTAAGACTGGTTGTCAGACTTTTGGTTGTCAGACCCGTAACGACTGTCAAAGATCTACGAATGACAGCCGGGACCAACGGTTTAACGTGCTTTCCGAGGCACGGAGGAGTCTGAGGTAATGCTTGTATGCAAACAAAATCGCGTACAACAGAAAAGTCCCAGTCCAATTCGCTTTTATTATTGTGGGCAAACAAACTCTTAGCACAAAGCCCTCTGGCCAGTTGGCGTGCTATCAAGCAGTCAATAACAAAGCTAAAAATACAATAACTGATTACAGTATCGCGGCCGTTGAACCGTTGTCTGTCAATTATTGCATGATCTTCGTACCGAAAGGAGAGAGTGCAATTCTTCTTTCTCGAGAGAGAGAGTTTATCATCATCTGCCTAGCCATCTCCCAACTATGTTGTGGTCGGCTCCCAGTCTAACTGGATGCAGCTGAATATCATTATTTTACATGGAGCGACTGCCTATATGCTCTATATAACCCAGTTTCTGGATAACTGTAAACGGTTTCATATACATAATCTGTATTCGCGGTTCATTTGCCAAAAATTTAAACAAATATTATTATGAGTTTATGGAAAAATAACTTTAAATCCTATACAATAAAGTTCAGTTTATGCTGCAACTTCAAACATTTTTATAACTTTTTCAATAGTGTTAGTCACTCTGAAATCAACTCAATTACCATTAAAATAAAGTTGAAATTTGTTTAACTTGAAAAAAAAATAAACTTGAAATAATATTAATTTGAATCATAACATGTCTTTTTCTCTCTCTTGAAATATACATGTCTTTTTCTTCCACACTTCTCTATTAGTCGTCATCTCGGTAGTCACCCCCTTTCTAACCATATCATCATTCACACAGTCCATCCATCGTTTCTTTGGTCTTCCCCTACTCTTATAGTTCGGTAGGTCGTAGGATTATAGCCACCGAGCAGTCGTGGCACAGTGGTAACGGTCCCGAGTTACGAGTTGTAGATCATAGGTTCGAACCATGACAGGCGCTTTACTTCGTTGCCAGTTATGTGAACTGGGTTGTGGAGGTCAGAATAATAATGGTTTGAAGAATAGAATACTCTTTATCATATCCATACTAATATAATATTATAAATTCGAAAGTAACTCTGTCTGTCTGTATGTTACCTTTTCACACCTAAACCACTGAACTGATTTAGATGAAATTTGGTATAGATATAGTTTGAGTCCCGGGAAAGGACATAGGGTAGTTTTTATCCCGATATTCCCACGGGATCGAAACTTATGCCGGTGAAACCGCGGGGCGCAGCTAGTACACTATAAATATTACAGATGCTTGAGAGCAGAGGGGCTCGTGGCTTAGTAATAACAGCCGCACGGTTCGAACGATCAAGTTAAGCTACGCTTGCTGCCGTTGATCCGTGTTTGTGTGACCATATTTACATACCAAGACCCCTTAGTGCCTCGGAAAGTAGGTAGGTACCTACGTTAAGCCGTTGGTCCCGGCTGTCATTCGTGGATCTTTGACAGTCGTTACGGGTAGTCAGAAGCCCGAAAGTCTGACAACCAGTCTTACCAAGGGGTATCGTATTACCTAGTAACTGGGTTGTGGAGGTCAGATAGGCAGTCGCTCCATGTAAAATACTGGTATTCAGCTGCATCCAGTTAGACTGGAAGCCGATCCCAACATAGTTGGGAAAAGGCAGGCAGATGATGATTAACATCACGCATGTAATTTCCCGACGGGTTAGGCAGAGATGTACCTATAGTACACCCACATTTCGCCAGTTATGTTTATGTCCCATGTAATAGGGGACGAGCGTATTGCAGCCATCAACCGGGCACAAATTCAGCCTCCGGGCTGCTACTGAGAAATTCGTCGACCCAAATGAAAAAAAAATCCACCCTCTATCTAAAAAAAAAAAACTAAAAATATTACATAATCAGCCAATAATGTTCCCACTGCTGGGACACAGGCCTCCTCTCTGTGAAAGGGGGTGGGCTGTAATCTACCACGCGGGCCCAGTGCGGCCTGGCAGATATCACATGTCTTCGAATTTTTGGTTCTAGGACATGCCGGTTTCCTCACGATGTTTTCCTTCACCGTTTTGAGAGCAGTGGTGATGAAATAATTTATACAAATTAAAGCGCCTGTCTGGATTCGAACCTACGACCTACAACTCGTAAGTCGCGGCCGTTACCACTTGGCCACCACTGCTCTTAACAAAAAAAATGTACTTAGTTCAAAAATATCCCTACTCTACCGGCTCTATGATAGAGCACATTACCATAGGTCAGGTCTGGGATAGAGTCGCTCTGATTGGTCGAGCTCTACATAGACGTAGAACATGTGGTCGTAGGCCAATGGCGGGAGGGGCCCTTTTTTACCTGAGTTTTTATTGAGTTCGGGAATTCTTGTTGTTGAGATCTTTTTGGGTGGGACTCAGTTTTTTTTTTTTGATGAGACACCTCTATGAAATACTTTTAGTTTCGTTTCGTTCGAACATAAGAATTTGTTAGTAAAATAATCAAAATAATTGGAAATCTTCGTAAGATATTCGACTATTTTTATAATACCTAATTTTTTTGTTAGAAATTAATATCTTTTTCAACACACTTGCTCGTAAAATGGCTCTTAATGAACCGCTTTTAGGTCCATAATGCAGTGTTTTAATAAACGCGTGCTTTTTATTTACGTTACGGCACTAGTGCTATAATGCCACAGATAACTATTTAATTTACTAGTCGGAGGTTGGAGATGTTATGTTTTAAGGATTTTTTTGCTCAATTTGGATACTTATGTACCTAATATTTTTTTTATTAATATTTCGCAACCTGGTAACACTGATGAGAATAAAAGGAAGAGTTTGTTGTTTGTACCTAATTTAAAATAGGTACAATTCGATTTAAAAAATAAAAAAATATAACTTGCATCCGCAAAAAAAAAATCGCAAAAAAAATCTGACCACAAAAATCGCATAACCCTTTTTTATGCCTAGCTCAGCAAACTGCATGACCTATAAAAACATTAGGAACACATTAGGATGTTTTTAAAAGATCGCCCATTGTGTCACCCTTTGTAAAAATTCTATACCTAATTAAGTACCTATATCTGCAATATTTATCATCATCATCTGCCTAGCCCTACTATGTTGGGGTCGGCTTCCAGTCTAACCGGATGCAGCTGAATACCAGTATTTTATATGGAGCCACTGCTTATCTGACCTCCACAACCCAGTTACTCGGTGTACGTAATCCCTTGGTAAGACTGGTTGTCAGACTTTCGAACTTCTGACGACCCGTAACGACTGTCAAAGATCCACGAATGACAGCCGGGACCAACGGCTTAACGTGCTTTCCGATGCACGAAGGGGTCTTAGTATGTGAAGATGGTCACCCATCCACAGACCAACGGCTTACTTAGCCACGAGCTCCTCTGCTCCCAAACATCTGTAATATTTATGGTATTCTACAAACCAATGTCTTGAAATAGTCCAACAATGTAAAAAGAAGCGACCCATGTCGCCCCACTTCGTCAGAAAGCTACATTTACAATATAAAATAAAACTTGAGTCATCTATCCAATGGCCCTTTGCTCCTCGGCAGTTGAGAGTCATCGTCATTCAGAGTCACCAGCCAATCAGGGAACGCATAGATTCGGGTCTATCACGAAGCGGACATATGCAGAAGGACCACTCCGAAAATTTACAAAAGACAGAGGTTAGCTTTGGAAAATGTTACATGATAAATTGACGTTTTTAATCTGTAAATTGGCACTACAAATCGGTTTTTGTCTTTAGTTGCATTGATTAGACAAAGGAAAAGATGACAATATAGGTTACAATGTTTATACTGCAGTGGTTGTTAAATAAAACAATATTGAAATAAATTAAATGTAGGGTATATTTCTGTGATAAACCTATGGGCGAAATCCAAATTCGATTTTTGAGACGTAAGAAAGCAAAATGCTCAAAGGATTCATGAGTTCTCTAAGAAGTATACCTAAATGTATACCTATAGAGTATAGGCAGGTAGCACAGGAGTCACAGGAATTAAAGTCAAGCATTTTGAAAACTTTCCTTACTTTTAATCCAAAACTATAAAGTTATGTCTATTAATATTCATAAGTTTCAATCAGCATTAAATGAGCTTTAAATAATAGAAGAAGAAAAAGAATTTCATCGCGAATGGCACACAGAAAATATGCGGGAAAAATGTGTTGTTTTGTTGTGTTCTAAGATATACCTAATACTAGATGTAATAACAAAAAATGCAAGTAGAATCTAATTTTTCCTACAGACACATTTTAATCAGAAAAACAAAATATAATATTCAAACCTTTTCAATTTCTGACAAATTATTTATAAAACGTGCCTTCCTTATCGCGTCTCACTAGGCGTGACACTTCTGTGTTAACATTACTCGTGGTTCTATGATGCAGCCGATGCGTCGAAGGGACGGACCAATGGCAGGGCCGGACGCCCTAGCCGTACTATTGTTGATTTTTGGCCCTTTGAGTTTCGATACTGGCGGGCAAGCGGACATTTAATTTTTATTTTGTTTTTTTCGTCTGTTATTTTTTTTTTAAGTACTTTATTAGTTATATTAAGTATTTTTTTTTAATAAAACGTAAAATACAAAAAATCTACTACTATTATAAATGTGAAAGTTTGTATGTTTGGGTGTTGTTACTTAAGCAAAAACGGCTAAACGGATTTGGATGAAACTTGGCACAGCGATAGTTTATAACCCGGACTAACTTTTTATCCCGGTAGTACGTTCTCGTGGGATTATTTTCGACCTCCACGCGGGCAAAACGCGGGCAACGAAACAAATGAAAAATAATTAAATAATATGTACCAAAAAAACAAAATAATTATGTAGGTAATTATAATGTTATTGCCACATTTAAATGAATGGAAGTAATGATCAATTAATAATTGACCTTATCTTTATTCGTTAATATTTAATGGAGGAAGGAAAAGTTGTTTAAAACATTTGACCACTATTAACATAAGTCGCAGGTCATTTACCTAATGGAACTATTATTTTCTTTCCATAAAATTGCGACACACGTTTTCATGTAATACTTACGCATTATTCCACAATTTTTGTATTTGCACCTGTTTGTCTCTGCATCACCCAATGGTTGACTAGTACCTAAATAGCATTCTAAGTCCACCTCTGTACCTACCTACATTTAATTTTGTGTGCTTAAAGTATTAAGTACATTAAAAAAAAACTGAATCCATTAAAAAAATCCTATTTACTTAATTGTATACGAAAAAATAAACTTTTCTCTATTAAAACCCCTACTTAAGTAGGTAAATTAGTAAAAATGTATAAAATCCAAGATGGCGCGTGTAACCACACCCAGTTACAAAACGCATTGCCTTGAGTCTGATGCAATTGTTTTAATGTTCATACGAGCTTTTATATTACCCTTACGGTATTCCCTATGGGATAGGCAGAGATGTTGGTTGTTAGACATTGATCGCTATTATTCGCTTAGGGATAAGCACAGTTACTGGGCATTGGCTGGCAGCTATGGAATGTAATTTTTTTGGTCAGATAGTTGGGTCTTCCTGGGTCGCTATAAGTTAGCTGCACTACCGCCACACAGAGTTGCTAATATTTTTACCTCGGCATTGAAATACAATTCCTGGTTCTTTTTCTTATGTGTCGATGTCAATTTATTTAGAGTCAGTCTAGATTTGGCTACGAGCTTGGTACCACTCATTCTTTGCGTCCAAGAAATCCATCGAGATGAAACCCAAAGCTGATGGCCAAACATCCCTGGACTTACGCTTATCGCTGAGATCTGTCACCCAAAGCACGGTAACACAGTATTTGCTGATCCCTGCGTAAGCATACTATTCACTAAGTGCTCAAACAAAAATGGCCGAAGAGTGCAATATAAATGTGATGGCAGTTCTATACAGGGATATTTTTATTTTTTTTCCGCTTTATATACTTGAATATATATTTTGACTTACTAGTTTCATTAGCAGACTGAAAAGGTTACATCAATCCCGAACTCATGGCCAAATCAGTAGGTACAATGAGTACTTATACTGTCTTATTGATTATCAACAATTTTATATTTTATCGTAACTTAGTTTAGTTTTACAGAGCGTCGTTTCTGTCACACCTGCATGGGTGACAGTGTCTTTCTAAAACTCGATGTGTCATATTAATTAACGCCCAAGCAAAATCAGAATCAAAAGTCGTTTGTTCAAACTAGGCTGAAAATCAGCACTTTATAGACGTCTAAATTACATGAGACAGTCCCCCGGCACGCCCGCCCTTTATCACTTCCAAGTGCTTTAGCTGGGAAGCAGAAGTGGCGCAACAAACTCCCAGCAGACAACGCAAATAAATAAGATGAGCAAATAAATAAATGCAACAAATGCCGCCTAAGCTCCGCACAGTGCAATCTCAGAAGCCGTTAGCAACCAGTAGGCCAATGAGGCGTCAAGATGTCGCGGCCGCGCCCAGTTACAAAACGAATCGCCTTGAGTTTAAAACTGATGCAATTTTATGTCCCACTGCTGTTCCTAAGAGCTTTTTTAATTTTGTAATGAATAATTTAAATGTTACCAAGTGTGGAGAACATAGCGACTGGCAGTGGGGGAAATGGTTCGGTTGAGAAACTCCGCCTTCGATCCTTAACTATAAACATTAATTTATTTCAATTAATGTGAAAGGTGCAAAACACAGCACCTAAAAGCACAACTTTCGCTACTTCTTGGGCAGAAGAAGTGACGAACAAACCCCAGCAACACGCCTCAGTCTGTAGAGATTTCCATAGTTTGATATTAGGATCTTACTGAAACCAAGTTCTTGCCAAAATGGATGTAAGAAAGGAAGAAGTAGACTCTACATCTAAAACGGAGTCCAAATTAAAAAGCTCTAAGTATATATGATTAATATCTACTAACACCTACCTATTGCTACTTAGACCTAACTATTTACTTAGAGCGAAAAACGTCACGCGTCGTCGTCAAAAAATTGCAACTCAAAGGTTATGTGCACGCTTCGTACTGAAACTCAAAGTCTTCAAATAAAATTTTGAATATCAATAAACAAACTAATGTTATGGGAGATCATACCTAACAAATTAATTTGGGCTGAAAGATGTTTTCAAATTCTGTAGTTTGATTTGAAAACAGACACAAATGAGCCTGAACTTGTCTAAAATTATAAGTTAGTAAGTTCTTTAACTAAAAATCTTCAAAACAAGTTTTGACCATTAAAACAAAAACTGCTGTTATGTGAGTTTATCTCTAGCAAGTTAATTTGAACTCCTGTATTAAATATGAATATCTAGAAAAAATGTGCTTACCAAGTACCAAATCATCTGGTAGAGGAAAGTTCTGTACTTAACTCAAAATCTACAAATCGAGTTATGACTCACGAAACACACCTTATCTTAAGGGATCGTCCTCCCTAACAAATTTTAGCAATAAATCCTCTAGTTTTGATAAAATTTAGTACACAAAGTTTGCCTCCCAACCCAGTAACAAATTATCTCATATACAGGCAAAAAAAGACATTCAGTGACCTTACTATTATTATTTATTTTTTTGGGTTTGGATTTTAATGGGTCAAACTCAAACTCAAAGCATTTATTTCAAATAAACCAATTACAGGCACTGAATTGAATTGTCAAGGGGTCGGTCAGTCAGAATGATGAAGCTAGTTGCCCATTCCAAATCGTAGGTACCTATGGAGAAGAACGGGCAAGAAACTCCATGGACACTCTTTTAAATCAAAATAATGGGGTTACAAAGTCATTCATGTTAAAAATTATAAATGTGAGAACTATGCAGAACGTTTGCTCTTGACTCTAGTCTAGGTCTGGTGATGTTCTTCAGAAAGGTCAGGTGCGTAGTACTCGCAACCGACGTGCGTGTATGACCAGATGTATGAACGTAAACGAGGCGAAAGGCGTATGTAAGGATCTTAGAAGGTGACGTTTCAGCCTGCCCCTATGGGGAGACGGCGTTAGTTTATGTCTGTAAGGAGCTAATTAATGTTTATTCAGTAAGTAATGGTAAGTGACCTTAGTCATGACTTTCTAGAAATGATAAGGAGCTTGTAAGATACCGAGAAAGTCAATGAGTAGACTGTAGTACAGTCAGTGACTGTAATTAACTGACCCACCTTTGCATAAATGATTGAGATTTTTTAGAATACGAATCGATAGAATTTTATAATTCTTTTATATTTTATTTATAGTAAATAAAATAAAATCTCAATCATTTATGCAAAGGTGGGTCAGCTAATTGCAGTCACTGACTGTACTTACTGTTGAAGGAATCCTTCTCTACAAGCTAACTAATTATTTGGCAATTTCAATAGTCTGCAGTGTGTATTAATTTATGAAATTAACTAAAATTGCTTAAAAAGAAGGAAATACATCCTGAGGAAACCAGCAACCTAATTGCTAACACACTGTCAATTACAATCTGAATCATTTTGAAGAATATTGCTAATCCATTGCTTCATATGTTCGAATTTGTCTGCCCCACAACGTAAATAACGCAATGAATGTTGTTGAACTGTCAAATGTAAACCTACTCCTAGTGTTAGTGTGTTACGCAATTACCCTGCTGGACTTGTTAATATAAGTCTGTAATCGCCAACCCGTCTTGAGCAAGCGTGGTGGTCAATGCTCGTGCCTTCTCTGTATCAGAAGAGGGTTGTGCCCAGCCGTGGGACAATAATAGGCTGGTATTATAATTGCAATGGTAATGCAAGAACAGATACACAAGAAAATCACATCAAAGGCATGATATGGATAGACCAATCAAAATCAAGTCATTTATTCAAATTATGCTGAGAATCAGCACTTTTCGAACGTCAAAATTACATAAGACAGTTCCCCGGCACGTCCGCCCTTCACTGAAACTTCAATGAAATGATACGATTCGAAAAGAAGAGTTTGCAGATTATTACTGTTTTCTTTAGCCTATAAGACATTTGCTATTTGATACTGCTAACACGCCTGTTTTGGGAATATAGAGATTCATCCATTATTCTGAATTTTTCTGCTGGCAACCCAGTAATAAAATATGGAAGTAAACCGAAATATCCAACATAGGTTTCTCTCTGTTGAAAGCTACGTATAGTACTCTATGATGTGTTAAAAAAAAACAATTGAATGGACTTCATTGAATGTCCCAGCGTTTAATTAAATTAAGAAGATACCTAGAGTATGATTCTACAATATTGTAACCTAAGACAGTCTCAAGTTCATCATTTAACGCTATATTGAGTAAAGGCTTTAAACGTCTACTGCTGGAAATAGGCCGTTCCCAACTTTCACCGAAAACCACTTGACAAAACACACTGAAATAAAAGACACTTTTTTCCATCAGAAAAGTCTACGAGTAACACCAGTTTTTTTTTTCACCTAATATTTCACAACAGCACGTATGTAAATTGATAAATCATATAGTAAGCGTTGCAAGGTCATAATTTCCAAAACTAAGCTAGGTATGTCTCGGCGCGCGCGCACAAGGCCGTGTGACGTAGCCAACATGGCCGCCGCATCGACGAGTAACGTCGAGTTCGTTCATCCGCACGCACACAAACGCGCTTTATTACTCACTGCTTCACGGGGACATTTTATTTCGCTGGGGATCGGCAGAGGAGTTCATTTGTTTGAAGAGTTTAATTTTATTGGCGTGGGTTGATTATTTATGATCATCACTGGCTATCAACTGCATTTACTTTAGAGGGATCTCGCTGAGAATGTTTGTCCAACCAAAATCTCGCTTATATCGACACCATACAGTATTATTTTCTTACCCAGTAACTGGGTTATAGAGGCCAGATAGGCAGTCGCTCTATGTAAAATACTGGTATTCAGCTGCATCCAGTTTAACTGGAAGCCGACCCCAACATAATTGGGAAAAGGCAGGCAGATGATATTGATGATAATGATGACGACAGTATCATTTACTTCTAGAATTAGTCCAGAATTTTCAAAGTTATAATGCTGTAAAATGGCCTAAAAACATTACAGTTTCTCTTTATTATAGACTTAGAAACATTGAGAGAATCTTCAATGATCAAACCAACGATAGAAACGTAGATACCTAATGAGACCCATATATATCGTATGCTCTTATCATTTCACGCAACTTCACAAAGAAAGGGTCACTGTTTACTAGCAGATACGAAGCTAAACAACCGACTACGTCGATATTATTATAGACATCTACACGCCTTGTTATATTTCCCAGTCAGGCAGAAATTATGAAATACTAGGCTGCAGTTTTACTCATATCCTAGAGAAACTACTTCATGTATTCAGATAAAAAGTACTCTATATTATATTATAGGACGTGGGCTATCTTTCTACTTAATTTCATTCAAATCCGTTCAGCCGTTTCTACGTGATTGAGTATCAAACATTTAAACATTTCTGTATCGTCATCAATTTATTCTACTGTTGGACTTTGACCTCCCGGCCCTTACTCACTGAGTTGGATTCTGGGCTACTCTTCTCCTTTTATGACCTTGTGAAGATGCTTACACTGCCTAGCCTGAAGAGACTGTCCCACTGGAGGACAAAGGGCTCTTCTCATACGGAGAAGGAACGAGAATTGATCACCACTTTAGCTCACTGTATGTTGGTGATTCCAGGCTTGACATCAGTGGGGTAGTTGCATAACACCCTAACAGTAGTAATGTTTTTCATTTTGACGTTTCAGCAACATTCATTGCGTTTTTTACGTTGTAGAGCAGCCAAATTTTACGAACATATGAAGTAATGGATTAGCAATATGCTTCAAAATCAGATTGTGATTGATCGGGTGTTACGCAATTAGGGTCTTGGTTTTCTCTCGATGATTTTCCTCATCATAGGACACATTGGTAGCTTGCCAAACTGATATTAAATTTGTGAAAAAGAATGATCCATCAAAAGAAATCGACCACAGAGAATTTCATTTAATGTCATGACCAACTCAACCGACACTGAAAGTATAGAAGAAACAGCACTTACCTACATCAAAAAATTCCCTACATCATCAAAACATCAAAGCTACGCATTCCTCAACTATCGTGTTACAACGCAGTATTCCTAACGTAAGCATATTTTGTTTGTTTATGTGAACAAGTCTCAGGAACTGCTGATCCGATTTGACGGAACCTTGACATTGGCGGATGTTTTTATAAAGATAAGACTTCTTTACATAGTTGTTAATTATTATAAGGCATAGTGTCCTACACTGATTATTATCTGTCATACTATATCAATAAATATATGTACTACTAGTCTATTACTGTCCCACAGCTGGGCAAAGGCCTCTTCTCACACAGAGAAGGCACGAGCATTGACCACCACACTTGCTCAAGACGGGTTGGGGATTTCAGACTTATATTAACTACATACTAGCTTATGCCCGCAACTTCATCCGCGTGAAATTCGTCGCATCACATCCGCTGCCCGCGCTATAACTTCGTTTTCGTTCTTTCTTAATTTTTTTCTTTTTGCCCGGATCCTAAGAGTACTGTTAAATAGTGATGTTAAATAGCCTAGCCGTCTGGCCTATCGAATTCATAAAGATTTTTTCAAATCTGTCTAGTAGTTTCGGAGATTAGCGCGTTCAAACAAACAAACTTTTCAGATTTATTATTAGTAAGATAAGTCCAGGTTTCCTCACGATGTTTTCCTTCACCAATGTCAATAATGTCCAAGATCAAAGACTCAGGTACGTTATGAATTGAAAAAGTTGGTAAGTGTCCAGATTTGAACCCACAACCTCGTGCATGAGATGCGAGGCCTTAACTACTAGGCCATCACGAAATTATATATATTTTTTTAAGTTTCTTTACTTAATTGTTAATTATTGACAAAGTATCCTACACTGATTATTATGTGTCATAGTCAAAGCCATAGCTGAATTATTATTTCTGGGTAGTTACAATACGTCGCATGTCAGAGGCAGCACATTGACCTTGAACTGGCCTCGCGACGTACGGAGTTTCAATAGAATAAGATGCCAGCTTATACTGGTTTCGTTTCTAATGACGTAAGTACGGCCTACCGTAACTTTAAATTATTCGCTCATAATGCACAGTCTTTGTGGTGATAATTCGGTGAAGCCTATGTCCAGCAGTGGACGTCTTTAAGCTGAAAGAGATGAACCAATAAATTCGAAGACATGTGACATCTACCAAACTGTACTGGGCTCGCGTGGTGGATTGCGGCCTGCTCTCTCTCTCTCACAAAGAGTGGAGGCCTGTGTCCCAGCCGTGGGAAGATCACCGGCAAAAAAACAGCCTCTGATCTCCCCACTGCTGGGACACCAGGCCTCCTCTCTTTGTGAAAAGCTTTGATTTTTTTATGGACCCTTAGCTATTATAATTTGCTTTATAATGATTACCTAGCTTCCACTCTAATTGTTATTAACGTTTTCTTAAATCAATGCTAAAGTAAATACAATTTTTTGCAAAACTCTACAGGACGCCATTTTTTTTTGTATATTTAAATAAATAAAAATAAAGACTATGTACAAATACGAACAGATAGGTCATTCTCTCTGTCGAATTTACATACAGATACAAAGTGAAGCCAAAAAACAAAAAAAAAATTGAAAAACGCAAAAATGTCCGATTCGCTCCCGTGCATCATAGATCAGGGCGTGCAGGGCCTATACTGAGGGGATAGGGAAGGGATCTTTCGTCTCGCTCTACCTTATAACTCCGTCCTATTCTCACCTAGCCATACATTTTTGACTCTTGCCCGTTTTTATCCGATATAGGGAGGGGTCGGATTTTTTTCGTCGTCTCCTTTCATAGGGGTACGTTTTTTTCGAATCGTAATTTACCACGGGGTGCGTTTTCGATTTTTTTTTTACGGTTTTTTTCTGTCTGAGACGAGTGTGTGGAGGTAATTTTTTTTTGTTTTTTTTTTTCGGTTTTTTTATTTGTGATTGGATCCTACATGGGTTCGTTTGTATATTTGATTAAATGTGGAAGGGCTTTTGTGGAACGATGACCAAGTTATGTTAGATTTTCTGTTCGTTTGAGAGAAAAGACGACCGTTTTGAGGTTATTATTTATTTGATTTGTTCTGATCTGGTGGTATTTCTCATTTCCTTCTTGCCTTTTCCCAACTATGTTGGGACCGGCTTCCAGTCTAACCGGATGCAGCTGAATACCTGTATTTTACATGGAGCGACTGCCTATCTGACCTCCACAACTCAGTTACTGGGTAATACGATACCCCTTGGTAAGACTGGTTGTCAGACTTTCGGGCTTTTGACGACCAGTAACGACATTCAAAGATTCACAAATGACAGCCGGGACCAACGGCTTAACGTGCTTTCCGAGGCACGGAGGGGTCTTGGTATCTAAAGATGGTCACCCATCCACAGACCAACCGCGGCAAGCGTAGCTTAACCTGATCGATCGACCTGTGCGACTGTTATTATTTAGCTACGGGCCCCTCATGTCAAATCTTATACCTACTCTATATCAAACGACTATGTATAGGTAGTACGACGAGATGATTGTCACAATTTTAAAATTGATCATTTTTGTTTGGATTTTATGCTGATTAGGTATTATTATTACAGAAAAGAGACTTTAATTTCGAACTGTTATTTTTTCATAATACAAAAATATTAAATACTAGCTGCGCCCCGCGGTTTTACCCGCATAAGTCTCGATCCCGTGGGAATATCGGGATAAAAAGTACCCTATGTCCTTTTCCGGGACTCAAGCTATATCCATACCAAATTTCATCAAAATTGGTCCAGCCGTTTGAGCGTGAAGAAGTAACAAACATATAAACACACACACACTCACAAACTTTCGCCTTTATAATATTAGTGTGATGTGATTCCTTCAATTTGACAGTTTGAGAGTGGCAATGTTTTAACAGAAAATCAATTAAATACTTAATATTTTTTTATTTTATTTACAGATTACAACGAAAAATATGCGGGATGTCCAAGTAAGTTTACATTTTATTTAAAAAATCCTTGATTACTGTTGTTAGGGTTCTCTAACGTCACGTCAATTTCGTCAACTTTTGTTTATTCTATTTTTAAATTTTCTTAAATAAATAAGCAGGTAGTCATTTTAATTAAAATTATTTAAGTTGTGTTACGCATGTCGCTCATAAATTGGAGAAACATCGACGTAAATATATTTTTCCCAAAAATTAGTTAAATATGACTCAGCACTTAGAAAACGTATTTACGTTAGGAATAAATATTTTTTTTTTTTTTTAATGTACCTATGCTACTTTTAAAAAAGAAATTACTAGTTACATCGATGTTTCTCGAAATGAGCGATATACCTAACGGTGCTTCTTACTATTAGAAAAAACTAACATTTATGTACAGACGCCAGCACATCACCCTACTAGAATCTGTCAAATTTCTTTAATAGATTTTCAACTTTATCACTAAAGCATAAGGTTCAAAGTTGATTGGGAAAATCTGACAGTTTCGGGTAGGTTGACGTGCTGGCGACTGTACCTATGTTCACGTATTCAGTCTATCTAGGTAATAGTCTAATATCTAATAGTCTGACTAACCTTGACAATGTTGTCATTAATTCTGACGTCATTTTCATTACATCACCATTTTATTACTCTGTGGTATTGAGGAGTTTGGGGAAATATAAACATCGATGTGGCTTCATAATTTTTCATTAAATTTAATCAAATTTTTCTCTTACAATGTTTAACACAACTGTCTACACTGGGGACAAAATTTAATGACTTTTTCATAATTATGTTTAATTTAAGTAATTAAATGAAATTGTTTATTCTGAAAATAGTAATATCGGCATCAATTTTACACGTCATATTAAAAAGAATATTTGGAGTCGACATTTCCTATCTGAGTACCTATCCCTGAGAAGAAATGGCGAAACAAACTCAGGAGTCAGGAGTAATCATAATCATATATCTTTATCAGTGGCGGAACTATACCGTTTGGGGCCCGTGGCAAATTCAAGGGATGGGGCCCTCCCTCAATGTAAAGCTCAACCAACGTTATAGTTTTTTTTACTAGCTCTTCTCCCGCGACTTTTCCGCGTAGATTTCATATTTTCCCCTACAAAATTTAACACCTGACTGCTTCGTTGGTCTAGTGGTCGCAAGCGCTACTGCTGAACATGAGCTCCTGTCCAAAAATTTTACAAACAATGGGAAAAAGGTACTAAATGTTCGAAACCTGAATGATGTCCTTTGTTACACATTTTCAAAAAAAGTTTGTGTTTATAAACTTATGTTAGGATCCTCCTGTGCTCATGGCCCTCTCGGGCCAGGGGCCCCCTCTGGCTGGGGGCCCGTGGCATTTTGCCCCAATGCCACCCTATAGTTACGCCACTGATCTTTATTGATCTCAATATCATAAGTATTATTATCACAGGCACTGATTAATATATTTACTTAAGGTGAATGCGCAGTGGTAGACCGCGAAATTCAAATTTTCTTACGTTTTTTGCAATTTGCAGGTCAGTGTCAGGTTGTATCTGGATCAAAATTTGATTCGCGACTATAATAGATATGCATTTACAGAATTATAGTCATTAGAATCTTTAATATATCTCTTTAAGTTAGATTTCTACCGTTAAGAACAAATCTCGTATGGAAAAGTGTTTATGGTAGAAATCTAACTTAGAAAGATGTATTAATGATTCTGATGATTATAATTCTGTGAATACGTACCTGTTATAGTCGCGAATCAAATTTTGATCAAGATAAAACCTGACACTGACCTGAAAATTGCAAAAAACGTAAGAAAATTTGAATTTCGCGGGCTACCACTACGCATTCACCTTAATACACAATCTTAAATAGAGAAAGGACGAAGTCTCTTTTAAAGTTCAGACATAGTCTTGGTCAGATCATGTGAAGACCATGTAGATTAGTGTGACATGACTATTAGATTCTCTTCTTCATTAGATTCTTCTTTTTTTTATTGTCTTTTAAGGAAAGAACCACACAGGTTTGAGCGGACCTGTCCAGTCAGTGCACGTATTTGTCAGTAATCGTGCAGCTCAACTCAGAACTTAAGGAGCTCAACGAAGGGTGAGGTAGGGTAAAATTGACGATATTATCATAACATTATAAGACCTTGGGACCCGGTTATGGTCAAGGGCCCGGGTTAAGAGAACCGGTCTTATAAGATAACCCTTTTAGTGTTGACAACTTATGAGGTACTGATTTGATTAGTAAATATATTTTATCTGGTGTGTTAAGAAAGGTTTTTTTTTGTTATAATAATGACTATGTAGCATTAAAAAAAATACATCGTCCTTAATTTGTAATACATCCTGTTTTTATTAGTACACTACTCATAAATATTTATATATTTTTTGTGTTAGTAAATTATATCTTTTATTTTTTTTTTCATATAATAAGTATCTACTATTTAATCATTTAAATTCCACTGTGATTTTGGGCTTTGTGAAACCACTGAATCGATCTTCATGAAGTTTGGTATAAAGATTGCTTGAACCCTGAGAACGGATAAACTCCTTCTTATTTAAAAAAAAAAAACTCCCAAAGTGGTCTAAAATGAGAGTGTTGATTTTTTATAGGAAACTAGCTATTGCCCGTGACTTCACCCGCGTGGTGGTTGGAAATGTACTTTTAGAATAAAAAGTATCCTATGTCCTACTCCAAGTCATGGTCTACCCGTGTGCCGTGTGTGTGTTTCTTTGAAATCCGTTCAGCAGTGAAAAGGTAACAAACAGACAAAGTTACTTTCGCATTTAAAATTTTAGTTTGGATTCAGAAAACTATGCGGACAAAGTCGCAATCAAAGCACTAGTCTACCATGATTCACTCATACAGCTATTTTTCTTAGTTTACTTAAGATAAGATTAAAATATGGCTGTACACACGGACATAACAAGTGCCTATATAGTCTGCATGTATGTATGTTTAGGCTACCATCGAAAACTAAAAAAGTCAACCTGCCTAGCCTTTTCCCAACTACGCTGGCGTCGGCTTCCAGTCTAACCGGATGCAGCTGAATACCAGAATTTTACATGGAGCGACTGCCTATGTGACCTCCACAACCCAGTTAGTGGGTAACACGATACCCCTTGGTAAGACTACCATCGGAAATTACCGAATTGATTTTGTTACAGTTTCTACCATAACTTATTGTCCTTCATGGAAGATTTTGGTGTTTTATTTTTATGATAATCAGTAGACTGTCTCGTTGGTCTACTGCTCGCAATACTACTGAGCATTAGGCCTTGGGTTTGATCTTCAGGTCGGACAAAGTGTTTTTGGCTTTTTCATCAGGATTTTATAAATAGCATCCTGCAGTCTCAATTTCTGCCCAGTTGATGGCAATAGGCTTGCCCCCTATTATATGGGTCCTTTTTCATACAAGGAAGGAATTAGAATTGATAATCATTATTACTCACTGCGTGTTGACGATTCAGTCCAAAAGCCTAAATTGAACACACTCCAAATGACAACTGCTTTCATATTCTTGACAACTCAACAGTATCCATTGCGCTTTTTGTTTCCAAACCCCTGCTTACTGTAACCTACACAACGTAATGGATGTAGTTCAACTATCAAAATCGAAGTTATGGTCAAGCAGGTTCATCAAATCAAACCAATTTTTTTTTATTTCACGTAAATCTACATGCGGGTACTTATGAAACGTCAGAGGTTAGGTTAGGTGCATGGTTCTAATTGGCGGTGTCCTATGGAAAAGAGCCGGCAAGAAACTTCACGGTATATGATGTATTCTTTCATAGTAATTTAGTATGATTTAAGATTTATTTAGTGCTTGCTTGGTTATGTCTGAATTCTAAATATTCTGGTGGTTCAGAATCAGGTTTATGAACCTTCCGGCCATCACGGCATCTCGTGACTTAAACAGTTTAGCACCAAGCGGAGTGTGAATGTCATATTTTTTGCTCTACTCTTCCTGGCATTTATTTCTTTTCAAGGTTATTTTTTCTGAAGGACATTATGAGAGATGCGTTAGGTATACTTAATAGCCTTCATGGAAGAAGAGGGAGCAGTGGTGGTCTAGTGGCATCGGCCGTTACGAGTTGAAGATTACTTTACATAAATTATTTCGTCACCACTGCTTTCAAAACCCGCACTGAGCCCGCGTGGTGGATTACGGCCCATTTCCTTTCAAAGAGAGGAGGAGGCCTGAGTCCCAGCAGTGGGAACGTTATAGGCTAATTATGCAGGGGTAAAGATAATTGTAACCTGGACAGTGACCAAGAAAAGGAAAAATTGGAAGGAAATCGTTTGGCTTGGTATGGCAATGTGATGAAGAAGGATGAAAGGCATGTAACTAAAAAGATAGGAGAGGGAGAGAAAGGCCAAAGAAAAGATGGATGACTTGTGTGAGGAATGATATGAAAGAGAAAGGAATGAATGATAGCGTAATGGTTGACAGGGAGAATGTTAACATGGGACAACGGCAGGAAGTTGACGATAATATTGCTGACAGGCTAATAAGTTTACTACAGCGTGAGCTATTCTCGTTTTCCGATATCGTATACCTTCGGACGTCTGCGGATCTCGACGTTTGGGACTCGGTTATGCCAAGCAAGAATCGCTCCTTGGCTCTCTGTGCCACTTCCACCACTTTCTCTCTTCTCAGTCTGGAACTCAAATGGAGTTGGGCAGGGTACCTAGTAGGGCGCACTGATGACTGGTGGAGTAGGTGGAGTAATTCAGTGACCGAGTGGCATCCAATGACTGAGAGACGAAGTGTCGGTCGTCCGGGGGTGATATGGACCGACGATATTGTTACCCCCGCAGGTAGAACTTGGATGAGTTTGGCACAGGAACGCAGGGATTGGCTCGTGAATGAAGCACTGCAGGACTAGGTGATGTCTAGCTGCGGATGACGAGGTATTCAATAGGTCATACTGAGACAAGAGAAGAAAAGATGACGTCTGTGATGAGATGTGACCTTGAGGTTGTAAAAGAGTCACAATGAGTGAAAGAGTTCGAAGACCAATAAGGTCATAGTGAGATCAGACCTGCGGGGTAATTACGTAACACATACTCAGTAGGAATAGCTTTCATTTTGACAGCTCAACAACATTCATTGCGTTATTCACGTTGTAGAGCGGGCAATTTTTTCGAACATATGAAGCAATGGATTGGCAGTGTCCTTCAAAATGATTCAGGTTGTGATTGATAGTGTAATACGCAATTAGGTTGCTGGCCTTCCAATAATTTATTTAGTAGCCTCGTGCCCACGACTTTGTCCGCGTGGGTGTTTGATTTTTCCATACAAACTTCACTTATCAATTCGCCATTTTAGGTAATCTTCAGAGTTGATTTTTTTACAATACCTACGTTAACTGTCCTTATCAGACCAAAATTTGACATGACTGTGGCATGTCATTAATTACTGTTAAAGCTTTCTCCGAACCAATATACTTTCAGTTCAGAGATTTAGTCGTGAAAACGTAATAAACATACAGACAGACGAGACACTTCTCCATCTTCGACTTCTATAAAAATCTTAAATTCTTTCACTGACAGACGCACTGCCTAAACCGCTGGGTCTAGAAGCATGATATTTTCCACAAGTATTCCTTACACAGTAACGAAAGTGAGCATTGAGGAAGGATTTTTGAAAATTCATCCTCTACAGGGGTTAAATTAATAGGAAATGAAAGTTTGTATGGAAGTTCGTAATTTTCGCCGATGGGAAATAGCATCGGGCACACGGCTTGTGTGTTTATTAGTGTGATTTTAAATATCCTCTGTGATGTTTCAAACAATTTGAATTACGTTTTTTTTAACATTCGATGAAAAACTAATTTTGCCAAGTTAAACCTATAATTTTTTTAATGTCACCTTTATTTAAATATTTATTGACTCCATTGTTCCTCTTTTCCCCATTTCACCCAATTACACTTTACCTTTGTAATTAATTTTTTTTTTTGGGCAGTATTTTAGGTACCTTATTAGTAAGTGGATTTGAAATGAAATAGTTTATTTTGTAAATAGGGTATTGGAATCACTTCTACAAGACAATAATTTATTATAAAAAAATAAGCTAGATGGATTCGACATTTTCTATCTGACTACCCCTAAGAAGAAATGTCGAAACAAACTCAGAGGTCACAGTCTCTTTTAAAGTCCAGACAAAATCTTGGTCAGATCAGTGGAGTGTATTTAAAAATATACTTTATTGGTAGGTACTGATTTTAAATAGTCAAAATTATTCAGAAAAAAAGGTTTAAATAGTACAAATACAGAACACAAAAAAAAAGACGGGTTGCACTCCGGGAGTGCCGGCAGAAGTGAAAACTTGAATATTAACGTTGAAATAAATCAATTATTAATTGAATTAATATAACTAAGTTTTTTTCACTATTTCTGCGTCACTTTTTTCATTAATCGATGCACTTTGTTCAATTTCCATATTTTAAACACTTTATATACACGAATTTTACGAATACACAGCAGTGTGGCTTCTACACAGACGGTCGAGCCATCAGCTGTCCATCCATCCATCCACATCCACGTCCACCATCACCATCACCATCCATCCATCCATCCATCCATCCATCCATTATCGTGTCTCACTTGGTTCACTTCGGTTGGCGCCGCCGTAAAAAGAGGGGGGGGGGGATCTCTCCTGACGGTCACGTGTCCTGACGCGATGCCCTGACGCGAGTTTAACATTTTTTACCCATTACAAAAAGTGTTCAACGCCGCTAAAGAAGTTTTCACTTCAAAAATAGTACAAATACAGGTTCATTTGTCTATTTTACTTTAGGTAGGTACTACTTGTAAGGACATATTTTCTGCGTAAATGTATTTGTAATCATTATTTTTGGTTTTTGTGTAGTACCTACATGTCATATTGTATGTCATGTACCTATCAGAAATAGATAGCATTTTTTGTTTTTTTTTTTCTCCAAGAAATCTTTAGGTAAGTACTTAGGAGAAATAGATAGCATTTTTTTTTTTTTTCTCCAAGAAATCTTTAGGTAAGTAGGAGAAATAGATAGCATTTTTTATTTTTTTTTCTTCAAGAAATCTGTAGGTATGGTAGGTAGGTAATTATTTTTATTAATTGATTTAAATTTTATTGATTTAATACGCAGTAATGTGTTAATAAACTTGAGTCAATGTTCTCATTAATATTTTTAATATTTTAAAAAGTATATAAGAAGTAAAGCTCGGTCATTAATTAAAAAAAATGTTAAAACGTTTTTTAATAATAAAAATTATAATAATGATATTATGGTTTTTGGTTGTAGGTACCTAGGTATCTATTGCTTAGGTATTCTTATGAAAATGCACTCTTAATTCTGAATTGAATTGTAAAACATTTATACCTATGACCAACTTTTTAATAAAAACAATATAATTTGTAAAGATAAATAAAAGTTGTAGGTTACCTATTCATTTTCTTTATGTAATTATTTATTACACCAAACGTAAGCTAACCAGTAATAAAATAAATTAATTTGTGTTTTAGGTATACTAGCAGTTTTTTTGTACAAATAACCTGAAAAAGAACAACTTGTCTGTATTTTATAATAAAATTATTAGGTGACCTCATTATAAAATGTAGGATTATGTAAAAATCAAAGGGCTCAAAAATGCAATACTTACTGAAAAAAAAACTTAAAAATGTTTTGATAAAAAAAAAGTTTGGCAAAATATTTATTATATTGATTTAAATTAATTTAAAATATTTTCCTAAATACCTACCTATAGGTACATATAGGTACCTACGTATAGATACAGATAGGTATAGTAGGTAGGTACCTAGGTAAACTTTGCCTTACCACATTTAATAATTAAGTAATCTATATAAAAATAACATTTTTTATTTGCGTTTTATCACAAAAATATTTCATAAAATAAATATAAAATTATAGCCGCTAAGATAGGACATATTATTATATGTTTTTTAGAACGATCGTAAATACATTAAAAAACAGAAAAATAAAATAATTTGCTTTGATCCGTGAATTTAATTAAACAAAGAATAATATAAAAAATAATAAAATGTCGAAAAATTATTATTTTCTATTTTATAGGAGAGGTAATAATTATACCTACCTAGTGAATGAATTTTGATACTTTACGTAAAGTTAATTGTGGCAAAAATAATAATATTTTTGAAAATCCAATATATTGTTTGCTATTAAAAAGTGATTAAAGAATTCAAATAAATATATTTCCACTATTTATTGAGATTTAATTAATAAATTAAACGACACGTTTTTCAGAAAATTTACGATACGGAAACTTTAGTGTTCTATCAAATAAAGAATGAATTAAAAATAAAATAAAAAATCATTCAAATATTATTGTTCATGTTCCTAATAGTATAAAATGAAACATTTTTTAAAAATTGATTTGTAAAATGGCCCCAAAAATAGCTTCAAAATGGATCACGGCAACAATGCCACGCCGTCTGGCCAGTAAATGTGAAATAAAAATACATTTACTACACGTAACAAAAAAAGTTGAAATATTTGACCTTATTCCAGACTTGTGGAGTGCATCCTGAGATCAATTTCGCGAAAACTACAAACAATTCTAAGAAAAATATCCATTCTAAAAATAGAACCGCCAGACCCTTGCCTCTTTACGAACTTCAGAGACAAAAAAAAAGGAAAAAATCAAAAAAGAACGCTCCTCAAACAGATGGCCCGTTCTTCCTGAATCCAAAACTATATAATTTTCATCGAAAATCAAATTAAAACAGCGGAAAAAAGCGGTCGATTTAAAAAAAGTCTGAGGTCGCAAGCGCGGGCGCCGGACCGTTATGCGCTCGAGACGTAGCTCTTAAAAAGATAGTGCTGTCTCGCTCGCTCGCGCCCGCCTACCTCAGTCGCCCATCGAAAGGCGAGTTTATACCGCGGCCGTGAATTTTGATAGTCTGTCTGGCTTTTTTTGTAAAGGAAGTTTTTGTTTCCTGGGGAAGTCGTGGTAATTGCAGTCTGGTGAAAGGTGTCATAATTAGTAGACTATGTTAAGATTAGATGTTCATTCAATGGATTGTATGGCAGGAATGTAGGAAGCTGTTTTTTATGTAATTTTATTAATTATACGTAGAATTTTTGTGGTAAAATTGTTTAGTACGGTCGGAATATACTCAAAATAATTTATTTAATGTTTTGTTTAATCATTCTTAAGGTAATATGCATATAAGTACGGTCCATTGTGTTATTAATACTCACTAATTATTCTGTCACGATAATTTATGAAAGAAATAAGAAATAAAATTAATTTTATGTTAATGGGTTATAAAATGAATTATTAAACATAATGGAATGAGTTGTGACCTTATTATAAACGGATCAATAACTTCAGTTAAAAAAAATATATAGGTATCTAGGTCTGACTGTTGGTGCATCGGTGTTTGTGTTAGTAATTGTACTTTTGAATCGATACAGGAGAAATTCTCAGTGTAGGATAAAGATATAAAAAATATTAATTAATTTCTGGGTTGTGTTGTGTGGCGTTATTTATAATATAAAATGTTATTGACACGTTTAATATAGAAGAGAAAAAAAACTTAAATAACATATTAAATACATGAATCTTGTTGAAACATAATTTTATATAATTCTTATTTTTATAACAATACAACAACATGAAGACATATAACTTAAAGATAAAACATAATTCTGCATCAAAATAGGCCATTTAGAAAGTAACTGGGTTCTACTTGAAAAGATGGAACTCATTGTGAAAGACTCCGACTGAAAATGAAACAAACACACACGCATACTAACAAACAAGATGAGATAACAATTCGTAAGAAAGACTATATGCATGATTATATCAACACCTACGATAAAACTGTACACAGCAAAACTCTCCTTTTAATAAAAAAAAAAAACAACCAATGCATGTTCCAGTACTTGCCATATTATGTACTTAATAAAATGTTTAACTTACACATTTTTATAAATTTATTGCAATTTCGAATTTAACTTCTCGCAAACATATTACTATTACAAAAAAATACATGAATTTGTCACACAACACATAAATGGCGTTGGAAATATGATATTTTTGGTTATTATAACCATAAAATATTGTCATAAAATTGTTATGGCACGTTTAATAGTCAGTAATTTTGTTTGTAAATGTATTCTGAACACTTGTATTACTGAGTATGGCTTCTTCATATTTTATTAAATTCTCTGTTAACAGTACAAAGCGAGGATGAGAGGCGACAAATTTCATAATTTTGATACTTAAGACTACACGTTTTCTTCTACTATCGTAAAGAAATAAACTGTATAAGAATGGCGCATGGCAAAAAAACTAGCCAGTCAGCAAAGTGACTGCTGCTTCTAAAACAGTGAAGAAACCGTTACCAGTGGGCCACCACTGCTCTCCCAGGCAAACGCTTTACTTTGTGTAAAAAGCGGTGAAGGAAAACATCATGAGGAAATCTAAGCACCAAAAATTCTAAGACATGTGACATCTACTGGGGCCGCGTGGTGGACTACAACCCACTCCCTCTCACAGAAAGGAAGCCTGTGTCCCAGCAGTGGGAACATTATACACTGATTATACTTATGCATCAAAGTAAAATGGCTGACCTTCCATGGTTTACCAGATGTATTACCAATCGTAGAAACCATTTTATCACGGTTACGATGGTTAACTATTAGCGCAATATACAGAGCTCAAAGACTGGTCAACAGTTAGAAGTCCAGTAGACTAGAGTGGGTGTCCGTGCAAAAATTGCCTCGCAGTCTTTTTAAGCACTTTTCTAAATGGCAGCGATGTGACCCACAAAAACCACTTTTTAATATTGCTAGACAATAGTTATCTCTCATTAATACTAAATGATGACTAATAGAATTATACGGTAGAAGTAGACACAAACAAATTGTGACAAAGGCAGAGGATAAATGATGAGAAGCCCTTTTTTGTATTCCCTTTATATTTTACACAAATTAAAAAACTCTGTTACTTAAAACGCCCTTCATTGCCAAAGGCAGACTTCTTACCAAGCAACAACAGACTTGCCCTTGAAAAACCCGTCAAGGCCCACCACATATTATGCAGTAGACCTATTTTTAATTATACCCAGTCCTGTTGAAGGTACGAAATATTTTTACACTTGAAGTACTTGCAACCTTGACCATATACTGTAACCAGTTTCCGACGGGGTGAGCAGAATACCAACGTTTAATTCTGTTCAGTGCATTTCGGCGCGCGTGGAATGTAGTGGAGTATCGCATGCATTTAGATTGCTCTTTTACTAGTTTAGTCGTGAGGTTTCTGTTTTTTTTTCCTGGGGAGGTTTTATTAGTTTTTTGGGACAGTATTTTTTGGTGTTGTGTCATTTTTTTGTTACTTTCACGTAGAAAAGTTTAGTAAAAATATAAGATACCTGAGTTCTATGTAGACTCGAACACTCGGCTGAAGATTATGGGGGTCATAGAGGCAGTCGCTCCATGTGAAATTCTGGTTTTCAGCTGCATCTGGTTAAACTGGAAGCCGACCCTTACATATTTGAAAAAGGGGCTAGGCAAATGATGATGATCGTAACTGGAATGAGCATAATTATGTAAGATGGCAAAGTGACAAATAAGTTAAAGTTCTTCGTAAAGTTCATTATGTCTTGCTAAAATAACGAAAAGACTGGAGAATAATACTAGAATGCGGCAGTTTTCAATATGTTTAACACACTAGCGTCAAACATACAAGGAAAACCACTAAAAGTCCACAAACGTATCTGAAAATTATTCTCAAACACACTACTGCAATATGCACTTTAAAAACATACATTTAAAGTAAAAATTCGCTTGCATGCGCAAGAGCATCGCGAATGCTATTTCCAGCACCGTCGGTCGAGATTGTTGCCATGGCAACGCTTAATTTATGAATGAATTTATGACTGCGGGCCGCAGCGAGTGTATTCTGTGCTAACACGAAATATTTATAGCATCGCTCTTCTCTACTGAGGACAATATGGCTTATTGTTCTATCTTTTGTACCGTCAACTGCACATCACTGCTTACACTTGCACTATGAAAATCGCCCTTATTGCTACGGCACAAAGGCGCTCTCAATGTCAAATTGTTATTACTGAGGCGTGGTTGTTGATACGTCAGTTTGTGCATCAGTGGGTAAGTAAAACTTAATGTCTTCCAGACTTTGAGGCATATGTAATGAACCTTTAGTAACTGCTTCAAAAGACAAAGAGAGAAAAGAAATATGGCTGAATGATAAACACAAATCTAAAGTCATCGTTGATTCTCATGCTGTCCCTGTCATTTTGAGGTGTATTGTAGAGACAGATATATTTTTAAGAATTACGAATGCTAGTTACTGTTTCAGTAAATTAGCACAAGACAAAAGAATCGTTTTAACTAAGCTAATATCTAGTTACATACTCCTACTAATTAAAAACTAGAGAATGGATGCTTTGTCGAACGCAGTGTACAGAAAATATTGGCCCTATGCATGTCGAGCACTAAATGTCATCGCTGAAAATTTCTTAATCTCGTTTCCAAGCAAAAGGATAATTTTACTGTCATCCTAACTTTCTATAGAAAACATTTTACCATCCTCATGACAGCCTAAGGACGTCATAATTGTTTTTTTTTTGTTCTCACCTTTTTTGATGCTTTTTTTAATGTATTGTGTCTTTTGTTGAACTAAATAAACGTTTTATCTATCTATCGATCTATCTAATCAGCTAGATATAAGAAACCCGCGCGGCTGGTAATTTATACCCACGAGCCCCACCTGGACAATTATTATTAATGTACAAAACCCCCATTACAGGACAAAGTCTGCCGTAAAACGCAGTACTAACCCATTTTACCCACACACCTTATTAAAACGCATACAATACATATTCCTCAGAAAATAACAGGAAAAAAAAAACGCAAAGCACTTGATACTTGAATCCCGATAGCATAAAAACGTTGCACGGATAATCAGTGAAGTTTTTACACTACATTCTTTCTTGTCTAGTCTCTTAATTGACTGATTTAAGAGCTATTTATAACCATCTATAAATAGACAGCGCTGTTGCCAAGCGGTGCGTCGTTAGGCTCGATACTGACTTGCGATTATACGACTTTTATGTGCGACAAGTCGTCGTTACAATAAATAATGCGTTAAATGTTGGCTGTGCAATGGAGGTTCTTGTAATGTTTGGAGTTTAAATTAATGTTTTATGTATTTTTAAGTATGTTGTTAAAATTTATTTTTGAATTCTTAACTAAGGTTAATTTATGAAACAAGGAAAGTTATTGTTAGAAATTATTGCCGGTCAAGCTCCGCGCGTCACCAGCAGGTGACGAAACAATAGAAAACAATTGTGTCTCATAAGCGCAGCTTGACCGATTTAAGCAAGATTGAATAATACTGTTGCATTTTCAATTACGTTATTAAAATCAAATAAGTGATTGTTGCAATGTTATTGAAAATTATTACTAAAAACCTGTTCTGGGCAGAAAAATAACCAAACAAAAGCATTTTATTAAAATTTAAACAGACATAGATAGAAAACTGTTTATCCGCCCGTCACTTAAAACCATTAAATAACTCGATTTCTTCAATAAAACCCAATAAAAGTTGCAGGATTCCGAACGAATGATAAATTAGACACAATTTAAAGCTCCCAACCCAATAAACCGTTCGAAATTAAATATTAATCGTCATCGCGATTAGTCGAGCGTGTAAAGCTGGCCTTACGACATAATGCGGTATTGTTTCATTCATAAGACATTAATTACAATTCCTTTGCTTTAGTGAAAGTCGATTTTTTTATTAATTAACTTACATGGTAATTACATCGGCTTATTAAGTGTTTTATTAATCATGATCAGGTTAAAGTTACCTATTAAGTAACTGTGTAGCAAAAATTTCATTGAAAGCTTGGTTAGTAAAACTAATTAAAATACATTGCGTTTTGCTAATTAAGCAGCGCATATTTAACACTTGCAGTCTTCAATGTATGTCTAAAATTAACATACTAATGAGTTGCAATCATTTAAGTGTTCAGCTGAGAATCTTTAATGCATTAACGTTGTGTCAGCTAGAAATAGAATCATCAAACGTCAAATTTCAGCCATTTTCGTACATATAAAAACGACATAGGTACTCTAAAACGCCCGTAGTAATCAAATACGCACACATATATAAAAAATGCACGGGAAAGACTAAACCTACAAACGAATTTTCAAAAAACGAAAACATAAAAATAAAAGTACCAAGACTCCGACGGTGCGCTATATCGATCGAAATACAAGTTCCGAACAAAAAGTGGACCGGGATCGCCCGTCTCGCTCGCACACTCGCGCCGATACCGCGAGCGAGGGAGACGGAGGCATCGTTGCGCGCGCCCACGTTTCAGTAGGACGGTACATTGAACTCTATTTGAAGTGCGAACAAGAGAGATATGTGCGTCTCTTTCTAACGATACGACATAGCGCTAGCATTCGGATTTTGAAACATACCCTATTCATCTACGGTCGGGGTACGAAAATTCCATTCTATATTTCGTTTCGGCATACTGAATTCAAATTTCTTTTATGTAATTTCGGGTTCGTAAGAGTTTTCGTCATGTTTTCGGCGTGTGGAAGTGTTTTAGGCCTAAATTTGTGTTGCTATTAATGAATCGAGAATAGTTTGGTGTGAAAAATCTTGTGTTAAATTCGGTGAAAATCGTATTGTGATTTAAAGTGGTTTTTTTGAAGAACGTGCTTCGAAAATCACGGATGACTTTTTTTGAAAGGATTTGTTAACTGAAGCTGCAGTTCTACTGGTGACATTGAGGAAAACTCCGTGATAGGTATGTAACCTAGAACTTTAATGCTTCACCCCTTCTGCTCAAGGGGTTGAATAGGGATTAAGGGGTGAAAAATTTATTGCAATCATATTTTTGTACCACGTGCATCGAGTAGCAATATGCAAAAAATAAAATGAAGAACATAGAAACTTTAGGGTTTTATTACTACCCTAAATTACTGGAAATCATCCCCAATTTTTATACGAAATTCAACGCTATGCAATCCACTGCTGGAATTAGGACTTTCCCCCCAAAAAATTATTCCTAATTCCGGGTTAAGACCGGTTGCATTCAATCATTAGTGATTTGGATAGTTGGGTATCCGATAGGGTATATTTGTCCACTAATGTCCACTGCTGGGCAAAAGTAAACAACTCAGAAACGGAAAAAAAATGCATTCCCTCCATTTAGCCATTAAAGTGCATTAGCGGCTGACTTATAGGTATCTACCCAAATCATCATCTGCTTGCCTTTCCCCAACTAAGTATGTCGTGGTCAGCTTCCAGTCTAACCGGGTGCAGCTGAATACCAGTATATTACCTACATGGAGCAACTGTCTGTTTTTCCGACTTTTGTGTCTCAGACTACCCTTAACAACGGCTTTACTTACCCTCCGAGATATTAAAAGGTCTCATTAGAATTAGTATCCCACCCATCCACTTACTGACCGCGACTTAAACAGCTTAACCTTGAAAATTGGTCATTTCACACGTTTGGTTTTACCTACCAGCCACTGCATTTCATAGCTTCTTACGATATAAGAATTGGGAATTAATTCTCCTTCAATACCAGTTTTAATCCCCCAAAGAAATTCTCTAAATCATTATTATTATTAATCATTATTTTCCCAAATTCCTAAAATATTCTCCTAAATATTTTTTTTTATATTATAAGATCATTGGTCTAATCTCAGATCCAATAAAAGACAAAAGATATTTTATTTAAAAATGGGTGTAATTTTTCCCCTAACGATAGGGCAAGTATCTAATACCTAGGTACTGTCAAAAATTAATGTAGGGTAGCTACCCCTTTGGCTACCCTCTGCGAAAATTATATTAGTGTCCATGTGAAGTTGGGTGGGTGATTTTACCGCTACAATCCATTATTCATGCCTTCAGGATAACAAAATCACTGAAAAATTCTCTATCATAAATAAAAATTACATTGTTACCAAGTCAGGTTTTGAACGGTGAAGGAAAACATCGTGAACTGTCTTAGAACCAAAAATTCGAAGACATGTGACATCTACCAACCCGCACTGGGCCCGCGTGATAGATTACAGCCCACTCCCTCTCACCGAGAGGAGGCCTGTGTCCCAGCAGTGGGAACTTCACAGGCTGATTATGTTTATGCTTACACAGGTTTTGAAAACCCGCCAAAAGTTAATCTGATAACTTTCAGCTCACCACAAATAATAAAGAGCTCAAAAAAAAGGCATAGAAAAAATTACCTACTGTTTTTCCGTGATTTCCCACTGCTGGTGAAAAGGACCAGTCATTCTTTTCAGATCGCAACTGAGGACCAATTTTTTTACACACTTTTCCTTTACCCCTAGGACCTGGTCTGATCTACCTACAGCTACGAAAAGGGCTTTGTAAACTATATTGAGGATTTTTTTTTTTAACTGGAAGTCACCCCCAAATATTTTAGGAAAACACCCTATGATAATTCGTCTTCTAAAGTTACCAACCTCTCCTGCCTCACCTTTTAATTTGTTCCCCAAAATTTGATCTTGGAGGGAGCAGTGGTGGCCCAGTGGTCCTGTGGGTTCGAATCCAGACAGGCGCTTTTCTTTGAATAAATATTCTCAACACCACTGCTCTCAAAACGGTGAAGAAAAACATCGGGAGGATACCCGCATGTCCTAGAAACAAAAATTCGAAGACATATGACATTTACCAACCCACACTGCGCCCGCGTGGTAGATTACAGCCCACTCCCACTCGAAGAGAGGAGGCCTGTGTCCCAGCAGTGGGAATATTATAGGCTGATTATGCTAATATAAAGAATTCAGTAAATATATTCGAATTTATTTCCATTGGCTAACGGGTGACTATCACTGAACAGACAGTTTTTTTTACCTTTTACAAAAATGACGTCATAATTAGCCCATTGTGTAAAATCAAACTAGCAAAAGGTCTAGCCGTAGACGACCAGTCGAAGCTAGACATGACACCCACTCAACTGTCGAAATAATATCATTACAATAATATTAACTCATTTAGTTAATCTCACTCCATCCATCCATAAAGTGACACCTTCCTCCCATGGGGTAGAAACTACAGAGTGCCACCTGCTACGATCCTTATATAATCTTTTTACTTCGTTAACGTTCATCAGCGTCCTAATAATTGTTCGCTGCACCGGACAAACGTCATTCTCCAGCGCCGGCTGTCGCTGAAAACCAGCTCTGAGGCTCTGTCTTGCATAGGGTCGCAGCATAATGCTGAGCGATAGCCGTTTTGCGTGGATGTGACGCATGTTTCCCCCAGCCTTTTCTTATTTTTTTTTTTGTGCGTTTTTTTTTTTTACTTTATAAACGTATTTTCCTTCTTTCTTGATACACGCCAGTTGCGAGTAGTACGCACCTGATCTTTCTGAAGAACATTACCAATAACTTCACTATATGTCCCTCTAGGGCGTCCCCTCCCGGTCTCCAGGTCTCCACTCACATCTACCTTGTCCTATTCTCCTTACAAAATCCCTTCATCGTCATTATCCACAGTTCGACTACACCCATTGCCCATTGCTCCCCACGCTCCTGTACCAGCCTTATCCAGGTTCTACCCTCGATGGTAACAATGTTGTCAATATCCCCCCCTAAAGCGCATTAATAAAAGCGAGAACGACCTTTCCCTAATAGGTCCACTATTGAGGAAAGATTTAGTCCTTAAGCTCAATCCCTTAGTACAAGGCTACTTCCCTTAAGCCCAAATATGTCAAACCACTATGATTTCTCAAGGACCTGGCTCAGTATCCTCTTTCTAACAATCATGGCAAATGGCCTAGGTATTAATTGAACGGTTCAAGACCATTTTGATACCCATAACCATAATTTGATTAGTAATTTCACAAATTTGAAGGAACATGAGTAGGGCCATCTCTCAATAAATAAATACATCTCATCACTGTTCCCAGCTTGACAAAGACATCGACCAAATGAATGGAACAGGTACAATTCTTTGAGTTCCTCTTTGGTCTAGTGGTCGCAAGCACTACTGTTGAGCATGAGGTCCTGGATTCGATTCCCTTGTCGTGCAAATTGTTATTGGATTTTTCCATCAATAATTTCTCAGTTGCAGCTCGGAGTCGGAATTTGTGGCCGGTAGATGGTATAGGTACCCCTGCCGAACCCTTCAGGGATTATAGCCGTGATGTTATGAAAAAAAAACAGCAATATCATTAGAAAGAAAAACAAGTAAAGGGGAAGAAATAAATGCCTTATTGGATGTTGATAATGATCCAAACGAACCCAGAAAAAAAATAGAAGGTATAAATTTCACAGCCAGAACATATAAGATTCTAAAGAGAGAAAATCTTAAGAAGCGTCTGACGTGTAAATATAACCTAACCTAGGCGAGCACGTGGTCGCGAGTAAATCTAGATACGCAATGAAACTGTTACGTAGGACCTAGTGTTGATTCAATCACTTATATAACCATAAAATCTTCATTCATTCCGATCCAAGGACATACATAAACCCACACCTCCTTCCCATGGGGTTGGCAGAAACTACTGAAACTGCTATGATTCTTACACGCTCCTTTTGCCTTGTTCACGTTCATATATCTGGTCACGAACGCCGGTTGCGAGACTACGCACCTGACTTTTTTGAAGAACATCACTAATAAGGTCACTGTATGTCCTCCTTGGGTGTCCCCTCCCGGCGTATCCACATCTGCCTTTTGTATGTCACCTTTCATTCATCCTCTCAACTTGACCAAACCATCTAAGCATACTCTTTTCAATTTTTGTCACTACATTTAGGACCATTTTCACTAAAATAGTAGGTATATAGTGCGTATACACTTATTTTACAAGGTCTAAGTATTAATCTCTAACATTTCATTACGTAATAGCTCATTCAATATAACTGGCATTATTTCCCAAGAAGAGAAAGTTCTGTTTCAGAACCATTTTCGTCACAACTAACCCTAAAGGGCATGGTCCTAAGGGCTACTCCCCCAAAAATTGGTCCCTAAGTAGTTTTCTAGCCCTGATAATCCAATGTGTGACCTCTGACAGGCTTATTCAAGGGCTAAGAGTAGTAAATTCAGTCACAGCTATTCCTAACCTTTGGTGCGTATACGCATACTTTACAAAGTATAGATGTTACTGTTTAACATTTCATTACGTAATAAATTACACAATATGTCTTCGCAGTGTAGCATTATTTTCATAGGATAGAAAATTATATTTAATATAGACCATTTTAGTCACAGCTATCCCTAAAGGGAATGCTTCTAAGGGCTACACACCAAAAATTGCTCCCTATGTCGCTTTACATTCCTTATCCAATATGCAACCTTTGACAAACTTATTCAAGGGCTAGAAATAGAAAATTCAATTTCAGGACCTTTTTCGTGACGGCTGTTTCTAACCTAACCTAACCTATTGTGCGTATACGCATACTTTACAAAGTATAGGTATTACTGTCTAACATTGCATTACGTAATAGTTCATTCAATATGGCTTAGCAATCTAGCAGTACTCCCATAAAATAGAAGTCACCCTCAGGATCGTTTTTGTCACGGCTAACCCTAAAGGGAGGTCCAAAGGGCTAGGTACGACCCTACAAAATTGGTCCCTAAGTCGTTTTATAACCCTGAAAATCCATTTCGGATTAATTTGTTTGCAAAAACATGTGTAGTAATATGCAACCTTTGACAGACTTATTTCCAGGCCAGGAATAACAAGTCTGTACCATTTTTGTCACAGGTATTTCTAACCTAACATATTGTTGTGCATAGGATAGGTATTACTGTCTATTATCACATTATGTAATACCCCATTCCATAGGACTCTGCAATCTGGCATTATTTCCATAAAATATAATAAAATTGTACATATCTAGTAAGTAGTCTTTAGGGGCAATCCCTAAAGGGAACGGCCCTAAGGGGTACACCCAAAAAAATGCATCGAGTTTCTTGCCCGTTCTTCTCCATAGGATCCTTCTTCATACGCTTTGTAATGGGCATCTAGCTTCATCTTTCTGACTAACCGACTCCGTGAGAATTAATAAGTGCCAGTAAATTGTTTAATTAAAATAAATGCTTTGAGTTTCAGTTTGTTTAGTCTTAAGTCATTTTATAACCTTGATAATCCAATATGCAACCTTTGACCGACTTATTCTCGGGCCAAATAATTATAATACCAAAATTCAATTACAGAAACATTTTCGTCACAGCTAACCCTAAAGGGCATGGTCCTAAGGGCAACAAGCCCCAAAGAAACTGGTCCTTACTAACCTTAGGGCTGCTGAGGCCCTATATCAACCCCATAACGGTCAATTATGCAATATTTGTTAGTTATTGTAAGTCTTTTGACATACGTTGACCTCCCATACCTATTAACATTGTTATTTGCTGTTTAGTTGAAAACATTGTAAAAGCCAATTATTTTTAAACGAAAACGTGGAATGCCTTGCAGGCTCTTCTCCATAGGAAATGATCATTTGGAACCGTGCACCTACCTTCTGGCGTTTCATAAGTGCCCATGTAGGTTTATGTGAAATTAAATATTTTGAATTTGACAATTTTGCCTAAGTATTTACTAAGTGTAGGTATATAAAACTGCTTCATTATTACGTAAGACTGTTTTATAACAAGGCCTTGCTATTTAAAGTATTGCTAAGAACAGAAGATAATTGTAGGTATTGAAGGATCATTAAGGTCTTAAGCGATAGCCCTAAGTTGGTCTTAAGGGCTAAAGAGCCCTTCAAAACCCTTCGTCTGAGACTTTTGACAGTTGATTTTGTAACTATACAAATTACTTTTTATAACTCAAAATGTAGGAATTATTTAAAGGAATTATGCATTATCAGCCTATTATATTCCCACTGCTGGGACACAGGCCTCCTCTCTTCGAGAGGGAGTGGTCTGTAATCCACCACGCGGGCCCGGCGCGGGTTGGCAAATGTCACATGTCTTCGAATTTTTGATTCTGGGACATCTGGGTTTCACCGTTTTGAGTCTGAAACCAATTTTGCCTGAGTATTTACAAAATGGTAGCCTATAAAACTGCTTCATCATTAAGTAGGTAAGACTGTTTAAAACTAGGCCTTGCTAAAGCATATCTTAGAACAGAATAATAAAATTGTATTCAAGGAGCAGTTTGGTCTTTAGAGATAGGTCCTAATGTGGCCTTAAGGGCTAAAGAGCCCTCCACGACCCTTTGAGCGAATTTGGCAGCTTCTTCTGAGCCCTTTAAAAGTCTTGACTGGCTCTAGACAGCTATCCCTAAAGGGAATGGTTCTTATGGCAACAAGCCCCAAGGAAACTGGTCCTCACTTACCTTAGGGCTGTTGAGGCCCTATAAAAACCCTATAAAGGCCAAATATCTTTGTAAATCATTACTGCCTTACAACCAACTAACTCATTACCAACTACACTAATTCACAACTAATTTCGCCTTAGTATTTACAAAGTGTAGGCATATAAAACTGATTCATCATTATCTAAGACTGTTGTAAAACAAGGGCTTGCTAATCAAAGTATTGCTGAGAACAGAATAAGAAAATTGTAAGTATTAAAGGACCAGTTTGGTCTTTAGAGTTAGTCCTAAGGTGGCCTTAGGGCTAAAGAGCCCTGCGACCTCTTGGGCGAATTTTGGCAGCTTTTGTCGAGAGACTTTTCAGAGCCCTTGCTCTATAAAGTACTTATACTTAAATTTAAAAAAAGTGTAAGAATTATTTAAATTGAAAATGATTTAAAATAAAATCTCGTCGTGTTTTTTATAAAAGATTATTTCTTTCTGAATACATTGTGTATTCAAGGTATAGGTATACATAATTGTATAGGTCATGAAGCTTATTGAAAAATATTTATAAACAATAGGGACAGCTTTCGCAACATTTAAAAGCAGAAGAAAATTTTATATAAGGACATTTTAGTCTTTCAGGATTCTAGAGATTAGGACCACTATAAAAGAAATGGTCCTTTTTAGTAGATAGACCACCTCTTGAGTAAGCATTGTACCATATGTATAAGTAATGCAATAGATACAGCTCAGTGACCTATGAATAACATTATTTCAATGCAAGAGAAAATATTACTTAAGGCCCAAGGGTCTTAAAGGGTAAGCGGTAGGGTAGCCCGTGAAATTCAAATTTTCTTACGTTTTTTGAAAATTTGCAGACCAACTCTTTAATGTTAACCCTATTGATCGATATTTCAGGAAATAGTAATTCAGTAGGATAGGATTATATGAACTTAGAGGTTTGTATCGATGATTTAATTTTAATGATTATAATTATGTAAATACTTGTAACGGTCGCGAATCATGTTTTAATCAATATAAAACCTGGCACTGTGCTGCAAATTGCAAAGAAACGTAAGAAAATTTAAATTTCTCGGGCTACCCTAGCGCCTCCCTCTTAAGGAATTCTAGAGAAGGACCAGTTTGATATATTATAAAAGAAATGGTCCTTTGAGGACCTTTTGATTATTGCTTTGTGTGATCTTTCACAGCTTTTTGTAAGTCCTTTGACACCAGAATGAATGACAGTCCTCAGTATTTCTAAAGAATTTATTCTGTTAAAGTGCACCATCCATACTACCATACTAATATTATAAATTCGAAAGTAACTCTGTCTGTCTATCTATCCGTCTGTCTGTCTGTATGTTACCTTTTCACGACTAAACCGCTGAACCGATTTCGGTGAAATTTGGTATAGAGATAGTTTGAATCCTGGGAAAGGACATAGGATAGTTTTTATCCCGATATTCCCACGGGATCGAAACTTACGCGGGTGAAACCGCGGGGCGCTGCTAGTGTCAAATATTTCATAAAATACCATTTTATACGACTTTCCCTTTTAATAATGCGAACTTATTTATAACTAATTGTTGCCTGCAACTTCGTTCGCGTGCCTGTCGGAAACCAGATTACATTTTGAGGGTTTTAACTTTTTGCTCGGTACCCTAATTCTTTTTCTGAAATAAAAGTAGCTTAAGTTACTCCTTATAACATCAGCAATAAGTAATCATACGAAAACAAAAAGACTATTTACTGGTATTTTTTTTCAATACCATTTAATTGGGCGCTTACTCTAACATCCGGGCACAGATCTTGACCCGGGCTATACTGAGAAATCCCTTATGGAAAAACTTTATAAGCTGGACCCTGGAAATCAAACGCAGGAAAGCACCAAAGAAGCATGTCATCTTTCAACTCAACTGACTGCGGTCCCACTGTTGGGACACAGACCTCCTCTCGGTGAGAAGGAGTGAGAGGGAGTGCGGGTTGGTAAATGTCACATGTATTCGAGCTCAAATGACTGTTCAAATTATTTATTATCCCTATACTGACGTAACTATACCAACCTAATAAAATATAACATAAATATTTTTACATCATAATCATAATAACAGTAATAAGCAATTATTCCCTTAAATGTAGGTACATTTTTGTCCCAAAGCTATACTTCCCATAAAACTACAAACTAACCAACTCTTTTGAATCAGGTCCCAGACAAAATTAACACCTAGATAGGCATTTCAGACTTGCTAAATACTGTCAAATTTTGTGTGTCAACATGATTCCGTACTACGTCCAATTTCAACTTTCTAAGTCAAAGATTCTGACAAAAACGGTGGTTCATTTTCGTGGTCCGCCCCGGGGATTACTCTGGTCCTTTTTGGGGACTATCCATACTAATATTATAAATTCGAAAGTAACTCTGTCTGTCTGTCTGTAGGTATGTTACCTTTTCACGCCTAAACCACTGAATCGATTTAGATGAAAGTTGGTATAGAGATAGTTTAAAGGACATAGGATAGTTTTTATCCCGATATTCCCACGGGATCGAAACTTATGCGGGTGAAACCGCGGGGCGCAGCTAGTTCTCTATAAGCCCTAAAAGGGCTAGAGGGGACCACAATTAAAATAATAAGAACAAGCGGAATCAGCCATAAGGTTCCCATTGCTGGGACACAGGCCTCCTCTCTGTGAGACGGAACGGGTCGTAATCCACCACGCGGGCCAAAGTAAAACGCCTGTCTGAGTTAGAACCCACGACCTACAACTCGTAAGTCGGGGCTGTTACCTCACCACCACGGCACCATTGCATTAAAATAATTAGAACTATTTAAAATAATTATTGTACAGCTTCAAGTTTCTTCAAGAAGGGTAGGCAATGCATCTGTGGTACATCTGGTATTGCAGATGTCCACTTACCTACCATCAGGGGTAGGTCAGCTTGTTTGCCACCTAATGGCATATAAAAGCATATCTAATATTTCAACTTTCTACGTCAAATGGTTTCTAAGAAAAACGCAGGTTACTTTTCGTGGTCCTTTAGGGGCAGTATTTTGGTCCTTTTTGTGGGACTATTCTCTAAAAGCCCTAAAAGGGCTAGAGCGGCTAAAGGCTGGAACACAATTTAAATTAGGGCACACAGGGTGTTTTTAAAAGGGGTTATAACTTGCTTCAATAACCTACCTGGTAAATAGTGTTTATAGTACCTATAGCATAAGATTGTAATAACCCCTGGATGCAAGACTGAGCAATATTATTATCTTCAAATATTTCTCTGTTTATTAATAGGTACCTATCTACATATTTCCCTTGATAAAACTAGTAGCAGAAAAAGCAAACATCGCCAGTGGGAACATTTACCTAGTCCAGGCCCAACAGTGGACAACTGGACAACTAACCTATCCTTGATGAGCGAGCATCATCCATTTTCAAATGAATACAAACATTTTGTTGTGCTTATTTTTACAAGTCAATCACACCGTCACAGCTAACGCAAAATGGATAAAATGTAGTACCTATACATATAGAATAAATCCTGGACTAAAGAATAGGGAATTTTTTATATATCCTGGACTAACAGGTGGGTTTCATCCCCAAAAACCAAGTAAAAAAAAAAATTAACACCTCACGAACGTACGCCAAATAAGTCTTCAATACTACACTACTACTAACGCCATCTATTAGCAGAACATTGCAAACTTTATCCAGTTATATGCTTCGATAATAATGTAGGCACTTATTTAGAATTCATTGAATATTTTATTTCTAATATGGTTAAAAAGGGTAACTGCCTCGTGGATCTAGTCGCAAGCGCGAGTGCTGAGCATGAGGTCCTGGGATACTTCACCAGGTAGGTCAAATTGGTACTACTTATTAGGAATTTCTCCACCTCAGCACGAAGTTTGGATTAGTGCCTAGGCTCGCCCCCTATTACATGGGACTTAACATAATTGGTGAAGTAGGTGGACTATAAGTACATCCCTTCCAGGGAATAAAGGCAAAATCATGCAATATTCATGTAATTACATAACGCTTCGTAATCTTTGTACATTTTTTTATCACAATGACGGAAAACCATGACCTACGCAACACACATACATACACATTCTACATACAATCATATTTTCCATACAATTTAACTGTCGGAAATGGACTTCAATGATAATTCTTGTTGCTATGGGGAGCTTGCGGGTTCTACGGGGACCAACCCGCACTGGGCCTGCAATTTACTTTGTGTAAATTATTTCATCACCACTGCTCTCAAAACGGTGAAGGAAAACATCGTGAGGAAACCGGCATGTCCTAGAACCAAAAAGACATGTGACATCTACCAACTCGCACTGGGTCTGCGTGGTGGTTTACGGCCCACTCCCTCTTACAGAAATGAGGCCTGTGTCCCAGCAGTGGGAACATTACTCTTCTATAATAGTATAAAAAATGGTCATAGTCAACCTGAATGTTTCCTAATAGGCATGCAAAGACCTATATAATGACTTTCAAATATTTCAGTCCAGGGCTAATGTGGACTATAGTTGGGCTGATCCAAGTTCTGCTAATGATTTTACACAGGATGAAATTGAATTCATGGGCATCCTTTTAAGGGGTCATTGTAATCATCATTATGAACAACTTTTACTATGGGAACAAACCTGAAATCGCGAAAAAAAAACTCAGCTCTTCCCTATATATTGACGAGTTATGTGAACATAAAAGCAAGGAACAGCAGATTTATTTTCGCGGTTTTAGGTTTAGTCCCATAGTAAAAGTTGTTCATAATGATGAGTACAATGACTCCTTAAAAGGATGCCCATGAATTTAATTTCACCCTGTATAGTAACTTCGTTTATTTTTTTCATTTCTTTCCCTATGTACGCCAGCACATAAGTAAAGCTACTACAATCTGTCAAATTTCTGTAATAGATTTTCAACTTTATCACTAAAGTGTAAGGTTTAAAGTTGATTGGGAAAATTTTACAGTTTCGGGTAGCTTGATTTGCTGGCGTCTGTACCTGGTCTGCCACAGTTCCTAACTGTCGCGTCGTGATGAGGCTTTTTAGGCTCAAATCGTCATCTGCCTAGTCTTGTCCCAACTGTTGGGCTTCTAGTCTAACCAGATGCAGCTGAATACCAGTATTTTTGACCTATCTGACCTCCACAACTTGACATGTGTGTCACATAAAATTAAAAAGAAATTAGTATTGCAATTTTTTCGTTTTCATGGCCTGAACTCTGCCGTACCGCGTAACTGTCGCGCCGTGATGGCTGGTCTCCGGCCCGTATCTGCAGATCTAGTTTGAGTCTGACTGGTGTCATTGCCTTTCGAACTGTCTGCGTGTTTCCACTGTTGCGTACGTCACGGCAAATCCACGACATTTTGACGGATGCGTTTGGTCTACTTTTTTTTTGGGGTTTTAGTTAGAATTATTTATGCATGATGATTTGATTTGGGTATTGTTTTTATTTTCTAAATTAATTTAGTTTTATTTTTTTCAAAAAATTATAATTATTTTGTAAAGATTAAAATAAAATATATTTTTAAAGTTTAATCAATATTATTCTATATCTATGCAACATATTATAATGGTGCTGACAATAATAATTTACTATTGAATTACTTCTTTGAACTGATATTTTAAATAGAAAACCTAGAATTTACAAAGATGTTTCATCAATATAAGTAACTCAACTAACGAAACTATGATGAATTATCAGCTTGCAAAGTGCAAATGTGTCAATTTATCCGAATTTCTTCGTAGGGAATGGAAAACCAAAGAAAATAATTAAAAAACTGCCTGAAAAAAAAAACGAATTTAAAATCAATCAGTTAAAATCATCATTTGTATAAAAATGCATCTATTTTTAGAGCTACGAATGACGACGCTTTTGTAATTGAAATACATTCTTTGAGTTTGAGTTTGAGTTATCTTTTCAATCGGAAAATATACTATGTAGTGAGGAAGTAGGTAATCGTAGTTAAATTTTGGATAACACATCTTACTGCAACGTAAAAAACAAACTACCCTGCAACAATAAAAAAACTGCAAATCATATTTCGAGGGTATAGTGCTCAAACCCAATAAGTACGAAATTCGAAACGGCGAAAAAAATTAAGAAACGGCTAAACGTGGTGACTTTATTGGGTTATTACCTTAAGTAATTATCTTTCTGCTGCGAATTCCACTTATTGGATTAGACCACTGGAAAGAGCGTCAAAAATGCATTAAGATGTACTAATAAACCGATTTTTCATTTTTTGACACTTATTGGGTTTGAACACTATACCCTCGATTTTTGAAAAAACTAAATGGCACTTGTAGCTTAGGTGCTCCATTTCTAGGCTAGGCAGCTATAAAACATAGGGAGAAGGTCAGGCGTTTCTGGTGCTTTCGACGTTCATAAATAACATATTATTAGCAGATTATTATTGTATGTTATAGATTTAAAAGAGTAACGGTGGAGTTTCTTGCCCATTCTTCTCCATACGAAAACTACCTTTTGGAAGGGGCGACTAGAATCAATTTTATTTTAATGTAATTTTTGACGTCGTCACGAACCGCATTCGGAACAGTATACTTCGTTCCAAAACACAAATCGCAGACGTGGGCAACACAGCCGCCAAACTAAAATGGAATTGGGCAGGCCACATCTGCCGCATGTCGCAACAGAATTGGGCAAAAGTAGCCACTGACTGGGTTCCGAATAACAGGAATCGGCGACGCGGTAGGCCCAGGAAGAGATGGCGTGACGAATTAGACGCCTATCTAAAGGATTGGCCAGATGTAGCAATAGACAGGAGAATATGGAAAGACGGAAGGGAGGCCTTTGCCCTGCAGTGGGACATAACAGGCTCATAATAATAATAATAAATTTTGACGTTCAAAAGTGTCTTTTATGTGCCTATTTGAAATAAATTCTTTGACTTTGATAAGTGTCAATTGATCTAAAGGTTGCTTTTATAAAATATCGCTTTTATTGATAAAACCGTCCATTGTGTTACCCTATAATTAGGATGGTGGTGGTGTAATAAAAAATATTTATACCTAATTTGAATATAATAACAATTTTTTATATTAATGACGGACGTACAAAATTGTCGCGTAACAGCGCACACGCACCTCACTCACACAGCAACACCGCACAGCTCGCGTATCTCGGTAGCCGTCCGACCGGATCATTCGCTCGTTATGTGGCTCTGAATCACAGGGGTTACACCGGCGAAAGGTCAGGCGCGAGCGCACACTCGTACGGTGTTCTGTGACTGCGAGACTATATGTATAATTGAACCTCGAAACACTTTTTGATCTTCTAATGATGATCGCCTTTTTCTATTGAATGATCTTCTTTTAACATTCTGGTCTTTTTAAAAACTTTATATTTTACTAGCTGCGCCCCGCGGTTTCACCCGCATAAGTGTCGATCCCGTGGGAATATCGGGATAAAAAGTAGCCCATATGTTAATCCAGGATGTCAGCTACCTCCATACAAAATTTTATCAAAATTGGTCCAGCCGTTTGAGCGTGAAGAAGTAACAAACATATAAACACACACACACACACTCACAAACTTTCGCCTTTATAATATTAGTGTGATAGTGTGATAAGTGTGATTTCTGAATGTAGGTATATATTTTTTACAACTTTTACGTTCGGCCTCGGTTTTAGGTCGGCGTTTCCTATCTGACTACTCTGAGAAGAAAGGTCTAAACAAACTCAGAGGTCACAATCTCTTTTAAAGTCCAGGCAAAATCTTGGTCAGATCATGTGAAGACCATGTAATTGGTGTCTGAAATGGTCTTTTGAGGAAAGAACCACACAGATTGAGCGGACCTGTCCAGTCAGTGCACGCATTTGTCAAAAATCGTGCAGCTCAACTCAGAACTTAAGGAGTTCATCGTTCAAGTTTGTCACAGCAGCTAAGCAAGGACGCCCCGACCGAAAAATAAAATCCTTTTTCCAAAAAAAAAACAACCAACTTCAAAAGAAAACACTATAAAGTGAAATTTCCGAAATAAAAGTTATTTATCATTTTGCCGTGTTTATTTTTTAAGACGGTTGTTTTTTTTTGTAAAAAACGCTTTTTTATACAAATATCCAGGATGAAAGAAACCTACAGGTCCCAGGCTAACTAACTATCAAATTTCATAACGATCGGTTCAATGGCTTAGGCGTAAAAAACGGCACCCAATGGACAGATTTATACCAGTCTGAACCCCAGCCCCCCCCTCCACCCCCTCCTCGATCCCTTGCTAGTTCGTCTTCTGTTTTATTTAAACTTTGTCTTATCCACAGACAGAGTTACTTTTGCATTTATAATATTATCTAGTATACAGGGTGTTACAGAAAGGGTATATCAATACAAACGGGTTGAAGAGTGTATCTCGTCTAGAATCTCTGTACAAAATTTCAGCTCAAAAGCAGTAACTTTGAAAATGCTTAATATTTTTTTTATTTCGATAGTTTATAAAATTAAATCATAAAAAACGTGTCACCGCACTACGAGGGTCATTAACCATTATCTGTAGTGTGTCTGTGCGCCTAGTATACGCACATCACGCCGCCGCGCGCCAGTGCAGCGCCGTGATGTCGAAATAAAAAAATATTAAGCATTTTCAAAGTTAATGCTTTTGAGCTGAAATTTTCTACAGAGATTCTAGACCAGATACACTCTTCAACCCGTTTGTATTGATATACCCTTTCCGTAACACCCTGTAGATATGGAAGTATGGATTCCAACGATTAAATCGATCCTTTTTTTTGTACATACAAATATGGATGTTAGTCGACTCTTCACGTGACCAGAGGGCTGGCCTATTTCTTGGCCAAAGAATTAGCATTGCCATACAACGTGGCAATGCTGTCAGCCTTTTGGGCACTGTTCCTGTTGGCAGCGATGCGGACGAATTCTTTGATGCCCTATGATTATTTTGTTTATTTTTTCATATAATTGTACGTATTATATGGGTTATATGTTAGCTTATTTTATGTAAATATTTATACAAATAAATTATCCAAATATTCAACCAACTCTTAGAGACAAATTCCATGCCTACCTTATCAACTGAACCCATGACTTAAGGAACCCTAATTCCATACACATAAGCGTGCTGCCCCCCTTCCCCCTCGTCCCCCCCTCCCCGCGTCACAGCATCCGCTTTGATCGTACGATACAGACCAGATCTGTTAGTCAGGCACTATCTCTAGGAACACGATGTGTGTAATACCACAGAATAATAGTAATACGTCAGATATGAGTTCAATTCAAAATTCTAAACTTTATATTTGACACTAACTATTGCTCGCGACTTCGTCTGAGATCCAGGATGAAAGTACCTCCTTTTCAGGTCACTAGCTGCGCCCCGCGGTTTTACCCGCATACGTCTCGATCCCGTGGGAATATCGGGATAAAAAGTATCCTATGTCCTTCCCTGGGACTCAAACTATCTCTATACCAAATTTCATCTAAATCGGTTCAGTGGTTTAGGCGTGAAAAGGTAACATACAGACAGACAGACAGAGTTACTTTCGAATTTATAATTAAGTATGGATGGTCTGCCAAATTTCATCCAAATCTATTCAGCCGTTTTTGTGTGATTAAGTTACAAACATCCAAACATAAAAACTTTCACATTTATAATTTACTAGCTGTTGCCCGTGACTTCGTCTATGATCCAAGATGAAAAGTAGCCTATGTCCTTACTCAGGTCATAGTCTTTCTGTGTTCCAAATTTTATCCAAATCTGTTCAGCCGTTTTTGCGTGATTACATAAGTAACAAACTTTCACATTTACCTATAATTTACTAGCTTTTGCCCGCGTATTTTGATGACATGATGCTCACATGATGCTGAGCATGGTCCTGGGTTCGATTACCAGGTCGACAAAGTGATATTGGGGTATTCCATTTGCAATTTCTCAGTAGCATCCCGGAGTCTGGATTTGTGCCCGGTTGATGACAATAGGCTCGCCCCCTATTACATGAAATGTGGGTGTGCTATAGGTACACCTCTGCCAACTCTTTGCGAAATACAGGCGTGAAATTATGTTACACTAGCTGCGGCCCGCGATTTCACCCGCGTCAATGTCGATCCCGTAGGAATATCGGAATAAAAAGTAGCCTTTATGTTAATCCAGGGTGTCAGCTACCTCCATACAAAATTTTATCAAAATTGGTCTAGCCGTTTAAGCGCGAAGAAGTAACAAACATATAAACACACACACTCACAAAATTTCGCCTTTATAATATTCGTGTGATGTGATTATAAGATGCTTACCTATCTGCTGGCTTGTCCAGCAGTAGACGACTTTGCGTAATCAGCCTATTCACTATTTAATTGTATTAGGTAAGTCTGTGATGATAGATGTGTTTTAAAATAAATAAAAATAAAACTTTATTTCAGACTAAGTCCATAATTTTATTAGTATTTTGGTGATAGTACCTAACAATGATGCTTATGTAAGTAGGTTTGTATTGTTAGTTTTCAAAAACAATAATAAAGTAGGTAATGTTCTATAATGTTCCCACTGCTGGGACACAAGCCTCCTTTCTGTGAGATCGCAGTGCCATTAATCCACCACGCGGCTACAGTGCGAGTTGGTAGATATCACGTGTTTTCGAATTTTTAGTTCTAGGACATGCCGGTTTTCTTACGATGTTTTCCTTCACCGTTTTGAAAGCAGTGGTGATGAAATAATTTACACAAAGTAAAGCGCCTGTCTGGGTTCGAACCCACGACCTACAACTCGTAAGTCGCGGCCGTTGCCACTGGGCCACCACTGCTCCTCTAAATGATAATAATTATTACTAAAATAAAGATATAGTATATGTCGTTCTAAAATTCAACCCCCAAGCGAGTCTTACAAGGGGTTGAACTCGCGAAAACAGTTAATAATATGAAATAGTAGAATTTTATAATGCCACTCTCTCCTATACCATGATTGGACGTTGCTGTAGGGATAAACCCTGGACGCTTTTAATACGGCTCACCCCTCGGCAACAAGGGGTGAAATACAACCTGACGCGTTACGAGTGACAAAAATCGTTTTGTAATATTATTTTTGGAACGAATTTTTTTATCGTCACGTAACAAAAAAGCGTTATGCCCCCTCCGTGCGACTTTCTCTCTCTCTCTCTCTCTCTCTCTCTATTTTGCAGGGTAGGCAAAAAATCGTGGATCAAACGAACTAGGGCGATAGTTGGGTTATTTGCAGTAGTAGTAGTAGTAGTTCACTCTTGCTTTTAAGGCAGACGGGTTAAATGTGAAAGGGAACACGGACGCTGACAATATTTATTTCAATTAAACTGTAGCGGTATCTACAACGCCACATGCGAACAACGCGTCATACTGACGTCACGCAAAAATTCTGCATCTCGCAAGCAGAGTTTACCGCGCAACTAGCATTTAATACAACGGTCCGACATGAATCATCGGGCAGTTGCCCGCCAGACACAACACCCGTCTGCTCGGAGGATCCTCCCTTTTCTATGGAGGATGAGTGAACTTTACACCCTGTTCCTCATACCTCTATAAAACCATTTACAGGCACTTTCGAATAAATTGTCAAGTCCCTGTAAATGGTTTAATGTAAGTACAACTCTGCTTAGCCCGTCGAAGAAATAGGCGTGACGTTACGTTTTATGTTCAAATTGTTTTAAATAATTTAATAATTATGATTTAAAACGCGTTGATGTCTTTCGTTCTAGGCTTTGAAATATCTTAAAGAAGGCTTTACATGACCTCAAATTATGACTTCCAAAACTTACTGCTTAAGTTTTATTTCTTGGGTCTTAGCATTATGCTGAGCGATGGCCGTTTTGCGTGGATGTGACGCATGTTTTCTCCCAAATTTTTTTTTTTTTTTTGCCATTTTGTATTTTGAGGCGTTATGTTTGCCGCAAATAAACGTACTTTCTTTCTTTTCTTTATTTTTTTAGATAAAAGTTGTGTTTTTTTGTATTCCTAATATTTTAAAGCTCTCATAATCTATCAAATCTGCCTATAATTGTCCCAGTACTGGGCAAAAGCCTCTTCTCATACACACAAAAAAAGAGTACAGCCTACACAACAGTACCTACACATACTCGTATATTAACATCTATGAGTATTAAACACGGACGCACAATACGATGAAGGGAAACATCGTGAGGAAACCGGCATGTCCGAGAACCAAAAATTCGAAGACATCAGAAGGCCAATTCTCGTAATTTAAAACGTTCAAAATCTAGTCGCGGTCTCATCTCGGCGACAAACAAATGTCAAAAACTTGTCAAAATGTAGGGAAAGGACATTGCCCATTTTGTTAGGAGTTTTGGGCCCCTAAAAAACTTCGCATGTCACGGTGGTTTTAACTTGGTTTTGTAGACCTGGAATTACCTTTTCATATCCTGAAATCAATTTTCAATTATTCACCCTAGTTTAAGAGAAATCTTATTTTTTCGGGTGACGTTGAGGTTATAAAACAAGTTTGTAAGTATTTGAAATTAAAATAATAATAATGTTTATGTATTAATATTGCCATCTGTTCTGCGAGCAATGTGCCCTGCCCACTGCCACTTAAGTTACCTTGTCGGTTACCTTGGTTCTCCTGCGGATCTCTTCATTTCTGATTCGATCCCGCAAGGAAACTCCAAGCATAGCCCTCTCCATTGCCTTTTGAGTGACTTTCAGCCTTCTAATAAGGCCCATTGTGAGCGACCACGTTTCAGTGCCATATGTCATCACTGGCAATACGCACTGGTCAAAGACTTTCGTCTTGAGACACTGCGGTATGTGGGACGAGAAGATATTGCGTAGCTTCCCGAACGCTGCCCAGCCGAGTCGGATTCGACGGTTGACCTCTTTCTCGAAGTTGGACCTACCTAACTGGACAGTTTGTCCTAGGTAAATATACTCGTCCACGACTTCGAGTGTAGCGTCTCCGATCTTCATGAGAGTGGGTGTTACATGGGCATTTGACATGACCTTCGTTTTGTCCATGTTCATTTTCAGACCCACTCTTTCAGAGGCTCTACTGAGGTCGTCGAGCATTGTACTGAGGTCCTCCATAGTTTCAGCCATGACTACTATGTCGTCGGCAAACCGAAGGTGAGTTATGTACTCGTCATTGATGTTAATGGCAGCTCCTTTCCAGTCCAGAACCTTGAAGACATCCTCCAGAGCAGCGGTGAACAGTTTCGGAGAGATAACGTCTCCCTGTCTTACACCTCGCTGCAGAAGGATAGGTTTCGAGGCCTGGTCCTGGAGTCGAACTGACATAGTGGCGTTTTCGTACAGACACTTCAGCACCTCGATGTACCGATAGTCGATCTGGCACCGTTGAAGAGACTGCAGTACAGCCCATGTCTCGATCGAATCAAAGGCTTTCTCGTAGTCCACAAACGCTAAGCAGAGAGGCAGGTTATACTCTTCGGTCTTCTGTATAACCTGTCGCAGCGTATGTATGTGGTCTACGGTGCTAAAGCCTTTACGGAATCGATGGGGCCGAAAGGTTCTGGAGTGGCGACCGCGTACCGGAAGGCGTAGCGTTGGAAGGCCTCCCACAAGGTGGACCGACGACCTTGTGAAGGCCGCAGGAACTCGTTGGATGCGAGAAGCACAAAACAGGTCGAAGTGGAGGTGCTTGGGGGAGGCCTATGTCCAGCAGTGGACGTCTTTCGGCTGAAATGATGATGATGATGATGATTAATATTGATCCCAGAATTTAGAAAACACTACATAACTTCTTCTCTTGCTAGATATTATGTATTATAGGTTAAACCTAATTCGGTACGGGTTTGAGCACGCTCAAATCGATAATATTGATTACAGTCATAACTCGGAACGCACCCTATGTTAGATCTGTCTAAGTGTGACCATGTTAAATATTTTGGTAATCGATTTACTCAATCGATTTGTTATAAATAATATTATTCACATAATTAAAAAGATAATTCTAAACTCTATTTAGGTATGTATGTGAGGTACTAACCTGAGTACTAACCACAATAATGTCTGTGGTACTAACTTTTGTTTTTGAAACTAATCAGGTATGAATGTAGCGGAATATTTCTAACAGTAGGAAATACCATGAAACATACAATAATATTTTTTTTAAGTTTATTTACTACTTTTATTTTCTTTATTTCAGCCCGCCTGTCGTCTACTTCGCGCCTAATCAGTTACATGAGAGTGTTAGCTAGATTACGACGGGAGAAAAGCTATTGTAGCCTATCTCCGGTCATTTTAGTCGGAGGATTAGTAAAATATCGATATTTTTAATCGATTACAATTATTTAATTGACATAGTATAGTCTGTCGTGTGGCAACATTCAGGTTAAGTTTTGATGGCGGAACTGATATAAATTCAATAAAATAAATATTAATTTTGTTTTCCAATGCTAGGGTAAAAGAAATGTCGATAAAATAAACATAAACATATAAAAATACGACTTAATTTTTGAGAAGTAAATAGTCTTGACACGGCACCAAAACTAGGGGCCCATTGGTTGTCATTCTCCTTTGAGGTATTTTTGACAGATTGCGACTGAGATCAGACTGTCAACTCAGCCTATCGCAGTCCACTGCTGGACATAGGCAGAGGCCTATGTCCAGCAGTGGACTGCGCAGTCTGGGAGAGCCCAGACTGCGCCACAGCACCCTGTCCCGCCATCCAGTCTACCCCAGCCACCTGACCAGATCAGACTGTGAACGTTCTTAAAATTACGAGAATTGCCCCTCTGACATCAACCAACTCGCACTGGACCTGCGTGGTAGAGTACGGCCTTATCCCTCTTGAAGAGGCCGCCATCCTAACCACCCACGCTCCCACTGCTAGGACGGCGGCCAGGCATAAGCCTTTTTTTTTGTGGATGGAAAATCATCAAATGACCCCTCCCGCTCTGGGTGGAGCGGAAGGGAGTGTCAGACTCTTACTGACTGAAACCCATCCGTGTTCCTTCCTTAGCCCTTTATGTTCCGGGGTAGCGGTAAATCGGACAATCCCGCAACCCCGGCAGGCTTCGGCTCTGGCAGGCCCCTTCCTTTTTGCTGACATCTCTTTAAGGCGCACGTGGATGACATACGCGCCGTCCGGCACGGGCCTGGTCCTGATCGGACGGTGAGCTACCCATTACTGTCCGTCCGCAGGCATAAGCCTGGCAGCAAAAATTGGTACGACGGTTGTAACTTACTTCTACAAACAATTTTACAAGGAAAACCTCACAATACTTTCAGTCTTAAATTCATTAATATTGGTAGTGTGGTTACAAAAGAATATTTGTAGTGAAAACTTCTTTTGAGATGGGAAAAACCATTGAATTCGCGCCACTGTCACCGTAACCGAAACCGCTTCGGGTGTGTTCGGCTGTCCTCGGGATGTACTCAGTTTTAATGTATTTTCGATATGACAGTGAGTGATGGCAAAGTATTCTGTGTGTGTTTTGTTTATATGACGATTTAAAAAATAAATACGTAATTGTTCAAGTTTTCACTTCTGTCGGCACTCCCGGAGTGCCATTGTTTTTTTTTCTTCGTTCAGTCTGAGGGCCTATTTCACAATGTCAGAACATCTATTTATCTATTTGTTTTACTTTAATATAACGCGGACAAAGACCAATAAAATTACATTAGTTAAAGACATAAGCACACTATACGACACACATACGCTCATCTCATAATAATCCAGACCTACTAACAAAAATATGCTGTGTCTACCATCTAAACTTAAAAATAGGAATTTCTACGAAACTATTTCGGAGAAAATCAAGCAGGCTAAAGCTATACCATCAAAATACCCAAAAATACTTCTCATTTCAAATTGATGCAAATCAGTATAAAAATAAGTATAAAAAATTCACCCTAATATAACACAAAGGGGTTGAAAGCATACTACCCTCGATCACTTTCTTTTTTCTGATAATAATGAGTTGGGGTGAAAGTTCGGGTGTTCCCATTGGCCCACACACCCTATTGTAAGGGGTGGGTCAAAAAAACCAAATAAAGTAGCCAATAGTGTACAAAATTGATGTATTGATTTTTTATGGGGTTCATGGGTGTATTCATGGTTTTATAGGATGTTGATATTAAGTTGAATAAAGGTCCGCGTGGTTAAAAAGGTTTTTCTACAGTTTTGAATATATTGCAACTTGTAGATATTGAAAACTAATCCATACTATACTAAAATATATCACACTAATATTATAAAAGCGAAAGTTTGTAGGTGTGCGTGTGTGTGTTTATATGTTTGTTACTTCTTCACGCTGAAACGGCTGAACCAATTTTGATAAAATTTTGCATGGAGGTAGCTGACACCCCGAATTAAGATATAGGCTACTTTTTATCCTGATATTCCCACGGGATCGACATTTACGCGGGTGAAACCGCGGGGCGCAGCTAGTAATATTATAAATTCGAAAGTAACTCTGTCTGTCTGTTTGTATGTTACCTTTTCACGCCTAAACCGCTGAACCGATTTAGATGAAATTTGGTATAGAGTTAGTTTGAGTCCCGGAAAAAGACAGGATACTTTTCATCCCGATATTCCCACGGGATCGAGACTTATGTGGGTGAAACCGCGGGGTGCAGCTAGTAGACTAAAAAGACTAAAAACTCAAAGCATTTATTTCAGAACAATCAAACCAATTACAGGGATTTTTGAATTGTCAAGGAGTCGGTCAGTTAGCAAGATGGAGCTAGTTGCTCATTCTGAAGCGTAGTAGGTTCCTATGGAGAAGAACGGGCAAGAAACTCCAAGACTCTAAATATATTGAACTGAAGGCCAATTCTGGTAATTAAAAACGTTCAAAATCTAGTCTAAATATCATCTCGGCGACAATAAATTTCAAAAACTTGTCAAAAATACCTCTAATTTTACTCGTATTTACTGTAGGTAAATTAGAGGTATTTTTACCCGACTACGGCGAAGAAAAAAGGAGGGTTATGATTTTGACCGGTATGTATGGTATGTTCATTTGTTCCCTCATAACTTCAAAAGTACTTGTAATTTGACAAATGAGGTATCGTTAGAAGCGTCTTGACCGTCCGCTAGTAAGGCTATGTGACGTCACACTAAATTCAATATAGCGCCCTCTAGAGGACATAAAGTAATTAATTTAAAAATAAATATCTTGGGATGGTGCCCTGTGGGGCATCAAATGAAAGGGCTTCATCAGCACATTTCAAAAATAAAATATTACTGAAATAAGCCCCAAAATAATTAAATTAAAAAAAAGTTAAAAAAACCGGCCAAGAGCGTGTCGGGCCACGCTCAGTGTAGGGTTCCGTAGTTTCCCGTCCGTCACAATAAGTGTTCCCACGTACAATTCGATAATACCCGACCCAATGTAATAAGTACCTACAGCGCCATCTCTCGGGGTATTGGGTTACTAATTAGTACATAGACGTGCCAGAAGTTTTCGGTGGTAATTTTGGATTGCGAGAACCAATTTTAATCATTCTTTTTTTGTTTGAAAAAAGATACGTTCAGGATAATAAAATATGTAAACGAAGTTAAAAAAAAAATGCTTGCATATACGATTATACTACAAACTTAGTCCAGAAATGATTTTGTACAACTTTTGTCTTTTTTGTACAAAAACTGTTGTTTCTATCAAGTTCAAAATAATTTTCCTAGAAAGTCCTTATAAAGTTCTACTTTTCAGATTTTTTTCATATTTTCTAAACTTATGGTTCAAAAGTTAGAGGGGGGGGGGACACATTGTTTTTTACTTTTGGAGCGATTATTTCCGAAATTATTGACATTATCAAAAAATGATTTTAGTAAACCCATATTCATTTTTAAATACCTTTCCAACAATATATCACACGTTAGGGTTGAAATTAAAAAAAAACTCACTTCCCACTTTACATATAGGGGGGCTACCCTAATAAAACATTTTTTTCCAATTTTTATTTTACCATTTTGTCGGCGTGATTGATATACATATTGGTACCAAATTTCAGCTTTCTAGTGCTAACGGTCACAGAGATTAAGCGAGGACGGACAGACGGACGGACGGACAGACAGACATGGCGAAACTATAAGGGTTCCTAGTTGACTACGGAACCCTAAAAACTAAAATCCGACTACCTACTAAAAAGTACAAGAAAGTATATGTGGTACTTATAACAAAAAAACAAATTTTTAAGATTTTGTTTGTCTGTCTGTTTGCTTGTCCCGGCTAATCTCCGAAACGACAGGATCGATTTTGACGGGACTTTCCAGTGAAAGTCCCGTTAAGCTATCTCCAGTGCAGATAGCTGATGTTATATGGTTTTTTTTTTCATTTTTTTAGAAAAACAATTAGGGCTCCGCACAAAAAATATAATATAAAATCCTTGAAATTCAATTTGTTTTCCGACAAGAATTAAATTCAATATGGCGCCGGACATATTAAATTTAGTGTGATATACATACCGGTTAAAATCATAACCCTCTGAGTCTGTAGTCGGGGAAAAAGCTGTAATTTTGATATTACAAACAGACTCTACGTAGTACAATTAAGTATTCTGTGCTTGAATTTTATTTATTTTTAGTATTGTATGTAGTATAGATGTATAGATACGACCTTCTAGCATATTATTCAATTAAAATAAGTATGCATTCAATTCAAAGAGCTTTTTGAGTTCTGTGAGCTTTTATCGCTCAATAAGTCATTCATTTGTCTTACTGAAACCCTCTTTGCTATTTCTAAGGACTGTAATTTGTCACATTGTCAGAAGGTTATTTTATGTATAACTAACTAGCTGTGTCCGCGACTTTGTTCGCGGGCATGTCAGAAAACAATTTGGATTTCATGGACTTTAATTTTTTTGCACGAAACCCTAATTCTTTTTCAAAAATAAAAGCCTAAGTTACGCCTTATAATATCAGCTATCTGTCACTAAAATTTTTTATCAAAATCGGTACAGCCGTTTCGGAGATTAGCCGTAACAAACAATTTTTTTTTTGTTATAAGTATCGTAAGTAGGTACCTTCAATTTTATTTGTGTAGATTTGCATAGATGTCTTTGATGTATCTAAATGTAGTAATTCCTTTTGTAATACATATTTTGTATAGAGAAATTCGCACGACACACACCAAGCCTTTATATTGCCAGTTTACTCTGACCGGCTATTGTACGGCAAGTCTATACTATGCGAGGCCAGGTTATACTGGCAAACTATGGCTTGATGCCGTGCAGTGGTGGTCTATTAACAGCCCCGTCTTACGAGTTCTATCGTGGGTTCGAACCCAGACAGGCGTTTTACTGTGTGTAATTTATTTCATCACCACTGCTCTCAAAACGGTGAAGGAAAACATCGTGAGGAAACCGGCATCTCCTTGAACCAAACAATCGAAGACGTGACGTCAACCAACCCACAGTGGGCCCGCGTGGTGGGCTACCCATACCCACTCCCTAGGACGCCTGTGTCCCAGCAGTAGGATCATTAGATTATGCTTATGCTAAATGGGATATTAAGAAACGTCAGAAGCTAGGTGCACGGTTCCAATTGGTCGTTTCCTATGGAGAAGAGCCGGCAAGAATCTCCACGGTTACTCTTTTTAAAAATTGGTTTTTACAATGTTTTAAAATGACAGTAGAGGACAGTGGTAGGCCTGTCAACAAGTACAGACGCCAGCACATCAAGCTGCTACAATCTGTCAAATTTCTTTAATATATTCTCCACTTTATCGCTAAAGCATAAGGTCCAAAGTTGATTGGGAAAATTTGACAGTTTCGGGTAGCTTGATGTGCTGGCGTCTGTACCAACACTATCAATCTCGATCTGAATCATTTTTTTGAAGTATATTGCTAATCCATTGCTTCATATATTATGTACGAAAAATGTGTCCGCTCAACAATGTGCAGTCGACATGCAGAATCGTCGGATATACACTTGGGAGCAAATAAATCGAGCCACTTGCTTTTTTTTCACGTATAATGGTTATTATTTTTGGTATTATGGAACGTATCAATAGTTGAAGTTTAGTAAGAAACCGATGGACGTTCTCGAAGAAAATGTAATTTTGTTAATAGAAAACAAACAGGTCATTTATCAAATTAAATTTCAGTCGATAACATCCATCGGTTTCTTACTAAACTTCAACTCTTTCCGACGATCCTGCATACTTATCTACAGGGTGAAATTAAATTCATGGGCATCCTTTTAAAGGGTCATTGTACTCATCATTATGAACAACTTTTACTATGGGACCAAACCTAAACTTGCGAAAAAAAATCAGCTGTTACTTGCATTTATGTTCACGTAACTCGACAAAATGTAGGGAAGAGCTGATTTCGAGATCTATTGTACTGTCTAAATGAAAGCCATTGCTACTAATAGTGTTACGCAATTGCGTAACACTATTAGTAGCAATGGCTTTCATTTCACCCCGCAGGTAAAAGCTGTCTTTATATTAAAGCTAATGACTGTCCCACTGCTGGGAAAATGCCTTTTCTCAAACAGAGATATGTAGGACGAGTGTAAACGGATATCTGCAAAAGAATACTGCCTCCTTGGCCCAGTATCCGCAATACATGCGTCATGTTCGTGAACGGGCGCCGTCAGTAGGGACTGGTCATCTCTTTGCTGCCATGGCTTATTTTATTTTTTTAATTTAATATTTGAATTGTTGTTTTTTCTCATCTTTTCATTATGGACGCTTTTAACGTTCTGCATCGTTCTCACGTGTATAATTTTTAACATGAATGATGTAACCAAGACTTTGTAAGAGTGTCCATGGAGTTTCTTGCCCGTTCTTCTCCATAGGTACCTACGCTTTGGAATGGGCAACTAGCTTCATCTTTCTGACTAACCGACCCCTTGACAATTCAAGAGTGCCTGTAAGTGGTTTAATTGAAATATTATAAATGCTTTGAGTTTGAGTCCCACTTCAGCAGAGCGCAATAGTTTTTGAGTTTTCCCCAGTAGCTTCCGGAAACTGGATTTGTGTCTGCCTACAACTGACTCGTCCCCCAATCAGTATTTTACAGGGACCCTTTTTCAAGTTTTATTTTGTTTCTTTAGCCTGATTGTGATAGTAAAAAGTATATACCAGGATGTACTTTCCAAAAGCTATGATAAGAATCAGCTGATCGATCAACTATTCCTGCACTCCACACAACTGCCAATTCAAACTTTATTTCTCTAAAGATAAAGTCTAGAATCCTCTACAAAAAGCTTACAGTTAATGTTTAAAAAAAATCCTAAAATCTTACTTCATTGCAAAAACGACGAACGGTCATTGAACTGTCTGTGTCTGTGTGTGTCCACAGACGTTTTAGACACACTGATTTTTGTGTATGTGTGTGCCGCCTTTGAGCTTCGTTTTTGTGTGTGTGCAAGAGAAATGTTTGTCTGTGTGCGTGCCAGACTTGTAGAGACAGATGTTTGGCTGTGTGTGAGTGCAACTCCTACGCCTTATGTCTGTGTGAGTGAGGCAGACGTGTAGGTACAGGGTTGGTTTTGTGTGTGTGTGTGCAGACTGGGGTTATATAGGATGTTGTTTTTTTTTTTGAGATTTGATTTTTTGAAACGTTTGATGTTAGCGTCAATTGCAGTTGAAGATTAAAGGAATTATGATTTAGTTAGTATGGAGTACCTATGTTGAGTATTTTGTGTGTAATGAATACGTGATTCTTCAATATGATTCTCATATGAATAACTATAAGATTTACATTCGTTTGTGAACATGTAAATCAGAACTTTTCATTTTGTGTTTAAAGATTTTTTATTTATTCTAAAAGAACATACATTGTTCACTTAGCGAATAAATACATAACTAAGGTAAGGTAGGGTAACTTTTTATTTTACCACTAAGACTCAAAAAAATATTGTTTAAAATGGGGCAATGTCAATTTCTTATATTGGATTAAATATTGTATAATATATTATACCATTGTAAGTACCAGGGTACTTATGTGCTTTATAATTATAATTATAATTCTTATTAATTATTATTATTAGGTTTAGCACTGTTTTCTGAAAAAAAATTAATATAAACTACCTATCTCAATTCTATCTTTAATTTTCACTTCTCATCTAATTAAAATAAATAATTGTATAATAACCAATACAAGACATTATAACTAACCACAAAAAAATTAATGCATTGTTTACAATTATAGATGTTGTGTTGTTGTAGATGTTGTGTGTGTTGTTGGTGTTGTATTTAGTATGAGTGAATTTATCGCATTGGGATTATCCTGTAACGGTAAATGTAAGTAAAATAAATAAATAAAATGACGATCCATCAAAATCCTATCCTACAAAATATTATAAACGCGAATGTTTGTGAGGATGGATGTTTGTTACTCCTTTACGAAAAAACTACCGAACGGATTTTTATGAAACTATACAATAATATAGCTTATACATGAAAATAACACATAAGATACTTTTAATCCCGATATTCCCACGGGTTCGAAACTTATGCAGGTGAAACCGCCGGACGCTGCTAGTAATAAAATACACACACAAAATATAATAGTTTAAATATTAACTACAGACCGTACTTCTACAGACACATAATGTATCTCAAAAATTGTTTCATTGTTCATCTAATCCCCGACAGCAAGTACCACCCACACAAGGATTTGCCATGCCGATGCCGCCATATTTTGATGTAAACTTTTCATAAGCACGTGATTCTGTAAAAAAAAAAAACATTACTCTTTCTTGTGATCCATAATCAGCCTATAATGTTCCCACTGCTGGGACACAGGCCTTCTCTCGGTGAGAGGGAATGGGGCGTAATCTACCACGTGAGACCAGTGCGGGTTGATAAATGTCACACGTCTTCGAGTTTTTGTTTCTAGGACATGCCGGTTTCCTCACGATGTTTTTCTTTACCGTTATGAGAGCAGTGGTGATAAAAGCAGTGGCCGTTACCACTAAGCCACGTCCACTGCTCTCTAAAATGATGATAATGAATGATGCTATATAATAAGCAAAATTTGCATGCCAGTAAGGTAGATCAAGGAGAACGTTATCACATGTTATGCTTAACACCACTGTATACCCTTGGTCAGCAAATAAATGTTTTGATTTGATTTGATTTGATTTGATTCTCATCTTTTGCTTGTTATTAAGTAAATCACGACGTATAAGCTTCCTTGAAGCCTCTTAGTGGAAAGTCTATAAAAACAAAAACAACAAAGGCACCTCGGAACAATTTCCTTACTTGACAAACTTATGATCTCTTTCGTATGGGTAGCAATATAAACGAAGTTTCAAATCAAAGTTGAAGCTTTATTGCAAAAAAGAACAGCCTGTATACAACACCGAGACACGACGTAAGTCTGTGTGCGTGTGACTCCGCGTCCGCACACGTTGGTTTGCGTCTGTGTGCGTTGTCTGGCTGTGTCTGTGTGTGTAGCCTTTCAGGATACAGGATCGGGCGAGTTTTGATTTTTGTTTAGTAACGTCACGAGATTGACGGCGATTTAGTTAATGTTATGTTAATATTAATTATGGATTAGTTTTGTGAGTATAGTAGTTGGAAGCGCTACTGTTGAGGATTTGGGTTCGATTCTCAGGTCGGGAAAATTTTTGATGGATTTTTTCGTTAGGATATTTTTAATAATATTCCAATGTCTGGGTTTGTAAGAGCAGTGGTAACGAAGCCGACTTACGAGTCCGTCCAGCCTTATTTGATTTGTTTAGTTAAAATGTCCTCTTAGATTGTCCGTCTAACTTTAGACCTACCTTAAACCTTCGAGTCAGTTACCTACTGTATTTTGAACTTTATTCCGACTAGAGTTAAAGTTTTTATGAAAATTGACAACTTAGACTCGGGTTTAACGTCAGTTTTTGTAATAAGAACTTAAACTTTGTCGGATTATAGTTCGAAATTTAAAAATGGCTCGATCGTTTAAACCTGAGTGTAAAGATAAACGTTGTATTATAATAAGGCCGAGTAAGTTTTTCTTCTTTTTTAAATAGAACCAAAAAAACTGATTCATCTGATGAAGACTTATGGATTCTATTTGATTTCCAAAAGTTTTGGTGTCTAGCAACAAAAAAAACCTTAAGGGCTTCTTGGAAAAAGCAATCAAATATCTAGAAACAATTAATTGAACTTCGAAGTGACCTTAACTTCATTGGTAAGTAATAAACACCAACAGACTAACGACCGACATTGTCTGGCGAGCGAGAGGTCGCGGGTTCACATCCTAGACAGTGAACTTTTATGTTAAAACCATGGGGTTATATTTCTAAAACCCATCTTCTCCCTAGCCATTCCAAACTATGTTGTGGTCAAAGTCAAAGCATATATTTCAAATACACACATAAAAGGCAATTTTAAACGTCAAAAATTACAACAAAATAGAATTGATTCTAGTCGCCCCTTCCAAAAGGTAGTTTTCGTATGGAGAAGAATGGGCAAGAAACTACACCTTTACTTACTCTTTTCGGTCGGCTTCCAGTCTAACCGAATGCAGCTAAATACCTGTGTATAACCTAGTTTCTAGGTAAAATGATACTCCTTGGTAAGACTGGTTGAGACTCTCAGGCGTATTTCATTTGTTATTGCTACAACTGTTGCGAGAGACTTTGGTCAAACGGACCCACTCGAACTGGACCCGCGGGTCCAGTCGACCAAATCAAATTTTGAATTGATCGACGAGACCCACTGCCTAATTTCATCATTAGTACAGTCAAGGAGTAAAGCCGAATAAAGAAAGAAAGAAAATACGTTTATTTGCGGTGAAAATGACGCAAAAAAGAACATAAACACAAAAAATAAAATAAAAAGGTTAGGGGGAAACATGCGTCACATCCACGCAAAACGGCTATCGTTCAGCATTATGCTGAATCTTTTAGTTTTAAGAATAGTATAGTCAAGGAGTTTATGAGCTGAATTATAGTATAGCAATGACTGTCGCTTTGACCTAGCAGCTAAGCATGGAGTTCTGGGTTCCATAGTCATATTTAGAATAAGTAACTAGCTTCAACTTTTAGACCGTTCAAAAACCGATCGATTTCCATTAGAAACTCAGTCTGGAGTCTATTTGTACCATGGCAGTAGGTAATCTCATTTATTACATTGGACTTAAACATAACAGGCGAAATATTGGCGTACTACCTTCACTGCCTATCCCTCCGAGGCATACAGACGTAATGTTATATCCATACTAATATTATAAATTCGAAAGTAACTCTGTCTGTTTGTCTGTATGTTACCTTTCCACATCTAAACCACTGAACCGATTTAGATGAAACTTGGTATAGAGATAGTTTGAGTCCTGGGAAAGGACATAGGATAGTTTTTATTCCAATATTCTCACGGGATCGAAACTTATGCGGGTGAAACCGCGGGGCGCAGCTAGTAGAAAAATATAATAGAAAAAGTTAATAATCTAGTAAGATTTGTCGCACCCTGTGTCTCAAATCTAGGTTAGTAGAAGTACATCACTGACCTACCTCAATCCAATACTGTGTGAGGTACCTGTGTATGTAAGGACTAATGTATAGGTTTTAGTGTTATCTTTTTAGGGTAGGTAGGGTTTTAGGTAATTCTGTACATTATTTTGGTGATTTGGCTAGGGCTAAGGTAGAGGTCGGGGGTTCGATTCCTAGGTCGGGTAAAAATAAAACAGCAAACTATAATAGGTATCTGTTGTACAATGAACTTGCTTAACACTACCTGCAGTTACACACACAAGAGCGCGTGTTTATAGTACATCACAAGTACAACTATTGCTCAACCGCCTTCGTGCGATAAAACAACTGTGTTTTATAGTGATTGAACTAGTTAAGTAGGCGGTTCGATTCCTAGGTCGCGTTAAAATGTATCTCACATGTTAAAACAATTTTTTTTTTTTTGAAGTGAGACTTCTTTACGCACGCTTGACATAGGGAGTAAGCTGGCGAACGCGTGACGTAAGCGTTACGAAAAGTGTGATCGGGCGAGGCGAACGGGAGTTGAGTGGGGGATATAAGCAAGAGAAAGCAGTGCGCGCGCACATTTTCTTTCTCTCTTCCTCTCATAGCCAAATACGTTTGAAGTTTCACTTCAGTCGTGTGGTCATAAGCACACTCGGTTTTTTTTTTACTAAAGTTTTTTTTTTTGTTACAGGTATAACGCAAAATGGGATCCCCTGGACAAAATATGGGCCGTATCTTGTCATTATAGCTTTTACTCAGATCAAGAAGAAGCCACTTTAAAAGGTCAGTGTGTATGTTTGAAATCTATTACTTCACTATTAAAAAACATTGGGTTCAATAAGGCTATTTGTTCATGTTTTTCTTGCCGTGAAAAGCTACGGTTTAGGCTGAGGCCAGACGAGCGTAATTTTTTGAGCTGCGAGTCGCGTAAAATGAGTCGCGGAATTTACGTTGCAATCGGTTTCATACTAAAGTCCTGTTTGTACCACACGGCGACGCAAAATGAGTTGTCTGACGACTCACGCGCGTTATTTCAACCGAATTGCGCTCGGGGTGAGGGAGGTTAGCGAGGCAAGCGTCAGTTATGTTACAGAATGCGACTGAAGTTACGTCCGTCCGTCTGGCAGCCTAACCGAATTTCAGTTGAAGGTAAATTGCGATACTTAAAATACGCGACTCACAACTGAAAAAATTACGCTGGTTTTTTTTTATTGCTAAATGGGCGCGCTCTTGACCCGATCACGCCTGATGGAATCAATCTTATTCGCCGTGTGTAGCCACGATCGTCAATGTTGTATGGATCACTAAGGAAGTTTGTTGACGAACACGTTTTTTCTACGGCACGGTTTATACGCTGTATCCACCACGCGGGTCCACTGCGGGTTGGTAGATGTCACATGTCTTCGAATTTTTGGTTCTAGGACATGCTGGTTTCCTCACGATGTTTTCCTTCACCGTTTTGAGAGCAGTGGTGATGAAATGTTTACACAAAGTAAAGCCGGGTCTGTTACAACTCTTTGCCACCACTGCTATAATCATCTGGCTTTCTCAACTATATTGTGGTTGGCTTCCAGTCTAACCTGATGCAGACTGGTTGTCAGACTTTCGGACTTCTGACTACACGTAACGACTGTCAAATAACTATGAATGTCAGCCGTGATTTTCCGAGGCTCGGAGGGGTCTCGGAACAAAATGGCCACCCATCCACGGACTTACCGTCAAACGGGGTGAATAGGGATGCAGGGGTGATTCGGGACAAAACTTTAAAAGGGATTTTAACATTAAAATAATATAGTTTGTGGCCAAAAAGGACCCTAGAGTGTTTACTGTAATTTAATTAACAATTACGTGCCCTTATTGACAACAAACTATATTATTTCAACGTTAAAATCCATTTCAAAGTTTCGTCCCGATTCACCCCTGCATCCCTATTCACCCCGTTTGTAGGTACCTCGGTAAGCGTAGTTTAACCTTGATCCATCGATCCTTCTGACTGTAACTTAACCACGATCCCCTCCTTTTCACCATAAGTTAGTGGAAAGGTTCCTTCTTACTAATGAATGTTATTGTCTTCAAATACACAATGTTACCATCAATATGCACCAGACATTCTAAGAAGCCCTTAGCGATGAAAACATGCGGGGTAGACAGAGAACTAAGCTACCAACGTCTAGACAGCGGGGGCGTTCACCTCCGCGAGACGAAACCCTTGATAACACAGACCGGGTGGGCAGAACAGGTCGATCACTTTATTAATTTTATATCGCGAGCTTTTCTCAAAGACGAGACGCTACTTAGTGGCGTACTCAGAGACAGTAATTCACTTCAATCTATACTATTATTATAAAGAGGTAAAATTTGTTTGTAAGTTTGTATGTAGGGGGTAATCTCTGGAACTACCAGTCGGATTTGAAAAATTCTTCTTGCATTTGATAGCCCAATTCTTGATGAAGGCTTTAGGCTATTTAACATCACGCTATGACCCTTAGGAGCCGAGCTAAAAGAAAAAAAAGTCAAAAAGAACGTTAAGTGATAGCACGGGCGGGTGATGCGATACGACGGGGTGGCTCGGGGGAAACAAGAAGTTTCACGCGAACGAAGTCGCGGGCTGAAGCTAGTAGACGAATAAAGAGTGAAGTTAAGTTAGCTAGCGAGACTTCGCAAACGTGATGGGTAATCATATCTAAACACGATACAACAAAAAAAAATGCGCATGCGGCATCGTACACCTAACCTCCGTCCGCGATGACTCATGAGCAGTTTACGTGGTGTAAAAAGTAGCCTAGGTATGTCGTTACCCAGGGTACCCATTGAATCCCCATACCAAATTTCATCAAAATCAGTGCAGCCGTTTCGGAGATTATCCGGATCATGCAGACAGACAAAATGTTAAAAAAGTTTTATTGTTATAAATACCGTGTATACTTTCATATGCATTTAGTTAAAAGCTGTTATTTTGACATTAAAGACACACATTGTATGTGTTATTTATTTGTATAGATAAGTACGTAATCCCTGAAGAGGCAGGCAGACTTGTATAGACCACCTCATTCTGTCAAATCACAGTTCGAATTTTCGAAAATTAATTAAGGCGAGTCAATGAGTATACAAGATGGGAATCTTCTTAGAATCTAAGGTTAATAGGCTTATTAGAAAGTCACCCTCATAAGTCATTATAACAACCATAGATATAAGAAAGAAGTTTCTGTTCTTTATAATTATGTCTATGATAACAACCCAATTACAGGCCGACCGCTTAACTGAGACGTTGCCTGAGGTAGCTGTGCGGTGCGGGAGGGGTAATAGTTGTCACAAGTTGACGAATCACTGAGCTCTCACATCACGTCACCACACCCCTCCCGCACCGCGCTGCTACCTCAGGCAACGTCTTAGTTAAGCGGTCAGCCTATAGCGTTTGTATATGACTTCGTCTGCGTAGATTTTAAGACCATTCGGACTCCACATCCCAATCAATCAGCCTAGAATAGAATAGAATACTCTTTATTATGTACACCATATAAATTACAGACATAAATATAGAAACTTTACAATGGGTGACACAATGGGCGGTCTTATAGCTAAGAACGATCTTACCCATTCCCAACTATGATGGGGGGTTCCAGTGTAACTGGATACAGCCGAATACCAGTATTTTACATGGAGCGACTGCCTCTCCATCTATCTCCTTGTCAATCGAAATCCGTTCAGTAGTTTTGGCGTGGAAAGGTAACATACAGATAGAGTTCCTTTTGAATTTATAATATTATAGTATGAATGTATACAAGCACTGGTGGTCCAGTAGAAACGGCCGTGACTGCCGAGTTATAGGTCGCAGGTTCGAACACAGGTCGGCACTTTACTTTGTGTAAACTATTTCATCACCGCTGCTGTCAACGGTGAAGGTAAACATCGTGAGGAAACCGGCATGTCCTAGAACCAATAAAATCGAAGAAATGTGCCATTTACGAACTGGATTACAGTCCACTCCCTCTCACAGAGAGGAGGCTTGTATCCCAGTAGTGGGAACATTATAGTCTGATCATGCATGAATGATATCCTGGTTTATCGTCGCATGGACAAACCAACAAGCACACTTTTCTTATATATAATGTTACTAAGATGGATTCTAATCAGAATGCCTTCAAGTATGGGACGTTATTTCGACATTAGGACATTAGAGAAGTCACCTTAACCGCCCATGGGATGAGAAGGACACAAAGTCGTGTCTGCGCTAAAAATAGGCCTTATTGATAAGGAGTAAAAATAGACGTTATCGCTTGAGGAAAATGATTGGCTGAGGTAAACTGTGTTGCCAGGTGGGAAAATCTACCAGGTTTATAGGGAACTAGCTGTTGCCCGCGATTTCGTACGATCCAAGATAAAAAGTAGCCTTTGTCCTTCTCCAGGTAATGGTGTACCTATGTGCCAAATTTCATCCAAATCCGTTCAGCCGTTTTAACGTGGAAGCGTAACAAACAAACTCATTTACAATAGATATTAGATTGTTCGTGTGTTTTTTGGTATGGTAAACTAGCAGGCGGGTAATGGTCAGTGGTTATCATCGCCTGTGGACATCTACAATACCAGAGGCATCGCTAGTGCGTTACCATGATAAAGATCAAATGTTTCCAGTCCTGTAAAGTAATGAAAATTACACGGGCATCCGTACCCTTCAAACCGAAACACAGAAATGCTTGGCATTTGAAATAGAAAAAAAAATTGCCTGTATAAATCTTTATTTTCTCCACTTTTTTTTATTCCTTGGATGCGGAAAGCACAGTTTAGTAGTTTTATTTTCCAACAAGCAGTGTGCACGATGAGATAATTTCTGTGTGAATGATGATATGGTTAGAAAGGGGGTGACTACTGAGATGACGACTGATAGAGAAGTATGGAAGAACAAGACATGTTGCGCCGACCACAAATAAATTGGGATTACCTTTAGGGTGTGATTTAAACAAATCCTTCCTTAATGCTTACCTTTGTTATAAAAGGAACTCTTGGGCAAAATTTAATGCTTCTACACCAAGCGGTTTAGGCTATGCGTTGTCTGTCTTCCAGCGAATTTTAGATTTTTTTAAAGTAGTAGATTCCTATTTCTTATTGGAAACATAATTTCGCTGAGTTTTGAGATCCCAAAAACGTAGGTGTGTAACAATAAAAAAATGTATAGCATAAAACAAAACCCACGCTTTTCGAACACAAATGAGTCTACGATCCGTCTAGGTTTTATTATAGGGCGATAAGGGCAGTATCATTAGTACGACTAGCAACACCGTCCCGAGCAGGCTGTCTACTGCTAGCTGCCTGTGCCTCACGTTAGTACCTCTCCAACTGTCATGGGGGATGCGCGCTCCGTGTACGAATTTTCGCGCGAAAATTATAGTCTGTGGTTGTTTCGTAATTATTTTTGTATATTATTTTGTTTTGGTGTTTCGAGTTTTTGAAGTTAATTTTGGTGTTGTGTTGTTTATAGTGGAATAAATAAATGTTAGTGTGGAAAGGTGTTTGGAAATGAGGTAGGTTTATTAATAGGGAATATTGTTTAGCAAGAATTTCTTGAGTGACATTACGATTGGGACTTTTAACTTCAAGTGGCCAAATGTGAGTATACTGTGTTTAATACTTGTGCCCGTTCTGCGAACACTATGCGTGATGTTATTTTTAGGAGATTGTAAAAGATTTTAAAATAAAAAGTACCTTATCATTAAAATGTTTATTTTAATTGATAATTGAAAATTGAGATAACTGGAACAATATAGAGGAGACCTTTGCCCAGCAATGAAACAAATAATTACAAAAAAAATGACAATTAGACGAACGAATTTGAATTCTTCAGAGAGGGTTCAGAAGAAACGATGGATGGACTGTGAATGATAATATGGTTAGAAAGGGGGTGACGACTGATAGAGAAGTACGGAAGAAGAAGACATGTTGCGTCGACAACTAATACACATACATTACATATATACATTGGGATAAGAGAATGAAAATTATGATGATAGAGCATAATCTTGGATTAAAAAAGTTTATCACTTAATGAAACATAAAGTATAGTTTATCTAGGATGTGAGTGAATCCAAGGGTCCTACACTCGTACTCATAGAAATGTCATATATCTATGGTCTTACTGTTGGATTAAATGCGAAAGTGTGTTCATTGTTTTATCCCAGCTGCACAACCTTAGAGATTTTTTGCATAGAGATAGTTTATGGGCCAGAGAGTAACATAGATACTTATCACGAAAAATCAACTGGTCCTGTGAGACGGGATAGACAGACAGGAACGAAAATGCAGGCAAATTTCTATAAAGTAACTCTGTTTGCCTGTCTGTATGTTACCTTTCACGCCTAAACCACTGAACCGATTTAGATGAAATTTTGTATAGAGATAGTTTCCCACGGGATCGAAACTTATGCGGGTGAAACCACGGGGCGCAGCTAGTAATATATAAAAGTGAAATTCTGTTCATTGATAAGCGCATCACTTGAAAACGGCTGGACCGAATTGGTTATATTTTTTTATTTTAAATTATTCGTAAAGTCCGAAAGAAAAATTAGAAACATTTTCCAAAAAACCTTCAAATTCGGAAATAACTGAGCGTCCTTTTTTGTATGAATTATTATCAATATTTTGCCAGGACAACGTCTCTCTCTCGACAGTCGTCAGCTAGTACTTAATATTAATATTAAAAAGAGGTCAAATTCGTGAGTCTGTATGTAGGTGGTAATCTTCGGAACTACTGATCCGATTTCGATTTTTTTTTTTCACTAATGGGAAGCTTAAGTATTGCTGAATGTCATGGGATATATTTTATATTAAAACAAGAAATATACACGCACACGAGGCCGTGGACAGAAGCTAGAGAAGAAGTAATCCTACTAACATTATAAACGCGAAAGTTTATGAGGATGGATGGATGGACGTTTGTTGCTCTTTCACGCAAAAACTACTAAACGGATTTAGATGAAATTTGGCAGACATCTACTTTATAACCAGGATTAACATATAAGATACTTTTTATTCTGATATTCCCACGGAATCGAAACTTATGCGGGTGAAACCGCGGGGCGCGGCTAGTATAAGAATATTGTCTCTACTAGGGGCTTGTCAATTTTGTTGCAATTTTGCTATCACGCCGCCATTTTTACGACGTACAAACTGAAGAGCAAGGTTGAAAATATTGTGGTAGGTCATGTCATAGGTCATTGAACGTTCATATACTAAGGTGAGCAGTATACTGTGGAACTGTTCCATGATTTTGCGCAAACTTTTCACTGTTTAGTTTAGTGGTCGCAAGCGCTACTGCTGAAATCTTGGGTTCGAATCCCAGTTCAAGCAAAGTGTTATTGGGTTTTTGAAGTGAAAACTTCTTTAGGCGCGATGGACATTTTTTGAGATGGGAAAAACCATTGAATTCGCGCCACTGTTACCGTAACCGACACCGCTTCGGATGTGTTTGGCTATCCTCAGGATGTACTCGGTTGTAATGTATATCCGATATGTCAGTGAGTGAAGGCAAAGTATTCGGTTTGTGTTTTGTTTTCACTACTGTCGGCACTCCCGGAGTGCTTTTTTTATCAGGAATTTGTAGGTAGCATTCCGGAGTTTAGATTTGTGCCCAGTTGATGGCAATAGCCCTCCCCCCCCCCCTCCCTATTACATGGGGCTTAGACATAACTGGCGAAATCTGGATGTACTATAGGCACACCTTTCCTGACTCTTCAGGGATTACTGGAACTGTATTACTGGTTTTTTTCTTAGGAATTTCCCAGTAACAGCTTGAAGTTTTGATTCGCAGGTTGATGGCAAAAAGTACCCCTTGTATTCGTAGTATTTTGTAAACCCAGCTACGCCCTTCAATTTTCGGATTTTATATCGTCACCAAAAACGGTGAAGGGTAACTTTGTGCAAAAACTATCAAGACCTAGAACTAGGAATTCGAAGACATGCGACATCCACACTAAAACAGGATAAAGCTCTCGCTATAACCATGAAAAGGGCTTTTGTTAAACTCCGGAGCATGTATGTGAAGCCCTGTGAACCACGGAGTCAATAAGGCTCGCTACGAAAAACATCTCCTGGGTGATTCTCGAGAGAGGAGGACTGATGCCCAGCAATGGTAACATTACAGGCTGATCATGTAAACATTTATCTAAACTAATATTATATAGAGATAAGATTTGATTTTTTGTATGGTTGTTTGTGACGCTTTCACGCTAAAACGGCTAAACGCATTTGGATGAAACTTGGCCCATGGGTAGACCATGCCGTGGATTAGATATAGAATACTTTTTATCCCGATATTCCTACGGGATCGAGACTTATGCGGGTGAAGCCGCGCGCGGGGCGCAGCGAGTTTCAAATAAACCGTTTACAGGCACTTTTGAAGTGCCAAGGTGTCGGTCAGTCAGAAAGACGAAGCTAGTTGCTCATTCCAAACTTAGTAGGTCCCTATGGAGAAGAACAGGCAAGAAACTCCAAGGACATTCATGTGTGACTCTCTAAATTGATAGATAGATAAAACGTTTATATAGTGCAACAGAAGACACACTACAGGCATTAAAAAACATCAAAAAAGGCATCAAATTGCTTCCCTCACGATATTTTCCTTCGCTATAAGTCAGTGTTGCCATACGTTAAATTCCTAGTAAGCATTGTAAACAATACTTCAACCGCGCATAGCAACAAGTACCGCACACACATACGTATGTACATGTATTGTATGTATACAGTTGTTTCGTCACAGTCGACTGGGTCAGAATCGGTCAGACGTGCTGACGCGGCCATGTGACCCGTGACATGTCCTTGAGACATCACTTGTTGGGTCAGTAGAATTCTATGTTTTTCATACATTACTTACAATGTTGTTTTTTCTATGTAATTTGTTAGAAGGGTAAGGAATTTGATGGTAAGTGCTCATAAGGAATTTTTAATACTGGAGTTTGGTGGTCCAATTTTAGGAGCAGATTTTTGAGGGACTCGTCGCTAAGAAATAACAGCCGCACGGGTTAAGCTAAGCTACGCTTGCCACGGTCGGTCCGTGGATGGGTTAACATCTTTACATTTACACCCAGACCCCTCCGTGCCTCGGAAAGCACGTTAGACTGTGGTACATATTTGTATAGATATTTACGTAATATACGCTAACATATAAACTATAATAATATGTACAATTATATGCAAAAATAAACAAAATAATCATAGGGCATCAAAGAATTCGTCCGCATCGCTGTCAACAGGAACAGTGCCCAAAAGGCAGGCAGCATTGCCACGTTGCATGGCAATGCTAATTCTTTGGCCAAGAAATAGGCCAGTCCTCTGGTCACGTGAAGAGTCGACTAACCGCTTGGCGATGTCTCGAAAAACCAAGTGGGCACTCGGACCCCATGGCCCTAGTGTTTCAACCCCAAACGGCTCGAACATGTAACTCCCAATCAGGTTGCAATATTTTCGCCGTTTGAGGTTTTAGACTGTTGTTTATCATCAATGTCAAATACCATTGTACTGCAATGCCTCTAGTATACTAGATATCAATAGATGACGGTGATCGGGCGGGTCATCGGCAAACATAAAATAGGTTTTGAACCTACAACCTGATGTGTTGTTAAAACCAGCCGCCTCAACAAACGTGGGCAAACTACCAATGAATGGAAAATAAAATAATATTAATTATTTATCAGCCTTTGTGTCTGTTTTGGTGTTATTAATTAGTATGCTAGACGAGTGTGTGCACTGATTAAGATCTTACACGCGGTAGGGTCAAGACTGGCGGACTATTGTTAGACGAGAAATGTAAAAACATACCTGAGGGGCTAGACATAGTGACAATTGCGTACTTAATACACTATAGTCACCTTTCTAGTAATTAAACTCATAGAACAGTTATATTTTTAACTAGCTTCTGCCCGTGACTGCGTCCGCGTGAAACCGCGTTTTGGGATGCATGAAGAAGCCTCCTCGTGTAGCGCAGTTTGTTCCGCCATCGCCAGTTACTCAACTGAACGCTCGCGCCCGGCGCATCCTGGACAGTCACACCCAACACATTTGATTAGCCAATTCTTCCCTTGCGGTGGTAGGGCTAACGCCCGCCTGGTTTGTGACCACCCTCCCACCGGAGTCCGGCGTCAAGCAGCCTGCTGTGTTTCGTCGATGCGTGGGAGTTCCAGTGCCTTAGGCATCTTCTGGGCACGCTCGTTCCATCATAGACCTCATCCATCGTTTTCCATCAGGCGTGATCGAGGTCAAGAGCGGGCCCATAAGGTTTAAAAAAAAATCTTGTTCCCCCGACCCACCCCGCCCGCGTCGTATCGCATCGTCTGCCCGCGCTGTTACTTCGTTTTCACTTAGCGTTAATTCGGACTTTTTTTTTTGCTGGGCTACTAAGGGTCCTAGCGTGATGTTAATAGGCCTATAGCGTTTGTCAAGAATTAGGCTATAAAATACAAACATTATTTTTAAAATCTGACCAGTAGTTTTAGAGATTAGTATGTTCAAACAAACCAATTCTTCAGCATTATTATTAGTATAGATACTCGTACTTATAGATTCATCATTCATCTGCCTAGCCTTCAATTCAATTCAATTCTCAATTCTTTATTGCGTACCATAATGTATATAGTCGGTAGGGAAATAATTATATTAGTCACAATTATGGACCCTGTCGGGCACAGCATAGATAGTAGGAGAGAGGAGGAAGAACACTGGGTGCCTTCTCCCAACTATGTTGGGGTCGGCTTCCAGTCTAACTGGATGCAGCTGAATACCAGTATTTTACATGCAGCGACTGCCTATCTGACCTCCACAACCCAGTTACTGGGGTGACTGGTGGTCAGACTTTCGGGCTTCTGACTACCCGTAATGACTGTCAAAGATCCACGAATGACAGCCGGGACCAACGGCTTAACGTGCTTTCCGAGGCACGGAGGGGTCTCGGTATGTAAAGATGGTCACCCATCCGCAGACCAACCGCCGCAAGCGTAGCTTAACCTGGTTGATCGACCTGTGCGGCTGTTATTATTTAGATTATTATAAAAATATCCTACCAACCCGCACTGTGCCCGCGTGGTGGATTACGACGCTAGGAGGCCGCTGCGCCGCCGCCGTGCCAACACTGGGAACATTATGCTTTGCTTATGCTATTAAAAATATACAAAGTACTTATTTAATAGTATCCTTCCATAATTACGCTACGTGATACATAACAAAGAAATATGACGTATGTATGTATGTATGTACGTGACAACCTCGCGAACGACTGACACGTTGATAAAAAGTTAATAGCTACTTATTATAGTTATGTACAGTTATATATTGTATTGTTGATTATGTACTTGGACTGTTGAATTGTATGTATAACATATATATACAGGGTGAAATTAAATTCATGGGCATCCTTTTAAGGAGTCATTGTACTCATCATTATGAACAACTTTTACTATGGGACTAAACCTAAAATCGCGGAAAAATCAGCTGTTCCTTGCATTTGTGTTCACATAACTCGTCAAAATGTAGGGAAGAGCTGTTTTTTTTTCGCGAATTCAGGTTTCGTCCCATAGTAAAAGTTGTTCATAATGATGATTACAATGACCCCTTAAAAGGATGCCCATGAATTCAATTTCACCCTGTATAATATAAAGCCTTTTTACCATGGGATTAGGTAGAAAATAGAACGTCATTTGCTACGATTCTGACATATTAATTTTGAGTCTGCAATGAGTGCCTCGTTGGTTTAGTGGACACAAAGTGTGACTGCTGAGTGAGGTCCTGGTTTCTATCCCTAGGTCGCAAAGCAGCCTAGAGCCTAGATTCGTATCCGGTTGATAGCAATAGAATTCAATAGATTCACCCCTATTCCATGAGACTTCAACATTACTAGTGAAATGTGGATTTGGCTAGGTAGGTACAGATGCCAGCACATCAAGCTACTAAAATCTGTCAAATTTCTTTAATAGATTTTCAACTTTATCGCTAAAGCATAAGGTTCAAAATTGATTGGAAAAATTTGACAGTTTCGGGTAACTTGATCTGCTGGCGTCTGTACTAAACACAGCACTCAGGGCAAGGGCCATAGGTTCTGCTATCATCATGCATCGCATTGGTTACCCATCTGCAAAGTGACCGCCGGAAGTATAGCAAGTATATCGATCTACGAAACTATCTTTGCCGTTGGTAAAATAGTAATAGTGGCAGTGCAAAAGCTCAAACAGAAATCAAAAATGGCTAAATATAGTATCATTTTAATTCAAGTTAGTTTTTTTTTAAGTGAAAACTTCTTTAGGAGCGTTGGGCATTGTTTGAGATAGGAAAAACCGGCCAAGTGCGAGTCGGACTCGCCCATGAAGGGTTCCGTAGCAGCAAGTAACATAATATAAAAGTTCTTGTAGTTCGTTGTAACTTTGTGAAATGAAAGGTAAATTGCGGTTTTCGATTTATGACGTATTAAAAAAAACTACTTACTAGATCTCGTTCAAACCAATTTTCGGTGGAAGTTTACATGGTAATGTACATTATATATATTTTTTTAATTTTATCATTCTCTTATTTTAGAAGTTAGAGGGGGGGGGACACACATTTTACCACTTTGGAAGTGTCTCTCGCGCAAACTATTCAGTTCAGAAAAAAGTGATATTAGAAACCTCAATATCATTTTTGAAGACCTATCCATAGATACCCCACACGTACAGGTTTGATGAAAAAAAATTTTTGGAGTTTCAGTTGTAAGTATGGGGAACCCCAAAATTTATTGTTTTTTTTCTATTTTTGTGTGAAAATCTTACTGCGGTTCACAGAATACATCTACTTACCAAGTTGCAACAGTATAGTTCTTATAGTTTCGGAAAAAAGTGGCTGTGACATACGGACGGACGGACAGACAGACAGACAGACAGACATGACGAATCCATAAGGGTTCCGTTTTTTGCCATTTGGCTACGGAACCCTAAAAAACCATTGAACTCGCGACACTGTTACCGTAACCGACACCTCTGTAATGTATTAGGTGCGGCGCAGACGACAGACTATCCGTGACGCACTTTTTATTGTAAGTACCAATAAAATGGAAACTGTAGATAAAATAATAACATAGGATATACCTGGAATAGTTGAAATAAACATAGGATGATGTCGCGTTCTAATTTTCGGCTACTACATATAAAAGCTCACTTAGTATCAAAGAGACATTTTGTGCGCCACATACTCGATCGCGCAAAAAGTGTGTCGTCTGCGCTGCACCTTAGTATGACGATTCAAAAAATACACACGTAACTGTTCAAGTTTTCACTTCTGTCGGCACTCCCGGAGTGCCACTGTTTTTTAAATAATAGGTTTCCCTTTTTAATATAAAGTAGAAAATACGAATAATACGCATCCCGTCAACCGTGTCCGTAACAAAATAATAAAAAGTGCATTTTCAACAAAAAAAAACTTCTCGATTACTTATTATTAGCCACCCTTTTTTTGGAAGTCGGTTTTTTTTGTAGTACAAAACGTTTTTTATTTTTCAATTCGTTTTATACTTGCTATGAAAACAGGAGCGACAGCAAGTTTCATAACATCATCAAGATACACAAAGTGAAATGAAATATGTATTATTGCATAAGCAGCATAATCAGCCTATAATGTTCCCACTGCTGGGACACAGGCCTCCTCTCTTCGAGAGGGAGTGGGCTGTAATCTACAACGCGGGCCCAGTGCTGGTTGGTAGATGTCACATCATGTCTTCGAATTTTTTGGTTCAAGGATCATAGCCATATTATGGCGCAATATTGAAGCTAACCCAAAAGCCACCAAATTGACGTAAAGAAAATTTATACGAGTGTGAGCTTCCTCTACCAAATGAAAAAAGAATCAGGTAAAACGGACCAGCATAGCTATTCACAAACACTCGATACGCTTCCGTATCGTATCGAACATTAATCATTGTTATCGTAGGAGTCTTCTCAACGCTGTTCACAAGTCCAAAACCCGATTTTTTTTTCAGTTTTAATCAAATAGACGCCCGCTATTCTTCCAACAGCTATTTGCTGTTGAGGGGAAGTCAAATCAGGTTATCGAAATGTCAGGTTTTCGATACGATAACCTGTCGTATGGTGTTGAATCAGGGCTCTGATATCACGGAGACATCGATGACCATACATAAGAGGAAGATTGAAAGTGGCACCGGTAACTGACAAGTTGTGTGGAAATTGGTTGTCATGGTATGGGCATGTGTTACGGAGAAATGAGGAAAATGTCGTGAGGAGAGTTTTGAGTATGAATGTCGATGGCTATAAGAGTAGGGGAAGACCAAAGAAACGATGGATGGACTGTGTGAATGATGATATGGTTAGAAAGGGGGTGACTACCGAGATGACGATTAATAGAGAAGTGTGGAAGAAGAAAATATGTGGCCACAAGTAAATTGGGATAAGAACAGGATAATGATGACATGAAAAACACATGCAGACGAACACAAACCTCCTCCTTAGGAAGGGGCCTGCCAGGGCCGAAGCCTGCCGGGTGCGGGATTGTCCGAAAGGGTTACCGCTACCCCGGAACATAAAGGACTAAGAAAGGAACACGGATGGGTTTTATTCAGTAAGAGTCTGACACTCCCTTCCGCTCCACCCAGAGCGGGAGGGGGGTCATTCGATGATTTACCATCCATAAAAAAGAACCTCCTCCTTTTTTGAAGTCGGTTAAAAAGTAGTAAAAACTTTTAAAAAAGTTAATAATACTGACAACCGTAACTAACTAGCTAAAAAGTGTATTTTTTACAAAAAAAAATCGTTCGCTATTACTTATTATTAGCCATGAGCCACCCTTTCTGCTAACCCCAATACAGACGGGAACAATTGATACATTTTATTTGACAATAGTTGTGCAAAATCAATAAAATCAATACGTGGAGTGTGACGGGTTGAAATGCACCCCTGTTTTGGGGGTCCGTAAGTGTATTGCAAGAACCTTTATCGAAATTGACTATTTCGTTTCTAATTATGAACTTTACAAAGTATTATTACTTACTGCTGAGCATGAGATCCTGGGTTCGACTCCCGAGTCGGGCAGTGTCATTGCCTCACTGGGTCCATCGGAAAAAATAGGGTCATTACAATTTTTGCTAAACACATTCATACTTAATCTATACAAATAAATAAAATTGGAGTGTCTGTTTGTAATATTAAAATAACCGCTTTTTACTAAATGCATAATTATGGATGTATACACGGTGCATATACCAAAATAATATCTTTTACAATTTTTGTCTGTCTGTCAGTTTGTTCCGGCTAATCTCTGAAACGGCTGGACCTATTTTGGCGGGACTTTCACTGGCAGATAGCTGATGTAATAAGGAGTAACGTAGGCTACTTTTATTTAAAAAAATACTTTTAGTTAGGATAGGATTTCACGCGGACGAAGTCGCGGGCAGCAGCTAGTCAGTAAATAAAATCACAAGTGTTTAATTAGCAAGTCGGAATCGTCATACCTCTGTACAGTCACGTCTAAAAGTATGTATACACTTGGCTTTATTCAAAGGCGATTTTCTCCTTTATTTTTGAATGAAATTTTATGTTATTACGAAAATAGTATTTTCGAACCCATAGGTTTATGTAAAGTGTCGTATTTCAACGTTGCATTCGTTATTTCACGAAAAAATCGCAATTGAAAATTGCTAAGTGTATACATACTTTTAGACGTGACTGTACGTAGTATTATATTATCTGTGCCTCTGTTAATCAGTAGTAAACTCAGTGACGGAGTAATAACATCTATCTAAAAAGAATTTAAACAAAGACCTCTTGAAGGATCCCGGACACTTTATTTCTAATAGCTGCTGGTATACATACTATTATATATTTTTGGGGCCAAATAAAAAAATAACGAATAAAAAAAAATTTTATTGCATCGTCTTAAATAACTTAGTCTAGTTACAATGGGGAGAACCCTTTTAAGCAATTAGTAAAATATCAAAAAAAAAAAAAAACAAATATTACAATCTCTTTGAAAAAAACATAACTAGCTTACGAAGTTCATCTTTGGCAAGTTTTTGAAGCCTTAAGTTACTCTTAGCATTCATTCAAAACCTAAGCTCAAAATATTTTACAAAGAAATGAGGAGTTTTGTTTGTAAACAGCGTCTCGACCCATCCAAAACATGACCTTGACAAGGTGGCCTTAACCTCGTCGAGATAACCCTTTCATACCTGTCTATTGTACTTATATTTCTATACACACTTTCTCACCTACAAAGGAAATAATCAGTTACCACAATTAAAATTGTAACATCAATCTGTCTAGCCTTCCCAAGTATGTCGGGCTCGGCTTCCAGTCTAATCGGATGCAGATGAATACTACTATATTACTTGAAGCAACTGCCTGTCTGACCTCCACAACCCAGTTACTGGGTAACACGATACCCCTTGGTAAGTCTGGTTGTCAGACTTGAGCTTCTGACTACCCGTAACGAAGGTCAAAGGTCAACGAATGGCTGCCGAGATTTTCCGAAGCATGGAGGTGCCTCGATGTGTAATGGATGGTCACCCATCCACGTACTGACCGCAACAAACATAGCTTGACCTTCGATCGACCCGTGCGGCTGTTGTTATTTAGTTACAAGCCCCTCTAAATTATAATAAAATTAAAATTGCAATATACGGAACCATTTTTGTTAAAAATGTTTTAAAAAACTACATTTCAGTAACACAATACCTTACATTTTTATAATCCGCGTAAAAAATAATTAGGTTCGCGCGCATTGACAGTTTTTTTTTTTATAAATTTACGCCACCGGCAAAGGAATCAGCTGCTCAGCCAGCATGGAAGACTCACAAAAGAGGTTTTTTAAACTTTTTTTTAAAACGCTAAAGGGATGCGGTACAATGATGGCGGTTTTTTTGCGTTCCTTTTTTGAAACGGCTAAAAGTTGCGAACGTTGGTTTAGTGTGGATATCATTTTACTTTGTTGTTTTTTTTTTTTAATGGAGTACGAGTATGTGTGTTAATGGGTCATTGTTGTAGGTCGTAGTTACGGCCAAATTCTCAATATTATTTTTATTAGGTCTCATACTTTCACTTTAAAGTGTTCTCAGAGAACATACATAAACTCACACCTTCTTCCGATGGGGGAGTAGGCAGCAACTGTATAACGCCACCTGCTACGATCCTTACTGTACTCCTCCTCTCCTACTTGCCAGAGACTTCTGGGGATAATCACACTAATATTAAAAAGGCGAAAGTTTGTGAGTGTGTGTGTTTATATGTTTGTTACTTCTTCACGTTCAAACGACTGGACTAATTTTGATAATTTTTTGTATGGAGGTAGCTGACACCCTGGATTAACATATAGGCTACTTTTTATCCCGATATTCCCACGGGATCGAGGCTTATGCGGGTGAAACCGCGGGGCGCAGCTAGTATCCTATAAAGCATTTATACTTTAAAAAATCAATTTATAGTCCTTAGACGACGCACACAGCATACGACAGGATAAAACAAGACTGGATTTCCCGAAAATCCAAGGGAAGAAAATATAACGGAGGAAGTAAAAATCAGTGAAAAAAAAAAAAACAAAAGACAGCCCGCTTTTCGCCACTTCAATTCTCAATTCTTTATTGCGTACCATAATGTATATAGTTGGTAGAGACTTCATAGTATTACAGCGGGGAAGAAGAAGTGGCGCAACAAAATACCCAGCAACACGTCTTTGACTGTTTAGTTTGAAAAACACTTGCATCCCTTTCCCTACTATGTTGGCGTCAACTTTCCAGTCTAACCAGATGCAGCTGAATACCAGTTTTTACATGGAGGATGAAGCGACTGCCTATCTAACCTCCACAAAAAAAACTACTTCAGCCTACTAAAAATTTCGGCTTATTGGTAGGTAGTTTGTCACCCTTACTATAATTTTCAAATGACAAACGCATCCATACTAATCCATACTTTTTGCGAATAAATAAAAAAAAACTTAACCCCCTCTTAACAAAGGGTAGTGACAATTATAAGCGTATGCCGCGCCATCTGTTGGTGAACTTGTGTTGTGTTCGGCTATCATCGGGCAACATCGGGGATATTCGGACTAAGTATCTTCATACAATGAGTAAAATGTTGTGAAGAAAGTTTTGAGTATGAATGTATGTAAAAACTAGTTGCTACGTTCAACTTAATAGCTCCTACGGACCATGGGAGCCTGGTACTTTTGTAATTCGGGTTGGATTTACGGAGGACTAGCTGCGCCCCGCGATTTCACCCGCGTAAGTGTCGATCCTGTGGGAATATCGGGACGAAAAGTGGCCTATATGTTAATCCAGGATGTCAGCTACCTCCATACAAAATTTTATCAAAATTGGTCCAGCCGTTTGAGTGTGAAGAAGTAACAAACATACAAACACACACACACACACACACACCACTCACAAACTTTCGCCTTTATAATATTAGTGTGATTAATGGTTAATTTTCATTGTTTTTAGATAATTTGAGTCTAGCAAGAAATAATAGTAGATTATTTGCCAAGGGAGCAAACAACTGTTTTGAAGGCGAGGGTGTTTCTTTGGTCACTCAAGCTTGTTGCTCCCGAGGTGGACACTCTACTTTTTATCACCCTCTGAAAAAATAAGTAAGTGCGACTTATGAATAAGAATAGTATCTACGTTTATTTATTTACATACAATTAGGGGCAATACATAGAAATAATTAGAGGCTAATGTTTTATTTGAACAATATTATGGAAGTGCATCGTTACATTTTTTTTTTTTAATTTGGATCGTGCGCGTTTTACTTTATCATACAGCTTGTTATTTGTTGTTGGAAACAAGCATATTTAAAATAAAATAAAACCGGCCAAGTGCGAGTCGGACTCGCACACGAAGGGTTCCGTACGGTTTACGCTTTATGACTTATTAAAAAAAAAACTACTTACTAGATCTCGTTCAAACCAATTTTCGGTGGAAGTTTACATGGTAATGTACATCATATATTTTTTTTAGTTTTATCATTCTCTTATTTTAGAAGTTACAGGGGGGGGGGGGGGGACACATTTTACCACTTTGGAAGTGTCTCTCGCGCAAACTATTCATTTTAGAAAAAAATGATATCAGAAACCTCAATATCATTTTTTAAGACCTATCCATAGATAGACACGTATGGGTTTGATGAAAAAACAATTTTTGAGTTTCAGTTCTAAGTATGGGGAACCCCCAAAATTTATTGTTTTGTTTCCTATTTTTGTGTGAAAATCTTAATGCGGTTCACAGAATATACTTAGGAAGTTTCAACAGTATAGTTCTTATAGTTTCGGAAAAAAGTGGCTGTGACATACGGACGGACAGACCAGACAGACATGACGAATCCATAAGGGTTCCGTTTTTTGCCATTTGGCTACGGAACCCTAAAAATCGTCTCATACCTGTATCTCTTTCTAACGCTTGATGTGACTTACTAACAACCTAGTACATACTGTAGACAAGGACAAGCTTCAAATTAAGCTCAAAAATACTTTTTGTGATATTCGTAGCATCGTCGTAGCAAAATTGCTACGCAGCGTAGTACATTCTACGAGATTTTTTATGCAATGTTTTTGCTATAAAAAAATGGCAGTTTTTTCGCTGTTTCTAAAGCTCAATGCTACTGACTACCTGAACAAAAATTGCGTAACGCACTATCAGTAGCAATGGCTTTCATTTTGACAGTTCAACAACATTCATTGCGTTATTTACGTTGCTGAGCAGACAAATTTTGCGAACATATGAAGCAATGGATTAGCAATATCCTTCAAAATGATTCAGACTGTGACTGAAATGCAGGGTTAGGACATAGGATACTTTTCATTCCCAGTAATACGTTCCTGTAGGATAATTTCCGATCTCGTACGAAGCCCCGGGCAAAACCATAAAATAAAAAAACGGACTTCGGAATTTTTCGGCTACCCTTCGTGCTTTATCTAAGATAACAAAGTTCAAGGCTTTGGCTAGCGAGGGCACTGACCCCGTCACCCAGACTGCAGGCAGACTGATTTTTTGCCTGGACTGAAGAAACCGGTTTTGGATACCTGGCCTTCAAGTAAGGAAGACGTGTTGCTAGGCAGATATCTACCTATACTTCGTGAGTTTGTATGTAGGGGGCTATCTGCGGAACTGCTGATGCGATTTCGAAAATTCTTTCACTGATATGAAGCTACAATATTGCCGAGTGTCATAGGATATGTTTTACGTTAGAACAAGACATTTTGTAGACGAACTCGCAGGTGGAATCTAGTTAGTGCTATAGGGAGTTTTTTGCGCTACTTCTTCCTCTTTTAAACAGCAAGAAAGTTAAAAAAGAAAACATTTAATGAGTTACGTTTTAACCCTATGGTCTCCTGTCTGAAATTAAAAGGTTTCTATTCTATTTGACCCGACTACGCGACATTGAAGTTTTGTTTTTATAAAAAACTAGCTGCGCCCCGCGGTCTCACCCGCATAAGTGTCGATCCCGTGACAATATCGGGATAAAAAGTACCCTATGTGTTAATCCTAGTAATAAACTATCTATGTGCCAAATTTCATCAAAATCTGTTCAGCCGTTTGTGCGTGAAGAAGTAATAAACATACAAACACACTCACAAACTTTCGCCTTTAGTGTGACTAGCTGCGTCCCGCGGTTTCACCCACGTAAATGGCGATCCCGTGGGAATATCGGGATTAAAATTAGCCTACATGTTAATCCAGGGTGTCAGCTACCTCTACACAAAATTGTATCAAAATTGGTCCAGCCGTTTGAGTGTGAAGAAGTAACAAACATATAAACAAACACTCACAAACTTTCGCCTTTATAATATTAGTGTGATAGTGTGATTATAGTGTGATTCTCTCCCCGGTCGTGTCGGATTGCCGTCCCATCGGACTATGAGAGTAAAGGAACAGAGAGTGCACCTGTGTTTCCGCACACACTTGTGCACTATAATATCTCCTGCGTACTTGGCTAATCTCCGTTGAGATTGGCCACCGTGACCGAATCGGTCGGGAACGGGAGGCTATTACTATTATTTACTAGTATTCTGAAGTGCTGCAGCTGAGTTTGCGGTCCTGGTTTTGAATACCAAGTCGGGCAAAATGTGATTGGGTTTTACTATCAGAAATTTCTCAGTAACAGCCCGGAGTTATTTATGCCCAGTTATGGTTTTAGGCTCGCCCCCTGTTACATGGGACTTAACCTTTTGAACGCCAGAGTATAAACGTATCGCCGTACCCCTGACGCCAGGCCACTTTAACAAAACAACACACACACACTTAAAACAACAAATTTCTCGATATTGGTGGTTTATTCATTAGTTTCATGCAATACAATATAGACGGAAGCTTAAACTTTTAAATTAGATAAATAAAAACACACAAAAGTAATGATTAAATTGTTTATTTCATAATATGGTGCGACCCGTGAGACGTGTATTTTTTTTTGTCATACGAGTATATTTGTGACGTTGGCGTTCAGGGTAAGATTTCGTTTGTCACATATATATGTGACAATGGCGTTCAAAAGGTTAAACATAACTGCAAAACTGTGGGTGTACTATTAGGCACACCTCTGCACGCGTAAAGTTATGTCATGTGTTATAAAAAGTCCTGGGATTCAGCCTGTTTTAAAACATTCAGCAAAATATCTTTTAAGTCTACGTTTGTACCTGGTTGGTGACATTAGACACGTGGAGAAATATAGCTGCACTTCTGACTACCCCTTAGAAGATAACAAGCGTTATGTTATGTTATAATTTAAACTACAACTGATAGCACTGCACTATGTACACAACGAGTACTATTCCTTATCACCGACAGCGTCAGTGGTCGATTCTTCGACGAGTTATCAGCTACCCGTCAACCAATAGACGGCAGGTCTATTATCTATGTTTAAATAGTAAATAGTTGACTGATAACCAATCTATTACAGTGCAGTAACTTATTTACTGAAGTATACATCGAACGGTTAAAATGTAACCGTGGCGGGATAGGTCACTTTTAAAATATCGTGCTTTTGGTATCTCAAATTCAAACCTCAAAGTATTTATTTCAATTAAACCATTTACAGGCACTTTTGAACTGACAAAGAGTCGGTCAGTTGATCAGAAAGTTGAAGCTAGTTGCCCATTCCAAAACGTAGATCTCTATGGAGAAGAACGGGCAAGAAACTCCATGGACACTCTTTTTAAATCAAGATATTACACACAAACACAATCGCTATAGCTGATTCGGAGATTAGCCGAAACAAACAGACAGACAGACTTTTAAAAATGTTTTGTTTTATAAGTACCTTATATACTTTCGCATTTAATACAGAGCTGTTACAACTATGCTATAATGCCAGACTATAGGTATACTATGTTGTTAAATTCTCGCATTTCGGACTAGTGTGATAAATCCCCCCAACATTTGAGCACAATAATTCGCCGTATCAACATAGTCTCCTAAGAAATAATAATAGTTATTATAATAGTAGCCATATCTGTCGCGTCTACTTCATTTCCGGTTATTTCGGTGTATTATTATTATGTCTACATCGCTATTAATAATATGTCTGACTTATTTGTTATTATGAGGAAGTTTGGGATTGTGGTTCAGGCTTCGTGAGTCACTGTGTCAATGATGTCAAAATGTGTTCAAATTAAATCAAAGTTTTTATTGAAGTGCAAACTTCTTTAGGCGCGATGGGCATTTTTTAAGATGGGAAAAAACCACTGAACTCGCGACACTGTTACCGTAACCGACACCTCTGTATATAAGTATGTACATATATTATGTATATTTACGAACATAGATACTCATGCATGTTGGCATTTTTTGAGATGGAAAAAAACCATTGAACTTGCGACACTGTTACCGTTACCGTAACCGACTCTAAATAAATATTTCGAAATATTTCCTGACGATTCAAAAAATACACACGTAATTGTTCAAGTTTTCACTTCTGTCGGCACTCCCGGAGTGCCACTGTTTTTGTTTTTTTTTGCCAGTTTATTTGACGAAGTCCCCAGACCCACCCCGTCGCATCGCATCGCGCATCGCCTGCTCGCGCTATTGCTTCGTTTTTTTTTAGCGTACTTTCTGACATTTCACTCGGCTCCTAAGGGTCTTAGCGTGATGTTAAGTAGCCTATAGCCTTCTTCGAGAATTGGGCTATCAAATGCAAAAATAATTTTTCAAATCCGACATTCAGTTTCGGAGATTAACGCGTTCAAACAAACAAACTATTCAGCATTATCATTAGTTTAGATAGATTATAGTCCAACCTTTGTCAAATCAGTCTGCCTAGCCTTTTCCCAACTATGTTGAGGACGCACCTGAATACCAATATTTTACATGGAGCACCTGCCTGACCTCCATAACCCAGTTACCCAGCCGGGACCAACGGCTTAACGAGCGTTCCGAGGCACTGAGGGGTCTCGATATGTAATGGACGGTCACCCATCCACGAAGCGACCGTGGCAAGCGTAGCTTAACTCTCGATCGACCCGTGAGGCTGTTATCATTCAGCCACGAATCCTATACGATACAAAGTTTGTATGGTAGGTTACAAAGTTAGATGTTTCTCAAAAATAAAAGTAATTCTTCTTTCGGTGATAGAAAACCCATACTTCCATACTAATATTATAAATTCGAAAGTAACTCTGTCTGTCTGTCTGTCAAAGTCAAAGTACAAAACATTTACTTCAAATAGGCACATAAAAGGCACTTTTGAACGTCAAAAATTATCTTAAAATAGAATTGATTCTACACTTGGGAGCAAATAAATCGAGCCACTTCCTTTTTTCACGTATAATGGTTATTATTTTTGGTATTACGGAACGTATCAATTCGAAACATATATTGCCTAAAAGATTATTTAATAACCTTTACAATGAGGGTAAATTATTGAATGATAACCTTATTTAATGATAAATTATTGGCTCTGAAAGAAAAACGGTAATTTTGATAGAAAATTGTCAGTCCAGAAAAAAACAATTAAAAACAAAATTATGGTATAAACTTATTCTTAATATCTTGTATTACCCCCCCCGCGCCCGGATTTCGATTGATTTTCTGGACTGTTTTAACCCTACAATGTTCTATCAAAATTACCGTTTTTCGTTCAGAGCCAGTAATGTATCATTAAATAAGGTTATTATTCAATGATTTACCCTCATTGTAAAGGTTATTAAATAAGCTCTTAGGCGATATATATTTCGAATTGATACGTTTCATAATACTAAAAATAATAACCATTATACGTGCAAAAAAAAGCAAGTGGCTCGATTTATTTGCTCCCAAGTGTAGTCGCCCATTCCAAAAGGTAGTTTTCGTATGGAGAAGAATGGGCAAGAAATCTGTCTTTATGTTACCTTTTCACACCTAAACCGCTGAACCGATTTAGATGAAATTTGGTATAGAGATAGTTTGAGTCCCGGGAAAGGACATAGGATACTTTTCCCAAGGGATCGAGACTTATGCGGGTGAAACTGCGGGGTGCTGGCTGCTAGTAGTTTATAATAATGTAAAAAAAAAAACATGAAAATAAAAACCCCTATTTTGTGAATATTTGTTGCGCCACTTCTTCTTCCCAGCGAAAGCACTAGGAAGTGGTGAAGGGCGGGCGTGCCGGGGGACTGTCTTATGTCATTTTGACATTCGAAAAGTGCTGATTCTCAGCCTAGTTTGAATAAATGACTTTCGATTTTGATTTGATTGCTTTACTAACTTTTTTGTTATTCCTCATTTCAGGATTTATGAAGACTGGACAAGGCTGAAGCCACTGGGACTGAAAACAGATGACAGCATGGCAACGTCATGAAGAATTTGGACATCAAGAATACTTTTTTTTTAAATAGGTAAATATTTCAATTTTTTTTTTTCCTTCCAATATTGAACAATAAGGATAAATTTCAGGATATTTTCATGAATAGGTATTTTTTTTTATAATGACAGCTCTGAATATAATATTTCATTTAATACTTGTTGCGCCCCGCGATTTTACCCGCATAAGTCCCGATTCCGTGGGCATATCGGGATAAAATAGTATCCCATGCCCTAATCCAGGCCATGGTCTACCCATGTGCCAAATTTCATCCAAATCCGTTCAGCCGTTTTAACGTGAGCGCGTAACAAACACACATACAATAAAATCAAATCTTTTCTCTTTATAATGTTAGTTTAAGCTAGCTTCTGCTCGCGACTCCGTCCGCCTGAAAGTCTACTTCACCATAAAACATATCCTATAGCTCTCAGCAATAATATAGCTTTCTATCATTGAAATAATTATCTAATCAGCACCCTATTTGAAAGATATTGCTAATCCATTGCTGCATATGTTCGAAAAGTTTGTCTGCTCAACAACGTGAATAACGCAATGAATGTTGTTGAAATGTCAAAATGAAAGCCATTGCTGCAGTTAGTTACGAAATTACTCTGCTGATCAGTACTTCAAGACTTTTCTTACTTACAAACAATTTTACAATTTTTAGATCAAGTATCAGTAAATTTACAAATCCAATGTCAGATTTCATCGTCGTGGCATCTCCATCTTCCATAGTTCTCTATTAGTCGTCATCTCGGTAGTCACCCCCTTTCTAACCATATCATCTTTCACACAGTCCAGCCACATTCATACTCAAAACTTTTCTCTAGACCTTAATAAATATTATGATATTTTAATTAAGTAATTCTAAGTACCACCCATAATTAATTTAAATGTATCTTGCTACCTCTAAATTATCTAAATTCTAAAACAAGTAATTAACCCCAAATACTCATCCATAAAATCCACCTCCAATTACAAAAGCACCAGGCTCCCATAGCCGGCAGGAGTTGGCAAGTTGAACGTAGCAACCAGGCGAGTCGATGAGGCTATGTCTAGACGACCCGCGCACCCGCTACCTCCACCCCCCGCTGTCTAGACACTTGCTAGACACCCCCCCCCCTCCCCCGCACACCCACACTACACCTGGCGATTATTTTGGGCATAATATTCGATAAACATCTTCAAAAATAATGGCAAATAAAACAGTTTTCTGATTTATGATACTGAAGTGGATCTCAACATAGACAAGAAACAAAGGAGTTCGTTTAGTTTCAAAAACTTTTTTTTTTTAAAGTTCTGTTTAATAATTTCCTAATAAGTTTTTATTCATTTTAAGATAATATTTACATACTATATAAGCTATCTAACTTCAAAAAATAATATGTAGGAGACTAAAGAACTGTTACTACAAGAACCATTGTATAACAGTATGAGAGTTTTTCACCTTACGCTCATGTGAATGTAGCGAAATGGCCAAGCCATATATTTTGACTAAGGTGTAGAGTTTGCGAAGTTACGCCTTGTAGAGTTAGGGTGGGTAGAGTTAGAAGCTGGTCTCTACATGAGATCTGATTACTTTTTGACAGTGCGAGCTACATGGTCTCGTCTTGGCCACATTTCATGTAATGTTTTTGTGGGATGTAATATTTGATTAGCTAGACTTGGCCCAAACATACGTATTTATTTTTCTTTCTACTCCAGGACAATAATTACTTAAAATTCCTTTTAAAACGGTTTTTTGAATCACTTTAAAAACTCGTAAAACAGTAACTTCACTAAACCTAGAATTACCGTAAGTAAGTAATTTAGCACAGTAACCACAGCTTTTAAAATTAAATTATCGAAAAAATTGCAAATGGCATCCCCTACGCACAACAGGTGGCAAGGGCTTCCTTACGCCAAAAATTTTATAAAAAATATAAAAAAACAACATGCGGCCAAGTGCGAGTCGGAGTCGCTCACGGAGGGTTCCGTACTATCGTAATATTTTTACCAATCCATCATCTTAATATGCCTGCCCAACTATGTTGGCGTCGGCTTCCAGTCTAATCGGATGCAGCTGAACACCAGTATTTTATAATACATGGAGCGACTGCCTATCTGACCTCCACAACACAGTTACTGGGTAATACGATATGTAACAATACATGTTTTTTAAACTTTATAAAAAAACAACACGTTACGTGTATATTTTCCCTTTGATTTTCAACTTAATTTTATTTTTATTCTTTATTGTTACAACGGCCAGAGTTGTACACACTATAAAAAAAAAACAAGTGTCTACCTATTACGGTTCAAGAGATACAGCCCTGTAAAAGACTGACGAACAGCGGAGCTTTGCAATAGGTTTCCGTTGCCACCTTTTGTGCACGGAACCCTAAAAACCGTTCGAACCGTGAGAAAACAAGACAGATGTTCGCACCGCGCAAAATGAAAAAGCAAAAAAACCGGTGACTTTTTTCGGTAAAAATCGTAATAATGTTTTATATTTTTTTTGTAAGATTAGTTCCGTTTTATTTGGTGAGGGACATGATTGAAGAATTAACGGTAAATGTAGGAAGCTTGTGTTTTGAATTCGGAACTGGGTTTTTTTCTTTTCTTAAATTGGCATTGTTGATTTATAGTTTATGATCTTTTTTTTCTTCTTTTTTTTTGGTCGATTTATTCATCATTCTATACAAAAAGATTTTTTTTTACTGACTTATAAGTCAACTAGCAGTTGCTCGCGACCGACGACCTAGTTTGTGCATATTTTGTATTTCATAATAATTTTGTACAAATGTCTACGATGAAAATTAGCCCATGCCCTTCCCCAGGTCCCAGGCTACCTGTTTAACAAATATCATAACGACCGGTTCACTGGTTTAGGCGTAAATAGGTAACAGGAAGACGGACAGAGTTACTACCGCATAATGTATGGATGGCTAGTGTGGATGATACATTATAACTGGACTGGACTCAGAGATAGGTAGCTGTTTTTTTTTTTTTTGTTTAGCCTGTACTGTCCCACTGCTGGGCAAAGGCCTCCCCCATGTCCTTCCAGGAACTCCTTTCCCGCGCCACCTCTTTTTACTTTTTTAAATCTTTTTCGTGCTATAGTGCGGCCGACGAGAATATGCGTTCTTTGACACCTGTCACTGTCATGCAAACGAATACGTGTTTTGCGAATTTGATCTTTATAGGTAGGTACTAGAATTGTCGCACTAACAGGTGTGAGTGACGTATTCTCGCGACTGTCGCACTGTATAGATAGATAGCCTAACACTTAACATTTTTACCCGACTACGGCGAAGCAAAAAAGAGGGTTATGATTTTGACCGGTATGTATGTATGTATGTATGTGTATAAAGACTATTCTATTCTATGCTATTCTATGTTTATCTGTTCCCTCATAACTTCTAAAATACTTGTCATAATTGGACAAATGAGGTATCGTTGGAAGCGTCTTGATCGTCCGCTGGTTATAGGCTATGTGACGTCACAATAAATTGAATATGGCCCTCTAGCGGACATATGCCGTGTTGGGTATCATATGAAAGGGCTTAATTAGCACATTTCAAAAATAAATAAATATTACTGAAATAAGCGCCAAAATAATTAAATAAAAAATAAGTTTAAAAACTAAAACCCGACTACTGAAAGGGATGAAACAAGAAAGTACCTTCCCGTGGTCGCATGCCGCTGTACTAAATAAGCTATGGTAGCATGCGACCACGGGAAGGTACTTTCTTGTTTCGTCCTTTTCAGTAGTCGGGTTTTAGTTTATAAACCTATTTTTTTGACTAAGTTTTCTCAAATAATCAAATGTTTACCTGGGTATAATCTCTGGTTTGTTTAGTACGCGTTAGTATCTAGCTCACGGCTACCACCATCACCGCTGCTCTCAAAACGGTGAAGAAAATCATCGTGAGGAACCCGGCATGTCCTAGAACCAAAAATTTGAAGACATGTGACATCTACCAACCCGCACTGGGCCCGCGTGGTAGATTACAGTCCACTCCCTCTCGAAGGGTGGAGGCCTGTCTCCCAGCAGTGGGAACATTATAGGCTGATTATGAGTATCTAGCTGTGTGGTCCAAATTATAATTTGTATCCTTATCACTACCGGATATGAAACGTCAAGTTAATCAGTTTGACATGAACAATAAAGTGTATTGTTTTACTCGAAAGATAATTTTGACAAATTAACATTGTACAGAAGTTCGTGGCTGATATTATTATGTGTAATTTACTTTTTTATGTTATAATAATCGTTAATCTAGTTGTTGCCAAGTATGGGGTCCTGGGTTCAATACCTAAGTCGGCCACAGTGTTATTGAAGGGAAAAGAATAAATTACGTTTATTTGCGGTAAACATGACGCAGGAAAGAACACAAATACAAAAAAAAAAAACTTTTTGGGGGAAGGTATGCGTCACATCCACGCAAAACGGCCACCGCTCAGCATAATGCTAAGACCCTATGCGAGACAAAGCCCCAGCGTTGGTTTTCAGCGACACCTGAGGGGCAAATCTAGTAATTTTAAGAACTTTCACAGTCTGATCTCAGTCTCAATCGGTAAAAAATACCTCTAATCCATTTTGACAAGTTTTTGACATTTCTTTGTCGCCGAGATGAAACTGCGACTAGATTTTGAACGTTTTCAATTACAAGAATTGGCCTTCTGATGTGTGGGTTTTTCCTATAGGAATTTCTTCTGGGCACAAATCTAGGAGAAAATCCTATAGGAATCTGTCTTTGTAACAGTGAGGCTACCTTAATGCCATCAATCGGGCACAAAGCCGGACTCCAAATACAGAATATGGTTGCAATATAATTTTTGTTTGCTTATATTCATGCAAGTTTTGAGCATGAATGTCGATGGCTATAAGAGTAGGGGAAGACCAAAGAAACGCTGGATGGACTGTGTGAATGATAATATGGTTAGAAACGGGGTGACATAGAAATATATTTCTGATATATTGGGGGGGTGACTACCCAGATGACGACTGATAGAGATGTACCGAAGAAGAGCCAATGATATTTGATGATATTTGAAAATTAATGTGTTGTTCTTATAATTTCCAGGTCCTGCTGTTAAAGGAGCCTGCTTACCTGACTGGATGAGACACGCTGAAGGCCTTGTCTGATGATGAGGATAGAAGCAGAAGCCAGCAGACAGATTGAGAGAGTCTCTGCCTCGTTGGGCTAGCGGTCGCTAGTGTGACTGCTGAGCGTCAGGTCATGGGTTTGATCCCCAAGTCGAGCAGTGTTTTTGAGTTTTTCCCGCAGGAAATTCTCCATAGCAGCCCGGAGTCTGGATTTGTGTTCAGTTACTGGTAATATGCTCGTCCCCTGTAATATGGAACTATTAACATAACATCTTGCTTGTATTCTCCGATGGAGTACCGAGTAGGCAGTGGTGTATGGTCCTCCCAAATGTCGCCAGTTATGTTTTAGCAGTGGCGTGCATTGGTTTTCAGAATAGGTAGGCACTAGACCGGGTCTAGTCTAGGCAAACGCGGTCACTAATTAGAAAAAAAAGTGAGGTCAAAAGTGTGGTTATTTGAGTAGGCATGCCTACTTAAGGGTGATAAATTGCGAAGGTCGAAAGTCATAGTATTACGCGGGAGGCGTACGTATTTTTAATTCATATTAACTTGAACGAGTAAAGACCAATGACAATGTGCGAATAGTACGGGAGCCGAGTAGGCCGTCCGGCCGTCCGGCGACTGCCGCGCGTGTTTGTATGAAGATTTTGTTTTTAATTAGGTATGATAATTTAGTGAGTTTCTTAATGGGGCACACACACTAAAATGTAATTGACAGGCTTATGTTGATATATCGAGATGGGCACTGCTTATATGCCTATATGCAATGCATGTCCCATGTAATGGGGGGCGAGCATATTGCCATCAGCCGGGGACAAATCCAGACTCCTAACTTCTACTCAGAATAGGTTAACCCACTCATAACAAAACGTGTTATGTTATATTAGTATGAGAGTATGTTGTAGACGAAAGAGTGTCTAAAAAGAAATGAAATGGGTCTTTTAAGTTAAAAAACCATTTTTGCGCGCTTACAATGTACCTAATTAGCAAATAATTAGAAAAAAAATTACTTTGTGGATGGCTATAAGAAAGAAAGACCAAAGAAACGAGGGATGGACTGTGGGAATGATGATATGGTTAGAAGGGGGGTGACTACCGAGATGACGACTGATAGAGAAGTATGGAAGAAGAAGACATATTGCGTCGACCAGTACCTAATAAATTTAATTCAAAGGGCAAGATGGTGATAATTAAATATTTTAAGCTTCGACAATTTTGTTATCTATAGTCTAGTCGCGGTCTGAAAAGGTTTAGCACATTTATGATAGTTTTTACTTGCAATATGAATGACAAGGACAGGTCGAAAAGGTGACAAAATATGTCCGATACGCGTGAAAGGATCGTTCATATTTTAAGGTACTCGGAAAGGGATCGTCACCGTATCAACTCGAGCCTTTCAGTTTTATTTTTATACAGGGTGAAATTGAAAACATGCGACAAATCGAAATGGGAGATTGTACTCATCATTATGAACAACTTTTACTATGGAACCAAACCTGAAATCGCGAAAAAAAAAATCAGCTGTTCCTTGCATTTATGTTCGCATAACTCGTCAAAATGTAGGGAACAGCTGATTCTTTTTCACGATTACAGGTTTGGTGCCATAGTAAAAGTTGTTTATAATTATGAGTACAATCTTCTCGATTTGTCGCATGTTTTCAATTTCAATCTGTATAACTCCCAACTGCAACGCACACCTAATCGGAATCGTAACGTCATCGCGTCGCCTCGGGACAAGCTCACGAACCGCGGCGATACGGTTACGATCCCTTTCCGAGATAATATGTGTGCTATGACCTTGAAACCTTTTCATTCTGCTAGTGTACTAAGACGTCATTAAAAAATAAAGAAAGAAAGTCTAAAAATTAAATATTTACATAATATAAGCTAACATATAAACTATAATAATATGTACAATTATGGTCTTGCTCTTTTGAGATATCGCCAAGCGGTTAGTCGACTCTTCACGTGACCAGAGGGCTGGCCTATTTCTTGGCCAAAGAATTAGCATTGGCATACAACGTGGCAATGCTGCTAGCCTTTTGGGCACTGTTCCTGTTAACAGCGATGCGGACGTAATTCTTTGATGCCCTATAATGATTGTTTATTTTTTCGTATAAAAAAGTTATGATTATTTTTTTATCCTAATTTTTTTATGATGGGTTTGATTACCAGCAAAACAAAGTGTTGTCGGGATTTTCCTTTAACAATTTGTATCTAGTAATGACCTCGCCCTTTATTACTTGGGATATAAACATAACGTTTATGTTATTTGTAATCAATTTAGATCAATATTGAACAGTTAAGTTCTCAATCTTCCACTATTTTTTTCCTTTAATTTTTACTTTACTTTTTGTCTAGCACAGATCTTTTTACTGTTTTTGTACCGATTTTTTTTTTGTTTTTTTTTTTTTTGTTATCTTTACTTTATTAGCACACATTATAACTTTGAATAAGTACAGATTATTTTTAAATATGTATTTTTCTTGAATAAGCAGTTTTTTTTTTAATATTTTCAATGTTACTCATTTTTGTTATACGTTATGCAATGAAACTATGGTTTGCCTCAAGATTAGTTTTATCAAAAAAAGGATACGTTAGGAAGCACAACTTACAAGCATTCCTGACATCCATAGAGTACCTACAGAGCTAAAAAAAAATTACGAATTCTACCATAGACTACCTAAATAATACAATTTTTTTTTATATAATATTACAAAAAGTTAGTAAGTATTTAAAGTCGTAATGTGTGCTAAAACTATTATTATTTTATTTCTTATGTATTTTTAGCAATGGCCCCCTCAACTGGAACCCGTAGATCCGAACTTGTGCGTTTAACCGTTGGGGAGACGCAACTGCGCGACTTTTCAGTCGCACGCAGACCAGACTATTGTCGTATTAGGCGACTTTTTGTCGTATCACAAACCTCAACAGCTCAACGGGTGACATTTTATTTTGTAACCGTTGCACTTTTGACGTTCATCTACTCCTATTACTAACATTTGAAGGTGTTAAAAGGAATACAAGTAATATACAACAAATATTGCTAGTATCACGCCTGCATTCCCAAAAGGGGTAAGGCAGAGATGTTCCTCCGGGGATACAGACGTGATCTTATGTGGTGGTGTGTGTGTATTGCTAGTTTTCTAAGTATAAATCTGTTTTTGCGACTAAATAGTCGTGTGTTCTGTCGTGCGATCGTTGAGTCGTGAGTGTGTGCGTCCCCCACACAAGTTTGGTGATACGCGGGCGCAGTTTTGGCGGGAATTCGTCGCTCTTCGCCGTTTTGTTTTTCTTCTATAGTTTTTTTTTTCTTTACTTTTTTTTGCTGTGTAGTGTTTTTTGCGACCAATATAAGAAAAAAGGCCTTGATTTTGAGCTTACTAAATTGTTTTGTCAGCACATTCTATACAAATATTATTAGCGGCGTGTAATTTCTTGTTTTAACATATCTGCAATACTGTAGCTTCCCATTAGTAAAAGAATTTTCGGAATCGGATCAGTCGTTCCGTAGATTACAAACTCACAATTTTTTCCATTTTATAATATAATATTAGTACAGCCCCTGCAGTCTCGACATTAGACAGCGACAAAAATCGGTCGCTAAGTCGTATCGTTGTCAAATTCCTCTAATAGATTTTCAACTTTAGTTCGAAAGAATAAGGTTGAAAATGTATTAAAGAAATTTGACATCGACCGATTTTTTTCGTTATACTTGTCGAGACTGCAGGGCCAGGTCGGATCTTTCTGAAACGCGATGTGCAATATTAATGGCTACGTACTTACTTTCAATTTCTTTTTCACATTTGAATTATTTATTTGGTCACTGTAAGTAATTACTTAACATAGTTACCACATCTCTTGTAGTGTCTCTTGTAGTTTATCTTAATTAGTTTCCTTTAATTGGACCCTAGATTTTGGTATTTTGTTTAATTTGTGTTTTAATATTTAATTTTAAGTTGATTTATGTTATTTATCGTAGTTGTATCCATGTTCTGGTATTTCGTATACTTAGTAATCAAATTACTTAGTGTCTTATCTAAAATGTGGCAAAAACTCGCGAAATTATCGGAACCTTAATTTCTGAACACACTATCAATTTCAATCTGAATCATTTTGAAGTATATTGCTAATCCATTGCTTCTTAACTTCGAAAAATGTGTCTGCTCGACAACATAAATAACGCAATGAATGTTGTTGAACTGTCAAAATGAAACCCATTGCTACTGATAGTGTGTTACGAAATTACTCTGCTGTTTTAAGTCCAAATATTAAAAAAGTTTATATTTTTACGTTTTATATTATGTTTAAGGTTGTCTGAAAGAGTATGTTTGTGTAGGTACTTACCTACCTAATTATTTTGTTACGTGTCTCTTTCTTCATTACTAAATTCGGCTGTGTCGATTGCAAACTAAAAATAATTTTCTGTAAGTAGCCACTTTGTTTTCTTAATAATAACTGTTTTATCATGTTTGTTACAATTCGTCCTTTAGCTGCCTTGTTATGTGTGTTCCTATTCCTATGACATTATAATATTTTCAGGAATATCTGTACCTGTGTAGCGGCTGGCTTTTTACCGTCTGGACTAAAACAGGGTCTAGAATGTGAACGGAACCTAGGGCACAGAAATTAAAAAAATAAAAACGAATAAATCGACAAATAATATCTCTTCTCTAAGCGTGGCAATTATCAATGAATTCGTAGCGGCATTCAATCCTTTGATTGCAGCCATAGGCCGGCTTCAATCAAAGGATTGAAAGTAATAAAAAAAGATTTTACCTGTTTCTTTTATTTTTTGTGAAAAAAAGAGATTTCTGTGTCATAGGCTTCTACTCTGTTCACATTTTTTACCCTGTGTCGCGCAGACGGTAAAAGAAAGTCAGCCCGTACTTATATGTAATGTGTATCAAAATTGTGGTCTCTTGTAAATTAAGCTACACCCATTCAATATTGCAAATTATATTTATAAAACACAAACAGACACAAAGCGTTAATTTTATTGATACTTATACAACTGTATTTCAGTTCAAAGATATTTGGAAATAATGTCTTCATAATCTTTTATGCAGTCGAGGAATGAAAAGGTTTTAAGCACCTTTATTGCAATTTTTACTTGCACCGTGCTTATGATTTGTTAATTTTCCAACATTGTACTGCCAAAAATATAATTTAAAATGACAGTTTGGAAAGGAAAAATGGAGTAGATAATTTAGAGTTTTTTTAGCCGATTTATTGTCCCACGGCTAGGCAAATATCTCCCCCATAGTTTTCTAAATTTAAACATTCAATATTAATAGAAATATATCATATTTTCTTTTTTTTTCTGTTATTGCACCTACTGTGTATTGTCTCTGCATCACCCTAAGGTAGACTGGTAGAAAATGCCCAAGGCATTAAGTCCGCCTTTGTACAGTTTTTACTTGTGCATAAAGTTTTAATAAATAAATAAATAAATATTAATAATTTCATTTAATATTAATAGATAGGAAATATAATTAGGAGTACTTACCTATTATTTGAAAATTCTTCTTCTTCTTCCTGCCCTTATCCCATGTTACTTGGGGTCGGCGCAACACGTTTTCTTCTTCCATTCTCCCCTGTCAACTGTCAACTTTCAAAAAATTATGGTGACGCTTGCACAAAAGCCTCTTCTTGCTTAACCGTTTCATTCCACGACTGTATACTTCCACTCTAGCTACCTACACAAGTTGCAGAGAAGAAGAAGAAGATTAAGAAGAGAAGAGAAGACTATAACGCCGTAGATTGGGTGAGGTAGTAGGTTGTATAGTACTGCATTACAACACTTGGGAGAGACTGTACGGCCTACTAACTTTCCTGGTTTACGGAACAAACAACATTGAACATTCTGGAAATTAGAAGTCACGACCTGAGAAGAATATGGAGGAATCATTTTTAGGTTACCTAAGTTTTTTGTGAAACGATTTTTTTGTTGTCCTGTGTGTTTTATACTTGTATCTTTTATATCTATATTCTATACTTTATTATAAATTAAAGTTGCTTTTCGTGTCTATGTGACGGCTTAGATCTTCTAAGCTACACAATGGATTTTAATGCAGTTTCCACCATCATTTGTATGAGTATCCAAAAATACAAAAAAGTTTCAATACTCAATATCCCTAGAAGTTATGACAGACAGTAGGTACCTTTTTTTCGTGGGGAAATCCTCATGAATACCCTCCGTGTGGAGAGAACAGAGGGTTATGTCGGACTTCTACCGACTAAAACCACACTTCCTTATAGTACCATGAGTCGGGGGCCCGGGAGCTACTTGAACATTGAAACATGAATAAAATACATCAAACACTACAAAATATACAATGGGCGGTATTTTTTTTGTCTTGTGTATTTTGTACGATAAAATAGGGATCTATATATTATTATTTTTATTAAAAGCCCGTGACGTCCCACTGCAGGGCAAAGGCCTCCCTAGTCCCTACTCTCTTTCCACTTCTCTCTGTTTAAAGCTGCTAAGGACCAGTTCTTGTTGAAGGAGTCCAGCTCATTCCGCCATCTCCATCTGGGCCTGCCGCGATCCCATTGGGTCGTTAGTTTGGCCCTTTGGTGGTCTGACATGCGGCAGATGTGTCCAGCCCAGTTTCATTTTAGCGTCGTTGCAATAAGGTGTTATTTTAGAGCTTAGGTTCTAGCCGACTAATACCTAATAGTTATTTATGCAACTGTTTTATAATAATGGGTATTAAAACACGAATGTGGGTTTATCACACGAGGCGAAGACGAGTTTTTGAACAGTTTTTTGCAATACAATACATACTAATTATCGAACAAAAATGGCGGCCGGCAGGATACGACGTGAATTCGAATAACCTACAAGTTCTTTTTTTAAATTACGGTGCTGTGGTAGTGAAGTGAAGCACGCTTGGATGACAATGTTCTTTTTTTGAAAACGAGTTGCATAATGAAATTTAGTACAACATATTAACACTCGTTTGGATGATATTATGGTTACTATGACACTGGTTGTTTTAATGTTGGCAATAAGCTAACTGTTTCAGAAACTTTTATAGAGGATTTATAGCATGGGTGTAGATAAAGATGATAAGATAATTTATTCCCGCATACCGTCATTGGATCCCGATTATTCCCAATCAAATCGAATAGAATAGAATTATTTGCATTAATACATGGTACCTATAATGATGGTCTTTTGTAAGCTCCGGGTTTCTAGGAAAACGGTTCCGTCATATTACGATAACGGCTGTCATGACACTCTGTCATTTTCACCAGCATGTCAAAAAACGCTCTGTGTTTGGACTATCTGGACATCCGTTATTGCGTGACCGTTCACCACTTTCTGAAACCCCAAGCTTAGCAGTCCCTGCGGGATAATTGTGTAACACATTATCAGTAGCAATGGTTTTCATTTTGATAGTTCAACGATATCCACTGCGTTATTTACGTTGTTGAGCAGACCATTTTCTTTTTAACATTATGAAGCAATGAATTAGCAATATCCTTCAAAATTATTCAGACTGTGATTAATACCTAGTGTGTTACGCAATTAGGGTGTTGTCGAAAATTAAGTTAATGTAGTGGTTAATTCTGACGCCAATAATCGTTTGTCATCAAAGTTTCTGCAAAACGATTTTAAACAAATAAATTATATTCGTACAGTATTTCCTGGTTTTATTTAATTAAGTACCTATAACTGCCTCTGAGGGTAACTCTCGTTATGTTTTTTAAGAACGTTTTCAGTCTCAATCTGTCAAAAATACCTCTTAATTTCCCTACATTTTGGCAAGTTTTTGACATTGATTGTCGCCGAGATGAGATTGCGACGCCAGCACATCAACCTACCCGAAACTGTCAGATTTTCCCAATCAACTTTGAACCTTATGATTTTGTGATAAAGTTGAAAATCTATTAAAGAAATTTGACAGATTGTAGTAGGTTGATGTGCTGGCGTCTGTACATAATAATTCCATGCGATTAGATTTTGAATGTTTTTAATTACGGAAATTGGCCTTCTAAAAATGCTCAATCTTTCTCATTTGAGAGAATAAGTAGGTACCAAGCTCATACCGTGGTGAAAATGTTAGCATTGCCCGCACCACAGAATACTGCATCAAATTAAATAAGCTAGCAAAACTACAGACGTGATGAGTATCGATATCTAAACGTATCTAATAATAAAAACAAACAAAAATGATTTTCTGAACTCCTACTTGAAGTAACTACAACAACTCGGCTGCCCCATATCAAACATTTACACGCAAGAACAAATGTTTTTTAGAACTGAAATTTTAAATAACTAAGCTGCACTGGATGACCCCAAAAAGTTACTTGTATAAGTTTAGAAAATATTTTTATTTTTGTTTAAGTATCTGACTATTCTAAGAAACTGAAAGAAACTCAAATTAATCATAATCTCTTCCAAATTCCTCACATAATCTTGGTCAGATCAAAATTAAAAGTCATTTATTCATTAGGCTGAGAATCAGAACTTTTCGAACGTCAAAATGACATAAGACAGTCCCCCGGCATGCCCGCCCTTCAGCACTTCCTAGTGCTTTCGCTGGGAAGAAGGGGCGCAAAACTACTTGTCACAGGAAACAGTCCCAGTGTGAGAAAAGTAGGTACCTAACTATTATATCTACCTGAATACTTATACCTAAATTAAATGAAATAAAGGGGACCCGATGAGTTGTCCTATCGGTTCTCCTGAACCTGCTGTAGGGGTAAGAACACGAGGAACTGAGGAGGAGGTCCTCATAGAGGCGATCAGCAGCTGCAGCGACCTCTCGCGTCCGCCCTGGTTCAAGCCATGGTCCGGAGCAAGAGGGATTGGGAGGCAGTCACCTCCTTCTGCGAAGCAGTCATGCTAGCGAAGGAGGTGGCGGGATGGCTGAGGGAGAGAGCCTCACGTCCCAGCCGCCGCGGGAGACGCTCCGGGCGTTCGGGAGCCGCGCGACGACTAGCGGCCACCGTAGGCGCGGGCTTACGGATGGAGGGTCCATATTGATCTTTTACTTGTAATACCATCTATGTAATACATATTATCATTATCATCAGCCTATAATGTTCCCACTGTTGGGACACAGGCCTCCTCTCTGTGAGAGGGAGCTCTATGTAATACATATATGGAATGCAATAAAGAATTAAGTATTGACGGAGAGTAATGGGTAGCTCACCGTCCGATCAGGACCAGGCTTGTGCCGGTCGGCGCGTATGTGTTCCACGCGCGCCTCGAAGAGATGTCAGCATAAAGAAAGGGGCCTGTTAGGGCCGAATCCTGCCGGGATAGCGGGATTGTCCGAAAGGGTTACCGCTACCCCGGAACAAAAAAGGCTAAGGAAGGAACACGCATGGGTTTTAGTCAATAAGAGTCTGACACTCAAATGACCTCATGAAATCATGAAAGGACCCCTCCCGCTCTGGGTGGAGCGGGAGGGGTCCTTTCATGATTTCTCATCCAAAAAAAAAAAAAGGGTAAGAAGACTAAAGACCGGTCTCCTCAACTTACTAAGATGAGGTTGACTTCCAGTCAAACCGGATGCAGCTCAATACCAGAATGTTACCTAGGTACATACTTATTGCCTATCTGAGCTCCACAACCCTGTAACTGGGCATTATGATTTATGATACTCATTGGCTGCTTGTCAAAATCTTGCTTCTGGCTTCCCGTATAGATTGTTAAAGATGTATTGTACGAATGACAGCCGGGACCAAACGGCTTAACGTGCTTTCCGAGACCATCACACAGTCAGTTTTGAGTAAGCACAGGTCATCATCCATTACCTACATGTCGTGAGTGGTATGTAATACCTAGTTGGACTTTGTAGATTGTTATTATTGAGCCACGCTGCTCAGTATTACCTACCCATGCATTCAAATAGCATGTGCATCAGCTGTACAAGTCCTCCTAAACTTCTAACACAACATGATTCTTACTCACCTATTGATTAGAACTTAGAACAGTCGCATGATTGAGATAGGAACTATCAAACACTTCAGTATTATGAAATAAACGTGTAGCGACATCTTGTATCGAATATTGTTACTAATGTAACTAGCGTCATCTAGTGATGAGTAGCTGAATCGCTAGGAACAAGAACGTCAAATTATTAAATAAACGAATTTTATTAAACGTAGAAATTTAACTCGGAATAGATGTTTAATTAAACAAGTATTAATTTATTATAAAAAATTAAATCTAAGTAATTTATAAACAATAGATAAAAATATTCACAGAAAACAATCAGCTGGTGTTGAGTCACGCATGAAAAGTAAAACAAAAATTTTCATTTTCGTAATGGCAGCACTCAAATTCACCATCACAGGTTTATAATCCTTGAAGTAAATCTAAAGTATGCTTTATTGCATTGTGGAAAGGATTAGAATTGCACGAAAAATAAAGTTAGTAAGACATTTTATCGTTTGTGTAGGAAGTGGCATAAAAATAGGATTGCCAACAATCTGAGTGACGTCAGGCCATTGGAGTCATGGAGCCTTCTAAAATTACATAGGAGCATAAGAAAATATATTTTTCCGACGTATACGCTCCATTTTAATACAATTAAATATACAAAAGTGTCGATAAAAGTGTACGACGCGAGTGTTAAATGAAATAATTGTTGTAAACACGACATTCGAAGTTTTAACCGTGTGATTCTGTTACCAAGTTACCGGAGATTTTTTTTCATATTTTGTGAGTATCTAATGTATTTTCCACACGAAAACTGGTTATTAACGATCGATATTTACGTTATGCCGTATGAAACACGTGATATAACGTGAATAAATGGATTAAATTTGTGTTTATAAGATCTTAGGCTGTGTCATGCTATGTCGCTAAATATAACACTGGAGAGTATTTTTGGAATTATATTTGGCGATTTTGCGAGTGCGAGGCGGTGAAGACGTGTGAAAGTTGTAATTACGCTTCAAAAATGCTATAGAACGTGTGGCCTTGACGTAATATCAATTTAATATCAGTGGTATCAGGTTACGCATTTTTTAACGGTAAGCTATCGTGTTATTCAGCCTAAAACTGTTTGGTTTTGTTATGTGGACTCTTTTGTGCGCGGAATGTCCGTGAAGGTTTTAATTGGATCAATTCTTAGTGCATGACCTTGGTTAATAGAATACGCATCGCGGTAACTGTGTTTTACTTGCGACGGACACGGTAGTATTTTTTTTTTACGAATGAGAGTTACCAGGTGCGAAATTTTCGGTCTCCTAGTAAGGATATTGTTGGAAATCTAAAAAAAGTCTGTTTGTAAAAAATCAGCATTAATACTATTGACTTTGTACTTTCACTTTTCACGGAACCATGCTTGCAAAAAACTAGTACAAGAATGTCGTAATATTTTTATTAAAACTTTTTCTGCTTTTCTAACAATATGCTTTTCTAGCAAAACTAATCACTACAAATCCTTAAAAAAAAAAAAACACCTACATTTTAACAACCTACCCAAAAAAAGGGTAAAATAAATCTGGCAACATTCCCCAATGTTATTGTAAGTACCTCTGCATGTTATCAAGAATCCAGTCTTTGTTAAACATTCATTTGTATTGACAATAAAGCTCATTTTCTAGGTCATTTGAGATTAACAAAGGTGGATTGTATAAACATTACCAACATAGATATCTAATAATCACACAATATGTTGATGGCAAAAGTTAACATAATAGGTACCTGGTACACATGGCTACACACCAAGCTATACATAACCAGTATAAGCTGACTTCGAATACAATGCATGGTCACCTAAAACTGGAAATGTACCGAAATGTGTAGTGTGCATACATAAGGTCCAATTTGCCAAAGACGTAAACATCAATGGCCACTCGAAATTGAATAAAATCCATATTGACGATGAAGTGACAAGAACCTTTATCTACCAGAACATAATTTTACAGGAAACGAAAAAAACATCAAAAAGTTTATTGTATATACACTAGTCTCATATATCCTCCTATACCCGCTTCTTGTATAATATATAACCAAGAATAATATTTTTCATAGCTTGCATTTAAAATATTAAATAAAATGTTTTTTTCATTTCCTGTAAAATTATGTTCTGGTAGATAAAGGTTCTTGTCACTTCATCGTCGATATACAAGAACATTTATTTCAGGTAATGTTTGTTTTCGTCTAGTGATCTCTGAGATTTAGGCGAAAACAAACATTACTTATCCCTCTAAGTTCAAATCACCCTACTGATTGATATTTTATGAAATTAATAGTCATTCATAGTCATTTAATATGCTTATATGATTTGAATCCTGGCTACCCTGGTGCTTGCCCCTTAGACCATTTACAGGCACTTTTGAATACCTTATCATAATTTTAAGGAGTTGGTCAGTCAGAAATATGAAGCTAGTTGTCCATTCCGAAGCATGGTAGGTTCTTATGAAGAAGAATGGGCCAGAACCTCCACGGAAACTCTTTTAAATAACACTTCAGTGAAATATAGGCCATATGTTGATGGCAGTAGGGTTGCTGCCTATTACATGTGACTTAAACATATCTGGCACCACCATCACACCTACCACTACAACCTACAGCCAGATTCAAACTTTATGGTGGCTCGGAACATGCGGCAAGCTGTGCCACTGTTTGTCTCTGCATCATCCAGGAAATAAATATGGCATGTCCACCTCAGTACATAATTACAAAAAGTACTTAGGGGCAGGCCAGACAGAAGAGACGTAAGACGAGGGCGCGTCGCGGACAGGCGCAAAAGTACCAGCGTTGCGCCCGCGCCCTGTCTGTTCTGTATGTTTTGAGTCGCGACGCTTCTATACATTTTGTATGAAAGAGACGCGGTAGAGACAAATGCCCGCGCCCCGTCTGCGTCTTACGTCCTTTCTGTGTGGCCAGCGCCCTAAAGTATTAAATATAAATAAATTGGCAAAATGTTGGTGTACAGTAAACATCTGCCTAATCCCTTGGGAATATAGGTGTGATCTATACTAATACTAGCAGCGCCCTGCGGTGTCACCCGCATAAGTTTGAATCCCGTGGGAATATCGGGTTAAAAACTATCCTATGTCCTTTCCTGGGACTCAAACTATAATGTACCAAATTTCATCTAAATCGGTTCAGCAGTTTAAGAGTGAAGAGGTAACAGACAGACAAACTTTCGCATTTATAATATTAATATTATGGATTATAAAGAGGTAAAATTTGTTTGTTTGCATGTAGGGGGTAATCTCAGGAACTACCAGTTGGATTTGAAAAAATGTTTTTGCATTTGATAGTTCAATTCTTGAGAAAGGTAATAGGCTATTTTACATTACGCTACGATTCTTAGGAGCCGAGCAAAGAGTCAAAAAGAACGCTCAGCGAAAACAAAGTTGTAGCACGGGCAAGCGATGCGATACGACGCGATGGGTTGGGGGCCAAAATTTCACGCAGGCGAACTCGCGGGCAGAAGCTAGTGTTATACATGTTTTACAAACCATAGTGAAAAGTGAGAGATAAAACAAAAACATGTGTTAAGTACTTAAAAATAATGGTTTGTGTTGTGTATTGTTATCAGAAATACTATGAAACAGCTGATTCAATACTATTATTGGTTTGTCATTGTGAGCCATTCACCTACCCATTAATTTTATTGTTTACAGATTACTTGATTGTAAAGTAAACTAAATTACTTAGAGTGCTATCAAAAATCTATACCAAATATTGTAAATAGGCAAAATTTGTGAGTTTGTGGGTAACTCCCTCTTCTTGAGAGGAGGCCTGTGTCCCAGCAGTGGGAACATTATACCTAGGCTGATTATGTGTAATCTTCGGAACAACTGATCCGATTCCGAAAATTCTTTCATTAACGGGAAGCTACAGTATTGCCAAGTGTCATCCTAACTAATATTATAAAAATGTGAAAGTTAGTTTGTTTGTTCCGCTTTCACGCTAAAACGGCTGAACGAATTTGGATGAAATTTGGCACCCTGAGACAGCCACAGCTTTCTGTTAGGCCAGTGTTTATGTGATTATGATTACATCATCAATACAGACTTATTTATTCTGAAATGTCTAACTGTCTGACTGTGTCTGTCTGTTGTAGTCTAGTCTAAATGAAGAGTTGATTTAGTAATGCATTGTGTTACTCGTATTTAAATTAATTGCGTCATTCAAAAAATGTTAATGTTGAATTTATGATTATATCTGATATAATCATAAATTCACATTAACAATTTAACTAATATTTTGTAACAATAATGATTTAAAAGATTGTCCATGGAGTTTCTTGCCTGTTCTCCATAGGTACAAATACATGGTACTCATTCTCCTGCCTCATCCCAATTTATTTGGATATACCATATAGGTACTATGCTTTGGAATGGACAACTAGCTTTCATATTTCTGACTGACTGACTCCTTGACAAATCAAAAGTGCCTGTAAATGGTTTAATTGTAATACATAAATGCTGTGAGTTGTAGTTTTGAGGGCAACCAATCTCTTATACTATATTTTCAGCATGATCAGCTTAAACTGTCCCTCGGGAGGCCAAAAATGTTTTTCTTAAGAGAAGGAACAAGCATTAGGAAAGTTTTAATCTACACACATCAAAAGTGTCTAGGGATCAAGCATTTTTATGCGGATTTCTTGAGATTGAGATGTGGCTTTGTAATAAATTTATGATTTTATAAATTTATATGGATCCTTTTTGGTGCATTTCATAATTTGAATCAGGAACTGTGAATCAAATTCGAGTAAAAGATGAAAATCAGCTGTCAATATTTTCCCTATAAAAACATACAACGCTTTGAAGACATTATTAGTGCTACTGTTTCCCTACTACTGATTAAAACCAACGTTATTATGGAGCGGCGACGTCATTTAAGCAGGGAAGAAATGCTCAGAGCCGTGGGAATGATAGAAGCTGGTTCCCGGCAACGTACTGTGGCTTTAGCTCTGAATACAAGTCAGAGTGTTATCAGTCGACTTTGAACACGTTACCGAAGCACTGGTACCGTGGCTGAGCGCCATGGAGGACGGTATCGCTGCACCACACGGAGACAAGACAGATATATTCAAATCTTAACTCGAAGAGCTCCAACAATAACCGCCATGATGTTAGCCGTGAGGCTTCATCACTCTTCAGGGAACTTAATTAGCGACCAAACAGTCAGAAACCGCTTGCATGAAGTGAACCTTCATTCCCGAAGACCGCTACGGGTACCACCTATAGCAATGCACAATCGTAGGATTCGATATCAATGGGCTCTTGAACACAGAAATTGGGCAGAAGAACAATGGCGTTTCGTGTGCTTTTCTGATGAGTCTCGTTTTGGTATGAGACCGGATACAAGACGTATACGACACTGGAGAACCCCTGGACGCCAACAGCGATTAAAATCCTGCCAGGAAGTCCATCCTTATAGTGGTGGAACCATCATGGTATGGGCGGGTATTTGGATCGGCGGAAGAACTGAGTTGATTTGGATCAGAGGCAACCTCAACGCTCAAATTTATGCTGAGACGATTGTATCAGACGTCATCGTTCCTCTACAAGTGCAAATCGGTCCCTTATTTCAGTTAATGCATGATAATGCACGACCGCACACCGCAAGAGTTGTAAGACAGACTCTCGCCGCAGCTAACATCAATGTCCTGCCCTGGCCTGCTCAGTCGCCAGACTTGAACCCGATTGAGCATGCATGGGATATGCTACAGAGAAGAGCTCTGCCGAATATGGAGGGTATCCAGTCGCAAGAAGACCTTTTTTTGTTGTTGCAACGAACATGGGCGGCCATTCCACAGCGTGATTTGGATGAACTCATTTTGAGTATGCCAAACCGATGTTCTTGTGTTGTTAGTGTTCGCGGTAGAAACACGGATTATTAATTGTTTAAGTTACCCAATAAAATTTTAAAGAAAACTGTTATTTCAGTCTTTTTTTCGAACTTTTGTGTTAGTGGTTCAAATGTCAAAAATCCCTTTATTAGGAAAATGGCAAATTTCTTTATTAATGCAAAGGTGACTTGGTTTATCGTTACTGTGACAAACGAAAACACTTTATTTGATGAATCCTTAAAGAAAATTTTAATTAATATCAATCAGGAGAAAAGTTATTGCAAAAATATATGTTGATCCCTAGACACTTTTGATGTGTGTATTTTAACCGGTCAAGCGGCGCGCGTCGCCGATCTGCTACGAAACAATAGAAAATCAATTGTGTCTCATTAGCGGAGCTTGACAGATTAAATGACCAAATCCTGATTTGTTTGTTCAAATTCTTAAATAAACCAAATATTGAGCAAGTCTACTTACTTACTCATAAAAAATCATATTTATTTTACTAATTATTGTGTAATAAACAAGACTTGTTTATTAAAAACCTACATCAATTCACAATATTACCATAGGCTATCTAATTCCTGCCCTTGTTTATCAAGCTATTTTAAAAAGCCATATTATGTCAATCAGTCAGAATATTTAATGTCTGTAATTTATATGGTGTACATAATAAAGAGTATTCTATTCTATTCTATCAGTCAGAACGGTCGAGAGCGGGGCCAGTGACAGACATTCAAGGAATATTTTTATTAAAAATCTCAAATACGGTTTTGTTATTCGGTACCTACTTATATTAATTACCCGGTAATAAGGAAAACGGATAAATAATTGTATAATACGTATTCATACTGCGTCCTAATGTATCAAATGGGTATTTAAATAACGTCATACTCATCATAACACATCATAGGTACTGTTAAATAATTTTACATTCATTTTTACCCTTTACGTCACGTATCCTGCGAGGGGCTTGTGGCTATATAATAACAGCCGCACGAGTCGATCGAAGGTTAAGCTATGCTTGCCGCGGTTGATCCATGGATGGGTGACCATCCATTATTTATCAAGACCTCGGAAAGCAAGTTAAGCGTTGGTCCCGGCTGTCCTTTGTAGATGTTTGACAATTGTTACGGGTTGTCAGGAGCCCAATAGTCTGACTACCAGTCTTACTCAGTACTTAACTGGATTATGGAGGTCAGATAGGCAGTCGCTCCATGGAACATACTGGTATTCAGCTACAACCGGTCAGACAGGAAGCCGACAGACGTTGGGAGAAGGGAGGGATGACAGTTTAAAATCATATTTAATTTACACAAATTTAAAAGATATTAGGATTTTAAATAATATAAACCTACCGCGCCCCCCTCACTTTTTTTTACCTATTCTTTGATTGACTTATCAATTTGTGTGACAAAGGCGGAAATAACCTACCTATCATAAATTGATAAAACATGTAAGTACCTACTTACTATCTTTTGTTTTAACAAAGAATTGATAAAAATAACCTACCTGGTTGCTATGGAAACCAATGTAAACAATATTAAATTAATATTGCCAACTAACTTGAAAGTGCAGTGATTGTGATAATTAGTGATTCTTGCTGAATTTGGATCCATACCCAGAGGGTAAAAATCCCTCCGCGCCTCGGAAAGCACGTTAAGCTGTTGGTCCCGGCTGTCATTCGTGGATCTTTGACAGTCGTTACGGGTCGTCAGAAGCCAGAAAATCTAACAACCAATCTTACCAAGGGGTATCGTATTACCCAGTAACTGGGTTGTGGAGGTCTGATTGGCAGTCGTTCCATGTAAAATACTGGTATTCAGCTGCATCCGGTTAGACTGGAAGCCGACCCCAACATAGTTGAGAAAAGTCTAGGCAGATGATGATGACCCAGAGGGTAAAAACCAGACCCTTATTAGCTACCTTTTTTTTTTTATCGTGTGGAAATCCTCATGGATGTCCACCACCCTGGGGTGGGTGGAGGGGTCTGTCAGACTCTTACTGACTAAAACCACACGGTGTCCTGCTGCTACCTTTAGCCGAAGTGCTGGAGACCCTTATTAGCTACCTACTAAGCCTATGCTGTCTGTCTGTATGTCGCAATTCTGTGTCACCTATACAAATATACAGGGAAAACTATATTAGCTATACAATTTTGTAAGACGCGTATTCTCTAACATATTTAAATATGTATCGCTGTAAGGCTGGCCGCATACGTCCGGTTTCCTGATTCGGAATTCAGATTCGGAGACCCTGAATGCACGCATTTCATTCCGAAACTGAACTCGGAAACTTAATTCCGAAACTGAACTCCGAATCAGGAAACTGGACGTATACGGCCAGCCTTAGTCACCTAAACAAAGAGTTATCCTCTTTTCGAGTTGATGGCAAATATAAAAATATTTTATTATTATATTACTAGCTTCTGCCCGCGACTTCGTCCGCGTGAAAGTTCTTGTTCCCCGACCCACCCCGTCGCATCGCATCGCCTGCCCGCGCTATAACTTCGTTTTCGCTCCTCGTTAATTCTGTTTTTATTTTGCTCAGCTACTAAGTGTCTTAGTGTGATGTGGAATAGTCTATAGCCTTCCTCAAGAATTGGGCTATCAAATGCAAAAATAATTTTTCAAATTCGACTGTTAGTTCCAGATATTAGCGCGTTCAAACAATAAAACAAACTCTTCAGCTTTATTATTAGTATAGATATGAAGTGGGCCCAATAGGTAGCCACGCCAATCGTAGCGAACGATTTATTGTATTTTGAACTTTTTCCAATTGAGGTAACATTCTCAATACAAAACTGTCATCTTAGACCCAGTTCTAAAGGCAGTTTTATGAACTTTATGTTGGTCGGAACAAAGTTCAAAATAGAATAACTGGCTCGAAGGTTTGGACTGTAAGAACAGTTAGAACTCTTTTTTAATAAGAAGGTAATAGTTTAGATACGATAAATCCATTCATAAATTATATGTTTGTATGTAACACGAATTTCACCCCCCTCCCTTGGTGTGATGTCACATATTATGCAATTTGCAATTTTATTAAGCAATTTTAAATTAAACCATATAATATTATCGATAGAGTTGGTAATAAGTATATTAAAGTTTTTAGTTAGAGTTTTAATACTTTCTATTTATACATGTGACGTCACAAAACTTTTTCCCCCTTTGTCACACGATGTCACACTTTTCAAACTCAAACATAAAACATTTATTTCAATTAAACCAATTACAGGCAATTTTGAATTGTCAGGGACTCGGTTACTCAGAAAAATGGACCTTTGGAGAAGAACGGGCAAGAAACTCCCTCCCTCCCCTTAACATGTGACGTAATTTATAGATGGTCTATGCGCGAGTCCGACTCGCACTTTGCCAGTTTTTATCAGCCACACAATGCATATAAAATGTGCCCTAAATGCGCGTTTCTGTATATTAATATTACCTACAATTCTTCAAGGCAATAGTTAATGACCATTTCTTGGCAAACCTACTCTATTGTGCTCCGAAGCTTTGCTTACCGGTCAACTATGGATAATGACCTGATTTTGTAGGAATATTTACTAAAACTAGTTTAAAAATGAGAGCAGTGGTGGCCCAGTGGTAACGGCCGCTACTTACGGGTTGTAGATCGTAGGTTCGAACCTAGACAAGTTCTTTACTTTGTGTAAATTATCCATTGCTCTCAAAACGGTGAAGGAAGATCTGGCATGTCCTAGAACCAAAAATTCGAAGACATGTGACATCCATCTACCAATCCGCACTGTGCTCGCGTGGTGGATTATGGCCCACTTCCTTTCACAGAGAGGTCTGTGTCCCAGCAGTGGGAACATTATCTCTCTCGATTTTCGGCAACTCTCATCCAGCTGCACATTGCGAAGATCGTCGCGCCCCTTGATCAGTTCAACTGTCATCTAACCAAATATCTCTCTCTTGTTACAGAAAACAAACCAAACAATTCTACAGAAAAGTAAATAAAGCAAAACAATGCTAAGAAAACGACCGCCGTCCAGAATTAAAATTAACTTAGAGTAGGATAGCGTAAGCCAAGACTATATTAAGGATATGTGTCAAACACACTAGGGAAAGAAAAAACGAAAGAACTCTGTCACAATGCCGGTCGTGTCACCCTCTCGGTACAACACTACCTCCTCCAGCCTCTCAGGGTCTTACAGATCGACCCTGACATCATCAACAGGCGAAAAACCATACTACAGATCCACAAGCGGCAACTATGATACGTTACGCAGTTATGAACGGTCAGAGTTCCGCTCTAGATTCTCTGATATCGATGGAAATAGAGAACGGAAGACCCTGGTCGAGAGACAGAGGAGCTCTCGAGCTCCGAGCATCGCTGACTCAGACAGCGGTGTCTCCAGCAGCAGGTATCGGTCTGACAGAAGTGAGTCCAGGTCTAGAGATATTTCGACAACTCGCAGCGAAAGCAGCAAGACCTCGACTGACCCCTTACCGAGGAATCGGAGGCCTGTGCTAACTTCAGCGGATTTGGCAATGTCACATGCGGAGTGGTATAACAAATATTCTCCAGCAAATTATATACCGTTGACGCAGAGGATTCAGCAGCAGCAGCAGCAGCAGAATCAGAATTATGGGGAGATTTCAAGGTCAAAGTCCATATCAAATGATATTGGAAGACCACCAGCAGCGGATCCGTCAAGACTTGCCAGAAAAGCAAGGAATTCTGCAGCAACAATTTCAGAGGTAATTTTTTCTTTGTTTTTCTTTACCTCTATCAATGTATTATATTTCTTTTTTTTTATTTATAAGTACTTTTATTTTGAGTGTCTGCGAAATTTTATAATTTTTTGGTAGCTATTTGGTTTTACATATTTTTTTTTTTGTGGACATACCTACTTTGACGATTTTTAAATGTTAGTGGCGATAAAGTTTTGAAAACGGACTCGGATATTATCGTTGTGATCTGGTTTAATATTAACAAACAATTCCTATTGTTTGTGCAGTTTATACACAAAATAAAACAATAGTATGTACTTACATATCATTAACAACAATACAAGTTGAAGAACGGAAATAGTTATCTTAGGATTAAAGAAAACATTTTAAAAACAAATTATGAAACATAATTTAAAATATTGTCTGGGAATTCGAAAAGTCTGATTTAAACAGGCAAAATCGCTTCATAAATGATTAATAAAAATAAGTCTGTAAAATTTTCTAACACTTAACTAATATTGTTGGCCTTGGCCTAAAAAGTGTTTAAGAACGAGTCACGAATTCTTTAATACAAATCATTGTAAATACAACAAGCTGAGAAGAAATATTAGATAATTGATGATGATACAAGAAAAAAAATTACATCATAGCTAAAATAAAACCTAATAAGTACATTTTTTTATTTGAATACTTGCGTACTTACCTAAGTATATAATGAAAAGTTGAACTAAGACAAAATATAAAACGGTAGTACCTAAATACATAAAAGAGCTAGCAAAAAAAACCTAAGTAAGTAAATATAAATCTGTTCAGAAAAATGGAAAAAATATTTCAGGCTGCCTAAATTGGCACGCACTTAATTAAAAAAATGTAAATAAACGAAACAAAAATAGTTTAAAAAAAAACACTATACACTACATAGAAAGACTAAAACTACACTACACAAAACACATTTAATTGAAAGAATCTGTAGCGTGGGGGAGTGACAACTTTACCAGCATTAACAGCCTATAATGTTCCCACTGCTGGGACACAGGCCTCCTCTCTATGAGACGGACTGGGCCATAATCAACCACACAGTGGCTTCATTTTCCAAGCCAAATAGCCAGGCGGGTCACGTCAGCCGCATGCGCGATGACTGCTGGGCAAAAGTCTCCACATTATAGGTGCCAGAAGATGGACAGGCTGGAATGGCTCGTTCGAGGTGGTGGAAAAGAGTTCTTGGGGGAGGCCTAAACAAAAAAAAGCCTAATAGATTTCGCTACTGCCCAGATGTTAAAAAAAAAAATATTAAAAAAAAATTACATTGATACCACCCCAAAGTTACCCAGTAACTGGGTTGTGGAGGTCAGATAGGCAGTCGCTCCATTTAAAATACTGGTATTCAGATGCATCCGGTTAGACTGGAAGCTGACCCCAACTAGTGATGGGTCGTTGAAGGTTTTTCCGTCAACGAAACGTTAACGTTGAATTGCGTTTGTCAACTAGTTGATCAACTAGTTAATTTCGTCAACGAGTTAACGTGTTACGAACGTCAACTTGCATGAACGATAAACGCCTTAACGCTTTTATTAACGTACGCTGTTAATTTACGAACAATTTGAGTAATGACTATCGCGTCGTAGCGGGAGTTTTGTAAATATAAATACAATTTACGTACGTTGAAAATAACAAAACGTTGAGTTCATATTCTCGTTTCGTTAAACGAGTTGAATTCATAAACGTCGTTGTCTCGTAACTCGTTGACGAATTCAACGAGTTGATTTGTTTATGGTCAACGTTAATCCCGTTGAAGAGACATCAACGTTGATTCAACTAGTTCGTTGATTCAACGCCCATCACTAACCCCAACAGATTATGCATGATACAAATGCTAGGTAATTTTCCATCTAAGTATTTATCCTTGGAAGGTGTTAACTATTTAAAATAACAGTTCAAACGAATGTCTGATCATGAATGTTTTTAGGATTAAGTATTTATTTCTTTTAAATTTGGCGGTCAGAGGTTATTGATTAGAGTATCTAAAAGGAATTCTCATTTGTTGGGTGTCCCAATATCATGGAATTCTCATTTTATGGTTGTCCCAAAATGAGGGAATTCTTGTTTTGTGTGTGTGTGATCTTATGCCCAGCACTGGTAAGGCTAATATAAATTCAATTTAATTATTTCTCCTTACATCCTCTTTTAATTTATAATATGGGACTTAAACACAATCGTATGAAGTCCTGGGTTCGATTCCCGGGTCGCGGAAACTGTTTTTTCCATATGGAATTTCTCAGTAGCATCACAAAGTGTTTGTTGGCAATAGGCTCGCCCCCTATTCCATGGGACCTAAACATAACTGGCGAAATGTGACTGTGTACTGGTGTAATATACAGGGTGTTACAGAAAGGGTATATCAATACAAACGGGTTGAAGAGTGTATCTGGTCTAGAATCTCTTTACAAAATTTCAGCTCAAAAGCAGTAACTTTTAAAATGCTTAATATTTTTTTATTTCGATAGTTTATTAAATTGAAATCATAACAAACGTGTCACCGCACTACGAGGGACATTATCCATTATCTGTAGTGTGTCTGTGCGCCTAGTACACGCACATCACGCCGCCGCGCGCCAGTGCAGCGCCGTGATGTCGAAATAAAAAAATATTAAGCATTTTCAAAGTTAATGCTTTTGAGCTGAAATTTTGAATAGAGATTCTAGACCAGATACACTCTTCAACCCGTTTGTATTGATATACCCTTTCTGTAACACCCTGTAGACCTCTGCGTGCAGGGATTACAAGCGTTATATTTTGTATTAGTTTTCCTAACTGAATTTTTACTCAATATTTTCAACATCATTGGTACTCTTCTCTCTCATTGCGTATTCCTAAGTGTAAAAGAGATAAATATAGCGTTGTCACGCTCTCACTCTACAGATTATTTATGTTTGTGTGGTTTTCTGTCACTGTCAGTGTCACAATGACAGCATGCAAAAAGTTTTTTTTTTATCATTTAGCCTTCTAGTAACATGATTGGCTGTTTTTTTTTCTTGGGTTTTGAAATTCTATCTAGGTAAGGTAGGTAAAAACATAATAAACGAAATTAATGAAAATAATAATTTCCTACGTAATAATTTCTCCAGACGTCATCCATCTATTTTAAATCATTGTTTATTTGTGCCTAAATTATTTCTTGTTTTCAAATACATTCGTCAAAACCTAAAAATACTTCGTGATCGTGACTGATATTTTTTTCTACTACATACAGATCATTATTCATATTCATCATCACATAAGCTTCGGCAAAGTTCGTTTCAACGAACTGCTCCGAAGACCATCTCGACATCATCATCATCAGCTATGTTCTTTTTCAAAATTACCAAAACCACAAACAACTGGTTCTTTTTTTTTCAAAAATTTCGCAGGCACACAAACATAATGTGTGCGCGTGTGAGTGTGTGTGTACGTTCCTTAACATCGCACTTAATAAAGAGCCAAACATTAAATTGACAGCTTCCAAAACAGTAGTACTTGCACCGATTGAAAGGCCCTAACTGCCGGAAAACGTTATACAATAATAACCTTTCAAAACGTGTCACCGTAGTAACATAGATGCGATATTTGCTTGTAATACCATTCACGTGTAACATTGATGCTACATCCTGCTACTTTATAACATCCTAGTACTCACGATAGATCAGTAAGCCGGTCAGTACCATGAATGATACACCAGGTATTACAACAAAGCATGAAATAAATGTTGGACTAACACACACTGTTCACATGTCGCATTCTTACGTCACAAGAACCAAAAATAAGCATAATATTTGAAAAACCAGAGACCGGAACGAAGATCGTATAAGGAAACCTCGCCGGGATACAAGAGGGGGATGCTTAACGGTGTCAAAGATACGAACGGGAACGAAGTACCCTCGGTGTCCGAGATAAGAAAGAGATTCGACCAGAAAATGACGGTAACGAAACTACCAGCGAACGACTCGCGGTACACCGAACAGTATCTCAACCAGCTAAAGGACTGCGAAAATGGTACAGTAGGGTATACGAAAATCGTCCCTAAGGACGAGAAACCAGTACCAGTTCATCTACCGCACGAAAAAAATGGTTTGCGATGGGAGATTGGGTCGTCTAGCTCCCGATCGAACTCCAACTCAGATTTATCACTTAGTAAGACTATATCCGAGCCAGTGTGTCTAGCGAAACCAATACACGATAGAAATAGTTCCATGTCCACTTCTCTTACTTCAAAACTGCCTTCCGACCGTTTAGCCAGCATTAAAAGCCAGCTAGACCCAAATAATCCTATAGGAAAGATTCTAGAAAAATCCACTGTCATCCATGTAGAAAATGGCGATTTAGATTACAAGAAACATAATTCTGAAGGACATAAAATCAAAGATATAAAAAGTGATATAGAAAAGCAAACGAAAGCGCCAAAACACACATCTAACTTCGCTTCCTACATACAGATTTCCCAGCCTGTCTCCTCAGGGACGACGCCGAAAAAACAAATAGAATTAAATCATACAATTAACGAAGAAGCTCCTAAGAATGATATTAAAAGTGAACCTAGAAAAGCAAGAGCTAACTTGAAGTACATAGACTCAGAAGATGAAAGAATACTGCTCGATAATGATATAGAATCTCCGAGTGGTACCGGTTTCGAGAACAAAACATTTGAACATGAAAATTATTTGAAAAAGAGGACGGAGAAGAGTGAGGATGGCACGAATCATTTGGAAGATGTTAAGTCTATGGAGACAAGTACTGAAAGCACGATCAGTGAGCCGACTGATGACCTAAGTCCGGAGACTCCTTCTGCGAGACGAAGAATGTTGGATTCGAAGGATTTAGAAGATATTAAAGGGGTAAGTACTCATTTTGTTTTGTAATATTTCGTGGTTGCTTCGATGGCGTTTGTGATGAAATTCTCGTTAAAAGAGATTGTATTTATGTTCGACTTCTTGGTACGTTATTTGCAATGGATTGTCCTTGAAGAAAGATAAGATTATCTAAAATCAGGTCTTGATTTTTAGCTGTTCGTGTTTTGATATATGTATTGCCCTCCTTATCGAATATCGGTAATGACGACACTTTGAAATTAATTCCTTGCGTCTCGTCTTAAGGTGGCTTGCTAGATCGAATTTAGTGTTGAACATCCGGTCACAACTAGAACAATAAAGAGCTCGTTGAGTATTTTTGCGCTTTTCGATAATAACTCCGTGTCGCTTTTCTTCGAAAGTTTATTACATTATTCCAATCGACCTCAAATCTATCGAGAGTAAATTCAAAACTACCCTCATTTCAACTGACCTTTTAGAAAAGACTACCCTCTTGGTTGTTCACATATTACTTACTAGTTTTGCCCGCGGCTTTGACCGCGTGGAGGTTGGATATTATCCCACGGGAACGTACTACCGGGATAAGAAGTGTCCTATGTCCTCAGATCATAGTCTATCCGTGTGCCAATTTCATCCAAATACGTTCAGCCGTTGAGGCGTGAAAAGGCAAGAGTTACTTTCTCTTTTATAATATTAATGTGGATTTTTCTTTAATCAAGACTCCAATCCATTGCTATACATAGGCCTCTCCTATAGTCCCTCCTATTTTTAATATTTTGCCGCCAAAATCGAAGCAGCTATGAAACTCAGCACCTCATTTATATTGGCTCTTTTATATGCACGTTTTAAGTTTTTGTTTTCGTCAATTATGTTTATAGTGTGTGTTAGTTTTAGAGTTTTATGTCCTTTTCAGCTACCATAGACAATGGATGTTTGGTCTTTTGTGTACTAGGTTTTGCGTCTTCAATTTTGCTGTCGAATTTTTTAGGTTGTCTTTTATTTAATTTAGCAGGTTATCTTCGGGAAAACTCTTCAGTTTTTGAGAGAAGGTTTTTGACTCCTACTTCTAAAATAACTGAGAAGATGTGTCACTGGAACATATCAAATTCTTTGATAGTTATTAAATTACTTTTTTCATCTATGTGTCTTAGAGTGGGTCTCTCCATCTTATCTCATCTATCTTCTATATCTCTTTATACATTATAATACAGTTGTTGAAATCATTGCAACCCGACGACATTTTCAACAACTTTTCTATACTCCTGTAGTGAAAACATTATAGCCAATAATATCCCTTCTGCTGTGACTCCGACCTCCATTCTGTGAGAGGAAGTCAACCGTAATCCACCACTCTGGCCTTGTGCAGGTTGGTCGATGTCACATGTCTTCGAAGTTTAGACAAGCATTTTTTCGAGCAAACAACGCATATTACGAGCCATAAAGTTGTTATTTCCAACCTTCAACCAATTTACGTAAATACTAATAAGTAATTTCATGTTCACTGATGTCAGGGACAATCCAACTAAATATTTGACGTTTGCGTGTGTTGAATAACACAAAACGGTTGAATGACGCAGCCTGTTCAAGGTTGTTGGGTTTACTCCTGCGTTTGAACGAATGTTGGATCTATGGGCAGATTGTTCAAGGATGGATTTTAGCGTTGTGTAAAAGTACTCACGAAACTTAATTATAACGTGGAAGCGCCAGGGTCCCGAAAATTCAAATTTTCTTACATTTGTTCTAATTTGCAGGTAAGTATGTTGTAGGTTGTATGTTAAACAAAATATGATTCGCGGCCGTAACAATTAGGTATGTATGAATTACAGAATTATAATTATTAAAGTCATCAATACAACCCTCTAAGTCCATATAACCCTGTTTAATGACTACTTAATGGAACATCAATAAAAAAATTGAGTTTCGCGGGCTATCCTAACGCTTCCCCTTTGGGGCTTCTGTAACGTTTATAAAAACGACTACTTTTTAATGAAAAGTATGCTATCTAATAAGAAGGATGATTTTTTTGTGTGTATTAAAGCACTTATAATACCGTCAAGGACGGTCCTTAAGAACGAATACGTTAAGCACGAATGATCGTCGCGTAACAAATGCTCGTACAACGAATGTTTGCAAAATGATTTCGCAAAGCGAATGCTCGCGATAATTACCGTTCATTAGAAAATAGTGTACACCATATTTTGCAAATATCGCCGATTTCAATTTCATTATTCAAGAAATTAATGAAATAATATTGAAATAAGATCCTGAAACGTATCAATTCAGTTGTGTTTTATACCTGGAATTGTTTTGTCTTACCAGATATTTTTATCTGTGCTGAAAAAAACTGCCCAAACTAAAATCGTCATAGATTTTCTTGAAATATTTATTGAAAAAAGAGAATATTTTTTATACATTGCACATTCAACAATTTTGACATGTTTTTTAATGAGTTACAACAAATAATTAACTACTTAACCATCTAAACCAAATAAAACCCATCTTTCCACAATCTCAGCTCACCTCAAGTACCAGGAAGTCATGAACACAAGCAGATAGAGACCATTTAAAAACGCACACATACGCACGCCGCGACATGTAGGCGTCACGCACACAAATACATGACCTCAATACAAATGCCAATGAACTGCTGACAGTATTGCACACCTGTAGGGATTTGAACTTTTCTAGTAGCGTCCAGTGGCTGAAAATCAGGAGTTTTTAACTTTCAGAATGTACTTTAAACAGAAGATCCCACCCTGTCAGGATCACTAGTTTCCTCCTTTCGAACACAATAACCTTTTGACAGATAGCTACTGATGGTAGCCAATATAATTAACTGTCAGTAGACTATAATCATACAGATCGCTACTGATATAGGTTATTGTGACGTTAAAACCAGAGATAGATAGGTTTTTCTACCTCCAATATGCCAAAACTGGTGATAGGTAATTGGGTTCGGCCCTAAGTCCATTAACAAAGATACAGGCCTGTCTGAAAGTAATTCGAAACATCAGAGTGAACTCTATACCCGATTAATGAACTTTTTCGGACGGGCAAAAACACATCGGGATTTGGGACAACGTGTCAAATCATGGTGTCATCGTGGGGCTCCATACGGAGTAGGAATTGCCCGATACTACGGAAATCGTGCTGAGGGAGTAGACCTCCTGTATTCACCTATTGCTGAGCGTAGGTCTCTTCCATTTCATGCCGTTTTTCTTGGTCTTCGGCGTTACTTGTTCAAATTTTTTGGGACCTACTTCTATGTAATTTACAAAAAATCAATCCGACAAGACTTGTGAATACAGTGATGTGCATATAATACCGTTCTACATTATTCTTCACTATTAATTAATGCTCTCAAAAACTGCTGAGCTCAGTGTCGCATTGTCTCAATGGATGAGACCTCTCCTAGTCCTGGAGAGTGTAATCCTCAACCCAGAGCTAAAGAAGCTCGTGCAAAACCATTTGTAGGGAGTTTGTGGTTTAATGGGGGACTTTGCTTTAACCCAAAATCTTTCAGAAAAAATATTAAGAAATGAAATTGTTTATTCTGTATCGGAATCACTTTTACACGTCATATTATAAACAATAAATAAGCTAAATTACGTCTACATTTCCTATCTGACTACCCCTGTGATGATGATGATGATGACCCCTGAGAAGAAATAGCTAAGCAAACCCAGGGTCCAGACATAATCGTGGTTAGATTATGTAAGGTTTTGCAAAAAATAGTACAATCGCAAATTGTGCATTTTCCTGATCCCCAATTATGTAGTCTACCAAGATTGTAACACATACCTATACAGTTTTAAGAGTCTTTGGCTAATACAATAATCGTGTTCGTAAATCGTACATTCTTTGAGCCAAATCATTGAACTTCGATATACTAAAAATATCGAGTGGCTGAGATGTTTAGAATGTCATCTCAGTCTGGCAGCGCGAACTGTCCCTCGTATGGACAGATTTTGTATGAGTTTTGACGAAAATTGTGACATAGCTTTGCTGCACCTCTGGTGAAACCTCCTATTTTTGGTCTTTGCTGCAATTGGGCAAAAAGAGTTTTAATTCTAAAACTCTCCAGCAAGAGTAAATAAATATTCGCTCTTTCCATCAAATTCATAATCAAAATATGTATTTTATTTCACATAAACCTACATGGGCACTTATGAAACGTCAGAAGCTAGGTGCACGGTTTCAATTAGTCGTTCCCTATGCAAAAGAGCCGGCAAGAAACTCAACATAACACGGTTACTCTTTTAAAAATAGTTGGCTTTTACAATGTTTTCAAATTGTAGTCTATGGGGTATGGGAGGACAGTCGTGCACTCAGTCGACATCGTAGACTTCATCTATGGCTTTCCATCAGGCGAGATCGTGTTGAAGAGCAGGCCTATCCCAACTAGCCATGAAATTTCTTATGGTCAGTATTGGGACTATAATCGGACTAGAGCATGTCAATTGAGCTCAAAAAAAAAAGCAAAAAAAGATATGTACCTACTCGATGGAGCCTCGAGTACATAGCATAATCAGCCTATAACGTTCCAACTGCTGGGACACATGGAACACAGGCCTCCTCTCTGTGGGAGTGTATGTCGAGCGCAGGCTTACCTTTATATCACAAGTATGATGTCTACCGAGCAATTTGCTCATCGACTCATCGCTGAAGTATCTACTAACACTACATAGGTACTTATTGCTTGCTGCCAGAAAACATTTCGCATCAATATATCCAAGCGACAATATCTAGTGAACGACCCGACGTCCCCTTTCCGATAGAAATTCGTGGCTAAAAATAAACAGCGCGAAATGTAACGTCTAGAAATAAAATAACGCGGGAAATCTCTACAGACGACTGCCACGCTTTTTAAAACGCCACGTGTCACGGCGCCATCTTGAGAAAAAGCGCGCTAAAATTTTGACGTTTGCTAACCTAACCTCTTTTGTGTTGAAACTTTTTTCGCGTCTATGGTCCGACAACTGGCCGTTTGTATTTTCTGACGGAACGTTCCAAAAGCCAAAAATCTGTCAACTTTAGCATTTATGACATTTGAGCTTTTCGATACAACATTTTTTGCAATCTATTTTTTCTTTGTAATTGTGATATTTTTTAAATGTTAAATGTGATTTCTTCATTTTATCCGGTAAGAGGAGTTGGTTGTTTATTTTAATAATGTTTTGCACGCGGAATTGCACGGAAAAATGGCGATTTTGTTAGCTGTTCGTAGTTTTAAGAATAGATTTGTTTAAAGAAGTGTTACGGCTAGGATCTTCGCTTCACATTCTTTCACACGTGGACTGGACTCCCAGAGTTGTGGTATGCCTTGTACACAATGGTGTATGCTGGCTCGGCGACGTAGCTGGGGGTGGTGAATATGGCATTGTGCCCAAGATCGTTATTCCTTACGGTGTACGATAAAACGGACGTTTACAGTGCAAATCTACTGAGATTTGTTTTTAGCTTTCAGTTTTTTTTTTAACTTAGATTTTTTACCGCAGTCGGGTTTTTATGATTACTTTTTTTTTCTCTACTGATCTTACATATTTTTTGATCACGCATTCATACGTTTCTTTTTTATATCCCATAACTCTAGGGGGGACCATACCTGAAATACATACATTTATGTTCGTAAATAACTCGTCAAAATGTAGGGAACACTAGATTTTTTTCGCGATTTCGCGTTTGGTCCCATATTAAAAGTTGTTCATGATGATGAGTACAATGACCCCTTAAGAGGAAAACGGTGAATAAAATTTCACTTATAATATTATTTTGCTGTAATGCCAATAAACGCATTTTTCTTTATTAGTATGGATTCAGATCCTTGTTTGCATTTGATGTTATTTCCACAGATATCCGGTGAGTATTTTGGGGACTGTCTTATGTAATTTTGAAACACAAAAAGTGCAGATGCTCAAACTAATTTGAATCAAACAGAACCCTTTTTTTGTTTTATCATCCTGTATTGTTTCACAGCTAAGCAAAGGTCTCCTCCATAACTTTCCATCGCTGTTCCTTGTGTGTTGCCTTCTCCAGCCAATCTCCTGTAAACGCATCTAAGTCATCTAACACGCCAGCGCTTCCTTGACCTCGACGTCCGTCTTCTGGCGGCCACTGCGTGACGCCTCTGGTCCATCTGATCCTGAGAATTTTCAAACAGAACTGACCCTATCTTCTTAACGTGTCGATGGCAATCTTTATATACACCGTGTTCCAGACGATATACATAAACTTCAACCTGATGTTTAGACCATGGAAATAAGCATTTTTCATTATGGATGGACACATTAATGAATGATTATTTTTTATTTTTGGTTAATTTTCATATAAACTAAATACCTTGACCTAAATCACCCGATATGCATGCCTCTTTATCCGACTTGACAACGTCGTAATTTTCATTCATAAGATTTGGCAGGCTGAAACTTGTCAAAACTAAGTTAAGACCCTTTCTTACTGCATAGCTCAATTAAATTTCATTAAATGAAATTACAAATATCTTTGTAACGAAGCCTTTTTAAGTACTACTTTCTTTGTTAAATTTGATTTGTAAAAGCTATAGAAGCATTTGCCAAAGTTTATGGATAACGTGAAGAACACGGTGTAGTCAGCCCAGAATTTGGCTACAAGCTTGGCACCTTTAGTAGCGTCCATTAGTTCTTGTAGCCTGCAGGCAACAGGACACGCTGGACACGATATTAAGTGACCCATTGTTTGTGGGACAGCACCACATTTACACTGTGTGAATCTCCACCTGAGCAGGTTTTCTTTGCTTCGGCCTATCTGAGACCAGAGTCTGTTGAAAGACTTCCAGGTAAGGCAAGGGAACTCATGTCCAGGTGCGAGATTTTCAGCAGATGGAACGAATGGGTTTGGTATGGAAGCACAATCCCGCTACTGACGCCATAAAAATCCAAAACGTTCAAATATTTATAAAAACAGTATCACTAAGCAACCTTAGCGAAACTCCAGGTGATATCCATCCATTGATGTGTGCAATGTGACGTCAAACGCGGTTAGCTGACCTTGGTGGCCTGAAGACTGACGTGCAATGACGTCATCGAACCGGTCATGGAGAACGCAACAACACGCACGAACGTGTTAGCTACTAACAGTCCGCAATTTAGCTTCCTAACATGTAAACAAATGTTTGTTTTTGGAAAAAGAACTTTAACTAGTACAAATAAGGTAAAATTTACGCTACAGCTTCAAAATTTTTAATGACTTTTCAATTGTACAAGTCATTCTGAAATTAACTTAACTTGTTCTGGGATAAAGTTGATATTTGTTCAAGTGGAAGAAACAACAATTGGAAATGAGGATTTGTATATGGTAGGTTAGCGAAATTTGGTGGCAGTGTATTTGAATTGGATTTTGTGTTGCCATTAATGGTTGGCATTAAATATGCCGTGTCTCCGATGGGATTTCCCATCGTCAAGAATGACGAACTTCCATACAAATTTTCCTCCCCCATTTTAACCCCTTTAAGGATTGAATTTTCAAAAATCCTTAGTGCTCACCTTCGTTATACAGGGTGTCCCTGGAAGTATGGATCAAATCGAATAGGGACGTGGGCAAGGTCATTTCCAAACGGTTTAGCAAAAAAAAAATACTAAAAAAAAAGAGAAGAAAGATCGAATTCGTGAAAACTATCAGGGCTATCAATTTATTTTTTTTAGATAGCCCTGATAGTATTTTTTTATGATTATTTCCTTTGAGCACTAAGCGAAGTGATTGAAAAAAAATTAATATCGGTCATAACTTTTGAACCATAAAAAAATTCACTGACATTATCAGGGTAAAAAAGTTTGGAAAAGACCTTGCCCACGTCCCTATTCGATTTGATCCATACTTCCAGGGACACCCTGTATAAGGAACTCTTGTGCAAAATTTCATGATTCTAGACCCACCGGTTTAAGTTGTGCGTTGTTGGGAATCGAACCCAACACAATAAATTGCGCGTGGCCTGCACACGCAGCAGCGTGCTCGGCAAGCTAAGGCACGGCTCGGCCCGATGACCACTCGCTTCCAGAGACTCCACCGCGACGGACGATAATGAGATTGCCTAAAATACAGTCCCCTCATTTATTCCTCCCCGCGCTAAGATGCGTTGTCTGTCAGATAATTTAAAAATTTGATTAAGGAGATTCTCATTTACTTCTATTCTTCTTTCCTTCTTGAATGTTTTTTTAGTCCAGTGTCCTGCTGAGCGTGAGCGTGAACATTACTAGCGAAATATCGCTACCCCTTATGGTGATGTCATGCTAATGTATTCACACTTGATTCGATCTTAAAAAATCTTGACCTAGACAGTCGAGTTTGCTTTTTTGTCCAGATGCAAATGCAGAAGCAAATCTGCATTGCTTTTTCCTCAAAATTCCATTCCAACATAACTTCACGGCATGTTTCCCTGAAGGGTTGGGAAGAAGTGTGTACATAATAGAAGACCCATATGTCACCAGTTATGTTTAAGTCCGATGTAATAGAGGACGAGCCTCTTGCCATGAACCGGGCACAAATCCAGACTCCGGGCTGTTTCTGAGAAATTCCAATAGAAAACACTTTGCCCAACCTGGGAATCGAACCCAGCACCTCATGCTACCACTAGAACGACGTGGCAAATCTACATCCCTAGTATTTGTTGTTTTCCTTCCCGTTGACATTACATTACGTGGACATGACATTCAAAGTTATTCGGTCGAATGCTAGTCATAATGGTAAAGGTGGAAGATGATTAAGGAATTCCTGAGTTATTCATGCTCCCGAAATGGGGCTGGATCATAGGTAAGCGGTGACGACCTAACATACTCCCACGCTCTCTGCAGCATCGTAAACTTTACAAGTAAATAATTTGTTATAACTATTTGATTATCCGTAAAAGTTTTAACTTTTCACTTCCCCGTTGGTTTCGTGGCCGCAAGCGCGACTGCTGAGCGTGGTCCTGGATTCGATCCCGAGACGGGGAAAGTGTTAATGGGTTTTTTTCCATAAGGGATTTCTAAGTTACAGCCCGGAGTTTGGAAGTTGGCGGTGTGATAACCCCGTGCCTCGGAAAGCACGTTAAGCCGTTGGTCCTGCGCCTGATCACTCTCCGGTCGTGTCGGATTGCCGTCCCATCGGACTATGAGAGTGAGGGAAGAGACTAGTGCACCTGTGTCTGCGCACACACGCCTGCACTATAATATCTCCCGCGCTAACGGCTAGTCTTCGTTGAGATTGGCCGCCATGGCTGAAATACGGTCTAAAGGACTATTATTATTATTACTTTTGACCAAGAATTTACAACAACTTTGAATAGGACTTCAAAAACAGATTTTATAAAAGCTATTCTGCTTGCAATGTTAGTTTTTTAGGTCAAATATTGCAAGCTGCATTAGAATCACTTTTCTTTTCTGTAATGAGTTCTTGACCTCGATCGCGCTGGTAGAAAGTGATGGATAAGGTCTACGATGTAACGAGCGTGCCCAGAAGATTCCTGTTCACTTTTACTTTGAAGGTTGTTAAAGAGAAATTTGGAGAAATTAAAACTCTTTCTGAATCATTAACTATCTAGCCTTTTCACAACTTTGTCGGGATCCGCTTTCAGTTTTATTATATTTTATAGAATCAAGTATTTTCTAACTGAACAGACATCTATAGGTACTGCTGGGGAGTTTGTTGCGCCACTTCTTCTTCCCAGCGAAAGCATTAGGAAGTGGTGAAGGGCGGCCGTTTTGGGAACTGTCTTAAGTAATTTTGACGTTCGAAAAGTGCTGACTCTTAGCCTAATTTGAATGACTTGATTTTGATTTTGATTCGAACCAGATGCAGCTGAATACCAGCATTTTACGTGGAGTGACTGTCTATCTGACCTCCACAACCCACTTACTGCGTCACTCCCCTTTCCTTCTGAATGTCTGATGAAGATCAAGGTAACTCGCAAACTGACCTTGCTGAACAACGAGATAATTGCGTAACACACTATCAGTAGCAATGGGTTTCATTTTGACAATTCAAGAAAATTCATTGCATTGTTTACGTTGTTTAGCCAGATTTTTTTTCGAATATATGGAGCAATAGATTAGCAATATCCTTCAAAATGATCCAGATTGAGAATGACAGTGTTATACGCAATTACGGTGCAGTTTTCAACCAAAAAAAGGTTCCTTTAATTTTCGTGTCTCTGGCAAAAATCTCTGCATTTTTCTTCACGATTACGTTCAGACATTCTGTGAAAAATAATGCTAACTTAAATTACATAACATCGTGACGCGGATAACAAAGATGTAAGATAAATATTGATATGACATTACGATAACTACATTGTATTTTTAGTATAACACCTTTTGCGGAAATAAGCAGACGTTTCCGCGCAATAAATTACTGTCATTATTTCGCGTTTGTGAGAGGGAATTTTAGTTGTGAATTACGGGACTTTATTGGTGATATTTTTGACATTTTTGACCACATACAACCAGTCTTACCCACTAACAGGTTTGAGGAGTTCAAATAGGCAGTCGCTCCATGTAAAATACTGGTATTCAGCTTCGTCTGGTTACTACTGAAGCCGACCCCAACATAGTTGGGAAAAGGCTATGCTATGTATTGTAAGAGGACTTTTGTATGAAAGTTAATGGGACTTCCTTGGTGATATTTTGGACATTTGTGAATCTAAATGCTGCACTATTAGATAGAGAAAAAAAAACTACCATTGATTGCTTTGCCAAATTATACTTACGGGAAAATAACGCAAAGCTGAACCAAAGTCCAATGTCGAAATGAGAATTTGGTGTAAAAACACCAGTCATGTTTGGAAGTGTTCAACTTTTTGTCGACGCTCAAGCAACGACGAAGGTCGTGAAATTTAGAAATCATTAAAGATTCTCTGGCTACTGTTTATATAAGACGGTGTTTAGTCCTGTAATGTTGCCAGATAAACTATGTTACTAAACGGAATAATGAAACTAGATGACCTGTGCTATGTGTATTATTCAAGTAAAATAGATATAGGAAGAGTGCTATAACTTTTAAGTGCATCTAGCCCTGTGATTGAAAAATGGACCTTTAAAATTTCGAGTGATCTCACCGGGACTCGTAAAAAGGTACTGAAATAACAACGGACCTATAAAATTCCATAAGCATTTTAAGATTCATATTAATACATATTTTTTTTACTTTCTCAAACAACTTAAACTCTATAATATGGTACTGAGGACTTAATACATAATTGGGTCTGATATTTTTATTTTGAACCAACAAGACTGAATAAGATTTAAGACATCGACCATTAAAAAAATAAAAGTGTCAAAAAAAGTAGCAACTCCCGCCAAAAAATGCCAATTCGAAAGCGCTAATGAAACTAGAGCAATTGTCGGTCTTCCCAGACATAATTGGAAGGTCAGTGAACTTTGATGACGTCAGAGAGACGCGCGTGACGTAATAAGTGACAATGAGTGCTGTGTTAGTGGTACTAAGGAATGTGGCGATGAAGTGGGACTTTATGCCGCTTATCTGGGTGCAAATTGTGTTGGTATGTTATAAAATTGCTTTATAAAAAAATATTTTACTAGCTTCTGCCCGCGACATCGCGTCGCTTAGCGTTCTTTATGACTTTTTCCTTTTTGCTCGGCCTCGTAAGGGTTCTAGCGTGATGTTAAATAGCCTAATAGCCTTACTCAAGAATTGGGCTACAAAATGCAAAAGAATTTTTCAAATCTGACTGGCGGATAAGGGCAGGGTAATGATGAGCTGATTTTGGTGCATAAGGTGTCCCCTGATAATTGATATTGATGAAATCATGAACTCAAATCAGGAAATCCGTCACAAGCTTCCATACTTGCCAACAAAATCAACAGTCAGTTATTTAAATTAGGCTGCGAGAATCAGGAATTTTTGAACGTCAAAATTACATAAGACAGTCCCCCAAAACGTCTGCTATTCACCACTTCTAGTGCTTTAGCTGAGAAAAAGACAAACTCCCCAGCAGCGCAGCACAGCACCTTAATTGCGTAACACACTACAGGGCTGTAGCTAGAGTCGAATTTGAGGTAGGGCAGCGGTGGTTATAGGTAGGGCGAAAGTAAAAAAAATATCATCTGCCCTCGAAGCACGGGGCTCCTAAATCAATCACCATGTGTATCATTGACCTCTAGGTCAGTCATTCAATAGCTATTCGTAGACAAATAATTTCTGTGGCAGAACCTGAGCATGGATCTAATAACTATTAAATCTTCAATGATGAAGAACAAGCGAACAAGACGGTTGAACTTCCAGATTTGGATGTAGAGATCCACGTCTGAGAGTGAGGTAATAATTAATTGTTGGGTGGGGTGATACGAGATACGAGTAAATAGATACGACCAAAAATACCATTTAGATCCTATTGTTTCTGCAAACTTCTTATTTCCTTTATTTTATTATTTGTAACATATAAATTATATTTTTAAATATTATGATATAAAAAATATATAAAAACATTTCAAAATATAAAAAATAGTAGCCCACTGGTATCGGGAACTTATTATAATAATTATACATAATAATAAAAAATATTTAAAACAGCTGCATTTTACGATTCGCCGTTATTAAAAAGGCGAAGAACTTCGTTCAAATCAAATGATTTTGTTCTTTTTTTTTTTCAAAGGCCCGAAATACCATACCAGCCATTCTCTCGAGACCCATTGACAGCCTTTGAGGGCTATTGATTGCAGTTAAAGTTGAAGACGTAGATTCGCACATTGCAGTGCTATCCTATCCTATACCTATCGCTACAATTTTTTTATCTCAAACTATGAACAAACAATTTAATTAAAATAATTTATCTTAGTTTTTGGTATTTTTAAGGTAGGGCATTGTGATTTCAAGGTAGGGCATTGCCCCACAATGCCCCCCCCTAGCTACGGCCGTGACACACTATCAAAAACAGTCTGAACCATTTTGAAGGATATTGCGAATCCATTACTGCATATGGTCGAAAAATTTGTCTACTCAACAACGTCAATAACGCAATGAATGTTGTTGAACTGTCAAATGAAAGCTACTCCTACTGTTACAGTGTTACGCAATTACACCGCGGCTGTCTATTAAGGTGAATGGGTAGTTGTAGCCCGCGAAATTCAATTTTTCTTATGTTTTTTGCAATTTTCAGGTCAGTGTCAGGTTGTATCTTGATCAAAATATGATTCGCGACTATAACCGGTACGTATTTACAGAATTATAATAATTAGAATCATTATTACATCTTTCTAAGTTAAATTTCTACCGTTAAGAACAAATCTCGTATGGAAAAGTGTTTATGGTAGAAATCTAACTTAAAGAGATATATTAATGATTCTAATGATTATGATTCTGTAAATACATGTCTATTATAGTCGCGAATCATATTTGGATCAAGATACAACCTGACACTGATCTGCAAATTGCAAAAAACGTAAGAAAATTTAAATTTCGCGGTCTACCATGGCACATTCACCTTAAGTTACAAGAACTTGATTCCATACAATAGTATGCAAAGTAATAACATTACAAATCATGGAATACTAACCTACTCACCTTGACTTGATATTGTCCTTGACACAGTTGACTCATCCATAAATGATATTACGTAATCATTGAAATGTGTTAGCTCTGTATTTGGGTGATACATTCGAAATTGCAATGAGTTTTGTTTGGTCATGCATTGATCTAGTTGACGAGAGGACGAATTACATACACATACATACATATAATGTCTAATAACGCTGAATGTATAATGCTAATTGCTGAATACCAGACGAAAAATTTCAACGCAAAGGGGTTCAGAATAATATACTGATTCCACGATAACAGGTTTTGCGTCGATGCCAACCTGTATACAACATCCCGATTCCCAACATGAAACAAACAAACGAACACCACCGACATGAATAAACGTATTTTCTTTTCTTTCTTTCTTTCTAACCGTGGGGTAGTAACCCACCAAATAAAACATCCGTCTGGTCGGAACTTCCTCCCCTTTCTATAGAGGATGAGGAACTTGACACCCTGTTCCTTATACCGCTACAACCACCCTAAAGATGAATGCCACTTGCACGTCATAAAACGACAAGGTCTATTTGTCTGTGTGTGTCAACCTTAGTGAAGTTTCACTATACTTCTAGAAATTGTTGTCAAAAAACATTATATCATCGAGAATAACTAATCGGCGTAATGATGCTTGCCTGTCGGTCTTCTATAGACTGTACTTCGGAGAGTGTGCGCAGGAGTCCACGACTTGATCGACCATCGCCCTTTTTCTACCGGACTACCAGACGTTCTGCAGCGTTCCATCCACACTTGTTTGATATCCCGAGCAGTCGTACTCAGCGCACACCTCCACATTTATTATGTGCACAGCCAAAGCACAGTATAATATACAGTACGTTATCTAAGGCCGTCCGCCGAGTTATTAGCCTACTCTTGCGTTGATCCCCAGGGTTGTCACTTTTACTTTTAGTTAATATTTTCGAACAAGCAGCACTTGATCTAAATTTATGAAATAAAAAGCATATTATGATTGAATATTTTACCAATTTATAAATTTAGTAAAAATAAAAAGCCTTTATTCACATAACATTTATTATACTAAGTTACAAATTTGATACCGAGAAAATTTTTCTCCTGTTTCTGCACGTCCGGAACGCTTTATTATTATTTGTTAATGTAAAGTAAATTCTCATTCTTATGTAAAGTTTTTGTAAAGCTTTTGGGAAAGCATGGACAGGGCATCTTAAATTCTATATCATTCAGTTGATCGTAAATTGACCGGCCAATTTTAATGTTGATGTGGTCCTTTTCGAACGCTTTGCGAAACACCTGCTCCATCCTTTCTACATTATCGACAAAATCATCAGGTGGGATCATGAGTAAATTTCGATCTTTGCCGTAATTCCTGTAATGGGTGTATCTACACTTGGGAGCAAATAAATCGAGCCACTTGCTTTTTTTTTCACGTATATTGGTTATTATTTTTGGTATTATGTAACATATCAATTCGAAACATATCTCGCCTAAGAGCTTATTTAATAACCTTTACAATGAGGTTAAATTATTCAATGATAACCTTATTTAATGATAAATTATTGGCTCTGATAGAAAAACGGTAATTTTGATAGAAAATTGTAGGGTTAAAACAGTCCAGAAAATCTATCGAAATCAAGGCGCGGAGGGGTAATACAAGATATTAAGAATAAGCTTATACCATAATTTTGTTTTTTTCTGAACTGTTTTAACCCTACAATTTTCTATCAAAATTACCGTTTTTCTTTCAGAGTCAATAATTTATCATTAAATAAGGTTATCATTCAATAATTTACCCTCATTGTAAAGGTTATTAAATAAGCTCTTAGGCGATATATGTTTCGAATTGATAAGTTCCATAAAACAAAAAATGATAACCATTATACGTGAAAAAGGAAGTGGCTCGATTTATTTGCTCCCAAGTGTAGATTCTACACTTAAATTACACGCTCGTTGATTAACGTCAACGTAAAGCAACCCTAAGCGTTAGTCGGTCACATGTTACTGTAATTTTGTTAAGTTAATATTATGATTAAGACACCATATTTGGATTGAACAACACATCAGACAATAGAAAAAATAATAATTTCAATAGTAATTAATTTGCAATATTAATTATTGTGAAATATCCCTTATTACAACTATACGCGACAAATACGTTTACCTAAACGATGTTTCGTACTCAATCCTCTGTTTTATAATATAAAAACTTTTTTACAAAAAAAAAACAACCGACTTCAAAAAAAAAACACTACAAAGTGATAAATAACTTTAATTTCGGAAGTCGGTGTCGTTGGTTCCGCATTTTCGTTTTTTGACACCGACTTCCGAAATTAAAGTTATTTATCACTTTGTAGTGTTTTTTTTTTGAAGTCGGTTGTTTTTTTTTTTGTAAAAAAGTTTTTATTTTTCAATTTTTAGTTGTACCTACCCCACAAAAAAGTAAACAAAAAGATCGTTAATGTAGACAATGTAGATAAATTTTTAGATTGTTGTTGATTTATCAAAAACCGCTTGTCCGATTTCGATAAAATTTTCATGGGACCATTTGGGAAGTAGGTACCTATACCCTTTCCAACAAAAAAAGAATTTTTCAAATCGGTTGGCAAGCAACGGAGTTATGCGGGAACAAACATAAAAAAAAAAAAAAAAATACAAACATTCGAATTGAGAACCTCCTCCTTTTTTAGAAGTCGGTTAAAAACTAGACTTCTTAAAATAAACTTTAGCTCTAAACATAGTATTCAGAAAGTAAATTTGGGAATACATTTATATGGAAAAATGCGACTCGGCTACGCTCTTAATAAAGCAAATAAACTGTGAAATAAACAATACAATACCACATTTTCTAATAATATTTAAGTATAAGTAGGTACTTACATTTCTGGTTGAGTAGGAACTATGAAGAATGATAAGTCCGGGTTTGCGAAATCATTATTGAGGCACCCGAAAACACTACAATATTTTTTTCACCTTTTTGAAGTCATGATACTCGTAATTTAAGTGGCCGCCGCCGGCGAGAGTTGACGAACGCAAGCGGTCATGTAGCGTACGCGCGTGCTCACAGCCGCGCTGCACAGCCCGCACTGCCGCCACCTTATTCCCTCATATATAAGGTCAACTTTTATCAAGTACAAAAATTTTAAGGACAGATTCAATAACTAAAGATAGACATTTTACAAAAAAAATAATAAATTTCTATACGCTAGTTTCCAAGAAAAACACCAAAAACCATTTTGTTTAAAAATTCAAATAACAACAACCTGTGTATTAATGGCTAACGTACTCTAGGCAGATAACAATGGTTGCGCCTGCACATGTGCGGCGGCCAGCGTGTCCCCCCCTTGCTGCACCCGCTGCACCCCGCCTTGCGCGGCTGGCATTCAGAGCTGGAGATTGTCTTTCAGTTCGCCAAAATCAAGTTACCGAATTGTGTGTTGTCTGTGCGAAAATTTTCGAAATCCCGTATCGGTATTCATCCCGAGAATACATGAATATGGCTATGTGCTATCACGACGCAGGTGAAATAATGTTGCGGGCACAAGAACTGTACGCCCAGAGGTTTGGACGAGTGGTCAATATTCGCACCATTCTTCGAGCCGTGCAGCGCTTCAGAGAGAGTGAGAACTTCCAGGCTCGTCTTATTGACTCGGGGAGGCCACGACACCCAGTGCAGCTTGAAGAGGAGGTGCTGGATTTCTTTCACCGGCACCCAGTGGCGAGCGCCGGAGACGCTGCCCATGTGTTTGGCGTAAGCCAGAATTACGTGTAGCAGCTCCTGCGCAGTGAAGGTTACCATCCCTTCCATTTCACTCGGGTCCAGGAGTTGCTGCCTGAGGATTACGCGCCTGTGGGGTAGGGCCAAAGACCTAGTGTATGGGAACGACGGTCATACAATCCGTACAGTGGAAGAATTACGTGCGCGAATTGTGAGTGCATTTAACGTGATGTCCAGTGACCATCAAGTGCTTACTGAAGTGCGGAGGCATTGTCTCGATCGCGCTAGACAGTGTGTGCGACAACAAGCAATTGATTTGATATGTGTAAATAACTAGTAAATTGTGTAAACAAGTGTAAATCTGTTAATGAATTTTGACTATTTTTAACATGCCAAGTTAATGCAAAAAGTTAGGTAAGTTGTTAACATTTTTACATTAATTCAATACTAAAAAAAATAACAAACTGTATTAAATTGTTAGTCCAAAGCCTGAAAAAGTGTGATGGAAAATTAAAATACGATAGATTAGCGCAAAGGTTAAAATCGTTTCTTAACATGTGTCACAGTCTTAGTCAATGCAGTCCGAGCGATGACGTAATACCGGGTTAAATGACCCTGGGTTTTTTGGGGGTGCAGACCCGAACAACTGAGTCGGTATACAGTATGCTTTTTAAAATATTGTAATTTTTGTGTTAGAAAAACTGAAAAATAAAACTAGCGTGATTATTTGAAATAAAATGTTAGGGCCGTATTTCTATCGTATAGATAGACGATCTGTTTAAATTTTTGTACTTGATAAAAGTTGACCTTATATTATGCTAGCGTGTGCGTGAAATCGCGTGCCGACACGGCGCGCGGCGCGCACGCACACATTCAAACCGAGAGCGGCACGTTTGTATGAAGATGTTCTACTGTATATTAATTATACTGTGGCCAAAGTGTAGAACTCTCTGCCAGCGTCTGTGTTCCCTTCCACATTTTACCTGTCAGCCTTCAAAGCAAGAGTGAACAGGCATCTTCTGGGCACGCTCGTTCCATCATAGACCTCATCCGTCGCAGAGCTCATCCATCGCTTTCCATCAGGCGTGATCGAGGTCAAGAGCCGACCTATTCAGCAATAGAAAATTTTTAAAAAATAAGCGCTACTCGACATTTGGAAACATACAGGTTGAAATTTAAAACCTGCGACAAATCGAAATGGGAGATTGTACACATCATTATGAACAACTTTTACTATGGGAGCAAACCTGAAATCGCGAAAAAAAAATCAGCTGTTCCCTACATTTTGACGAGTTATATGCGAAGATAAATGTAGGGAACAGCTGATATTTTTTTCGCGATTTCAGGTTTGGTCCCATAGTAAAAGTTGTTCATAATGATGAGTACAATCTCCCATTTCGATTTGTCGCATGTTTTCAATTTCACCCTGTATAATCAGGCTTATTTAAAACTAGCTGCGCCCGCGGTTTCACCCCCATAAGTGTCGACCCCGTGGGAATATCAGGATAAAAATGTAGCCTATATGTTAATCCAGGGTGTCAGCTACCTCCATACAAAATTTTATCAAAATTAGTCCAGCCGTTTGAGCGTGAAGAAGTAACAAACATATAAACACACACACACGAACAAACTTTCGCCTTTATAATATTAGTGTGATCTCAATACTTTATCGATTATCCATCAGCGTTATAGCGAAGCGATGTAGCTTGAAAGAAGTTCAAGGACTTATTGCTATTTTTAAATAATTGATTCTATTGATTACAATTACTATATACGAGCCAATAGTGGCTTACTAGTGGATTATTTACAAGATGGCAGGGACATGTCGCGCATACCATGAATTCAGGACATGATTCTATCCCTCGTAGTCTCTAGAGAGCGTAGAAGTTTTAGGTCAGTTGTCAACCAAAAAAATCTGCTGTTTCATAGACAAGTGCAATACTTACGCGGTCAAAATGTATGGAACTGCATTTTTTTTTTAATAACTGTCGAATATTTCAACGGGGTTCGGTATCATATCGCACCTTCGGTGCAACAAAGTCACAACAGCAAATTTTTTAATTTTACAGCAGAGGACTTTTAATTTTGTTTTCGCATTTATTTCCTCATTTTTTCGCATTTATAACCACAAAGGCACCTGCGCCATCTAGTAGAATTTTGAGATACTTGTTGATTTTTGTTGCCCCAAGTATAGGCATGGTTCAGAGACAATTTGGAATACTTACCTCAATTTTGCAGTTGTGGCTATTTGTGACTTTGTTGCACCGAAAGTGCGATATACTGAACCCATGGTAACACGTTGCGCGACGACGTCCCTGCTACCATGTGTGATTAATGTGATGAAGGTTTAATTTAAGCCAGCTCATCGACTCCATAAGTTTATAATACCTTCTTAAAAAATAAAGAATAAGAAGATTTTGCGAGAAACAGAGAAAGTTATATCTTTCTTCACTCTCGTGTAACGAAATGTGCCTAAACGTGTCGCGTCCATAGAACTATTATTACTCTTTATCTCAGTGGTCGCGTCCTTAGAATTTCAGTCTCAATTCTCGTTCAATTATCGAATAGCCGCCTAAGAACGCTGAAGTATTTGCACGAAGGCTGCGCTGACGTTCATGTTCGGGTCACCAGTATAGAGGTATGAGGAACAGGGTGTAAAGTTCACTCATACTCTATAGAAAAGGGAGGATCCTCCGACCAGACGGGTCGGAGGATGTCGTGTCTGGCGGGCAACTGCCTGATGATTCATGTCGGGCCGTTGTATTATATATTATGCAGGACTTTGTGTGACGTCACTAAGAAGCGTAGTTCGAATGTGGCGTTTGTAGATACCGCTACAAGTTTCAAAGAACAAATAGTAAAAATTGCCATGTCATCATCATCCCTTGTATTACTTGAGACTAACATATAACTGGTGAAATATGAATGTACTGAAACACCTCTGCCTAATCCTTTGGGGAATACAGTCGCGATGTTATTGGCATGTCAAACTTCTTATCAAAAGAATTTCCCAGACCACTGCAGTTAAAGTTACCTCCACGATAGCTTTTACATGTCTCGGTCGTGACTCGTGACCCAGAACTGGCCTTAATAACTCCACCCCATAAACTTCGCGCCGGTTTGTCTGTGGGTACGGTACACACCCTCCCATGCCTCAATCTAGTCACGTGAGCCAAACAACATATATTTATTATCATCAATCGTTACGTAGCTGCTGCCGATTGTGAAATTTGGCATCGGTTTTTGGCTTACACCCTCCTTACGGCGCCTGAGCAGTCACCGTCGCGCCATCATAGCGAAAGTCACACGAAATAACGAGTGATCAAACGTAAATAAATTGTTAAAATGCAATTTCCCGCCGGTATAACCTAAACGCCATTTTTCCCGCGCATTCCGCTGTCAAATCTGACAGCGACCAACTCCTCGCCGAGCAAAGACAATGAAGTGTTGATTGTTTTATATGTGACCTCTTTTAGGGCTTTGCCCTTTGAAAAATTACGAAGTTTTACGATGCGTGTTTAAAGGACGGTTTTTTACAGTGTGTGAGAACTCTTTGTAAGATCGAAGGCCGCCGTTTGAGATGTAAACTATTTGTGCATAGACAATTATTGTGCCGTCCAAAGTTTGTGGTCAACAGATAAACTGAACTTTTGAAACAACAAACTCAGCAACTGGACTGTTAATCTTAAAGTAATATAAACTGGACATTTTTTAGTTGTTAAACTTTTATTTAAACTTCAAGTGGTGTTTTAGCGAAGTTTCCATCTTTAAAATTTTTAGTATTGACAAGGAGTCCCCACTTTTGGATCCTTTGCATCTCTGCCTTCCATTTCCCAATATATCTTGATCTATTCTAAGAAATTCATATTTGGAAACTGCTCCCTCCTAACAACCACACTCCACGACATCTACATTCAAATTGCTAATTTACCCTACCTATACATTTAACCACTATTAAAAAAAATTAAAAAAAACTTGAAAAAAGAATTTAAATCCGACGAAGGAGTTTGTGATCTTGCCGTCAGTTACTCTATGCTAACGTACTACGAGGCCCTGGTGATACTAGCATGCTTGACAACAGGCCTGATCGCTTTAGGACATGAGGTAAATACATTTTGGATATTTGGACTTGATGTTCGTTGACACACGCATAGATACGCAACGTTCGTGACTTCCGTGTCCTCTGATTTTGTCGCGGAACAACTGATACACGCCTAATTCACCGGAAATGTAGGCAGAGGAGTAGGTACCTACAGTACACGCAGGTTTCCTTTTTGAAATACTGGCGTGACAACTGTAATATGATCCAATAATCCATAATCGGCCTATAATGTTCCCACTGCTGGGACGCAGGCCTCGTCTCTATGTGAGGGAGTGGACCGTGACTGACCTTGATCCACCAAGCGCGCACATTGCGGGTTGGTGGATGTCACACATGGCTTCGAATTTTGTGTTCACTATATTTTGAGAGCAATGGTGATAAAATAATTTACAAAAAACTAAAAACGCCTGTCAGGATCGAACCCGTAACTCGTAAGTTGCAGCCGTTTCCACTGCGCTACCACTGCTCTCGGCTCACGATAAAACTGGCTTATATGGGTACAGAACCTCGTTAATATAAACCTGCCTCAAGCGATACCGAGCAAGTATCTTCAAACAAACCCGAGCGTTCCGTATCTATCATTGTGACAAAGACTGCCATCGTCCAAGTACCTCAACCCCTCCTACCACCCAAGGTGTGGATGTCGACGGTGCTTCGAGCCGCGGCCACGCAGCGTCGCGCCGCAGCCGAGTCGCCCGCACCCGCGCCCCTCGCAGCCTCGCCTGCCCCTCGTCGGGGGTCGGACCTATGGGGTCAATACATACCAGGTGGCTACTTATGTTTATAGTCCAATTAGAGTAGATTTGAAGAAAGTTCTCTACGCATTGTCCTTTTAAACTTTACGCCCATGCAACAAGAAAGAACTGTTTCATTCCTCGAAATACCACTCCAGATATTGCCTTACATACACACAACATTGTACTATAACGTCTGGACTTTAAAAGCTCTGAATTGGTTTCGGCTACAGAGCACAGAGGCTAAAAAATCATTGTCATGGTACTTACATAAATATCATTACATTTCATCAGCGAACTATCTTGCATCTGCAAATCGCGAACGAGTGCACTATGCTATGGTGATGGCATGGAAGCTTCACGATAGTGCGCAGAAGGCTTATTCTGCGTTAGTTCCTATTTCAAATGGGTTTTGTAGTAAACGTATTTTTAGTTGAATAATTATTTGTTAGCGTTACAAACAAACTTGTTTTTCGCGATAGACATAACATAACCACAAAATAACGTATCTCCTAACATAACTTCAACATCTCTATCTCCGATGACTTTGTTTCCTAAGAGCGGCCTCAGACGCGTCCCCTCGATAACGGTCGCATGTCGCGGCGGGTGGTGTTCAGCGGTCGCGAGCACAGCCGCTACGCGGTGCGGCTCGCGGCGGTGACCTTCGCGCGGATGGTACGCTCCTGCGACGGTACACGAGGGTCAACGCAGCGTAATTTGAGTTGATCATCAGCCTACAGCAGTCTACTACTGGACATAGGCCTCTCAAATTTCACGACATTTAGCTCGATTCTCTGCAACTCTTCCAGTTTGCACCCTGCGAAGATCGCATAATTTGCGTTACTCAAAAATGTATTCTAACGTATTCCTGGTATCCCAAAAGACTGGTCAGATTTTGTTGACTTTATGCTTAAAGGTAAACCCTCGTGTCTCGTACCTACGAGCGATTTTTTATTTTCAACCCACAGCTTAGCGCCAAGAGTTGAAAATCCAGCTATGTATTTTTGACGCACTGTGATGAACTCTATTGGATTCTCAATGCTTGGCTCAATACTGAAGAGTTGAAAATCCAATACGCCATAAAAATTGCCCGTGCGACCTGGGCTAATCATTTAGAAATCGTCTAAAACTAAAATTGCCCCGATGGCAACCGATGAAAAACGCAGATTACGTTACGTTTCACCCTCGTCGGACCTTACGTTGTCGCAGCGATTTTCAGTCCTGTTTGTGGAAGGAATTTACATTGATTTTGGTGTATGAATAAAATTTTGATGTTTTTGGTGCATTTTACTAACATTATAGTGTTTGGATTTAGACATTACATCTAAATATAAACCCCCTTACTAATAAACGTTGTATAGCGTCTGTATAGTTACACAACGCTTTGTCTTCTTCTTTCGAAAGTCAAATTACTGACAACTGAAAGAGAGAAATCAGTGTGTAACTATTCATCTGATATAATACGTTTATTAGTAAGGGGGTATTAGTATAAACTGCAATCCTGTGTACCCTGTATTATGTGTCCGTTTTGGGAGTACTTTTACATACACACAAAAATCCAGTTCATCAATACTTCTAACGTTATTGTATTTTCATCTCTATGGAGTTAAGTACAATTTTTTTTTCTCGGCATTTTCTGAGTTCGAAGTCGTTTCATTGTTCTTTTCTACATCAGTAGGAAGATTTACTAGTCTTTCTCCTAGGAAACTGGCGTTTTGAAGAATGTTGTCTGAAGAAAGATAAGTTTTCGACTTTCATAGTCAAATTGGTCTAAAATGTTGTCGCTTCATCTTTTTTATGGACACAACTGATAACATCATTTGGTAAGTACTCCATGAATGTTGGGTGAGATACCTCCTTTGCAAAATAAGAATAGAACAACCTTGACTCGTACAAACTTCACATCGATGTCAGCGCATTCATGCAACTGACGTAACTTTGACAGTTTAAACGTCACAACTGTCAAAAATTACAGTTCTGATTTTATTCTTATTTCAAATGCTTAAGGTGAATGCGCAGTGGTAGCCCGCGAAATTCAAATTTTCTTACGTTTTTTGCAATTTTTAGGTCAGTGTCAGGTTTTATCTTGATCAAAATTTGATTCGCGACTATAACAGGTACGTATTTACAAAATTATAATCATCAGAATCATTAATACATCTTTTTGAGTTAGATTTCTACCGTTAAGAACAAATCTCGTATGGAAAAGTGTTTATGGTAGAAATCTAACTTAAAGAGATATATTAATGATTCTAATGACTATAATTCTGTAAATACATGTCTATTATAGTCGCGAATCAAATTTTTATCAAGATACAACCTGACACTGACCTGCAAATTGCAAAAAAAGTAAGAAAACTTGAATTTCGCGGGCTACCACTACGCATTCACCTTAAACCATAGATTGCACTGTTTTTGTGTTTTTCCTTTTTAGTTTTTGTTTAGCATGAAGTTTAATCACTGACCCCTTTGTGCTTTTCAATGCCCTTCGTTCCACTCCCCGATTTTTTTAAATTTTCCGTTGCCTTCTATTGTTAACTTGCGTTTGTTTTTCGTGTATTTAGTGGAACGCATGCGCATAGTGTGTTTGTGAAAGTCGTGCGGTTTTTTGTCGTTACTTTTTTTGTTACAATTTTTTGAACTGCTTTATAAGGATCAGCACAGACAGAGCAGCAGAATGCTCAAGGAGTTTTTAATTGATCGAGCATTTTTGCTTCTCATTCTGTGATGGACCTTAAGTATGTTACTGATGTAATGTCTATATTACTAAATAGTTTGATGATGCGACAGAAAAACTCCAACGACTGGAAGAGTTTGGCAAAAAATATTGTCTAACACTTATCTGATTGGCAGGAGTTGGCCGGTGGAAAGAGTGGGCCTAGCGGGCTTCGGCGGAGCAGCGAGCGATCCGAGTCAGCCTCTGATGGCCGGACTGAGAAGCAATCAAGTCATACAAGTGGTGAGTAATCATCATCATGTGGTCAGCTTCCAGTCTAACCGTATGCAGCAACACCAGTATTTTATGTTGCGCGACTGCCTATCTGACCTCCAGAACCCCGTTACTAGGAAACAGGTACTATAGTCCTTGGTAAGACCGGTTGTCAGCCTTTCGGGCTTCTGCCTCCTTGTAGAGATTTACAAATCTACAAATGACAGCCGAGACCAACGGTTTTATTCTTCACCCAATGCTGAGTGTAGCCTTTTATAATTAATACTTATGTAGTTTTTATAATATGAAAAACGGACAAAAATTCAAAATTATTTCTGATCTTGGTAAAATCAGCCCGAAGAATATTATTCCCTATCTTGGAGTACAATAACTCTCTATGAACGTATTACTCTACTTGTCTACACTATGATTAACGCCTACCCATCATTTACCAGGCCTCAATGGACTCCGCAACATCGGAAATACGTGCTTCATGAACAGCGTCCTACAATGTTTGTCGAACACGAAGCCGCTGCTCGAGTACTTGACTGACGACAAATATACCGATGATATCAATACCACGCTGTCGTGTATGAAGGGGGCGCTTATGAAAGGTAACAACTTTTTTTTTATAAAATGGGCTTTGGTAATTTGGGGTAAAATAGGGTTGACAATTAGGGAAAAATAAGGTTGAAATTAGGTCGAAATAGGATTCATCATTTGAGGTGAAATATGTTTGGCATTTGGGGTAAAAATAGGGGTAGCATTTAAGATCTAAAATGGGACTGCTGATTTAGGGTAAAATGGGTCAGTGATAAGGCGAAAATTTGAGGATATTTGGGATTTAATGGGATGCTACTTAGAGTCTAATGGAGCACCATTAGACTCACAAGTAGCAACTTGTGACCCCAAGTGGGGACAGGGCGTGCTGTTTGCGGTTAAATAGGGTTGCAATTTTAACTAGATTAAGTCAATGATTTTAGATTCAATAGCCAATGCTATTGAATCTAAAATCATTGACTTAATCTAGTTAAAATTGCAACCCTATTTCTAAAAATAAAAAAATCCCAATGGATTTGATCAAAATGGTATCACCCCATTTTCGTAAAATCATTTATTTATGAAACACATAAATAAAACCTTAACCACGCCACTCACTATAAAACAATATCCTACACAAGTTTATTCTATTCTACAACTTGATGATTTGGGGCAAAATGCACTTGGAATTCGAGTAGGTAAATAGGCTTGGCATTAGGGAGCGACTCGATAAAAGTGACGTGAAATTCGACATAAATCCGAACATTTTCAACAAAAATGCCATAGATTTTAACAAAAGCAACGTGTTGTTCCAGCCTTCGGCATAGTAATAAAGGAGCTGTGGCTGCGCGGCGAGAAGGACGCGGTAGTCAACACGACGGCTCTCAAGTCGCAGGTGCAGAGGTTCGCGCCCCGGTTCATGGGCTACAGCCAGCAGGACGCGCAGGTAATTTACCCTAAGGTGATAGGGTAATAATCACCCTCTCAAGACAGCATAATTTACCCTAAGCAGGGGTAATTAACCAAATACTTTTAAGTAATTAGGTACCTAAGAGGTCATCATCACCAAAGTACGTGGAGATGACTCTGCTCTTCGGCCAGGGAAAGAATTCCCATTTTTCTAATGTATTGGTAACATGATATTATGTTTGTTATTTCAGGAGTTCCTCCGCTACCTGCTGGAAGGTCTGCACGAGGACGTGAACCGCGTCACCATCAAGCCCAAGCCCATACTCACTGAGATCGACGACAATCTGAGGTAACTACATTATACCTACAAACGGGGTGAATGGGGATACAAGGGTGAATCGGGACGAAATTTTAAAATGGATTTTAACGATGAAATAATATAGTTTGTTGCCAACAAGGGCACTTAATCGTTAATTATAATACAGTTAGCACATTGGAGTCCCTTTTTGGCAACAAATTATAATATATCAATATTAAAATCCCTTTTAAAGTTTCATCCCAATTCACCCCGTTTGACGGTGCGTCAAAATATTAACTACGACATCTATACTTATAATAAATCTGTAGAGAGGTCAATTCTGTACATGAAATATATTTTCAAAATAACTATCAGGGGGTGATTAGTGATCGATACCGATGCCAAAAATGCAATCAGTAAAATTTTTGTCTGTCTGTCTGTCTGTATGTTCCTTATAGAAACAAAAACTACTCGACGGATTTTAACGAAACTTGGTACAATTATTCTTCATACTCCTGGGCAGGTTATAGTATACTTTTCATCACGCTACAATCAATAGGAGCAGAGTAGTGAAGGGAAATGTTGGGAAAACGGGAGAAGTTACTCCATTTTTTAAGCTTCCGTCGCGTGTGCAGCCTTAATGGTTAAAGTTACATAGAAATCATGTGTGACGGAAATATTCTACATAAAATTGTCTAAAAAATATCCTTCAACAGCATATGTCTATCTTTTATGGTTGACTCACAATAACACGTGTAACTCCTGATAGCTTAGCAGTTCGGAGCATTCTGATTATATTTGTTTACTCTTACGTTTATAATACTCTCACTCATCCCTAATTTAAAAAAGTTAACATTATTACCTATTCAATAAAAAAGAATCATAGAAATCGGTATAGAAACACCAAACTTACACATGAAATAAGCCATCGCGCCGTCGCACGTCTGAATCATGCTATAAGGATTATTTTTGTGTAACGGTTGTCAGAGCGTTCGACCTTATTGACAGACAATAATTGATATTGAGAAACCGTGCTTATCAGCGCGACTTTTAGTCTAAATAGTTTATTTGAATTTCTTTTGTTGTTATTTTGTAAAATAGGTATGAGTTGTTTTGGTAGTGTTTAAATATTCGTTCAAATTAAAAATTATTAAACGTAGGTACTTTTATTAATTAAAGTAGTTATAAGTATTTATTTTTAAGTGAAGTAGGTATAGGTAGATAGTATTGCACAGGCGTTTCAGCTTTATTTTCATTTCTTTTTTGTTGTGTAGACAAGGAATAAGGAAGGATTGTTTGAAATTCAACCCCTAAGGGAGTTAAATAGGGGATGAAAGTTTGTATGAAAGTCCGTCAGTTTTAAAGTTAGGATCATCAAATTTTGTGTTTAGGCTGACGACTAAAAATTTATTTATACGTGTCTCAGCGTTTTTGATAATTCTACCCCCAAAGGGTTAAAAGGGGGGATGAAGTTGTGTATGAAAGTCCGTCAGTTTAAAAGTTAGGATCTTTAAATTTTGTATTTAGGCTAACGATTGAAAATTAATTTATACGTGTCTCAGCGTTTTTGATAATTTCTCCCCCAAAAGGGGGATGAACGACCTGACTGAAATATCAACGCACAGTCTAAATCGCTGGTCCTTCCTAGGGACATGAATTTTGGAGGGTGTGTTCTTTGTGAAGAGTAGGTATCGAATAAGAAGGGGTTTTTGGAAATTAAACCTTTAAGGGGGTGAAAAGGGGGAGATTTTGTTGGTGTGAAAAATCTTATTTCTTGAGTTAATAACCTTGAAACTTGGCACGAATACTTATCTAAGTAAATTATGAAGTTTGGAATTTTTCGTTTTTCTAAAATACCCCCTAAAGAGGTATTGGGGGGTGTCAAAATTTGTATGGAAGAATTTTAACGCCCTGTCCGATTAACTTGAAACTCAGTATTTATACTAAGGACTAAAAATACTTAATAACATGTATTCGGGGTTTTCGAAAATCTACCCCTAACTGTGTGAAAGGGAGGATTTTACCGCGTGGCTTGATTAGCTCGAAAATTGGTATAAATAAACTGAGTCAAGTTATAAAATTCCACCCCTGTGGGGGTGAAAAGCGGGGATACAGTTTATTTGAAAAATCTGATTCCTTTGTTCTATAAACTTAAAAATTGGCCCGAATACTTATTTATCTAAATTAATTATAAAGATCATACCATCATACGTTTTCGAAACTTTTAGAGGAAAGTACGAATTTCACGCGGACGAAGTCGCGGGCAGAAGCTAGTTTTATAATATGGTTGCATTTCTGTATTGTTTTGACACCTCTGCCACACTCAATGTCGCAGAGACTTGATTGTCACGAAAACGTAATTATTGTGAGCTCAATTTTCTCAGTATGAACACTTTTTTTCTTTTCGCGACTTGTACGGTGAGGGCAAACCTAACGATTTAAATCTTGGATTCTGTCTAATAATAATTCAATCGTTCAACAAAAGTCAAGGATATCTCTGGAATTTTGACTAAAGACACAAGCAGTTGTCCAAAAGAATGATAGGATTTCCCCTTAGATCGACCTTAAAAGATAATTATAGGCCGACCGCTTACCTTAGACGTTGCCTGAAGTAGCTGCGCGGTGCGGGAGGGGAGATAGTTGTCACAAGTTGACGAATCACTGAGCTCTCGCATCACGTCACCACACCCCTCTCGCACCTCGGGCTACGTCTCGGTTGAGCGGTTGGCCTATACATAATTCGTCCTCTCGTCAACTATGATCTGTTTCAAAACTATCTGATGAAATGTAAACACAATTCAGGTAAAATCTTACGGAATCACTCACTAAGGAGTAACACATTCATCTAGATATGAGACCATCAAAATGTATTTTGTTTTGAGATCGTCGAAAACATGACATAACATCACGCCGGTTTATACTGACGAGATATACAGGGCGACAGCCGGCAGGGACATTGACGCGCAACCTGTTGCCATGGATTGAGCACATGATTCTAGACTCTCTAGCGTAGAAATTAGTCAAAATGTACAGAACAATTTTTTTTTTATTTCTACGCAGGGGGGGCCCATTCCAAAATTTTATTTCCTATGTACTACATAATATATGTATCTATGGAATTATGTACATCGGTCATCAATGGCAGTAGCGACCACAAGACCGACGAGGCAATCAGAAAATAATTATTTTACAGACAATTAAAAAATAGTATATCTTTACCCCCTTATTCATAAAACTTATCAAACCTATTTTAGTTAAAATGGGGTTTGTCTCTTTCTTACACACAGAAATGACAACGTGACAGATAAAGACAAACGTTCTATAAACCTATTTTAGCTAAAATAGAGATAAAATAGGATTATGAATAAGGGGGCTAGTGTTTAAAAAAATTGTTTTTTAATAAAATGAAATATAATTTGCTAATTTACCTTTGATTAAATTCCAGCGATTCAGCAAAAGCCTCTGAAGCGTGGAACCGCTACCTGCGCATGGAGGACAGCCGAGTGGGCGACATCTTCGTGGGACAACTCAAGTCCACGCTGCGCTGCACGCACTGCAACCACGACAGCGTCACCTTCGACCCCTTCTGGGACCTCAGGTAACACGACGAACAGCATTTTTATAGAAAAAAACTACCTAACCATTAAAAAAATACAATATATCTACTCAAAATCTCTAAAATGTGGCATGACTCGTGTCGAATAAGGGTAATCGCAGTCGGAGCAGCAAAATTGTGAAGGAGTGTTTCATTTAATAAATTGATAACAAACTCAATCACAACTAAAAAGAAGTTCAAAATGGCGTGCAAGAAATTATGAGAAATTATTTATTCTCATGCTATAGCGTGTTCGCACATATTCTCACTCAAAATTTGACAGTCAAGAACATTCTCCAGCAGTTTTTTCTCTAGGTATGAACTTTGTAACGGACAGACAGCCGTTGCATCCTACTACTCATATTATAAACGCGAAAGTTTGTGAGGATGGATGGATGTTTGTTACTCTTTCACGCAAAAACTGCTGAATGGATTTTGATGAAACTACAGTAATATAGCTTATACATCAGAATAACACATAGGATACTTTTTATCCCGATATTCCCACGGTATCGGCACTTATGCGGGTGAAACCGCGGTGCGCTGCTAGTATAATATAAAAATATTCAAAACGTACTTATAGCAATTTTTTTGAAGTGAAAACTTCTTTAGCGGCGTTGCACACTTTTTGTACTGGGGAAAAAATGTTAAACTCGCGTCAGGACATCGCGTCAGGACACGTGACCGTCAGGAGAGATTTCCACTCCCCCCCCCCCTCTTTCTACGACGGCGGCGGCGCCAACCGAATTGAACCAAGTGAGACACGATAATGGATGGATGGACGGACGGTGACGGTGACGGACGGACGGACGGTGACGGTGACGGTGACGGACGGACGGTGACGGTGACGGTGACAGTGACGGTGACGGTGACAGTGACAGTGACAGTGACGGTGACGGTGACGATGACGGTGACGGTGTCGGTGACGGTGACGGTGACAGTGACAGTGACGATGACGGTGACGGTGACGGTGACAGTGACGGTGACGGTGACGGTGACAGTGACAGTGACGATGACGGTGACGGTGTCGGTGACGGTGACGATGACGGTGACGGTGACGGTGACAGTGACGGTGACGGTGACAGTGACAGTGACGGTGACGGTGACGGTGACGATGACGGTGACGGTGTCGGTGACGGTGACGATGACGGTGACGGTGTCGGTGACGGTGACGGTGACGGTGTCGGTGACGGTGACGGTGACGGGGACGGTGACGGACACTGCTGTGTATTCGTAAAATTCGTGTATATAAAGTGTTTAAAATATGGAAATTGAACAAAGTGCATCGATTAATGAAAAAAGTGACGCAACAATAGTGAAAAAAAATTAGTTATATTAATTCAATTCATAATTGATTTATTTCAACGTTAATATTCAAGTTTTCACTTCTCCCGGCACTCCCGGAGTGCAACCCGTCTTTTTTTTATCTATCTATTCTTTAAACTTGAATAGAAATACTGTCGATGTTGACAGCTTCCAACTTCTTTTTTTTTTATTTATACAAAGTAGTAATATTAATATGTATCTTTTTATCCAACAGTTTGTCGATCCCGTCGCGCACGGGTAACATGAAGCTACAACAGTGTCTGTCGCACTTCACGCGCGAGGAGGAGATGGACGGCGACGAGAAACCGGTCAGTATTGTACAAGACATCATCCCCCCACACTCGCACCTCTCTTCTCCCTAGCTCGGCGGGCAAACCTCTAATGGCGAAAATATTCCTATCTTATTGGGAGTTATAAATGTTCGAGCCGTTTGGGGTTGATACTTCAGGCCATGGGGTCTGAGTGCCCAGTTGGTTTTTCAAGACATCGCTAAGCGGTTGGTCGACTCTTCACGTGACCAGAGGGCTGGCCTATTTTTGGCCAAATAATCAAATAATCTATTCATCTTTTCTTTAGTCTTCCTCCTATTTCTCACCATTCATCAAAATTTACATTCATCACTCTTTCTCAAATGGTACAAGACATTGTTTTTAATTAATTTTTACCCGAACTATGGCAGAGAGCAAGGGTTTGGAGTCATAAAATCAAAATATTTTATTTCACATAAACCTACATGGGCACTTATGAAATGTCAGAAGCTAGGACACAACAACATAAACAAGTCATAAATCAATAATCCCGATATGATCAATAACCATAAATAATTGCATGTCGGTCTAGTGGTCGCATGCGCTATTGCTGAGCATGAAGTCCTGAGTTCGAATCCCAGGTCGGGCAAAGTGTAATTGGATTTTTGGTTCTAGTTTCTCAGTAGCAACCCGGAGTCTGGATTTGTGCCCGTTTAATGCCAATAGGCTCGCCCCCTATTACATGGGACTCAAACATAACTGGTGAAATGTGGGTGTACTATACTGCCCTCGTAACAGCAAATGCAGTACTAGCAAAATGGCGGTTTCGAGAAAAACGCGTTTGTTTCTTTTTTTTTTTCAATCTTTTTTTTTTTAATTTTTTCAATTTTATCATATTCCAGCCATAGAAGAAAAAAAAATTTCTACGTATAGCTTGAAATCTCCCCATGTCGTTTTTGACAAAAATGGAAAATCATAAAAATGTCGATTACTGCATTTGCTATTACGAGGGCAATATACTTACATCTCTGCGTAACCCACAGGGGAATACAGGCATAAAGTTATGTAAATCAATAATATTGTGTGTTCCAGACATGTTCGAAGTGCGGCGTCCGCAGAAAGTGCCTCAAATGGCTCACCGTCCAGAAGTTCCCGCAAGTGCTCGTCATACATCTCAAGAGGTAACACATCTCTACGACACTACCGGCGCCGTAATTGCGTAACGCACTATCAGTAGCAACGGCTTTCATTTTGACAGTTCTACAGCATTCATTGCGTTATTTACGTTATCAAACAGACAACGTTTTCGAATATATGAAGCAATCCAATTAGCAATATCCTTCAAAAATTATTCAGATTAAACTGGATTAATTAACATGCCTCCAGGGTCCTTACCTTAGTCGTGACTGTATAGTATTTTTATGTCACGATGTGACGCGAGCTGTACTTGTGGTTACCAAGTGTACAAACACGCTGTGATGAAGAGTAGCGTCAGCACATAACAGACGCACACACACACACTTCCAACTTCGCCATTGTCTCTGAGGGCACCGAGAGCTCCTGCGCTTAGACACAGCTTGGCTACCACAAGTAAAGCGCGCGTCGCTTCGTGAGATAAAAATAGATACTAGTTCCTGACGGGCACCGGTACTCCACCTAACAATTACGTTACCAAATCCAGGTACTTGGCGCGTACTACAAATTTGTACGTAAATTAAAGTTGCTCTCTCTCTCTCTCTCTCTATGTATAATACCTGAATATGAAACTTACATAAAATAAAGAAATTTCTGTATTGTCAAGTCGTAAAAACCTTGCGAAGCAGGGAGGGGTCGCTAGTCTATAGCAAACGGTACCTTTTCCTTCCAGGTTCTCCCCAACGGAGCGCTTCCGTGGCAAGTTGAACGTGTTGGTCGAGTTCCCTCTGAACAACCTGGACATGTCGCCCTTCGCGGCCACCAGGGGCAACCCGGCCATCTACAACCTGTACGCCGTCAGCAACCACTCAGGTACAGCTACATGAGACATTACAGCTTCGTCTCTCGGATGGCAATGCATCTGCGATGTCTCTGGTATTGCAGATATCCTTAAGATATGGTGACTGCTTACCATCAGGTGGACCATCACCATCGGCTTGTTTACCATCCGTATTGAACTTAAATAGAAATAACGGACAGATAATAAAATTTATTATTCGTCTATTATTTCTGTGTAAGTAATAATCATGTGCAAATCCAGACACTATTTATAAGTGTTGGATTTGTACGTGATTATTGGTTATACTGACTGAAATAAAAAAAAACACCCTTCGGTATTTTAGATTTTTTTATTTTTGTGTGCATTCTTTAGTTTTTAGACCCATTTGCTCATAGATAGTTTTGCTAATGGTTCGTTTTGAATATTTTATTTGCTTTAACAACTTTATGAAGTACTGAAGATTACCCAATCTGGATATCGAACTCAGAACTTCACACTTGCCACCACTAGGATTACACAATCACCAACCAACCATATAAACTATATATTTTTTTAAATCTATTCTATTTGTTATACCAACTACATATTTACAATACATTTTACATCTCATTTTATATAGGATCTTCTTCAATCTGTGTAAATATTTGAATAGGATAAATAGATAAGGAAATACATGGATTACTTAGTTAACATTTGAATTTAAAATTAATTAATAATTTTAAAAGGACAATATTAATTGCAATGTGTGTGTTCTGCAGGGACGACGTACTCGGGCCACTACACGGCGTACTGCAAGCATCCCTACACCGGCGACTGGCACGAGTACAACGACTCCAGGTAACATATCTAAAGTAAAAGTGTGCAGTGCGGGTAGCACAAACCTGAAATCGTGAATAAAAAAATCAGATGTTCCCTACATTTATGTTCGTATAACTCATCAAAATGTAGGGAACAGCTGATTTTTTTCGCGATTTCAGGTTTGGTCCCATAGTAAAAGTTGTTCATAATGATGAGTACAATGACCTCTTGCGAGGTTGTTGGTGTTTTTCCAATAACCCTGTAAGTATGTAATATCTAAAATTCTTAATCTCTCTCCTTCCAGAGTAACCCCAATCAACAGTCGTAACGTGGTCTCGTCGGAAGCCTACGTGTTGTTCTACGAGCTCCAACGACATACGTAGCACCTCCCACGGTCGCGCTCGCTGTGACGTCACTACGTGCGGGTATTTGTATAGAGACGTGGCTCGTGACGTCGGCAGGCCGGTATGGCCGGCTTGAAGGTGATTCATTCAAACTAGGCTGAGAAACAGCACTTTTCGAACGTCAACATTACATAAATGACAGTGCCCCAACTTTTTTTTCTCACAAAATAAATCTGGCTTGATTCTCAAATGCCACTTATTTTTAAGTGAAAACTTATTGGGCGCACTTAGCGCTCTTTCTGAACCGTCACCCGTCGGTGACGCTGAATCGGGTGTACTCTGCTCCAGCCGTACCTTATCACTTCTATGGTGTGCACTAACAACAGAACTTTAAGAACGCATTACAGAGTTAAGTGGCGTTTGAGAATTCGGTGGTATTACAGAAGATTTCAAAAAATCTGTTTTCTAATTATGTTCTAAAGCTTTGTTTTCCTAAGAAAGCGGTGAACGGTCACACAATAACGGCTGACACCTTCATGTCAAATACTGGTGAAAGTGACAGATTTTCAAGATGGCCGTTATTATATGACGGCCACCGCTCTTCTAAGAAACCGTAGCTAACCGGTTGAATGCCGTAATCACAGAAACAATTAAACAGTCATTGTGCCTTGCGTGGATCCACGTTCGAAGGATTGAAGAGTTATTTTGAAGTACTCAAAATTTTTGAAGTACTTGTTCTATAATACTGGCCATGTCTTATGACGTCACAAGTCACGATACGACTGCAAATACTAAAATTGTACAAGTAAATGAGAAGTAAGAAGATTAAGCAAAATTTGTACAAGTTAGCAATATTAAAATATTATAGAGAAATTTATTACAAGAGTAAGTCGGTTTTTTGTTTGTAGTGATACAAATTTTTGATGTGGCAATACAGAATACAGGTAAATTGTTGGTGGCAATAGTAGTTATTCAAATATTGACTCATCTAAATTTAATTACAAACTAGCCACCCGTCCCTGCTTCGCACGGGTACTATCTACTGGTGTGGCGAAATAATTTATTTCGTTAATTAAGACAGTTTAAAACCAATTCCAAAAATTAAAGACAGTTTGTACACACATAAAAGAGAAAATATAAAAACATCATGTTCAGGTAAAAAGTTAACAACACTTTCATAAATCCGTCTCACAGTACTCTGACATGCCGACAAAATCTTCGTCCATTCGTCCGCAAACAGATCGTTTGTTGGATTAGAGTCCAAGAGATCATTATGTGCGGCCAGAGTACGTGGTACTGGGAACAGCACACGCAAAATAAACTTAAAGCATTTATTTCAATTTAACCATTTACAGGCACTTTTGAATTGTCAAAAAGTCGGTCAGTTAGTCAGAAAGTTGAAGCTAGTTGCCCATTCCAAAACGTAGATCTATATGGAGAAGAACGGGCAAGAAACTCCAAGGATTATCCTTTATCCTTCAGAAAACCTATTGTTACCGTCATGAAAAGCGATATATCATAGATTATTATAGTTTATTTTTCCTTCAAAGTAAGGGTCAAAGATTGCTAGTGCCACCTTTTTGGCATCAACTATAATTGAGGTATAAAATGATTTGTATGGAAAAATTAACTCTCTTCATTAAATCAATAGACAATAGTTTTTTTTTTCTTTCAACGACATTTTTATATTTGTATCACTACAAGTTCTAAGCCCGTAGCAACAGTACATAAAAAGTATTTATTTTTACACAAAAGAAATTGCCGTAAATAACAAAATTGTAGCCTTTATACATGTTAAATACTGTCTTCTTACTTCCGTTAGTATTGTGGCGCCATCTAGTGGACAGAAGATAACTAAATTAGTATTAACTGTAAACAATCCTTTTTATATCGAAAACTTTCGACCAATTCAAGTTTCAGAGAGAGTCCGATTGATTTCGGGCACAACCGGAATCCAATACATGATCACTGGGCTAAATTGATAGTTTATTATGTCTTTTTTTAAACATTTTTGTACCCCACACTATATTATTTTGGCTACTAGATGGCGCTATAATAAATTGTAATGATGAATCTGGTCGCTAGATGGCGTTGTTATAAAATCTGTTGTTTTATAAACTTGGTCAATGCAATAAAATTGGTTGTTAGTATATCTTGACAATATTTAAAAAAATGAGATACATAGATACGAGAACAGTTTGAGAGAGAAAAGGACATAGATTTTTTTTTTTTGTCCTTTATCTTGGACAAAAACTATCTTTATCAGACATTTTAGGTTAAGAATGCAAGGAATATCTCTGTCCTAGTGCAGGGCAAAAGTTTCTTCTCACACGGAGAAGGAACGATCATTGATCGATTCTGCTAAGGATTAACCTGAAATTGTTTGGTAAAGTTGCCCTGTGACATGGGACTTAAACATCTGGCGAAATGTGGGTTGGGGGGTGAGACAGAGGTGTATAGTCTTCAGAAAATACAGTGGCCTTTGTCAAGATATACTAAGCAATCAAATAAGTTATGAAGCAGATTTGATTAGATAGCTAAAGATATGTTTAATTAATTATTTAAATATTAATAATTGTATTAATTTATTATTTTTTACAGTGATGTGTCGTGGTTTTGTCTGAAAACTCCCTTTTCTTGGTAATGTGCAGTCAACCGCACATGAGTGGTGACAATTTGACACTGACAGCCTTAATGCCGTAGCAGTACGGGCGATTTTTGTTAGTGCAAGTGATACTGCAGAGTGATTGACTGTACTAAGTTTTTTTTACATGTTTTTGCAACAGGACACTTATATTTAGATAAATATAATGCAAATTTTAGTAGCAACACCGACAGTATTAGTTTTTAATTATTAGCACTGGCAACTGGTAAGTTTCGTAGTTATTTTGAATAAAGGGTGAATTAGGCAAAACACGACACAGCACTTACATCGTTGCCATTTTTCACAGCCCTCCCCTCATAATTTATTTACTAAAAAAATACTTTTAATTATTGTTACTATAATTGTTTTCTTTTTCTAATTTTTATAGATAGCGCTTTTTCGAAAGTAATTGTGTGGTTGTAAGATAGATATTATTATGCATTTTTATTATTGAGTTATTTTACGGTTACTGCTTGGTTGCCTGTGAACGGTTTTCGAAAAAAAGCTGTTATAAATTAATCCGTAGCTGCATTTTTATTTAAAATGTAAAATTAGTAAAATATTGTGTTCAGGCTTGCCCTGAACTTAGTCAATTATATTGGCTTTTTAATTCAATTATATATTCATTTAATTATTATTAATATGAACGAAAAAACTGTTACACAGGCAGCTAAGCAACACACAAGTTCCTCAAACATTAAAAAAAATCATGTTACATGTCGAACGTATGGCATTTTGTTTCTATTTATAAATACGTGCGTCTTGTTCGACGGCTCAGCGGCGACTGACCGGTCCGTCGCGGATGATCCGCGTCCGCGCGTCACTCCGTCGTCAATGTATGGTATTTACGTTACTAAGTGCTTTAGTAATAACATATTACCATTTGAATGATAATTATGGTACAAAAATAATGTAAAATCAAGTTATTAAGGTCGATATTTGAATGCGATTGGGCGTGAGTTTTGACTGTTATGTTATTTTTAATGTTTTGTGATACAATATTGATAAAAGGTTTCGACAATTTGCTCATTCAGTAGTTAAGCTCTTTGAGAAGGAGCTTGTTGGGGAAGTACTGCCATCATATATATTTCTGCGTTGCTGTGTTCCGGTTTGAAGGGTATGTGATCTGTGCCGGTGTAGTTACAGGGACATGAGACGAACTTTGTCACACAGCTTTTCAAAGCAAGTGTGTGTAGGAGGCGGAAACTACTTTCCATCATTTGGGCTGTCTACCTATTGTATAAATTACTAGCTTTCGCCCGTGTGGTATCTCCTTCCCCAGAGATCAAAGTATTCCCATACCAAATTTCATCAAAATCGGTCCACCCGTTTTGAAGATTAGCCGGATCAAACAGGCAGACAGACAGACAAATTTTAAAAGTTTTTTTTTTTTGTTATAAGTACTGTATATACTTTCTTATGCATTTAGTAAAAAGCTGTTATTTTGACATTACATAGAGACACTTCAAAATACATATTTATTTGTATAGACGGTTTTCCAATTAATTGTTATCATCTCAACGTTTTTTTTATTTATTTAAATGTATGATAGAATTATTCTGTTATTAATAAATATTGTAACATAAAAATATTTTTAATAAAATAAATAATATGACAGTTAAAACTCCTAAACGGCGGGTTAGAATAGTGTGTTCAAAATATAAAAATAAATATATATTATATGAATTGTTAATGCTTGTCTCGATATACGGAACCGCTGACAACTTAGCTTAAAAATAAATAAACGTATTTTGTAATTTGATAGAGATCCCTAAAAATTAGTCGTACATACGTATTCATAGATTTTGTTAAGGCAATAAGCTTGCCCCCTATTACATGGGACTTTAAACATAACTGGCAAAATGTGGGTGTTCCGCACACCTCTGCCCAACCCTTCGGGGAATACAAGCTTGATGTTATGTAATTTCCCTCTTTAAAGAGAAAATTAAAATTCTTATTTTTAATTAAAATTATTATTTTTATTTTTGTACAAAAATAAAAATAATATTTTTCACCCGTCCATAATAAGGTTAGTGCAGGAAATAATGAAACAAACTCAATCTCGAAATAAACATAAGTTATTATAGAAAATTCGATTGCTCCATATTTTTAATTTACATTATATTTTCTAGTCAATCATTACTGTGTATAGTTCTCTCGCCTTACATTTTTTCTGAAAAAAGCAGTTGTTTTTTTTTTTTTTTAGTAAAATTGTTGAAATTATATAGTATTAATAAAATTAGATTCTATGTAGCAAATTTATACGCCTGGATTTTTGCAATTTTATGAATATTTATGTAACTACAGTACAAGGTTCTAATACGTCACATAAAGTTATAAAAAAGAAGTTCATCTTTGTGGAGCGTTGTCTCTGACATGACGGTCTCTAAAAACTCTATGGGACAGTTTTTGAACGAAAATTAGCACGCGTATTCTACTGCGATTGGCTGTTGACAAAACATTCAACTAATCGCAGCAAATTACGCGCACTTGATAATTGTCGCCTACGTTTTGCGATAACTTTCGATGGAGTAACTGGCCCGATGTGTCGTCTTATTGAGGCGCTCCCTCACCCGGAGCATTCGCCTGTAATGTAACAGTTCAGATTCGAGCATTACATCGGAGAGTGAGGAGAGCAGAGGTTATTTTATTGTATTGTGACACCTGAAATACAGAAGTAATAGAGAGGTAATTCACGACAAGCCATTATTTACAAACAATATATCGAATCTTGGATTGTTACATTACAGGTCATCATGCCATCATGCCTCCAGTGTAAGAGAGAGACAGAGCTATACATGACCAAGAGAATCGTCCCTTTTTCGCACTGGAATCTTAGTGGCATTTAATACCTTACCAGGTGAGAGAGCGCCTCTACCGCCCGGGTACTGTACCTTACTTTCTAGCCCGTTCTTTCTAAGGTAGGTCACGAAAATCTTTGGATACGTATGTAATACACAAGGGAAGTGTCGTTTATCTATTTTTACAAAAGTTTCTAACCTAGATATAATGCCGATAGTTAAGAATGCTTTGACGTCGCGCTTACATCCGCCTTAGTCAATGGTTAGTGTAAAAATATAGCTAAATATAGCCCTATGTCGGCATTCGGCCTCGGTAGGCCGAATTCGGAAACGGTTTTAGCCGAATTCGGCTTCGGCTTCCGAAACTCGATGTAAACGCGACTTTCGGCGTGGTTGTTTTCTTTTTCTATAATTTTATCATTGTTATATTGTTTTTAACTTGAAAAGTTCGCGGGAATCTTAATTTTAACCAAAGAATTGCTAAATCGTAGTGTTTCTGTATTAATGATAAATAAAAATAATTTATTGTAATAATTATTATTTATAAATTGTAAAATCGTCGGCGCTCGTCGGCTATTTATGTAAAAATACGTAACAGATTACTATTATATAAATATATATTTAAATGAGTAAATTATTATGAAAGATGTTTTATTTTTAGCTATATTGTGTCCCTATGTAAAATACTGGCATTCAGCTGCCTCCGGTTAGACTGGAAGCCGCCCTCAACATAGTTGGGAAAAAGCAGGCAGATGATGATCACTGCGATTATTAGATACAATAAAATTCGAAAGTGATGCTTGTGATTGGGAAGTTGTGTGGAAATCATAATTATAGAGGGGCAATTCTGGTAATTTTTAGAATGTTCACAATCTTGTCTCAATCTGTCAAAAATACCTCTACTTTCCCCACATTTTTTAAAAAGTTTTTGACATTGTCGCTGGGATGAGATTACGACGATTTTATTACGAGAATGGGCCTTCTGCGGTTGATTGAGGAGCATGTCTTGAGGAAAGTATGAATGTAGATGGCTACAAGAGTAGGGGAACACTGAAGTTATGTGTGAAAGATTTGGCTAGAAAGCTGTTTGACGAGACGAGCAATCCATTAGCACTCCCTCTCGGTGAGAGGGAGTGGGCCGTTATCCACCACGCGGGCCCAGTGCGGGTTGGTAATGTCAATCAATCAAAAAAAATCATCAAATCAATCAATCATTTTCAATTTTTTTGTTCTAGGACATGCCGGTTACAATGTTTTCCTTCACCGTTTTGAGAGTAGTAGTGATGAAACCAATTACAGAAATTCGTAAATCGCGGCCGTTTCAACTGCGTCACCTAGTGCCTCGTGCCTAGCAGAGGGAAAGTACATAATAGGCTGAGAATACGTCTTGCTGAGCATACAGGCAGGAGTGCAGGTCGTCTTCCAAATTATACCGGACAAATACAGCCGGAACCTCTGATTACATGGTAGAGAACAAAATATAACAATATCCTGGTTTATAAAAAAAGAAAGAGCTATTATAATTCACTGGCAGAATATTACAAAACTTTGCAGAATAAACGGAAATCCGGTCACGTAAACAGTAATATTTTTAGGAAGAAAGAGCAAGTAGGAGCTCAGATAAAATTTCATTTGAGAGTAGGAGCAAAAATTTACCGTTAGGAAAATAAGTAAATACGAAATATTTTAAATTTATAATTTACTTAGGTACCTAATAATTTCATATTCACAACACCTTAGGATCAATCCAAGAAAAATCTAAAAAAATAAGACGTCATAATGAGAAGCATCATAAAATGTCTAAAAACAATAAATTATCGCCCTTGCTACACCCCAAATTGCCCCTCATTCATGGACTTATTATATTAATTACCTACAACAATAAGACGTCACCATGCCCTCATTTCTCTTTCAAACAAATATTAGTCATTAAATTGATTAAATTGAAAATCTCAACCACCATTGGTTAGTTTTGAAAAAGTTTAATATGGTTGACAACTACAAGGTCTAAACTAGAAATGCCAATCTGTGAGTCTGTGACCCCAAAGTGAATTAAAAAATTCGTGATGTAAGATTCTGGTGTTATTTTGGTGAAAATGTAATCGGGAAATCGTGTTATGCAAGCTCTAAGTATTACCTATTAATTTTGTGAATTGAAATGTACTGTTGTTTACGTAAAAGTTGTGTTCAAACCACAGAATACTAAAGTACTACGGTTCAAACATCAATCCGTTAATATGATCGTTTGTTATTGTGAAAAATGATAAAACTACATAAATTTGTTTGTAGTATGCTTTACTTGCTAGTTTTATTGTATAAACGGCTTGCGTTGCCTATCTGCCTATGCCTTGTCGCGTCAGTTTGTGAGAAGTCTCTGCTTTGTTTCTGGCTAAATTTCATTTTGCATGCAACTTTTTTCTTCTATAAAAGGACTTGTAAACAGCGTGAATGGTAAACAGAGGCGAAGATTCACTTTTAGTACTTAGGTAAGTTATTTTAAGTTATGGGTAAGCTTTATAAACATCAAAAACCGTAAAATATCTAATGTAAAAAGGCAACTTACAAAGGTTAAAAAATACCGAGCAACGAAACTTGGGTACGTACCAACAAACATCTTTTTTAACACAATTTCTTGACATTTGTCTGTCTTCTATTTAATTCATGGACTTATATTGCTTAAGTCCATGATTTAATTTGATTTGATTTCTTTCTTTTTTCGTAGCTATCGAAGTAACAAAGCAATAAAAAGTAAACAAAACTCATCAAAAATGTTTGTGTGACATTTGTTCAAACTTCCCGCCCCCTACTCATGTGACAGTACAAAATGTTGCCATGCTACAAAAATCATCACTCCAGCTGATCATACATTTTTGTGAATGAAGCAAATAAATTCATAGTATTTCAGATATGAAATAATAACCACAAAATACGCTAACAATAGTGATAAATACATTTTTAATTTTTAATAATCTCACAATGGAAAACAAAAAAGTAACAACAACCTAACAAAAATAAGAGCCGAGTCAGATGCACACAAATTGCAAATGGCGCCCGTCTGACGGATGATTGCTCGCGTCAAAATGCATTCGCGATGTTACAAAAACGTGTAAAAAGCTATAATTTATCGTTAAAACATCTACAATTAACCTAACAAACGGTGAGTATTGAGATAAATCAATGTTATTGTGGTTACGTAACGCATTTTGTTATTGTTAAACGCTTCCATAGTCCATCGACTGTCTCTTTCGTTTGTTATGATTCGTTCCTCATCATTATTTACAATCGCCGACGTATATGCATCTCTTTCGGTACCACAGTTTTCTTGCAATGGGTTTTTCATTTTTAAGTGTCGGAGCGAGACCACGCAAGAGAGCGGGGGCCCGACGGAAAAATATGAACAAAATTTTGTGCTCTTAAAAATTATTGATTTTCCATCGTTAAAAAATAAGGAGACTCGAGTCGCTAATTGCATACGTGATGTGAACGGCGGTCGGGCTCACAAATGTGAGTATTATGTCTATTTTCGTAGTTTTCCCTTATACGAAGGTTGTGAAAAGTCACATTTTTTCAGTAAAATGATCATCGACCATATTGTCGTGTGTTGTACTTGTATTGCGCTCCGTGCGTCGCGTTCAGTGAGATTGTTTAAATATTGATTTTTTTTTTATTTGCATGTGTGCGTTGAGAATGTTTATAACTTTAGTTGGGGCCTGCTACATGGTACTATTTTGGGAACGACCAAATGTTGGCTTTGTACTGTCGAACACCATTGTAGCTCTCGCTTTAAGACCGTACGGAAACTGTGTGTAATTTGTGTAAAATTCCCTATAGTCGGTAAGTGATTTGAAAAAGAACCTTCTGATTATTTGCGCTTAGTTTTTTATCGGTCATAACTCTAGCTAATGTTTGCCGCACAGTTTAACGTAAAATGCCGATAAGATATTAATTGAGGCCTATTTTTCAATAAAAGAGTACAGGAAAATGTTTTAGATAAGAACTCTGAATATTTGCTCAGTGACAGTGTTGAAAAACGTGAATCATGTAAAACTAGTGTTATTTTTATGAGTGTTTCGGACCCAAATAACAAGTCAAAAAATATATGATTATGCATTTTTCGGCCAAGGCAAGTGTGTGCCTGTACTACATCCTATATCTAAACATAGATAAGTCAAGAAATTGATAATTTCCGTTTTATATCGTTATCATTTTTCGGTGTAAATAAATACTTCGTGTTTTTGATCTGTGCGTGTGAAAACGAGGAAAGTATAAGAATAATTTGATAACAGTACGTTGCTGGGAAAGCCGTGGTTTTATATTGTACCTTACAGGTGTATCTACGTAAATTGTGTTTAGACTACCATTTCCTTCAAATTTTCAGAATATTTAAAATTCGTGACATAGATTATCTACCAAGTATTATTCTTTTTTTTTAATATTTATATAGTGCTCTTGACCTCGATCTCGCCTGATGGAAAGCGATGGATGAGGTCTATAGGAGCGTGCCCAGAAGATGCCTGTTCACTCTTGCTTTGAAGGTTGAATGGATATCGGAAGTAGGCACACGGCTAGACTAGATGCTAGCCTGTATTTTGCTACTGGACTTTAAAGAGCGTCACACCTGCGTTAAACAAAATATAAAATAGTAAATGTCGACTCTATCTAGCGCCTAATTTTATTCAACTTGTGTAAAGGTGATTCCTATATCCTATTTTACGAAATAAATAATTCCATGTCGTTTCACGATGGCAGGGAATTTCCTACTTTGGGGACATTGTTAAAATAGGTACTTAATTTACAATTTATGCCAAAAATAAGATCAATAATTTTCCTAGTTTTGTTTGAAATAGTCAGAATCTAATAAGAAAAAATCTGGGTTAACGTAACATTGTTTAAGTAATTTCTCGCAGGTGTACGTGTAAACCTCTCCCATTCGCGATTAATTTGAAACCGTAACTTAATCACTTTTCAGATCATTGATCCCTTCTATTTAGGTCATCCTAGTGTTTCCTAGAGACTTAACACTTGATAAACTTCCTCTGCTGATTCCCATAGATCGATATCTTCTTCTTAGCCTGTCGATGGCGATCTAAATGGAGTTAGCCCATCTACATCCACTTCCTAGTCACGAAATCCGTAGTTTTGGCCGAAATTTGTGTGTATGTTGGGTGTTTCCTACTCCATCATTTTTACCACCTATGGACACCGTCAGAGCTGCCGGCACAATCTGTTTGCGCACCTGCCAGCCAAAATTGTAGCCAGAGCCGAATCCCCAGTCTATCGTAATCTGAAGGTGCTGAATGCTCTTCTGGCTGCCAAACCTGAATGTGATGTTTGTGAATGAATGGATTAAAATTATGCGTATAATATGTCTGGTGTTCTGTGAGAGAAAGTATGCAAGGAAGTCCACTGTTCCATGTTATTTTTAAATTATATTATACACACATCAATAAAGTCTAAGCAACATGTACGGTTTTGAACTTTGGAACGGTTTTTACTATTGTAATATTTATATATCTTTTATAAATAACAACTAAGTCCTTCATTTAATTGTTAATTTAATCACAATAATTAACAATATGTGTACCGTAACATACGTAGTATAAAATAAAGTTAAAAAGAAATGAAACTCTTCATGTTTAAAAAAATTAAATAACGACATTTTTTTTAAATTATTTGGTAATTCAATACAAAGTGTGACCGCCTCTGTTATTTAAAACTAGTCGGCAACGATTTTTTATTGAATTTATAAGATTGTTTATCTGATCCTGCGACGATCGCTCCCAATGGAATTATAACAAGTCTTTCAGTTGTTGGGTTGTCGACACTCCGTCCAGGTTCTCTAGAACACGTCTCTGGAGTATGTCCCATGCGTGCTCGATGGGATTGAGGTTTGGCGATTGTGCAGGCCACGGCAATACTCGGATGTTTTCCATTGCCAAGTACTCTCTGGTTCTCCGAGCTGTGTGCGAACGCGCATTGTCATGCATCAGCGTGAAATCTGACCCAAGACTGTGCAAATGGGTGAACATAAGGCCCGAGGACATCTTCAACGTAACTTTCAGTGTTCCCTATACCATTCGTTTCGACGGGCGCGATTCCCATGGCGTATAGGTTTTATTCATGCAGCCTATTTCCCACGGTTTGGTGGCTAACAACAACACCGCTTGAGAATTGTAGCTTTAAACCTATCAACCCGGGCGGTTAACATCAGCTGACGTCTTGCAGTCAGTTGTACGTATCGGTCCTGTCGAGTAGTTATACTCCTTCCCCGTCCTGGGTGCTGCTCAGCAGGATCCCCTGTATTAACGTAACGCTGCCAAAGACGACAAATCACGCTCCTGTTGATACCAAAATGCCGAGATACCTGGGACTGATTTCTTCCCGCTTGTAGCATTCCTACAGCTCTCTGCATTTCATTAGCAGTCAAATGGCGTCGCTCCATGACATAAAAAATGACTCACCAGTAAATTTTTCTAAAAACTATATCTCAAAATTATAAAAGTGGGATAAGTACCAAAACCAAGCAACGAAAACACATAAAATCGGGAAAAAATAATTAGCTATTATTTTAATGAAACAAAACACAATCGAAAAGTTTATATTTTTTTTAAACCAGCCAGTATATGTTTCTGAGAACAAAAAGATTGTATACCAATCTAGTTAAGAAACAAATAAAGTATCAATTAATAAAACATGCAGTTCCTGTAAGTTATGCGTGTTGCTTACACTTTTTTTATGTGTGTATTATTGTAATAATTGTCTCTATGTTAATGAATGTAGGTAATTAGTGTTGTACCGTTTTAATTAACTAAAAATAAATAATAAATAAATGGACATAAGATTATGTTGGGGCCCAACTTATGAATTAATGCCTCCACGATTTGACAGTTGGTCCCTATTCGGGAGTAGGGACCAACTGTCAAATCATGGAGAATCAATCGATCGATACGAAAAAGTTAATTAGGTGTAGGGTTCGGACTGGCCTATAATAATATCTTCGTTGACGGACTAAGGTAGTAGACCACCAGAATTCGGCACGAGTTTGGCGCCATCAGTAGCGTCCATCAGTTCCTTTAACATGCTGACTACAGGACACCCTGAATATGATATTAAGTGCCCCATTGTTTGTTGGACAGCACCACATTTACACTCCAGGGCGGAGTCATCTATGAATTTTGTTTTAAAACAGTTTTCTTTGCTTCGACCAACCTGGGTCCAGAGTCTGTCTAAAGTCTTTCAAGGCAGCTCGTGTCCATAGATCGATATAATGAACGGTGATTGATGCCAGCAGAAAAGTTATAATGAAATCGTTTGGCTTGGTATGGGCGTGTGATGAGTAGGGAGGAAACGCATGTGACTCATTAATATTGATGGATGGAGAGGGACAAGAAGGCCAAAGTAAAAATGTAAGGATTGTGTGACGAATGATATGATAGAGAAGGGAGTGAATGTGATAACTTGACGGTTGACAGGCGAGAATGGAAGAATGAAACGTGGTGCGCCGATCCCAAGTAACATGGGACAAAGGCAGGAAGATGTTGATGAACATTGATGCCAGAATATCCACGTTTTGTAAACGCATTGGTGATTGCTTTCGGTGTTAGTAGATAAGAGGTTTTTGTTGTCTATTCCCATGTAACGATCCCTTTCTCACGTGATGCTAATTAGATGGGAGAGTCTAGTTAGGTTCTTATTGGAAAAAAGTCCAAACGGATAGTTACAAGATTTTTTATGTAATAAATTATTATTCATTCGTTACACTAGCTAGCTAGTAAGTTTTAGAACTTGAATCCTACCGGAAGGACTGGCCTGAAATGGCAGTAGACAGTAGTGTGTGGAAAGGGGAGAGGGAGACCTTTGCCCAGCAGTGGGAGATCATCATGATCATTCTCCTGTCCGTATCCCAATTTATTTAGGGTCGGCAAACATGCATTTTTCTTCCATATTTCTCTATTAGACGTCTTATTGCCCAGCATTGGGACATTAAGGGCAGTATCGACACGAAACAATGCTTATTCTACTCGCCACTTACAACATTGTTTTCATAAAGTATTGTCCTTAGCTTTTATCTACCTATCTTAAATAGATCCCGGGTAGGTAAGAGCCACCCTACATCCATACTGGGGTGAGCTTTGTATTTATCTATAGTTAGAAGGAGTTCTTGCCGGCCAATCCCTATTAGAACCGTGCACCTAGTTTTTAGCGTTTCATAAGTGTCCATGTTGGTGTATGTGAAATAATCAATTTTGATTTTGAAGGGGTATTGTACCCAAGAAGCCGTAAAAATTACACATCGAGTTTTTAAAAAAAGTCCGTACGGTAGGTACCCACGGGCAATTTTTTTATCGCACACTGGATTTCCAACGCACTGCATTGCGCTGAGAGTTGAAAATCTAAAGATATGATTCCGATCTCGGCAGCACGCAGCAGTGCTGCCGCGGCAGTGCGGTCGCAGCACTACTGGTCAGTACTGGTCCTCATACATTTTCTACGGGTTTATACGTGATTACATTCCGAGCACGGCATCAATGCTGCGCGACATTGCCGCGTCACATTGCTGCCGTGCTCGGAATGTAATCACGTATAAACCCGTAGAAAATGTATGAGGACCAGTACTGACCAGTAGTGCTGCAACCGCACTGCCGCGGCAGCACTGCTGCGTGCTGCCGAGATCGGAATCATACCTTAACAGTATGTTTCTTTTGACGCGCTGGAAAACACTCTGTTGGATTCTCAATGCTCGGTTCAACACCGAGAGTTGAAAATCCAATGCGCGATAAAAAATCGTTGCGTGAAAAAATCGCACGTGGGTACGACACATTAGGTTAGGTCAATTTGAGAACACAGGAAATGTGTCATATAAAAATACCTACCCTACTCATACTAAAACTGATTAAAGAATTAAATGAGAATCCTAATGAGCGCAAGAATGGTCTTTAAAAGTATGTGGTCATTGGCAATAGGCCAGAACAATACTCGGAAAAATATAAATTATAATGGTACATATTGTACCTATTGTATCAACTAGGCAACTCTAGGAAGGTCTGAACAGTATACTTGCTCGTGGCTAAATGATAACAGCCGCATGGGTTGATCGGTCGGTTCGTGGATGGGTGACTGTCCGTTACATATCGAGACCCCTCCGTGCCTCGGAAAGCACGTCAAGCCGTTGGTTCCGGCTGTCATTCGTAGATCTTTGACAGTCGTTACGGGTAGTCAGTAGCTGACAACTAGTCTTGCGAAGGGATATCAGGTTACCCAGTAACTGGGTTGTGGAGGTCAGATAGGCAGTCGCTTCATGTAAAATACTGGTATTCAGCTGCATAATAATAATTGTTTATTTATCTAAAGTAATACATCACAGATTCAACACAGTGGTAGACATACAATAAACATGAATGGCTGTTTATACCTACATAAGTGTAAGGTTACAAAAGTCTTTAATGTAGGTATAGACAAAAAATTTAATCAAAGTTTTAAAAGAGAGAGAGTTTTTAAAGAGTATTCTATTCTAAGTCGGTAAAGACATGGTAAGAACAAAGTACACTTAAACTAAAAATAAACAGTGCTTAACAATGGTAACTCTGAATGGTTAATTCCCCGCGACGCACAATCTGCCGGGTTATCAGGAGATGATACGTGTGACCATTGGTTCCTGTCTAATATATTTAAAATCCCCGACACTCGATTGGCTTTTAAAGTTTCCTTATTCAAACGTTCTTTTAATTCGACTTTGTAATCCATGATAACTCTTCCGCCTGACTATAAATATCCCCTAAATTGTACTCTGACTTATCATATTCTTCCCTTTTTACCTCGTATATTATTTTACTATGAGCCTCTTCAAACTTCGTAATGAATCTATTTTTATAAAGTGTTTGTATTCCAGAACTAGTTTAAATTACAAGTCTCAAATTCTGCAGACTTGTTGATGTTCCTAATGATATGTTCAAAATGAATCCGGCTAGACTGGAAGCCGACCCCAAATTAGTTGGGAAGAGTATACTCAAAGGTGCGTGAGGCGCACCCTTGACAGTCAACCTCGCTACCACCTTGCTGACTCGCTAATATTGTTACCACGACATGAGCAATCCATACTTCCATCCACTTAATAAAAATCTTAAATTCATTCATTCACTGACAGACAACGCACAGCGTAAACCGCTGGGTCTAATAGCATGAAATTTTGCACAAGAGTTCCTTATACTATAACGAAAGTGACCATTAAGGAGGGATTTTTGAAAATGCGCCCCTAAAGGGTTTAAAAGGGGATGAGAGTTTGTTTGGCAGTTCGTCAGTTTTGTCGGTGGGAAATCCCATCTGGCTTGTAATATTATATATGCGAAAGTTACCCCTGTCAGTCATCTTCTCACGCCTAAACCGTTTCTTATGAAATTTGACAAATCAGTAGCCGGAGATCTGAAGAAGGACACAGGCTACTTTTTTGTATTAGTTACAGAATACACGCAGAAATAGTCGCTAGCAACGGCTGCTTCTTATACATACCTATACAAGGTGGACACGACAATACGACAGTAAATTTAAACTTCGTATACGTGTAATGACGTTCCCAGTCTGCATAAAAAAATTAACAAAATTTGTCCAATAGTTTAGTCACTATAGCCAGTCAAAAATTGGCAAAACCCAAAGTTGGACCATCACTACTATTTAGTTTGTGTGAAAAATCACTTTTTTTCATTTAAATTTTAGTATTTATTTGATAGTTACAAAATACTTCTATGCATTAGTTTTATTTGATAGTTACAAAATACTTTAGTATTGCCAGTGTTTGCATTTATTGTCGTCTCCATATTGTATAGTTCTTGCCGGTAAAAGAGAAGAAAGAAATGATTGACTGGACCCTCTAAGCAAAATACGGTCTCATTTATTACTGATACCACATGTTTATCTCTCCATCGTTCTGTCTCTCTCCGTCTACGTCCCTGTACTCGCTAGTCTGGGGTCCCGTCCCGAAGCTATTTCGGCTCATACTCTTCCGGCTCGCTACAGCCACAATCCGCCTACACCCATTTGATTTGGCCGCTGTCTTAACTGCGTTGGCTATTTGCGTTTTGTAAAATAAACATTAACTTTACGAACTCTCAATTTGTAGTTCAAACAAATTAGACTTTGGGTCTTAATTCATTCAACCGGTCTGTAAAAATCTCACGTTGAAAATTTTGGTGTAGTGAGATGTCATTCCACGGTTCCACCTGATGCTTTGGCATTATTGACAGGTCATTTCACCTAAGTTTTCACGATTAAATTTTTGCAGAATAGAACGACAGGTCTTTGGTCGTTTTAGTTAAAATTCAGGAGTAGATATTATCGAAAACCTTAACCTGTTGCGTTATGTAAGTGTTATTATAGCCGTAATAGCTGTGTCTCAACATTGTCAAAGGTAATCCGTCCATGCAGAAGTAACCACGATTGAAAACACTAGAAAGTAGTGAAGGGCGGGCGTTTTGGGGACTGTCTTATGTAATTTTGACGTTCAAAAACTGCTGATTGTCAGCGTAATTTGAATGAATGACTTCTATTTTTTATTTTTGACATTCATGGCCCACGTTTTAATGTCAATCGGTAACTTATGCTTAAAACTTTTCGTAGATCACAACATTTTTGGAAGTGCCCTACGTGTTTAGCAAGGTGCCTGTCAACCAGTTTATTCTCCTAGTGCGTCAAACCGGAACACATCAATACGGCTTTACTGCGGAAATAGACAGTAATTCCGTAGATAATCATCATCATCATCTGCCTGCCTTTTCCTAACTATATTGGGGTCGGCTTCCAGAAACTTTTGAGTATGGATGTCGATGGCTATAAGAGTAGGGGAAGACCAAAGAAACGATGGATGGACTGTGTGAATGATGATATGGTTAGAAAGACAAGTGACTGCCGAGATGACGACTAATAGAGAAGATTAAGACATCTTGCGCCGACCACAAATTAATCGTCTATTCCCGTTGTCCCCATTAACGGTGTCCCCATTGAATGGGGACAACGGAACTAAATAAAAATAATTAAAATGTATTCCCGTTGTCCCCATTGACGATTTCCTGTTAATGGGGACAACGGAACTAAATAAAAAATATTAAAATTTATTCCCGTTGTCCCCATTGACGATTTCATGTTAATGGGGACAACGGAACTAAATAAAAATAATTAAAATTTATTCCCGTTGTCCCCATTGACGATTTCCTGTTAACGGGGACAAGCGAAACTTAATAAAATAAAGATTGACCTTACATCGAGTGACGTTAAATGCAGTTTAGATTGGTACAATAATTATATACATAGCTGTTACTTTTGCTTAAAAACACACATTCATAGGCGCTCCACACCTCCGTCGCGGTGAGCAGATTTTTACATACAATTTCAACTCCCGCGCTCCCGCGCTCACGCGCGCCGAGTAGAATTTGTATGTAAAAATCTGCTCACCGCGACGGAGCGCGGTGCAGTGTGTGGAGCGCCTTACTGTTACTGTGTAAAATAGTTTAAGTAAGTGAAAGTGACCCTATTTTTTTATTTACCTAGAAATAGCCCTATTCATACTGAATCGAATGACATGTTCTTCCAAAGTTTTGAAATATGATAACAATTACATCACGTGAATATCGCATTTCGCAGTTTCGCATGCGTCGTCATTGCAGCCATTAATTTTTTTAATGATTTTCAACTACAGATAACTTATTTCGTAATTCCGATACGACCACACGGCCTTTAGAACAAATATATTACATGATCATTTGACTTTCCAATATTTTTTTCCAATAATTTTTAAAATCTAGGTATCTACCTAGATTTTAAAAATTATTGGAAAAAATTAGCGCATCAACCTAAGAACCTAAATGAATACAGAATCAACACGGTATCTACCATGTTGATTCTGTATTCATTTAGGTTCTTTTCTATCTGTTATCGTGGTTGTTTTAAGTCATTGGAAAATCTAATAATATAAATTATAGTAAATTGAGTTCTTCCAGTAAACATGAGACACTGACTCCGGAATCATTTCGAAATAAAGCAGCAATTATAGTAGATAATTTGTTGCCGCCAAAATCTCGGGAGTTGTACCTGAAAACATACAATTTGTTCTGCGTCTGGAAAACCACGAATGGCGCCATTTCCTTCTCAGAGTCCATATTTCTTAACTATTTCAATTTCGGGATCCAACTTAGTCCCTCGAATTAAATTCCCTTTTTTTCACTTGTTTTATAATTTACTATTGTTTTGTTTTTTAATGTTCACATAACTTAATTTTACATATGTACTTCTTTGACATACTCTTTTTATTATTTGACATTATATACAGACAATTTTAATTTTTCACCTCTTTAATAGTGGTTGTAATGGAAATCATATCACTTGGTTTTAGTAGACTTTTATATTTTATTTATCCTTTTGATAGATTCTTATTTTGTAAATGTGGGGACTTTGTAAGCCTTGTAGACTTTAGACCTTTAGACCATTTTTTATTTTATCAAGTACCTGGTACAGGCCTACGCTGTCCTCCAATACCTACTGTAATTTGAATACATTGTAAAAGCCAATTATTTTTAAAAGAGTAACCGTGGAGTTTCTTGCCAGTTCTTCTCCATAGGAAACGACCAATTGGAACTGTGCACCTAGCTTCTGACGTTTCATAAGTGCCCATGTAGGTTTATGTGAAATAAAATATTTTGATTTTAAACCTTTATTTAATTTCCCACCTACTCATCTAGTGCATAAATATTAAAAAAGCTATTTATAACCAACTGAAACTAGTCACCAACACTTGAGTAATCTTCTTATTTTTTATTAGCCTGTGACGTCCCACTGCAGGGCAAAGGCCTCCCTACTCTCTCATGAGAGAGTAGAGGTTTAGGCAAATTAACCCACCGCGCTTGTCTAGTGCGAGTTGGTGGGTGTACACTTGTACAGTGGACCGCCTGACTGGGTCCGTGGGCGCCGCCTTTGACGTGCTAGATGTTCATCAGCCGCCGCCCTGAGTTGATATCCTGCACTAATATCGACTGTTCCATCCGAGCCTATTTGGGTGTATTTATTCCATAGCCTACAGGTGGCGTTCTACATTTAGTTCAATACTAAATGCACGACAGTTTAAAGTCATATCGAGGACTATTAATATTATTTTTTCCCCTAAATAACTTAATTTTATGTGTAGAGGATTTCAGATTTATTATAAATCATAAGTATGACAAAAAATTGAAGTTGATTTAAATTCAATTTAAAATAATGCTAAAACAATTATTGCCCTAAAGCGAACGGATCAAAGTGAGTACGTCTGACTATAAGCAGAGCGAACGCGCTAACCCTACGCACACAGTTGCGCACGCGTCTGTGTGAGTGAAATTTGCAAAGAATTACCTAAACTTGACGATCCGCGCTAAGCGTTAACGCTCTTAATTATTTATGTATGTAATGTGTTTTCTTTAAGTATAATTATGTTGATTCTGAGATATAATTAATACACAAATATATGTAGTTGTGTTTTTGTAAATTCGTTAGCTTTTGTGAGTCCTTAAAAACTGCCATTTTTATCATTCGATAGACCGCTAGCACATTTTTTAAACGCTTGGGTTTTGACTCATACTGTAGCGAAATGGAATGAGAGTTTAACACTTTTTGCTATTAAACACGTATAATTTTGTATATGTTATGTTTATAAAAAAATGGGACTGGACCCACGGCGGGGTATTAACTATGTAGGTAATACCTATTTTTATTTTCTTCTAGGTACAATGCTGATTGTGTGATATAAATTAATTTTTGTGATATTTTTTGTAGGTAAACAATAAATGCTTTCCGAATTTCGTGTTTGTTTTCTAAGGGCTCCTTAAGGGGACGAAGTCGATGGGACAAACGGGAATACACCAAATAAATGATTGTGTTATTTTTACTCTTTTATAACGTTAAGGTTGTGTTACTTGTGTTTTTTTAATTAGATGCTTAAATAAATAAATTATTGTGTTATTTTTACTCTTTTATAACGTTAAGGTTGTGTTATTTGTGTTTTTTTAATTAGATGCTTAAATAAATAAATCATTGTGTTATTTTTACTCTTTTATAAAGTTAAGGTTCACCCATTGTAAAGTTTCTATATTTATGTCTGTAATTTATATGGTGTACATAATAAAGAGTATTCTATTCTTTTCTATTCCATTCTAAGGTTGTGTTATTTGTGTTTTTTTAATTAGATGCTTTAATAAATAAATGATTGTGTTATTTTTACTTTTATAACATTAAGGTTGCATTTGTGTTTGTGTAATTAATTTTTTTCATATTTGATTAAAAACCATAATTATGCTTTAATAATTTGTATCATTTGTATGTATATAAACTATGCTTACGTCAATGGGGACAACGGGAAGGATATTTTATGACTTCCCGTTGTCCCCATGACTGAAAGCATCAATGGGGACAACGGGAAGGATATTTTATGACTTCCCGTTGTCCCCATGATGAGAAAGCATCAATGGGGACAACGGGAAGGATATTTTATGACTTCCCGTTGTCCCCATAATGGGGACACCGTTAATGGGGACAACGGGAATAGATGAAATTAATTGGGATAAGGGCAGGAGTATGATGATGATTGGGTTCGGCTTCCAGTCTAACCGGAATCCGGATGCTGAATACCAGTATTTTACATAAAGCGATTCTCTAGATAATCATTTCCTGTATATTTCACACGCTCAAAATCATCGGTTTTATCTCAAAAACTCATCTAAATCCATAATCTTACCGAAACTGTTTTCCTAAATTCTCAAGATTCGATATGTCTTGTTCCACAATCTTGTAAATGACGTTGTTCTGACGTCAGACATTTACAAAGATGTACTGTGTTATCCTTTAGTATTTACTGAATTCTATTAGCACTAAATGGTGTACTAGGTTTTTCTGTGACTTTATACCTCTCAATTAGTGTATCCCTACACTACTTGAGAGGTATCGAAACATATTTTATGCTATTCAAGAATTCATTGTTTTTTTGCACGCCAGTAGTCATCGATTTTTAACCGACTTCAAAAAAGGAGGAGGGTCTAAATTCGACTGTTTTTTTTTTGTATGTTTGTTACGCGATATCTCGGGCAAATGTAAATCGATTTCAAAAAATATTTTCTTAATGGATAGGGTATATGCCTCAGGGGTGGTCCCACAATTTTTTTATTAACTTGGCTTGGGTAGTTTTTATACGAGTTTGTGTCGGGTAAGTACAACATACAACTGAAAATAAAATAAAATAAAAAAACTTTTTACAAAAAAAAACCGAGTTCCAAATAAGACACTATAAAGTGAAAAATAACTTTAATTTCGGAAGACGGTGGCAAACAACGAAAATGCAAACTCAGCGACACCGACTTCCGAAATTAGTTATTTTTCACTTTGCCGTGCACAAATTGTGTGGTAACTTGGTTGACTGTAAAACATTTGCAGCATTATGATAAAGTATTAAGGTCCGTACTAGGAATCCAATAACATTAAAAAAAACTGAAGAATGATGAAAATCGACTGGTCTTAATTTCAATTTTTCCGCAAAAATTTTTTTTCTATATCTTTGAAATGTTTTGCTTGTCAAAGTCAAAATTTGAAAGATTTAAAACGAGTGTAAAAAGAAACATATCGCCGAAACCGGGAGTTACTTGTAAATGTAATCCTCCCCGTTATTGTAATATTTTTATTTTACTGTACTATGCCTGGGAATCTTCGTTACGGAGATATTGAGGGTCAAAATGGGCTCTCATTCTATTGAAACTCCGTGCTTACGCTAGGCCAGCTCAAGTTCAATGTTGTACTACAGACGTGCTCTCGACTACCAAGTGTTATACTCCTACTCTTATGGTAAACATACCTATACAATACCGATCTAAAAATGGAAGAAATACGTACTATTTGCACCTTATCTCTGCGCTAGAATTAACTGGAGTAAGGAAAATGAATCATACTGCACGATCGCGTACTTACTATCAACGGCAATATGTTTCTCTATCGTATCAAGACGCCAACCGACCTTGTGGTCTGGCTTTTATGACAGAACTAGCTTCTGCTCGCGTCTTCGTCCTCGTGAAATTTCTTGCTCCCCCGACCTACTCCGTCGCATCGCATCGCCTGCCCGCGTTATTGCTTCGTTTTAGCTTAGCGTTTTTTCTGACTTTTCTTGTTTTTGCTCGGCTCATATGAGTACAAATTGGGCTATCAAATGCGAAAAGAAATTTTCAAATCCGACGGGTAATTTTGGAGATTAGCGAGTTCTAACAAACAAACTCTTCAGCTTTATATTTATATAGATTTGTGGCTGTATTGTAGTACCATAATTTAAATAAGCATCAGTAAAGAGGGCTCGTTTAGGTAACACAGTGGTGTGTATATTTCGGTTTTAGATACGATGATTTTTCTCGAAGACACTAAACGCGACGGCAAACCAATAAAATTGGTGTTGTAGGTGTCTATAACGATGTATACATACATGATGCAACGATATATAAACGAACTTTTTTTTGTTTATTGAAGTGAAAACTTTTTTATGCGCGTTGGGCATTTTTTGAAAAAAAAAAATACCATTGAATTCGCGCCACTGTTACTGCAACCAACACCACTTCGGATTATTATTATTATTTATTTTATTAGAATCACATCATGCAAAAAAAAAACTTATAAACTAAGCCCCACAAAACCGTAGATTTGTGCGGCTGTCCTCGGGATGTACTCGGTTTTAATGTATATATCCGACATGTCAGTGAGTGATGGCAAAGTATTCCGTTTGTGTTTTGTTTATATGACGATTCAAAAAATACACACGTAATTGTTCAAGTTTTCACTTCTGTCGGTACTCCCGGAGTGCCACTGTTTTTGTTTATTTTGAATTTAGGTACGTATATTAAAGAAAATTTTCAAATAATATTCAAGACCAAAGGGTTATGTACTGTTAAGTTCTGTTCCAGAACTCTAATTGGGTAACACACTATTTTTTCAAAATCTGTATCATTTCGAAGGATATTGCTAAACCATTGCTTCTTATGTTAACGTAAATGTAACGTAAATAACGCAATGAATGTTGTTGAACTGTCAAAACGGAAGCCATTGCTACTGATAGTGTGTTGCGCAATTAACCCGCTGGTTGGACTAGAATCCGATCCTAACCTAGTTAAGACAATGGCTACCCTTAACGATGCTGTTTCTCGCTTCCAAGATATACACTCAACATAATATTTTCCCACAAAATGACAAAACTTGACATCTTCGTCTGAGATCTCTTGGCTAGCTGCCAAAATTCGTTTAACTTACAGAAACTGGTCATAGGTTCATTAGTAATACTACAAAATTGGACCTTAGTAATATTCTGGTAAATACATACATTCTACCATTCCTGATATTGAAGTCACTCAATTCCTCAGTAGGAGTCCAGAGTCCAGATTGTGTCCTGTCGATGGCACCTATTACATGGGACTTACACGTAACTGATGAAATGTGGGTACAAATCTGTCTAACAAATCCTGGATTATGAGAGAAGGTTAGAAAACGAGAAATCCAACTAAATATATTAAGCGCATCTCCTCCTCATTTACGAGTATTATGCGCATAGCCAAAGAGTGGCACTCTCTGCCAGTGTCTGTGTTCCCTTCCACATTTAAACCGTCTGCCTTCAAAACAAGAGTGAACAGGCATCTTATGGGTACGCTCGTTCCCTCATAGACCTTATCCATCACGCGTGATCGAGGTCAAGAGCAGGCAGATTCAGTAAAAAAATGATTATTCTCTACTAGCCCTCTTCATTCTTTTGCCCGCGGCAATAATTTAATATTATAGTACGGGTTTGATTATTATGTACTTGCTTAGGTGCTAAACCCATTATATGTTTCCCTCTTCCACTGCATCTTTCATCCACGTTTTTAATTTTCCTATTCGTTCCTTCCTTAACAAATGACATTCAAACATATTTCTATAAATCGGAAGCTGATTCAATACCAACAAACGTAGGCCTGTTACTCATCCTACTAAATATGATTCTTACTCTACTAAATTGATTATGAACTATAGGCGCTCTATATCTATTTATTTTACACACGGACCGAAGGTCAGAAATTGCTCAGCTGTTCTCTATAAGACAGTTTACGTAATAGTCTGTGGTTTACTTTATTTTTGGCTCAACAATGACGAAGTGTAACTCGTGGGGGCTCGTGGCGAAATGATAACAGCCGCACGGGTTCGAATGAAGGTGGTCGGTTTGTGGATGGGTGACCATCCAGAACATATAGAGACCCATTCGTGCCTCGAAAAGCACTTTAAGTTGTTGGTCCCGTTTGTCATTCATAGATCTTTGGCAGTCGTTATGGGTAGTCAGAAGCCCAAAAGTCTGACAGCCAGCCTTACCAAAGGGTATCCTCTTACCCAGTACCTGGGTTGTGGAGGTCAGATAGGCAGTCGTTCCATATACAATACTGAAAGACAGAGCCAACCCCAACATAGTTGGGAAAAAGCTACGCAGATGTTGTCTGTTAGTCACACATGAGTCGTAAAGGTATTTAAATGTAGAATAGAATAGAATGCATTTTTTTTGTCAGAATATTGTATTAGTTGAGGCTGGTGGAAAGTAAGAATTTCAAGAAGCCCTACCTGATTTAAGAATTAAACTTAAACCTCGTATTCCGAGGCAACGCGTCAATTTATAAGATTGTGTATTTATTCACTCTCCTAGATTAATTGCTTTACTCAGATCCCATATTTTTAGCCCTCAACTAGTTGCTCCAACAGGAATCTAGTTCAATCGACTATCTTTGCATGGGTCCACCGAGCGAGCGCACACTTGGCACTTGTTGGACCCACACTGTGGCTATTTTAGTTTAGACCACAGCTCGTTTACATGTGGTGGTCCTTTTGGGCTCAAACTGCCATGGTCACTAACGTTATTAGTAGCAGTATTAATTACTAGTGTTTTTACTATCTCATTATTGTTAATAGCGTGGAAGGCTCATTCATGATTCGACCTCGATTTTTACCACATAACTGGACCACCTCATGTCCTTACCGTACGCGCAACTTAAGCTGTCATTATATTGCCTGCCGAGTTCTACACTTCCTTCTATCTTAGAATTTTCGGTTGCTGAAAGATTTTGCAAAGTTTACATGCACTTGAGATCTTAATAGCTTTCTTTCACCGTATTACTTGAAACAAGATAATAATACGGAATACAAAAGCCATACTCGGCGTATCATACGCCCCGAAGCTGTAAAGTTCAAGCGCAATAATAATGATCGCATTTGGAACGGGAGTTTCGCTTCCAGACGAAAAAACATTTGTTTTTCTACACTTGCAGTATTAGGAAAACTAATAACAGTTGGTATTATTATTTTTATATCAACAAGACATAATAGTTTACAATCAAACAAACGTGATGTGATATCACTCGTAATAAGGATATAAGTAAACTAATAGTATTTTACGTTTAGAAACTGTTGTCAATTGGAAAAACAAAAACAGTTGCGTCATTACTATAATTTGGACAATTGGAAAGTGTAAATAAAAAACTAGTGCCGTATGCTACAACGGAAACATCAAAATGTACGGTGTAGTGTTTTGAGTTATCAAAGTCAAGTCATTTACATTGGCGTATATAGGGGGGGGGGGGGGGGGGGATGGGCACGGCCCACCCTAGAATGGTCTCAGGCCCACCCTAGGATGTTTGGGGACCTATTCGAAATTTTAAGCTGGATACTTAGGTACATAATATAACTTCACACAAAAGCAATCAAATAAATAATCTACCACGAAGACCTACAAAAACTTATTATTAACTACATAATACATTCCATTTAGTTACTTTTGAAATCACAAAAATAATAGAATCTATTAATAAGCAACGACATAAGCTAGAGTATTATTATGATTAGACGGCCCGGGAGCTAACGCATCGGCAATCGGCCATACAGGCCACGGCAGGGGTTGCGCAGGTCGTTCGAAGGATCCGGCGTCTGGGCCACGCATAACGGACCAAATGGGAGTCTAAGTGCGGAAAAGGGAGCCCCATCATCATCATCCGGCCGTCTGGGTCTCGAGGTGGCTTTGCACAAATCTGAGGTCCTCTGTTTCCATGGGCCTCGGAACACGCCACCACGCGATTTATACATAGCGGTAGGAGGCGCCCGCATCGGTGTTGAGTCGACGATGAAGTACCTAGGACTTGTCCTCGACAGCCGGTGGGACTTCGGACCGCACATTCGGCGACTGGTCCCCAGGTTGATGAGCTGCAACGCTCATCAAAACTGCTACCTAATTTGGGGGAGCCCAACGCCTCCTGCCGGAGACTGTACGTGGGGATTGTGAAGTCCATGGCCCTGTATGGGGCGCCCGTGTGGGCGGACACTGACGGCCCGCAACGTTGCAATATTGCGAGGGCCGCAAAGAGCGATAGCTGTTAGGGTGATAAGAGGATACCGTACGATCTCCTACGAGGCAGCAACTCTCCTGGCCGGATCAACGCCCTGGGATCTGGACGCGAAAATCCATGCGTCCCTATATCGCTGGCAGAAGGCGGAGCTTGCTCGTGGTCAGCCTCCGGTTCCTCGGGAATTCGATCCACGAAGGACTGAGCTCCGTCAGATCCTAGTGGCTAAATGGAGGGAGCGACTTGCGCAACCCAGGAGGGGGCTCGCCACAATAGTGGCGATAAGGCCTGTTTTAGAAGAATGGCTGGAGAGGCAGCATGGCGCCCTGAGCTTCCGGCTGATGCAGGTGCTTACTGGACACGGATGTTTCGGGAAATACCTGCGTCGCATAGGTCGGGAGCGGACACCTGCTTGTCATCACTGTGTGGACTGCCACGAGGACACGGCAGTACATACGTTGGAGGAGTACAGCTTGGGCCCAACAGCGCTGTGCCCTCGTCGCGACACTTGGTGCGGGTGATCTGATCTGTCATTTTCGGCGGTAGTTCAGTCCATGGTCGGAAGCGAAAACGCGTGGGATGCTGTGGCCTCTTTTTGCGAGGAGTTGATGCATGCATAGGAGGCGGCGGAGAGGGAGAGAGAGCATTCCTCTCATTCCACCCGCACCAGAAGAGCAGCTGGGCGTCGAAGGGTGCTTAACGATTTCCGGCCACTATAAGGGGCCTGCGGGCGGCGAAATTGGGGCCGTGTCATCGCTCGAGCAGTCGGGCTCAAAGAAGTGGCACGCAATAGTGGGGTTTTAGTCGGTAGGTGTCCGACATCATGGTCGGGAGCAGACGCCGGTGTGTCACCACTGTGCGGCTTGTCCTGAGATACAGTGCAGCACACGTTGGAAGAGTGCCCAGCTTGGGCAGGGCTGCGCCGTGACCTCATTGCGGCAATAGGCGGGAGCGATCTCTCGCTCCCGGCTGTCGTTCAATCGATGGTCGAGAGCGGGAGCACATGGGACGGTGTTGCCTCCTTTTGCGAGGATGTCATGTCTGCAAAGGAGGCGGCCGAGCGGGAGAGAGAAGCCGCATCCTCTCTCCCCTCCCGCAGGAGATGCACCGGGCGCCCGAGTAGGGCGCAAAACGATCTACGACCTCCATGAGAGGTGGCCTGCGGTCGGCGGACTAGGGGCGTCTGTCGTCCGACCAGACAGGCCCGAGTTGGCGCTGCAGTGTTTCACGCACGCCACTCGAGAGTGGGTGCGGCCATTATATGAATGGGCGCAAGGGGAGGTGGGACCCGCTGAGAAACAGCGGGTCCCACCTCGACCCGCTGTTTCTCAGCGGGTCGAGGCCTGTCGGGGGAGCGGTGAATGTTTATGCGAATCCCGCACCCCCGGCCATAGGTAGAGGTGGAACACCGCGGTGGTTTTAGCCGGTAAGAGTCGCCGATGCCCCTCTGTCACCCCCACGATAGAGAAAGTCCATGAGAATTTCCACGCCAGGCCCCCCCTAGAAAGAATCCCTAGATACGCCAATGGTAATTTATTAAAATTAGGCTGAGATTCAGCACTCTATGAAGGTCAAAATTACATAAGACAGTCGCCTAAAGCGCCCGCACTTCAGAACTTCTAATGCTTTAGCTGGGAAGAAGTGGCGCAACAAACTCCCCAGCAGCACAGCTGTATGTTCAGTTAGATGAATTTGATTCGATATGGGAGCTAGGCCTTTGACTTGAAGTGGGACAATACAGGCTAGTTAAATTAGGTTTGATTAGACCTCTGGATGATGGGCATTGTGCCCATCATGGCCATCAAGCGCACTCCGAAAAACATTGCGATTTAAGATAAGGCAGATGTTGCAGATTAACATTAGAAAGTGGCTAGCCCTCTGGTCACGCGAAGAGTCAACCAAACGCTTGGCGATATCGCGAAATATGCGATGAGCACTCGGACCCCAAGGCCCTAGAGTTTCAACCCTAGCAAAGCCATAAGCATTGCCATCCAACGTGGCAATGCTGCCAGCCTTTTGGGCACTTATCCCATTGACAGCGATGCGGACGAATTTTTCGATGCCCAATGAACTCCTGTCTTTTTTTTATTATTATTATCATTTGTATATAGTATATATATATATTTTGGTTTGTGTGTACATATGTAAGTAATTATAAATATATGAAAGTGGCTCATATAATCAGTCTATATTGTTCCCACTGCTGGGACACATGCCTCCTCACAGTGAGAAGTAGTGGGCCGTAATCCACCACGCAGGCCCAGTGCGGGTTGACGACTATGGGTTTTGCCAATCTTTCACTTATAGTGACTAAACTATTGGATATTGAATTTTTGTATGCAGACTGGGAACGTCATTAGATCTCCACTTTCTTTATTCAATGAATGTTAGTCAAAGGCCTTTTAAAATTTAGCAGAGGATTAACAAGCAATAAAAACAAAACGAAATGTGATTTTATAAAAACATAATTTAGTAACTAAAACGCGCGTCAAAAGAGCGTTGACCTCGTGATCAGCTGCTTACAAACCTAAATTACGATTCATGAAATCGTCGTTTTTTTTAATTGTATTATAGCTATTAGCAAACTCAAAGCATTTATTTCAAATAAACCAATTACTGGCACTTTTGAATTGTCAAGGGGTCAGTCAGTCAGAAAGATGAAGCTAGTTGCGTCCAAAGCGTAGGCACCTATGGAGAAGAACGGGCAAGAAACTCCACAGACACTCTTTTAAATTACAAAATTGTTACATTTGGTTACATTATTCGTGTTGAAATTGAACTTGAGAACGATGTAGAGCGTGAAAAGCGTCCATAATGAAAAGAAAAAAAAAAAACAATTAAAAAAAAACGAAAAATAGTAGATAAACCCATAAAGCCTTTAAAGATTCGCCAATTTACGTCAAATAGACAGGTTTGCTAGTAAAAAATGTCATAATATTAATCCCATCTTATACCTAAAGGTCAAATCCGAACCCAAATAAATCATTCCTCACAATAATTCCTTGACTCATAAAGAATGACGCTACACTACCAAGAAACCGTCTGGCCTCAAAAGTCGCTCCAAATTTAACCGCGCCTGCTGTGGACCCCCGCAATGTCTATTTTCGGGCGCCCCTAGGGTCGACGCCCGGACCCGTTGCAAGATAACACTCCCTCCCTGCTTTTTAGAGCCCTCATACATATTCCAGCCAGCATTTTTTGACAGACGGCGGAATACGGAACTAAGTTCCAATTTCAATTCATTTTGACGTTTTTCTTGACGAGCAGCGCCACCCCTGATTGTCAAGTTATAGTGGTCATGGTAATGAAGGGCGTTTTTTTTTTTCGAAGTTTAGAAGTGTTTTGAGGGTGGCGCGAATCTTTTGTGCTAATGTCAATGGGAAGATTTTTAAAGATTCCCATGCATTGCATTTATTGATCCAAATTGAGTTTATTGTCTGTGGTTTTAAAAATCTCGTTTGATCGTGAAATGAAATGATATTGATTTCTATAAATAGTTTAAAAAAAGCCCGAAAGTCTAACAACTAGTCTTACCAAGGGGTATCGTATTACCCAATAACTACATTGTCGAGGTCAGATAGAATACCGCGGGAATAATCGGGATTTAGTTTAATGACTCTGATTTAAAAAATCTCGTTTGGTAGTCTGATTGTGACTAAAAATACATAGTTTTTGAGACTCCAAACTCACGTGTTAGGTTATTTGCAGCTTCTGTAAAACAACTTGATTCCATTTTGTATTTAATATCATATCGAGACACCTCCGTGCCTCGGAAAGCACGTTAAGGTGAATGGGTAGTTGTAGCCCGCGAAATTCAATTTTTCTTACGTTTTTTGCAATTTTCAGGTCAGTGTCAGGTTGTATCTTGATCAAAATATGATTTGCGACTATAATAGACATGTATTTACAGAATTATAGTCATTAGAATCATTAATATATCAACACCAACACTTTTCCATACGAGATTTGTTCTTAGCGGTAGAAATCTAACTTAAAAAGATGTATTAATGATTCTAATTGTTATAATTCTGTAAATACGTACCTGTTATTGTCGCGAATCATATTTTGATCAAGATACAACCTGACACTGACCTGAAAATTGCAAAAAACGTAAGAAAAATTGAATTTCGCGGGCTACAACTAGCCATTCACCTTAAGCAGTTGTTCCCGGCTGTTATTCGTGATCTTTGACAGTTGTTACGGGTAGTCAGAAGCCCAAAAGTCTGACAACCAGTCTTACCAAGCGGTATCGTGTTACCCAGTAACTGGGTTGTGGAGGTCAGATAGGCAGTGGCTCCATGTAAAATACTGGTATTCAGCTGCATCCGGCTAGACTGGAAGCCGACCACAACATAGTTGGGAAAGGGCAGGCAGATTGATTGGTCTTTATTTAGTCAACTACACGATTGATTGACGATTTTTTGATCGAAGGACCAAATTCCTATGAAATTATTCCTTTACTCTTTTCAAGACCTGTACATTACCGTAAGATGCTTTCCTTGACCACAAGCAGCGTTAAGGTATGATTCCGATCTCGGCAGCACGCAGCAGTGCTGCCGCCGCAGTGCGGTCGCAGCACTACTGGTCCTCATACATTTTACATACAAACCCATAGAAAATGTATGAGGACCAGCAGTGCTGCGACCGCACTGCCGCGGCAGCACTGCTGCGTGCTGCCGAGATCGGAATCATACCTTTACTGTGTTCCGATTTGATGGGTATGGGTGCAGCACTGTCAATTTCAATCTGAATTATTTTGAAAGATATTGCTTGTCCATTAATTCCTTATCCATTGCTTCATATGTTCAAAAAATGTATCTCTGCGATGCTCTGGTGTTGCAGATATCCATAGACTGCGGTGATCACTTACCCTTAACGACTATCGTATGTAAAGATGGTCACCCATCCACGGACCGACCGTGGCAAGCGTAGCTTAACCTGGTCGATCGACCCGTGCGGACTGTTCAAGAACGTAACGTATTACGTTATGTAATGATCGTTCGTGTACTGTGAAAATAAAAGGCATTGCCATTGTAAGTGTTTTAAGCAATTGCCCCGCACTACCATTGGCTAGAACCTAACAGATGGCTCCTCAAACCTGCCTGAGTTAACCTGTAATTCGAATACTAGCACAATTTTTCGTGCGTCATAGCAGTGTTTCGTTTTCATAATCTACGTCAAAACACTGCCGTACTTTGTAAACAAAGGTAGGTAAGTACGTCGTTCTCTTTACTATTTGGTGAAGAATAAGTATTAGAACTGTTTGGCCTGGAATTCGAAGAAAAAGGCTGGATTTTAGCTTATTTGAATTCACGGATTGAGGTCAAAATGTCACATAAGTACCATTAACGAGATTGAAATTGAAACTAGAATTTAGAATGTAATAAAAAGTCAGGTCCGTAGTACTCGTACCCGGCTTACGTGAATGACCAGAGGGGCAATTCTTGTAATTAAAAACGTTTCCTAGTGTTTTAGCTGGTAAAGAAGTAAAGGCGCAACAAACTCCCTAGTAGTATAATTATAGATCAAAAATAAACACCATAAAGAAGAAGAAAATTACATTTTTAAAATATCGTGGACGCTATCCGTCTAGATTTGCAGTTCCCTTTCTGTCGCTCTGAAACGTTCTTCACAAAGAGTTTTACTCCTATGGTCTATTCTATAGGAGCCGTGCATTTCCGGGGTAAAAAGTGGCCTTTATCACTCTCCAGACCATAAACTATCTCTATGTAAAAAATCACGTCGATCAGTAGGCCAATTCTCGTAATTAAAAACGTTCAAAATCTAGTCGCAATCTCATCTCAGCGACAATCAATGTCTAAAATGTAGAGAAAAAAATAGAAGTACATATTTTTGACAGATTGAGACTGAGATCAGACTGTGAACGTTCTTAAAATTACGAAAATTGCCCCTCAGTTACGTAGTACTTACTGTGTACTATTAATTTGTCTAATAAATAATATTTCTTTCAAACCGATCTTATTGCAAATGGCCAGGCCAATGACACCCACGAAAACAACATAATTTAAGGTGCAGATCGTAGCCATAGGGTCACAGTCGACGGCCCCTATCGATTTTTATGTACCCACATTTTGTTTCAAACTAAAGTCTAGAGGAGAGCGGCGAAACATATAGCTGTCTCGCTCGCACTTGGTGTAAAACTTCGGCAATTATACGATAGAAGTTTTGCGCTGCATTCGCGTTTGTTTGCTTTTTTCGGGGGTTGTTAAGGGTCGGTTCTATGGTGTGCGTTAAGGGTATGTTTCAGCGTTTTTTGTTTGTTTATACAGTTGTAAAATGTTTTTGTTTTATTCTTCTCTTGGGTCGCAAAGATAATTTATTTGTAAAGACATGAGAATTGGGATTTGTAAAAGAGTGTCGTAATGTAGGCTGATTATGCTTATGCTTATAAAGTAAAAGTTGCATTGGTAACAAAAAAATGTGTCTACCAAAAAAAATTGACGAACGTGAAAGCAGGCTGCTTAGGATGTATCCCTATTAGTGGTACCTAACTTTAAACGAACGTTTTAATAGCTCTCTGACTTCGTTTTGAACCCAAGGACCAATAAGGACTATAGGACCAATACTTCGTTATTGTATTCGTGTTATCACTACTTCAGCGTTATTGTGGATATTAACACAATCTTCTTGTGACTTATCTACATAGGCCCCATTAAATGACGAATATGTTGGTACATTTACTTGAGTGTTTTTCATTGATTTGACTGCTTTGTAGGGCTTCCAATTCCGCTGCCTATCTTCAGTATCGGTATTTGCAGGACAGAAAATGTTAGTAGCGGTACCGAATCGGTACGCGCTATCGGGTTGTTTCACTGCGCTCCAGGAATGCATTCCACCGCGCTCTAAAATAAAATATGTAGAGTCAGCATAAAAGGCAAACCATAAGTTGTGTTATACACAAATATAAATATTGGTAGTATTTTTTACTGTGGATTCATCTCGTGTGTCAAAAATGCTCAAGGCCATTTCGCACTTTATGGCCCTAGTGTAACTGAATAAACATATTCGAATGTGCATTTTTTTCTTTTTTTATGATATTTAATAATGTTTCATGTTTAATTTATTTTTTTGCTAACTCTACTCAACATTTCTTGGAGCGCAGTGGAATCAATGTATGAACATTAAAATTATGAGAACAATGCGTTTTGGAGCGCAGTGGAACAACCCGCGCTATCGCTGTCGCGCTCGGTAGTAAGTACTGGTCCAAGTGACAAACTAGAAGGCGGACCAGTATCGCTGCCGAGCGCGACAGCGATATCGCTTATATCTGAATAGGCCTTAATTCTACATTCGCTTGAATGATCGAACGCAACGCAACTAGTAGTTTTTTTACCACCCTGCATGATGTAAGGTTCCCTTTTACTGACAACCCGACTTTCGTTCTTCTCTCTCCCGTATTGAGCCCGACCAATGTATTACCAACGAATTATACTAATAATAATTTTTTGTCTCTTTCCAGGTATATAAATACAGTTCCAGTATTCAAACCTTAAAAATATACAGTCTAGTCTAAAAAGTTTCTACTTAAAATAAAAATAAAAACGAAAGTATTCGTCGTACTTAATAAATTAGCAAAAAAAAGAAAAAATATTTTTTACTTGTTAGAATTAGAATTTATACACTGTAACACGACGACTGTAACGATTTTGGTGGGAAATATTTTGAACTGTGCAATTTTTAAATAAGGAATAGTAACGGTTTTGTGCAATTTTTTTTTAAAAGGAACGTGAAGTGATTGGCCAAAGATATGTTAAGATAGTTGTGTAATAGTTCGCCTTCTGAACGAAAGATGGCGTTGCCCCCGCAGCAGTTTTGTGTGCGGTGGAACTCTTATCACACCAATTTACAGGTATGTTCTTGTTTTATATTTTTGTTTATTTTACAATATTTTGTTTCAAACAGCTATTATTTTCTGTGTGCTGTGACTTTTGTGTCTTCCGTTAACCGGTACAATACTCGGCCGTAAATATGTAGCTAGTACTTTTAGGACTATCACACTGGTATTAGTGATAGAAACAACGATATAAAAGGTAAACTTTTTCACAAACTCGAGCCTTATTGGCGGCAGGGACTGTAGCTAGGTGAGAGTGGAGAGAACAGGGCTCATTGGCTTGCAGTTGGAGAGGCCTATACCCCACGACGGGCTGCTACAGGCTGATGATGACGCAACAAATACCTATCAGCATACAATGTTCTACTTACCCAGTACTAGTTGGTGGATGTCACAAGTCATTGAATTTTTGAGGGTTTCCTCACTGTGTAGTGTATTCCTTGACTGAGATGCATATTCGGGCCATTCCGCTCAATTAGGCCGACTTTTATTTGCAAATGGTGATGACGTTTGGTGCGTGTTGATTGCAATAATAAATTAAATAAAGGTGTTATACTTTTTTAGATAGCGGCGCCATACGTAAAAACATGTAAGAAATGTCATATAAAGTAAAAAAAGAATGCAGCTATGATATTTAATTTATTATTAGCATATATTCGCCGTTAGTGGATTTCCGCGGATTGACCCATTCATGTAATCTAATTAGCCTGTATTGTCCCACTGCAGGGCAAAGGCCTCCCTCTCCTTTTTCCATACAACCACCGATTGGGTCCCACTAAACGCACGACGCCATCGCGGCAGACCAAGACTTGGTAAGGCTTGACCTTAAGGACTGGGGCACTCGCAAAAGGCAGAATTGTGTGGAAAAGGGAGGCCTTTGCTCTGCATATTCATGGTAAACGAAAATTGCAAAACATGTTTTTGTGTAGCGGGTTACAAATTGCTGGCAAAATGCAACGTTACATACATTTTGGTGTTCCCAGCAATACAAAATCTTGTTGCTGCAACAATGTTACACAACTTTTGTTTACCATCAATACGGGGAACCAATTTTAGGGTACTGGCCACGAACTCGCCGCTGTCAGCGGCAGCTTAGCGCGGGGCGGCGAGCGGTAAAAACAAATATACCAAAATGTATGAACCATTTCACGACGCATCGCTCGCAGCGGCAACGCTAGACAAAAGAAACCGCGCCGCTTGCCGCTAAGCCAAAACTCGTGGCCGGGCGGTTAGCGATAAGTAATTTGTTTTTATTCTAATACCAGTTCTTTCTCCATTCCAGTCGGTGTTCCCCCGCCTGCTCCTCACAGAGCAGTTCGCTGACGTGACGCTCGCGTGCGAGTCGCGTCAGCTGCGATGTCACAAGCTGGTGCTGTCAGCATGCTCGGCGTACCTCGAGCGGCTGCTGCTGCAGAATCCCTGCGACCACCCCATAGTGCTGATGAGGGATATGCGGTTAGTCATCATCTGCCTAGCCTTAGGTCCTAGGTCTTCTTCCAGTAACTGGGTTGTGGAGCTCAGATAGGCAATCATACATAACATACATAATCAGCCTATAATGTTCCCACTGCTGGGACACAGGCCTCCTCTCAGTGAGAGGGAGTGGGCCTAAATCTAACACGCGGGCCCAGTGCGGGTTCGCAGATGTCACATGTCTTCGAATTTTTGGTTCTAGGACATGCCGGTTTCCTCACGATGTTTCCCTTCATCGTTTTGAGAGTAGTGGTGATGAAATAATTTACACAAAGTAAAGCGCCTGTCTGGATTCGAACCTACGACCTACAACTCGTAAGTCGCGGCCGTTACCATTTGGCCACCACTGCTCTATAGATAGGCAGTCGCTCCATGTAAAAAACTGGTATTCAGATGCAACTGAATACTAGTGTTTTACAAGGAGCGACTGCCTATCTGCCTTCACAACTGTTACTGACAACACGACAGCTTCAGTCTAACCGGATGCAGCTGAATACCAGTACTTTGCATGGAGCAACTGCTCACCCACCACGACCCAGTTGCTGAGTAACATGATACAATGCGGTAAGACTGGTTGACAGACTTTCGGGCTTCTGACTGTCAAACATGTACGAACAGCCGTGGACCACCGGCTTAACATACTTCCCGTATATTGTACCTAAAACATTTTAAAAGAGTAACGGTGGAGTTTCTTGCCCATTCTTCTCCATACGAAAACTACCTTTTGGAATGGGCGACTAGAATCAATTCTATTTTAAGATAATTTTGGACGTACAAAAGTGCCTGTTATGTGCCTATTTGAAATAAATGCTTTGACTTTGACTTTCCCGAGGCATGGAAGGTTCTTATTGTTAGTATAAAATCCATGGTTACCTATTCTAGAACTGACCCTGCTTAGAGTAGCATTATCTTAATCGATCGACCCAAGCAGCTGTTACTTAGCCCCGAGCTCCTCTAATTGAACATTAATATGTTTATTATTTATATATCAGCCATGTGCCCGATGGGATTTCTCATCGGAAAATAGAACGAATTCCATACAAACTTTCATCCTCTATTTGACTCCTGTTGGGGCTGAATTTGCAAAAACCATTCCTTGTGCTCACCTTTATATAAGGAAATCTTGTGCTTCTTATTCTTCTTAGTGTCGATAGCTATCTAAATGGACTCGACCCATAATCCGGCTACTTGTTTGGCGCCATCACCAGCGTCCATCAGTTCCTGTAATGGCAGCTGACAGGACACGATATTAAGTTTCCTATCGTTTGTGGAACAGCACCACACCACGCACCGCAGCACTCTCAAGGCGGAGTAGTCTATGAATCTCCACCTGGACAGGTTTACCTTGCTTAGGCCAACCTGGGTCCGGAGTCTGTTTAAAGACTTCCAGGTTACCCAAGGTAACTCAGGACCTCTTGTGCTAAATTTCATGCTTCTATACCCAGCGGCTTAGGTTGTGCGTTGTCTGCCAGTATATGAATGAACTTAAGATTTTAATTAAGTTGGATATTAATTTTGATCTCTCTCTTGCAGGTTCAGCGAGATGCAAGCGCTGGTAGACTTCATGTACAAAGGCGAGGTCAACGTGACGCAGGAAGAGCTGCCCAGTCTACTCAAGTCAGCTGAGGCGCTGCAGATTAGAGGTAGTTTTTCATCATCCTCCCGTCTATACATAATCATCAGCACTTTTTCACTGGTGATATACTCGTACTAGTAAAAAATTGTGAAATGTGTCATATTTGCGCTCGCCTGAATATTGTACTAGACTAATAAAACGCCTTGTACTGAGTCAGGGTGCTAATGGTTTATTATGGTCTCTTTCTAAAGCACTATATGTCTTACTAGCTGCGCCCCGCGGTTTCACCCGCATAAGTGTCGATCCCGTGGGAATATCGGGATAAAAACTATCCTATGTTCTTTCCCGGGGCTCAAACTATCTCTATACCAAATTTCATTTAAATCAGTTCAGTAGTTTAGCCGTAAAAAGGTAACATACAGACAGACAGAGTTATTTTCGAATTTATAATAGAATACTCTTTATTATGTACACCATATAAATTACAGACATTAAATATAGAAACTTTACAATAGGTGACACAATGGGCGGTCTTATCGCTAAGAGCGATCTTTTAAAGACAACCTTTGGATGAATATTATAGTATATAGTATGGATTAAGTCTGGGTTGAATCTATTTAGATGGCCATCGGACCGCTAAGAAGAAGACTTAATTTTAGACATTTTACATGTTTGCTTTGTTCTTCCCCAGGTCTATGTTCAAGCGACACCTCGAACCTAACATCGGAGCTCGGCAAGCCTGACAGTAAAGACTTCACGGTCGCCAGCGAAGCGCTCGTCGCGAATGCGCAGCGAGAGAACGCTGTAAACGGTGAGTATTTGCCCTTTTTAAAGTCACAAGTTACAAAACACAGCCTCCAAAATGCCCGCCAAGCATCGCTTCCTAGTTTTTTAGCTGGTAAAGAAGTAAAGGCACAAAAACTCCTTAGTAGTATAATATGATCACAAATACACACCATAAAGAAGAAGAAAATTACATTTTTAAAATATCATGGACTAGCGTCCGTCTAGATTTGCAGTTCCCTTTATGTCGCTCAGAAACATTCTTCACGAAGCAACGCAGAGTTTCACTTTGGTCTATCATATAAGAGCCGTACATTTATCCGGGGTAAAAAGTTGCCTTTATCATTCTCCAGACCATAAAGTAACTCTATGTAAAAAATCTCAGAAGGCCAATTCTCGTAATTTAAAACATTCAAAATCTAGTCGCAGTCTCATCTCAGCGACAAACAAATGCCAAAAACTTGTCAAAATGTATAGTAGGGAAATTAAGAGGTATTTTTGACAGATTGAGATATATCAGAATGTGAACGTTCTTAAAATTACGAGAATTGCCCCTCTGTTGCTCCTTTGTAGCGTGAAAAAAGAATAAAGCTACAAACACACTGTCTCATTTATAATATTACTAGAATAAGTTCACAATGTCTTCTCCTCAATTCCAGGCCCAACAACACAGTCAAAGCCAACAACCAACAACAACAACGCAACAACAACCAACGGCACTAAAAAGAGGAAGTCTGAGGAGAGAGCGGACATCAAGGAGGAGACTGTAGAAGAGGACGGACTTTACTATGGAGAGCTGGAAAACGACAATATGGAGTACAATGAGGTGAGAACATTACACAATAGGGGTTTTAGGAAATAGGAGAACTTGGAGAAATTAGGGGCGTTGGGGGGAATAGGGATGTGTTGAGCAATAGCTTCGTTTATGGTGGAAATAAGGGTACTTAGGAAAAATTTAAGGAATATGTTAGAAAGCCATATTATGGCGGTTAATAAGTCGAAAACTTGAGAGTAGTTTTTAGAAGTGTGTAGAAACGTGAATATTGTTAAGAGAGAGAACGGTCATTAAAGAGGAGACTGTTGAAGAGGACGGACTTTACTATGGAGAGCTGGACAACGTTAATATAGAGTTTAACGAGCTGAGGAAACCTTATGTCCTAGGAACGGGGAAAGTTTGTAGGTAAATAGTGGAAGTTTCTAGGAAATAAGAGGAAAAGTAGGGGAGTGAGGGGAATTTGAGGGAAAACTAGGGAATGTATGGGGAACTCTAGATTGGGTATACATACATACGATAGGACTATGTAGAAACGTAAATGATGTTTGAGAGAACCGATATTAAAGAGGATAATGTGGAAGAGGAGGGACTAAAGTATTGAGAACTGGACAACAATAATATAAAATTTAATGAGGTGAGGAGATAGGGTTACTTAATTATTTCTTAATTATTTGTGAGAAATACGTTGGATGTCTTAAAGAATATGGGCACTATGAGGAAATAAGGGCACTTGGAGGAAATTAGTATAAATTAGGGTTCGTGGTAGAAATAGGGTACTTGTCTCTGCGGTAAACACCATTTTGTATGTGTTATGCAGAGGATTTTTATTATTTAGTAAAGAAAAGAGCTTGCAAGCTGGAGAATTTATTTAGCGTATTTAGGGAAAATCGCACAGCAATGTATATTTTTTAATTCGCCATTTCGAAATTACACTGAGTATTGAAGTGAAATTCAAGCAAAGATATAAGTTATTGTATAATATTTTCAGGACGATGAACCAGGGAAGGCAGGCAGTAGTCTAGGACAACCATCCGGTGAGTAAAACAATAACAACAAAAAAACATTTTAATATTTTATTTTGATAATTTTTATTATTTAATTAATTAAATAAATCAATGTTTGTTTGCAATGTGACTTCTCTCTCGTCACTTGCTAATTTTATTTTTTATAATTTTTATTATTTTTTACTGAATATTTTCAATTTTTTTTAACAAAAAATAAATAAATAAAATTGGATTTCTAACGCGGTCAAAAACGTCCATAGACAAACGTGTGTGTAGAGCGAAGATCATATTGTGAATGGACATTGTCGAAAGAAAGAAAGAAAACCAAAGAATTAAAAAAAATGTCTGTAAGGTAGGCCAGTTTTTTTTTACTATAAAATGCGGTAGTTTTTTTTACATTTAGCAAAAATAAATTGAACCATGAATGTTGTCTTTTAGGGTTCCGTAGCCAGGTGGCAAATGCCAGTGGTGGGGCTTGTGACTAAATACAAACAGCCGCACGGGTGGATAGATGGTTAAGCTACGCTTGACGAGGTCGGTCCGTGGATGGGTGACCACGTGACCCTTCCGTGTCTCGGAAAGCACGTTACGGCTGTCATTTGAAGATCTTTGACAGTCGTTACGAGTAGTCACAAGCCCGAAAGTCTGACAACCAGTCTTACCAAGGGGTAGCGTGTTACCCAGTAACTGGGTTGTGGAGGTCCGATACGTAGTCGCTCCATGTAAAATACTGGTGATCAGCTGCATCCGGTTAGACTGGAAACCGACCCCAACATAGTTGGGAAAAGGTAGATGATAAGCCAAATGGCTAAAACGGAACCCTTTTTTTTTTCAAATTGGAATTAGTCTCTTTGACTATCTTACAGACATTTCAGTCAAGTTTTTTTTATTAAAAATTCCTCCCATTCATGGTTCAATACTTATATTTCCATGATTTCATTTTATTTCAACTGCCTCGATGGTCCAGTGGTTGCAAGCGCTACTGCTGAGTACGAGGTCCTGGGTTCAATTCCCGGGTCGGGCAGTGTTATTGGGTTTTTCCGCCTGGAATTTCTCAGTAGCAGCCCGGAGCCTGGATCCCGGAGCCTGTCCGGTTGTTGGCAATATGCTCGCCCCTTATTACATGGGACTTAAACATAACTGGCGAAATGTGGGTGTACTATAGGACACCTCTGCCTAACCCAGGCAAACAAGGCGTGATTATATGTTAACTTTTTTTTAGGCCGTCGCCCTTACCTTCGTGTGAAGCCAGAAAGCGAGTTATTCTTCCAAACAAAACTCCAAAATCTCGCAAAAGTCAACTCCGAATACATAAACAGACTCTCAAAAATGTCAACCAGTGAAATTAGGAATGAATTTTCAAAGTACGGTTTTAATACAAATCCTACCGACGAAGCTTTCATACAGAAGACCAACGAAAAATCTGAAAATGATTACTACAAGTCTTGGCTCGAGCAAAATGGAGAATTAGAAGTGTCCTTACTAAAAGCTAGCCAAGTGAAGAAAACTAAACCCGATACAAAAAACCAGAAATCCGAAGTAGAGTTGATACCAAAGAGCAAAGACGGTGTTGCCACTAAAGAAGTTTTCCCTAAATTGGGGGAGAAATCTCAGATGAGAAGGCGGGGCAGACCGCCCATATTTAAAGATAGGAATGTAGATATCGGGGAGACTGTGCTGAAGTCTGATTTGGACCAATTTTTGGAAGGGAAAGAGGTTAGTTCCTCAGGGTTGTCGCGTAAGGATTTGGAGAGGGTGATGATGGGGAAGTTCAACCCTAATAGAAGGTACTCGAATGAGGCGATGTGGGCAGCCCTCATGGATGTTAAGAAAGGAGGGAGTATATACAGGTGAGTTCTTGTAAACTTCTTCGTAGCACTCTTGTCAGAGCGGTCGTGGTCCTCATGTAGTTTCTTGTTTAGGGGCTGCTGTGATTCGCCTTACGATTTCTCGTTACCTACTCCGGTATTTGGTATCCTTGCTGCACTCATACAAGGGGTCGCTCATTGCGGAATTAACATGGTCAGTCCATCTCATGGGTGAGCGTCCTCGTGGCCTAGTGTCCTCCAGTGTACCGTGCACGACAAGGCGCTCTATAGCTTTACGCCTCGAGACGTTTCCGAGTATTTGAGGAAGTGTTTGGACCAGAACAGATATACTTTTAAACTTATTATTACTATTCAGTCCCGCTTTCAAGTAGTGGTCGTTGTGGCGATGCATCGGGGAGACCTATGTCCACCAGTGGATCTATTGGATGATAGTAAAAGTCTCCCCTATCAAATCCAAACACCTAATTTAAAAAAAGACAATGTTATGCTAATAAATACTTGTTCTTTCGAATACCTATATTTCTTATATTATTTCAGAGCGGCCCAAACCCACAAAGTCCCGCGGAAATCCCTCCGCAACTGGATGAAGCGATGCCACATAAAGTCCTCCTTCCCAATGCCACAACAACTCAAGCAGTTCGTCGAGAACAGCAAAAAACAAAAAGAATACAAAAATTTCGACTTTAACGTCCCCGAAACACAGAATTATGAGAAAAGTGGCACCGAAACTGAGGCTTACGAGGCCGAAATCGATTTCGGAAAACATTTTCTCACTTTTACTAACTCTACCGTTTCGAGCGAAGATGAAGGGGTCGCGAAAAATGAGGAAAAAGATGTGGAAACTAAAATTGAGGATGGCAACTCTGCGTTGAATATGTCGTTGCATGAATAGGTTTGATAGTTATGTGGCGACACAGAGTTTCTAAATAGCGTCGTCTCTGTCACTCATACTGGTGTGGCAGTTTCTTTCTAAAGCTAGATGTGACATATTAATGCCCGGTTTGTGTTTATGTTGGTGGTGAAAAAGAATGGCGGACTGTAATTAATTGGCGAAATCTGGGTGTCCTATACACTTCTCGACGACTCCTTCGCTTCACAGGCGTGATGTTATGATATTAAGATATTATATGCATATTTCTCTTTCAAATCAAATGTAAATAAAGTACATGGGAAAAATATGAGAATAACATGATGGCGTGTTTGATAAAACTGTGGGTTTTTATCCGCGATCTGAAGGCCAATTTCCGTAATTAAAAACGTTCAAAATCTAATCGCAATCTCATTTCAGCGACCATCAATGTCAAAAACTTGTCAAAAATGTGGGCGAATTAGAAGTATTGTTGACAGGTTGAGACGAAAATTATAATTCACTATTTGATTTGACCTTTGATTTTGTCAAAATTACAATGATCTCTATTCTCAATAATATAAGGTTGCTGTTGTAAAAAAAAAACAGAAAATACTGTAAAATGCGAATGTTTTTAAAATACGATAATTGTCCCTCAGGTCACCAATTTATAGCAAAATGTCTAAGTATAGAAGTAGAATTCCCAGTCCCACCAACATGAGTCACCGGCCAGCCAGTAGCGTCAATTTTGACAGTCCATTTTGACATTGACAGCTATCAAAGGTGCTTATACGCAATTTTTCTGTTATATGCAATTCAAAGTTCTAGAAAATAAGGTTTAAATCATGTTTTTTTTTTCTCTGTTAAATAAACGACTTATTGTTATAATTAGGATTGAATGTATTTTAAAAAATTATGGCTATTTTTAAGAGCAACTACTTAAAATTGTCGAGCGGTTTTTGAGATTGGGGCTGCAAGACTTTTATTATAAAAGATAGGCCCAAAACGGCCAGTATACGAAAGATAAAAGAAACTGCCAAAGAAAAGCAAAGATAAACGAAAAAAATCAAATTTATGAAATTTTCTGAAAATTATTATTTAAATTAAGACCTGCTATTTTATTTATTTTGTCCAAAGATATGAATTTTTTCTTATTATTTAGTATTTTTATATGTGTGTGTGAATATTTGAGTAAAATATAAAAAGTGTTTTTAATTATATTTGGATGTTCCGAATCTAGGTCTCAATTTGCCAAAAATATAAACAAATATGAATTAATGGAAAAATAACTTTAATTTCTAAACAATAAAGTTCAATTTACGCTACAACTTCAAATATTTTTTTATAAGTTTTCAATATTGCTAGTCACTCTGAAATCAACTTAATTATCATAGAAATAAAGTTGATATTTGTTTTACTTGAAATAGAGTAGGGGTGTGCAGCACTGCGCACTTTTACTATAGCGGAGCGCGTAGCTTTATTGTTAATTCGGTGAGCTTCAAAAACACTTCCGATTTGTCCTAAATATTCACACACTAACATAAACACATTGACATTGTAATGCAAGCCTTCTGACGGCTCCATACAAAATGTCACACAGTAGGTACTCGTAAATGTGACCCATCGAGTTTTACATATAAATATCATCTTTATACAGTTTCAAATTAAATTACCTAGCGAAACTCTGCAGACGGGATTAGTATCGATATCTACACAATACAGGGTGTTACGGAAAGGGTATATCAATACAAACGGGTTGAAGAGTGTATCTGGTCTAGAATCTCTGTACAAAATTTCAGCTCAAAAGCAGTAACTTTGAAAATGCTTAATGTTTTTTTATTTCGATAGTTTATTAAATTGAAATCATAACAAACGTGTCACGGCACTACGAGGGTCATTATCCATTATCTGTAGTGTGTCTGTGCGCCTAGTACACGCACATCACGCCGCCGCGCGCCAGTGCAGCGCCGTGATGTCGAAATAATAGTAGATTGTGCAACTAAGGCATAAAAGAAGCTATTTTACCCCGAGACGTTTATATCCACGCGAGCCGCAGGCGAGGGTGGATAGTTAAGTCGAGGGGTAAAATGGCTCGTTTATGCCTGAGTTATACACTCTGCTTTTCACTTCGATTGCGAGAAAATGAAACAGGCATAAAGTATACAGTACATCATTAATAAAAAATGTTGCAAAGCATAGCTAATTCCCGCCACCACAGATAATACCGCCACGAAACTTTTTAAAAGTTTTTTTTTAATTTCTACATTTGTCATTCGACTTGGGTAGGTACTTCATACTGCCAAGTCATAAAAACGTTTCTTTGCGTTTTTAAATAATAAATGACAACTATTTTACCTGATTTTATTAAATTAACGATAGAAAACACGGAAGTGGTATAAATTAAAGAAAATGAAATAAATCACGACTTTAATCTGCGAAGTTTTATTGCGCGTGTGGCTGTTGGGCCTGATTACCATAGTCTCAGAAAAAAAAATTACTTTGTGCACTAGAACATAAAAAACGATTTCATGTCGCCTAAGCACAACATAAAGACGAACTTTTAGAGCATGAGAAGTGAAAAAAATATTAAGCATTTTCAAAGTTAATGCTTTTGAGCTGAAATTTTGTACAGAGATTCTAGACCAGATACACTCTTCAACCCGTTTGTATTGATATACCCTTTCCGTAACACCCTGTATAAACAAACAAAAAAAATGATGATTATTTTTTTGAGGTCAACGACCCCTGATCGTGTAGTTACTTGAAATAGAAATCTTTTTTTATTACGTGTAAGTTCACAAATGTAATACTTCAACTAACTTCTTCTTAGCGTGTCGATGGCAATCTAAATGTACTCGGCCCAGAATTCGGCTACTTGTTTGGCGCCATCACCAGCGTCCATCAGTTCCTGTAACGTACTAACTGACTTGACACCAATATTATGTGGGGCATTTAATAATACAATGTTATATTTATTCCGATTATTCCAAGGAAACGAGTTTACTTCTACGCGCCTACTAAATCACTTATTGGTTAGGAATTCTGTCCTCGAGCGCTCGCAAATTGATTTGAAATCTTACCTAACTACACTACGAAAAAAAAAAATCCATCATATAATTTTTTTTTGTTCTATTTTGGTTAGATATCGATGTCCATCACGTCTGCGGAGTTTTGCTACGTAATTTAATTTGGCCGTGTCTCGCGTCGTCTCTGTCCCTCATACCTGTCTGACAGTCTCTTTCTAAAGCTCGATGTGTCATATTAACGCCCGGGTACTGTACAAAGTATTCCTAATATTATTTTGTCCCGCAATATTGTACCCAAAGATAGATCGTTTCTTAGATAATTAGGAGAATTTCTCAAATGTATTGTTTTGTACTTCTTCTCTTGAATTTTCACGAAAAAAAAAATCAAAATATCATCATGAAAGATTTTTTTTAATTCGTCTTTCTAAATGGGTTAAATCGGGTATGAAAGTTTGTATGGAAATTCGTCATTTTCGCCGGTAGGCACACAGCTTGTATGAGAATGGTTCATCATCATCTGCCTGCCTTTTCCCAACTATGTTGTGATCGGCTTCCAGTCTAACCGGCTGCACCTGAATACCAATACTTTACATGGTGCGACTGCCTATCTGACCTCCACAACCCAGTTGATGAGAACTTGATTCCGATCCAACCTGTCCCTTGCTGCCTTCCCCCAGCGACGCCCTTGGCATGTAGTCGCTTAGTTTTTAAGTATTTTAAGCCCTGGCTGGAGACCTTACTTTATTGAGGCCCTCACAGACAAGACGTTCAAAAAAAAAATTGATGAGTACAGCTCATGTCATGGTAACAATATTAGTCAGTCAGCGAGGTGGCAGCGGGGTTGACTGTCCAGTAGTGTCCAGGGTGGGTCGAATCTTACATTTTGTTATAGCCATTTGTGGAGGCTATTAAAATACAGTATTTTTTAATTAGGGCTTTATAAGTAGTACAATTTATTAAAAAAAAAATTACATAATTGATGTTGATCACCAAATTTTTTTAGAATTTTTTTTTTTTTTTTTTTACAGTATTTCATTGATGTACTTAATGTATTTTATTTATAAACCAACTTGAAATCGCATAAACATTGATTTTACAATATTATTTGATTCATATTATTTGTTAAACAAAAAATGGTTATAATGTTGCCACCTTATTGGGGTAGTGTTGCAAGTATACAAAACATTTGAGACATTCTCTCATTATAATTATTTATTAGTAAGTTTGTCGTTATATGCTTGTGTAATAAATTAATTAGTTATATAAATTAAAATAATTATTACATTTAATTATAAAAATGAAATGATTGGCCTTTTTCAAAAACTGAGTGCTTGATGGGACTTCGTCCAAATATATATAAAGAAAAGACTTAAAATGAAATTTTTAGTGTTTAATATTAAAATTATATTAAGCTTTTTAATGTTGGAGTGGTTATTTTTAGAAAATACTTTAAATTGAATCATAAATTCGACAAAAAAGGATGTGGTTTGAGATTCACATTAAAGTTTTGTTAGTGGCTCTATTTCTACATTTCATTAATAATATAAACCAAATGTTCTTCTAAATTACGCAACGGCTGTCGATGCGATTTTCAACATAATTTAGAGATTTTTTCCGGAAGGTTACATATAATAACGAAATCTCAATGTTTTGTCAAGTTGCAGTAGCCGAGTGAAGCAGGGGCGCGTCGCTAGTAAACACTATTTGATACATTTCTATTCGGTGTTATATAGTTTCTGCCTAAACTTAATTGATACAAATTTCTAAAATAACCACTGCACACTAACTATTAAAAACGGCTTAAAATATATTATATTTGTATTAAGTTATTTATATTATATGATATAATTATACATAATTATTATATATTATAGTATTTTATAATTATTATTGTACTTAATTAGAATAAATTATGTTTGGGCATCGATTTATATTGAGATTTTTAACTTTTAAAAACTTTACTTGGTGATTATTTAAAGAAAATTGTTGATCATTAAAATATAACAAAGTCATCGTCTGCCTAGCCTTCTCCCAACCATGTTGGGGTCGGCTTCCTGTCGAACCAGATCTAGCTGAATACCAGTATGCTATATGGAGCGACTGCCTCCCACACCCGTTAGGAATGTTATGATACTCCTTGCTCTGGTTGTCAGACTCTCGGGCTTCTGACTACCCGCAACGACTGTCAAACAACTACGAATGACTACAGTGTTATATTTTAATGATCAAATTTGTTTTTCCTTCACTAAGTATTTGTTATAGGCCTTAATACTTATACGAAAAAGAGTTAAACCAATAATAATTTGCTTTGTTAAAATTCCGTCATTTTATTCTGATAGACAATTTAAGTATCTTGACGGTGAACTATCGTGTTAGTTAAAATGATATTCTCAAATTCTGGCAAATAGTTGTCTAATATTGTAATGGTTAACTTTTTCGTAAAGGGATAGTTATTTAATATTGTAATTGACTACATTAATTAACTATTGTAAATGTTTGCTAGTTAGAATTAACTGTTCTATAGAGATAGTTAAATATTTAAGTAGTTAATTACCAGGATAGTCGTCTATCAAACTGATTAACTATGCAGGAATATAATCTTACGTATTTTTAAACATTTTCATTTAAAATCAATTTTATAGCTTAACCGATAGTCGACTATCAAAACGATTAATTAACTATCCCTACGATTAACTATCGATAGTATCATTCTCTATCTATATATCTCAGCTGGTCTGATAGTTGACTATCAAAACGATTAATTAACTATCACTACGGTTAACTATCCGAATAGCCACAGTGAATGGCCTAAATATTACCTACGTTCCTATCAAATAATACTGTTCTAATGGTTTAAGTTATAATTCTCTTGTAACACCGTGTTTTGTATATTTTTATGGTCTGATAAAAAAATCCTAAAAAAAAAATTATAATTTTTGTTCAGCTTTTCATCAAACGACCAGTGGTCGACTTTAGCCCTGGATCGAAAGAGCTGGAAGACATGGGAAGAGGCCTTTGCCCAGCAGTGGGATAATGCAGGCTCACAGTAACAGCTTTTCATCCATAAAATATTAATTCTAGGTTTCTGAACGCCCAAGTATTTCAACTTACGTGATTGGTTGTTTTTTCTGTCAACCACTCAACATTTCCATGAGATTTGACAGCAAATTTATTGATCCATGACTGGATTAGACTATTTTTTATCTGTCACAGTATTTTTATCAGGACCGACGCGCGCTTTGCTTGTGATCACCAAGTGTTCAAAAACACTGTGACTGTGAATGTGTGTGTAAGCGCAGTGTTCTCGGTACCGTCCGAGACAATGCCGAAGGCGGAAGTGTGTGTATGTGTGCGTTACGTGTTGACGCTACTCGACTTCACGCACCCATCCACAGCGTGTTTGAACACTTGGTGATCACAAGCAAAGCGCGCTTCGCGTCGTGTGATAAAATACTATAACCGTTTGCATAAAGTTGCAATAACCAATCACAAAAGCGGACATACGGAGCTGAGCCGAAATCTAAAACTACCCACATAAATATACAAAACGCGTTATAACCCATGAAGTGCCTACTAGTATATAAATATATACATAATAATATAGGTATAAGTGTCTACTGTAGATATATACATTGTATTAAAATGCTAAGCCTTGTACAAGTTTTATTGTGAACTGGTTTTTATATGCGCACAGTCGGGTAAATTCTGAAATATTTAAGAGTTTTCTGTTCTGTCTCTAAAATCTTTTCATCATCATCATCATCAGCTTATAGCATATAATCCTAATCGGCCTATAATGTTCCCACTGCTGGGACACAGGCCTCCTCTCTGTGAGAGGGACTGGGCTATAATCTACCTCGCGGGCCCAGTATGGGTTTATGGCTGTCACATGTCTTCGAATTTTTAGTTCTAGGACATGCCGGTTTCCTCACGATGTTTTCCGTCACCATTTTTGAGAGCAGTGGTGTTGAAATTATTTACACAAAGTAAAGCGCCTGCCTGGGTTCGAACCCGAGACTCGAAAGTCGGGGCCATTACCACTGTTCTCTCTTGCTACCACTACACTGGCTTTGCCTATAGCACAGAAAAATTAAATGATTAATTCTGCAAGTAATCATAATTACTGCCTTCCTCCAACTATGATGTGTCATGGCTTCCAGTCTAAGTGGATGCAGCTGAATACCACTGTTTTATATGGAGCGACTGCCTATCTGACCTCCACAACCCAGTTACTTGGTACCACGATACCTCTTGATAAAACTGGTTGTCAGACATTTGGGCTTCTGACGTCCCGTAACGACTGTCAAAGATCTACGAATGACAGCCGGGACGAACGGCTTAACGAGCGTTCCGAGGCACTGAGGGGTCTCGATATGTAGTGGATGGTCACCCATCCACGAACCGACCTCAGCAAACGTAGCTTAACCGTCGATTGGCCCGTGCGGCTGTTATCATTTAGCCACGAGTCAGCGTAAACTCACACCTTCCCATGAGGGTTATCAGAAACTGCAGAACGCCACCTGGCACGATCCTCACATACTCCTTTTGTCCATTAACGTTCATACATCTGGTCATACACGCCGGTTGCGAGTACCACGCACCTGATCTTTCTGAAGAGTATCAGCAGTAAGGTCACTATATGTCCTCCTAAGACGTCCCCTCCCAGTGGGAACATTATGGCCTGAAGATGCTGAAGACCAGTTCACAATAAAAACTATAAATTCAGCTTCATTGTATGTTTGTAAACAGTATTATGTTGGTAATTGCGTTTTCGTATCATAATTATTTACCGGTTGTACTTAATGTATTTCAAACCAATTGTAATTATTTATGTTTCAATTAAATTGAGGTTTACCGTATGCATTGGTCGTTTTATTCAATTGTTTTGAGATTTTTTGTGAAAATTTCTAAATGTCTGACAATAATTTTGTCACTGATTTAAAAAAAAAATAATTTTTAAACTAAAATTAGAAAGTGCGGTCATCTTAATTTTTACAATATCACATTATGTTTTTGAAATTAATTTATTACAAAATAATAATACCTACTTTAATTTTATAGTCCATAAAGGAACCTACACACTTGATCGATTTCTTCGATCGATACACTTTTACCATCAGATTTTATTCATCGATCAACAAAATTGAATGTCTGTAAGCGTCTTACAATGCCTGTGCAATTTATTTGACTATATTATTTAATTATAAGAATAATTACTATTGTCCCGCCCACAAAAATCTAAAAATATTTTGATTTTCGTACCAAAAATTTATTTGATACTAAACCACGCTTGAATATTTAAATCCCTAAAAAAAACCCAGAAGAGCGGCTTTTCCTCGCTTTTTACAAAACGCATGCTTTTCCCCGTATTTTTATGAAGATAGTTCACTCTAAGTTAAATTGCTAAACACCCAATTTTCCATCCTTTTTCAAATTCTATAGAGATAATTTTAACAGAGCCAAGTAGTTTCCCAAAAAATAATTATTTTGTAGAAGTAGTACTACTGGTTAACTAATGTGGTTATACCACAAATAAACCTTTTTAATTATGTATTTTAAAGTGAATCCTCACATTTTTTTCTTTATTGTCATTGTATTGGCCAATGAATCTGGCAAATAAGATTATTTCCCTCCAAAAGGATCCATCGATCCATCTTAGTTCTTAAAGTAGCAATAAGTCTTAGATTAATTATTAGCAAACTAGAGTGAACTATCTTTCAGCTGTACGTCATAAATACTTTGGATTTGTACGACTACCCTCGTTCTATGAGACCGAAATCAGCTCTCGACTTTCGAATTCAAGGTTTTAACTTACGAACCTTCTCATCTACGGAAAACATTCGAAAGTTTTGAATTCCGAAAGAAAACAATTGAATATCACTATAGTTCTGGCATTTCACGAGCGCACGTAAAACAGTTGAACCCTATGACAGTGTGCATAAAACACACGTCATATGTGCTCGTGTTTTCATGAAATATACCAAAAAGTCTCATAGAACAAGAGTAGCCCTACAATTCTCCGCGAAGACACACAGCTGCCTGTAAGAAGCCAGGAAAAGAAACGCCCATGTTTCTTCACTCCCTCTTATCTATGTTTTTAATTGTAATTCTAAAGGGCGGTTTCTTGACCTTGCTTGTTCCAGGAGTTCGAACTTCAACGGAAATAGTGACGCGCCATTTTATCGATATGGACCACGGGATTCCTTTAAACATCCATGCAAGGCCGCGACTAGTTGGAAGACGACCGAACGAGATCGTCAACATAGAAACTGATGTTTTTCAAGAGAAATCTTATAAGCAATATTCGTCGCAACATCTTAGAGACGCCCTAATCGCAGTCAAAAAAGGTTACAGTGTATACGCCGCCTCAAATAAGTACGGAGTGCCAAGGAAAACTTTACGGAATTGGATGGAAAAGTATGATATTAAGAGTCAGTTTTCCAAAGGTAGGCGCGGGGCCAGGACGCAGATTCTGGACCCGTTAGAACTCATGGTTGAGTCAAGGGCCGAGAAATATGATGATACGTTGTAAGTCTTTTTGTAATCTTGCCAAATGTAATGTTTAAGTTTTTTAGTAGCCCTGTTGATAGGTACACTCGTTAAAACATTAGCCGAACAGTAAATATGGCACGTCTAGTTTTTGAAAAAGTTTGTCTGTCTTACGTCGTCGCTGTCACTCGTACCTGTGTGACAGTCTCCTTCTAAAGCTCCATGTGACATATTTAACGTCAGGTTATACTTTGGTTTTAAAACGAATGACTGAATGAAACAACCTTTTTTTAATGATATAACATTTTGCTCATTTCCTAAGTATTTATATTTTTCTCAAAAGTTATTTGCAACTTAACAGTTTCTTAAGGAACCTACAGACTTGATCGATTTTGTCGATCGAAATTGATCGACGCCAAGTCAGCTTCAAGAGATGATTTCACTCGACTGCACCAGAAGGAGGTCAATGTTTTTATCTGAATTACTTCACGACTATTGATCGACAGAATCACAAATGTCTGTAGCCGCTTCACCGAATTATCCAGCCCGAAAATGTTCGTAAAATGAGAGTACCTCTATTCCTATCCGACTGTATTTAGTCTTACAACTACTATGGTACCACTACTAACCTCTGCCATTACATAGTCTGTAACCATGAAGTATTTATAGCCGTATTCTCAAACGCCACTCCATTTTAAGTCACTGTTCTGTCTCTTTCTGTCACTGTCACTTTGATAGAAGAAACTCTTGCCCACGTTCGCACGGACGTAAAAATATCGCGGCGGGATTTTATCGTGCACTGGATTCTGAACTCTCGGTATTGAGCCGAGCATTGATAATCGCATCACAACGCAACAAAAAAATACACTGTCGGATTTTCAAACTCTCGACGCTGGTCAGTGCGTTGAAAATCCAGTGCGCAATAATAAAGTGCCAGTAGTTATGAGGACTTGTCTTTGACAGAAAGACTTTTGACACCGTCTTAAAGTTAAATTCATCATCATCTGTCTGCCTTTTCCCATCTATATTGGGATCGACTTCCACTCTAACCGGATGAAGCTGAATACCAGTATGTTACATGGAGAGACTGCCTACCTGACCTCCACAACACAGTTACTGGGTAACAAGATACTCCTTGGTGAGAACAAGACCGGTTGCAAGGATTAAAGTTTAGTGTCGTTTGAGAAAACGGGGATTAGCGTTGTAAGTAAAATAATCTAGATTTTTCTATTGATATACTTAAAACTGCTATAAATTTTAGATAAAAGGAGTTTGTATCTACAGGGAGATAGCATTAAGAACCAAAGATTGTAAAATGTAGTAAAGGTAACGTTAATTTAGGGAATTAATATGGGCATATCTTTAAGTACTAGTAATATTTTGAGTAGACGTCCCGCGGGGTATTCACGTAACACGCATGAAACGGCGATTGATCGCGATGCCTTTTATTTTGACAGTTCAGCCATGTTCATTACGTATTAACGTTGTTGAGCAGAGTAATTGTTCAAACGTATGTAGCTATGAAGCAATGAATAAAGAATTTCCTTCAAAACCCTCAGTATGTTACGCAATTTGGGTGCTGGTCATCTGCTTAGCCTTTTTTTTTAAGTATGTTAGGGTCAGCTCCCAGTCTAACCGGATGCAGCAGAATACCAGTATTTTACATGGAGCGACTGGATCTGTGGATTCAAACTCATCACTATATTATACCTATTTCTGCCGCAAAGCGGCGTTGCTGCATATGTTCCGGTTCGATGCGTGCCGGTGTAGTTGCAGGCACATGAGACGTTTCAGCTTTGTCTCTGGGATGGCAACACATCTGCGATGCCTCTGGTATTGCAGCTGTCCACAGGCGGCGGTGACCACTTACCATCAGGTGGGTCAACTGCTGAATTGCCACTCAATGCCAACAAAAAAGCTAATATATTTCTGCTTTACCACAATTCAGAACATTGCGATCCTTACACGATTGCTATTCAGAATTCCTTAAAGGAGCATACAGATTTGCATAATTTCGTCGATCGTCAATGTCATTTATAAATCGATTCGTCAAAACCACCATTTTTTACTCGACTTTTGACTATCATCGATATACATATATCGCAAAAATCAAGCAATTTTCGCCTTTGGGAAGCAATAAGAAATATTCTTAAAAGTAGGTGCGTGCGTGTTTCTCAATAAAATGTAAAGATATGTCCTCCTAAGATATATACATTGTGTCTAGTCTAATTTATACCTAATTATATATATTAAAAAAAATATTTACTTCAGCCAATAAGTTAAAATTTAATTAGATTGCGGCGGTTTGTCGTTTATCTGTCAAAAACAATTGATCGATGAACTATCAGTAGTTAAAGATTTTGATATACATAGATTGCATCATGGATCGACCGCAAACTAGTTGCATTTGTACAGCCGGGAAAATTAATTGAGCATATTGGCATTGCGTCAATTTACCATGTAATAACCATTTCAACAAACTGTCAAAGAATGACAGTTGTGATTTGAATATACGAAGAATTTAAGCTGATAGTCAATTCCGTAAACAATTATTTTTTTACTTCTTTGACTTGACTTATATTTTCGTTCAGCGTGGGCGCATTACTTCCATGGAGTATCATGGGATCCAAAGAGAAAACTAGACTATGACTGAATTTAAAAACAAAATCCAAACTTTTCCAGCCCGATTTAGCAAAATATATTTTATCCATTTTCCCTACTAGGGAGAATCATTCAATAAAGAAAAATAAAAATACCTTTAACATTTTCAGTTATGTGGGTAGATAAAATCATAAATAATTTATGATTTTATTTTAGAATAAATTCACTCATGTTGATTACATGTTACTAAGTGCCAATAGTTTATTACTTGACCAAAAACTATAGACTTATTACGATTACTCGAATAGTCAGATAAATTGACACATATTGTGACAGTTTTAGTCGATAAAAAAGATTTCGATTAATTGAAAACCGCTTAATAATTGAAGTCGGTTAAAAAAATATGTATTTTTACTTGAATTTGATGCTTAATACTTTTACAGCTGAATAAAATGGTCTAAACGAGCAAAAAAAAATATTATTTTTATCGTATTTTTCTGACTATTTCGACTTATCTGACTGCATTAATGACTGTCTGTATACACTGACTAATATACATAAAACATTACCCTATAGTTAACTATAAGTCAAATAATTATATTTTAGTTCCTAATTCGCCAAAGTAGTGTTAATTCAACCCAAATATTTAGTAAATTATTGTTTTTTTTGTTTGTTAATTATTTATAATTATTGTTGATTTTGTTTTTCACTGGCAACGACTAATAGTAAGTAAATTAATTATAAGAAAATAATGATCGTACTTAAATAATTATTGTACTTAATTTTTTAATGTGTGAATAATTATAATATTTTTGTAATTTAATTAAGCTGTAGAATTATTTAGGGCACGTACTTATTTTCTTTCCTCGCGAGGTGGTCGGCTTGAGTAGATTAATTACTTAGGTTATAATTTAAATAATTAGGATGTTGTATTTTTCCTAATTATAGAGTTATCCCGCCCTATTGGCAGGTTTCGCTTTCGCAAAGAAGTTAGCAATAACACGACTTAAGATTAGACCAGTTATTATAATTTAGGCAAACGAATTATTTTGTTTGTGCTGAGTCTTTATTAAAGTTAAAGAAACAATGTTTGCGCAGTATCTATAGACTTAACGCAGTGACTTTGATTCTTACCTAAAACAAATATTTGCATTGCAAATGTATGTACAGTACCCGGCGATAAATATTGCACATCGATCTTTGGAAAGAGACAATCGGCTAATTTCGGCTTCGTAGAGCGTTATCTCTGTCGCACGAAATACAAACAGTCCGGTATCTATTAGGAGCTGTTAAAACAATTATGATTTGCTTCTTTTGATAATTCTTTTTATTCTTTGTATAAAATACACCAATTTTTCTATAAATGATTGCTTTAGGTTGGGGTAAAATAAAAAGGTTCCCCTATTTTTCCTAAAGATGCCATAGTACAAATTTAAATTATTTAAATTTGGGGGTGTTAACAACTCTAGATATATATTTTGAACTGGACGCGACTACACTCTATCGCACTTGAACAACGACTGACAAAACGTCAGTTAACGTCACATAGGTAGTGTGCGACAGAGATAACGCACTACGAAGCCGAAATTAGCCGATTGTTTCTTTCCAAAGGTCGATGTGCAATATTTATCGCCGGGTACTGTAATATATTTCGAGTTCACGTTAGAACAAGAAAATTAGTGAAACCCATTGTTGTTAATACCTGCTTTTGACCTCGATCTTGCCTGGTGGAAAGCGATAGATGAGGTCTACAATGAAATGAGCGTAGCAGAAACTGTTTGCTCTGAAATTCACTCTTTTTCTGAAGGCTGACGGGTTTGTAGGTAGTAGGAAACACAGACGTTAGCAGGGAGTTCCATCCTTTAAATGTGCACATGATTAATTTTTAAAATCATAATTTTGAGTTCGTAACTGGTCTTGTATGGTAGCCTTGACGCCCTACAGAAAGGTGCCGGATGGCATATCAGTAGCCGGGACCACGCGGCAATATTTTATATTTAATGAATAGTAAAATCATTTAATTATAATTTATTTACACTTTTTTTATCAATTTTAGCAAAACTTTAGTGTTTTTACTTATTTTACAATAAGCCAAAATAATTATTAATCTAAAACATAATTGATGTACTTAACTAAATTGTAAGTAAAATAATTATAATAAGTGAATTAATTAGGTATGTAACGTAATTATAATTACTCTGCGGTTTTGTCGTGAATTTAATTCCCATTGAGTAAGATTGAATTTCCTATTTGTATCACAGGTTTTGGATATTTTATTTTCGCGTACTTTTTCATAAGTGTTTATAATTAAATCTTAAAATGGGTAGGTTCATACCGGTCAAGGACCGCGGTCCGCCGATCGGCGGACAAACAATAGAAAATCAATTGTGTCTCATTAGCGGCGCTTGACAGATTAATTAATTATTTATTTTTTCTGTTACCTATCTACCCCATAAAATCATGACACTTTTGTAGGTAACTACTGATCATGCGTGGCATTTTTATATACCTCCATTATCCCATCACTGGGATTAAACTCGTATAAAAAGAAAATAAATTAACACATTGCGCAAATAAAATAAGAAGTGTATTACTTTGTAAATAAGAAATCAGCAGGAATATACATATATATGCCTCACGTTTACTTGAAATAGGCCCAGCACAGCAAAAATGCCAGACAACTAGTGCCTGACGCTGGTTTTCAACTGGACCTGAAGACTACAATTCCTATCTATGGAAATATTGTCGTATTCAATGGGAATATTTATAATCGTGGAGTAACAAGCCAGTATCTAGAAGCTATGTGTTACGGGTGATTGTATGTACGGATAATAATTATTAATAATAATGATTTTTGTCGTGTATTTCATGTATTATTATTTTAAAACTTAAGTAATTTTCCCCTCCTTACTAACTTACTCCTTATTTGTTTTAACTGCCCCTTTTCTCTCGTGGTTACAAGCGGGACTGCTGAGCGTGGGGTCCTGGGTTCGATTCCCAGGTCGGACAGTGTTATCGGGTTTTCCATAAGGAATTTCTTTGTAACAGTCCGGTGTTTGGAAGTTGGTGGTTTAATACCTTCGTACCTCGGTGCGCACGTGTCGCCGTTGGTGCTGCGCCTGATCTCTCTCCGGTCGTGTCGGGTTGCCGTCCCGCCGGACTATGAGAGTAAAGGAACAGAGAGTGCACCTGTGTTTACGCACACACTTATGCACTATAATATCTCCTGCGTACCTGGCTAATCTCCGTTGAGATTGGCCACCGTGACCGAAAATGGTCGGGAGGCTATTTTTTTTTAATTTTCCCCCCATGGGTAGTGGCGACGCCGGCGTTAAATAAATCGCCGAAAGAAGAGTTTACCATTTTTACCGAATTCAAAATAGGTGGAGGTTTATTCCATTTCTTTCATTACCGTGATTCTATCAGTATCTTTCAAATGTTAAATTATAGTTTCTAAGACATTTCTTTAAAAAATAATGTTTTCTGAGAATTTTATACCCTTTAAAAGGAGAACTATTAAGGAAATAAAAACAAATCCTGTAATTGCCCCACTGCAGGACAAAGATCTCTTCTCATTCAGAGAAGGAACGAGCATTTATCACCACTTGACCCTTCTCTTTATAAGAAGACACGTTTTGGTACCCTGCTGTGGTCTTCTGAAATAGCATGAGATACTTTTCTGCAAGCTCAAACAATTTAAAGGTAAAAGTAAGAAAATTTTATTTACTACATAACTATTTTACTAATCAACAAAACCTCACAAAAAATGTCTTCTAACAGATTTCCCGATAGCAAACGTGCAGTGTCAGTACGACAGTCCATCGGACACGGAACCGGACCGGCACGGAGCCATCGCACGACCGCCGGACGACCACACATACAACACGCGCGACGAGCCGCCCGCGTTCATCATAAGACATGTTAATAATGTAAGTCAAATCGTGAGCCTCGTATTGGCTGGTCGCTAGAGATGTTGGGCGAAGTCGAGCGACGTCTCACGCTCGGGTCATTTGTCTTCCAGTGAATACGAGGCTTTAACTTGTCCGAAATGTGACAAAATGACTGCCTAGGTGGTCTAGTGGTCGCCTTCGTAAGTGTGACTGCTGAGCATGGGATCCTGAGTTCGATCCCCAGGTCGGGCAAAGAGTCATAAGGTTTTGCAATACGAACTTCTCAGTATCAGCACAGAATACTTAAAGTACAGAAAGACGTACAGAAAGGCCACTCCCTTCCCCGCACTAACATCAGTCACCGCACCTCACCCCGCACTTCCGCGTATTCGTCTCCGGTTCTTTAACAAGAGCGCTCGCAAACACAATAACCGCAGCGCTGTAGGTACTCTACCTACTGCTGACACGAACACATTATTTTTTTAAAGTTTTATATTTTGTGTTAATCACGATGGTTGTATATTGTGCATTATTTGGATGCTTATCTTCATTGAGGAACGATAAAGACAGGAGTTTCTTTCGGTTCCCGAAACATGAAAGAAGGTAAGGAACAGCAACTCAAATATCCTTTAAACCCATAAAAAATAAAAGCTATTATATTACAGACAAACAAGTTAAGCCAGTGTTGTGATAATTTATTTTCATAATTTTCTCTATTATTCATTTATTTTCCAAGTTTTCTTCGTTTTAGAACAATTAAAACTTCCGTAATATTAACATACCAACTATTAAATTATTGCTCTCTCTCTTTATTGTCTTAGTTATGTCTCTTTCTTTCACGTTCTATTCGTTCTTCGACTTGAAAAGTAATACAATAGAAATGTAATTAATTAGATTTCTGTGAGTAGTGTCGCGGCGCGCGGCGCCCCATTGTTGCATACGTTCGGGCAGCGCCGCCGCCTACGCACTACTGCCGAGTACTACCAGCCAGCCCTACTAGATTTCACGCACACATTTACACGTATACAAACGTCATTTGTCAATGTAGTGGTAGTAGGTAATTATTTTGCGAGCGTTGTATGGAGTGTCCGGGGTGTGGTATCAGTCCGGAATCTATATTGTTCCCGGTTGATGTCAATAGGTTCGCCTCCTACTATTTGGGACTTAAACATAACTGGCAAAATGTGGATGTGCTGTATGCACTTCTGGCTATACGTTCTAGGAATATAGGCGTCATATTTTGGTGTATCAAACCATAAATCGTTTATTAAAATTAGACTACGAAAAGCTCTATTTTAACGTCTAAAGTTTTGAAAAACGAGCGTTTGATGCTTAGCCAACGGCAAACTGAGTACTCACAAGAGATATTGCCTACCTACGCCGCGCGGTCGGCCATTCGATCAGCGTCGCACTAAATGCTCGCATACACCGACATAGCGCGTCAGTCTACCGACGCGCGACGTACGCCCGACCGACGAGCTCGACCGACGGTCTTCATCAGCGTTGCACTGTAGTTGTTTATAAACTTTCATTGCTGCGATTGGTGGAGCTACGTTCGACCGATGTCAGCGCTGACCGTCCGTCGAGCACTAAGTCCAGCCTTAGTGTCATAGCTGTATTTTATATCTCAAACATACATGCCAAAAAAGGGTATGCTGAAATATATCTCTATATAAATCTAAATATTCTATCTTTACAGGCCCTACACCTCCAAAGCTCCCCACACTTCCGCGAGATCAGGCCCAAGATCATGACGATAGGGCCCGGCTCGTCGGCGTCAGTTAACGTCATACATGTGGGGGATCAGGCGCAGCCTCCCAGCATGGTGAGTAGCGACATCTGTTGTTGAGTAGATGGACTAATTAGATTGGTTATAGCGCCATCTAGTGTCGAGTAGAAGAATTAACTAAGTGCCATCTCAATGCAGTGTAATCATGGAACATTACGCTACATATTTAGAATTAAAATAACTACTGTTTCTTACATTTTTGTTTGGAGCATCTTTTTGTTATAATAATCCATAGAATTTAAATAATATTCTGGAGGTGGTCCTATAGTAATTTTTCTTTTCTTTTCTGAAATAATAATATTATAAAGAGAAAAGATTTGTTTTTTTTTTGTGTTTGTTTGTTTGTTACGCTTTCACGCTAAAACGGCTGAACGGTTTTAGATGAAAGTTAGCACATGGGTGTCTACCAACAACCTGTGTCTTAATCCAGGTCATGGTCTCATGACCTGGATTAAGACATAGGTTGTTTTTTATCCCGATATTCCCACGGGATCGAGACTTATGCGGGTGAAACCGCGGGGCACAGCTAGTTTCTAATACAATAATAATATCCCATTCCGATGTCGTTCATTTTGCTACAATAGACCACCGCAGTCTTAAGACTAACAATATCTGCTGTAATGACTTGAAATTACGATTCAACTAATTCTTTTATTTTATATCGCTTTTGCTTCTATTAGTTACTTATCTATCAAATACTGACTACCTCGTTGATCTAATGATCGCAAGCGCTACTACTGAGCATGAGGTCCTGGATTCGATTCTCGGGTCGGGCAAAGTGTTATCGGGCTTTCCCATCTGAAATTTCTCAGTAGCATCCCGGAGTCCGGATTTGTGTCCGGTTGATGACAATAGGCTCGCCCTCTATTATAATACGTGCCATGAAAGATGAGACTTGACACACCGAGTGGTTTGACTTGCGCAGTACACGTTTTTAGGTCTCTAGCGGTATGAGGTCTGAGCGCGGGACGGGACCGGACGTCATAGGGGGGGAGGAGGGGTCAAGTCTCATCTTTCGTGGCGCTAACTATACGTGAGACTTAAATAACTGGCAAAATATGGGTGTACCTGCCTACCCGTTATGTTACCAAATCTGTAAATTTCCACCAACAAACAAAAAAAGTTCCTCTTAACGCAGACCATTAGGACCTTCCCTTACAGCTGCTCCCGTCCCAGCCGTCAGAGTTCAACATCAACAAGCGAATCCGACGCAGTGAGGTTGTGTTACGTCAGGCTGCAGACTGCGTCAGTCGCGGGCTGACGTTCCAGACTGTCTCCGAGCAGTTTAATATACCTATATCTACTATAAGGTAAGTCATCTGTCTAGCCTTCGCCCAACTATGTTAGGGTTGGCTTCCAGTCTAACCGGATGTAGCTGAATACCAGTATTTTACATGAAGCAACAGCTTATCTGACCTCTACAACCCAGTAACTGGGTACCACGATACTTAAATAAGACCGGTTGTAAGACCTTCTGGCTTCTGACAACCCGACCCTACTGCGTGCTTTCCGAGGCACGGAGGGCTCACGATTCTCTTACTTCTATCCCAATTTATTTGGAGTGGGCGCAGCATATCATCTTCATCCATATTTCTCTCGGGACCTCAGCATATAATGAATGATCAGCCATCCATGTACCGACCTCGTTAAGCATTGTTTCACTTATACTTGGCCACGAGCCCCTCCACTCACCGTATAGTAAGTTATGGTTGATAGCAACATTTGCGTCCATAAAACTCTTCTGTATCGTTGTTAACCGTCTTGTGTCGCTAACTGTAACCTACTCTAAACAGTTGTTGACCAAATGTTCCAGATTCTTCATGGCGCGTAAAGGTATTCTGCCACGACGTAGACGAGGCCGCAGTACTCAGGTAACTACTCAATTATACTGCAATTTTTCTGCATAACACACATACAGGGATGCGGGGGAAACCCAGCAGCGAAAAGTCCCCGCATCGGGCAGTAGTGGGATAGCCGCCGGGAGTGGGCGCTCAGTATCAGCCTGACCAATATAATCAGACCTGTTCCTTTAAGTGGCGGGATTGTCCGAAAGGGTTACTGCTACCTCGGAACACAAAGGGCTAAGGAAGGAACACGGATGGGTTTTAGTCAGTAAGAGTCTGACACTCCCTTCAGCTCCACCCAGAGCGGGAGGGGTCATTTGATGATTTCCCATCCATACAAAAAGGGATGCTCAAGAGACTCTAAGGCAGCCCGCAAAGTTCAAATTTTCTTACGTTTGAACAAATTTAGATTTCTTGAAACCATGACCCTATCTCAGATTAGCTAACAGAGCTGTATTGATTATACTTATGATTATTATGAGAAAATTGATTGGATCGACAAAAAATTCTTTTGTATTCATGCTAAAATTGAAAACGTTGTTTTTTTTCAATGTTAATAAGATTTTCTCAATCACCACATGACTTTTTGGACATGTTTCCACTACCACAGAAATTGGGGATTTATAATATTAGAACTTACAAGCATTTTTTAAACTAGAAGTTGTATTATTGAAGTGAAACTTCTTTACGCACGCTTGACTTGGGGAGTAAGCTGGCGAACGCGTGAAGTAAGCGTTACGAAAAGTGTGATCGGGCGAGGCGAACGGGAGTTGAGTGGATATAAGCAAGAGAAAGCAGTGCGCGCGCACATTTTCTTTCTCTCTTCCTCTCATAGCCAAATAGGTTTGAAGTTTCACTTCAGTTGTGTGGTCATAAGCACACTCGGTTTTTTTATAAAGTAACATACCAATAAACCCACTTTCTTTGTTCTTCTCAGCCAACCCGGCCCTGCAGTAGTCCGGAGCCTCCCTTCCACATGCAACACTTCAAACTGCCCGACATGGTCGCGTTGAGAGCCGACGATGAAGACCAGCCACCCCAGTAAGACTACCTTCTAAAAAAAAAAGTCTTGAAAAAAAGTTCTTTTATCTTTGTCTCACGTCGTCTGGACAGTCTCTTTCTAAAGATCGATGTGATAGCCATGAAGTATCAGTCTTCTTTAAACCACTTGATAAGAATTTTGTATGGAACCCGCGGGGTAATTGCGTAACACATTACGGTAGCAATCGCTTTAATTTTGACAGTTCAACAACATTCATTGCGTTATTTACGTTGTTGAGCTGACAATTTTTGGGAACATATGAAGCAATGGATTAGCAGTATGCGTAACACAATCAATCACAATCTGAATCAATTTGAAAGATATTGCTAATCTAATGCTTCATATGTTCAAAAAATGTGCCTGCTCAGCAACGTAAATAACGCAATGAATGTTGGTGAACTGCCAAAATGAAAGCCATTCCTACTGTTACGCAATTTCAAGTAATATATCTACAACATCTGCCTTTGGATGATATAGAATGACAAACAAACGGACAGCCTACCTGACGGTCTGTGGACATCTGAAATACCAGAGGCATCGCAGATGTGTTGCCACCCCAGAGACATGCTTAAATGTCTCGTGTGCCTGTAACTAAGGCACGTAACATTTAACTGAAAATGTAACTTTGTGAATATTAGTATTTAGAATCTCAGTAACTTAAAAACTGTATAAATATGATAATATCTATGTAACTGTAGACTTAGTAATATAACGCACTTTGAGAGGAATAAAGTCGCATGTGTACATGAGACCTTACTGAACATGGGGTTCTAGGCTCGATTCCCAGGTCGTGCAACGTGTTATTGATTTTTTTAAAATGTTTTAATGATTTTTTGGGGGTCAACGACTGTAGTACTTGAAGAATGAGATTACAAAGACTGTTTTTTTTTTTGTTTTTTCATGTTTAGATATACCCATCACGTCTGTTGAGTTTTGCTAGCTTATTCAAGTTTACCTTGAAGTCCTCCTATTACATGGGACTTAAACATAACTGGCTAAATTCAATCTGCCTCGCCCTTTCACAACAATGTTGTGATTAGCTCCCAGTCTAACCAGGTGCAGGCGATGCTGCTGAATACCAGTATTTTACATGAACTAGCCATATATACTTACGACTTTATAATTCTCTTGGTGTAATATTTATACAAACTATATATTTTATGTATACCTGTGAATCTAATAGGAAGGTCGATCTCTTATAAATATTATTTTCAATGTACGCCTATAATATGTTATAAAAGACATGAAGAAATATTTATTAAAAACATCACAATAATTTTACTAGAATTCTCAGTAAATGATATAAAATATGTATACCGATACTCAGAACAATATTTTTAGGCCTTGCGATTTTTAAACTCAATTAATCTGTTAAAAAACGAGTTCAAAACCAAAAAAAAGTTCAAAACTTCGAGCCAGTTATTGTATTTTGAATTACGACTACTGTAAAGTTCTTAATACAAAATGGTCAACTTAGACTCGGCTCTAAAGTTAATTTTTGTATTAAGAACTTTATAACAGTCGAAATAAAGTTCAAAATACAAAAACTGCATCGAAGGTTGGGTTTGAACTAAAGTTAGAACTAATTTTGTAATGATACGGAATAAAACTTAATAAAGTTTTATTTAACTTGCTGACAATAGTAACACGTTGGACACATGTCGCAGATGGACTGTAGAATCCGCTGTTTTACAAAACCGCTAGTTGTTTTACAAAACAGCTCCGTTATGTAAAACAACTGAACAACATTCAGCGGTTTCCATAATGACTGAACTTGAACTCGCAGAATTGCATAAACGTTTTGCATTGATCAATTAGCGGTTTTGTAAAACAGCGGATTCTGCAATCCATCTGCGACATACATATGTACAAGATGTATAATAATTGACCTCCCAGACACACATTTATCTAATAATTTTGTGCTTAAAAACAGGCCTAACCATTTTTTTAAGAATATTATGGATTCTATAATTTTACACACACAAATTGTATTCTGCAGACTTAGAAGTGTCTGAACAAAAGTATTGTTGCATAATAATCTAAACAATTTTACAGTACCCATCTGTAAAATAAAGACGTATTTCAAAAAAAGTTCGTCTCTGTCACTCATACCTATGTGGCAGTCTCTTTCTAAAGCTCGATGTGTCAAGGGGAATGCGGTAAGGTAGCCCACAAAATCCAAATTTTCTTACTTTTTTTTTTAATTTGCAGGTCTGTATCAGAAGGCCTATTCCCATAATTAAAAACTTTCAAAATCTAGGCGCAATCTCATCTCAGCGACAATCAATGTCTAAAACTTGTCAAAAATGTAGGGAAATTAGAAGTATTTGTGACAGATTGAGACTGAGATCAGACTGTGAACGTTCTTAAAATTACGAGAATTGCCCTCAAGTTGTATGTTGATCTAATATAATTCGCGGGCTACTCTGACACTTTCGCTTAACCTGGGTACTGTATTGTGTTTAACAATGATTGTGAATATATAATTATAGTAAAATAATAGCGGTGGCCTTGTTGTATGGACAATTGTCACTAGACTTACTTAATATTAAAGTAGTAGGAGTCTGCATTACTGCCTTGTGATGTTCAGTATGTTTTCTTTAGCAAGAAGTTATGTTAAACATTTTTGAAATGAAGTTCCTTATCGCACTCCTGCATACTTGGCGAATGAGAGATACACAGCAAACAGTGTAATATTTTGACCATAAACTTGATGTTGTGGAGCACGTGCGGCTCAGAGGTAATGGCCGTGACTTAAGAGTTGTAGGTTTGAACCCAGACATGTGCTTTACTTTGTATTATTTCATCACCACTGCTCTCAAAACGGTGAAGGAAAACATCGTGAGGAAACCGGCATGTCCTAGAACAAAAAAATCGAATACATGTGACATCTACCAACCTGTACTGAGCCTGCGTGGTAGATTACAGCCCATTCCCTCTCGAAGAGAGGAGGCCTGTGTCCCAGCAGTGGGAACATTATAGGCTGATTATGCAGAATAATAATCCAAAAAATTATCCATAATGGTGCAAGCAACCGCACGCGCATCACAATACAACTTTGACAGCGCCTTTATTTCGTAGCAGTATGGTCGCTTTTAGTACTTCTATTTTTCTACGGACGCGTGAGTTGTGACGTCGACCTTACCTACCATTTTTCGTCTTTTTTAGTCAGTATTAATAAGGCCGTTGTCCCGCAGTGGACTGCATTGCTTGAAAACGTACTGAATATCAGAAGGCGACCTGTATCTAAAAGCGTCTAGGCTTTACGTAGCTATTGTGAACATGTAGCTGGCACTAAATAGTGCTAAAATAACACTAAACACAGTGTAGCATAGTAGACTAAAAGTACCATTTGAAATTATTATATAAACAGTGTATTCCGAATTATGTCACAAATATGGTGTATAATTTTTAAGTGCCACACTAGCGCCATCTCTTATCGAGTAGCTAAACTAACTGTTTTATTTTTGTAATAATAGATGGCGTTGTACGCTAAGAAAATATTTTTACACGAGTTAATTTTCGGCAGCTATTTTTGAAATCAAAAGTATTTTTTATTGTTAAGATCAGTATTATATTGAACAAATTTGTTTTTTTTTTACTGTTATTATTAATTAAATCTGCAATGTCCGTTGTTGGTCAGTGTTCGGATTGACCGGGTTTATAACATTACACTTGTTTACTAATTCAATCGGTTAATCTGGATACTGGTTTTAGTTATGGTTTTTGTTTGTTACGTCATATGTCTTTATATTTTAAGAAAAGAGTTTTATGGTAGAAATTCTGACAATCATAGTATAAAATGGGTGCTGACATTTGTTACAGCTTCGTTTGCATAAAATAATCCTTCAGCATCCGTAATTCCGTACACTTGAGTATAGTGTAAACAGGTTTTTATCGCCCTTTATTTTTGCAGCGGAAACTAGGCTTTTTAGGGCACCAGCAGCTTAGTTGTCCAGCAACTATTTTGCGACTGTCGCCGTCTCGATTTGGATGATGCGCACACGGGAGCGACAGCAACGCTACTTTTCTGTTAAATTTTCGATTGAGCGGCAACTGACTAGCCGGCAACTTTTTTGTTGCCGTGCGCGCACTTGCATTGCTACCGATAGACGGGCGACAGTTGTGTCCAAACCCACGAACAAAAATGTCTCCCATCTGTCGCGTCGCTACATGCGCGCACTTTCATACAACCCCGAAGACTTGATGTGAGAGACAAAAAGTTGCTCTTCCCTTAGAATTAGCGCAGACAGCACAATAATGCTTGAGCAATTTCATTGATAATGAACCAATAACACCCAAAATATTATAGTTGAAAATAGCACGCTGAAACATACGCCCTCAGGGAAATATCAAATAAAATATACTTACAAGTTATTTTCAACTCTGTTGTAATTTAGTTCAAAATGAATTCTTGTCTAAAATATAAAGACAGATGATAATTAAGACGTTGTAGCTCAGTGCCATGAAAGTAAAGCGTCTGCATTGTACACGTAGCGTGTGTAGCTAAATATACAATGTCTAATAAAATCGTATTTTGTGTACAAAAAACCCTTTTATTTGAATACACCGAAATATTCTACAGTTTCTTTTTTCTTGTGCTGAATAAGATTAAATATTTCTAAATTATTATATTACTAAAAAGCGTGGATATAAATTGAGGTTAAAAACTGAAAGCTCGTCATAGGTGGCAGCACTGTTCACCGCCTACAAGCCGCCATTGTTTTTGATACAGGTTCATACCTATATCAAAAACAATGGCGAAGTCATCTTCAACATGCTCTGACGTGCCGATCAATTTTCGAGCCGAGAGAATCTGCATTCGCTGAAAACCACAGGCAATGTCGACCAGAAAGCCGACGAGGTGGTACGCATCGCATAAAACACGACGTGACGTGTCTTGCAGACTTTTCCTGCCGCAGCGAAAAAGTAAGGTGCCTTATGAACACGCTGCGAGGGTGTAAGACAAGTGTATCTACCCTAAGTACTAATAAACACCCACATTTTTCCAGCTATGTGCAAGTTCCATGTAATTAGATAGAAGGCAAGCTGAATCCAGGACCCCCTGTTCTGCAAAAGCGCTATTGTACGACTGGTCGGGACATAAACCAAGAGTGGAGGGTACGCTGCAGTACGTCTGGTAGTCCGGTAATGAAATAAAAGGCGAGTAATAATGTAAACATAATAGTTTTATTAGCTTACGTTAGGGTAAGGCATCGAAGGTAGGACGCGACAATTTGTACTGACAGTACCACTGTTGCTCAAAATATTACGGAACACAGGAATAAGAAAGATATCACAATAATAAAACAAGGGGTATCGTGTTACCCAGTAACTGGGTTGTGGAGGTCAGACAGGCAGTCGCTCCACGTAAAACACAAGTATTCAGCTGCATCCGGTTACACTGAAAGCAGACCCCAACATAGTTGGAAAAGGCTAGGTGATTACCTTGACACTATAGGGTTCTCTTTCTAAAACACAGGATGTTTTGTGAGAAAGAAAGTGACGTCCATATAGCTTTGAATCCGTTAGATATTATTCTGGGGGCTCAGGGCGAAGCAGTTGACATTCAATTATAAACCCTATTTACAATATCAAGTGCAAAAGATATCCTTTATCACCGTGTGACCTAAACACGCACTTAAGTGCGTGTGACTTAAGAGCGAGTTTAGGTCACACGAGCTATAAAATAATATACGATACGTATGACTTAAGTAATCTATTAATTTCACGGCGTGCAATAATGGACTATTTAAGTCACACGAATCCCAATGTACTTTTTCATATTTGTGTCGGAGTTTTAATTACTTTGCACTTTATGGCACTGAGTATAAAGTGTATTATTCAATGTCATGACAAAATATCCTGCTGTACGTATTTAATCATATTAATAATATCTCTCTTATTCCTAATATCCGAGATAGTTATACTAATTCTATGTGCTGTTAACACAACTTACATTATCTTTATTATAACACAGAAGCTTTTTTTTATTAAACATTTTACTAGCGGGAGTAACCATTTTTTTATTATGTATTATTAAGTTTTAGACAAAATATATTCTTTTATTTCTATTTATAAATCCAAAAGCCTTAGGTTTAAAGATTACGTTATTTATTTTTTCGTATTAACAGCACAAGGAAAGAGCATTTTATTAAAGAATCGTAATAAAATATTTATTGATATGTAATTAATTATTGTTTCCGTGTACATCAACTATAACTAAAGTGTGGCGATTGCAAAAATACAAGACTATACCAAATATTGACGAATTTAAATTATATTTCTATTTTCAATTAGCTTTTGCCCATGGCTTCGCTCGCTCTTCGTGGAGGTAGATATATCCAACGGGAACGTACTACCGGGATAAAAAGTACCCTATATCAAGGCCCAGATGGAGATGGCGGGACGAGCTGAACTCCTTCAACAAGAACTGCTCCTTAGAAGCTTTAAAGGGAGAGAGGGAGGCCTTTGCCTTGCACTGGGACATCACAGGCTTTTAAAAATAATAATATATGTTAATTCAGGTTATAAACTATCTATGTGCCAAATTTCATCCAAATCCGTTTAGCCGTTTTTGCGTGATTGCATAATAAACACCCAAACATACAAACTTTCAGATTTCTAATATTAGTGGTATAGAGGTATGAGGAACAGGGTGTAAAGTTCACTCATCCTCAATAGAAAAGGGAGGATCCTCCGACCAGACGGGTCTTGTTTGGCGGGCAATTGCCCGAAGATTCGTGTTGGGCCGTTGTATATATGCTAGTTGCGCGGTAAACTCTGCTTGCGAGATGCAGGATTTTGCGTGACGTCAGTAGGACGCGTTGTTCGCACGTGGCGCTGTAGATACCGCTACAGTAGGTTACCTATGCATAGAACAAGAAATTTCACGCAGACCAAGTTGCGGGCAGAAGCTAGTAATATTATAAAGACGTAACATTTGTGAGTTAGTATGTAGGGGGTAATCTTCGGAACTACTGATCCGATTCCACAAAATTGCTGAGTGTCATAGGATATTCTCCCTTTTATTCATAAACGTGGCGAAAAGTCAAGTAGTGATTAACCGCACATTTTTGACGTTTAAACGACACCTAACTTTAATCATCGCTTATAAATAACCCTCCCTATGTTAAAACAAGAAATATCACGCGGACGAAATCGCGGGCAGAAGCTAGTCTTCTTACAATTTAAATTCGTCAATACTCAAGTGATTGAATGCAAAAATAGTTGCAGATCTAGATCACTAATATTAACTATAAGAATAACATTTATATTTTGATTATCATAAAGCTACACTTTTATAGAAAATTTTATCTATGCTACTAGCAAAATAAATTATAAGGATGATTTATGGTCCAGGGACGTTACTGTAATGTGGCTGTAGCAGTCAGGGGAATAATTGTATTGTAGGGTAGCCCGCAAGTTTTCTTACGTTTTGTTTTTGCAATTTGCAAGTCAGTGTCATGTTGAATGTTTATTAAAATATGATTCGCGAGCGTAACAAATATAACATTACAGAATGATAATCATTAAAGTCAACCCTTAGTAATAATCCTATTGAATGATTATTTCATGAAATATTAATCGAAAATAATTCTGTAAGGTCTGACACTGACCTGCAAATTGCAAAAAACGTATGAAAATTTGAATTTCGCGGGCTACCCTGGCGCTTCACAACTGTCAAAGAATGATAGTTGTGACTTGTATTATACGGACAATATAAGTTGGTATACCTAGTCAATTTGCTCAACAAATAATTTCTCTAATTTTACTATACATTTCTGGCTACCCCTTCTAGCGTGATGTTATGTTTGTTTTCTATAAAAATATAACTTTACACAACCACATACTAACATACATGTTTATTTACAAATTCACTAAATTGTTATAACTTTTCATTTCATTTTAAGATTTAAGCCGATAATTCCAATATTTTTGTTTTTACATTGTTTTTATTTATTTTTTAAACTTACGTACATTTTGCATTTTATTTTATTTATAAGATAATATTATTATCATTTTTCGTGAGTATATACTAGATAAATAAAAATATAGTTTATAGCACTGTGTGACCTAAACCCGCACTTAAGTCGCGCTTATCTTTGACTTAATTCGACCATTTTTACACAGAAAAGCGTGACTTAAGTGCGGGTTTAGGTCACATGAGCTATAAAATAGTATACGATTCGTGTGACGTCTATGAATGCACGTTTCGCACGTGGACTAGTTAAGTCACACGTATCTTGATGTACTAATCTCGCTCACCTATTATATTATCGCTGGTCTAAAATATATGTAAGTTTAAACAATATTGATTACGTATTTCATTATAACTGGAGAAATAACCGTTCATATATCATACAATATCAGCTATTAACCTTATACTATTGCCATCTCTATTTCGCATATGTAGTACGAGAAAGAGACGGCAACTAAATTACAGCTGGCAAATCAAAAGGCTAATGGCATGGTAGAAAGACTTTACTCAAGCTAAGTACAGTAACGTTTTATACGAAAACGAACCTTGTTCCTATGAAGTTAATGTGCATATTCCATAAGCGACCGCGAGTAAGCGTTTCATACGAATCTGAACATTAACGTTATACAGATAAGGTTTATTTTCGTATGAACAGCTACTTCACTTAGTTAGAACTCAGCTTAAGGATCGCCAATTGTGGAGACTATATTTGATATTGAATATGATCATTAACTATAAACACATAAGGTTAATTTTCGTACGAAACGTCATGCAGGCTATTTAATATTGCATGATACACACACGTGACAAATATTTATGAGTATATTGTATCGTAAAGCATTATTTGGTCGGACTGTAGTATTTACTAATACTAGGGAGGTAGAACATACATTTTCCATACATTTCGAGTTGGTTCAGTATCATATTCGGCTAACTTCGTATATATTTTCGTTTAAAAAAACAGATATGACGTGTTTTGGAAAAGGCCTATGTCCAGCATAAGATCGCATAAGTTTGTGCGTATATCAAAGTGCGCGTTTGTTTGTGTGTGCGTGTTGTTTGACCGCGTTGTTCTTCTAAGTTTTGCGTAGTTACGCAACGGTTTTGATGCAGTTTTCACTATAATTTAGACAATTTATACCGCAAGATTAATGTGTATAATACTTTCATATTAAACTAAGATATAGCACAAAAACCTCGATGTTTTGACACCCGTGCGAAGCAGGAGCGGACGCTCGCTATTGACGAAATATTTTTCATGAATATTTTCAAAACCGAATATTATATAAGATCAAACGAACTTCTTGAAGTGAAGTTCGATCATTATTATATGAGTCGCTTCATTCGAAGATACAAATAACCATGTAGTGCCTTTATTCTACAAGGCTCTATTCGCACGTTTAAAGAATCGACTTTTAGTCGATGGTCATTTTTTTTTTTTTTTTTATCTGTCAACCTCACTAGCGTGGCGTGATGTTCGTGCTGTGAACTTCATTCTTGTTTAGAGATCAGTTTTCTACGATGGGTTTGGGTGGGCGAGGACCTTGTATCTTCGAATGAAGCGACTCATATAATAATGATCGAACTTCACTTCAAGAAGTTCGTTTGATCTTATATTATATTTCGTCGCTTCATTCTTCAGATACAAATAACCATGTAGATGTTTAGAGATAGATTCTCAGATTAGTAAATAAAACTTTACTTTACTATCAGTAGAAAACTTTAATTTTAATAACACAAATTTGTTCTTAATTATAAATAATTATAAATTAAGTAATCATTACCTGTTGGAACAACAGAAAAGAACAACAAATACCTAAATGTATTTTGATTAGTTTTAAACTTATATAATATAGTAATTTATTACTCTAGATCTAAATTACTGATGGCGCAGACAGATCGAGCAAAAATTCCATCATCAATTAATGGTCGGTTATAGAACCGAGCAAATGTCTGAGACGAGCTAGCCCAGCCAGCCGTCTTCCTGATGGTGTCAACACAGACTCCAGCGGAGGCCGCCGCCGAGGTGGAGGCGTGGCGCGTGCTGTGCGCACTGAATACTGTGACGTCGACGCCGCTCTCCGCTAGGGTCTGCTTGATCCATCTACTGATAGTTTGTGATGATGCTTTCTTATATGGTCTTTTAACGGTTAGCAAAAGACTATCGGTTCCTTCGGGTCGTGAAGTAGATGTTACCTCGAGGTAATCATCGAGCGTCTTTGCAGGGCATATCCTCGGGTTTTCTACGAAATACGGTAAATATAAAACAGGTTGTTCTCGATTTGCTGCAGAAGTCTTAATTATGTCAGTTATGTTTATCTTTATACCAGTGGGGGATCTATTGATATTTTGCACTCTAATAAGGGAGAAGGTTTGTACTCGGTGGGAAGTACATAACGCTAATAAAATTGATAATTTTTTTGTTAGTTTAGTAAGGTCAAGATTGGTATTGGGGTACCATTTGGAAACGTAGTCCAGTATTACTTTTGGGTCCCAAGTGGTATTATATTTGGGACGAGATGGCTTTTGCCTATAAATACCTTTGAGTAGACGTTTTATTCTCTCGTCTGCTCCAATGTTATTCCCGAGGAGTAATGAAAGGGCAGATCGATGGCTATTCATAGAACCGTATGATGCTCCCTTATGAAAGAGATCCACCAGAAAGGTTATGACTGATGATAACGAAGCTTCAAAGGTATTAAGATTATTTTCAAGACAAAATTGCCACCAATATTTGTAAGTTACGGAATATTGTTTCATAGTATTATCTGAGATGGAGCCTAGCATTAAGTCTAGCGCTACGTCCGGGGTATTCAGTCTCGTAAATGCTGCCCTGAGAGCGTCGCGGCCCCCAGTGTAAGGCTGCTGTGAAGCGGGTGACGAGATCTGTAATTTGAATGTAAAAGGTCCTCATTAGGATCCAAGAAAACAATATCTGAAATGAGCATTCTTTTCAGCAATGGAAACCAAGGTTGGCCAGGCCAATAAGGAAAGACTAGGATACCGGTGGCTGAGTCGTCAATGATTTTTCTCAAACATTTTAGGATTAAAGCAAACGGTGGAAAAGCGTAGAAAAAAGTTGATTGCCAGCTAACTGTAAAAGCGTCAACTGTTATGGAATCAGGGTCCGGTCTCCATGAAATGTACTGGCTACATTTGGCATTGGTGCGGGAAGCGAATAGATCGATTTTTGGTTCACCTAACGTCTGAACTATCGTTTGGAAAGCCCAATCAGATAGTTCCCATTCTGTGTCTACATTAATTTTCCGAGATTCTTCATCGGCTTCTACATTGTCATGTGTATTAATGTATGATGCAAATAGAAATATATTTCGCTTCTCACACCATTGCCAAATTGTTTTGGCTAGATCATTTAAATGTGGGAACCGAACTCCTCCCATACGGTTAATATAGCTGATAGCAGTTGTATTATCCACGCGCAGCAATATGGAACAGTTAGAATGCAAGCTTGCAAAGCACTTCAAACCTAGAAAAATCGCTAACAGTTCGAGGTAATTAATGTGGAATGATAATTCCTGATTTTTCCAACCACCGTTTGCTCGATTACCGTTACAGACTGCCCCCCAGCCGGTCCTAGAAGCGTCTGTGTAGATTTCTAAATCGAACTGTTCATCTCTTCTCAACGCGTTGTATGTTAAGTTGATGTTCCGTCTCCACCATTCTAGGTCAGGTAAGATGACTTCCGACAGTCCTATTTTTGCTTCAAAGTCGCCATACTTTTGAAGGGCTAAATATTTCTGACGTTCGAGCGTTTTGGTGTATAACCAACCATATCTAACTGCAGGGCAGGCTGCAGTAAGTACTCCGATCAACTGTGATAGTTCCCTAATGGAACATTTAGGAAGAGAAGAGAACTTAGTGACTAATTGCATAATCCCTGTTCGTTTGTCGTCTGGCAGGCCTAGTGACATATCGACGCTATTAAATATAAAACCTAAAAACTTACAAATTTGTCGAGGTTCAAGACAACTTTTTTCGTAATTAATTACAAAACCCAAGCATTTGAGCAATGTTAGTGTTTCATTAACGTTGTCACGACATTCATCGAAAGTATTACCGATGCAAAAAATGTCATCGAGATATATTACCGACGTATAACCCCTGTGTCTTAGATGGTTAATAACCTCCTTCATTAACTTCGTGAAAACCCTAGGAGCAACAGATAAACCATAGGGCATTGCGTTGAACTCGTACGTTTGATCTAAATGGAAACGTAAGTATTTACGATGTTCTTTGCAAATAGGGACTAAAAGGTATGCTTCCTTTAGGTCAATACTTGCCATGAAACCATCTTTAGGTACAAGTCTAGCTGCAGTCCTATGGTCCTCCATTTTAAAGTGTGCCGTGGAAACAAACTTATTTAAGGCTTTTAAATTTAAAATAAACCTTTTGCCTCCATTAGGTTTAGGAGTTAAAAATATTTTGGAAACGAAATCGTTTTTGGATCTATGACATGGGGATATAGCTCCTAACTCTAATAATTTTTTGATGGCTTCTAACATAAGCGGTTGGTCGCTCGAAGATACAGAATTACGTATGGCTGATACTTGTTTCACTTTTTTTATAAATGGAATGGAATATCCTTCAGATATCCACTTAAGAATTAATGGATTACCAGTTATCTTAAGCCAACAATTATAAAAATGCTGGATTCTCCCAGCGTGTACCTCTATTGTTGAGCTGCCGCACGCTGTTTGCTCTGGACAGATGACTTCTGTTGAGCTGCGCCTGTCTGGTGCTTGCGAGGTGCTGGGGCAGTCCTCCTTGGCCCTCCCCTCCCTCCCCTGTTCGACGGAAAGCGAGGAGGGCCTCCCCAGTTTCCCTGGGAGCGCGGCCGGTTAGTTGCTGGTTGATAGGATGAAGTAGAAGGCGTTTTGGGAATCGGTGCGGGCTTCTTGATTTGCAAGCCCTGTTTTTCAATTACTTTCGTGGCCTTTATCTTTTCCGAAAGTCTGCTTCCAAAAAGCATTTCATCGCGATCGATATCTTGCGTGATATTTAAAAAGGATTTATCTAGGCCCGGAGTGACGAACTTCTTTCTCGCCTCTGTTTCTTCGAAGTGCAGATCGCACAGCAAGCGACAGCTGTCGCTTAAAAATTTAATGGCCTGAACTTTGTCTTTGCCATCGTCAAGAAGCAAGTCTAAACCTTTATTAAGAGCGGCTATTCCGTGACCTAATTGCTGCTGTACTACTTCTACTCTTTTGTCACGAACACGGGTACCTTCATTTACTGCGGCCGAAATTTCTGGGTTTAATTTAGGTGCTTGTAATAAGGGGCAATTCTCTGGAATTAGGTACTCTTTGTTGATTTTCCAGTTTTTGAATTTTACGTAGATAACGTTCAATTTTATCCTGATTTCTTCTTTTCGGCATTATAATGGTGATTGCTGAGCACAAAATATTCACTAAGGTACGTACGAACGATGCCTCGCAAAAAAAAGGAATGAAGTTCACAGCACGAACATCACGCCACGCTAGTGAGGTTGACAGATAAAAAAAAAAAAAAAAATGACCATCGACTAAAAGTCGATTCTTTAAACGTGCGAATAGAGCCTTGTAGAATAAAGGCACTACATGGTTATTTGTATCTGAAGAATGAAGCGACGAAATATAATAAGTGATTAACCGAAAACGATACTAAACTCGCTCATATACATAACATTTACACTTAGTAATACTTAAGTACTAACATTTGAAACTATAATACACAAATATAGGGCAAGCTTGGTTACTATACTATTTAAGTTGCTAATATACTGAGTTGTGGGCCGAATAGTATGCTACGCAGGCCGGATACTTCAACTGTTTGTGTCGAACTATTCGGTTATTTTGCCGTTGGTCCCGGCTGTCATTCATAGATGTTTGCTGCGTATTCATTTGCTGCGTATGTGTATTCAGCTGCATCTGGATAGACTGTAAGCCGACCGCAACATAGAAGGCTGGAGATTAAATGAAATAATGATACTAACAAAGCCGATTAATTTACCGAAATATTCGGCCTACAAACTATTCGGCTTTCGTCAACTATTCAAAGTCGAATACTGAATGTGTTAGCAACTTCAACATTAATCAGTTTCCATACAAATATAACGTTGAAAGGCGTTTTTCACTAAAAACAACAATTTTGTGCTAAATAACAAGATATGTGATACATAAGCGATTTGACGCACTAACTGTGAAAGCGTGTCGCATTATCGATTAAAAGCCGTGAATGCATCCCTCCTAGACATTGAACATTTTGTCTAAAAAGCAAAAACTTATTGAGATTTGTAAAGGGACGCACTTGCGACACAATTCTGCGACAAAAACCACGTAACAGTGAAGATAAAGATATAATAACTAGCCAACAATAACAGAATAATGAAATGCCCTCTGAAATACAACCTACACTATAAGGCAGACAATTTGTAAGTTTAGTCGCGAGTGCGATTATTTTGTCGCACAACAGTTTTTTTTTTATAAGATAATTCGATTTCTTAAGTATACCGTAGACCTCGAAATTGTTTAACACCATTTATAAAATAAAAAGGTCTATTTGTCTAAGTGACAGCTAGATAGTTTCAACCTTATTGAAGTTTCAATATATTGCTCGCGTAGCATGACCAGTTCTATCTCTATTCTACCAAGAATATACAAAGTTCTTTCTATACAACTCGACTCTCTTCTGCCCGAACACGGGGCGACACGTACACTCGCGTTTCTATGAAGACAAAGACATATTTATTCTTTCCACAGCAACGGGGAGCAAATTTTAAAATCAATATAGATTCTGGTAATGCCGCCAGTCTCTTGGGTACATTACCAGTCGACAGCGATGCGGGTGAATTTTTCGACGCTATATTTTAGTTTGTGTATAGTTTTAGTTAAGTTAGGTTTTAATTTTGTTAATTATTGTAAATTAGGTAAAGTTTTTAAGAATCTAATTAATTAAAACTGTTCATATCGTCAATATAGATTCTTGTCGAGTTCCAATGTGATGTAGACAAATTGACACTTGTTGAGAAGAAATGCTTCTACCACCAAGTGTCAGAAGTAGAAAAAAATTGGTCGACATGCTTGAAATTGTAGACTTTTGTCAATAGAAATATTTCTTCTCTTCATGGCCATGTTTAAGACGATATAAATCTTTCTACAATCTGTCATGTTGTCTATTCTTCCGTCGACAACACCCGTTTCTATGGTGGGCACTACGCTTGCTGGGAATTGTTAGAAAAAGTGTTAAACAAATTACGAGGTTGACTGTACAAAAAGATAACGGCATTCGGTATTTAAAAACCATGGATAATAAATTTGTCGCATCAAAAACAAGGACGGCAAAAACGCACGATCGTGTCGCACGACATAAAAATCGCAACGACTATAGACCGAAAACGCAACTAAAATTAATTTTATTTACAATTACAAATGAGTATCACTAATGTTGCTATACAATAAAAATATTATTATATTATAATTATGGCAACATAAAAGCTTACGCTAAATTGTTTATTATTCATAAAACAGTAGATTTCACAAGTTGTGTCATTATTTGAAAGAATCATAATAAAATATTGATTTTATCATTGTATAAAAATAAATCCATGATTTAATAATAAAAAATAAAAAGTAATACCAAAAAACGGTATTTAATTTACCGTTATTAACGGTTACCGGTACCGTTAATATCGATTAACGCTGGCGTTAACGTTGCTGTCAATAGCTGAACTGTGAAAAAATATTCAGACGCATGTTCTAGAACCTAAAATTATAAGACATGTGACATCTACCAACCCGCACTGTGCCCGCGTGCTGGATCACGGCCCAGTCCCTCTCACAGAGGGGAGGTCTGTGTCCCGACTGCGGGAACCATAAAGGCTGATTATGTAATGGCGTTTTTTTTCTATTTCAAGTGTTACCTTCTCACGTACAGTGGTCCACACAAGTAAATCACAGCTGTTCTATAATTCTTAACGTCTTGATGTCACAACTTGCGCGCTGTACTGTAGATATCGTGTTACGTTTATATTTAACTACGTGAATCGTATGTTAGTGCGAGATGGCGGGATGAGACGGCAGCAGGAAGCTATTGAGAAAACGATAATTTGAAGATAATCTAGAATAAATTAGGTACATTTTATTTGTGTGACGTTGAACGTGGGATACTGGGTTCAATTCTTAGGTTGGTAAAGATGGTTTTTTTTATCAGAAATTTTACAGTTGAGTATTTGTGCCCGGCACAATACAATACAATTTACACAAGACTTTTTAACTTTATGGCAAAACTAAAAAGTCCCGTGTGATCAATCGTATATGTCAAGATTCTCAGTATGGTTCATTGAAATTATTTCGTTTCACGTATTAGTTGATATTTAATACAAGAATAAACAATTTTCCCTCACACCATCTCTCTGTCATCTCATTCCACCATTACAAGACAATCTAAGGCACTCCTAACTATATTTACGGTGGTAATGTTAAAACTATACACTTTCAAACTGGTGCACACCCATCCATTTCGCGACCTCATCTATAGCTGCTTAACGTAATAAGTATAACTGGTTACAATGGCAAGATTAGGTGACCCATCTTTTTGGTTTTGCACGACCTGATTTTATACCTGCTTAACTTAATTTTAAAGCTGAATAAACGAATATTGGCTTGATATGGTTTAAAAAAATATAGTAAAAAAGCGTATGTTTTCGTTTAACTGGCATATTTTTAAATTGGTATGATAAAATTAATAATCATTGTTCAAGGCAAGATATAGAAATAAATGCTTTTTTTGTCAATTTAAAAGTGAGCATAAACATAAGCTATTTTAATAATTAAGCTGCCAAAATTAATATTCAAGTCAATTCAGTACAGTCACACATCAGGTAATAATTTCACAATGAAAGCGCTTTTACATAGCACCAGCAAGGACAATTTTCGTAGTACTGGTGTACGTGTGACTGTACCTATATTTTTGTCTAATTTTAATAATCCTCGCGCCTGCGCGTTGCCTATATATTTTCCAATATAGGGTTTTTGTTGTAAGCTGCCTAAAGTGTATAAGTTTTAACAAAAAAATCGTGCATTTTACAAATAACGGTTATTAAAGCGTTGGTTTCCTAAGAAAGCGGTGAACTGTCATTGGTAGATCTTTGACAGTCGTCACGAGTATTCAAAAGCCCGAAAGTCTGACAACCAGTTAAGACTGGTTGTACCCCTTGGTAAGCCAAGGGCTATCGTATTACCCAGTAACTGGGTTTTGGAGGTCAGACAGGCAGTCGCTCCATGTAAAATACTGGTATTCAGCTGCAACCGGTTAGTCTGGAAGCCGACCCCAACATAGTTGGGAAAAAACTAGGCAGGTGATGTAATCTCAAAAACTGATGGAAATGATGAAAATTACCCGATTTTCATGACGGCCGTTATAAAATGACGGCCACCGCTCTTCTAAGAAACCGTAGCTTAACAGTTAATAGCGGTATCATTAGCATTAACATCGCTATCAATAGCGGGCAAGTTGTTTATAATGGAGCTTATACTGTGAAGGTTATTCATATTCGAATCGTTATTAACGTTAACCATTTCGTTATCAGTAACCGCTACTGCGTTATTTTGTAACGCATTATTATTGTTATTCGTTACTGAAGCGTTATGAATACCGATATTAGCCGTAGCGTTATTTCTTGTGTTACCGTTATTTTCTGTACCGCTATTCAAAATAGCAGCTATTGATCTATCTCGAACACTGCCGTTATTTTCAACGTTATTGGAACCAGCTACATTATTACCGGAAGTACCGGCATTTGAGATTAAAGCCATACCGGTCCGAACCGTCTGCGTACCGGCATGATTGCTACCGGTTCCCGAAGCCAACTCGTCGTAACAGGGCGGCATTTCTACGTTATTCCTTGCTTCTTCATCAACCCTCGCGTTTAGGCCTTCGCGACTCAAATACTCCGGCGGAGGTCCAAAGAACTTACACCTCATAGCCTCATTATAGGGCGGAGGCCGAGTACCGTCCGGCAAAACGGGATAATTTTCAAAATTCGCCCCTAAAAGGCGTATCGTACGCCCGTTCAACGTGTACGTATCATGTGACGTCATGCGAACAAAATCTAAGTCGTCTATATTAATTTCTGCAACGTTCGGAGTGTCTGGCCGTCTGTCCGTTTCAGCTCGGCGTCCGAATCTAGGTATTGTCAACTGAAACCTACCCAATTGTAAGGTAAGTCTTTGTCTGTCAAGTTGATCTATAACCCTCTCCAAAGTGTTGCTAGAGTTCCTCCTCATATATTCGACCGGTGTTGCCATGTAATTTAAGTCCCTAGCAATGTCTCCTGTTTCAGGGTTGGTGAAATAGAATTCTGAAGCGTTCAGGTCGCAGTAGGTCGGGCTGCGGTAGTTGTCTAAGGTTCGATTCCGTGTCGGTGAATTGTTGAGGGATGTTGAGCGCACGTTTGTTAGTTCCACGTCGCTTTGGGTTGGTACCTGTGGGAGAAATGTTTTGTGTTATTAAATATAATATTATTGTTATATTAAACAGATTTCGATATGTCGCCAGTTATGTTTAAGTTCCACGTAATTCGGGGCGAGCGTATTGCCATCAACTGGGAACAAGTCCAAATTCCGGGCTACTACTGAGAAATTCCAGGTGGAAAAATCAAATATCACTTTTCCCGACCCGGGAAACGAATTCAGAACCTCATTCTCAGTGGTAGCGTTTGCGACCAATAGACCAAGGAGACAGTAACTTTTGTAAGTTCTATTTTGAAAAGGATAACAAGTTGTTATTGAATGTCTGTTGGATTTTGACAACTCAGTTAACATAACATGATATCTCTTGGCAAAACTGGTTGTCAGACTTTCGGGCTTCTGACTACTCGTAACGACTGTCAAAGATCTACGAATGACATCCGGGACCAACCGTGTTTTTTGAGGTATGGAGATGTTATGGACGGTCATCCATCCACGAACCGATCTTGGTAAACGTTGTTAACTCTGACGGTCGACCCGTGCGGCTATTATTATTTAGCTACGAATCCTTGACACGTCAATATTATTCCTCAGTTAAATGATATTTGAGGTAGGTAACGTGAGCCCAGCAGTGTATAGTTAGACCCACCTGCCGGTACCGCGAGGAGAAGATAGCAGACAGGCGCGCGAGCCCGAAGCCGGCGCGCTCGGGCGGCGCCTCCCCCTCGGGCGCGCCCGCCGGCTCCGGCGCGGGGGGGTCCGTGCTGCACTGTGGGGGGACATTATATTATATCCTATTCTAAAATGTATGAACGTTAAGGGTCCGTTCACACAGACCGGCTCGGAGAGGAGAGCAGATTCTTATCACGTTGAAAACAGAGTTTTTAGTATTTGTAGTAAGGTTTATTTTTGCATGTGCACTGCTTTTGTCATTAAGAATGCTTGAACGCGCTTGGTGTGAAATAATAAGAGGAGCTGACCGGCTCCGATCGCGTACTTTTTCTCATTCGCGCAGCTGTTCGGCTCCGATTGCATGCTCTTTCTCGTTCGCGCAGCCGATCGGCTCCGATTGCGTGCTATTTCTCGCTCGCGCAGCAGATCGGCTCCGATTGCGTGCTCTTTCTCGCTCGCGCAGCCGATCGGCTCCGATTGCGTGCTCTTTCTCGCTCGCGCAGCCGATCGGCTCCGATTGCGTGCTCTATCTCGCTCGCGCAGCCGATCGGCTCCGATTGCGTGCTCTATCTCGCTCGCTCAGCCAATCGGCTCCGATTGCGTGCACGCTGCCCCACGCCGAAAGCCATTTTGATGCCTTTGTAGTGTATCCACCCGGCTCCGAGCGCATCCGACCGGCGGCGAGTGCATCCGACCGGCTCCGAGCGCATCCGACCGGCTGCGAGTGCATCCGACCGGCTGCGAGCGCATCCGACCGGCTCCGAGCGCATCCGCTTTCAGATAGCTTCCAGCCGGTCTATGTGAAATAGTTGTCGGCTCCGCTCCGACCAACTCCAAGCGTATACGATCCGGTCTGTGTGAAAAGAAAAATGCGCGCCGATGCTCTCCGAGCCGGTCTGTGTGAACGGACCCTTACGAGACAAAAGGAGTATGTAAGGATCGTAGTAGGTGACGTTCTGTAATTCTGCAAACCCCTATGGGGAGAAGGCGTGGCTTTTATGTATGTAAATTCTAAAAGTAGAGTCAAGAACATAATGTTATTCCAGTTTTTGTAACTAGGCGACTACAGGTTGGCAGCTGCATCGTCATGTCATGCCCCGCACTGTGCCGCCGCCTGGTGTCGCGCCTGTCGGGAGTTCAGTGAACTACAGACTACCACGTGCTGTGCAGTGATTGGTTTATTTAAATCGAAATGTTTTTAAAATTCCCGCATCTGACTTTTGTTATTGTAAGTATTTGTATAAAGTAGTTAAGTTTTTTCGAAATAAAACTAATACCGTTTAGTGCCTCAAACTGGTTGTTTCTCTTCATAACCTACAGACCTAACAGGTTTTTTAGCATTCTTTGAAAAGATTTTATTTTATTTTCCAACGCCACTTCGAACCGATTTATTTATGTAAATATTTTCTCAATAATTTTGAAGTTCCATATTTGCACTCTACTACCCTGCTATACAGGGTGAAATTAAATTCATGGGCATCCTTTTAAGGGGTCATTGTAATCATCATTATGAACAACTTTTACTATGGAACCAAACCTGAAATCGCGAAAAAAAATCTGCTCTTCCGTACATTTTGACGAGTTATGTGAACATAAATGCAAGGAACAGCAGATTTTTTTCGCGATTTTAGGTTTAGTCCCATAGTAAAAGTTGTTCATAATGATGAGTACAATGACCTCTTAAAAGGATGCCCATGAATTTAATTTCACCCTGTATAAAAGTTTTGGTCATAGCATATTTTTTTAAAGATGAAGAGACGAAATAAAATGTTCCTCGAAAAAATCCTCCAGCCTCCAGCCACACTAATATTGTATGACGTAACATTATCCGACGAAATTGTCGGATATTTAGTAGAATTGTGTGCCATGAGGTCATAGTAAGATTGAAGAATATCAATTCTCTTTTGAATTCAAGTTTTTATTTAAAAAACCGGCCAAGTGCGAGTCGGACTCGCCCATAAAGGGTTCCGTAGCAGCAAGTAACATAATATAAAAGTCCTTGTAGTTCGTTGTAACTTTGTGAAAGGTAAATTGCGGTTTTCGATTTATGACGTATTAAAAAAAATCTACTTACTAGATCTCGTTCAAACCAATTTTCGGTGGAAGTTTACATGGTAATGTACATTATATATATATTTTTAATTTTATCATTCTCTTATTTTAGAAGTTAGAGGGGGGGGGGGGGACACACATTTTACCACTTTGGAAGTGTCTCTCGCGCAAACTATTCAGTTCAGAAAAAAATGATATTAGAAACCTCAATATCATTTTTGAAGACCTATCCATAGATACCCCACACGTACAGGTTTGATGAAAAAAAATTTTTGGAGTTTCAGTTGTAAGTATGGGGAACCCCAAAATTTATTGTTTTTTTTCTATTTTTGTGTGAAAATCTTACTGCGGTTCACAGAATACATCTACTTACCAAGTTTCAACAGTATAGTTCTTATAGTTTCGGAAAAAAGTGGCTGTGACATACGGACGGACGGACAGACAGACAGACATGACGAATCCATAAGGGTTCCGTTTTTTGCCATTTGGCTACGGAACCCTAAAAATGCCATACAGTTGTACTAAACAGAGTGACAGACGAACCGTAACCATAAATTCAGCACATCATTCTACCTCCTAGCATAGAAAGTTTTCATAAATTATCAAATAAAAATCTGCTATTTCATAAAAAAAAGTGCAATGAAAATGGAATAGCATTTTTTTTTTTAATAATAGACAAACTATTACATGGCAGGGTCCAGAATAATGTACAGTCACCAAAAGAGATAAGTAACCAGGGTCGTCGGATATAGTTGAAGTTTAGTAAGAAACCAATGGATGTTTTTGAATATTTAACTTGATATATATGAACTGTTTGTTTTCTATTAATCATTCGAAAACATCCATCGGTTTCTAACTTAACTTCAACTCTATCCGACGACCCTGGTTACTTATCTCCTTTGGTGGCCGTACCTACTCAATCCATGGTTGCGCGTCGGTATCCCTGCTACCCTGTATATACAAGCCTACTATCACATGGGACATTGTGGGTGTACCATACACATCTGCCTAACCCTTCCGGGAAAACAGGCGTGATACAATCATACATAAACTTGTACCGGTATCTACAACGCCACAAGCGAACTACGCATCACGCAAAATCCTGCATCTCGCAAGCAGAGTTTACCGCGCAACTAGCATAATAATTATATACAACGACACGACATGAATCATCGGGCAGTTGCCCGCCAAACACGACGTCGTCTGGTCGGAAGATCCTCCCTTTTCTATAGAGGATGAGTGAACTTTACACCCTGTTCCTCATATCTCTATAAACTCAAAACTCACGCCTTCTCCCCACGGCGGTAGGCAGACATTTCAGAAAGCCACCTGCTAGGATCCTTCCGTACTCCTTTTGCTCCGTTTACGTTCATTCTTCGTTATCTTTTGAAGGATATTGCTAATCCATTGCTTCATATATTCGAAAAATTCGTCTACACAACATCGTAAATATCGCAATGAATGTTGTTGAACTGTCAAAATGAAACCCGTTGCTACGGATAGTGTGTTACGCAATTACCAAGCTGGTCACAAAGGCGTGATGTTATGACTTACCTGTAGCGCGTGTCGATCAGGTACATGTGTGGGAGACTGTGCGGGCGAGGCGAGACGGCCCTCTTGTTCCAGCAGGCGAGACGCTTCGTAGCACGGCGGGAAGCGGTGCGTCTGTAAAAGGTCAGTTGATTAGTTTGTTGGAACGAAGTTCATTAACGCGACCTGCGGTAGGAGTAAACTGGTAGAAAACGACACGTTACGAAAAAGCTTTATGCCCCCTTCATGCGACTTTCTCTGAGAGAGAGATAGTCTTCATGGTTTTCGATGGTGCTGAAGCCAATAGCGACACCAAAATGAAAATCCAAGATGGCGGCTACGATTTTTTTAAATTTTTCATCACGGGTGTCGTTTTTTTGGTTTACGAGGGCGCTTAATGCGATAGTGAGGTTATTTTTTTTTTAAGTGAAAACTTCTTTAGGCGCGCTGAGCATTTTTTGAAATGGGAAAAAACCATTGAATTCGCGCCACTGTTACCGTAACCGACACCGCTTCGGGTGTGTATTTGTTAGTTGGAAACAGAAAATTATTTGATGGCTGTTTTTCAAAGTGTACAACTTTTGAATTCGACTCTTTAAAATTCGATTTCCGAAGCCTATTTTAACTATTAAGGGTCTTCCCACATTTATCGACGCGGAATCGGCTAACGCCGGTCAAAAAAGCCTTTATGTCTACATAATAAGGGTGTTACTAATACCATTCGCATCGGCTCGGCTCGGACGACGCGACGCGACGCCGATCGACGGCGAAACGAGCCGTTTGCCTATTAGCTCGGCGATAAGTCGAGTAGTTTGGTGATACGCACTCGGCTTAAGCCGATTCCGCGTCGATAAATGTGGGTACACCCTAAGGGGGTAGAGCCGCGGTAGCAAGCTAAATTCAAATTTTCTTACGTTTTTTACAATTATCAAGGCAGCGTCATGTGGAATGTTGATTAAAATATGATTCGCGAGCGTAACAAGTCTGTACCTGTGCGTACTGCATGGAGTAGTGTACCTGTGCGTACTGCATGGAGTAGTGTACCTGTGCGTACTGCATGGAGTAGTGTACCTGTGCGTACTGCATGGAGTAGTGTACCTGTGCGTACTGCATGGAGTAGTGTACCTGTGCGTACTGCATGGAGTAGTGCTGGCGGGTGGCTCGCTCGGCGTGCGCGTAGCTGCGCAGCGCGGCTCGCTTCATGTGCATCTTGCAGATCGCCGACACCAGCAGCACGACTGCTATCATGAAGATCAGCGCGCAGGCTGGGGAGGAAACAACAACTATAATAATAATAAAAAGTGTTTCATTCCCACCACAATCAATCACTATGCCATGATACTTTATCGACGTGACTCGTTCAATGTTACAGTGATCATGGGTGCCACTGCCGTCACTACTACCAAGACCGCGTCAACTAGGCAGCAACGTTTAGTAACTGACACATTTGTATTTCGAATCGAAAAATTGTTTATTTTCGTTTTCGATTTGTTCAGGGTAAGCAAGTTGTTCTTAAGCCACTCACTGACTGTATCGAAACCCTTCTGAGCAAGGCTTCCCAGTTATGCGACGCAAATACAAGTGCTGTATCGTCCGCGTAGGAATATATTGTACCGCTTTCTAGGCTGAGGCTACACAGGTCATTCATGTAAATTAAAAATAAACTAGGGCTAAGGATACTGCCCTGTGGCACACCAAAAGCTACATTTAAATCGGAGGTGGAGTAGGTTCCAATTTTGGCACTCTGTGTTCTATTTGTAAGATAGCTCTGAAACAGGGATAGCCAGTACCTCGTATATCCAGGCATTTGAGCTTAGATATTAAGATGGGAATCGAGACCGTGTCGAATGCCTTCGCGAGATCCAGGAACAATGCAACCCATTTCTTACGGTTGTCAAGTTTCTGAGCTATGTGATTAACCAGTTTGTGAACAGCATCAGCAGTGGATAGATTTTTTCGAAAGCCAAATTGGTTAATCGACAAAAGAAAACTATCCGTTTAGTATATTTATTTAATAGTCAATGTCTTATTCTATGATCTTTAAACATATTTGTATGGGAATTTTTGTATGTCAATTTCGAATAGAATTTGAATTGCTGTATAATAAAATAATGCATAGTTGATTAATTTTAGCATTCAGCAGCAGTCATTGGGGTACATACATTTATTGACAGATTCTAGAATTCTTTATTTCAAAAACGGAGTCTGTTAACTGAACTACATACAGGCTGGCAGGAAATCGACGCGCAACTGGTTACCATGGATCCAGTAGACGATTCTGAACCCAATGCGTTGAAACTTTTCGTTAGTTAATAAAAAAAATCTGCTGTTCCATACATTTTGACCGAGTAGCACTTGCACTTTTCTCTCTTTCTATTGCACTTTTCTATGAAACAACATATTTCGATGGTCCCTATTAACAATGTCGGTTCTGCAAAAAGTCTACTGTTCAGTAGAGCAGTTCAAAGTTTGTTTTGGCAATTCTATATTTTGTCTATGTCAGTAGTTCAGTACATAGTAAACAATACATAAAACAATCAGTGCAAGTTTGAACATCCACACAGTCTTATAATTTTTTTTTACCGCCAAAACAAACTTTGAACTACTCTACTGAACAGTAGTCTTTTTGCAGAACCGACCGACATTGTTAATAGGGACCATCGATTTTTTTTATAACCGACAAATATCATTTTTGAACTTCGCTGTCAAATAATGAAATGAGGTTTTCTTATTGGAGTTTACTTGCGAGAGGTGTTGTTTTGTAGTTAAAGAATAAATAAAGGTATTCTCACCGGTAACCGTGTATATGGTGGACTGTATGAACCCGTAGTCGTCGCCCGCGTGCCGGTCTTCAAACAGCGGAGGGTACTCCACGTCCACGTAGCCTGCAAACAAAGGGTATGGTCAGCGTCGGTGAGTGAACATAACGTAACATTACGCCTTGTGTCCCCAAAGGGTTGGGCAGAGGTGTTCCTATAATACTCCCACATTTCTCCAGTTATGTTAATTCGACGTCGCTTCGTGAGATAAAAATACTGTACAACCAAAATGTTTTGACTTAATAAATATTCTTGTCTGGATTTGAAATTCGTAGGCGATTTGTCGAACTTACCGGCTGTTGCGGGCGGCTACGTCTGCGTTTATTTTGTATTTCATCATTTTTCAATACAACGATATTATGAAGTTCTATCATATCGTGTATGAAGCGGCACGCGCAATTTTTTTTATCTTACCTTCTAATCTTGAGTATCTCGGATGCTCGTCGCAGCACGACGGTTGCTGGCACAGCGCGCTGCTGGTGCGACAGCAAGCCGACTCAGATATACAGCGGCCTGTTGAGCAGTTGAGCTTGTCGCTACCTGGAGGTTGGAGGAGAGAAATTGTATAAAAATTCATTACACAAGCGATAAAATCTGCCTAGCCTTTTTCCAACTATTTTGGAGTCGAGTTCCAGTCTAACCGGCAGGGCAATTGCGTAACACTTTATCAATCGGAATCGATTTCATTTTGACAGTTCAACAACATTCATTGCGTTATTTACGTGTTGAGCAGACAAATTTTTCGAACTTATGAAGCAATGGATTAGCAATTTGCTTCGAAATGATTCTGATTCCGATTGATAGTGTGTTACGCAATTAGGGTGGGGATGCAGCTGAAATACAAGTATTTTACATGGAGCGACTGCCTATCTGATCTCCACAACCCAGTTACTGGGTAATACCCATTGGTAAGACTGGTTGTCCAACTTTCGGGCTTCTGACTAACCGTAACCTCTGTCAAAGATCCACGAATGACAGCCGTGACCAACAGCTTCACGTGCTTTCCGAGGTACGGAGGGGTCTTAGTATGTGAAGATGGTCATCCAGCCACGAACCAACCGCGGCAAACGTAGCTTAACCTGATCGATCGACCCATGCGGCTGTTATTACTTAGCCATAAGCCCTTTACAAGTTATTAATGTTGACTTTTGATTCTTAGACGTATACATAGAATAGTCTATTGTACACCATTTAAATCTTATCGGCTAACCTATGGGTAATTTATAGGGCGCTGATGCGGGTAATCGTGTGTGTCGGATTTTTGAGCTCACTAAGATGGGAACCGCTGAGCTCAAAGGCAGGCTGGTTGACTTTATGTTGCGACAGGTTTACTCAATCTGTTTTGGTACTTTCTGTGCTCGAGAGGCTAGTCTTGACCTGCACAATGACAGTTTTGGTGGTCCGACTTTAAGGAGTCGGAACACTGTATATTTAGCTCGCTCACGCACGCGCGCGCGCTTCGCTCTTTTTCTTCTTCGTCACATATCACGTTCATCCGTATACATTTGGGTCGAGTAGGTATTGAAGTTTTGTATGGTACAGTTGATAAGTTGTTCGAAATTACGATGTTGGTCCCACCGAGAAAGTTTATCAATTTGATGATCTGTACTGACAGCGTCAGAGAAAAAGAACCACCCCAAGACTTCATGAAGACATAACCAAAGGGGGGTGCCTTTTCTCTGAAGCTGACTGTACCACACCCCTAAATATGAGTACACCTTTGTGATACATGCTGCAGAGACACGATAGCAAACTGATGTTAATGATAGCCTTACGTGCACAAACACTGAGCGGACACATGTGCGGCGCCTCGTCCTCCCCGAGCTCGCAGTCGCGCCGCCCGTCGCACACGTACTGCGCCGCCATGCAGCGCTGCCCGCACCAGAACGCGCCGCGTCCGCAGTATTTAGGGCCTAGAGAGGGAATTATAGGGTTTAAAATATCCCAACATCTTATTATGTCCGACCCGTATGTGTACACTTAAAAATTCTAAAAAAACCGACTAAAATGCAAATCAGACTCGCGCACTAAGAATATCGTACCACAATAGTACATTATGATACATGTGTGCTATGTTGATCATTAAACTCGAGGCGGTATTATTCGCGCGAGCCGTAGGCGAGCGCGATAAGGTAGCCGAGAGTTTAATTATCAATGCACACGCGTATCATACGACGTTTTTCATCACACTTGTGAGGAAAAAAACAGACTTGTATTGTTAAATATTAACTTGTATGGATAATGGCGGGCTTGGTTTGTCATTCCCCGCGCCGCGCTGACGTGCGCGCGCAGGTTTACCCATAGAGTAAGTAATGGTCATTCCTACACCTGCGCGCGCATTGCTAGCGCGGCCCGCATTTATTTACTTAAATGCAAAGACAATACCGATATACAGCCTATAGAAAAAATATAATAAACACAAAATAATGTTAAGACTGATCGTAGTGTTGTCGTATGTCAAATTGTAGTTTAGTTAGTATGGAATTAGAAAGTACTATTTGCATAGAGAAATATACATTAATTCAGTGAGAATCCGCAATAATAGAACGCCAGTGGTCTTTTCCGTTTGGTTACGGGAGGGACGACGGAAAATTATAAGGTGCATCCAGACAGAGCGAGCCATGCGCCGCAAGTGTTTTTTTTTGTATGTTAGATGCCTCAGCCTGAGGCAACCATACATATAAAAAAATCATTTGCGGCACATGCCTCGCTATGTGTGGATGCACCCTTAGGTGAATGCGCAAATGATTATAATTCTGTAAATACGTATCTGTTATAGTCGCGAATCATATTTTGATCTAGATACAACCTGACACTGACCTGAAAATTGCAAAAAACGTTAGAAAAATTTAATTTCGTGGGCTACAACTGCGCATTCATCTTAAGGTAAATAAATTTTAGTTCATCTTGGGACTAAGGACAATTCAGACTATTTAAAAAAAAAGTAAAATATGGCTCGCGGATTCTTTTTGGCATGAAGTCTCTTTGAAGAGATTAAAAAAAAAACGCACTTCTTCGACCTCCGACTAGTAAATTAAATAGTTATCTGTGGAAATAAAGCACAAGTACCGTAACGTAAAGAAAAAGCACGCGTTTGTAATACACTGCATTATGGATCTAAAAGCTGTGGATTAAGAGCCATTTTACGAGCAAGTGTGTTGAAAAAACTATTATATTAATTTATTATTTACTTTATTTACTATTAAACGTTTATTTACTATTAACTATTTTTTTTTTGTTCGGAACCTTATTTTTTTTCTATAATAAAAGTTACTGTCCTTTTAATTGTCAATAATATTTTATACTTAGGCTAAGTTACTCTAGCAGGGGACGAAAACATTTATCGTATTAATCCGACGGGGGCGGTCAATAGGTTAAACCAGTCTTTCAGTAAAACGGCACTGAAATCAGTCTATCAGTTTCGGAGCTACAATGTCACGACAAACACTTATGAAAGTTGCCGAGGACCGAGTTAAAAACCATACGATTGGATACCCCCATGTCCAGCAATGAACTGCTGGAGCATAATGTTGTACGAACCTCTAGTCTGCACCAGTATATACTTGGTGACGCTGAACGGCGGCGCGGAGCACATGTACTGCCCGCTGTCTGCCGCTTGTAAGTCCTGCTTCGAGAGCGAACTGCTGGATGTAGGGCCTTTAGGCTCGCCTTTGAGGATACTATAGAACAAGAAATAAATCATTGAAGAGTGCAGCTCACCTAACCTTATTTTAAAGGAGACTGGGCGAAAGTGGTCAATGGACCAATAGCTATAAGGTTGTGACATACATGTACCTCATTTTTACCTTTGTGCAAAGTGCAAAAAATTAGGACGGCTAACTTGTGTTAAAAGCTTTTATAGAGGTATGAGGAACAGGGTGTAAAGTTCACTCATACTCCGTAGAAAAGGGAGGATCCTCCGACCAGACGGGTGTTGTGTCTGGCGGGCAACTGCCCGATGATTCATGTCGGGCTGTTGTATATATGCTAGTTGCGCGGTAAACTCTGCTTGCGCGATGCAGGATTTGCGTGACGTCAGTATGACGCGTTGTTCGCATGTGGCGTTGTAGATACCGCTACACTTTCATGTTGCGTTTCACGTCGTAAAACGTGTTGTTGAGCTCGCTAAAATAGGGTTGAGCTACACGACAAGTGATGCATACAAAGCCGTCTGTCGGGAATGCTCAACTGAAACGTAGCGGACAGCAGTACGTAATGGCTTATTCATTAGATTGCCATGTTTTAACATCAATTGTAAAACCCCCGACACGAACAAGATTTAATTACGAAGCTAGTAACCAGCACCCTAATTGCGTAATACACTATCAATCTCATTCAGAATAATATTGTACGACTAGCTTCTGCTCGCGACTTCGTCCGCGTGAAATTTCTCCCTCCCTCCATTCACCCACTTAGGGTTGGAATTTCGAAAAACACTTTCTTAGTGGATACCTACTTTTCACAAAGAACACACCCTCCACGTAACCTATATACGACAAACTTATTATTTGCGGTTGGTACATTAATCGGGTCTAGGGATCGAACCGCAAAATTAAGTTTGTTTTTTATTGTAAGTATGTACTTTTCCGGGATAAAAAGTACCCAGTGTGGTGCCCAGGATATTAAAGAATAATTATACCAAGTTTCATCGTAATCGAACCGGTAGTTTTTGCGTGATGCCTGAACAAACAGACAGACAGACAACAAAAATTTTTTTAGTCACATTTTTGGGTTCGGTGTCGCGTGTCGGTCTAGTAACACTCCCTGCCATTTATTTTTTTGATATTTTCAATGTACAGAATTTTCACTTCTACAGATTTATTATAAGTATAGATATTGCTAATCCATTGCTTGCGTAAATAACGCAATGAATGTTGTTGAACTTTCAAAATGAAAGCCATTGTTGCTGTTAGTGTTAGGGAGGGCGTCCACAAGCAACTTTTGTCTTCGCAACTAATTTGTCTCTCACATCAAGTCTACGAGTTTGTGTAAAAGTAGGCGCGTATAGCAACGCGACAGATAGGAGACATTTTTATCCGCGGGTCTGGACGCAACTGTTGCCCGTCTGGTTGCAATGAAAGTGCGCGTAAGACGACAAAAAGGTGCCGGCCAGCCAGTTGCCGTTCAAACGTAACATAAAAGTAGCATTGCTGTCGCTCCCGCGCATCTTCCAAATCTCTACGACGAGACAGCGACTGAGACGAAAAATTTGCTGGGCAAGTAAGTTGCTCGTGGGCGCCCTCCCTTACAGAATTACCCACAGATATAGATACACCCAAATAACGCAAGAGCACCTACTTCGCGTGCCAAAAATCGCACCAGTTTACGATCGAAAATCATAAGCCGCCACTTTCGCGCTCAGTCCTGCGTACTGCTGGCTGGGTGAGCGTGAGCGAGAGAGCGCGAGCTTGTGACGTCATAGTAGGTAGTCAAAAAGTGGCACGCTTAGTTTTCATACAGTTCGTGATACTTGCGTTATCTAAGTATATCTATATCTGTGGAATTACCCCACTGGACCTACGTGACACCAGAGTACGCACTGGTGGCATGTAAGACTTGGTACTAACTGAGAGGTCAGATCATTATCCGATTATGTTTAATAGGTTGAAGGATACTGAGCGAGACACAATAGCAGTTTTATTGTTATTACGTCTGGGGGCATTTAGTGTTCCGCAAAGTATTAATAGTAACATAAAACACGTACATAACATCGCGCCTGTAATCCTCGAAGGGTTCGGCAGAGGTGTGCCTATAGTACACCCACATTTCGCCAATAATGTTTAAGTCCCATATAACTGGGGGCGCCGGGCGAGCTAAGTTTAGAGTTAAGAAACAGGCGCTATACTTTTTGTAAATTATTTCATCACCACTGCTCTCAAAACGGTGAAGGGAAACATCGTGAGGAAACCGTATGTCCTAGAACCAAAAATTAAAAGTCATGTGACATCCGTCAACCCGCACTGGGCCAGCGTGGTGGATTATGGCCACTCCCTCTTACAGAGAGGAGGCCTGTGTCCCAGCAGTGACCGTTGGCTGATTATGTTACCCTTAGTAACTTAAATTATCATAATAAAACAAACCACTTACACATCAGCATTACTCCCGTTATCATTCATATAGTTCCAGACGTAGATCCTGGGCGTCACGTCCCCCCTCAGCTCGCACACCAGCGTCAGATTGTCATGCACTCGCCGCACGAGCACGTCTGTGTACTCCGGCTCGCCAGGCATGTACAGCACGAGGGAGGGGGACGGGATGTCGCCGCAGCCTGAAATGGGAGACTAACTTTAGTAAAAGTTGAGTTGTAGAGCTTTATGAAGGGGCTCGTCCAGGGAAGTCATCACAACCAAATAAAAAATCGTTGATTCAAATTATGCTGAGAATCAGCACTTTTACAACAACAGATGTTGCATAAGACAGGCCCCAAAACGCCCGTCCTCCACCACTTTCTTGAGTTTTAGTTGGAAGAAGAAGCAGCGCAACAAACTCCCCAGCAACACATCTGTCTGTTAAGTTAGAAGGACATCATCGGCCTAGCTAACTATGTCGAGCGGCTGCAGCTGAATACCAGTATGTTACATGAAGCGACGACCTATCTGACCTCCACAACACAGTTACTAGGTAACACGATACTCCTTGGTAAGGTACAGACCAGACTTGTGTTGAGCTCCTCAAGTTCTAAGTTGAGCTAAACGATTCCTGACAAATGTGTGCACTGACTGGACAGGTCCACTCAAATCTGTGGTACTTTCCTCAAAATAGGTACCATTTCAGACATCAACCTACATGGTCCTCACATGATCTGACCAAGATTATGGACCCCTGAGTTTGTTTCGCCATTTCTTCACAGGGGTAGTCTGGTGAATGCTTATGCGAATCCCGCACCCCCGGCCATAGGTAGAGGTTGAACACCGCGGTGATTTTAGCCGGTAAGAGTCCGGCATGTTCCTCCGTCACCCTCACGATAGAGGAAGTCCATGAGGATTTCCAACGCGAGAAAAAAAAAAATGGGGCAGTCTGATAGGAAATGTCATATACTTCTAGCTTATTTTTTTATAATAAGATATGTAAAAGACATTTTGATATCACCCTTGGTTGTCTGGTAGAGAATGCTTGAGGCATTAAGTCCGCCTTTGTACCTTTTTGTGCGAAAAGTTTAAATAAATAAATAAATATCCTATTAACAGAATAAACAATTTCATTTCATTTTCCATTGGTAAGACACAGAACAGACTTGTGCAAGTCTTGCACATTGCAACATCGTTTATTGTATGGCTTAAAGCTGGCTTCCTACAAATGCTATGTCATGGATGTGCAAGCACATTTCATATGTGAATTGATAATGAGTTGAATTGCTAACATCATTAATATTGAAACAGTAGGATGTGGGTGTCAAGTGTTGCTAAATTGATGCCTTATCAACTATACATACTTTTTTTGATTCTGAAGCATTACCTAATCGTAGCAAAAAGGGCTGTTAAAAATTTTAAGTGCTGACAAAGCCGGACATTTCTAGAAAACATCTAGACATTTTAGCTGTAAATCTTCCTTTTTTCAGTATTAATTTTATAAAAACAATTGCAACGAGCTGATAAGTCAAGCAGTCCAGAAGGGGCCTAACTGCAAGTGACTTTTAGGTAATAAAGATTGATGTTTCATGAGGAGGTGACATTTTGTCAAGTATTTGTTGCCTTCTAGTATTTCATATATTTTGTAACTTGAAAAACTTCAAAATCAAAAGTAATTTATTCAAATTAGGCTGAGAATCGGCACTTTTCGAACGTCAAAATTACATAAGACAATCCGCGAAAAACGCCCGCCCTTCACTACTTCCTAGTGCTTTCGCTGGGAAGAAGAAGTTCATTTTCAGCGCTCAAAATCAAAACAAAATATCAAGTAAATAATTACCTCGGGACTGTACACAGCTGTGCATTCTATTATTAATGACTAAGCCCTCTAATTAACAATCTATTCCTCGCAAACATAAGAGTACTTAGCTAATTAGTCATGCATACCGCTTATCATAACAAAGTAATTACAATACACCTAGCCTGTACTAATTATTATCTTCCTGTGATTCATAGTCAAACATTCATAGTAAAGCATATTTTATTTCAATTAAACCATTTGCAGGTACTTTTGAATTGTCAGAGAATCAGAAAGTTGAAGCCATTTGCCCATATATAGGTTATACGGTTTGGTTTCCGCACTTAGCCTTCAAGTGGACCATTGTGCGTGGTGTTCTCCACTTGCCCATTTTTTGAAGAACGGGCAAGAAACTCCAAGGACACTTTTTTAAATCAAGATATTACAAAATCCGGAGTACATTATTCCTGTTGCTTATAATTATGTGAGAACAATGTAAAAAAATGTATAAACAATTTAAAATAAAAGATAAAAACTTAGTTAAACTCCATTACACCCATAGTGGTATAATATGGAGTACCACTAGTAACTATTTTTTTTTTTCAGAACTTGTAAATGGGGAAAAAGTTTCTCACAAAAATAAGGGCAGTCTTCTCCCTAAGACAGTTTTTCTGTAACTTAAACGATTAAGGTACCTACCCTTACTGCCCTGTCTCAAAAATCCATCCTGTATATCGACGCCTTAGAGTGAAAACCTCTTAAGTGTAAAAGAAGTAATTTTTCAGGAGGAAGATGCAACTGCGTGCTGTACAATTTTAGTACGGCGTCTTTTATGTTTTTTTTGTTAATTTATAGGTAAATTTTACCCGCTTTCATATCCAGAACAGTCATATTCTCGAAGATTGACCGAAATGCATAAAATGCTACTTACAAGGTATTCATACAAAAAACTATGCAAATGCATTCCCGAGGTTTTCACTCTAAGGCGACGATATCGGATATAAGTATATAATGTATAAAAAAATGTGATTTTCATTCTGTAAGAGGTTTATATGTGTTTTAGTTGTGGAATATAAGTTTTTGTTTGATTATTTGACATTTTTATTATAAAAGTAACAAAGAAAATGAGTCTGATAAATAATAATCAGTTTACTAAAACAACACGTAACAAAATGAAAATTATAACATTATTTAAAAAGCATTCAAATGGTATGCGTCAGTGGATTCCCATAAAATTGAAATTGATTAACTACAGAGGAATATTAACGTAATCTTCAATAAACCCTATGATATGGATATAAGGTTTGAATTTCAATAAAAAGCTAACTGTACTCGCACATTATTTTTCAATCTTCAAAACTTAAGATTAGATTGCCACTTTGGGAAAGTGAAGTGTTGTTAGGGTAAACTTTAAATCTGCTTAAATTCTAGTTTTGACACTAAATATCAAATGATTTATATACACATAAATATTTATTGATATATATCAGTGAGCCCTGTTAAATTGACATTTTCTTACAACTAGTGTAACTTTAAAATATTTATTCTTCATCAAATATTTGATCAAACCAGTTTTGCTCATAATATCTCTAAGATTAGTAAAATATGTGAACAAAACAAAAAGGATAGTGGAGCAAAAGAGAAAGGATCTAATATCGTATTATAATTCCCGTTAGATACCTCACCAAATTTTTTATAGTCGATAATAAGTTTCCAAAATGAAAATATTTTTCTGATGCATTCTGAGATACACTTAACGTGATTAACCACGAACCTTGTCCTTAATTGATAAGCTATACTAACAACCACGGTCAAAACAAATTTCAAGGCTAAAAAACCTGTATTGAACCAAAAAAATAATTTGGAGGATGCCAAATTTTTCCAAAAAAAAGGTTCGACGTTTTTGAAGGAATAGCGGTTTTCCAAACAATACTTACATGTTTTTGAACTATACAGGAGTAGGATTACACATGATAACAAACAATTAGGCAACGAAAACATTTTTATTTACTTTTTACACATTTTCGACTATTGACATTCAACAAATTACGCCATTTTTGTTTCGTTAGGTATTTACGTTCCGATTGACATACGCAGACATAATTAATAACATGAACAACGCTTCATTGTTTCTGAGAATTATTTTTAGTCCGTAATTAGACAACTAATGTAAAACTAAAAGCAAAATATAAAGTTAAATTTAAATAGAAAAATATTTAAGAGGTAAACAGTGTTTAAACTTTTTCCTCAAAAGTAAATTTTGTGTTTCTTTACTGCGTCTACCGCAACGTTGGATAAAAGTAAAACCAATTTACGCGTTGTTCGTAGATTCGTAGAGGTCAACATTTTGACCCAATGGTTCCAAAAGTGGCATTTCCGCCCCCAAAATATAACAAACTGGATTCAAAACTTTAGATCTTTCATTATTACCTTATAAAAGGCAAACAGGGTTCTACAAAAATTAAAATTCAGCGATATTAAATTATTCAGAATGGAACGTAGGAGTAAAAGACATTGACATTTGATTCTTACATTCCATATTACATTCTTATGAATCCTTAGCATTTTGTGCAGGTTTGAGTGAGACAGCTTGATACATTCTTGCTAAGTCAAACCGAGACAGGCTGCATGTTATGCTTAGCTAGCATTGAATGAATTTTCAAGTGACTCAACTCAACTGAACTAAGAAAATCTTTGTGCTATAAAGCGAAAAAGTGTTTTCAATTATATTTTTACTTTAAAATGGACCTAACACGGCTTCCTAATGACAAGAAGTTGGAACTTTGCAAGTGGTATTTCAAAGGTACCGTATCAATTCAAATTCTTCACAGATTTACTAAAAACACGACATGCGAGTTAGTCGCCAAAATACTCCAGTCTCCACAGTTAGCTTCCAAATTACCGTAACTATTAGTGGCCAAAAGGATAGATTAGTCAAAATCTCGGTCAGTGGGTCGTCTCTCTTGTGCTTGGTGCATAGAGTTATAATTATATCGATGGTTTGGTGGACATAGTAATGGTAAACCTAATTTCCTGTTATAATCATTTCGATTACTCTGCGTATTATTTAGCCATAAATGCCATAATCAGTGATTCTCTATTCATTATAACATTAATCAAATCGTGGCACTTCAAGACACTTTTATGAACCATTTCTTCTAGTAACATTTCAGCTTATCTTGTGGCCACTGACAGGGCCCAACTAATCTAAAAAGTATCATATCGAAAAGAAAAATACGTGGCTTATCTTGTATGTCTTGACCATTGGCATTATATTGTGTTGAATACCTACTAATTCATTATTTATTTCATAGATATTCTCCCTAAAAATAGTCATATTTATCTGCTGATATATTTAATAGATTTTAATCTCTTAGAACAACATTTACTTTATTTGGGGTCAATGCAACACTCTTTTTCTTCCATACAAGAAGTATGGAAGAAAAAGAGTGTTGCATTGACCCCAATAAAGTACTTCTTTATCAGTCGTCATCTCAGTAGACACCCCCCATTTTCATCTTTCACACAGTCCATCCATCGTTTCTTTGGCTTTCCCATACTCTTATGACCGTCCACATCCACTCAAAACTTTCCTATTTTTTCTCTTTCTTCCTTTTTTCTATTGCAACTTTTTTCGACCTGTACTGTCTCATTGCTGGGCAATGGTCTCCCCAACAGCTTTCCACTCTTCCCTATGTGTTGCCTCGTCTAACCAATCTCCCACAAACCCTCACAGTCCTCACACCAGCATTTGCTCGCTTGCTAACAATTGGTATTTTTTACTTTCCAGTGGGATGCCTCCTCCTGCCCTTTGTGTGGGGAGTGAATGCCATCTGGTTCTTTAAAGAGGCATTCATGAAGCCTCCTTATGAGGAGCAGAAGCAGATTAAGAAATGTAAGTAGTGTTCTATACCAGCTCCCTAATAATGTAGCACACTTTCAAACTGAATCATTTAGAAGAATAGAAGGATATCCATAGCTTCATAATTATGTTCGAAACATTAATGTCTGTTCAACAATGTAAATAACGCAATGAATGTTGTTGAACTGTCAAAATGAAAGCCATTGTTATTGATAGTGTGTTACACAATTACCCCGCTGACAAGGTGCTAACTGCATACAGTGAGGTATGTATGTGCTGCATTTGGTTTGACACTTGTTCTAGTTGTCACCAGTGCAGCTATTCAGCATGAGGTTTGGGTGCACTAGTGTTTTTTGGCTTAGCCCGAGGAATTAATTTTTTTTTGTCAAAATCAATTTGAGTTTTAGGGTGTGCTGTCTCATCCTGTTAAATCTACATTCACCTTCCATTTCCAGATGTACTAATGTCAGCAGTGGGAGCAATAGCATGGATGGCTGTCTTTGCAGTCTGGATCACAATATTCCAGCTACAAAGGGTTTCCTGGGGGTCCACGGGTGATGCGTTGTCTTTCATCGTGCCACTGGGACGAGCTTAGAAGTTGAGGCTATATGAAGATGGTGTTATGGAACGAGAAGGACTTTAATAGGAGCAAGCCTGAGAGCATCAAGCACGCAAGAAGACCCTGTTATGCCAAAATGAACCAAGCCAGTAGCCGAAGTATTTCAGATTTTGGATAGTTAAAGTTGACTAATTTTTAATATTTTTATTCCTCTTCTTGCTATTTTCTAAGGACTAGCAATACCAGCATAGCTAATCAGAACCATTTGACGGGCTGCCGCGTCGAAAATGACACATTTTCGGATACCTGAAGGTCAATTCTCGTACACAATCTCATCTCAGTGTCAATTAATGTCAAAAATGTATGTAAATTGATTGTATTTTTGACAGATTGACACTGAAATTAGAATGCATACGTTCTTGAAAATACGGGACTTGCCCCTCTGATTTGCTAAGCCCCCTACAGCAAAATTTGTCGAAAGAATAGCGGTCGGTTTGACGAGATTAAAGCTACGGATTCCTACGACAGTGGTGGACCGCAGTGACGTATTGTTATGACAATGATGGCGCCGGGGTTTGACTTTAAGATGTCAAAAAACGTTTTCTAACTAAACACTAACTTACTTTCATAAATAACGTTTCGGCGACGTCATTCGCCGATAAATTGCAGACGCTTTATTGCGGTCCCCGCAGTCTTAAGAAACCCCAGTTGAACTCAATTATTGTGAGATTGTGGGTTGGTTCATTTTGGCATAACAGGGAGCAGTTATTCTTTTGGCAGAGCCAATTAGGGAGTCAATTAGGGCTGTCTTAAAGCAATAATCAAGCTAGCTTATGTTCTATTACTTCTATTATTTATAGAAGACACTAAAACTGCACTGTGCACGATTTGGGAATCAAACCTGGGATCTCATACCCTACTACACGGGACTTACCGTAACTGGCGAAGCTAACATAAGATTTGATAGCTGATTAACTGATCAGGGGGTCTACTCCCTAAGTCCGTCAACGAAGTAACGAGCCCGTCCGACAGTGGTCCGATACGTCGGACTGAACCCTACTCCCTAACGATTTCGGATTCATCAGTTTCAAACGGAATCATAGACAATATTCGTGAACGAAATACGCATAGCAATAGAGTTGCGCTATTTTACCGGTCGATTACCGATTTACTTATTTTGTAGTTTTCTAGCTTATTAAACAAAAATTAATACTTTTGTCGTTAGAAAATTACCATATTTTTTTAAATATAATTTTTATTATGTGTTTAAATATAGATTTTAATTATTTTTGCCATTTTGTCCGGAAACCAGCATCATCCTGTTGATACCTTTGCCTGTTTACTTTTTGAAGAAAATTTTCAAATGAAACGTCAAAGTATAGCACGGATTTTTCTATGGCTATAGTAAGTACGATGTTGTTGCTACCACGGAATATAAAAAAACAGGCTGCTACGCAGTGCCATTCCGCCGCCCGTGCACCTAGCGAGTAGCGCACCTAGCTGCTAGCGAGTAGCGCAGCAAAAGCGACGCGGGCGACAGAGAGAGAGAACCCCGATCGCGAACGTATACGGACGTACAACGGCGATCCTCCGCGACTCTCAGTCGCAAAGCCATTTATATATTTTGTACACAGTGTGCTTTATTCATTGTATGTTAAAAAGCCCATTAAATGATTATTTAAAGAAGTGACTAAAAAAGTTCATAAACTTCGTTAGCGTGGAAGTTTTCTGTATTCTAATTAGCTTTTCATTCTATGGTTAATTGTGTAAAATGGCCCCAACCGCTGCAGCAACTCACGAGCAAATTGATGCCCTTCTTGATTTTATGGGTGAGAACCAAGAATTGGCTCGCGGATTATTGAAGGGTGCCGACGGGAGAGTTCGCTCAAAACGGCTATGGGAAAACCTGTGCAACTCCCATAACTCAATGGAAAGTTTCACTAAGTCCGTCGAGGAGCGGTAAAGGGTGAGGATCTAAAAGTAAACAAAAAATGGGTGGGACGAATTGGTAATACATCTCAATAACTTGCAGAATCTTTAATATGTCCTTACTTTCATTCTTGGATCAACACCACTTCGGGGTATGTGTCGAGGCAAAAGAGGTATTAAATCCGCACATAAGTCCCCGAATAATTCCCGAGTGAGCCTAGTTCCCGAGAGAGTAGTTCCCTATGAACTCATAGTCGGGAATACTCGCCAACCTAAAGTTTTGGCGTAAATAAAATCAACGTTGCCTCCGCTCCTCCTGTAAAGCTTCTTCAATTATTAAAAAAGCAGCCATAGTTTGAAATTCTTTTATTATAGTAACTTTCGTCGATAGCACGAGAACTATTTTGATGTCGTATCAACTGACATAACTATCCGTCAAAACCAGTGTCATGGTCAACTGTTCGGACGGGCAAAAACACATCGGGAGTAGGGACAACAGTCAAATCGCGTTGTCATTCATTCTTCGCTCGGGCCCCGAACGAACCATCCGTCCGTAGGTCATAGGGAGTAGGAAACGCCCGTTACGAAGGCCGAAACGACGGACTTCGTGCTTAGGGAGTAGACCCCCAGGGACTTTGATTAGGATCTCACAAATGTAACGTAGAAATTTCGCGACGGGATTTATTCGCGCACTGGGTTTTAAACTGTCGGAGTTGAGCCGAGCATTGAGAATCGAACAGAGTGCATCCCAGCGCGTCAAAAACACACTATTGGATTTTGAACTCTCGGCGCTAAGTAGAGCGTCGAAAAAAAATCGCCGCGGGTAAAGTGTGCCCATGCGAACCTGGGCGTACCATAAACCGTTAGATTTGCCGTCACGATCTAACGATTTAAATCTTCGATTTTATTAACACCTTGATATAAAGCTTTGGTTTCCTGAGAAAGCGGTGAACGGGCACACAATAACGGCTGTCCAAATGCAGAGCGTTTTTAACCGACTTTTACTTTCTTCACTTGTAACTAACGATGTAATAAAATCTTAGAAGTTGATTTTAACCTACTTCTAACTGTCGTATCGAAATGAAACTTTGTATGTATATGTAGTTCGGATGACAAAACTATAATCTGGTATCTTGGAGCTGATCTGATGATGGAGCCAGGAGGTGGATAGTGGAACTCTTCAGTGCTAATAGTAAACCCCTCGAGTTTAGGCTCATACGATTTGTTTTGACGAGTCCAATAGATTGGATAAGTGTGGTTTTTAGTTTTTTTTAAACTATGTATTACATTTTTTGACACCTTGTTGTCAAATACTGGTGAAAATAACAGATTTTCGTGATGGCCGTTACATCAAGACGGTCACCGCATTCCTAGAAAATCATAACTTTACAGACACTTTGTAGTTTTAATTAGCCTGCTTTTGTATTATAAGATTAATTACTAAGTTAAATTAATTAAATAATTTGTTAATTATGAAATAAAAATGAATTTAAATTTGAAAATTGTATATTTATTTATATAAGACATTTGTACAATATATACAATACTATGTTGATAATAAATGCTAAACAAACAAAAAGCGACCTCTGCGCTGCCACCGACAATGCCGTGGCAGTGTTTTGGGAAAACAAGATTTAAAATACAATCGTGCCCGCGACACGAAGAAGAATAAATGCTAATTACTATTTTAAATTAAAATCATCACATCAAGTTTCAAAAGAAGTCCGTCTCTGTCTCTCTTACCTGTGAGTCTCTTTCTAAAGCTCGATGTATCATATTAACGCCGGGTAGGTACTGTATACGGTATACCGTATTTAACACGTGTCGGTTTCAACCATTAGGCGGATGCAGTCACAAATTGTCACATCTCCGCCGCGAAACCATAGCAGCGGAACTTCAGTAGTTTCGCCATGACTTGTCCGTTGTACGACAAGCGAAACTGCCTGTTCTAATGCACAGATTTGATATCTTTTTCCCGATGAATTTTGACTCAACCATGACCGTTTGTTTCGACATTTTGATAATTATTCAATGACAGACTTAAGACGAAAGCGTCATGGCAGCCCGCGAAATTCAAATTTTCTTACTGTTTTTTGCAATTTGCAGGTCAGTATCAGGTTGTATGGCGATCTAATTATGATTCACGACCGTAACATATTTATATTTATTTATAGAATTTCAATCATAAAATGAATTAATACTACTCTCTAAATTGATATTACCCTATTGAGTGACAATTTCAATAAACAAATTGAGGCAAATTCTAACTCAAGGAGTTGTATTGCTGATTTTTATGATTATAATTCTGTAAAGCCATATTTGTTACGGTCGCGAATTATATTTTTATCTACATACAACCTGACACTACAAACAACCAGTCTTACTGAGGGGTATCGTATCACACGGGTTGTGGAGGTCAGATAGACAGTCGTCGCTCTATGTAAAATACTGGTATTAGGCTGCATCCAGTTAAGACTGGAAGCCGACCCAACATAGTTGGGGAAAAAGGCTAGGCAGTTGATAAAGATACAACAGATCTGACACTCATCTGCAAATTGCAAAAAAAAAAGTAATTAAGTTCGAATTTCGCGGGCTAGTAGCGCATCCCCCGTAAGGTCACTCTCAAAGTTGAGAACGAATTTCACCCGATTAATGTCATGACATTAGTGGCTAATTAGGAAATTCGGCATTAAATAGAAACAGTTTAGGTCAAGATAGAATACTACAATATTCTGGATATGTCAATATTAAAATATATTAATTTATTTTATTACTACATATTGTGTGACGTACATTTGGCTTCAATTCAAATTAATCACATTCATTATTATTGTAGATTTATGCAGTTACGTGTGTGAACGCCCGGAAGTCTTCCTATTAGTATTACCGCGTGGTATCGTATTTCACAGTAACAGTGTTTGGAGTTAGACAGGCAGTTGCTCTATGTAAAATACTGGTATTCAGCTGCATCCAGTTAGACTGGAAGCCAGCCCCAACATACTTGGAAAAAGGTTAAATACTAAGCTTGAACAAAAACATTAGTTACACAAGAAAAAAAGTGGAATTGATAAACTAAATGACACACATGATTGCACAAATCTACAGAAAAATGAATAAAAATTGTCAAAATATTAAAATATGTTACAATTTACACAAAATACTATCTATTCTCACATTTATACACTTTTGTGCCAACGGCAACGTAGCAAATACGTACCGCGGATTGGAACCAATATTGGAGCCAACATATGGAATCGGCATATAGAAATTTATGACCAACATTTGGTTCAAGCTTGTAAAAGTAAGTAAGAAAAAGAGCAGTTTTAAATAATAAAAAAATACAAAGATTTATTTATTGACAAAGATACTTCGGAAAAAAATAGCATTCACAACCTTTCGATTCGCTTCCGTGCCGAATCGAACAACAATCAATGTTATCAAAAGAGTCCTCTTAAAACTTTACAAATCTGAAACCCAAAGATTAAGTCAGATTAAATCAAATAGACGACCGCTATTTGCCGTCGAGGACAAGGCAAATCAGTATTTAAGAATAGGTCAGTTTCGATACGACAAGCTGTTGAATGGTTGTGAATAGCTATCCGGTAGAGAAAAATTTAAAAAATATTGAATATTCAGTAGGGATTTTTCATTAAAACATGCCATTTCTCATAGTTGGTTCCAACATTGGCGCCAAAAATAAGCCATAATTTGCTATAATAATGTAGTAGGTATATAAAAAAAACGTCACAATTAAAATTAAAGGAATACATATTTCACTAAAAGCTAAAGATACCTCTACATCGACCAGTTAGCCCCCGTTCCCACGGGACTAAAACTACCGCGCACTAGATTTTCAACTCTTGACGCTAAGCGGAGCGTTGAAAATCCAGTGCGCGGGAAAAATTCGTCCAGCTTAAAATAGGCTATGGAAGTTAGCGCATTGTCCGGTCAATGCAGAGGTTATGAGGAATGACTAATACTAGAGGTTTCATGCACAATTTTCTATGAAAATCTGAGAACAGGCTTGCTATAGACACCAGGAAAGCTCATTAAATATTTAAGTAAGTAGACCTATTAACACTGGTGGATTAAATGGGGGGGGACGGGACAGGTGCAGTCCGCCCCGGAGCCCTGGTCACTCACATTGCTATGCGAGTTTAAAATGAGCTTTGCGCCTGAGTGTTATCGTAGGAGCTCCTATTATATTTTCAGTTTGCATTAATCTAAGCTATCGATTTATATAGGTTACATGCGTGGCCGCCATTTTGAAAAAAAAAAAACAAAATGGCGCGACAGTAGGTATGCCAGGCTCCATATAAAAATCTTCAATCCCCTTTTACTTTTGGATTTTAAAAAACCATAGACTATTGTGTAGAAACCTAACTAAAACATTTGAATGGCAGTATCTCTGGTCATTCTCTATTGTTGGGCTCCTTTATGAAACGAATAGTTTAGTTGACCAATGGCTCACAAAATATAATAATTCGGTAAAATGTAGGAGTCCAGCAAGAGGATGATAAATGGAAGAGTACCATAGGTACGAAACATGTCCATTTTGAAGATCAGTTAAGCTATGGTTTCTAGAAAAGCGGCTACAGTAACGGATGCCATGAAGATGATGAAAGCGGCAAAGATTGAAATCGTTAGATACGCCCTGCCGTGTCGAAAGATAGTCGCGTTTCTGTTTCGTTTTGAAACCTCTGACACACAATGACGCAGTGACTCGACTTGGTTGCCATGGAAACGCTATTAAAGAATGTGTGAACTCAGTATGGACACTTTTTCACGTGACTAAGCACGGTGAGAGCTAATTTTGGTTTAATGTCAAATACTGGTGTAAGTGACAGTGCTTCATGACGGCCGCTATAACATGACGGAACCGCTTTGCTAGGAAACCAAAGTTATACAGAAAAATTATTCGATTTCATTTTTGCTTTCATTAGTTTATAAATTCGGGTTTTATTGATGTAATTGAACTAACTAATAATTTGTTGAAAACGAATTGTTTATTCACTGCCTAACCCAATTTACACCAAGGCTATCAAAATAACTTGATGACTCACACATTGCGTGTTTATCTATTGTCAAACATCACGCTATCATTATAAAGGGAGTAAGGAGCGAATAAACTTTACTAATAAAAAATAAAAGCATTTGATAAATATTTTTCTAATTAATACTTTTAAGTAGAATCATTAAGGTTTGACTAGATTACGTTCGATCGACGAAATCGTCCATTCAGATTTATCTAGTGCATCATGTGTGTGTGGTGTGTGGCAGCTGGATTACTATCTTCATCAATCAGCCATCGATTATATTTTGAAGCGATCAATATCATCATCTGCCTGCCTTTTCCAAACTATGTTGGCTTATAGTCTAACCGGATACAGATGCTAGTTGCGCGGTAAACTCTGCTTGCGAGATGCAGGATTTTGCGTGACGTCAGTGTGAGGCGTAGTTCGCATGTGCCACATCTTCAGAGAATTTTTTTTTTCATAATATCACGTGTGAAGTTTCGCCAGCTAATTGAATTTGCCCTTGTAGATTGGTTGACGTCGTTCGACCACAATCTAGTCACACCTTTAATTTTTAAATAAATGTCACACTATTTAAATAAACATCTATGCCCGACTATAAAAAGCACCGTTCTTCAAGGTGTAACGAAAAGGATGTGTAACTGCGTTCAATCTATAGTAAAAGTGCGCAGTGCGGCATACCCCTACCCTAGTTCAAGTTAAACAAATATCAACTTTATTTCAATGGTAATTAAATTGATTTCAGAATTACTAACAGTAAGTATTGAAAAAGTTACAAAAATGTTTGAAGTTGTAGCGTAAACTGAACTTTATTGTGTAGGAACTAAAGTTATTTTTCCATTAATTCACATTTACAGAACGCAGTATACGTACTTTCTTCTTAGCGTATCGATGACAAAAAGTTCAAACATCTTTGGCCCAAAATTTAACCGTGCGAACTCCGCCCACCGACGCAGTCATAAGATCATCTTGTGCACATGTGACGGCGAGCGGCGCAGGGAGGCGCGCGGTAGCTGTGGGGAGGTGCTGCGTGCGCACAAAAGATCTGAGCAGTCCTTGGAACTTAAATACCTACACATAAAGTTTCGTTTCGGCTGCAACTTTAAATTTCTTGACATTCTCATTAGTTATTCTAAAATCAACTTTATTTACATTGGGTAAAGTCTATATTAGTTTATACCCTTTCCGTTACACATTGTTGTAGATTAATATTACTTAAAAAAAAAACAAAAATAAAATAATGCAAAAAAAAAGTACTTGTACGTACTATTGAATAGAATATTTTACAACATTTAATTAGGAATTACAACAATACAGTGATTAGAATTGAGGACCTCCTTATTTTAATGTCGTTTTTAAAAAAAGCCGAGAGATGTCGTGGGACACCCGGTTGGAACGAAGCTTCTTTCGATGTACATAATGTATTAAATAACAAGCACAAATAAATAAATTAACAGCGTTTGAGAGTAACTAAACGAAAAACAATAAAAATAAACTTTTTAACGAAGTTTAAATAGTGATGTGACAAAATAATCTATACATTCAGTTGAAAATAGATCCATGTTAAATTGATTTTATAAAGAGGATAATAGTATTAGAGGAGGATATTTATAATGAAACTAGCGGCCCGCCGCAGCTTCGCACGGGTGCAATTTTTTTTCGAATTTCCTAAATTTTATTTCATAATTCGCCAAGTGTGCAGAGTATAACGTGCGAAAAAAAACTTCGTTCCAATTTTCTTAATTTTCAAAATTAAGTAGTGTCATAATGTTCTACAGAAATTCACCCGTACATCGCTTGTACATCGCTTGATATAGTAAAACTTTCAGACAATTTTTATTTCCAACATCTATTCAGTACTTACATACTTACAAAATTCATTTGATATAATATTATTATATGAGATATTAAGTTTTACGTCACATAGTCGGGTTGATATAGGTACGTGAACCACAGCCTAATAGACAGTTAACTTTTGACTAAAGGTACTTAATAGGGCGTAGCCTGGTCTCTGCTGCATAGTTATTTATTTATTTAGTTTTAACAAAAGATATACATTAGTCATGCTCATGACATATGACACACAAACATTGGGCAACATTAGTTTAACAATATCCAAGTTCTATTCGAATTCTAGCCTTAATTTTTATGGCAAATATTGGCCAAACTTGTGTAAATGTTGGCTATAATATTGGGTAAATATTGGCCATAACTTGGGCAAATGTTGGCTGCAATATTGGGCGAATCTTGACTACAACATTAGACAATGTTGGCCAAATATTACCCATTACCTTTGACATATTATTCTCTATCTGTAATTTTTTTTTCATAATATCATGAATTTTGGATTGGCACAAGTTGCATTTCTCATTTATAAAAATAAACCAACACAGAGACCAGACTTCAGTATCCGTTCATAAATATGTCACACTTGCGATTCAGCGTCATCGACCGACTGGAGCCGAGTATACCCGATTCAGTGTCACCGACCCGAGCGAGTCACTTCAAAGTGTTGGGCTCCGTAGAGCGTCGTCTCTTCACGCTGTCTTTCTAAAACTCGATGTGACATATTTACGCCCGGGTACAGCCCATACCTTGTTACATACGAATGGTCATATGCGAAAGTAACCGGATCGACCATTTTTCAATCTTATTCTCCTTAGTAATAAGGTTGAAAATTGGCCGATCGTTTTTCGCTCTTATCCCTGATATTAGAGCGAAAAGTGGTCGACCGGGAACGTTCGCAGTTGGTCATATTGACCATATACTTAAGTTACTCAATACGCACGCGCGGCGGGGAAGCTATCCGTCGTTCTTGTCTTAGCTTCAAGAATTCAGATCGAGCTATCCTGTTGACAAGAATTTATAGTGTTAGCATACAGTCATATTTTTATCTATATTCCAAGAATTAAAAAAAAACGGACTTAGAAATAAAAATTGACATGCACAGTCAGCGTCAAAAAATATTGGGGCGAACAGATAGTTCAAAATGAATTAAACAACTAATAAAACATTTAAATGTATTTCAATGTATGTTAGCTTATATTATGTAAATAACTATTTCAATTAGATAAAATTCTTGACAGTTGTCATGTCTCGTGATTTGTCAGTAGCAGGCAATAGGTTTGCCCACAGTGTTGGTGTATATAGGGTACCTACCCCTCGGGAACTACGGGCGTCAAAGCGTTATGTTATGTTCACTAACCTTAGCAACAGGAAGAGTGCCATGAAGTTGCACGCGATGAGCATGTAGAACACGTGCGTCCACGAGTGACTCGACACCACGCCGGCGAGCATGGGACCTATGGCTGCTCCTGTAAACAAAATCATTGTAAAAATAACTTACACTTAAACCAAAAAAGTTATGCGCTTCGGTAGTTTTCGTGTTTCCGAATTAGTCCGAATATAACGCCACAGAGTGACTCCCCACAGAGGCAAACCTGTAGCAGCATCCACACCGCCACATGCGAACTACGCATGACACTGACGTCACACAAAATCCTGCATCGCGCAAGCAGAGTTTACCGCGCAACTAGCATATATCTCGACATCAATCGTCGGGCAGTTGCCCACCAGACACCCGTCTGCTCGGAGGATCCTCCCTTTTCTATGGAGGATGAGTGAACTTTACACCCCGTTTCTCATATCTCTATAAAGTTTTTCAGTTTTGTACTGCCACGCTTTGTGCGCACCTATCATTGCGCTTTTGTATGAAGCTTTCTCTCTGTCGAGTTATCTACTCCGGTCGCCGATCGGCATTATGTCACATATGTTACTCCAAAGATTTGAAACTTTTTTGAAATTTCAGAGTTGTAAACTATTTCATGTTACGTCCATGGTTGTAACAGCTCTATATTAGATCTCATCATCGCGCGTTCGTATTTCGGACGATAGACGATGATTCCCGAAGTGCGTATGCTGAGCGTTGTCTGTCAATGTTAAAGTTGATTATTACGTAGATTGACTTACCAACACTGCCGGTGCCATCAATGATAGCAGTGACAGTAGCCAGCGCCTTGCTGTTGCCCGCGAGACTGCTGTGCGTGCCGAGCTCGGCGCTGACGGCCGTGGTGATGAGCGCATAGGGGCCGTTCACCATCATGCCCGTCAGGATGAGCAGCACCACGTTCAGCAGGTACGAGGTCGCGCCCCAGTATTGGTAGATGAACAGCTGGACATAAGGAAAAAAGATGGTTTTAAAATGGTGGCTAAACCACCATAAGAGGTGTTAAAATGAAACATGCTGAATAAGGAGTTGTTGCACGCGGTGTAGAAGGCGACGCACACGAGCGCGGGGCACCGCGCGGTATACTCGCGGGAACTAACTCACCATGGGCGCGCACGCGGTGTAGAAGGCGACGCACACGAGCGCGGGGCACCGCGCGGTATACTCGCGGGAACTAACTCACCATGGGCGCGCACGCGGAGTAGAAGGCGACGCACACGAGCGCGGGGCACCGCGCGGTATACTCGCGGGAACTAACTCACCATGGGCGCGCACGCGGTGTAGAAGGCGACGCACACGAGCGCGGGGCACCGCGCGGTATACTCGCGGGAACTAACTCACCATGGGCGCGCACGCGGTGTAGAAGGCGACGCACACGAGCGCGGGGCACCGCGCGGTATACTCGCGGGAACTAACTCACCATGGGCGCGCACGCGGAGTAGAAGGCGACGCACACGAGCGCGGGGCACCGCGCGGTATACTCGCGGGAACTAACTCACCATGGGCGCGCACGCGGTGTAGAAGGCGACGCACACGAGCGCGGGACAGCCGCGCGGTATACTCGCGGGAACTAACTCACCATGGGCGCGCACGCGGTGTAGAAGGCGACGCACACGAGTGCGGGGCAGCCGCGCGGTATACTCGCGGGAACTAACTCACCATGGGCGCGCACGCGGTGTAGAAGGCGACGCACACGAGTGCGGGGCAGCCGCGCGGTATACTCGCGGGAACTAACTCACCATGGGCGCGCACGCGGTGTAGAAGGCGACGCACACGAGCGCGGGGCACCGCGCGGTATACTCGCGGGAACTAACTCACCATGGGCGCGCACGCGGTGTAGAAGGCGACGCACACGAGCGCGGGGCACCGCGCGGTATACTCGCGGGAACTAACTCACCATGGGCGCGCACGCGGTGTAGAAGGCGACGCACACGAGCGCGGGACAGCCGCGCGGTATACTCGCGGGAACTAACTCACCATGGGCGCGCACGCGGTGTAGAAGGCGACGCACACGAGCGCGGGGCACCGCGCGGTATACTCGCGGGAACTAACTCACCATGGGCGCGCACGCGGTGTAGAAGGCGACGCACACGAGCGCGGGACAGCCGCGCGGTATACTCGCGGGAACTAACTCACCATGGGCGCGCACGCGGTGTAGAAGGCGACGCACACGAGCGCGGGACAGCCGCGCGGTATACTCGCGGGAACTAACTCACCATGGGCGCGCACGCGGTGTAGAAGGCGACGCACACGAGCGCGGGACAGCCGCGCGGTATACTCGCGGGAACTAACTCACCATGGGCGCGCACGCGGTGTAGAAGGCGACGCACACGAGTGCGGGGCAGCCGCGCGGTATACTCGCGGGAACTAACTCACTATGGGCGCGCACGCGGTGTAGAAGGCGACGCACACGAGCGCGGGACAGCCGCGCGGTATACTCGCGGGAACTAACTCACCATGGGCGCGCACGCGGTGTAGAAGGCGACGCACACGAGCGCGGGGCAGCCGCGCGGTATACTCGCGGGAACTAACTCACCATGGGCGCGCACGCGGTGTAGAAGGCGACGCACACGAGCGCGGGGCAGCCGCGCGGTATACTCGCGGGAACTAACTCACCATGGGCGCGCACGCGGTGTAGAAGGCGACGCACACGAGCGCGGGGCACCGCGCGGTATACTCGCGGGAACTAACTCACTATGGGCGCGCACGCGGTGTAGAAGGCGACGCACACGAGCGCGGGGCAGCCGCGCGGTATACTCGCGGGAACTAACTCACTATGGGCGCGCACGCGGTGTAGAAGGCGACGCACACGAGCGCGGGGCACCGCGCGGTATACTCGCGGGAACTAACTCACCATGGGCGCGCACGCGGTGTAGAAGGCGACGCACACGAGCGCGGGGCAGTCCGCGCGGTATACTCGCGGGAACTAACTCACTATGGGCGCGCACGCGGTGTAGAAGGCGACGCACACGAGCGCGGGGCAGCCGCGCGGTATACTCGCGGGAACTAACTCACTATGGGCGCGCACGCGGTGTAGAAGGCGACGCACACGAGCGCGGGGCAGCCGCGCGGTATACTCGCGGGAACTAACTCACTATGGGCGCGCACGCGGTGTAGAAGGCGACGCACACGAGCGCGGGGCAGCCGCGCGGTATACTCGCGGGAACTAACTCACCATGGGCGCGCACGCGGTGTAGAAGGCGACGCACACGAGCGCGGGGCAGCCGCGCGGTATACTCGCGGGAACTAACTCACCATGGGCGCGCACGCGGTGTAGAAGGCGACGCACACGAGCGCGGGGCAGCCGCGCGGTATACTCGCGGGAACTAACTCACTATGGGCGCGCACGCGGTGTAGAAGGCGACGCACACGAGCGCGGGGCAGCCGCGCGGTATACTCGCGGGAACTAACTCACCATGGGCGCGCACGCGGTGTAGAAGGCGACGCACACGAGCGCGGGGCAGCCGCGCGGTATACTCGCGGGAACTAACTCACTATGGGCGCGCACGCGGTGTAGAAGGCGACGCACACGAGCGCGGGGCAGCCGCGCGGTATACTCGCGGGAACTAACTCACCATGGGCGCGCACGCGGTGTAGAAGGCGACGCACACGAGCGCGGGGCAGCCGCGCGGTATACTCGCGGAACTAACTCACTATGGGCGCGCACGCGGTGTAGAAGGCGACGCACACGAGCGCGGGGCAGCCGCGCGGTATACTCGCGGGAACTAACTCACTATGGGCGCGCACGCGGTGTAGAAGGCGACGCACACGAGCGCGGGGCAGCCGCGCGGTATACTCGCGGGAACTAACTCACCATGGGCGCGCACGCGGTGTAGAAGGCGACGCACACGAGCGCGGGGCACCGCGCGGTATACTCGCGGGAACTAACTCACCATGGGCGCGCACGCGGTGTAGAAGGCGACGCACACGAGCGCGGGGCACCGCGCGGTATACTCGCGGGAACTAACTCACCATGGGCGCGCACGCGGTGTAGAAGGCGACGCACACGAGGCGCGGGGCACCGCGCGGTATACTCGCGGGAACTAACTCACCATGGGCGCGCACGCGGTGTAGAAGGCGACGCACACGAGCGCGGGGCACCGCGCGGTATACTCGCGGGAACTAACTCACCATGGGCGCGCACGCGGTGTAGAAGGCGACGCACACGAGCGCGGGGCACCGCGCGGTATACTCGCGGGAACTAACTCACCATGGGCGCGCACGCGGTGTAGAAGGCGACGCACACGAGCGCGGGGCACCGCGCGGTATACTCGCGGGAACTAACTCACCATGGGCGCGCACGCGGTGTAGAAGGCGACGCACACGAGCGCGGGGCACCGCGCGGTATACTCGCGGGAACTAACTCACCATGGGCGCGCACGCGGTGTAGAAGGCGACGCACACGAGCGCGGGGCACCGCGCGGTATACTCGCGGGAACTAACTCACCATGGGCGCGCACGCGGTGTAGAAGGCGACGCACACGAGCGCGGGGCACCGCGCGGTATACTCGCGGGAACTAACTCACCATGGGCGCGCACGCGGTGTAGAAGGCGACGCACACGAGCGCGGGGCACCGCGCGGTATACTCGCGGGAACTAACTCACCATGGGCGCGCACGCGGTGTAGAAGGCGACGCACACGAGCGCGGGGCACCGCGCGGTATACTCGCGGGAACTAACTCACCATGGGCGCGCACGCGGTGTAGAAGGCGACGCACACGAGCGCGGGGCACCGCGCGGTATACTCGCGGGAACTAACTCACCATGGGCGCGCACGCGGTGTAGAAGGCGACGCACACGAGCGCGGGGCACCGCGCGGTATACTCGCGGGAACTAACTCACCATGGGCGCGCACGCGGTGTAGAAGGCGACGCACACGAGCGCGGGGCACCGCGCGGTATACTCGCGGGAACTAACTCACCATGGGCGCGCACGCGGTGTAGAAGGCGACGCACACGAGCGCGGGGCACCGCGCGGTATACTCGCGGGAAACTAACTCACCATGGGCGCGCACGCGGTGTAGAAGGCGACGCACACGAGCGCGGGGCACCGCGCGGTATACTCGCGGGAACTAACTCACCATGGGCGCGCACGCGGTGTAGAAGGCGACGCACACGAGCGCGGGGCACCGCGCGGTATACTCGCGGGAACTAACTCACCATGGGCGCGCACGCGGTGTAGAAGGCGACGCACACGAGCGCGGGGCACCGCGCGGTATACTCGCGGGAACTAACTCACCATGGGCGCGCACGCGGTGTAGAAGGCGACGCACACGAGCGCGGGGCACCGCGCGGTATACTCGCGGGAACTAACTCACCATGGGCGCGCACGCGGTGTAGAAGGCGACGCACACGAGCGCGGGGCACCGCGCGGTATACTCGCGGGAACTAACTCACCATGGGCGCGCACGCGGTGTAGAAGGCGACGCACACGAGCGCGGGGCACCGCGCGGTATACTCGCGGGAACTAACTCACCATGGGCGCGCACGCGGTGTAGAAGGCGACGCACACGAGCGCGGGGCACCGCGCGGTATACTCGCGGGAACTAACTCACCATGGGCGCGCACGCGGTGTAGAAGGCGACGCACACCGAGCGCGGGGCACCGCGCGGTATACTCGCGGGAACTAACTCACCATGGGCGCGCACGCGGTGTAGAAGGCGACGCACACGAGCGCGGGGCACCGCGCGGTATACTCGCGGGAACTAACTCACCATGGGCGCGCACGCGGTGTAGAAGGCGACGCACACGAGCGCGGGGCACCGCGCGGTATACTCGCGGGAACTAACTCACCATGGGCGCGCACGCGGTGTAGAAGGCGACGCACACGAGCGCGGGGCACCGCGCGGTATACTCGCGGGAACTAACTCACCATGGGCGCGCACGCGGTGTAGAAGGCGACGCACACGAGCGCGGGGCACCGCGCGGTATACTCGCGGGAACTAACTCACCATGGGCGCGCACGCGGTGTAGAAGGCGACGCACACGAGCGCGGGGCACCGCGCGGTATACTCGCGGGGAACTAACTCACCATGGGCGCGCACGCGGTGTAGAAGGCGACGCACACGAGCGCGGGGCACCGCGCGGTATACTCGCGGGAACTAACTCACCATGGGCGCGCACGCGGTGTAGAAGGCGACGCACACGAGCGCGGGGCACCGCGCGGTATACTCGCGGGAACTAACTCACCATGGGCGCGCACGCGGTGTAGAAGGCGACGCACACGAGCGCGGGGCACCGCGCGGTATACTCGCGGGAACTAACTCACCATGGGCGCGCACGCGGTGTAGAAGGCGACGCACACGAGCGCGGGGCACCGCGCGGTATACTCGCGGGAACTAACTCACCATGGGCGCGCACGCGGTGTAGAAGGCGACGCACACGAGCGCGGGGCACCGCGCGGTATACTCGCGGGAACTAACTCACCATGGGCGCGCACGCGGTGTAGAAGGCGACGCACACGAGCGCGGGGCACCGCGCGGTATACTCGCGGGAACTAACTCACCATGGGCGCGCACGCGGTGTAGAAGGCGACGCACACGAGCGCGGGGCACCGCGCGGTATACTCGCGGGAACTAACTCACCATGGGCGCGCACGCGGTGTAGAAGGCGACGCACACGAGCGCGGGGCACCGCGCGGTATACTCGCGGGAAACTAACTCACCATGGGCGCGCACGCGGTGTAGAAGGCGACGCACACGAGCGCGGGGGCACCGCGCGGTATACTCGCGGGAACTAACTCACCATGGGCGCGCACGCGGTGTAGAAGGCGACGCACACGAGCGCGGGGCACCGCGCGGTATACTCGCGGGAACTAACTCACCATGGGCGCGCACGCGGTGTAGAAGGCGACGCACACGAGCGCGGGGCACCGCGCGGTATACTCGCGGGAACTAACTCACCATGGGCGCGCACGCGGTGTAGAAGGCGACGCACACGAGCGCGGGGCACCGCGCGGTATACTCGCGGGAACTAACTCACCATGGGCGCGCACGCGGTGTAGAAGGCGACGCACACGAGCGCGGGGCACCGCCGCGGTATACTCGCGGGAACTAACTCACCATGGGCGCGCACGCGGTGTAGAAGGCGACGCACACGAGCGCGGGGCACCGCGCGGTATACTCGCGGGAACTAACTCACCATGGGCGCGCACGCGGTGTAGAAGGCGACGCACACGAGCGCGGGGCACCGCGCGGTATACTCGCGGGAACTAACTCACCATGGGCGCGCACGCGGTGTAGAAGGCGACGCACACGAGCGCGGGGCACCGCGCGGTATACTCGCGGGAACTAACTCACCATGGGCGCGCACGCGGTGTAGAAGGCGACGCACACGAGCGCGGGGCACCGCGCGGTATACTCGCGGGAACTAACTCACCATGGGCGCGCACGCGGTGTAGAAGGCGACGCACACGAGCGCGGGGCACCGCGCGGTATACTCGCGGGAACTAACTCACCATGGGCGCGCACGCGGTGTAGAAGGCGACGCACACGAGCGCGGGGCACCGCGCGGTATACTCGCGGGAACTAACTCACCATGGGCGCGCACGCGGTGTAGAAGGCGACGCACACGAGCGCGGGGCACCGCGCGGTATACTCGCGGGAACTAACTCACCATGGGCGCGCACGCGGTGTAGAAGGCGACGCACACGAGCGCGGGGCACCGCGCGGTATACTCGCGGGAACTAACTCACCATGGGCGCGCACGCGGTGTAGAAGGCGACGCACACGAGCGCGGGGCACCGCGCGGTATACTCGCGGGAACTAACTCACCATGGGCGCGCACGCGGTGTAGAAGGCGACGCACACGAGCGCGGGGCACCGCGCGGTATACTCGCGGGAACTAACTCACCATGGGCGCGCACGCGGTGTAGAAGGCGACGCACACGAGCGCGGGGCACCGCGCGGTATACTCGCGGGAACTAACTCACCATGGGCGCGCACGCGGTGTAGAAGGCGACGCACACGAGCGCGGGGCACCGCGCGGTATACTCGCGGGAACTAACTCACCATGGGCGCGCACGCGGTGTAGAAGGCGACGCACACGAGCGCGGGGCACCGCGCGGTATACTCGCGGGAACTAACTCACCATGGGCGCGCACGCGGTGTAGAAGGCGACGCACACGAGCGCGGGGCACCGCGCGGTATACTCGCGGGAACTAACTCACCATGGGCGCGCACGCGGTGTAGAAGGCGACGCACACGAGCGCGGGGCACCGCGCGGTATACTCGCGGGAACTAACTCACCATGGGCGCGCACGCGGTGTAGAAGGCGACGCACACGAGCGCGGGGCACCGCGCGGTATACTCGCGGGAACTAACTCACCATGGGCGCGCACGCGGTGTAGAAGGCGACGCACACGAGCGCGGGGCACCGCGCGGTATACTCGCGGGAACTAACTCACCATGGGCGCGCACGCGGTGTAGAAGGCGACGCACACGAGCGCGGGGCACCGCGCGGTATACTCGCGGGAACTAACTCACCATGGGCGCGCACGCGGTGTAGAAGGCGACGCACACGAGCGCGGGGCACCGCGCGGTATACTCGCGGGAACTAACTCACCATGGGCGCGCACGCGGTGTAGAAGGCGACGCACACGAGCGCGGGGCACCGCGCGGTATACTCGCGGGAACTAACTCACCATGGGCGCGCACGCGGTGTAGAAGGCGACGCACACGAGCGCGGGGCACCGCGCGGTATACTCGCGGGAACTAACTCACCATGGGCGCGCACGCGGTGTAGAAGGCGACGCACACGAGCGCGGGGCACCGCGCGGTATACTCGCGGGAACTAACTCACCATGGGCGCGCACGCGGTGTAGAAGGCGACGCACACGAGCGCGGGGCACCGCGCGGTATACTCGCGGGAACTAACTCACCATGGGCGCGCACGCGGTGTAGAAGGCGACGCACACGAGCGCGGGGCACCGCGCGGTATACTCGCGGGAACTAACTCACCATGGGCGCGCACGCGGTGTAGAAGGCGACGCACACGAGCGCGGGGCACCGCGCGGTATACTCGCGGGAACTAACTCACCATGGGCGCGCACGCGGTGTAGAAGGCGACGCACACGAGCGCGGGGCACCGCGCGGTATACTCGCGGGAACTAACTCACCATGGGCGCGCACGCGGTGTAGAAGGCGACGCACACGAGCGCGGGGCACCGCGCGGTATACTCGCGGGAACTAACTCACCATGGGCGCGCACGCGGTGTAGAAGGCGACGCACACGAGCGCGGGGCACCGCGCGGTATACTCGCGGGAACTAACTCACCATGGGCGCGCACGCGGTGTAGAAGGCGACGCACACGAGCGCGGGGCACCGCGCGGTATACTCGCGGGAACTAACTCACCATGGGCGCGCACGCGGTGTAGAAGGCGACGCACACGAGCGCGGGGCACCGCGCGGTATACTCGCGGGAACTAACTCACCATGGGCGCGCACGCGGTGTAGAAGGCGACGCACACGAGCGCGGGGCACCGCGCGGTATACTCGCGGGAACTAACTCACCATGGGCGCGCACGCGGTGTAGAAGGCGACGCACACGAGCGCGGGGCACCGCGCGGTATACTCGCGGGAACTAACTCACCATGGGCGCGCACGCGGTGTAGAAGGCGACGCACACGAGCGCGGGGCACCGCGCGGTATACTCGCGGGAACTAACTCACCATGGGCGCGCACGCGGTGTAGAAGGCGACGCACACGAGCGCGGGACAGCCGCTGCAGTCGGCGACGAGTCCCGCCAGGATGGCGCCCGTGACGCCGCCCACGTCGAACACTGTGCTCAGCTCGCCCGACTGTCGGGCGGAGAGGTCCGCTAGAAATAAAAAAACAGGGTGTGCTTATGACCACACGACTGAAGTGAAACTTCAAACGTATTTGGCTATGAGAGGAAGAGAGAAAGAAAATGTGCACGCGCGTTGCTTTCTCTTGCTTATATCCCCCACTCAACTCCCGTTTGCCTCGCCCGATCACACTTTTCGTAACGCGTTCGCCTGCTTACTCCCCAAGTCAAGCGTGCGTAAAGAAGTTTCACTTCAAAAACATTATTAGTAACATCCAGATTCAAAGGCATGACTTCCCAACCACAGGGGGGCGCGACCACTCCAAAAATAAACGGTATATTAAATTCTATGTTCTTGGTATTAGAAAAGGTTAAGAATATAATAGAATTCCCTTTATTATGGCTCTTAGTGAAGGCTCAATTCCAATGTGTCCAATCCCCAAACGTTTGATAATATTAAGGTGCTTTAATAAACACAGTACAGGATAATAATATTGATTTAATTGTGCTTACAACTACATTCAAAATAACTACTACGTGGAGCCCTGACACAGCCTGAAGGCGTCGCGGCAGACCCTGGAGAAGATGGCGGCACGAGCTGGAGAAAACAGACGACCAGTGGTCGCCTTTAGCCCTGGATCGAAAGAGCTGGAAGTCATGGGGAGAGGCCTTTGCCCAGCAGTGGGATGATGCAGGCTCACAGTAACATTCATATCAAAATATGTAAAATTGAGAAGCTGTGAATAATATTTTGAACACTACTTTTCAACTTACCCATTGTAAACCTGATATAAGACGGCAGCCAATACAGGAACGTGTAGCTGACGAGCTTCGCGAAGAAGAGCGAGAGAGAGAACTCGACCACGCCCGGGATAGAGAGAGCGCGCGATAGTGAGACCGCGTTCTCGGGAGACGCGCGGAGCAGCGAGGTGCGCTCTGTCGCATCTTCTTGCTGAGAGAGAGAGATTACATGATTAGTGTGAGTAGAGCGAAAGAGAAATCTCAAGCATTTTTTATTTTTACAGCTAATACATTTTAATATCTAGTACAATGTGTAAGCGATGGCCAATTACAAGCTTCCACTAACGATAAGCATGCCCCTTAGTACAGGATATAGAGAGGGAGAAAGAAATGTTGCCACTTCATAAAGTGTAAAACGTTTATTGAGGATGATATTCTCATAGCATGTACTGTACCTATGTCTATTTCCTGTTTAGTATAATATTCTATCACTTTTAAATTCAATTATTTTTTCTTGAAGTACACTGTATTTTAATAATTGTTTGCTGCACCGGACGACGTCATTACGTCAGCGCCGGCTGTCGCTGAAAACCAGCGCTGGGGCTCTGTTCTGCATAGGGTCGCAGCATAATGCTGAGCGATAGCCGTTTTGCGTGGATGTGAAGCATGTTTCCCCCTACCTTTTTATTTTATTTTTTGTGTTTATGTTCTTTTTGCGTCATTTTCACCGCAAATAAACGTATTTTCTTTCTTTCTTCTTCTTTCTTTCTAAATAAGAAGTGACAATAACATTTTCAAAAAATGCGACACCGAAAGACAAAAATAATAAAGACTGAAGTCAAGTGAGAATTTCCCAAGAAATATTAAAAACCGTCTAGCTCCTAAACCTATAAACAATCGTTGAACATACATAGGGGAACATGTTTCGGGAAGCCCTTGGAGGGGCTTTTGATTTTTTTCTTTGGACGTCGTGTCGCGGTTCACAGCCCACATAGTATATTATTCTCTATAGCAAATACGAAAAGAAAACGTTCGTCTTTGTCTCACGTCGTCTCTGTCACTCAAACCTTTGGGTCGCTTTCTAATGCTCCATGTGTCTTAAACGGGTATTGTAAATATTATTAATTCTGTGGTAATACTTACTTGTGCTGCATTAGACGAATGCCTGTTCGGTCGCAAACTTGCCGACTGTCAAATAAAAACAAAATATTATTTATACGTCACAACTGTGGGCTCAAATAGCGCAGAATTGGTGCCCTGAGACAGTGAGGCGGGGTCGCGGCAGACCACGTAGGAGATGGCGGGACGAGCTGGATAGGTTCTGTCAAAACTGGAGGGAGGACGCGCGGGCTCGCGAAAAATGGAAGGAGTGGAGGGAGGCCTTTGCCCAGGAGTGGAACAGCGCAGGCTAGATAAAAAAAATTAAAAAATACGTCACTTTTAAGATCGTTCGTCCGACAGTGGGCTCCTTCTGGTTTTCCGAATAAAAAGAAGTCGGTTAAAAACACACTTATCCAATCTATTGAACTCGTCAAAATAAATCATATGTGCCCAAACTCGAGGGATTTACTAGTAGCACTGAAGAGTTCGGCTCTATCATCAGATCAGCTCCAATGTTGGTATATTGGAGCTGATCTGATGATAGAGCCGAACTCTTATACAGGGTTATTTGAAAAACACCAACAATCTCTTAAGAGGTCATTGTACTCATCATTATGAACACCTTTTACTATGGGACCAAACCTGAAATCGCGTAAAAAAAATCAGCTGTTCCATACATTTTGACGATTTCTACGAACATAAATGTAGGGAACAGCTGATTTTTTTTCCGCGATTTCAGGTTTGGTTCCATAGTAAAAGTTGTTTATAATGATGAGTACAATGACCTCTTAAGAGGTTGTTGGTGTTTTTCAAATAACCCTGTATATCATATAAGAGTTCGGCTCTATCAACGGATCAGCTCCAATGTTGGTATATTGGAGCTGATCTGATGATATAGCCGAACTCTTATATATCATATAAGAGTTCGGCTATATCATCTATATATCATCTGGTGATTATAGTTTTGTCATCCGAACTACATATAGATACAAAGTTTCATTTAGATGCGATAGCTAGAACTAGGTTAGGAGGGGCTCGTGGCTATATAATAACAGCCGCACGGGTCGATCGGTCAGGTTAAGCTACGCTTGTCGCGGTTAGCCCGTGGATGGGTGACCATTTTTACATACCAAGACCCCTTCGTGTCTCGGGAAGCACGTTAAGCCGTTACTCCCAGCTGTCATTCATGAATCTTTGACAGTCGTTACGGGTCGTCAGAAGCCCGAAAGTCTGACAACCAGTCTTACCAAGGGGTATCGTGTTACCCAGAAACTGGGTTGTGTCAGATAGGCAGTCGTTCCATGTAAAATATTGCTGCATCCGGTTAGACTGGAAGCCGACCCTAATATAGTTGGGAAAAGGCAGGCAGATGTTGAGTTAGAACTAGGTTCTAAGATGTTATTACTTTGTTAGTTAGTGTGTTGAAAAAGTGATATATGAATGCGACGGTCGCGTATTTGCGCGAACGATCATTTTGATTAGGATGCAGGTTAAGTCCCATGTACAGGGTGTTACGGAAAGGGTATATCAATACAAACGGGTTGAAGAGTATAATAATAATAATAATTCTTTATTTTTCGGACAACAGTAATCCAATGTGTTAGTAAGCAATACAAAATAACTTATTTCTAGTGTTATTAGCTGTATATCTGGTCTAGAATCTCTGTACAAAATTTCAGCTCAAGAGCAGTAACTTTGAAAATGTTTAATATTTTTTTTTATTTCGATAGTTTATTAAATTGAAATCATAACAAACGTGTCACCGCACTACGAGGGTCATTATCCATTATCTGTAGTGTGTCTGTGCGCCTAGTACACGCACATCACGCCGCCGCGCGCCAGTGCAGCGCCGTGATGTCGAAATAAAAAAAAATATTAAGCATTTTCAAAGTTACTGCTTTTGAGCTGAAATTTTGTACAGAGATTCTAGACCAGATACACTCTTCAACCCATTTGTATTGATATACCCTTTCTGTAACACCCTGTATTTCCCATCTATTGTATTTTTAGCGTTTCTTGTTATGTACATACTAACCAAATGGGGTACGCTTCGTAACTTTTGATTGCTTCGCAAATAAAGCGATGATTGCTTACCTGATCCCCCACAATGATGGATGAAGCGTCGTCATCATCCGCCTCGTCCTCTTCATCTGACCGCGTTGATTGGCGCGACGGCTGTGAGAATCATTGATTCATATGTCAATGTAATGTCAATTTTTAGAAGGGTATACCGGGTGTAAAAAGACACTTAACGATGCCGAGAGTCACGTGTACTCCCCGTCATTGTGATCATTTTTTTGTACTGGATCATACATGGGAACCTTCTGGTTACGGAGATATTGAAGGTCAAAGTGCCAACTTATACTGGTATTTTTTTACGAAAACAAGTTTTTAACTTTAAATACCCCCACGACCCGCGCACCGTTGCATGCATCCATAAGCGCAATGTTTTGCGTGCGTTACATTGCGCACTACTGAAAACAGCAACACACACCAAGAATAAAAGTCGTTACCCAGCAATTTTTTTCGTGCAATGTTACTTAGTTTTATGTACAGAATGCGTAATTAACGGCTATATGATGGGTCCTTTTACACCATGTTATATGATTAATATTAGATAGTGGCACCTTTTAGATAATGTGGGACCAATTAAGATTTGCTTGTTATGAATGATTGATTCAAACGGTTAGTGTCATGTATGTTATGCTTTTTGTATGTAACTGATTGATTCAAGTTGAACCGATTGATCTAGGTAATAGGTAATACGGGCTGGTGTCCGCAACTCCACATCAATGTGTGTATTTTGATCTATGTCAATACCAGTTAATATCGGTGTTAATTTGAAATTACTAATAAGTAGTCTATCTATTGTCGATTCATATCAGCCTATAATGGTCCCACTGTTGGGATACAGGCCTCCTCTTGGTGAGAGGAAGTGGGCCGTAATCCACCACGCGGGCCCAGCGCGGGTTGATAGATGTCACATGTCTTCGAATTTTTGGTTCTAGGACATGCCGGTTACCTCACGATGTTACCCTTCACCGTTTTGTGAGCAGTGGTGATGAAATAATTTACACACAGTAAAACGCCAGTCTGGGTTCGAACCTATGACCTACAACTCGTAAGTCAATGCCGTCACCACTGGGCCACCACTGCTCCAGTAAATAATTGATTCAATGTCAGATAATTGATTTCAGTTTGGACGTCTAAATCCCTGCCACCTTGTATACATATATTTGAATTAAGAATTTGAGATAATTTTCAAATTATTGAACAACAAACTGAATGTCACACTTAATAAGGTTCAAATTCCGTTGCAACCTCTTTGTTACAAATGGTCACTGAAAAATCAACTTAGAATACATTTCACTAAAGTAGATAACTGACTGTGACGATGGGATGTAAATTATATGATTTTATGAACACTGCTGTACAACCTGATACTGACCTGAAAATTGCAAAAAACGCAAGAAAATTTGAATTTCGCGGGCTACTTAATGCATCGTATTGAATTATAATTTACTAGCTGCGTCCCGCGGTTTCACCCGCATAAGTTTCGATCCCGTGAGAAAATCGGGATAAAAAGTATCCTATATTGTTAATCCTGGTTATAAACTATCTGTGTGACAAAAATTACATCCAAATCCGCTCAGTAGTTTTTGCGTGAAGAAGTAACAAACATACAAACACACTCACAAATTTTCGCCTTTATAATATTAGTGTGATATCCATCATACTTTGAGTAACACCTACTGTGTTGTACTTACCGAGTGCCTACTATTAGAAACAGCGGCCCCCAGCCCCACGAGGCGCGGCTCGGGCGCCAGGAACAGCCACACCACCGCCCCCACGGCCCCCATGACCAGCCCGGGGTAGATGAACGACAGCGACCAGTCCGAGTCCACGTACTCCGCCGCCATTATCGTACCTATAACAACCATCAACGTTTTGTAGAATATAGTTTTATGTTTATTCCGGTTTATTACTAGCCGCGCCCCGCGATTTCACCCGCGTAAATGTCGTTCCCGTGGGAATATCGGGATAAAAAGTAGCCTATATGTTAATCCAGGGTGTCAGCTATCTGCATACAGAATTTTATCAAAATCGGTCCAGCCGTTTGAGCGTGAAGAAGTAACAAACATATAAACACACACACACACTCACAAACTATCGTCTTTATATTATTAGTGTGATAGTGTGATGTGATTTTTTAAGTGAAACTTCTTTACGCACGCTTGACTTGGGGAGTAAGCTGGCGAACGCGTTACGAAAAGTGTGATCGGGCGAGGCGAACGCGTTACGAAAAGTGTGATCGGGCGAGGCGAACGGGAGTTGAGTGGGGGATATAAGCAAGAGAAAGCAGTGCGCGCGCACATTTTCTTTCGCTCTTCCTCTCATAGCCAAATACGTTTGAAGTTTCACTTCAGTCGTGTGGTCATAAGCACACTCGGTTTTTTTTTGTTTCTTAAAGGTGAGTATACACTAGAGCATTATCTCGAGCATTTCCATGTAATGTAACGTTCTTACGAGTGGTACAATACAGGCAGAAGCTCAATTTCCAAAACCATTTCCATGTAATGTAACGTTTCTGCGAATGTTCAACGCTACGTTCGCCGTAATGCTCACGGCGAGTGAGCATATACCTATACCATTTCATTCTACCTTGCGTTCATTGTTGAAATGTCGGACCGACAGGCGCCGCTCGTGCCTTTGCTCGTTAAAATATTACACCAATATGGTCGTTGGTTTTTAAAATCAGGTTGTAACAAAACATCGTGCGTGCAGTTCGAAGTGCGGTTCTATAAACCTCTAGTCTATACTCACCTTAATATGTACAGGCGACCTCGCGAGTTGATTGCTTTACTTACCACTCTAAGGACGAGATCTATAAACGTTACTTAGCTCTTACTTTGACTTAGACATGGGTCCCGTCTCTATCTTGCACTTATAGTTTGACAGTTGTGCGACAGTGACAGGAATAACGCTGACCCAAAGTACGTGCTAAGTAACGTTTATAGATGTCGGCCTAAGGCATTACTTACAATAAAACGACATGCTCTATTTATCGCGATCAAGACGAATGTGACAGTTAGATAGTTTCAACCTTAATGAAGTTTCAGATTTAAGGCTCACGCAGATTTGAGTGTCATAATTTATTTAACTTTGTAAATTCAACGTCTAACAACAATGAATTCTATTCTAATTAAAAACTGCAAAAAAAAACACAAAACTAAATCGTTCAAAAGTAGTAAAAAGTTTTATGTAAAACATGGCCTTCTAACTGAAATATCTCTTATCTACGTTTATAAAACAATTCAAATACACGAGTAAATATCGGTACTACAAGAAGTCGTTGCTATTTGAGTTTTCTTAAAATAACTCAACCTGATCTCATCATCGCGCGTTCGTTTCTTTGAAGATAGACGATGATTCCCGAAGGTCATTTTTTTGGGATATCTGCATGTTTCGTGCGGGAACCGTACTAGCAGCCATCAGCAAGGGCAACAATTCTGCCAGCCCTAATTAAAAATAGCCCACAATTGGGCAACTTACCCAATATATTTCCCAGCGAGGTGTGCGAGTTCCATATTCCAAAGATGAGTCCCTTCTTGCTATTACCGAACCATTTGCCCACTATAGCGACCGTGCCCGGCCAGCCAGTCGTCTGGGCAATGCCTGCCCCAGCCTGGAAAGTGGGCAAAACTATGTTGAAAGAATTACCTTATGTTTTAACGAAATTATCTGACGAATGTTCTCAGACGTGATGTTGATCGTTATCGAATAATCCATACTAATATTATAAATGTAAAAGTGTATGTGTGTGTCTGTTTGTTTGTCCGTCTTTCACGGCAAAACCGCTGAACCGATTTAGATGAAATTTGGTATATAGATAGTTTGAAACCCGGGAAAGGACATAGGATACTTTTTATCCCGACATTTCCACAGGATCAAGATTTATGCGGTTAAAACCGCGGGGCGCAGCTAGTAATAACATAAAAAACCGGCCAAGTGTGTGTCGACCACGCACAGGGAAGGGTTGCGTAGTTGGGAGTGCTTGGGATGAGTATTTGCGCAAATGCGCATGCACATTATTAATTTTATCGACTGCAAAAATAAATTTTATTTCATAGTATTTCTCAAAAAAAAGTATGAAAAACAAAATCATTTCTGGATTTGTTTTTGTTATACAACTAAAAAAACAAAATTATTTCTGCATTTTTTTTATCATCATTCATCACGTCCGTGAAGTTTCGCCAAGTGATTTAATTTCACCTTCTATAAATAAATATGTTTGCACCAACCTGCACTAATAAATAGTATGATATGTTATGTATGTTGTACGTTCGCCCGATGCCGAACAGGTAACAAAAGATGGCCGACGTCAACATGCCGAAGGACAAGAAGTATCGTAGATCCACCCTCTCTGCTATCATACCTGCGACATAAACATAACATCACGCATGTATTCCACAAAGGGATAGGCAGGAGTGTATCGTTCGGTTGGTGATAAATATCAAATAGCGGACGCTGGCCGCACAGCTGCTGCACTAAAGTGGAACTCGGTCACATATTATGTCGCATGTCGGAGCAGCAATACGCAAAATCCACCACTCAGTGGATCCCAAATGGCAGGAAACAACTACGCAGCAGGCTTAGAAAGGGATGCCGGGTTGAGCTGGACTTCTCCTTAAAGGATTGGTCCTCAATCGCAGTAGACCGGGAAAAGTGGAAAGAAGGCCTTTGCCCTGCAATTGGACAACAACACGTGGCGTAGCGCTTCCATGGTTCTTGTAACAAGTCCACTCCACCTACCCAAACCCATCATCATCATCATCATCATTTCAGCCGAAAGACGTCCACTGCTGGACATAGGCCTCCCCCAAGCACCTCCACTTCGACCGGTTTTGTGCTTCTCGCATCCAACGAGTTCCTGCGGCCTTCACAAGGTCGTCGGTCCATCTTGTGGGAGGCCTTCCAACGCTACGCCTTCCGGTACGCGGTACCCGGTACCCAAACCCATAGTTCAATATATTTGTTTTCCATATCCTGCATTAGTCCTGCACCAACCGGGGGTTGTCCCTGGGTACACTTGCCTAGTGCATACAAGGATAATCGTCGGTTGGTGCCTCCTCATCATTTAAAATTATCAAAGGTGCCTCTACGAATTTGCTTCGGCCCCTCGTATGCCTTCCAAAGGTCCGGGCGGGACCCGAGAATCCCGAGATATGCCGAAGACATTTTAAAATAATAAAATAACACTATGAGGTTATGTTAATTGAAAATCAATGTTTTATTATACCTTCTTCAAGAATGCTTGAACAGGCTACATAATTACGATATCAATATTAACCGGTCAAGCGGCGCGGTTCGCCGATCGGTGACGAAACAATAGAAAATCAATTGTGTCTCATTAGCGGCGCTTGACAGATTAATTTAATTTAAGAATATAACGCCCATTCATCGATCACATGCGTACATTGCTAAAACAGCTGCAGACCATGCAAATATTTGTGTCGACACAGCTGTCGAATCCACGACCTTGAATGCCGAGGGCGTGCGATGCATCCACACAGATGGCCTTTCATTCCATTTATGAGTAAATATTTCTAATTATGTATAATAATTATTAGAGATAGTTGATTTACCTGAGACGAACATGGCGCCCGCGTATGAGAACAGGAAGGCGGAGTCCAGGGCTCCGAGTAACGTGTTGGCATCGGCCGTATCTGTAACAATTAAATGCAATGTATCACATTACATGGTTTGAGAGCGAATGCTCTGTCGTCGGCACGAGATATACATAACATAACACGCCTGTCTGTTTCCACAAAGGCAGTGGCAGAGATGTATAGTCCACCTACACTTCGCTAGTTATGTTTAAGTCCACGGATATCGCATGTAATGGGGGGCTTGCTTAGTGCCATTAATAGGGCGCAAAGCCGAACTCCAGGCTGCTGCAAATTCCTTATGGAGAAACTTAATAATACTACTTTGCCTAATCTAGGGATTGAACCCAGGACGCCACGGTCAGCACTTCAGAAAAGTTCTGCAGTAGTGAAATCCGGAAGGCATACCGTGTGTCGGTGTTCCACAAGGTGGACCGACGATCACCAGGCCGTGTCGCGGGAATCTGCTAAATACGGAAGACATAGAACTGGTCGTCGTTGTGGCGAAGTTTGGAGGAGGCCATTTTCTAGCAGTAAACGTTTTTCAACTGAATGACATTCTTTTAAAATTGACAAAATGACTGCCTCTCTAGGTGCACCACGCCTGAATTCCACGAAGAGTTAGAAGGGAGTTTTTGGGGAGTGTCGTTGTTACTCAGCTATACTCACTAAAAGGAGCCCAGTTACACCACTGGTCGTCATTGGGGTCGGTCCCGGGCGGCGGCACCAGCGCCGAGCAGTTCTGATGCAGCACCGACTTCACCACGGAGATCGGCTTCCTCGTCAGGTGGTACGTCATGTACGTGAAGAATGTCAGCGTGAGCACTGAGGCTTGGTACCTGCGGATGAGGAGAAGAGACAAGATAAACGAGAGAATTTATATACAGGGTGGTAGGGACATGGACGCACAGCCTGTTACCAAGGATTCAGTACAGACATGATTCTGAAACCCACTGCGTTGAAACTTTTCGAAGGTTATGAAAAAAAAATTTGCTGTTACATAGAAAAGTGCAATACTACGGGTACCAATTTTTTTCTGATATCCGACGATGAATTGCTGGCTGTATCGAGAAAACTTTCAACCCCGATTCAGGTTTTAGGGGTAAATTTTCAAAAACGGGAAGGTTTTAGAAAAAGCTGAATCGTAGTTGAAAGTTTTTAGCGCTCACTTCCGTTACATAAGGAACTCTTCTAGACACGGTTCAGTCTGTACGTTGTCTGTCAGTGAATTTAAGATTATTATCAAGTCATCATCTGCCTGCCTTTTCGCAACTGTTGTGGTCGGCTTCCAGTCCAACCGGATGCTGGAGCCGGATGCAGCTGAATACCAGTATTTTGTCGTGAAGCGACTGCCTATCTGACCTGCACAACCCAGTTACTGGGTAATACGATACCCCTTGGTTGTAGACCTATAGAGTGCCATATTCGCATTTAGCGAAAAAGCTCTTTAAATAAAGATAAAAAAAAGACTGGTCAGACTTTTGGGCTTCTGGGTAGTCAGAACGACGAACATTATTAACAAGATAGAATTTTCCCGTGATAAACTATTTACATACCTACGGAACAGAACAGTATAGTATACTAATATTTATTTATTTATTTAATACTTCAAGCGCATAAATGTACATACAGAGGCGGACTTAATGCTCCCTTACTAATAGACGTATAGAGGTATGAGGAACAGGGTGTAAAGTTCACTCAACCTCCATAGAAAAGGGAGGATCCTCCGACCAGACGGGTGTTGTGTCTGGCGGGCAACTGCCCAATGAGTCATGTCGGGCTGTTGTATATATGCTAGTTGCGTGGTAAACTCTGCTTGCGCGATGCAGGATTTGCGTGACGTCAGTATGACGCGTTGTTCGCATGTGGCGTTGTAGATACCGCTACATCACTCCCCCCCGGAGACCGGAGGTACATAGTGGGCTGAGTCTTGTATCTTGCGATGCTTGCCAGGCTAGCTGAGGTTCCAGTGAGTCGGAACCGGTTGCCGCATAGTTCACGGTGAGTCGGAACTGTCTGCGAAGATGTCCCCAGTGAGTCGGGGTGGCGCTGCGTTATGCTCCAGTGCGTCGGATGTGGTGCAGCGCCGGGTTGAGGCTGGCTGCTGACGTCGACCAGGAGAGAAGGGCTCTGCTTGTAGACCGGCCGAAAGTGCAGTGTGCTGTGCCGAGGTTGCTGATGAGGCTGAGGGTGATGACCAGGTATGCGCGGTCGCTGCATGCTGGTGGTCAGGATACCCGTTGAAGCCGTAGGTGCTGGCTGGCTGGGTGACTCGCCGCTCTAAAGCTTGCGGGAGTGATGATGACGTCACGCTGAAGTAGGTGCACGAAGGCTGCGCTGACGTTCATGTTTGGGGTCACCAGTATAGAGGTATGAGGAACAGGGTGTAAAGTTCACTCAACCTCCATAGAAAAGGGAGGATCCTCCGACCAGACGGGTGTTGTGTCTGGCGGGCAACTGCCCAATGAGTCATGTCGGGCTGTTGTATATATGCTAGTTGCGTGGTAAACTCTGCTTGCGCGATGCAGGATTTGCGTGACGTCAGTATGACGCGTTGTTCGCATGTGGCGTTGTAGATACCGCTACAGACGTATTATATCAGATGAATAGTTACACACCGATTTCTCTCTTTCACTCGTCAGTAATTTGACTTTCAAAAGAAGAAGACAAAGCGTTGTGAATATATAGTACGGAACCCTCGGTGCGCGAGTCCGACTCGCACTTGACCGGTTTATATTTTTAATCTTTATTGCTCAACGATACACTAAAGACGGATGTTTATAAAAACATAATATCTAGCCTTGCATTTTATTTAATAGAGATACTGCTGATAGTATTTGTACAAATTAGTGTTCCAGATGCGTCAGACACTTAGTAACTATGTATTTGATTTGTTTATCGAACTCTATAGTCTATTGGGTGATAAAAGCTAAGTCCACGTACATCCATATAGATGCATACGAGTTTACATAAAAGGTACTGCGACAGTTAATCTGATGCCTCGTTTAGGGGATCGTGGCTAAATAATAACAGCCACACGGGTCGATCTTCAAGGTTAAGCAACGCTTGCCGAGGTCGGTCGGTGGGTGAGCATACATTACATACCGAGCCCCTCCATGCCTTAGAAAGCACTTTAAGCTGTTAGTTCCGGCTGCCATAAGTAGATCTTCGACAGTCGTTATGGGTTGTCAGAAGCCCGAAAGCATCGTGTAACCCAGTAACTGGGTTGTGGAGATCGGATAGAAAGTCGCACGCACCGTGTAAAATACTGGTATTCAGCTGCATCCGGTTAGACTGGAAGCCGACCCCAACATGGGAAAAGGCTCGGAAGATTGACTTTGCGAATTAGGCTAGAATAGTATAATCTACTTACTTGATAAAATTCTTAAATTCACTGACACATAACGCACAGCTTAAGCCGCTGGGTCTAGAAGCATGAAATTTTGCGCAAGAGTTCCTTATATAACGAAGATGAGCACTACGGAAGGATTTTCGGAAATTCACGAGGGGATTAAAAAAATCTATACAAATACTTAAATAAAATTGGAGTGTCTGTTTGTAATATTAAAATAACCGCTTTTTACTAAATGCATATATGGATGTATACACGGTACATATACCAAAATATTTTTTTTTACAATTTTCGTCTGTCTGTTTGTTCCGGCTAATCTCTGAAGCGGCTGGACCGATTTTGACGGGACTTTCACTGGCATATAGCTGATGTAATAAGGAGTAATTAACTTAGGCTACTTTTATTTTAGAAAAATAATTAGGGTTCCGCGCAAAAAAATTAAAACGTTTTCCGTCATGCACGCGAACGAAGTCGCGGGCACAGCTAGTAAAAAATAAAATGGGACTTTCGTTGGTAGTGGTGAAGGCCTAACACGTGCTTTGTCTGTGTTTTAATTTTATTTCGATTTTAGTGGTTTTTAATACAGTAAATTTCAATTGAGATTGTTTTTTGTGTTTGTGTTTTAGAAAAGGTTTGTTTTAACATTGGTTTAGTTTATTTTTTAAATATTTTACCCGGCATCCAAAATGGATACCAAAAAACCCCCTGACCCTCCTGATCCCTTTGATTACACTCCGGTGTTAACAGTTACTCTTCCCGACGACAATGTAAATACAATGGACTCCGAATCTACAAACAGGAAAAGGTCTGCTGCTTCCCCCCCGGCTGCTTTAATCAACCCTCCAAAGCTAGCTAGAAACACTATTGGCAGGCAGATATATACGATTAGAGATTACCCCCCATTTATCGTACACGTATCTTTAAAAGATGGTCAAACCCCAGGTACTGTTCTGCACCCTGTCAAATTTGGTATGTTCTTGACACAAAATAATTTTAGCAACATACTCCTAGGCAGTGTTAAACGCCTAGGAAGAAACAGGGTTTCGGTCGAATTCAAGTCTCACCAGGATGCTAACAGTTTTCTAATCAGTCCAATCTTAAGTAAAAATAATTTTGTAGCCTCAATTCCCCAATTTAACATCACTCGTTTAGGTCTTGTCAGAGACGTTCCCATTGAATGGACTGAGGAAGAAGTTATTGAGAACATCAAGGTTCCCACTGGATGCGGCCCTGTAATTAAGGCTAGAAGAATGAACCGTAAGGTGACTTCTCTGGGTGTTACCGAATGGAAACCCACTCAAACGGTTGTTCTAACCTTTGACGGCCAAATTTTACCCCAGCGTGTTTTTTGTTTCTACTCTGCTCTTTCGGTTGAAAAATACATGTACCCAACTATCCAATGCTTTAATTGTTGTCGGTATGGTCACACACGTACAGTATGTCGCTCGAAACCCCGCTGTTTCAAATGTGGTCAAGACCATCCAGGAGATGGTTGCCAAGTTTCCCTTGATTGTGCATTTTGTGTTTCTTGTTCTGGCAATCACTATGCAAATGATAAGGGTTGTCCGGAATTGGGAAGACAAAAGGGCATAAAAGCCCTGATGGCAGAGAAGTCGGTCTCATATGAGGAAGCAAGTCAGGTCCTCCCTCCAGTTTCAAGATCATATGCTGAAGTGTCGAGATTATCTCAAAAGACTAAACCAGTATCCAGTCCATCTTATTCCCCCAGCCCACTTTCCCAAAATCCGAAATCTTACCGTAAAACGGTCTTCCTTAAACCAAAATCCCATGCCCCACTTTCACCTAGCTATGACAAGCAGGCTCATCAAGCCCTCACACAAAACTACTCCTTCTCTCCTTCACAAAACGGTTGCGCCTACCCTAGGGAAGGTGAAACCAGCCCTGACAAACCAGAAAACATTTTGAATATTATATCAAGTATGTTATTGACTGTATTAGCCAATCCGAAACAATCCCTACCTGACCACGTTGCCGACAAATTGACATCCATTGTAAATTATATTCACAATGTTCCACCCCCTGACATTCCTTCAATGGAACGTGAGGAGTGTTACTCCTAGGAAACCTGACCTACTCTATCTAATTAATAAATTCAAACCATCGATCTGCGGTATTGCTGAGACATGGCTTCGTTCCGAAAGTAATTTCGGGATTCCGTGTTTCAGCAGTGTTCGCCATGACAGATCAGATGGATATGGGGGATGTGCTTTGTTTATCAATAACAAAGTACCATTCTCCCCGATTCCTCTACCCTTTGTTGGTGACAACATCAATGTTGTTGCTGTTAAGGCTGAGGATATAAATGTATTTAGGTTATATATTGCCCACCCACAAATTGAAGATCTTACTACAATAAAAAGTCTGCTGAGTAATGTACAAGGTCCATTACTAATTATGGGTGATTTTAATGGCCATCATTATAGATGGGGGTCTGATACCTGTGACAACTTTGGTATAGGTCTGGCGGATATATTGGATGAACTTAACCTATGTGTGATTAATGATGGCAGTTCCACACGTAGGTCTGCGCCAGGGCAGAACAGCAGCTGTGTTGATCTAACATTCTGTTCGTCTAGTATAGCCGGCCTTTTTAATTGGAGTCGCTTGAATATGACTTATGGGAGTGATCACTATCCCATCATGGTGGAAATCCCTTCCAAGACCATTCCTGACAAAATCTCCCCTCCGCTGTTAAAATACCAACTCAACTCAGTGGATTGGGACCTGTATTCAAAAATCTTAGACTTACGAATCTCATCCCTCCCATCCATTAATCCTGAGTCTGCTCGGGAATGTTTTTCCTTATTTTCCAACACAATTTCCTCTACAGCAGATGATTGCTTCCCTCCTAAAAAACCGCCAACGGGCAAAATTCCATCCCCGCCATGGTGGGATAGGGATTGCTCTGCCGTGATCAGGGCCAGGAATGAAGCCGAAATGAATTTCAACTCCGACATGAACCTGGAAAACATCATTGCTTTTCAACATATTTTGGCTAAGTCCAAGAAACTACTTAAAAATAAGAAGAGAGATGGTTGGCGGAAGTATTGTGGCTCACTGAATCCTTCTACTCCAGCGTCGGCTGTGTGGCGTAAATTGAAATCTTACAGAAGTAGTTTGAAGCCCCCCTCCGGGAGCACACTGTCTGCGGAACTGGGTAACCAGTTTTTCTGTAAGCTCGCACCAGTTTATGTTCCCGGTAAGGAAGAATGTGTCGATTCCAAATCACAACTGACCTCAGATGATCCTCTGGATGGGCCATTTACGCTTGGTGAACTTAAGTCGGTCCTCGCCTATGTAAAGGATTCTGCTCCTGGAGTGGATGGATTCCCTTACTCCTTCATTACTAAAGCTGGTAATAAGACACACCAATACTATCTGGACTTAGTCAATTATTGTTTTACTTCCGGTTATATTCCTCCTGATTGGAAGGTTCAAGTAGTAATTCCCATATTAAAACCTGGTAAAGATCCTAGCGATCATTGTTCTTTCAGACCAATTGCTCTATCGTCCATCCTTATTAAACTCTTAGAACACTTAATTAAAAACCGCTTAGAATGGTTTGTAGAAAGCAGGAAACTGCTCCCAACGACTCAATTTGGCTTTAGGAAAGGTCTGGGTACAGCTGATAGTGTGGGTACCCTCACATCAGAGATCCGGCTGGCCCTTAGTAGGAATGAGTCTGTGGTAGCCGTTTTCTTAGACATTTCAGCTGCCTATGATTCTGTTCTCCTCCCAGTCCTCAGGCAGAAAATGCAAGAGCTGAGAATCCCGGTTAGGATTCGCCGAATCATTTGCAATATTTTTGCAGACCGTAGTGTTCAACTAAGGATTCCTGGGGAGGGCTCTGAATCGAGATCGGTTTGGAGAGGTCTACCTCAGGGATCCGTACTTAGTCCCCCTTTATATAATATTTATACCTTTGATCTTCCTTCTTGCCTAAATTTTAACTGTAAAGTACTCCAATATGCTGACGATATTGCATTATTGGTCTGTGGCAGTTCCATCGAAGACGCCGCTCACTCAATTAATATCTCTTTGTCTTCATTAAACCAATGGCTCTTAGGTCACGGGTTATCTTTAAGTGCTCCAAAGAGTACCGCAGTTGTCTTTACTCGTAAACGACTTATACCCCAGGTTAATATTAATATTGACGGTCAAGCTATCCCAATTGAGGAGAAGGCCAGGTTTCTGGGGGTTACCCTGGATTCCAAATTGTCGGGAGTGGACCACATTAACAATACAGTCAAAAAATGTGAGCGTTCGGTTTCGGTTCTCAAGGCTTTGGCAGGTGTATGGTGGGGGGCTCACCCATACACCTTAAAGTTAGTTTACAATGCACTGGTCAGAAGCGTGTTGGATTATTGCAGCTACCTGATTGAGCCATGTAATAAGGAAGCTTTACGTAGATTCGATTCTGTCCAGTCCAAATGTCTGAGGATCGTGATTGGTGCCATGAAATCCTCTCCTATAAATGCTCTCCAGGTTGAATGTGCAGAACCTCCTCTTAATCTTCGACGACAATATTTAGCAGATCGTTTCTTGTCAAAAGTGTTCTCCCTTTCATCCCATCCTTTACTCCCCATTTTAGAACAAATCTACCTCTCTCTTAACACGTCTTCCTACTGGAATAATAAATCTATTCCATTGATGAATAGGTACAGAGAGCTTAAACAACTCTCCTCACCTGTTTGTCAATACCCCTCTCTTCCTGTTTTTTCTTCCGCCTATGAGGTGGTCCATTTCAAACCAAAGGTCGTTTTGGGACTTGGTATCTCCAAAAATTCCCAGGACGCAAAAGGCGACTTTGAGCGGGCCATTAGGAGATACTGGATGGGCTGGAATTTTTTTTATACGGACGCATCCAAGTTATCGTCATCAGGATGTACAGGTGTCTCAACATATTTTCAGAACTCTAAAATTGCCCTTTTATTCCAATGCCCACCGGAAGCCTCAGTATTTACAGGGGAATGCATTGGTATTCTAGAGGCTGTTAATTTCATTTTAACACACAACATCAAAAATTCAGTAATTTTTTCCGATTCTCGTAGCAGCATTCAAGCTTTAGAACAATGTCAACTAAAATCCAAAATTCACAGTAAAATTATTTTCGACATACTCCATTTACTATACAGATGCTCGAACAACGGTTTAAGCATTGAGATAGCTTGGGTTCCCAGTCATTCGGGTATAGGTGGCAACGAGTGCGCTGACTCACTGGCTAAATTTGCTTCATCTAACCCGGTGGATCGGAAGCACTACACGGTACAAAGTTATGACTTACGATCTGACTCCAAACACAAATTGTACAACTCATGGTCAGCAGAATGGCAGGTAAGTTCAAAACTTAAGGGGGCGTATTACGCCAGTATTCAACCTGACATCCAGCGGAAGCCTTGGTTTTTTAAATGCCCCAAACTGTCCAAGAGAACTGTTACAACCTTGTGCAGACTGAGACTTGGCCACTGCTGCAGTCCAGTATTTCTGAACAAGATCCGTGTTCGGGACAGTTCCCTGTGCGAATGCGGTCTTGATGATGGTACTCTGGACCATATCTTTTTCTCTTGTCCTTTAAACTCCCAATCCTTTGACTTATATCATAAGCTTTCCAAAATTAAAATCCCTCTTCCTACTAATTTCCATTGCCTCTTGACTAACTTTTCTCCTAAACTTATAAAAATTTTATTATTATTTCTAAATTTAAATGACATTAAATTGTAGTTGGTGTGTAGTAAGACTCTTTGTTAACTTTTAAATAGATTTGTGGCGTCCTAAATATCCAAAAAAAAAAAAAAAAAAAAACTGTTAACTAACAAAAATTGTCTCGTCCTTTCAGCTACTAACGTATACTAGATAACTACCACGGAGTGCAAAGTTCGACGGCTGCAGCTCACCTTGCTGCGTTGCCGTCACCACATGACGCTGGCAGAATAGTCGACATCGGCTCAGTTGCCATTAAAAAAAAAAAAAAAAAAAAATGTCCACGCGGGGGGTTCTATAGAATCATGTGCTAAATTCATCGTTTCAGTTTGCGAGTCGATGTCATGTCATCCTGTGTAGGTACAGCCAGAATTAAATAAGAAAGGAAATTACTCACAATAGGTCAAGCAATAACCAAAAGGTGATAGCGTAAGTATATTGTTTAATATTAAATTAATTAGTTAATTAACTATAACCACTAATTACGAGATATCAATGCAATAACAGATAACGGTATAAGTACATTACATTGTACAAACGATGACAAAATTATACATTTCCAATATAAGCTGACCTGACACTGAAAGAAAAGCCTACACAAGGCGAGCTCAGGTTAAACTAGAGGAGTATAGCTTGATACTATGTCACCGTGCGGACGTACAAAGATAATACCACGTGGATAATGACATATCATGACTGCTGAGCGTGTGGTCCCGCTTTGGTTCGATCTCTACATGGTGAAATTTAATTCATGGGCATTCTTTTAATGGGTCATTTTAATCATCATTATGAACAACTTTTACTATGGGACCGGGTCAATCCGCGGAAATCCACTAACGGCGAATATATGCTAATAATAAATTAAATATCATAGCTGCATTCTTTTTTTACTTTATATGACATTTCTTACATGTTTTTACGTATGGCGCCGCTATCTAAAAAAGTATAACACCTTTATTAAATTTATTATTGCAATCAACACGCACCAAACGTCATCACCATTTGCAAATAAAAGTCGGCCTAATTGAGCGGAATGGCCCGACCAAACCTGAAATCGCGAAAAAAAATCAGCTCTTCCCTACATTTTGACGAGTTACGTGAACATAAATGCAAGGAACAGCTGATTTTTTTTTCGCGATTTTAAGTTTAGTCCCATAGTAAAAGTTGTTCATAATGATGAGTACAATGACCCCTTAAAAGGATGCCCATGAATTCAATTTCACCCTGTATATCTGCCTCCCTTTTCCCAAATGTCGTGGTCGGCTTCCAGTCTAACCGGATGCAGAATAGAATAGAATACTCTTTATTATGTACCTACACCATATAAATTACAGACATAAATATAGAAACTTTACAATGGGTGACACAATGGGCGGTCTTATGCAGCTGAATACCAGTTTTTTGCATGGAGCGACTGCCTATCTGATCTCCATAACACAGTCACTGGGTAACACGATACCTACCCATTGGCAAGAATAGTAGACAGTCTTTTTTGGGCTTCTGACTACCCGTAACAACTGTCAAAGATCTACGAATGACAGCCGGGACCAACGGATTTACGTGCTTTCCGAGGCAAGGAGGGGCCTCGATATGTCATGGACCATCCACGAACCGACCGCGGTAAGCCCAGCTTAACCTTCTACCGACCCGTGCGGCTGTTATTATTTAGCCACGAGCCCCATCGATCTCTGAGTAAGTAAAAAATAGATAGAGTACAGACGCCAGCACATCAACCTACTACAATCTGTCAAATTTCTTTAATAGATTTTCAACTTTATCACTAAAGCATAAGGTTCAAAGTTGATTGAGAAAATGTGACAGTTTCGGGTCGGTTGATGTGCTGGCGTCTGTACCTCAGGATGAAAGGTCGGCTCCATACAGCGCGACTCGCGACTGGCATTTGTTTGAGATCCCCACGTACGGTCGAACAAGCTATTTGGTATACAGGCAGCTAACTTGCAACTGCTGTTAAACAATGGTGTGCTGAGTTAGTCAATTCTTTTATACCACTCTATTTAATTAAGGATGCCATAAGCTGAAAAAGTTATAACGCACAAAATAAAACTAAATATTGGCAGTGTAGTGGAAATATGAATATTTTTGCCTGTATACCAAATAGCTTGTTCGACCGTACCTACGTGTCTATGTGTGCGTGCTTTTGTTTCGCTCTTTGTATGGAGCCGGCCTAATTCTATCTGTACATAATGCTAGAGACCCTGGACAGTTTGTTGCGCCACGTCTTCTCCCCAGCTAAAGAACTAGGAAGTGGTGAAGGGCGGGCGCGCCGGGGGACTGTCTCATGTACCAAATTTCAGAGGGTTCATGAACTTCTAAGTGCACCACGAAAGGTTACACTCTGCAGGGAGATGCACTATGTATATTGTATACTCTTCACCGTATCCGACAGCGACCCCGACTACTTCTCTTTCCTTTCATGAGCTCTTTGATGACTAGCAAAACCGAATTTGGTCTTGAAAACCCGGTCACACCGGATGCACTATGTATAAAGCATACAAGTAATTTTATTTAAGTTTGAATGGACTGTCTCTATTTGCGTTTATGAAATGATGACTGTGACTCTTGTAATAATAATTGCGTTATCATCTTTTGTTTCAATGATTCACGAAAACAATTAATAATGCTTTCAAAATATTTAGGTCACCAAAAGCAATAAATTATGTTTACAATGTCATATATTACATGGTCGAATAAAACATAAAATGCCGCCTTCCATGTTTGAACTTGAACATAAGGTAGGTATGACCACGCCTGATTCCCCGATGGGGTACGCAGATGTGTAAGCATAGCCTAATCGACCTACAATGTCCCCACTGCTGAAATGGAACACATGCCTCCTCTCTGTGAGACGGTAATCCACCACGCGGGCCCAGTGCGGGTTGGTAGATGTCTAATGTCTACGAATTTTTGGTTCTAGAACATTCCGGTTTCCTCAAGATGTTTTCCTTCACCGTTTTGAGAGCAGTGGTGATGAAATAATTTACACAACAAAGTATAGTGCCTGTTTGGGTTCGAACTTATGACCTACAACTCGTAAGTCGTGTCCGTTACCACTGGGCCACCACTGCTCTCTATTAGATAATAGTTATCTTTTAATGCTTTATTCATGTACAAATTCGAATTACTTGATAATATTGTCGTGTTTCTCATTTTATCACTTTTAACCAGTGTTTCGTAATTATGTTTTAAGGAAATAGGTATTATTTAGTAACATGCGTACTTTTTATTATATTCATCTTTTTATAAATAACGAGATTAGAATAAGGTGACCATCATCTGTCTGCCTTTTCCCAACTAAATTAGGGTCGGCTTCCAGTCTAACCGAATGCAGCTACCAGAATACTAGGAAATTGACATGGAGCGACTGCCTATCTGACCTCCACAACCTGGTAAGACTGGTTGTCAGACTTTCGGGCTTCTGACGACCCGTAATGACTGTCAAAGATCAACGATTGACAGCTGGGAGACACGGAGAGGACTTTATTACTTAGCTGTTATAACCCCTGATACACGCTGTGCCATGGATAGATAACGCCACGCCACGCGCCACATTGATATTCAGCCTCAGAGCGAACCAAACATAGTAGACACAAGGCTAGCTGATAATAATTAACAAACTGGTTAGGTACACTGAGCAATTAACTTCATTAGATTGTAAAAAACCGGCCAAGTGCGAGTCAGATTCGCACACGAAGGGTTACCAATACAATTCGCGTGGTAACAGCCCCAACTTACGAGTTGTAGGTCGTGGGTTCGAACCCAGACAGGCGCTTTACTTTGTGTAAATAATTTCATGACACTGCCCTCAAAACGGTGAAGGAAAACATCGTGAGGAGACGGGCATGCCCCACAATAAAAAAATCGATGACATGTGACATCTACCAACCCGCACTGGGCCCGCGTGGTGGATTACGGCCCACTACCTCTCACCGAGATGAGGCCTGTCTCCCAGCAGTGGGAACACTATAGGCTGATTATGCTGTACAAAAAGAGTAAAGCAAAATTCTGAAAGAGAACTCTAAGCGAAAACAAAGTAATAGCCCAGGTAGGCGATGCGACGGGGTGGATCGGGAGAGCAAGCACGTGGACGAAGTCGCGGGCAGAGGTAGTCTGTAATAAATAAAATTCAAAGTCCTGACTGACTGCTATATCAACGCACAGCCTAACCCGCTGGTCCTAGAGACATGAAATTTGGGGGGTGTGTTCATTGCGATTGTAGGTATCCACTAAGAAAGGGTTTTTCGAAATTCCACCCCTTAGAGGGTGAATGGGGGGAGGGTGAAATTTCACGCGGACGAAGTCGCGGGCAGAAGCTAGTAGGCAATAAAGCTAAAGAATTGGTTTGTTTGGACGCAAAATCTCTGGAATTACCAGTCGTATTTGAAAAAAATATTTTTGCGTTTGAGAGCCCAATTCTTGAGGAAGGCTACAGGCTATTTAAAACCACGCTACGATTCTAAGGAGCCGAGCAAAGAGTCAAAAAGATCGCTAAGCGAAAACTTAGTAATATCACGGGCGGACGATGCGATGCGACGGAGTGTGTCGGGGCCGAGGCAGTTTTATAAAGACGTGGCTGTTATTTTAGTACATATTGTGTATCTTTCGACTTTCGCGCGAATGAAGTCGCGGGCAGAAGCTAGTATAATATAATGGTAATTTAAGCTGGTAGTAATTTGATAAACAATAAATTTCCCTGACTGTACTACGAGTAGTTGATGTAACCGTGACCTGTAGTAACGCATCAGTAATAGCGGACCTTGAATCGTTTTAACTGTTAGATAATATTCTTGATAAGTCAAATGGTTGAATCATTTAGTTAAAACTTAATAAATTCAACAACCATTTTGATGAAATTATAAGATTTTTGCCTATAGCTTATTCATTTTGTAATTGTATCTTATTTCAATAATTGAAGAGAGAGCATTCTAAGAGAAACTGTTGAAAAATGTTTTTGCTCTTGAGTGTACGCACGGCTACACATCAAGCCAGTATATAAGCCAGTGTAAGCTGATTTCTGATTGTACGAAAAACCTATACAATGCGAGGTCAGCTGAAACTGGAAATGTGTAACTTGATGTGTCGCCGTGTGTACAGAGATAAGTATGCAGGATCGTCGGATATAGTTGAAGTTTAGTAAGAAACCGATGGATGTTCTCGAATAAAATTTAATTTTATTAATAGAAAACAAACAGCTCATTGATCAAATTAAATTTCAGTTGATAACATCCATTGGTTTCTTACTAAACTTCAACTATATCCGACGATCCTGCATATTCATCTCTTTTGTTGCCTGTACCTACATATATTTAATTACTAGCTTCTGCCCGCGTGGATGTCGGAAATTATCTATACTATATAAAATTCAAAGTCCTGACTGACTGACTGATATATCAACGCACAGCCTAAACCGCTGGTCCTAGAGACATGAAATTTGGAGGGTGTGTTCTTTGTGAAAAGTAGGTATCCACTAGGAAAGGGTTTTTCGAAATTCCACCCCTAAGAGGGTGAATGGGGGGAGGGTGAAATTTCATGCGGACCAAGTCGCGGGCAGAAGCTAGTCAGGTTTAATTTTTTTGCGGGAACCCTAATTCTTTTCTAATAATCTAATTCGGGAAAACTAAAAGTGCATATTTGCTTTGGGAATTTTGTATGAAATTGAAATTTGGACAGAGCAACGTCTGTCTGGTCAGCTTATAATTATTATCTAGTTTACACAATGTCATATTAAATTTTATATCAATTCAATTCAATCTTTATTGCATTCATAATGTACACTACAGGTGGTAAGTACAAATCAATAGAATCAATAATGGACGCTGTCGGGCACAGCAATGTTTCAAATAAGTAAGAGAGAGGAAGAGCACTTTTATAGCTTTCCTTATTATTCAATTATATTTATCACACTAATATTACAAAGGCGAAAGTTTGTGAGTGTGTGTGTGCGTTTATATGTTTGTTACTTCTTCACGCTCAAACGGCTAGACCAATTTTGATAACATTTTGTATGGAGGTAGCTAACGTGCTGGATTAGCATGTAGGCTACTTTTTATCCCGATATTCTCACGGGATCGACATTTACACGGGTGAAACCGCGGGCGCAGCTAGCTTATTACAATAATATGCCCTTTCTATCTGTTTTAACAATAGTATTTGTTTTTATGTAAGTACCTATAATATTTTTTACTTATTATCATTTTTAAATAAAAAATGACAAAGAATAATACTCATACATAATTATAAGAGTTTGATTTGAGTTGAGATGCGGATCACTAGTATTGTCCATGTTGAATGTACTTAGAGACTTTGATACAAGACAAACAACATAATATGTAATATAATGCAACTCAATTATAAACATACATACATCAGGGGACAATGACCACCTACTGTGAGTCAGTCATTATTGGTTTGTGCCATGTGTGGCAGTAGATGATTATAATACTTTATAATCATCTAGGTACTGCCACATTGATATTTTTAGTTTTTTTTTTTTGCTTGAATAGGTACTTATACTTAGTTTACATTCTATTTATATTGGTGTGGCTAGCTGACACATGGTAAATAGTTTAAGGTGAATGTGCCATGGTAGACCGCGAAATTTTAATTTTCTTAAGTTTTTTACAATTTGGAGATCAGTGTCAGGTTGTATCTTGATCCAAATATGATTTGCGACTATAATAGACATGTATTTACAGAATCATAGTCATTAGAATCATTAATATATCTCTTTAAGTTAGATTTCTACCATAAACACTTTTCCATATGAGACTTGTTCTTAATGGTAGAAATCTAACTTAGATGTATCAATGATTCTAATTATTATAATTCTGTAAATACGTACCGGTTATAGTCGTGAATCATATTTTGATCAAGATACAACCTGACACTGACCTGAAAATTGCATAAAACGTAAGAAAAATTGAATTTCATTTTACAACTACCCATTCACCTTAATTTAATGTTCTGTGTTGTGTGTTGCTGGGGAGTTTGTAATGCCACTTCTTCTTCCCAGCGAAAGCACTGGGAAGTGGTGAAAGGCGATTGTTCCCCATGTCCACCACTTGTTTGGCCACCACTGGGGGACACCGAAACCACTTTTAAAAATATTCGTGTTGTCCACCACTGGGGGACAAGTTATTGTAACCTAATCTGCATTCGCGATTTATTTGCCAAAAATGTAAACAAATATGAGATTATGGAAAAATAACTTTAAATCCTACACCGTAAGGTTTAGTTTACACTGCAACTTCAAACTTTTTTATAATTTTTTCAATAGTGCTAGTCACTCATGGGAATGAAACCGAGGACCACATGCTCAGCAGTAGCACTTGCTTTCTATGAACTTAGAGTGAGGTGATTTGTCAGTTTACTATTAGTTTATTCTGTTTGCAGTATTAACTTCAGGATTAACCATACATTTTTCATATGTATGTTGCAACATATTCTAAGACTTTTAAAAGTGTATGCAAAACAGCTAAAGCTCTTTATATTAGCAATAAAATAAAATCAGCCGATGATAAAATAAAAACTACCTGGCAAATAATAAATAATGAAACAGGTAGGAAAAAACAGCGTAATACTGAATTTAATTTAGAAACTGCACATGGCCCCTTAAACTCAGATGTAGAAATTGCTCAGGAATTTGAAAACTTTTTTGCTAATATTCCCATTAAAACTACTGAAGCTTTAAATTCCTCACCCTTGCGTTCTGCTGATTTACTTAGAAAGAATGTCAAGGCATGCCCCTCGGAGTTTAGTTTTCAACATACAAATCCCCAGGCTGTTATAAAAGCTTTTAAAGATCTTAAAATTAAACTCTGGGGAATGTCTGTAAAAGTTTGTAGATCTATCATTGAAACGATTGCGCCCTATTTAGCTTTCATATTTAACATCAGTATAGACCAAGGAGTCTTTCCGGATCTCATGAAACACAGTAAAGTAGTTCCTTTATTCAAAGCCGGTGATAGTAAAGAACCCAACAATTATAGGCCTGTGTCAATTCTGCCAGTTCTCAGTAAGGTGTTTGAAAAGTTGATGCTCAATCAAATGTTACGCCACTTTAATAAAAATTCCATCTTTCATGAACAACAGTACGGTTTCACCAAAGGGCGTTGCACCACTGACGCCGGTGTCACCCTAATAAAGAACATTTTTAGCGCCTGGGAGGAAGCACAAGATGCCATTGGAATCTTTTGCGACCTCTCAAAGGCGTTCGATTGCGTCAACCATGAGACACTTCTGCTGAAACTTGAGCACTATGGGATTAGGAATTTAGCTCTTGATTTACTAAAGTCGTATCTAAAAGATAGAAAGCTTAAAGTTCAAGTAAACGGCGTAAACTCATTGGGGTCTGAAATGGCAATGGGCGTTCCTCAAGGTTCGATATTGGGTCCATTCCTCTTTTTAGTTTACATTAATGATTTACCACAATTACTTCAAAATCAACCGAAGATGGTGTTATTTGCAGATGACACATCACTGATCTTTAAGATAGACAGACGGGCACAAAATCTTGACGACGTGAATAACTCTATTCTTCAGGTCCAAGACTGGTTTACGGTAAATAATTTGGTACTAAATGAAAAGAAAACCAAATGCATTAGATTTAAATTACCTAATGTTAGAAGTAGCGAATGTGACATCATACTGAATGGAGAAAAACTAGAATTTGTTGATCAAACGGTATTTCTGGGAATCACGCTAGACGAGAAATTACAATGGGGACCTCACATAACATCTCTTGCGGGGCGGCTTAGCTCGGCCGCTTATGCTGTTAGGAAGATAAGACAGTTAACAGATGTAGAAACCGCGCGTTTAGTCTATTTTAGCTACTTTCACAGCATTATGTCGTACGGCATTTTACTATGGGGTCGAGCTGCTGACATTGAATCCATCTTTATTTTGCAAAAGAGAGCTGTCAGAGCCATTTATAATCTACGTCGCCGCGAATCTCTCAGGGAACTATTTAAAAAGATTAATATTATGACGGTACCTTGCCAATTCATTTATGAAAACATTATGTATGTAAGAAAAAATCTACATCTTTTTAATAAAATAAGCGATAGACATAACTTTAATACAAGAAATAAAGATAAAATACATCAACCATTTTTCAGATTAGCCAAAGTACATACATCTTTTATGGGGTACTGTGTTAAATGTTACAATAAAATACCTTGTGATATATTGCAATTAAATGAAAGAAAATTTAAAACTCACATTAAACGTACACTTTGTAAACAAGCATACTATAAATTAGAAGATTATATCCAAGATAAGAACGCTTGGAAACATGCTGGTCCTGCTCCATAGGACAATCTAGAGTCTAGACAAAATCAAACTGGTTGCTAATTTAATTGTAATTTTTTCTTATTCTTTTTTACATTCATTACTCACACCCAGACTTATTACTTGTATTTTTTTATTTTTTATTAAAATCGTTTTGCTTGTACTATGTTTGTAAATATGTGAGCACCATGTATCTATCAGATAATTAATTTATATGTCATGGTTTCGTTTTTAATTCTTTTACCTATTGTGGTATAGTAATTTTATTTTAGGTGCATCGTCCTCACATGTTATTATATAATTAATGTACCCATGCAAAATATTGTACCTAAAACATTTTAAAAGAGTAACGGTGGAGTTTCTTGCCCGTTCTTCTCCATACGAAAACTACCTTTTGGAATGGGCGACTAGAATCAATTCTATTTTAAGATAATTTTTGACGTTCAAAAGTGCCTATTATGTGCCTATTTGAAATAAATGCTTTGACTTTGACTTTGACTTTTCAAGATTTATAAAGCAAAAAAGAAAAGATAAGGCATTTCAGACAGCAACGGCTTGAATCTAGTTTCTAGCTGAAGTGGCACATCCGTATATCACACTAACCAGGACCACTGCCGCGTGCATTACCTAGCTAAGGCTTACGCAAACCGAAGCCTTTAAAAAATATTTGCAGCCAGATAAACAAAAAAAATTCGCCAAGAATTTGAGTTTAATTTGACAGTAACATATATTTTTCTGAAAACTTAGAACAGCATTACTTATGGTATTACATATACAGCCTAAGTGACTCACCATCGTAATCGGTTGATCTGCAGTCGTGGGCAGCAATAATTGCTCAGCTTCTGAATAAACTGCACCCCAAGAGGAGCGTCTCTGCTGACGCCGCTCATTCTCCAGTATTTTCTTCTGAATGTCCTCGAGATTTCGTCGCGCACGAGCTTCATTCACGCCCCCTTACCACACGCATTGTTTTAAAAACATCCCTTTTGTTTACATCGACAAAAAAGAAACGCAAACTTTGACCACGATTTTCAGGCTTATTTACGTAATTATTATGAACGTTACGAGTCAAATCTTTCGATAGAATTATTGTATTTTAAGTACTTTTTGCTATAATTCTATATTATCGCAGTTAGATCAGAGAGTTCCGTGATAAAAATAATATTTATAACCGTATGTGGACGACACGTCCACTGTGACTGCGCTCCGTTACTAAGCGCATCTTTCATTTTTGGCCTTGACATTTCTGTTTCATTCAAATGTGTGTGAAAAGACAAGGGCAGACGATAGAGAATGCTAAAACTTTTTTTCGCAACACAGTCATCCTTGACATTCATTATGTCAGCAGGGTGACGTTGTCATTTTGACGTTACGTTTTGTTGTTGCACAGAGAGGACAGTCGACATTGACTTGGTTGCAAAAAGGTTTTTATTTTGTTTTTCTTATAACTTTTAACCATCTTTTAACATGATAGACTGGATCCTGCACCTTCAGTCTCTCACAAAACTGCAACATACAAAACAATTTTGAGTGTTGAGCCCAGAACCTCCAGCTCAGCTGTTGTGCTTTCGACTGTTTCGACCACTCGACGACTAGAACAACGAAAAGCAAACAGTTTAGCATTTATTATTTATATGGTTTATGCATGGAATTATTATGTACTACGTAGTACATAATAATTCCATGGGTTTATAATTTATCTTCTTTATCACTTGCATGCAAATCAAACCTCTTTGCCATCCTCATGATCGTGTCATCCATGGTACAATTATGTGTCATCCATTCACGACATAAAACGTCAATTATGATGTTTGTTTACTTTAGTTAGCAGTTATTTAGATATATTTTTCATTTTGATGCGTTTTGTTTAGTTATTTAGGAAGTTAGTCAAATAATCTATACAATGGGGATTGTACACGCAAAGGTAATTAATGATTTACAGAACATGACGTTTGCGTTCCGAAAGAGTAGGCAGAGATGTCTTAAAACACCGTAGGAGCACACTTTGCCAGTTATTTCCTTATTTTCCATGTACTTATTAGGGTTGAGGGTGAGAGCCTATTGCTCTGAGCAGTTACAGAGAATTTTCTGGTCGAAAAACACAATATCAGACCCAGGACCCCATGCTGAGCGCTCAGTAGTCAATCAAATTAAATCAAGTCGCGCATGAGACCATTGGACCAGGCTCAGCCAATATTTGGCCAACAGTTTTTCATCGCCGTGTCGATGATTCAAAAATTTAGTTTGATCTAAAGAGTGTCCATGGAGTTTGTTGCCCGTTCTTCTCTATGGGAACCTATACGATTTGGAATGGGCAACTAGCTTCATACTTGATTGACCGACTCCTTGACAACTCAAATGTGCCTATAAATGGTTTAATTGAAATAAATGCTTTGAGTTTGAGTTACATGAGCCAACACAGATGTCGTCAGTGACAGCTAGATGTGTTGTGTGTGTGCTTTTCAGGTGGAACCCAATTTTCCGGAGGATGACCCAGACAAACAGGAAGTGGTGGTGGACGAGGAGGTTGTGCGCAAGGCAGGCCACGCGCTCAACAGGGTCAAGGTACGTAGGGACTGAATAGGTACCTACATATTCTGAGGGGCTCGTGGCTCTGCCGCACTGGTCGATCTTCAAGGTTAAGCATCGCTTGCCGAGGTCGGTCCGTGGATGGGTCACCTATTACATATCGAGACCCCTTCGTGCCGTCGTTCGATTTTTTCTTACAAGAATAATGTTCCAGGCTCGCGTGGACCGTGTAAACATTGACGGACTTAAGCGTACGAAAGACGACGTGGTGAGGGGCACCGTCGGCGATCTGTTCAAAGCGAAGGACTTCGAGGACGTCATCGTTCGTGCTCAAAAGGTACTCATACATAATACACACACCATTACTTGCTCAAGTTACTCTCACCTGAACGCCCCCACTTACACCCCTACACAACCCACACGCACACAAACCCCCACACACCGCACTCTCTGCCCAGATACCCCACACTCACAACCCTACACTACCCCACACTCACACGCACACACCCTTACTTATAGTGAACCAGCAATAGCTATTCACAGCCATTCGACAGGCTATCGTATTGAAAATGACGCATTTCCACAACCTTATTTGCCTTGCCCCCTACAGCAAACAGCTGTTGGAAGAATAGCGGTCGTCTATTTGATTTAAATTGACAAGATTTTCGGGTTTTGGACTTGTGAACAGCACTTAGAGGACTACGCACTACGGTAAGTGGGACTCCTATCGGAGTGACACCGACAGTATGCCCAATAAAACTTAGCGGTGTTCCCACATCGCCGTGATTTATTTATTTATTTATTTATTCACAAGGCAACTACAACAGGCAATAATCACATTAGGGTATATCACTAGGTTCAAAATTATAGGTTTCGACCTGACTATGGGAAGGCCATGGGAAACCGGCTTAGCCTTTACTTCCTACAACCCTCCCGGCGCATGCCCGCCTAGCTGGCGGGCCCCGCATGCCTCCCAAGCTGGGGGGCTACGGGAATGGCCGGGAACACCTGGCCATTCCCGTCCGACACTGGTGGAGGCCTGTGCAATACAGGCAGAGGTGCCCCCGCACCTGTTGCCTGCTGGCCTCCATCTGGGAGGAGTCGGAGATGACTGTCAAACTGACGTCTTCTTCGTCCCCTCCTCCGCCTTCGGAGCGGCGCCGCGTGAGGAACTTCCTCCCGCGCGCGCTCCGCCGCCTCCTTCTGGGACATGACGTGTTCGCAGAAGGAGGCGGCTGCCGCCCAGGACCTCTCATCCCTCAGCATGGTAGTGATAGGTCCGGTCCGATCACCGCGATGAGACTGCGGCGTGGCTCGGACCACGACGGGCACACCTCGAGGGTGTGCTGCGCCGCGTCCTCCGCCGCGCCACAGTCGTGCCACGACGGCGTCTCCTCTCGTCCGATTGGGTACAGGTACGATCCGAAACAACCGTTTCCGGACAGCACCTGCACCAAACGGAAGGAGAGGAATCCATGCGACCGCTCGAGTCAGTCTCGCAGGACTGGCCCAATCGCGTCGAGGGTTCGGCGGCCGAAGGCTGTGGCGAGGTCCTCCGTCCAATCGACGACAATGGCGTCCCTCGCCTCCCGCCGGATGGCCTCCCGCTCTTCCTGGGCTGGGCGTTCTCCTCTCGCCCTCTGCCCCGCCGTCCATTCATATACTCTGGCGAGCACCCACGCCTCTAGTTCCCAAGGAGGGGTGCCCGCCAGAGCACATGCTGCCGCGAAGCCCACCGTACGGTAGGCCCGCGCCACCCGCTGGGAAAGTAACCTAACCAAACCTAACCTCGGGGTGCCCTTCGCTCGCTCTTGCATCCTGCGTCGCCTCTCGAAGTACATGCGAACCGCATGTGGCCGGCTGCACCTAGTTGTACCCGGCTAAAACTAGGTGTAGCCACACTTCGGCTATTAGCCGTGACAAATACAAACCCAGTTAAAAACTGCTGGGCTGCTTATGTGCTTTAGTTAGATTTGTACCATAAGAACAAATTGGGTACAAATCTAACTTAGAAAGATGTATTAATGATTCTAATGCTTATAATTCTGTAAATACGTACCTACCTGTTATAGTCGCGAATCAAATTTAGATCAAGATAAAACCTGACACTGACCTGAAAATTGCAAAAAAACTTAAGAAAAAGTGAATGTCTCGGGCTACTACTGCGCATTCACCTTAACCGCGGCGACCTGCAAGAATGTAACTATTTTGTAGGCATATTAGTTTGTGTGCAGGTACGACAGGCGCTCGACAACCTTGGTTGTTTCCGTAACGTGTGTGTCTATATCGACGTGTCCTCCGGGCCGGACTCCACGCCCGATGGACTCGAGGTACTTACAAAAACCTGCTAAAAGCTGCATGCAGTAGTCTTACCAATTTAAGGGGCATCGTGTTAGCCCACGTTTTAACGCGACGATTTTTTATCGCGCTCTGGATTTTCAACGTTCGAGAGATGAAATTCCAACAGTGTGTTTTTTTGACGCGCTGGAGTGCAGTCTGTTGGATTCTCCTTTCTCTCTCAACTCAACTCTCAGTGTTGACTGAGAGTTGGAAATCCAATGCGCGATAAAAAAGTCGTCGTGACAAGACGACTTTTTATCGCGCAAATGGATTCATGAAATGATGGCGATGAAACATCGCCCGTGTGGACCTGGACTACTGCATGTAGTTTTAAGTAGCATCTGCTGTCATGTAGGTACTTCAGTTTTATCGTGTGTCCAGGTGACGTTTCAAGTCCGCGAGATGTCGCGGATGGTCGGCGGACTGAACGCGTCGGTCGGAGAAGACGAGGGCAACGTGGTGATCGGTACTCGTAACATTCAATATGCCCTGTAATTAATACAGAACCCGGCCGTAAAGATGACACATCGAGCTTTAGAAGGAGACTGTCACACAGGGTCACAGAACCTGGTGGCCGCAAGGAAAAAACATTCCTGGTGAAAGCCCCGGCATGAGGGAGACACAGGACCCGTCGTTGTGGCTTACAAAGACTTCATGTTGCGGCTTGCGGTCGTGGACCAACTCTCCTACATAAAATCTAACCTATCCGAGTAATGATGCTCCATCTTCCGAGCTCGCTTCGCTCGCTCTTGCATTATAGTTATTAGTAAAATGAACGATTAACCTGAGTAGCTCTTAAAACCTACTCAAGACCCAATTTAAATCCTATTTACTAGCTCGCTATTGAATTTTCTTAGTAAGTTCACTAACACAATGGCAGGTTAACCCTATCTACTCGAGACGTTATTTTGAAAATAATACAACCTTTTTCTGAATTTCGCCGCAGTTTGAACTTCAGCCAGTAAAAAGGGCCTCAAGACTTTTGATACAGGGCCCCTTTAGGACTACTTACGCTACGGCTTATACCCCATCTAACTCCCAGTATTGCATAGGATTTAAGCTGCCAAACCTATGGGGTCGCGGCGAGCGCGCGCAGGCGGCCTTCAGCCTCGGCTACCGGAACACTTGCAGCTTCAACATCGCGATTACTAAGCCACTGCCACTCAAGCCTTTAGAACCTGTGTGAGTACATTCTACTGAAACAAACATCATTATCATGTCGCAAACTATGCTCCTCTGTGTCCTAAAACATGCAGTCAAAGTGAGTGATCTCTGCGCTGCCATCGACAACGCCGTGGAAGAGCCGAACTTTTGGACCAACAAGATCTGACACACACTGTCGTGCCAGCGACACGAAGAAGAAGAAAAATCAGTACTTATAGTAATCAGATGTTCGTGTCGGCACATTCGATTTGTCAGCATTTCAACAACTAATCCGACCCGAATTAATTACTACACGCATTCGGCTTTCATTCGGCTCGTGCTGAACGACAAACCTCATTCGGCATCTACCCTCGCTTAATGAAATTCGGTTCGGTTTTTTCCCGAACATACATTTAAGTACATATGTTTATTCAATGTGTGAACATAATTTAAAGATGACATTGTTTCCAGCTTCTCGTTCTGTCAACCTAGCTATGCTGTAGTGACGTTCACTAATCAATAACAACGCTGTGTGGTGCTAACTTTCTTCTGCTTTATTTTTCTACAAACAACTTTTAACTGCACAAGATTTGCAGGTTATTATTAAGGGTACTTCATGTTTTCGTAGAGAAATGAACTGCTAGTTAGCTCGTCTAACGTGGTGGGCGTGAACAGTAAAGCGTAGCTACACATAACGCAGCGCAGCACAACTCGTTTCCTCATAAAATATATGATAACGAATTTACTAAGCATAGCGCAGCGCAGCATAACTTAATGTAAAATCACCATTTGTGCAGATTATCGGCGTCCCTATACCAGCAAAATCAGGAGTACCCGTGGTCAGGATACCGCCTGCTCGACCGAGGAATACGATTCAACGTAGGCTTCAAAACTTCGCCAACGGTGAGACTTCATTTATCATCCTTACTGCTACGACATTATAAAGGCGCTGTCAGTTTTACGACTAATGATGTGGTCCAGTCATGTACACTGTTGATATGCCTTGCAGATAACACACAACCTGCAGTGGGAGGGACTGATTCGAGACATGTCGGTCATCAACAAGACTACCTTCGCGGTCAGAGAGAGCAGCGGTGAGTGATATGACGAGTTGACGACAGAACATTACAAATCATCATCTTCCTAGCCGTCTCCCATACCATCGTTCCCCTTACTTTGGGGTCGGCTTCCAGTCTCACCCTAGAGCTAATATGATAGCCCACAGGTTTGCGCGCTGTTCTAAGTCGGTCACGCAAACACTTTTCAGAGCTTATTGTACAGACAGGTTCAGAGAAAAGGAACCCCCCAAGACTTTAAAGATTATCGCCCGAGCGCGCTCGAGCCCGCGGTCGCTCGTCGCTCGAGCGATGGCGGGCTCGAGCGCGCGCGCTTGGGCGCGTCACGTGGCTCTGGCCTCAAGCAGCTCCCTCCCCCGCTGCCGCGCGGCGCGGCGCATCCATCTCTGCCCGAGCATCCACCGATCCCACTCAAATATTATTTGCAAGTTTTTAAATAATTATAATATGGTATTTTTTCGGCTTGTTGCCCGAACCGTATCCCAAGAATAACTTAACTTACAAAAAGACACTTTCCGTGCGATTGAGGATACGAACCTGCATCACCAGGCGCCAGCCGATCACATAGACCGCGCCTTATACCACTAGACTATTGAATCAGTTAGCCATCTTAACGAAAATTTTAATAGCTTTACTCCTTTTATCGAACAAGGTTGATAACGGTCTAATCTTCTAGATATTAAGGTTTAAATTTCAACTTCCACCACGTATTATAAATACTAACACCTTACCGTCTTGTTTTACAAAATGCAATTCGTAACTCCTCAATTTACTAAAAGATAAGGTTGAAATTTGCATAGATTTCTTGTTTGGTTGAATAGAATGTGCCTGATTCCGATTGTTGCACTACCTACCGTAATTTTACTTCAGAAACTTAACTAGCTGTATGAACTGCGAGTTAAGGTTGAATTTAGAATACTTCTTCGCCTTATTTACTAAACTGTGATTGAGGGTATAATTACTTTTCAAATCGTTTCGTTTTCGTGTCGATCCGCTTGTGCGTAATTATCTTCGTCGAAATATTCTCCAATTTATTAAGTTTTTGAACAGTTGATTATATTAACCGATAGTATTGTTCGATTAATAACTTTTTGAAGGCTAGAATTAAATAAACTGACGACTGAGGGAAACTGACCAGTGATACGCGGACTCTAAAATTGTTGTTCTCTGGGAACAGGAACAAAGCATAAAGAACGAGATATGGCCATAACGGTAAGATTTACGTTATACACATATATGTATTTATTGTTGCAATCATGTTGCATTATTACTGACAAGTTGGATTTTTTTATGTATTCCTAATATTATTATTTTCGTTCCAGAGAAAAACAGTTCGTAGATGGATACATAGGTATCATGCAACTGGTGATGTGAAATGTGATCGCCAAGGCCCTCGCTCAATAATTGTTTACACTAATGAATCGGGGCGACACCGTAATATTGTGGAAGTTCACTCAGTGACACCCTTCAAAACTACGCGTTCAAGTGTGACTTCAAGAAGTGATAGACAGTGACGGCCATCCTCTCCGTTATTAATAAGCAATTTACTCGGCAGATTTATTGTGTAACTGATCTGATAAAATTACATTGGAACGTATATTTATTTAATTGACTCAAACTTAAACCTGACTTATGACTTCGTGTCTTATAATAAACATGGAAATGTAAACACTAGAGGTATGTCCAGTATATTTGAACAAATACAGCATCTTATAGTAGAAATTGACACATATTCTGAATATTCAAATCCTTCCTTTGAGGAAGTTGAACAACACAGTCAGTTTTTTCGAGATTAGTACCTTGGCTAGTGGTTTGAACAACTCGGCTATATTTAAGGATGGTCACTCACATGTTACCATTTTCCACCAAAATTTATGCGGAATAAATAATAAGAAGGATGAACTTGAAATGTATGTAACTGAACTACCAAACGAAATAAGCTTTATTTGTATAAGTGAACATTTTTTAAACAAAATAGTGATCTCACAATTTGATTTTCCTAATTATAATGTAAGCTCTTGCAACACAAGGTTAAATAAAACAAGAGGTGGTACTTTAATATTATCACATAAAAACAGACAAGTTGAGGACTTGGACATTTGTAAAAGGCTGTATAAAACGGATAGCTTTGAGGTATGTGGAGTAAGGGACATTGAGACAAACTCTTACATAATCTGTTGCTATAGAACACCAGTAAATAAAAACTTTGACGATTTTCTAGATAGATTGGAACAATTACTACAGTACTTTTTCAATAAAATATGCTTTATCTGCGGAGATTTTAATATTAACTTGTCAAAACAGGACAATAAAAGAAGTTCGTTTACATCACTGTTGAAATGCTATAATTTTAGATATTTATTTGATTCAATTACATTTGTGCGTAATAATTCTAAATCGTGTATAGATAATATATTGACCAATACCTGTGATAGAAATATTGGTAGTACAGACATTGACCACAATCAATTAGCGGATGGACATGCAGCCCTCTTTTGTACAGCATATTTGGAAAAAGTTAGTACTACACATTGCGTTAGTTTTAGGTACATAGAGAGAAGATTATATAATGAGAAGAATAATAATGCATTCAGACAGAAACTACTCGAGCACGACTGGAATTTAGGTACAAACACGTTTATACGAAAATTTAAAGAATTACATTCTAATACTTTTAAGAAAAGGAAAGTTAGAATCAACATTAAAAGAACTGGTCGATCTAAATGGCTAACGAAAGGAATAAGGATATCCAGCAAAATGAAGAGATTACTAAATTTTATAAATAAAGCAAAGTGTGACAAATCGTTATTAAAATATCGTGAACAGTATCTTAGAATTTATAAAAAAGTGATAAGGAACGCTAAAAAAAAGGAGGTAACTAATCAAATAAATGAAGCAGCTAACTCCAGCAAAGAAATTTGGAAAATAGTCAATAAAACAAGAAAGAAAATTGACAATAATTTAGAAAATAATAATATAATACTTAAACATAATGATAAAATAATTTGTAACCCTATAGACATTGCTAATATTTTTGCGGAAAAGTTTGACAACAGTAAAACGGTAAACACTGGTAATCCAGAACTGGCTAAGAAGCATTTAATTGAAAATACTGCCAGAGTTGTTAAGTCCATGGCCTTTGATCCCGTCACGCCGATAGAGATTTACAAAATGGTAAAGGGTATGGATAATAAAAAGTCATTTGGACACGATGAAATACCGCTGAGCGTAATCAAAGATAATATAGATATACTGGCTTACTCAATATCTGAAATAATAAATAACTGCGTCAATGAAGGCGTCTTTCCTGACCAATTTAAGTTAGCCAGAGTTCTACCACTATTTAAGAAAGGTGCTAAAACAAATCCAGCCAATTACAGGCCCATTTCATTATTACCGGTTCTATCCAAACTATTTGAAAAAGTGATCAAATCTAGGCTTTTAAGACATTTGAGTAGTCTAAGAATAATAAACCGTAATCAGTTTGGATACCAAAAAAGTAAAGGGACACTAGATGCAATAGATTCGTTAGTTAATAACGTAGTAAATAAGCTGAACAATAAACTTAAAGTTGCAGGCTTATTCCTAGACTTAAGTTCTGCGTTTGATACTGTAGAACATTGTATTCTGATGGATAAGTTAGAGCATTACGGTATGAGAGAAAATGTTTTAAAACTTTTTAGTTCTTATTTAACCAATAGGAAGCAGTACGTCGAAATTAAATCGCATCACGAAGGTGTTGAAGAAATTCATAAATCGAAATCATTTACTGTAACTAGAGGTGTTCCGCAGGGTTCGGTGTTGGGCCCCTTTTTCTTTATAATATTTCTTAACGATCTAGCTGAATACATTAAAAACATTTTACCAGATGCTGACATGATAATATTTGCTGACGATACGAGTGCTGTTATAGCTGCGGACAATATGGAGTCCTTAAAGTGTAAATTAAATGTATTAATAGCTGCTTGTGAAAGTTGGTTTTCTATGAATAATCTTAAATTAAATGTATGTAAGACAAAATGTATGATATTTAAATCTACAGTTAGGAACAAAGCTTTAGTAAACGTAGACTTTTTAGGCAGAAAAATTGATATAGTAGAAAGTTTGAAATTTTTGGGGGTACAAATTGATTCTTTACTTAATTGGAAGCCAGAACTTGTTTCAATTACAAATACAATAAGTAGTGCGTGTTATGCTATCAGATCTCTGAGTGATATTTTGTCTATTGTCCAACTTCGTACCGTCTATTTTGCTCTAGTTGAATCTAAACTCAGATATAGCATTAAATTTTGGGGAAACAGCTATAAATATAATATTAAGGCAGCCTTTACTATACAAAAGCGAGCAGTAAGAACCATGCTTCGTTTAAACCAGACGGAATCATGTAAAGAGTATTTTGTAAAACTTAGAATTTTAACGGTACCGTGTCTTTATATTTTGGTTCTCCTTACTCATCTATACAAAAACTTAAACGAGTTTGAAACAGAAGATGAAAGAAATAATAGAGTAGATACTCGCAGAAAAGATCTTCCTACTATTCTGCAGGCAAAGCTTAATGTTGTCAAACACTCGTCACGTGTGCAGTCTGTCAATCTGTTTAACAAATTACCAGCAGAATTAAAGAATATTCAGAATGTGAACATGTTTAAAAATAAACTCAGGGCTTTGTTAATCACTAAAGCCTATTACAGCATTGAGGAATTTTGTAATGACAAAAATCTTAAAACTAGTACTTAAATTAAATAAGTGTACCCACTGCTCTTTGACTTTGTTATAAAATTTGCTTTTTTTTATTATTTTTATTTTTTTTATTCTTAAGTTTTTGACATTAAATGTATTTTTGTAGTTTTTGATAAGGACTTTGTTCTGTAACATTAGTATTTTGAATTTGGATAGACATTCTAACTTAGATGATGGGTGAGGAACAAGGTTACTTATATATTTTATTTTTTTTATGTTGCTTCTTTTTGTGTACTTACTGTGCAAATATTTCGACACAAATGTATTTTTGTTATGAAATAAATAACTTGAACTTGAACTTGAACTATGAGCAAGTGTTAATAATTCCCAATATTTGTGGAATCATTAATTCGTAGTTAATCAAAAATAAACAACCTTTATTATTATCAATCCAGATGGTTTTGTTTACAAGTAGTCTTGTAATGTGTGATGCACCATCTGACCTCACATATTTTTATAATTTCTAATGTTGTGTTAAATAAGGGTTATCAGAAAATGTGATAAAAGAGAAAGATGTATATTGCTATACTTTTATAGTTTAGCATGTTGGTTCTTCCTCTGTAATTCACAGGCATAAATGACAACATTTAATTTTTTAATCTTTTTTTCCGATAAGATCATACAAAGTATAAAAAATTAATGTTTTCACAACTTTAAATGAATAAATATTATTGTAGTTGTTTCTAGAAAAATCTATAAATGAACCGTTATCTAATGTTAAACATTCTAAACCTCACCCAGGGTATCTATTTTGTGTTTAGTTAATATTCTAAGTAAATAACCCCAATTTAACACACATAGAAAACTGTATATTCAACCGTGAAGTGGATTCCATGAAGTCCTAGAAATGTAATTAGAGAAATAAATGAATATTGTTTATGCAACATACCTAGATTTTCTTACAAACCTCATACCTACTTCAACATTTGATTTCTTAAATAATAATTAACAAAAATCACATAATAACCTATAAAAGAAACAAAAAAAAACAAAAAAAGAACTTCTCGTCCGAGGATTTGAACTCGAGACCATCGAATTGTTAAGCCGCTGTCTTAACCACTAGACCAACACGCCATATACAATACGTTACAAAAAACTTAAATGGGTTTAATGTCATTACCAAAAGGGGTTCCCTTTCTTTGAAGCGGGCTGTACCTCATTGTACACGGGCAGCCTATGGGTGAATCATACCCAAAAAGTATACGAAGCCCTCCGCGTCCAATGTAACAACGCCTTCAGAGCGCGGATGGAGCGGCATGTCTGCCGAAGATAGCGTATGTATAAGGAATGTCTCAGGCGACTTTTATTTTACAAAACGAATTAGGGTTCCTCGCAAAAAAAAAAAAGCCATGAAATCCACATCCACACGGCCGAAGCTATTAGTTACCTAAATATAGCACAGCACAGCATAGCGCAGCGCAGCGCAGCATCACTTTGACTACATAATTGTGTGTTAAGGTAAACAAGCTTACCATAATCATGATTGTTGTAACCTAACCTTTACACTTCTGATGTTAAGGTCCATATCTGAAATCGACCCTCCGGCACATAATCAACGTGGACCACAGAGACGAGGAGGTGTTCCCGACGCAAGGCGTGTGGATGCAGATTAGCAACGAGGTCGCCGGCGTCGGCGGCAATGTTGCCAACTTGAAGTCTCAGATGCGTCTGCAGGCTAACCATACGTTGTCTCAAGATTTTGGCGTAGTGAGTCCTCGTACTCAATCATTAATTACATTCCACAATGTGTAGGTACCTACTAGGTTTTCATTATCCCTGTCGAAGTGTCGAGCACAGCAAAGTGGGAAGTAGGAGAGGAAGTTGGGATTATACAGATGCAGGATGACCTGGACACGAGTCTCACAGATCAGGGAAGCATAGCACAAAAGGGAGGAGGCCTTTACTCATCAGTGAGTGGAACAAGGCTGCCGGGAGAGAATTTCAGGTCCGGGCTCCGGATGGTGTAGAGTCCAACACCAATCATTTGGGCTGGCTTTCCACCTGTGCTTTCAAGGCTGAGCAAGAAAGCATAGCGGTGGGAAAATTAAGCAGTTCACCAATAGAACTACTTTTTTATGGTTTTAGGTCCTTCAATGGCCATCACTAAACTGGATTGTGCTGTACAGGTGTTGCAAGCGACGGGTGCTCTAGGCATACTGCACGATCTGCACGGCTCGATGTTACCGGACCACTTCTTCCTCGGCGGTCCTACAACGCTACGAGGTTTCCAACAGCGAGGCGTCGGGCCACACTTGGATGGACAGGCTTTGGGTGGGCGGGTGAGTACCATAGATAGCCATCATCTTGAATGATGACAGATACTGTCGAAAATGGAAAAAATACTCCTAATTTCTCCTAAATACAGATTAAGTACTTGATGATCTACCTAGGAGAGCAGTGATTCGCCCAACAAGTCGTTGTACGCTCGATGGCATATCAAGCTATATTTTTCCAGTATTTAAACTGACCTTTCATTGTAAAAGCCAATATTATGTGAGGTCAGCTAAAACTGGATTATGATATGTCGTCGACTCGTCGTATACGTAGGTATATGTTATGCTACGGCTACGTACGCAAAATACGCGCATTGACGTGGAGTTGCGGGCACCAGCCCGTATTATCTATTACCTATGTTACGGCTAATAGCCGAAGTGCGCCTACACCTAGTTTTAGCTGGGTACAACTAGGTGCATCCTACGTCGACGGGGCCCCTCTCCGTGGGGCTCCTATTTTTTTTTTAACGTGTAGAAATACCCATGCATTCTGCACTACCACGGGGGGATAGTGCAGTTCTGTGGGACTCTAACCCACTAAATCTTCACGGTGTTCTCCTCTGCCGCTTATGGTGGGAACACGGGCACGCAAACTTTACTGGGTAAAATACTGGTATTCAGATGTATCCGGTTAGTGCTCATACACACGAGCGGCACGCGTCAACGGCAGACGCGACTGCAGCTGTCGACAACGTGTCACTCGTGTATTTAAGTAGGTACGGTGCTCAAATACATGAGTGGCATGTTGTCGTCGACAGGTGTCGACCGCTGCAATTGCCTCTGCCGTCGACGCGTGCCGGTCGTGTGTTGTGTATGCACACGACTGGAAGCCGACCACAACATATATGGCAATAATACTCAGATGATGAATCTTGTGTGTACTGTTACTGTGTGCAGGCATACTGGGCAAGCGGCGTGCACCTGTACGCGCCGCTGCCGCTGCCGGGCGCACAGCAGGGCGTGTTCAAGCTGGTGAAGACGCACCTGTTCCTCAACGCCGGCTGCCTCGCCTTCCCAGGTCAGAACCTCACGTTAGTAATAGGTACTACCCTCGTCTATTTCTCATGCCCCTCTTCACACCTACACCAACACCCAAAGGCAGGGGCTCCGTCCGCACTGTGCCCACGTGGTGGATTACGACCCACTTCCTCTCGCAGAGAGAAGGCCTATGTCCCAGCCATAGATATATCTATGGTCCCAGCAGTAGGAACATTTTAGGCTGATTATGCTATGCTGGTTCTGGAGTGGCGACCGCGTAGCCTAACACGCGTTCGCGTTGGTAGGCCTCCCACAAGGTGGACCGATGACCTGGTGAAAGCCGCAGGAATCCGCAGGATGCGAGACTCAAACTCAAACTCAAACTCAAAGCATTTATTTCAATTAAACCAATTACAGGCACTTTTGAATTGTCAAGGGGTCGGTCAGTCAGAAAGATGAAGCTAGTTGCCCATTCCAAAGCGTAGGTACCTATGGAGAAGAACGGGCAAGAAACTCCATGGACATTCTTTTAAATCAGAATAATATGGTTACAAAGTCTTGGTTACATCATTCATGCTAAAAATTATACATGTGAGAACGATCCAGAACGTTAAAAGCGTCCATAATGTAAAGATGAGAAAAAAAAAAAACAATTCAAAAATTAAATTAAAATAAGCCGTGGCAGCAAAGAGATGACCAGTCCCTACTGACGGCGCCCGTTCACGAACATGACGCATGTATTAGAAGCACAGAACCAGTCGGAAGGGCGGTGCTTGGGTACTTGGGGTGCTTGGGTGCTTGGGGGAGGCCTATGTCCAGAAGTAGACGTCTTTAGGCTAAAAATGATGATGATGCAATGCAAAAAAAATTGAGCCTGATTCCTTTCCAACAAAATAGGCTATAAAAAAGACCCATGAGGATCTGTCTGAGCACCCACGAGGTTTTCTAAAAGTCGGCGCCTCTACCTAAACGTGTTCCCTAATAAAGTGCTTTGTTGAATTTTTAACGGGCATTACCTACGTTTAGGGGTCGCGTAGTGTTACCGAAAACAGGCCAGGTCAGGTCTTAAATGATCTCTTTGCTATCAGGCCTGCTGGTTTGCCATCCTGCAAGCCAATCAGAACTTTGTTATCGGTCTAAGTCATCGACCGCGCAAGCTACATTTTGGAATGACCCTTCAGGTTTCGTGTAAATTCGTGTCCGCGTTAGCACATCATATAGAACATTGAATTGAAAAAAGGAGGTCTTTGACCTGCAGTGGGATAACTCAAGCTGTAATATATTTTTTACCATGTTAGCCTATATTGTGTCCCACTGCTGGACAAAGACCTCCTCTTTTTCCTTCCAAACCACCCTGCCTTGCGCGATCTCTGGCCATGTTGGCCCTGCAAACGTTATCAGATCGCCACACCACCTTCGACGCGGTCTACCTGGACGGCGATGTCCTCCCTCAGGCGCTAGGCGTCCAGTGAGTGACGATCTTTGCCCATCTCTCCGGGTCCATTCGTGAGACGTGTCCGGCCCACTCCCACTTTTTCCTGGCTGTTTTTTCTCCAACATCCGCTACTTGAGTTATGGAGCGCAGCGTGGTGTTTCTAACTCGATCTGTACGCTTAACACCTTAGGGTGGATTTTTGGGGCGGATAAACGGAATAACCCCCACGTAGGACGACTTAGATATCAGCTTTCTTACGAATTTCAAAGAAGTAAAACAACAAGAATAGAATAGAATACTCTTTATTATGTACACCATATAAATTACAGACATAAATATAGAAAACTTTACAATGGGTGACACTATGGGCGGTCTTATCGCTAAGAGCGATCAAGAATAAAGATGAATGTGATTTTGTCAGTGTTGCAAAATCACTGGGCTAATTGTATAACACACAAAATGACAATTGATCACAATTTTAGATAGTTCACCTCCGTTCGTTGCGTTATTTACGTTGCTGAGCATACGGATTTTTCAAACCTATGAAGCAATGGATTAGGAATATCCTTCAACACTGTTGGATTGTGATTTTGAAAGTGTGTTACTGTTACGCAATTAGGATGCAGAGGTAAATAATTGTACAAGGACTGTTATAGATTTTGCCGAACCTCAATCTATAGTTGTACTTACAAGAATCGATGGCGCGCGGCCAAAATCGGAACTATTGCCACCATCATGTTTTTTTTAATACAATTTCTGTGACAATTTCACAAATGTTTACCAACAACGCCCTCCCCCCCCCCCCCCCCCCCCCTATTATATCAATGTTATTCAAGTCCCAAAAGATCCTTGCAACACTGTAGTCGCCCTTTCACAGAACGATCGGACTTCACGCTGTCGTCCCTGTCATCCCTGACAGAAGCGCGCGTGGCGTACGGCGCGGGCGTGTGCGTGCGCATCGGGCGCTCGGCACGGCTGGAGATCAACTACGTCGTGCCGTTGAAGGCGCAGTCACGAGATATTCATGTCAACGGCCTGCAGTTTGGTATTGGAGCTGACTTCTTATAGGTATGTTACACGAGAAAAGTATCTCGCTTCTACAAGCATCATCATCTGTTCGCGATATTACTTCATTATCGATTAGCATTTTTTCTTTTTGCTCGGCTCCTAAGGGTCATAGCGTGATGTTAACCTATAATCTTCCTCAAGAATTGGGCTATCATATGCAAAAAGAATTTTTTCCAAATCCGACTTGTAGTTTCAGAGATTAGCGCGTTCAAACAAACAAAGAAAAAACAATTCTTCATCTTTCTTATTAAAATATAGATTGTAGTGTAGTGCGACATGGATAATAATGAACATGGTGAAATAGAGAACTAACATGAAATGTACAGACGCCAGCACATCAAGCTACTACAATCTGTCAAATTTCTTTAATAGATTTTCACCTTTATCGCCAAAGTATAAGGTTCAAAGTCGATTGGGAAAATTTGACAGTTTCAGGTAGCTTGATGTGCTGGCGTCTGTACTGTACACTACAGCCACAGGGTATAAGGGACACCGACACGACAACTGTAACCATAAATTCAGAAGGTACTTGATTCTAGATCCACCAGCGTGTTTTCATCGGTTATAAAAAAATGTACTGTGTTGCTGTTGAGTGTCTGTGTGCATCTTGACCGTGTAAGAGCTGTTTTTTTTTTATAACCGATCATAAAGGGCTTTGAAGGTCCGTGGCTTACTTAACTGTCCGCCATTTTTTTTTTTCAAAATGGCAGCCACTCAAGATGCCTATGTAAATCGATAGCTGAAATCAATGCAAACAGAAAACCTAATAAAAAGACCAAACCACGTAAAGCGTTACGTTTCCATCAACTTCGAACATTAATATCTTGGGAACGTGACGTTGTACGGGGTTTGGTCCTATTTTCCGTTTGCATTGATGTCATCTATCGATTTATATAGGTATGATGCGTGACCGACATTTTGAAAAATAAAACAAAATGGCGGACAGATAGGTATGCCACAGACCATCAAAGCCCTTTAACGTATTTTTATACCTATTTCAGTTCCATTTTCGTGCATCAGTGAGCAAATGCAAGTTAGTCGAAGAATCGAGTCGTCCAATGTGTGTACCTGCACTAACCTCTCTCCAGCTGTCGTTAGATGGCGCCCAATGTTCGGCGCTGATTGGCTGACAATGGCACGACAAGTGACAGCTGCCACAGATAATGTCTTAATTTTTTTAAGATATTTTTGTTAATTTTATTTTAAAATCAGTATTAATTAAAATTATGTATTTTTACATTCGCCGATTTGAAAAGCTAAAAATAAAATATGTCCATATTAACGAAAACAACAGTTTATTTATTAATATAATACTATTCTAATATTTACAAAATTGTCTAACTTATATTAAAGGTATTTGCAATAGTCAGTGTAGGGAAAAGTCAGCAGACTAACTCCCTAATTTGTAAATTGTATAACAATATAACACATCGTGCTTTCGAAAGAGACTCACAGGTATGAGTGAAAGAGACGACGTGAGACAAAGTCGAACTTTTTCCATACTCGATGTGACGTATTAACAGCCGCGTATAAGTAGTAGTGGTCCGTGTTATTCAGAATCTTAGATATTTTACATTCATTGTCACTAAATCTCGGGATCTACTTTAGCGTTATATAGTCGACCAGTTTTGAATAGTGCTACAAAAAGAATTTTTTGGCGCCTTCTGAATGACATTAACGTTTTTGGTAAACAATTTTCACAGAAATTGTATTGAATAAATAAAATGGGTGAAGTTAGTTTTGATTTTAGCCACGCGCCAAAAGATTCTTGCAGCGTTGCAATTAGGGTTACCATCCGTCCGGATTTGTCCGAACTTCTAGGCTTTTGTCCGGACTTTGTTCGGCTCTTTAATTTGTCCGGATTTTTCGTCTTAGATGGAATACGAGTAATAAAACTTATATAAGTACATAGGTATTTGGATTTTGTGACTAAAATGTCCGGACTTTTATTGAAATGTCTGGCTTTTTTTCAGGACTCTCCAAATTTCTAAATAGTAACCCTAGTTGCAATGGAATTTGAACTTTGTTTTGTATAATATTGAATGTAAAGATGCAAAACATGATAATGATCTAAGTTTCTGGACTACAACTGAGGTGTTTACTTCAGTGGCTTGTTGAATACGTCATGGTAATGCATCTTGGTATGCAGCATGTCGTCTTCGTTGATGTTCGGGATGAAGGTCGGCGGGATCAACGCACCTGCTACCGACCTGCGGGAAAAAACGCAAATTAGCTTTGCACGGAACCTTTTTTTAGACAACTATTAATATCAGGTGGAAAAAAACAAAAAAAAACTCAAATGGGTTTAGACTTTAGACGAAACAAAGTCAAAACCCAAAAATGGTCTCTACGAGTGGCTAATATTAGGATGTACAAAAAGGATCGATTTAATCGTTGAAATCCATACTTCCATAAATACATCTTTATCCCATACATTCATATCATATCTGCCTGCCTTTTCCTAAATATATTGGGGTCGGCTTCCACTCTAACCGGATGCAGCTAGTAGCAATATTTTACATGGAGCGTCTACCTATCTGACCTCCACAACCCAGTTACTGGGTAGTACGAAACCCCTTGATAAGACTGTTTGTCAGACTCTGGGCTTCTGACGACCCGTAACGAATGTCGAAGATCCACGAATGACAGCCGGGACCACAATGCTTTCCGAGGCACGGAGGGGTCTTAGTATGTAAAGATGATCGGACCAGGATTGGGCGACTGGGGATAAAATGCGTATTCGCTCGTTTTGTCTTGTGGCGGCAACTACATCGCCACATGCGAACTACTCACCACACTGACGTCACGCAAAGTCGTGCATAGCGCAAGCAGAGTTTACTGCGCGACTAGTTTATATACAACGCCCCAACATCAATCGCCGGGCAGTTGCCCACCAGACACAACACCCGTGTGGTCGGAGGATCCTCCCTTTTCTATGGAGGATGAGTATAAACTTTACACCCTATTCCTCATACCTCAATAGTCTTAACCGACCTTTATGTTCCTAGACGAGAGAATGGAAAACATGTTTTTTTGTGCACATCTTTTGTTGGGAGGTCTTGGTTGTTTGTTGGTGGTAGGAGGGATTTCGATGAAATTTGGTACACAGATAGACCATGACCTGTTTTGGAACTCGGTTACTTTTTATTCCAGTAGTGCGTTCCCGTAGGAGCTTCTTAGCGTGTCGATAGCAATCTAAATGGACTCGGCCCAGAATTCGGCTACGTTTTTGGCACCATCACTAGCGTCCGTCAGTTCCTGTATCGTGCAGCTGACAGGACACGCAGGATTACGCAGATATTATGTATCCCATCGTTTGTGAAACAGCACCACATTTACACTCCAAAGCGGAGTCGTCTGTGAATCTCCACCTGAGCCCTGATTCACAATCATACGACAGGCTATCGTATCGAAAACCTGACATTTCGATAACCTGATTTGACTTACCCTCAACAGCAATTAGCTGTTGGAAGAATAGCGGGCGTTTATTTGATTTAAACTGACAAAATTTTCGGGTTTTGGACTTATGAACAGCGTTGAGAAGACTCCTAAGATTCTTCATTTTTATTATCTCATTCTCAATCATAGTATATTTACATAATTTAAAAAACTAACAATCTTAAAATAATAATATGTACAAGTATATAAAAAGGGAGGGAAAATAATCAAAGGGCATCAAAAAATTCGTCCGCATCACTGTCAACGGGAAACGTGCCCAAAAGGCTGGCAGCATTGCCACGTTGTATGGCAATGCTGATTCTTTGGCCAAAAAATAGGCCAGCCCTCTGGTCACGTGATGAGTCGATTACATTACATTGATTAATGGTCGATACGATACGGAAGCATATCGAGTGTTTGTGAATAAGGGGGCTAAACAGGTTTTCCTTGCTTCGACCAACCTAGGTCCGGAGTCTGTTTAAAGACTTCTAGGTTACCCAAGGTAACTCATGTCCAGGTGGGAGGTCTTCAGCGGGAGGAATGAATGGTTTAGGTAAGGAAATCCGTGGGATGATTTTCAACCTTTACGAGGGCAAAGACGCACAAGAGCGACTAAAGAAATAAATACTGACCTGGCCTCAGAGTTGAGGAAGTTGAAGGTGGAGCAGGCGTGCTCAGTGGGCAGCACCTCCACGTTGAGGCCGCACGCGTGCGCCGCCTGGGACACGCGGTCCCACTCGCTGCGCTCGCGGGAGTCCAGACCTATCACCTACACACGGGATATAAAGGGTGTTTTTTTAGAGGTATACAAATTCAAAATCAAATAAAACACCTAAAAATAAATTTCATTATCATGGTATTGGTTTTATTTAAAAATATTCTTATGCCATTAGTGCTTAAAAACAAAAAATAAAGATCAAATAAAAAGTGTAAAGTCCGATGTAAGAAACGAGCAGGAAAATGTACCTCGCGGCTGCGCCAAAAACGCCCAGTTCAGCAAAAATGCCAGACAGCTAGTGCCTGACGCTGGTTTCTAACTGGACCTCCCAATTTGACAACAACAACAATTTGACATTGTCTTCAAATCATCATGAAATATTCTTAATTTTATTTATTGTGCATGTGGTGGTCTCCTATAGGTGAAGGAGTATACCTACATAATACCAGATGTTGCCTTTTATTTATGTGTTAGGTATGTATTGTCTATATCTTTCGTTGGAGATCCTAAATAAATAAATTTATTGAATATTCTAGCATCCGCCGGATATTGCTCTGGCCGGATATTGCTCTGGCCGGATATTAAACACTAAAAACACCCCGAATAGTTGTTTGATATCCGTTTCATCTCAACTAACAACAACTCACCAGCAGATCAATCTTAGGCTCCAGTAGTTTGAAGAATCGGAGCGACTGCTCCGTGATCTCCGCCGCCGTGTTCACCTGCCAGGACATCACCGTCCTACCAACAACAACAACATATTGACACCCATGAACAACAAAACTTTGTCAACGACACTTACACGCAGGTGCGCACAGGCGCGTTTCACTCGCGGCGATTGTTTTTCGCGCACTGTATTTTCATCGCACTGCTTAGCCGAGACTGCTTGAGATCCAAAAGTGGTGCGCGATAAAATCCCGCCACGATATTTTTACGCCATGAGAACGTGGGCTTATAGTGCGGCCGACGAGAGATTGCGTTCTTGACACCTGTCAGTTTCATACAAACTAATACGTGCTTTGTGAATTTGATCTTTATTAGCTACTGGAACTGTCGCGCTGACAGGTGTCAGGAACGCATCCTCTCGACGGCCGGACTGTAAACACCAATTATTTTAGTAGAGATGTTTCTTACAGTGCTACAAGGACCTTTGAGCGCTTGATTGACATTGGTGGGCGGCGCTGTTGGTAAAGAGCAGTGGTGGCCCAGTGGCAACGACCACGACTTACGAGTTGTAGTTGTTATTCTTTGGGTAAATAATTTCATCACCACTGCTCTCAAAACGGTGAAGGAAAACATCGTGAGGAAACCGGCATGTCCTAGACCCAAAAATTTGAAGACATGTGACATCTGCCAACCCGCACTGTGCTCGCGTGGTGGGTTACCCTACCATGTATCAACATTTTTCCGTTTCTCTTAGTCACAGGCATTTGATAAACATAATGATATTAAGACATTTTATGTTGCTGATGTGGTTGCTGTACTACATGGTGATGTAGAGAAATGGATTCAGCCTTGTTACCAGTAGGCTTGAAAAAATTACAAAAAAAAAAGTAATCCACTAAACTAATCTACTAAACTTTAACTAACTCAACAAAAAACAGCACAAACAGTCCCAAGTTAAAATTTTTTTTCATTAAGTATTATTTTATGTCCGCGCGGAATTAGTTGGCCGCGCCTTAGGTATGTGAGCGGTGGGACGGAGAGGCGGGGGCGCATTACTCAGTACGTGCGTTGCGGACCGCCACCTCACCCCTGTGCCCTGTCCGCACCTCAGCGGCCAACTAGTTCCGCGCGGACTATAGTATGCCTTTTTTTGTTAATAACGATTTTTGGACTATCTTAACAGCAGTGATTATTTTTTTTTTTTTTTATTGCTGAATGGGCCCGCTCTTGACCTCGATCACGCCTGATGGAAAGCGTTGGATGAGGTCTATGATCGAACGAGCGTGCCCAGAAGATGCCTAAGGCACTGGAACTCCCACGCATCGACGAAACACAGCAGGCTGCTTGACGCCGAACTCCGGTGGGAGGGTGGTCGCAAACCAGGCGGGCGTTAGCCCTACCACCGCAAGGGAAGAATTGGCCAGTCAAATAAGATGTTGGGTGTGACTGCCCAGGATGCGCCGAGCGCTCGGTTCAGTTGAGTAACTGGTGGAACAAACTGCGCTACACGGGGAGGCTTCTTCATGCATCCCAAAAAGAATGAAGAAGAATCTTCAAGAAGAATGAAGAAGATTAAAGTCAATACTTACTTAGGGAATATGGCCATGGGTCCGAGAACAGTCAGCCCATTGTTTAGCTTGAAGCCATACTGAAATAAACAAAGTACAGTTATCTAATGACTGTGCGGGGTGGTTTTTTGAAACGGGGAGGAGTTCTATTCTATTCTATTTTTGAGGTTCTGGCTCCATCGATAACGTTCGATGATTTTGCCAATGTCAAGGTAAGTATGAGAATGAGAAAGTATTGACCGTAAACTGTAACACAACTATTGATCAGTGTTTGTAGCGGTGGCATCCATGGATCCCCATGCTAAAAAAGGACAAAACATTTTTAGTTAGTAGATGCAAAACGTCACAAGATAAATGTTAGAACATTCAATAGAAATAAAATAAGTAAAGAAATATAAACTATAACTGGATTTTATTAATGCTAATGAATTTATATAGGATTTTAATTGCAGGGGTATGGGCTAAAGATAGTAGGAAAGGGATGTTAATTGGGCGAGGAACATCAGAAGGTAGTATGTCGTAAAGGGGAGTGGTTAAACGAGGACAGGAGAAAAACAAGTGTTCCAAAGTACCCTCCTCCAGACCACATTCACACAAAGAAGAGTCCCTTACGCGGATTTTGGCCAAAAAAACTGGTGTGCAAACGAACCCAAGTCGGAGTCTAATTATGACAGAGGTGGCTATTTTACTGGAAAATTTTTGTTTGCTGAACCAACATTTAGATGGAATGAATGGTTGAATAGAGCCATAAAATTTTCCCTTCAATATTCGAGTTTTTTGCCAATGCTCATTCCAATTCTTCATCATCTCGGGTTTAACAAGACAGTGCAGGTCTCGGGGATAACAAGACGGATGAGATTCGATCCCATTCTGAGTAGCCAGCTTGGCAATCGAATCCACATTCTCATTATCAACAATTCCAGAGTGGCCGGGGATCCAAGCTAGTGCAATCTCTATGCCTAAGCAGTGACATCTATACAGGAGTTGTTTTATCTTTAGAGTAAGGGGAAAATTTTGACGAGAGCGAAAAGGCGATTTTATTAAATCCTGTAGACAGCTAAGCGAGTCCGAGAGAATAAGGCTTTTGTTGAGACCATGTGATTCAATATAGGAGACTGCTTCCAAAAGAGCTATTGCTTCCCCTGTGAATATAGTGCCAAAAGCAGGACTACGAAAATTAAGAATAATTTTGTATTTTGGTATCCACACAGCTGATCCGACATTACTACTATCGGACAACTTAGAAGCATCTGTAAATACCGTCAGCCAATCGTGCCAGTCCTCTGCCAGAATCCTATTGAATTTGACAGGGGAGGAGTTAGGGCATACTTTGTGAAGATGATGGGTACTATGAAATCTATGCGAAAAGTTTTTTGCAATTTGTAGCTAAATCAAAAGTCATTTATTCAACTAGGCTGGAAATCAATTGGCGTTTTCCTAGCTGGCTACCACTTTGCCAAAATTTGTGAATGGAGGTAGCAATTACTCAAGGACAACTTCTGTCGGGTCAACTAGTTGGTAATATTGCATTGTAACTTTAAAACTTTGTCATGTATGAAATTAAGTTAGTGGTTTCAAAATATGATATTTGGTTGATTGAATAGAGTTTAAAGTTTGAGTATCGTTCTGGAATATGGACCTTAGATGCTGAAGTAGGTAAGTTTCTGTGTACCATACCTTCACTCTAACACTACCTCCCAAGTCCCAACCATTTCTTACTCATACATCCTTACTTTATCATTCTCTAGGACGCATCCTTGCAAATTTCAATAAATAAGTACCTACATTTACGACACACCCTATTTCAAACAATTGTTTTTATGATTACATTTTATTTATCAATTCTATTATTGCTGATTTTAGTTTACATTATTTTTTTTTAAACAATATGTAAGGAAGAAGTTTTACAATTATGTATCGGCCCTGATATTTCAAATTGTTAAAAACTGTCATGAACTCCACATGACAGGCTCCACCTTGTGTGGAGTTGACAAGTTAAAATATTAAAATTATGTTTCCCTACTAATTACTCCTAAAATAATGGTTACAAACAATTATTTTAGGAGTAGTTTATTATTTGTACCAAGTTATAAGGACATATAAGAACACTACTTGGTTAATAAACAATTTATTATTATAATTACCGTGGCATATGTGTCGATCATCAGTCCAGCTTCAACCTCTTGATTGATAACGCGCACCGTGGTCTTTCCATCTCCTTCGTACGCAGCCTTGCCGCGAACTACACTGCATTAAAAAAAATTTAGTAAAGCCAACCATATACCATACGTAGATTACGGCCCACTCCCTCTCACAGAGAGGAGGCCTGTGTCCCAGCAGTGGGAACATTATAGGCTGATGATGATGATGAACCATATACCTACATAAAATCATAGTATGTTGAGTCTCCTTACTACATTCAAACACGACAAATTCGTTTTACATAGTCCCTAATTTAAAAAAGGGCCTATTTGTATATATTTATAGTAAAAGAAGTAAAATATAGTTGAGAAACAAATTTTCAGGTTATGTAAATGTTTTTATCAAACTAACCTTAGCAGAGGAGTTGCATTCTTAATTATTTTCGCCCGTCTGATGGAATTCGATAACATTTTGCTATTCTTTGATTGTCTAGGTTAAATTAATCCTATTTACGGTAATAGGAATCCTTTGCGCACTTTGTTTTCGTTTTGTTTCTTTGTCATTAATGTCATAATCAAATCAAATGTCAATCATCACTGTGACACTGTCATTCACTTACATTACAGCTTACAGCGTAGACCCGTAGATTGGGCATGAGAGTGAATGAGAGCTCCCGCTTTAACGGAACTTTGCTGTGTTAGAAAGAGAGAGAAAGTGACGCTGTTAACAGGGCCAAACACGTATTTGCTACCAGCCCATACCGGCCCCGGTGACTGTTTACGTAAGCGTTTCGGCAATTATTTAAGCGAACTAGAGTGATAACCTGTGATTAAATAACCATAATACGATGGTTTCTTGTGCAGTACCAGGATGTGAATCTTCCAAAAAGAAAAACCCCCAGGATTACTCGTTTCACCAGTAAGTTTACAATGTGTTTTAATCGTTATTTCTGCATTAACAATGCACTAATAAGCCGGCTATAAGCAAAATATGATGAGAACATTATTATACTTACGATTTAGATGAATTAGCATGCCTAAAACCACCGTATTTAAGAAATAACAAATAGAGAAATACGAAGGAGTTATAACCTCACTTTTTAGTGATGCGATAGCCTAATTTTTGTTGATATCGACAGCTAAGATAGGTAGCTTCATACAAATGCATAATCTTAGAAAAATAGATTATATTTAAGTACTTATTGTAACAAACAAAATAAAATATAGATATATGTATTACAATCGTATCTATACTAATAGGTACATATTATAAAGCTGATGAGTTTGTTTGAATTTTAACACGCTAAACTCTGGAACTAATAACTAGCTGATGGTTCGAATTGAAAAATTAATAATAATAATAATAATAATAATAAAACTCTTTGCCCCCAACAATTTGCAACTGATGGAGCTACTGAAAGTAACTCAAACTTTCAGTAACGCTATTAGGATGGAATTTGGTGTGGACAAATGTGCGGTCATGCATGTAAAACGAGGGGAGATTGTGGAATCCGTGGGAACTCAACTCTCGGATTCCACAAACCTAAGAGCCCTCTCCGCATCCGAAACCTATAAGTATTTGGGTATGTCGGAAGCGTTAGGCATCAATGTTACTGATATGAAGCAATCGTTGAAGGAGCGCTTCTTTGGCCGCCTGAAAAAAGTACTTAATAGTCTTCTATCAGGCGGAAACAAGGTGCGCGCCTTCAACGGTTGGGTCATGCCGGTTTTGATGTACTCTTTTGGCATACTCAAATGGACTCAAACCGAACTCGACGCCCTGGATAGGAGGGTCCGTACACTGCTGACTGCAAATCGAATGCATCACCCACGGTCATCGGTAATGAGGTTGTATATCCCGCGAAAGTGTGGGGGTCGAGGGTTTTTAAACGCTAAGACCCTCCACAATCGCGAGATATGCAATCTCAGGGAATACTTCCAAGAAACCGACGTGGGGATGCATCGAGATGTAGTCATAGTGGACAAGGGCCTCACCCCGCTCTCCTTGGCTAAAGAGAACTGGCGCAAACCAGTAGTGCTTGACACTAATGATCGCATGGAGGTATGGCAGAGTAAGGAGCTTCACGGACGCTTTTTCCGGGCCCTTCATGGACCCGATGTAGACCTACTAGCGTCCGTAGCCTGGCTACGTTGCGGTGACCTCTTTGGAGAAACCGAAGGTTTTGTCTGTGCAATTATGGACGAAGTTGTGATGACGAACAATTACCGGAGATTTATTGTGAAAGACGGCACGGTTGACATCTGTCGGGCATGCCACCGGCCGGGAGAATCAATCAGGCACATTATCTCCGGGTGTTCTCGTCTAGCTAACGGAGAGTACTTGCATAGACACAACCTTGTAGCCAGGATAATCCATCAGCAGCTTGCTCTGAAATACAGCCTTGTGGAATCGGAGGTGCCGTACTACAGGTATGTGCCCGACCCAGTTCTCGAAAATGGAAATATCACATTGTACTGGGATCGATCCATCATCACTGACAGGACTATTGTTGCCAATAAGCCTGATATAGTGGTGATGGATCGATTAGAGCGGCGCGCAATGATTGTTGACATAACCGTCCCGCATGATGAGAACCTCGTGAAAGCCGAGAAAGATAAACAAATAAAGTATCTTGACTTGGCTCGCGAGGTTGTCGACATGTGGGATGTTGACTCAGCAATCATTGTGCCGATAGTCGTCACAGCCAATGGATTGATTGCCAAGAGCCTCGACCAACACCTGAGGAGGCTCACGTTGGGCAACTGGATCAAGGGCTTGATTCAGAAAGCGGTACTTCTGGACACGGCTCGCATTGTCAGGAGGTTCCTCTCTCTGGAGCCCTGACCGCCGGTAGCTTGGACCCTGTTCCCGATACCGGTGGGCTACTATTTTTTATATTTTTAAATGTTTTTATATATTTTTTATACTAATATTTAAAAATATAATTTATATGTATATAGTGAAATAAAGGAAATAATAATAATAATAACTTTATTGATACTAAAATACCTTTGATACAATAAGTAGTTATTAGTGTTGAATAGACCATTTATTGAGTAAGAATAGAGGCTATATAATATCGCGCTTCGACCCACGGGAGTGGAGCAGTAACCAAAAAAGATATGGGTGAAGCCGAGGGGGACAGCTAGTTAAATAATATTGATAGACTTGATAACAGATTTGAAAAATTATGAAATATTTTTCCATTGAGTTCACTTAACAAGACACATAATGTTTGCAGATTTCCTACAAATCCGGTGATAAGAGAAAAGTGGTTACGAATGCTACATAGACCAAATTGGACTCCATGCAAATTTTCAACAATATGCAGCAATCATTTTGATGCACACTGCTTTTCAGTCACTTTGGGTCAAAAAAGAAGAAAGTTGCGAAGTGGTTCTGTTCCAACCATTTGTATGCCGGTAAGAAAAAACAATGTCACAATATTTATTTAGATACCACTCAGATTATCTATTATATTTGGCAAATTCAACAATAATTTTTTAATTACATATCCTCAAATTAGTTATGTATAGTGCAATAATGTTGTGTTTATTTATTTGGATAATAAATAAAATAGTTGGATTATACTGACAATAAGAAGCTTCTTATAATATTATAAAAATGCTAGGAACACAATATGTATAGCTAAATTATATTTTTAAATTATATTCAGTATTGTTCTTAGAACACGTACCCAGTATTTTTATCTTTTTAATTACTTCGCTGTTCGTACATCTCACGTTTTACCGCTAAATGAGGCTACTGGCTAGTCGCATGCCGATAGCATTTATTGCGTTAGAACAGAATGACTCATGACGTCGCATAAATTATCGATAGAGACCAACAAAGGAATAGACAAGTCACAACACTGTCTATGCACACACTTACATTTTACGCATACTTAGATCAATGGTTTTTGGTCTCGTTTGATTGTTGACATTGCGTAGACAGAGTATTTCTATCATAGATATAGAATTCCGTAGATTGGGCATGAGAGTGAATGAGAGCTCCCGCTTTAACGGAACTTTGCTGTGTTAGAAAGAGAGAGAAAGTGATGCTGTTAACAGGGCCAAACACGTATTTGCTACCGGCCCATACCGGCCCCGGTGACTGTTTACGTGAGCGTTTCGGCAATTATTTAAGCGAACTAGAGTGATAACCTGTGATTAAATAACCATAATACGATGGTTTCTTGTGCAGTACCAGGATGTGAATCTTCCAAAAAGAAAAACCCCCAGGATTACTCGTTTCACCAGTAAGTTTACAATGTGTTTTGATCGTTATTTCTGCATTAACAATGCACTAATAAGCCGGCTATAAGCAAAATATGATGAGAACATTATTATACTTACGATTTAGATGAATTAGCATGCCTAAAACCACCGTATTTAAGAAATAACAAATAGAGAAATACGAAGGAGTTATAACCTCACTTTTTAGTGATGCGATAGCCTAATTTTTGTTGATATCGACAGCTAAGATAGGTAGCTTCATACAAATGCATAATCTTAGAAAAATAGATTAGTACTTATTGTAACAAACAAAATAAAATATAGATATATGTATTACGCACACACTTACATTTTACGCATACTTAGATCAATGGTTTTTGGTCTCGTTTGATTGTTGACATTACCAATCTACGGAATTCTATATCTATGATTTCTATAGACTGCTGGATATCTTCCTTTGCATTCGCACAAGACAAAGACAAACATATTATCGTCACTAACAAAGAAAAGAGACGGAGCAACAATATTTCTGTCCTTTATCACGTGCCGGCTGAGCACATCATTGTGCACAACAAGTTTGACGTTTGTGACTGTTGTAGATTCATATCTAATTGATTTTTAACAATTTACATCAACAACAAATTACGGATCTTTTCGTGCTCAATTTGATATATTACATTTGTGCAACAGTGCAAAATGGTAAGGTGCAGTGTAATAAACTGTAAAAGTGATAGTTTGATGAAGATTGACGGATTATCCTTTCACTCGTAAGTATTCGATGTTTTTAAGTATTTGATCACTTTTTGTTCTACTATTTTTAATCAAATGGTTGCAGTAATGTACTAACTAATCTGTATACTTAATGAAAAAAATGTCCTAAAATCGTGATTTGGGCAAAATTTTTATTTCCTTAACTAAAAATTCAGTATTGCTACGTTTTTGCGGGGAATTTACCCTTTTATATGGGTAGTACTGTTTTTTAATGCAATGTCATAAAAAAAAAACTATTCAGGCTGTTCTATACGATATTAGTAAAACACACTACTACTACATAGCTACTAGTATATTATGTAATATTAGTGTGTTTTACTTATATCGTATACATAAACTATACTATAAAAATGTAAGATATTAAAAATATCTTATTATACTTGCAGATTTCCAAATAAACCTGAAATAAGAAACATGTGGATAGCTGCTACCAATAGGCCTAATTGGGCTCCAAAAACGAGTTCCAGGATTTGCAGTCAACACTTTGACTGTAATCTTATAATAAAGAAAGGAAGAAAAACTTTCTTGTACCCCGATGCTGTTCCAAATACGGTAATAAAAATAGATATATCACGTGATTGCAAAGATTGCATTTTATTACAGAACAGAAATACTCTGTCTACGGCTTACAGCCATGGACGTAATATACCGGGCGCGTTCCGAGTTAGGTATGTAATCGATATAATCGATGCGAGCGTGCGAATTAGCGTTAGCGCGATAACGATGTCCCGTGAATCGTCATAGATGATGTCATGACAGCGCCATCTTGCGATAACGCCGACCATGCCTTCTAATAATATCACCGTGACTCACGGTCCGTGAGCGCTGTCAAAAATGCGAGTGTGTGTGCGTGTGTGTGTCAGTGTGTGTTTTGTTTTGAGATGCATTATATCTTTAAAACTAGGTATCGTGGCATTTTCGAAATTGTGGTTCTGGCTGACAGTCGCCACCTAAATAAAAAAAAGAAGAAATGTGGTGTTTATAGAAAGAAATACTGCTGTAATATCGTTTTGACATTGAGTAAGCACTGTGATCGCGTTCACGAGCGTTCCGAATTGCTGACTGCTATCAGCTGTCATAATCGTGATATCTAAATCGGAACGGAAATTATCGATATGAGCGCTATTGTCTTAATTCGGAAAGCGGCCACCATGGAATGTCCACCGTGTGTACTCACTGTCATCTAGGGATGTGACAGTATACATACAAAAAAACGATTATTAATTAATCGATGGTTTTGCTGAGTAATAAAATCGATTAAAAAAATTATTTAAAATAATCGATTTTTTCCTTATTTTTTGATAGATTAAATCAAATGCCTCAAATATCGTTAATCACTCTATCACTATCACAGCATTCATAGCTCAGTTTTATTAATCTAATAATCATGTTCAGAAACACGATGTCGAACCAATTATCACTATCGAATGGATAAACTTCAGAAACCGGCATTAGAGAGTTACGCGTACGAACCGCGGCCGGTAATGGAATGAATCAAACAGAAGGAACGAGCGCGGTGGCGGCGCGGCGGCGGCGCGGTGGCGGGCTTCGCGCGACTCGTATCTACAGTGTAATTGCGCGGCGGCGGCGCGGCGACGGCGCGGTGATGGCGTCGTGTGCAGGAGCGCTAACATTTTTGAAGTGAAAACTTCTTTAGCGGCGTTGTACACTTTTTTGTAACGGGTAAAAAATGTTAAACTCGCGTCAGGACATCGCGTCAGGACACGTGACCGTAGACGAACGACGGATGGAGAGTCAGCCGGCGCGGCGAAGGATGCTGGGGCCAGACTATCGCGATAACGCGAAGATTTGCGCGATAAGTTGATGCTAATTGGCTGGGCCTACGACGTCAGCCAATAAGAAACAACTTATCGCGATTTTCCCGTATAGTGTGGCCCCGGCAGGAGAGAAAGTATCCCCCTCTCTTTCTACGGCGGCGCGGCGAAAATGTATGCCTGCTGTTTCGTTTAGGCGGCGCAGGGCGCTTGCGCGAATGTTCGTAGAAAGAAGCTAAATTTAACTAATATAGTCGTCTCTCTTTTCTTATACACTCATAACAGCATTAGAAAGAGACAGATGTAGGTTGCTCAAAATGCAAAACGTCACAAAGCAAACGTCAATTTGGCTACCTTGGCTACTTTATGATACTAAGTTTAAAAGCTACTTAACGTCTCAGGTTTTTGTCTGTGACTTAGTTCATCGCATTTTTTCGTATAATGCTTATGGGCGCATGCGAGTTGAAGTGCTTCGTTGATTTTACGTTTTTTTGTAAAAATAGTACAAAATTAACAGTGATTTAGTGTAAATCGCAAAGCGTAAAGATTAAATAATGTCCTGCATTATAGTGGGATGTAAATCACATTCATCCCGCAAGGATAATGATGCAGAAATCATAAGCTTCCATCGGTAAGTAATCAAATATGGTTATTTTGCCGGTTTTGCATTCTCATTGTAGGTTATTTTGGCATTTTTTCAAATTATTTGAGCTAAGTGTACATGGTAGTGTTTTGAAATCAATGTTTTATGCAATAGTTCGATTATATGGAAATTATAAATTTTAATTTTGCAATAGTGCTTGCAAAAATAAACTATCGATGGAATATCGATAGAACTAGCGTCATCTAAGTTATTGCATTATTTTTCTTTACACGTAGTTTTGGCCTTTGGGAAGGATTAAATATTTCAGAGTGAAATAAATACCTAAATACCTACAGTCTTGCGAACGAATCGTACATATGAGTAATGAAATGATAGTTGTCAAAAATCCGTGGGCTCATGGTATAATAATTTAAACTCATGTGGCTATGACTGTTTTTGTCATTTTCAGATTTCCCTCCCATGTTGATATGAGGCAAAAATGGATCAACGCTATTGCACGTAACAACTGGGAATGGAAAAAGCAACATCGTATTTGTTCCAAACATTTCAGCGATGACTACTTTATTAACATTGGTCATAAATGGCGCAGGTTAAAAATAACTGCAGTGCCTTCCTTACATCTGCGCAAGGAGGAATTTATATCCATTGAGGTTAATATTTTCATTTTATTTAGAATACTGATATAGTTCTTATGTGGGTTGTTTGGACCTAGACGACCCATCAAACCCTGATGTCAGAGTTTCCAAACCGCCTGATTAGTCTCTGACGTGGTTTTTGTAACGACCACTGCCGTTGTGACAGCGACTGAGACTGACGGCTTAACATGCCCTCCGAAGCACGGATTCAGCTTGCATTGTCCTAACCAATTGGGGAAATAGTCCCCACCGGGGATCGAACCCGGAACCTCAGAATCGTGAGGTGAATGCTCTGACCACTAAAGCAAAGATTTATAATACATCGGAAACGAAACAAAAAATTTTCAGATTAATAGCGGAGCTACATTTTCCAGTGGAGTTGCATCTACTAGTGGAGCTGTATCTGTATCCAGTGCAACATTTGTCACGTCACCAAGTCGGCAACGATTGATTAATCGTGTAGTTCAGTTAGAACAGGATCTAGAAAGACTAAAAAAAGTTTCTAAACGACGCGGCGACGTTTGCTATAAATTAATTCTTTGCAACAAAATACAAAACGTTTAAAAAATAAAAATAAGAATTTAAACTTAAGATTAATAGAATTCTTAGAAAAAGAAAAAATTGAAAAAGAAAATATGATTTTACTGGACTGTGTGAAAAACAATCCAGTTATTGAAAAATATTTATCGAAACAACAGGGAGACAACACGCGTGAATACAGTTTGAAGCTGAAAAAATTCGCAGTTACCTTGAATTACCTATCCCCGCGCGCATATGCTTACGTGCGTAATGAATTAAAAGATGTTTTGCCTCATCCGGAGACAATTTCTAAATGGTACCAGTGTATTAACTGCAACCCGGGTTTCAAAGAGGAAGCTTTTGACGCAATAAAAGAAAGAGTTAAAAATAGTGGCAAGCCTTTATATTGCGCATTGTCATTCGACGAAATAGCACTTCGTAAGTTAGTCGAATGGGATGGAAAAAAATATTTTGGGTATGTTAACATCGGATGTGATCTTGATTCACAGGATATACCGCTAGCAAGGGAAGCGTTGACATTCCTATTAACGGCTGTAAATGACACGTGGAAAATCCCTGTAGGATATTTTCTCATAGACTCCATCACAGCTGAGCAGAAATCCTTATTAGTACAGCAATGTCTAACATTGATAGAAAACACTGGGGCTAAAGTGGTTTCCCTTACTTTTGATGGTGCTACAACTAATAAAGCCATGTGTAGTCATTTAGGCTGCGAAATGAATTCACTTAATTATTTTGTAATTCAAAATGGTAACGAAGTTTGTTTGTGGCCAGATCCGTGCCATAATTATTAAGTTAATACGTAACACATTTGGGGACAAGAAAGTTTTGGTAGATAATCAAGGAAACAAAAAATATCTTGGCACTATATTGAACTCCTGCAGAATAATGAAAGACTTCATTTAGGTACAAAATTAAGGAAAGATCACATTAATTACATAAAACAAAAAATGAAGGTTCGATTAGCCACACAACTACTCAGTGCGTCTGTAGCAGATGCCCTAGAATTTTGTAAAAATCTGGGAATTCCCGAGTTTGCTGATTGTGATGGCACTATTCAGTTTATAAGAATATTTAATAATCTTTTCGATACTAGAACAACAGAAACATGAGGGCAAAAGGATGGAAACGGGCAAACGCCTTTAATATAGACGAAACTAAAATATTTTTTGTTGTTGCTGAGGAAATTCTTTAATGGTTCTCTTGTAATCAATTCAAATAGGTCAACTGGCTTTCGGGGCTTTATTATTTGTATGAAATCGCCTTATATGATATATATGTCGCCCCTAAAAATAGCGTTATGAGGTATTTATGTACCAACAAATTGAGTCAGGACCACATAGAATTGTTTTTCGGAGCTATCAGGTCAAAATGTGGTTTCAATAACAACACTTCAGCTCGAATGTTCCGTGCTGCTTATAAAAGGTTACTTGCGCACGCACAATTTAAAGATGGTTCAACCGGTAATTGTGTACCATTAGAAACTGTAACAGTTCTCAATTTTAATGTTCAAAAATATAAAGAAATAATAAATTCTACCACTGGAAATAGTAGGCTTGTCGAACTTACAGATGTACAGAGTGCTATATTTGACCACGACTATGTTTTGAGCGCACGAACTTTGACGGAGTACGCAAATCACGTTGTACATTATGTAGCAGGCTTTGTAGTGCGGAAATTAAAAAGTATTAAGCTGTGAAAAATGTGTCCAATGTTTGGAAAATAAATTCAGCCAGGTATCATTTTCCTTGATTTCTAGATTCCAAAAAAAGGGTACCGTAATCAATTTCTTATATATCAGATTTTCTCAATATATTCGGCAAGAATGGCTTAAAATTATAAATATACACAAATGGATCCCCAGAAAATATGAGTCGTTCCACTAAAATCCCCTAGACCAGCAGCCTAATTGCGGAACGCCAAATCGTCAAATGATTCTGATCAGTTGGCTTCATTTCTATCACAATTGGCTTCATTTTACGATTTTCGAATTGCGAAACTCTAGTTTCTGCGCAGGGCCTTAACGTTCATAATTGGTTTCATAATAAACTAGAGTTTCGCAATTCGAAAATCGTAAAATGAAGCCAATTGTGATAGAAATGAAGCCAACTGATCAGAATCATTTGACGATTTGGCGTTCCGCAATTAGGCTGCAGACCCCTAGGGGACTACACAGCACTCGACGTTCCACTACGATCCCCTATGCATTCGACTGTATGCAGCAAGCACTTTGAGCAAGCTTGTCTTTTTGGTACGCTAACAATAATAATTGTATATTGCGCAGACTCCTGGTCTGGTGCAGGTACAATCAATGCTGGTACCAAGCGATGCAGCCGAGCAAGCGACGCGGACGGGCAGACCACGGCTCGTCGAGCCAGTAAGTATCTTTACACACCCATAGACTCACGCCTTCTTCCCATGGAGGCAACTAGAACCGCTCCGTCGCTGTATATCATATTCTCAAAAGACCACATTCGTAAAACATCACATTCGTAAAACACGATATTCGCAAAACATCATATACTCATACACATAAACCTTCCGGAATAAATTCTCTACATGATCCACATCCAAATCTGTTGCACAGTTTCTGAGAACAACACGGTCACAGTGACACAAACAGACACAAAACACTACTTTATTTTATAATACAGGGTGGCAGGGATATCCGCGTGCAAAGGAGACTAGCGAATCTGAGCCTAAAATTACACAAATGAAATATTTATGATTATTATTTTTCAGTTTTTTTTGTGGTTAATCATGAATTAATTAAGCAGTTTTCTCAAACATCCTTGAAAGGGGTTAGAAGATTTTTGTATGGAGGGTGGCCCTAAGGTCGGTCGCCATTTTGATTTTTTTTCAGAATCGCGGTGCACAACAAAAGTTATATATTTAGATAGAGGACGCTTATACAAACAAAAAATGTTATGTAACATAATGTCCTAAAGCGTCAGGTTTCGGAGTTATTCACCGAAATATAATTCGAAAACAACAAGGATTTTTTTGTTTTTTTTCCCTCCAGGTAAGCATATTGAACTATTGAGGTAATAGAAACGTTATGAAACCTTTATGGAGAACAAACAAATGAAGAATAGACATTTTTTAAATAAATAATTAAAAACGGCTATTTATAGTTCGTTTTTTAATCCCAGAGACTAATCTGACATTTAAGTCTTTTGTGTTTTCGTTTTTTTTTAGGATAGAAGTTTGACATTACACTTGTCAGATTAGTCTCTGGGATTAAAAAACGAACTATAAATTGCCGTGCTTAATTATTTATTTAAAAAATGTCTATTCTTCATTTTTTTCTTCTCCATAAAGGTTTCATAACGTTTCTATTACCTCAATAGTTCAATATGCTTACCTGGAGGGAAAAAAACAAAAAAATCCTTAATGTATTCGACTTATATTTCGGTGAATAACTCCGAAACCTGACGCTTTAGGATATTATGTTTATAACATTTTTTGTTTATATAAGTGTCCTCTATCTAAATATATAACTTTTGTTGTGCACCGCGATTCTGAAAAAAAATCAAAATGGCGGCTGATTTTAGGGCCAAAACCTTCAAACCCCTTTGAGCATTATTTTGACAACCTTCTTCGAGATAAATCGAAATTGCTGTACTGACCAAATACATGCGAGCAGTGGCCAGCAAAAGTTGTATGTAAATCCATATCTGTCGTGTTTTGCGGCCAAATAAATAAGGATAGGATAAGAAATAAAATATGTATTAGAAAAAATACTGACTTCCATAGTTTCACTTTTAGGCGCTTCACCCACTGCACCGCATTGCGCGGCGGGGTGCGGGAAACGGAGCCAAATTCCACGCGCGGGTGCGCGTTTTTATTGAATTTGTATGTAAAAAATCACGCGCGGGGGCGCGTTATCTGCTCGCCGCGACGGGGCGCGGTGCAGTGGGTGGAGCGCCTTAACCTTTTAACCGCCTACGTCGGATTAATCCGACAAATATTTTCGTGCCCATTCCGCCAGAGTCGTATATACAGGGTGTTACGGAAAGGGTATATCAATACAAACGGGTTGAAGAGTGTATCTGGTCTAGAATCTCTGTACAAAATTTCAGCTCAAAAGCATTAACTTTGAAAATGCTTAATATTTTTTTATTCCGACATCACGGCACTGCACTGGCGCGCGGCGGCGTGATGTGTGTGTACTAGGCGCACAGACACACTACAGATAATGGATAATGACCCTCGTAGTGCGGTGACACGTTTGTTATGATTTCAATTTAATAAACTATCGAAATAAAAAAATATTAAGTATTCTCAAAGTTACTGCTTTTGAGCTGAAATTTTGTACAGAGATTCTAGACCAGATACACTCTTCAACCCGTTTGTATTGATATACCCTTTCTGTAACACCCTGTATACGACCAAATAACACATCTCGTTTAATCTGTATTATTATTATATCATCACAGCTCGTTTCATCGGTATTTATTTTACGTTTTTTTTTTTTTTTTTCTCGGGCGCTGGGGGCACGACAACTGATATAAAGTCGGGCGGTTAAAAGGTTAAACAATGTTGCCATATGAAATCGGTAAGTTAATTGATAATACAAATAGAAAAAAAAAACAATAAGAATTGATTCAGTGTTTTCCTCGGTGGTTTCCCAGTGACAAATAACAACGTTTCTAAAAAAGTCGTAAAAACAAATTCGAAAATCGATTCCACAATCGATCATCATGTTTTAATATTCAGGCCATATTCAGGCAACACATTGGAACTCATGTCAATGTCAGGTGACAGGACAAACTCTAACGTCAATCAAACAAAATAAATTAAATAAATCATTTGCTTCGTTCGTTTGGCTTTGAGCTTGAGGCGGTAGAGTATATTTTATTTTCGGTTGTGTTTTCAATTAGTATTCTTTAACGACTTTGGCTACGTGTAAGGGATTCTGACGGTTATTCCTTAGACGAACGACCCACGCATTTCTTACAACGACTTAATTATCTTGCCTCTTCGACTCACCTCAGCAGGCTCAGCCTCATCTACTGGATTTCGAAGTAAAATACAATGAGTGATCAACATCTTCATTGTATCAACTGCGGCATAGCTACTTGGCGGCGCAATCCTACTATAGGATTACGTCAAATAGAAGACGAAGGCATTCTTTCAGTTATACAACAATGGGTTGCACCTCAAGTGGTAAGTAGTTTATTTCATTACAAGTTAACATTATGCTGGACCTTACTTTATTATTATTCTTATATCACTAATATCTCTCTAATTAAGCAACACGACCCACTGACCTAATTGACATTGTATGAAAGCATAGCAATATAATCACAATACTTTTTAGAAATAATAAGTACACATGGAATTCAGAAAGACACTCGGCTAATGAGTTTGGCTTGCATCAGTTTTGTGAACACTGTCTTCTTCTCACTGTTGTCTGTATCTATCTAGTGCTTTGTGCAACAAATATATAGAGGTATGAGAAACAGGGTGTAAAGTTCACTCATACTCTATAGAAAAGGGAGGATCCTCCGACCAGACGGGTGTTGTGTCTGGCGGGCAACTGCCCAATGAGTCATGTTGGGCTGTTGTATATATGCTAGTTGCGCGGTAAACTCTGCTTACGCGATGAAGTATTTGCGTGACGTCAGTATGACGCGTTGTTCGCATGTGGCGTTGTAGATACCGCTACAAATACAATGTCCTAGCTGAGTCTCACTAAATTCCATGTAAGTAGTAAGTACCTATATTATTTCTTGACGAGAACTGTAACAAACTAATATTGTTGTAGGTCAACAGTTCTCATTGCATTTGCCGAGGATGCAGGGATTTAGTCATAAATTCTTTGGGTGTAGGTGAGCAGCTTTCATCTCCTACAACTGGACATCGACAAGTGTGTGTCAACTGTGGACGTTCAGTGTTGCGTGCAAGATCTCATTTATTGCGTACTGACACTGAACGAGAAAGAAGTATTCATACAGTTATATGTGAATGGATCTTGCCTCGTACTGTAAGTGTTTATTGCACTCGGTTGCTTTTTATTTTTATACTACTATAATATGGTAATGTAAGAAGCCCAAAAGTCTGACAGTCTTACCAAGAGTTAAGTTGTGGAGGTCAGATAGGCAGTTGCTCCATTAAAAAAAAAAAACTGCTATTTAGCTGCATCTGGTTAGACTGGAAGCCGACCCCAATGTAGTTGGGAAAAAGCTAGGCAAATGGATGATGGTAATATATGTATAGTCAGACAGTGTAAATAAATAGAAATGATCATTTTGACTGGGCTATACAATGCTTTATATCGACGGCGAAATGCCAATACCTCCTGACATTTTTCGATAAATTAATTTTTTTATCACTTTGAATTTAAAGGCGTTATTCGCATATTTTAGTGAAATCTCCTAAGTGTGTTTTTAGTTGCAACACCAACAGCATTAAATTAAAATGTGGAAATACCTCCCAACTAAACCAATGTGTCTATTTTTGATTTGTGTAAATTCTTGACTTTGTCAGTCGTCAGGTGTTATTGGCACTTTGCCGTCAATATAACACAACATAACATCATGCCTGTTTTCCCTGAAGGGATAAGGCAGCGGAATGCTTTACACCTGCATTTCGCCAGTTACATTCTTTCTCAGACAAAGGCTTATTATAAAATTATTGTTACAGATTTCAAGCGACAGCGCTCTCATATGTCACGGGTGCTGGGTGAGAGCTGATAGAAATGCCCATCATTTTGTATCGGCACCATCTGGATCCTCATCATCAGTACATGAACCAAGTGAGCACGAGGAATTGGCTTTGCAGTCTACTTCACAGGCTACTCTACAGACTCCCAGGCCGAGTGAAGCTATAGTGTTACCTGACTATGTAAGGGCAGTAGAAACTGAATCTCGCTGTTGTATTGAAGGTTGCCGGAGACGAGAGAGGAATAGAGTTCCTGATACAACTAGGAAAATGTTTTTAGATGTTTATAACTTCTATATCCCAAAAAACAATAGATTATGCAATCACCATATTAATACGCAATCTTGGGATTTTCTCACCAGAGCTTTAGAAAATTATGTTAATGTATTTACAGCATTGCACATTCAAAACATGCTAGAATTAAAAAGTCACTCAAATCACTCAAATCCTTGATTTTATCAATATCCTAAATATGGAAGACGGTTTGGTGCACCACATTGGTTAGGCTTTACCAAAGAGCAGTATCAAAGTTTAAATGAAGTGCCACAATTACTACAAAAGTCATCGGCCCAATAGGGGTTGACAGCATATTTGATGAAGCTAAGGAACGGTGATTCCAATGAGAGAATATCTAACATTCGCAAAAGAACTCTTGATCGTTAATCTTTAATACTCCCTGCGTAGTTCTTAGACAATATTTATGATGATGTGGACGATTAATAAACCATTAAAAGAGAAAGTGTTTTTAATTCACACTCCCTCTTCTTTTTATAATTATCTCAAACCTCTAGAATCTAGATGTACTGCGTCTGTATTCTCGATGTGTGAATGTCTTACGATGAAACCTGGTAAATTCTAGTCTACAATGGACTAATAATTATTTTCATAAATTATAACTTGAGAGCTCGGTGTAAGAATAACTTATAAGCAACAACATAGTTTTTGTAGACCCAATAACATCCTATATTTTTTTTCTACCATGGAGCAGTCGTAAACATTTTAGTTTTTTTTAATGGTTTTTGTATCTAAATAAAATAATGCAGTAATTGTTACTGTAACGTCAGGCCCAACTTTCTATGAACGTTAGCCCGTCTCCTTTAACCATGAACTCAGCACATATATTATGGACGTAGCAGGCGTAGACATTTTTTGACAGTGATAAAAAAACATCTGCTTTTTCATAGAAAAGTGCAATACCTACACGGTCAAAATGTGCAGAACAGCAAATTTCTTTTAACGTTATCTCGGAAACGACACTACGGGGTTTGGTCTTGTTATGTTTTCTGTTTGCATTGATGTCAGCTATCGATTTATACTAGGTCTCATGCGTGGCCGCCATTTTGAAAAAAAAAACAACCATAAAATGGCGCTACAGTAAGTAGGCCAGGCTCCATATAAATATCTCCAATCCCCGTTTCATACATTATAAATAATCTTTTTCAGATAAAAGTAACCTCGGGCCCCTCACTGACACTTCATCAAGGGAAAATATCACTTGGGCCGGACTTCAACCCAGTCATAACGGAAATTAAATCTGAAGCAGATCTGATCAAGCAGGAGGTTGAAGATCCACAAAGCGATGACACGCTTTCATTAGCTGAAGACGCTGATCAGCTGAGTGACGCTGATCAGCCGAGTGAAGACCTGATTTCACTGAGTAACGCGCAGGTTCCGTTGAGTAACGCTCCGGATCCATTGAGTGATGTGAAAGTGGAGGAAGTGTTAGTCGGAGTTGATGAAGCCGAGGTCACTAGGCCAGTGGAAGTGACTAGGCAGGTGGAATTAACTACGCCGGTGAAATCGACGACCAGGTCGGTGGAAGCAACCAGGGCAGTTGAAGGGTCAACTGTGCCGTTGCCGTTTTCTCGGAACGACTGTTACAAACTGGTAAGTACCGTTTTTCTAAATCAAAAGTCGAATATCAAATTAGGTTGAGAATCAGCACTTTTCGAGGGTCAAAATTACATCAGTCAGTCCCCCAGCACGCGCGCCCTTCACCAGTTCCTAGTGTTTTCGCTGGGAAGAAGAAGTGGCGCAACAAACTCCCCAGCAGCACAGCTGTCTCAGTTAGAAAAACCATTTCTCACGATGTTTTCCTTCACCGTTTTGAGAGTAGTGGTGATGAAATTATTTACACAAAGTAAAGCGCCTGCCTGTGTTCGAACCCACGACCTCCAACTAGTAAGTCGGGGCCGTTACCACTGGGCCACCACTGCTCATCATCCCTTGTGGCAATGTATTATTGTTTATTAATTCCAGATTAAAAAACAAGCTAACCAAATCAACAAGCTAAGTGAACGCTGCGCGAAACAGCGTAAGAAGCTGCACAGCTGCGGGGAGCTCGTCCGGCGGCGGGACAAGAGGATCAGCAACCTGCGCGCCGAGCTCGAGGCTCTGCGGAGCTTTATTGGGGAGTGTGGCTGGGAAGTGAGCAGTAGTGTTGGAGGGAAAATAGACGTGCGGAGGATACAGGTAATTAGTCTGACGTGATGTGACGTGATGCCAGATGACGTCAGATAACGTGACGCGACATGACGAGGTGACATGATTGCTGATGCCATGACTTCAGACGCGGCATTACGTCAGATGACGTCATGTGAACATGACGTTAGATGACGTGGCGAAATAAAATGAAATTATTTATTCTGTAAATAGCATATCGGAATTATTTTTACGACGTCTGATAACTAGACGTGAAATGACGTCAGATGACGTGACGTGACATGACGTCAGGTGACGTGACGTGACATGACGTCAGATGACATGACGTGACAAGAAATTACATAATGTAATAGCACATCTGTATTCCTGAAAGGCGACACTGTGTACTATGTATGTAATATGTACTATAGGTACGCGTAAATTTAAATCTAGGTGTCTGAAACTTATTCTGGATTAGATTAAAATGGAAATTTTAAAATATGTTATACTGTTGACGTCATATTTAAATAATGATTTCTATCACTTCTCCCACAGATCCGGAGCCCCAACACCGTTGTAGGACAGAAGAAACCCAACCGACAATTATTGATTGTCAAACGGGATTATAAGCCTCCCAAGTCGTCGCTTAGCGCCCCACACACGTCGGACACACAAACGCCGACACTCGGCATCAAACGCCCGTCTGTCATCCTACAAGATTTGTTGCTCGATACCCTACATACGTCTAACAACCGACGGAAGTCGTCGGTCGGCGTCAAACGCACATTACAAATCCAAGAAAAGTCGTCAGTCAGTAAGCCAGACAAGTCGAATGTCTTACAAAAGTCGTCAGTCAGTATCCCAGACAAGTCGAATGTCTTACAAAAGTCGTCAGTCAGTATCCCAGACAAGTCGAATGTCTTACAAAAGTCGTCAGTCAGTATCCCAGACAAGTCGAATGTCTTACAAAAGTCGTCAGTCAGTATCCCAGACAAGTCGAATGTCTTACAAAAGTCGTCAGTCAGTATCCCAGACAAGTCGAATGTCTTACAAAAGTCGTCAGTCAGTATCCCAGACAAGTCGAATGTCTTACAAAAGTCGTCAGTCAGTATCCCAGACAAGTCGAATGTCTTACAAAAGTCGTCAGTCAGTATCCCAGACAAGTCGAATGTCTTACAAAAGTCGTCAGTCAGTATCCCAGACAAGTCGAATGTCTTACAAAAGTCGTCAGTCAGTATCCCAGACAAGTCGAATGTCTTACAAAAGTCGTCAGTCAGTATCCCAGACAAGTCGAATGTCTTACAAAAGTCGTCAGTCAGTATCCCAGCCACGTCGGATGTCTTACAGAAGTCATCGGTTGGCGTCAAACGCATTTTAAACAATCCGTCGATCGCCGTCCAACCCAAATCGGTCGTCCCACAAACGTCGTCGGTCGGCTTCCAACGCACGTCCGACGTCCGACAGAACGCGCTGGTCATACAGATAGACGGAATGCATGACACTGTGCCACGACCTAAGCTTGTGAGGCTGGATGATAACAGTATGGAGACAGGTTGAGGAATACAGGAGAAAATTAGTGTTCAATTTATTTTTGAACATTTCTGGAGAAAGGTGGGTGTACTATAAGGACACCTGTGCCCAACCCTTCTGGAATTACAGGCGTGTGTTTGTTGACCAAAGAAAATACAGGTCGGCAGGTCATAGACGCGCAACCTGTTACCATGGATTCAATACATTGTTTGTTATTTTCGTACCTAGTTGAAAATTTTCGTTGTTATTAAAAAAAAAAAAAAAACTGGCACTCTGGGAGTGCCGATAGAAGTGAAAATAAAACACAAACAGAATACTTTGCCATCACTCTCTGACATATCGGATATACATTAAAACCGAGTACATCCCGAGGACAGCCGAACACATCCGAAGCGGTGTCGGTTACGGTAACAGTGGTGCGAATTTAATGGTTTTTTCCCATCTCAAAAAATGCCCAACGCGCCTTTTCACTTAAAAAAAATGACTTATCATGCATTCTGACCGCGTAGGTATTGCAATATTCTATGATACGGAAGTTCTTTTTTTAATAGCTGCCAAATATTTTTTACATGAGTGTGTAGCGGTATCTACAACGCCACATGCGAACAACGCGTCATACTGACGTCACGCAAATCCTGCATCGCGCAAGCAGAGTTTACAGCGCAACTAGCATATATACAACAGCCCGACATGAATCATCGGGCAGTTGCCCGCCAGACACAACACCCGTCTGGTCGGAGGATCCTCCCTTTTCTATGGAGATTGAGTGAACTTTACACCCTGTTCCTCATACCTCTATAAGTGGTCTAGAACCAGGTGCTGATTTTTTTGGTTAGGCGATTGGGGATTGGATTGCGTTTCACGCAGCGGTGTGCGGGCTACGGAGTTAAATTCCACGCGCGTGAGTGCGTTTTTATTGAATTTGTATGTAAAAAATCACGCGCGTGGGTGCGTTATCTGCATCCCGCTGCATCATGCGGGGCAGTGTGAGAATCGCCTTACAGTTTGTGCGTCGATGTCCCTGCCGACCTGTATAATGTTATAATCTGTCTGACATATTGACATGACACATCGGGCTATAGAAAGAGACTGCCACACAGTGGTATCACACGGGTAGTCAGAGGTCGGAGTCACCCAGTGGCTAAGTTGTGGAGGTCACATAAAATGTAGGTAATGTAAAATTCTGGTATTCAGCTGCATCCGGTTAGACTGGACTGGTTATGGGTTGCCACAACTAAAAAGGATTAAATAGTTAATAATAATAATGTTGCCTACAAATAATATTAATTGAATAGTCGATATTGTGTATCCTACCAGCACATTAATGCAAAAAAAGAAAATGTTTTTTTGTTATAAGAACTGTATACTTTCAGCATTGAGTAAAAAGCTGTTATTTTTAACATTACAATCACTGTAGTTGTATTTATTTGTTGTATACAGGGTGTTACAGAAAGGGTATATCAATACAAACGGGTTGAAGAGTATCTGGTCTAGAATCTCTGTACAAAATTTCAGCTCAATAGCAGTAACTTTAAAAATGCTTAATATTTTTTTATTTCGATAGTTTATTAAATTGAAATCATAACAAACGTGTCACTGCACTACGAGGGTCATTATCCATTATCTGTGGTGTGTCTGTGCGCCTAGTACACGCACATCACGCCGCCGCGCGCCAGTGCAGCGCCGTGATGTCGAAATAAAAAAATATTAAGCATTTTCAAACTAATGCTTTTGAGCTGAAATTTTGTACAGAGATTCTAGACCAGATACACTCTTTAACCCGTTTGTATTGATATACCCTTTCTGTAACATCCTGTAGATAAAAAAATAAGTTTAGAAGAGAGGAAGGTTCTTCAGAAAGGTCTGGTGCGTAGTACTCGCAACCGGCGTGCGTGTATGACCAGATGTATGAACATAAACGAGGCAAAAGGAGTATGTAAGGATCTTAGAAGGTGACGTCCTGTAGTTTCTGCCTACCCCCATGGGGAGAAGGCGTGAGATATGTACAGAAGAGAAGACTTGATTGAACTAGCCATCAGCCCATATGTTACACGGTGGCGAAGAATTTGTAAATAATGTTCAATAAATAAAACAAAGTTTTTAAGTTTATTTAAACTGTTTTTTATTTGCATCTAGAAACTTACTTATAATTGCAATGATCACATTTGTTTAACTTAAATTCTTAAAAATGAGAAAATATTTGAATACTTATATAACTTACATTTAACAGTGCTGTCCACAAAATATGATTTTTATTTTGCTAAGTATAGTTTTTTTTTTAATTTCGATAATTTTTATCCAGATTCTTCCCAAATTAACCATAACCGGTAATTTTTTTTTTCAGTTTATGTTAAAAAGTTGCCATAATTCGGACAGCGCACTATAATCCTAAACATTCAATAAATACAAAAGATTCACTCTCACAGATAACTGTTTATTAAGCCAGGAATACACAACCAGTAACTTATACAGCTGCACAGCACAGCATCATCTGAGTGCCTTCGCGTGACAGTCATGACTGCAGCGGTCAACTATATTATAATTATATCTATTTTGTTTGTATTTTTCTTTATTATTCGAGTTAATTATCTTTTTGAATGCATGAGTTTCTGTGACAAAAAAACAAAACAATTTTTCTTTCTTTATATACCTTTGTACCAAAACGACTTCTGATTGGTGATAACATGGGGACATGCTAGCTATAGTCTGTTCCAAAAGCATCAGATGAAAGTGTAAACAAACCCCGTTCAGTGTTCCGCAATCACTCACTAAAGGGAATTAGTAACATGTTCATCTGTATTTAGGTTTCAACTCCCCACTTTTTCCAACAATTATTGTTTGAATAACATTGGTACTGAAAAACCGTCGACGAACATTTTCGTTTTCTGATTCATTCCTATACATTTTTATCGAATACTTTTGGATCAGACCATACTTGCATACCTTGTGCAAGTTAATTGCAAGTGTATTCTTGACTTTAATAAAGTTACTTCACAAAACAATTTAATCAATAGGTATTTGGTTTTGACAAACTTCCCTAATTAGTAACTCTACGCCAACCTCGCGCGTGGCGAGCTAGTGAACACAAGAAATAGCGTTACGATATGTACTTATTATCTTAATGATACAGGGTGACGTGACAATCCAAACGGCTACCACTATGACCACTCAATGGCTCCTTACTTCGGAACCACGTCAATCACGACAAAATTATCTTTTATTTACGGCACCCTGTATATCTATAATAATTATTATTCTACAAATAATTAATCTTACATTATCAGTTAATATTCACAGCTATAGTAGAATTATTATCACATCTTATGTATTAAAATATCGATCGTATGCATAATGCTGGGGCCGCACCTGCGTATGTCGCCAAGCGTTGCGCTGTGACACGACACACGCAGCTGTGACCAACCACTGTACAGGGTCAAATGAAATTAGCTAGCGAAACTGCAGAAGTGATGGGTATCGTTTGTAGGTATGTATTTTCATGATTTCGTAGTTACTTACGTTATTGTCTTTATAGTAAATGCTGTATATACCAGTAATAGATACTTTTATTCTATTATTGTTCTGTTTTAATTATTTTTATGTACTGATGTGTACCAAATAAATACTTAAATAAAAAGCGAATTGTACACATAACAGAACAAACATCACGCCTGCATTCTCTGAAGGGTTTGGCAGAGGTGTACCTATAGTACGCCTACATTTCGCCAGTTGACCGATTACTTCACGTACATTCAGTCATTGACCCCGTAGTAACTAGAAATATGAGTTTTAAATATCGATACCCATCACATCTATGAAGTTTCGCCAGCTAACTTGATTTGACCCTGTATATTTGAATTCCAGGGTTTAATTTCAAGCCTTTTATGAGCCGTAATATCCTATTAAGCCAAATTTATTATCCTAAACTTGAAATCAGTCAATTTGTACCCCGCAACGCGTTGCGCTACATCACAGATGTTGCTTGTAACGTTGCACGTCACGTCGCGTGCGCGTCCCCGGGTGCTTGTTGCTGTAACAGCGTCCAGTACAGACCGCGACGTTTTACTAACTCGTCGTGCGAACCACTCTCTGCAACCACGCCTGTAACATAAAGTGTAACGTTATTAAAATGGAAAATAACATAGAACCAAGGGATTTCTGAGAACTCAGATTTGGGCGTGGAAGTCGTAAAATTTACTGGTTGTTGAAAGGCAAAGCCCATATTGTGCATGATGATGCAACAAATGACTTGTTCGTCTAAAAGTTTTAACTTATGGTATGCCATTGGACCGTGTAAATTAGGTTTATACAGGGACTGGTTATAAACTCGACCTCTTAATACTTGATTAAAAATCTTTTGGATTTGGTTTCAAAGGTCGCCCACGAAGTTTCTTGCACGTTCTTATCACTACGAACCCACTGTGCTTTGAAATGGGCAAGTAGCTTCATTTTTCTGAATGACCGACTCCTTGACAATCCAAAAGTGCATGTAAATGGCTGAATTGAAATATATTTTTTAAGTATAAGTTACCTTTATCAATGACGCAGATGACGTCAGCGTGCCTGACGGTGGCGAGGCGGTGCGCGATGATGATGGTGGTCCGGTCTGCTGCCGCCGCCTCGAGCGCTGCCTGTACCGTCTGCAAGCAAAACAATTGTTTAATAACTTAGATATTAAGATCAAGTGTCTAGCTTTTCTTGCGTGATGCGGTCACAGACCGGTCAAAGGACACAGGATTTTAATTTTTACAGCAATTTCAGCATCAGCACCTCCGGAAACCTCAAAAGTGATAGCCACGACGATATTTTTTTAATTTTTGGTTGTCGCCGTCTTGGAAAACAATTACAATTATTTGAAATGAGAGTGATGCTCATAAAATGATGATTCGAACGCTCGTGCGACCGACTGTCTGTCACTGTGGTACAGATAATGTATGAGCGAGTTAACTAATAGGAACGATGTTTCTCGCAGTGGCCTCAATCTTACTGTGCACTATATTATGATAATGAGACTCCATACCTTCTCGCTAGTAGCGTCCAGCGCAGATGTGGGCTCATCTAACAGTAGTAGCGCAGGTCGCCGTACAAGAGCTCGCGCGATGCCGAGGCGCTGCTTCTGTCCGCCTGAGAGTGACGAGCCGCTGCCGCTGCCGAGTACTGTAGCGTAGCCCTGAGGGGAAGAAGATACGACTGTGAAAACCTTGGCTATACTTAGAAACAATGTAAATGCCGTAAATGGTGACGTCAACAACGAAATACACAAGTGATAAAGACGTGGCGTTGATATGACACATCGAGCGAGTCTGAATATAGGTAAATCATCATTTAATGATAAAAACAAAACTGGGCCAAGAATTGAGCCCAGCGGGACTCCTACTGTTGTTGGAAGACCTTTTCCCGATAACAGCACCTTTTTGAATCACATTATTTAAATATGAAGTAAGAAGATCTAGAGAAGCGTTCCGAATTCTATAGTGGTTCGATTGCCTCGTCAATGTTTGATGAAGAACGCAATCAAGTGCTTTGGCAAAATCACAAAAGATGCACAAAGCATCACATTTATAAATTTTTTTATACGACTGTAGCAACTCTTCATTTTTTTCATTATTACTCTTATTAATAGCAAGATTTTAGGCCCTGTTTTCGGAAACTAGACTATACTAGACTAGGTTTCTCTATAAAAGTCGTTTTAATAACATTAATACAGTTGTTAATTATTTATTAATATTCTTTTTATCGCATCATTCTTCAACTATCAAAATCAAAAGTCATTCATCCAAATTAGGCTGAGAAATAGCATTTTTTAAACGTCAAAATGACATAATACTGTCCCCTGGCACGCCCGCCCTTCACCACTGCCTATTGCTTTCGCTGGGAAGAAGAAGTGGCTCAAACAAACTCCCCATTATATCTATCAACCGTTTTACATTCTGTACAACATTTAAAACACTTACCATGGGCAGTCCAGTAACAAAGCTATGCACATTAGCCTGTTTGGCGGCCTCGATGATCTCGTCCATAGGAACCTCCCGACCGTTGTCTCCGTACGCGATGTTCTCCTGTATGCTGCGCGAGAACAGCGAGGGTTCTTGTTGTACTAGACCGAGCTGGGCGCGCAGTCTCGGTAGGGTAAGGTCGCGTTTTATGTCCTTGTCGTCTAGGATCTGAAGGTAAAATAAAGAAATCTTTATTATAAATAGTTAAAGATTATAATATATATCAGGGCATTAGGCGTTACTTTGCCGTTGTACATAAAAAAATAGGAAACAAAGAGTTAACTATTAGTTTATCAAGCTTCTGAATGCAACACCTAATGTAAGACATTCTTAGGCTGGAATATTGGCTGTAAGTGACAATGAGCCAGCAATATTTGTCGTAGAACCATTAACATAATGATCGTTGAAATCGGAATACGCAAGGTATCGTAGGACGCTCTCAGACCAGTTAAAGATCTGCAGTAGGTACAGTTGGATGAAAGATAATTCAATCCTCGGCCAGGATTTATTTAAATGGCGTGCGAATGGAAAGATTAATGTCCAACAGTGGAGTGCTGTAGTCTGACGATGATCATTATAATTTAAAAGATATAAAACTCACCACAGTCCCACTATCAGCATCATAGCTCCGCATCAATAGATTCAACAACGTGGACTTGCCGCAGCCACTGGGCCCCACCAGCGCCACCGTCGCCTTCGGCGGCACGCGCAGGGACAGCCCGCGCAGCACCGGCACGTTGGGGCGGGACGGGTAGCTGAACGATATATTCGAGAACTTGACTTCGCCGACTGCAGACTGAAATAAGAATGAGATTAGTAATTATATTTTTTTCTTAAAATTGTATGTTGATGAAGTCACGATAAAATTGATCGTGAACACGTGATCTTTTAAAATATGTGAGCACAACTATCACATTGGTAGTACATAATCATGCATCTTTTGCGGTAGGTACCTATCTTGTTTAAGTTAGAGTTGTATGTCCACTGATTACTGTAAAAAATTACTGATGATTACTGTGGGACTGATTTTTCTTTGCAGTAGGTACACCAAAACTATGATATTACTCAGGAATAGAAATAAACATCGGGTTTAGCTTCAACAGGAATTTAATACGGTACCTACCTGTATTTAATCAATGCTCTATATGAACCTAAAAATTCAAAGGATATTGATGATATGAAGATCAAGAGAAAAAAGAGATCAAAACAACTTAAAATAAAAAATAGAGTTGTGCTTATTAAAGCGTTTTCCTTACCCATTCCGCGTCATCCTTGGCAGTTCCTTCAGTAATGACCTTAGGTTCTCTCCGCAGCGCGTTGAGTATCCTGGCTCCGGACCGCCTCGCCGCCGCGAAGCTCGGAGCAAACGATAGTGCTGCAGCCAGCATCCACGCGCCGTAGATTAGGGCTTCCGATACACTGAGGAGGAAAGTGGGGTTTAAACTGAGTTTCTGGTCATACATACATAAATAAACTCACACCTTTTTCCCACGGGGGTTTGCAGAAACTACAGAACGGCACCGGCTACGAATCCTTACATACTCCTTTCGCCTCGTTTTCGTTCATACATCAGGGTCATACACGCACGTCGGGTGCGAGTACTACGCACCTGACCTTTCTAAATAACATCACCAATAAGGTCACTATAATTATGTTTCTGATCAGATTGCTAGCTTTTTGTACAGGTGGAAGGTAATCCGGGCAAGTACTACCTTTACATACTAAGACCACTCCGTGCTGCGGAAAGCACGTTAAGCCGTTAGTCCCGGCTGTTATTGGTGGATCTTTGACAGTCGTTACGGGTCGTCAGAAGCACGAAAGTTTGACAACCAGCTTACCAAAAGGTACTTATCGTGGTGCCCAGTTACTGGGTTGTGAAGGTCAGATAGCCAGTCGCTCCGTGTAAAATACTGGTATTTAGCTGCATCCAGGTAAATACCAGTACCAGTTTTGGTTTCCAGTGTATCCGGATGTAATATATAGTTGGGGAAAAGCTAGGCTATGATGATGACTCGTTTAACGCTCTTTTTCATGCGTTTCATCATTTCACACCGCATGCCATTACACCAAGACAAACGATTCCCTTTAAATTTTTCTGCTGCGTCTTCCAAAATTATAAATAACTTGATACTCACAGTATAGCGTACTCATAAGGCAGATCCTCTCTCGCGATGAGATATCCAGCATAGGCCAGCGACACGGCGTAGCCAATAGTGGGCGAGCACACGCACACGCCGTACACCGGGCCGCGCACGCGCCGCGAGGGGGCCGAGCGGGCCTCGGCTTCGGAGAGGGAGACCGAGTAGCGGGAGAGGATTGTTTCTTCTACACCTGTGCGGGGAAAACGTGGATTATTATGAGTTGATAAAAGAGGAGAGTGACTGTGATGATAATAGTATATCTTCTGAGCTATCTTTGTTGTTTCGGCGGGAACTCACAATGAAGACTAGCCAAGTGCGCAGGAAATGTTAGATATAGTGCGTAAGTGTGTGCCTTGTGTGCGCACTTTTAAACATAACATAACCTATTTCACTCACTGTAGTGAGGTGTACCACAATGCAATATGCTAGGTCCACAATCACACCTTTTCAGTAGTTTGTCATTTTTGCAAGCGTTTTAAGTGAACTCACTTTACCTATTGAGGTATTGTGTTGGGAGCTGAATAAGCATGATAACTAAATAAACTTAAAAGGTGAAAGAGAACATCACAACAGAGAGGTTAACTGTCTTCAAAGCTCAAAAGAGATGTGTGCGGTCTGTATTTAAACTTAAACCTACTGACAGCTGTATACCATATTTAAAAAAATTTAAACTCCTAACATTTACTTGTATGTACATTTTTGAAACAGCAGTATTTGTCAAATCCAACTTTCACATATTTAAAACACTGAAATCTAAACGTCACAATAGAGAGATATGTACCATTCCACACAAAACTGCATTATTTTCGAAAAGTCTTCTTGGAATGGCACCTAAAATTTATAATAAGCTTCCTATTGAAATCAAAGAATTAAATGAAATACTAGATTTAAAAAAAGCCTTATTGAAACTATTATATAGGAAGGTATATTACTCTGTTAAAGAGTACCTAGATGACAGATTTTAATTTAAGTATTGCATTGATTGATTATTTATATGATATTAACAAATTGCTGACTAATATATCAAGTACCATTAAATTATCGACTATTCTTAAATTAATGATTATTATTATTATTGACTAATGTATAAATTAATGATTAATTATTGACTACCACTATAATGTTTCAAGTATTTAAATTATTGTATGCCTAAAGGCGGGTCATAGATGTACTTCACTTTATTAACTGTAACACCACATTTTACCTGTGTACCACAATAAACAATTTGACTTTGACTTTGAACATCGTGAGGTAACCGACATTTATAGAAGCAATAATTCTACGACTTTATCTGAAATCCACCAGCCCGCACTGTATCCGTGTGACGGATACGGCCCACTCTCACAGAGAGGAGCCGGCCCTGAGTCCCAGCAGTGGAAACATTATAAGCTGATAATGTTGACTTACCGAGACTATGCACAGTGCGCACATTAAGCACAGCTTCAGTAGCCACTCTGCTTGCGTGCTCGAGCGCGGCTCGCTCGCGACGCTCGGCGCGCTTGTTCACATAGCCCTCTAGGTAGATGCCGCCCATCACCTGGAACACACAATCACTATGTTAAATGGTACAAGTGGAATTGTAGACAATACTTCTTACTACTGCCAATGTTGAACAAAATATGAAGGCTAAGAATTCACGAAGCGATTTTCTACCACACTCGCTTGCGGTTATGCTCGTCGTGGGCGTAAATCGCATTGACCGTGGTCTAGCTACCTCTGTGGACGCTGGTAATATATCGTTTCATGAGTTCTCAGCCTAATACTTTCGCTGTAAGTATATCTATCTGTAAGTTGGTCGTAGTATGTGGTGATACGGTTATACCACCATACCGCGTACTACATCAATAATAAATTATAATATGTAGAGTACTCTTCATTGTACACCATAACATCTTGCCTGGCCGAGTTCAGACTCATAAGAAAAGTGCTGCATACTCACACAAGGTACAGACAGGAGACTGACGAGGGTCATCTTCCAAGAGTAGAACATGGCGAGCCCGACGCCCAGCGTCATCGTGCTCACGCCCTGTAGCATCGTGCCCAGACGAGTTCCTATGGAGAAGAAGAATGTTTAGGGCCATCATCATTATTAAGGCGAAAGACATCCACTGCTAGACAAGGGCCTCCTTCAGAGAAAAAAACGTGTAATTTCGAAGATCTAAGGTTAAAGAACTATAATTAGAATAAAATTGGTCTTAGAATGCTTCCTTGGGGAATTCTATCCCTAAAAATAATTCACCTAAGATGAGACGAATTTTCGTGTTATCTAGCAGTGAAGTAAAACACCAGACTATAATTACAATAAAGCAGTTCGTCCGGAGTTTAAAACTCTCCCTTTTGACATAAGAAGAAGTACACGAACAATGTCGAAAGCCTTAGAAGGATTGATTTCGTCGTGTTTTAGAAAAAGTTCGGCTTTGTCGTCGTCGTCTCTGTGTGACAGTTTTTTTGTAATCGTTGTTGTAACGCCCGGGCACTGGTATAATTAAATTATAACATAACATCACGCCTGTGTTCCCCAAAGGTTAAGGCAGAGGTGTACCTATGGTATACCCACATTTCGCCAGTAGGGGGCGAGCCTATTGCCATTAACCGGACACATAGTTAGATTCCGAGCTGCTATTGAGAAATTTCAGATGGAAAGACCCAATAACACTTTGCCCAACCCGAAAATCAAACCCAGGATCTTAATTATTTAATTATTTGAACTTAATTATTTGAGGATATAAACTTACCAGTGGCTCCTTGCACGGCTGCGCAGTCGGTAGCAAGTCGCGCACACAGCGCGCCCACCGAGTTTTTGGACAAATCGAACCAACCTTGTTCCTGGAGTGAACAAATTATTTAAATTATAGGTTTATAAAGTACTAAGAGCTATAACGTAAAGATAATTAGGAACTCATTTTTATCGAAAAGGTTTTGCATTTTTGTAAATGGGTGAGCTGCAAATTGTATTTCTATAGAGTCTCATTATGTATTAGATGGTCATCTATCCACGAACTGACCGCGGCAAGCGTAGTTTAACCTTTGATCGAACCATGCAGCTATTATAACATAGCCACGAGCTCCTCTCCTTATGCATGTTGTCATGTAAGAGAAGTGATCCCTCACCTGCACGAGATAGTTTCTAAACGTCATCTGTCTGAGTCTGTCGGTCAGCCGTGACCCGGCCAGGTTGAAGAGCCAGGCTTGGAGGAAGGTCACCAGGCCGCAAGCAGCCGCCACACCCGCGAACAGGCTCGCGTACAGTTGCGACTGGGAGAGGATGGCTGCTTTGTCTGACCACGCGAACATCTGGGGAGAGGATAATGTGTTATAAGTACTTGAATTCAGAATCTTAGATAGTTATTGTACTGTCTCTTATTCCACTTTCTAAATATAGTGGTATAGTAATTTTATTCTAGGTGCATCGTCTTCACATAATTATACGACGTTCAAAAGTGCCTCCTAAGTATAGATGCTGGCGGGAAAAATTCCGAATCATTCCCGTCGAATACTTCGGAAGTATTCCGAAATATTCTGAAACTTTGGGAATATTTCAATTGTCAAAAAAAAAACCGGGAAAATTGTATTAACCTATTAAAAGTCACTGTACTCGATTGAGTACCTACAGCGTGCAGCGTAACAAAGTAAAATAATAAGGTGTATCACTTAAAATTTACAAGATCTGTAATTTACACTTCGGGATAAGGCTGTACTCAATTGAGTACAGTTACCTCTGATGGGTCTTATTAAAAATATTCGCGTAATGATTAATACCTATCTATGTGACTCGCGAATACTCGGGATGCGAACAGAAGAGCTATATACAAACTAATCAAAAACATAGGTACATGCGCGGTCCGAGGGGGGGGGGGTCGTGGGGGTCATGACCCCCCCCAAAATCATTCAGAGAATTCCATGTCGAGAGTCTGAATGATTTACTTGCCTTACTAACTTAAAACTGTACATGAGCCACGAAAACCCCGATTGGCATTAAGAACATCGGCAGACACGGGGACTGCCGACTGAAGTAAAAACTTAAAACCATGTAATGACAGTGGGTTTTTTAACGCGCCTAATAAATATTTTCCTTTAAAAAGCCTGTTATAAAAATATAGAATCCAGGATTCAAGAGCGAGCGAAGCAAAGGCGGGATATTGGGCAACCCGCTCGTACGTAAGGTTGAAAGGCTTAGGTAAGGCCAGATTCCAAAACCTAAACGGCTGTAAAACGAGTTTAAGCTTTTCGTCATTATTCGATAAAGTAAGTTCTCTTTTTGTATGATGGGTAAAAGAAAACAGAGACTATTCAAGTTGGGGTGCTAAAATTTTCAGGCTCGCTACGCTTGTTCTTGCAATTTACGTTGGTTCTTGAGCTTTTCTTCAAAAGTCGACAAAGCAAGTAATTCCTAGTCCTTTTGGAATGATCGAAAGAAAATTGAACCTATCCGAGTGTGTGCAAAATTTTCGAGCTCGCTTCGCTCGCTCTTGCGTTTTAGCTTCTAATAGCTGCTTGAGCTTGCCTGCATAAGTCGACAATGTAACTCCTATTTCTACTTGAAAATATCAAACAAAACCTGATCAACAGAGGCGGATTGTCAAAATTTTCGAGCTCGCTTCGCTCGCTCTCCCCACCCTGCTTGATCTACCGTTCTAATACATGACATTTACGACCAATTTGGCAGCAATTAAGTAACATATAACAACCTCCTATGTAAAAGCTGCGTCCCTGAATAGCATAAGTTATGTGGAGCTGGAGATGTACATGACCTTAACATATCATCACGCCTTTATTCCCCAAAGGGTTGGGCAGGGGTGTACCTTCATATAGTACATACCTACTTAATGAAAGTAGTAGTAGAAGACCTACTTAATGTTTAACGTTTTAAAATTGATTGTTATGAGGGAGAAAAATAACATTACATCACGCCTGCAGTCCCTGAAGGATTGGGCAGAGGTGTACCTGTAGTACACCCACATTTCGCCAGTTATTAAGTAAAATGTCATAGAGGGCGAGCCTATTGCCGCCAATCGGGCACAAATCCAGACTCCAATCGGCTTCTAAGAAATTTCCGATGGAAAAACCCTTTAACACTTTACCCGACATAGGAATCGAACCCAGCTAGGACATCATTCTCAGCAGTAACGCTTGCGAACACTAGACCAACAAGGAGATGTACCTCCCTTAAAATATTCCTCGGCACCCATGATGACCCCCCCCAAAATCTTGGGCTGGGACCGCGCCTGCATAGGTAACCCTTTTTCAAAAAACAAATCAAATATGCTCGGTGGTTTTTTATTCCACAACCAAGTACCTAACATTTAGAAAAATAGCATTTGCAAAAATAGCACAAAGAAATAAAAATCCTGTTAATCGCAGGATAACATATTTACCTATAAAAATATCAACAAAATATATCATACTTAATCAATCATATTTATAATAAAATAAACATTTATATTTTACTTATGTGCCACTGAAAAATAAATTCACCCTCCACACAACAAATAAACACGTTTATTCCTGAATAATTCGGGCGAAATATTCCGCGGAAACATTCGATTGCGGGGTATGAATCTTTCTCCGCGGGCGAAAACTTCTCCGGGGAGCATCTCCCCTCTTACCGCACCCCGCACCGCCATCGCCTGCATCACCGCTAACAAAGAATTTCAAATAAATGTCACTAGATGGCACGACATTTATTGATTAATGGTTGAAGTGTAATTTTCAAGTTTTTATTGACTTTTATAAGGTTTATTTATACATAATCAACTTTTATACACACCAAATTATGTAACAATAAGCTCTTATTTCAAATTTCAAAGATGATTGGAATGCACAATTAATATTTATACCAGTAGATGGCGCTGTATTAAATTTCAAAGGTTAACATCTCGATTTTTTGATGATGAAATCTGCTATTTACGTCGGGACATTTCTATGTATAGGATGAGGCATCTGTATGCTAGTATCGATGCAAAATACGATATTTCAGCAAAAAAAAAAAAAAATTTCAATAAAATTCATTTTGAATAATTCTGATTTAAAGAAACTTTCTCAGAAGTATTCCGGAATTATTCAGAATTTTTCAGAAGTTTTGCAACTATACTCCTAAGTGCCTATTTGAAATAAACGATTTGACTTTGACTTTACTTCTATCCCGGAAGGTTTAATGTGTATATAAAACTTAGATATGGCACAGAAATATTGATATTTGGTGATACCCCCACATAGACCATAGATCCCCCGTTGCCTCCCTTAGTGTTGATGTATACTCACTCCGTACAGCTGCGAGAAGAGCAGAGCGAACACAGGCATAGAGGCGCCGATCAGCAGGGAGGCTATCGCTCCACCGGTCAGGAGCGGCCACTCTGGAGCGTTGAGCTTAAGGAGCGACCAGCTGGAGACTGAGGGCTCCTTGTCTTGCTCGGGTTCCTCTTCATCGTCATCGGGTTCCTGAAGGAGTAAGGGTATATGTGGTTATTGTCGTGAAGCCAGTGGCATTACAAAGTTGCTGTTAGTAAACATAACAGCAGTAGAAAGTGATATTTAAAAAGTTTTAAGTTAGAACAAAAAAAAGAGGAATAACAAGAAAATTGTCGTAGATATTTATTTCTGTAAATTGTTAAAAAACGTTTTTACATGTAAATAAATAATATTTAAAAAAGTGTTGACAGTGTCTTTTAATTTTCATGTTCTAGTCTGACTAGACTGGTTAATTTACATAAAACTAGACGACTGTCTAGTTTTATGTAAATTAACCAAATGTTATGATTGTGTGTGTAATTTGTTACTAATAATATTGACCGAAAATTTGTATCTGTGGTGAAAACTTTACTCACAAATAAAATAAAATTTGAAAGATTAGATTTTTTTAATTTAAAAGAGACCGAGTCCTGAATTTGTTTCGGTGAGGATCATATAGATGGATGATGATGGTACTCACGATATGGTTGAGGGCATCAGCAGCGCCGAAGGGCACGTGGGCAGACGATACAATGCTCATGCGAACAGAGTTGCGCGCGAAGCGGCGCAGCGACTCTATGGTACAAAAAAACGAAGCATATTAAAAAAAAAAAATTCTAAAAAACACTCGGGCATTATTGCAAGAATTATGACGTACTAGTGAATATGTTAACATTGACAAAATAGACGAATAGGAAATATTTTACTCAACCAAAGTTACTAAAATGCTTTCTCTACCAAATGAAAGAATTATAACGGTAATCGACCCATTCATCACGAACAAATATTTTTTAAGCAGATTGCCTTCCGATCAATAATAGAATTGATTGAAGCAGATTGCAGTCCTCTTTCAATTTTCCTTTTAAATCAAAGAACCATCATACCAACAACTACGGCTTTAATCAATTTGCTTAGCCATCATTTTCTCTGACTTACATAATAAAACGAAAACTCGCCGAACACAGAACTTTCTTTTCTTCTTGATGTCGGTCGAATACGTATTTTGTCTATAGGTACTAATATTATAAATAAAGATATATTTATTTGTTTGTTTGTATGCAGGGGGTAATCTCTGGAACTACAAGTCAGGTTTAACAAAAATCTTTTTGCATTTGGTAGCCTAATTTTTGAGGAAGACTATAACATCACGCTAAAACCCTTAGGAGCTGAGCAAAAACAAAACAAATCAGAAATAATGCTGAGTGAAAACAAAGTAAAAGGGCGGGCAGGCGATGCGATGGGACGGCATGCATCGGGAACTAGACACGCGGACGAAGACGCGGACAGAAGCCAGTCATTAATAAGTGATGTTATGTTACCTCGAGTAGACTGCCGACTGATGCACCGAGTGAATTGTTGTACTTCGTCAGCGCCGGTGACGTCATCGTCGTCCAGTTCGGGCTCTGAATACAGCGTGCTAGCGATACTCCTAGAAAGTAATTTAACATTATTAACATTATAATACACCTGTATTCGCCGAAGAGGAAGGATACGTAAAAAAAAAAAAAAATTAAAAAGTGTCTTTCCAACATACCGCTTGGGTATACAATAATAATAAAATATCAATTTAACAAATAACATCACGCCCGTAATCACCGAAGGGTTAGTCAGAGGACTCAGAGGTGTACCATCGCGGACACTGGCGGTGGACCACTTTTCAACCTTATTGCTAATGGAATAAGGGTGAAAAGTGGTCATTTAGCCAGTTATGTTTAAGTCCCATGTAACAGGTGGCAAGCCTATTGCCATCAACCGGGCACCAATCCAGGTCCGGGCTGCTGGGAATCGGACTTCAGGACCTCACGCTCAGCAGTAGCGCTGGCGACCACTGGACCATCGATGCACACGATGGTTGATTGTGGGCTACACTTACTTGTTGGTCATATCCTCCTGCTGCAGCTTCCAGTACATGCCTCTCTTGTCCATGAGCTCCTGGTGGCTCCCCTGCTCCAGCACGGCTCCCTGCTCCATGTATATGATGCGCGTCGCGTTGACGATGGTGGACAGGCGGTGGGAGACGACGAGGGTGGTGCGGCCCACGCTTGCTGCGTCAAGTGCTGCTTGGACCTGGTGGGAATGGTACATTTAAGAATGCGTTCAGTCGAAACGTAATTAAAAGACTACTTAAACTATCCGACACTGATGACAATAGAAATACGAAATCCATGTTTTAAGTACACAAAAAAATATTCGAATCTCATTATCAGAAAATTAATAAGTAAGTACAACAAGACGACATGAAAAAGTCGTCGATGTGAATTCATTAATATCAGCATTGATTTCGTTCATACCTAAGAGTCTACCCTAAGAGTCTGCCCTAAGAGTCTACTCTTAGAACTAAGAAACGATGGATGGGTTGGGTGAACAATTAAATGGCTAAAAAGAAACTAGACTAATGAAAATGTATGGAAGAAGCCGACCGACTTAAATAAATTAGAATTAACTACGGCAGGACTGGTCGGGGGAAGCTTTGTGCAGCATTAGGCGTCCTTGGCTAAATAATGATGATGAAGAAGGGCAAGACGGTGACAATTACCTACTCTGCATTAAAACATACCTGTCTCTCAGCAGCCGGGTCGAGTGCTGACGTCGGCTCATCCAGCAGTAGTATCGCCGGGCGCCGCAGCACCGCGCGAGCTATCGCCAGGCGTTGCTTCTGCCCGCCGGACAGCTGCGAGCCGCCTGAGCCCAGCATTGTGTTGTAGCCCTGGGGAATTATAAGTATAGCATTACGCTTGGTAGGTGGCTGGGACCACGTTCTATTAGTTGTGTTTAAAACCCGTATAATAGGGGGCGAGGCATTTGCCATACATCGAGAACATATGTTCCTATCCAGCATCCGGATTGTTAAAAAAAAAAATTCTTTTGGAAAATCCAAAAAGAGCGTTCCCGACCTGCGTGGTAATTGAGCAACCCACTATCAGTAGCAATGGCTTTCATTTTGACAGTTCAACAACATTCATTGCGTTAATTACGTTGTTGAGCAGACAAACTTTTCGAACATGTGAAGCAATGGGTTAACAATATCCTTCAAAATCATTTAGATCACAATCTGAATTATGTTTAAGGATGTATAGAAACAACCGCTTTATAGATCATCTTTCTCACTCATAACCTACCTGTGTGACAGTCTCTTTATAAAGCTCGATGCGTCATATTTAACGCCCGGGCTTAATAGTTACGACATATTTGTAATGTCCATAATTCTATATCAAGGAAGGAAAATGCTTGTGGCTGGAGCTAAGTTCGTGAGAAAACGCAGATGACGCGTGACTCGAATTTTAATGTCTTACTACATTATGTTAATATGTTCTAAGATAAAATAGTAGCTGTCATAACATTTGTTTTATTGTCACTGAAACATTAAATATAAAAAAGAAAATTTAACTCAAATTATGATTTTTAAAGCGCAATGTGCGCAAATATTTAAGTCTGGATATTACTAATCTGTTTTGACTGAAATTGCTTAAATAGGTATAAAAAATACATGTAGATAAAAGTGTTATAGTAGGTACTCACATTGGCCAACTTGGTGATGAACTGATGCGCGTGCGCGGTCTTAGCGGCGGCGATGACGTCCTCGTCGCTGACGTCATCCAGGCCGAATGCGATGTTCTCGCGGATGGTGCCCGTGAACAGCACCGGCTCTTGACCCACCACACCTACAAGGGTAAAAGATAAAATAAGAAGAGGAAAAATGTAAAAATACGTAGATATTGATAGGTACATGAAGTAACGGGAGAACCCCATAAGAAAGAGCGTCTGATTGCAAATTATTATGATAATGAATGGAGAAGAAAAACGCCTAATTACTAAAATGCGGTTTAACAATCTTGGAATGCGAGTAACTAAAATATTTTTAGTAATTAACACGATCTTGAACACAAAATGTACATAGCAGTTACATATCATGATTATGTGCACCTCTGACGGTGGCATCAGAGTGAATCATAGAAAAAGTAAAAGCTTAATACGGCATCCAAAAATTCATCCACATAAAAATCAACGAAGAAAGTGATCGAAAGGCTGGCAGCATTGCCACGTTGATTGACATTGATGTCAAAGACAACAACAGAGTCATTGTGCTAGTTCAACTCTTTTCAGTACCAAAAAAGTACGTCTGCCCCCTTACCTATTCTAGTCCTAAAGTGATGTAAGTCCAGCGCTTTCAGCTGGTGTCCATCTACGGTGATGTTGCCGCTCTCGGGCTCATACAAGCGCTGCAGCAACTGCAGGAGCGTGGACTTTCCGCAGCCGGAACCGCCCACTAGGGCGATCGTCTCGCCCGCTCGCACACGTAGGGAAAGACCGCGGAGGACCTGGGAAAGTAGGGATGTGTTAACTTTCGTAAAATCTATTTTGAACCTAAAGTAAGTTCGTGTGATAGGATACCCTTTTTGTAACCACCAAGACAATGAAGGTAATCAGAACAAGAATTAAATTGAAATTCACGCTAATATAATTATGTGAATATAATTATGAACAATATTAAATTGATATTAAATTTACTAAACAAAAAAAAATCGCGACCGTACACGTACGTCAATGTTGGCACCTTTGATATCGTGGTTGGAGAAGGTTGTAAATACAATTCCAGTGTCCAGTTTAAAGTCTATTAATTGACATTCTACGTATAATCTAAGAAGGAAAACACATACCTTAACATCAGGCCTCGACGGATAATTAAAGTAAAGGTTCTCAAAGGTGAGATCTCCTCTGAACGCGTCAGGCTTCACTCCCTTCCTGTCCAACGCGTTGATGTTGGAGGTTCTCTGCAGCAGCCGGTAGAGGGAGCGCGCGGCGCCGCGGGACGCGCTGAACATCTCGAGGTGCGGTTGACACATTGCCACGTTCTGAGCTGCCATGAATGTTAGGAAGAGGACCTGGGGAGAGACACAGGTTATTAATAATTAATGAAATCCATTTATTACATACTAATTAGGACATGTCTATAGTTGTTGGTACCAAATGTCTTGAAACTATGTTAGTCAACACTAAAAATCAAAAACAAAATATCACTCAGCTCAGAATCTCAAAATACAAACAAATAAAACTCATAGTAAGTACAAGTTTCATCTCGTCACATGAAGCTGGATGAATCTCCCCAGCACTGCAGTCTGGCCTCTCAGAAATCATCCTTGAATTCCGTTGGCACTCCCCCGAATTCAGCGCATCAGAGAAGCTGTTTTCTTACGCATAATGGCATCTAAGTCATTGACTCTTGCGTCAGCAAACATGCCCTACGCGCTGCAGATTCGAGGGAGACCACCACTTCACCAGAATCTTAAAGGCGTATAATTAATAGAATTGGCATTATTTGATGGCAAAGTTCGATGTCTCTAGCTATTAAAATGATTGACCAGCCAATTAAATCACTTGGCGTGAGTTCGACAGTTTACAAACTGTTTTTATCTTTCAGATTACGGATGTAAAAATAGTTAAAATCTTACTACGAATGAAACCAAATCCACGTACGTACCGTGACCATAACTCCCGGGTGGTAGGCCTGCTCCTCAACAGGGAGGTCCATGTCCCTGACGCAGAGGATGGCGCCGTACGCGAAGACGATGGCGTTGAGCGCGTACGTCAGCAGCCAGCCGAGCCCCGCGCCCACGCCGGACCACACGCCGCGGGAGCGCGCGTGGCGCGAGGCGGCCGAGAGGGAGGTGGAGTACCTGGGGATAACACACGGTAAGTCTCATCGTTTTTGGATCGTACAGCTGTACAGTGTGCGTAGCATATTTTTCTACAGAACAGATTTGTTGATCGGATCTCGTTCTATGTAGTAGAAGATCTGGTGACAGATTAAAGATTGATCATAGGCCCTTGTATGGCAACTGTACGTGAAACAAATAAATAAACTAAATAAAAAATTGTCCTGCAGCACATGATGGCAGTGTCGTACGGTAGTTAGTTAATTGTAAATTTTCTATAAACGGTCGGTCCTTAACTTGGTTGATTAGCAATGATTTCAAAATTTTGAAAGTTGAAAATATCCCCGCTATCTTTGTCTTGTACTTCTTTTCTTAAAATTATTTATATTGTTGTCCAGTCCAGCTGATGGTTGTATGAAAGAAATTTCTTTTAGCGACAAGAATGCCATTTGTAAACTGACCTGTCCACCTCGATGTCCTCGCCAGCGTACGCCCTCACTGTCCTGATGTTAGCGAGGGCCTCTTCAACGACACGTCCCGCCGCGCCGTACGCTGTTACTTCTTTGGTTGAACATTTGGTCTGGTACTGTGGAAAAGGTGAAATGTTATTAGTATTAAGTTTTTTATCATCATCCTCCTACCAATTTATTTTTGGGGGGCCATAGTAAGACTGGATTTCCTTTGAAAGATTTTCGAGCTGGGCCCAACGGCTTAGGCACGCTTGCATCACCAATCACTAAAATACATTTAGAGCTAAACGTTTTTAAAACATCATCCGTTTCTGTCATTTTCAAATAATTGGTGCTTGTGGTTCTGAATGTGCCTTCCAAGACACACGACAACAAATTAGAATTTTGTTGCGTCTCCCTCACCTTAGCGACCAGTGCCGCGACTACAATGGACACGGGCACCACCGACAGCCCCGACAGAGTGAGCTCCCAGCCGTACTGCAGCGCCAGAGCAGCTCCGAACACTACGGTGCCCGCAAGGTTTGCGGTCATCGCAACGTGCTCGCCAACGCCACCGCGGAACTTCTCCATGTCTCTGCAAACGGTTCAGTGAATAAGTTAAGAAAGAAAAACAGAAAGAACGTGATTTTTTAGACCTCTGCCTTCCTCTTTAGCGAGATCTAACGTAATGTAAATATATGCGCATAAAACTTACTCAGTTAATGTAGACGCAAAATTCATGGTGGTATTAGTATCAAAGAACGCTATCTCCTGACTGAGCACCGAGCGCAGCAAGCTTAGCCGGAGACGAGTGACCTGCAGACAAACATAACATAATCAGTATATATAACCTCCCCACAGATTAAACACACACATCTCTGTGAGAAAGAGCGAGTGCTCACTAAGAAAAGACTTAGGTAGTAAGGGACCAAGAATAGAGCCCTTCGAGACTCCCATTTTGATCTTTAAGCCTTAGCGTTTTTGACTTCATGAATTAAGTCATTTAGCATCTCATTTTAGTTAAATTAGTTTCAAGTAGATTATATAGTGACCTCACTGTTATGATATCGTTTTATGGTTATAGTTACATGTAACGTAATTATGGTTTCTATGTTAATTACTGTAATTGGTGTTGTACTATTTTCTAATTATGTTCACTGTATGGCAATTAGTATTTATAATAAATTACCTAATGTATTTAAAAATCTTAACTTCATCATGACATTTAAAAAGAAATTATTTAACTTCCTATTGCATAAGTGTCACTACTCAACAAATGAGTTCTTAAATGAAAAATTTGATTCAAAATTTAAATTAGACGACAATTTAACCAATACGACTTCAGCTAATAATTGAATGGAATTTCATTTTTATGACATTGTATTGAATAATTTTTAACATTGTATTTAATAATTCATGACATATTAATTAATCCCTTGACATTGTACCTATTTGATAGCAGTTAACGTTTTCCTTATCCTCGACATTGTATGGTTTAATTTTGACATTGTTTTAATACTCTTTTATTTTAATTCGTTGAAATATTTGTACGCTGGAAACAGCAAAATATTATGGACATCATATTACGTGTAATACCTTTGTACAACAATATTCTAACAAATAAATACATTTATTATTATTATTTATTTATTTAACTAAATATAAATGAATTAATGTAGAATGTCGAAAGCATTTGCCAGGTCATACACAAAATATTGTTATTCATAAGTAGACAATTTTTAAATGTCTTGAATATTAATACTGTTTCTGTAGCCTTTTTTGTGAGTTTTTTTTTTTGTAAAGTCAAGGTAATTAATTGCTAAGCAAATTGACTACAAACTTATAATGTCCGTATATTCAAATCACAATTACACTGTAAGTATGAAATGGATAATTATAATACGTCAAATTTACGTAACGTGACAATATTGGCTTAGCAATGAATTTCCCTCAGGTACTTTACAAATACCTACATAAAATTTAATAATTATAACTTGTTGGAGTAAGGTAGTTAAAAATAGAGTAACTTGTTTATATTTGTTTAGCTAAGTATATCTAATATTTTCAAAATTTACATATTTTTCTCAATTGTCATATTGTTATTGGAAAGAACATCACTTTTCTTTTTCTGTGACGTACTCCATAGACAATAATTGAGGTTGCATTCCAACATAACTAACCATTCTCGCAGCGGCCCACTGTATCATGGCCACGGCTGCAGCCGCGGAGATGATGTGCAGCACGATGATGGCCGCGCTGGCTGCTGCGAACGCCTTACTGTCTTCTATTAGAGCATCCATGTGTAGCGAGCGGTTACCTGTGGGCCTGGAAATGAGAATAATGGGCTAAGTACTGTGAAGGTGCTAAGTAATAACAGCCGCACGTGTCGATCGATCAAGTTAAGCTAAGCTTGCCGCGGTTGTTCCTTGGGAGACCATCTTTACATACCACGACCCCTCCGTGGCTCGGAAAGTACATTAAGACGTTGGGCCGTTGTCCTTCGTAGATCTTTGACAGTCGTTACCGCAGAAATCTGAATTATTTAAATTTCAGTGGTCGTTATGGATCGTCAGAAGCCCAAAAGTCTGACAACCAGTCTTACCAAGGGGTATCGTATTACCCAGTAACTGGGTTGTGGAGGTCAGATAGGCAGTCGCTCCATGTAAAATACTGGTATTCAGCTGCATCCGGTTAGACTGGAAGCTGACCCCAACATAGTTGGAAAAAGGCTAGATAGATGATGATACTGTGAAGGTTTTGCAATTTCATGCATCTTCATAGGTTTTACTATGTAAGTGTGCAAGTTTAGTTCTTATATCATCTTCATCGTTCAACCAAAAGCCATCCACTGCTGGACATAAGCCTCCCTCAAGAATTGACACAATAGCTAGGCCTTTGCCTTCCGCATCCAGCGGATTCCCACGACATTCACCAGGTCCTAAGTCCGCCTGCCCAAGCCGTGCCTTTTGGTAAGTGGTCACCACTCCAGAACTTTTACAGCCTCATCGGCTATCCGTTCTGCGAGCAAGGCCCCACCCACTGCTACTTGAGTAAGGGTATTGGTGTTCAGCTGCATCCACACTGGAAGCCGACCCCGGAATTGTTGGGAAAAAGGCAGGCAGATGATGATGTTGGTAATTTTAGTCTCAATAACATAATCAACCTATAATGTTCCACTGCTGGGACACAGGCCTCCTCTCTATTTGAGAAGGAGTGGGCCATAATCCACCACGCCGCCGCCGGCCCCATAATAAAATAAAACTAAATACTCGTACAATAAGAATGTAGTACTCACACCATGCGTCCTCCGCCGAAGGTCATCAGAATGTACGCGTCAGGAGTCACCAACTGGGCGCTGTGTCGCTTCACGAACAGTGCCGTCAGCTCGCCGTACACCACGATGCCGCCGATGGTGCCCAAAGAGCTGAACATCGCCAGGACTACGCTGAGGAACGTCACGAGACGCTCGGCGACTGTCGCGTAGCGCCACTGTGGAAAAGAGATAGAGATGAGTTAGGTTATTTAAGTACTTATTTAATTTTAGACCGAAGTACCTAGATTTATAATTATTGACGTCGCAAGTTCGCAACCTCCCTCACCCGGAGCATTCGCCTGTAATATAACAGTTGATTCGAGCATTACATCAGTGAGTGAGGAGAACAGAGGTAATCCATGCTAATATTATAAATACGAAAGTAACTCTGTCTGTCGGTCTGTTTTCATTCCTAAACCACTTAACCGATTTAGATGAAATTTGATATAGAGATAGTTTGAGTCCCGGGAAAGGACATAGGATAGTTTTTACCCCGATATTCCCACGGGATCGAAACTTATGCGTGTGAAACCGCGGGGCGCAGCTAGTGGTTGTATAATAAAGCTCAAAATCAAATCTTGGTACAATACATACGAATGCTTCCGGTGGAGAAGCACCTTTATTATGTCGCTACAAATCACACACTAACATCAAGCCACCTAGACTCGCACAAGGGGCGGACTTCGCTCTCTTCTAGGCAACCAAATTGATATTAATCTATACTTCTATACTAATCTATATCTATAATATTATAAAGAGGTAATATTTTTTTTGTTTGTAAGCTTGTGTTTGTAAGTTTGTATGTAGGGGGTAATCTCTGGAACTACCAGTCGGATTTGAAAAATTATTTTTACATTTGATAGCCCAATTCTTGAGGAATGCTATAGGCTATTTAACGTCACGCTATGTCTCTTAGGAGCCAAGCGAAAAGAATAAAAAGTCAGAAAGAACGCTAAGCGAAAGCGAAGTGATAGCGCGGGTAGGTGATGCGATGCGACGGGGATGGTCGGGGGAACAAGAAATTTCACGCGAACGAAGTCGCGGGCAGAGGCTAGTGAAAGATAAAAAGACTACACAGATCCAGATTATCACTATCCAGCAACCTACTTGCGTAACACACTATCAATCTCAATCATTTTGAAGCATATTGCTAATCCACTGCTTCATATATTCGAAAAAAAAATCTGCTTAACAACGGTAATAACGCAATGAATGTTGTTAAACTGTCAAATTAAAGCCATCGTCGCTACTGTTAGTGTGTTGAGCTGTTCTAACTTCCAGAGATTTTTTTAATCAATGTAAATAATATTGTGTGTTGTTATGTATTTTCTGTTATAAAATAAATTGTATTATACAAATAAAAAAAATAAAAATAAAAATACAAGAGACGGCCCTTTTCCGAGCCTGTGGCCTGACCTGGGAATTAAACTTAAAGACCTCTGTAGGCTCAACACTCAGCAGTCGTGTTTACCACAATACCAACAAAGCAGTTTAAAAGTAAATAAATACAAACACAGGAAGATGATAATTATCTATATTTAAGACAAAGCTTTAGCATGTCTGAGAATGCGTTACACGAAACATATTTTATTTTAACAGCATAATTATTAAAACAATGCATCACTATCAATTTTGCTTGTAAAATCTTTTTACACAATATCGTTAACCTCTTAATTCTTCCGTAACAATAAAACATAATTCAGAAAAATAATAATAAATCATAAAACGTCTATGATAAAAATGAATCTTCTGTCCAATAAAACGAGTACCTAAGTAATAAATTCATGTTTCAACAATAAAAGAATGTTGCAATAACAATAACTTGAACACCAGTTGTTTATTATTTAAAACGTCTTGGAGTGGTTGATAACGCGGCCATTATGGTTTTAATGCATTTTTATTTTGTGGACCCCGTTTTTTTGTAAAACAAGGAAGTCTTAAATGCGTCATTTTAGCGCTCTCAGAAGGTAAATGTTTATTGGCAGTCTAGGAGAGAGTAGACATGAGTTGTTGAGATCGACACACGTATAAAATGCAACTGGAGAAGTAGAGTTCAACTTACATGAAATTGTCTATGGTCGGTTCTATGAAGTAGAGTTCAACATAAGTACATGAAATTGTCTATGGTCGGTTCTATAAGTACTTATCTGATGAAAATGTGAACAAATGGATTTGAAAACCTACCTATGTGTGTATAGTAATTAGTATGTACCTATGCCAATTTGTAGTACTGTGCCCTTTGATATATTAAAATAATATAGGTATATCAATGACTGTGCCACTTAAAAATTGAATATTTGAATTGCTTGAAGTTGGAGAGTGACTCTTCAGTCACAATATTTTTTCTGTCTTATATTAGAGGGTGGCTTACCACGTGGTATCGTGTTACTCAGTCAATGGGTTATGTAGGTCATGTATAATACTGATATTCAGCTGCATCAGGTTAGACTGGAAGCCGACCCCAACATAGCCGAAAAAATTCAGGCAGATAGAGTTAGTGGGACAAGTGAAATGCGTCATTTTAGCGCCTTCAACCAAACATTGGTTTGCCGTAGTTCAGCGGTCGTTGGTCATTGCTCAGCGGGTTTAACAGTTTTTACCGGACATTGTAATGTTTGGGTATTTAGAAATAATGATGACTGTGCGGAAACTAGCACAGAACACTGATGTCGATTCTATGATTGACGAATGTTGAGTGTAGCTCCCGCTAGGTCATCTTGCGGTTGATTCAATGACTACGTACTAATTGAAATAAACGACATCGTTTATTTTTTTAATATTAGCGTAAAACCCCCGTTATATGTATATACGAGTATGTCGCAGGTTTTTCATAAAATTAGGTTTTTGATCAAAAACCTAGGCTTTTGATCAAGAACCGGAAGAAGACAAAATTATTACTTTATATTATCATAAACCTAAGAAAATCCAGTTTTTTATCAAAAACCTGAACTTGTTAAGGTTTATGATAAAATTTAAGCTCTTGACGCGATCGAATGGAAGATTTCGATTAACGGGGATATAGTACCGCGGGCCCCGCCGCGCTTCACCTGCACTTGCGTGCACCTCAGTCTCAAATCACTACGCAAAGGAGCAACCCGTGAAATGTATGTAAAATTATTAGATAACAGTTTTTTTTTATTTCAAATTATTTTTGAAATTTCTTGATGCAACCTCAATTAGTGGAGAACCAATATGGAGTATGTGCTAAACGTCAAATCATATCAAATCAAATCATTTATTTTTGCCAACATGGGTAGGAGTATAGATGTTATGTAACATGTTTTGATAATGTTCTCCATGCATTGTCGTCACTTGGGCATGCAACACATAAATTACTACCAAAATACCATGCTGAATAACAATAAATACTTATTACAACATTATTAAATTGGAAAATCTTTATACCTAAACATTTTTTTTTCACTTAGCACACACACACATCACACATTTTTTTTATTGTATTTATAATTATAACAAATAAATAATTGTTTGTTGTCTCTTAATTGTTTTATTTTTCTAGAGAAAAAGCAACCGACATTGTTTTTATCATAAAACTAATCCAGTCTAGGTTTTTGATAAAAAAAACTGGATTTTCTCAGGCTTATGATAACATACAGTAATCATTTTGTCTTCTCCCGGTTCTTGATCAATAAATAGCCTAGGTTTTTGATCAAAAACCTGATTTTGTCATTAACCTGCGACATATACATAGAACGGGGGTTTTACGCTGCTATTAAAAAAATAATGATAGTCGAATCTCTGGTAGGTACCTAGTGACATAATGATTAATAGGGGAGATAGGAAGTCGTGGCATCAACTGAGACGGTTCGTTCTAGAAATGCGCCCCCGGGAAGGGAGGGGAAAGGGAGCCCCGCGCGGCCGCGCCCCCCAGCTAGACGGACCGACGAAGAGCATTCTTTTAGGCAATAAGATTGCTTCACATTACAATGGGACATGGACATAACTGGCGAAATGTGGGTGTACTATAGGTACACCTCTGCTAAACCCTTCGACGATTACACGCGTGATGTTATGTAAATAACAATACGAATAAGTACCTACACAGGTGAATCGTTGGATGCGAGAAGCACAGAACCGGTCGAAGTGGAGGTGCTTGGGGGAGGCCTATGTCCAGCAGTGGACGTCTTTCGGCTGAAATGATGATGATAATGATGATGATGATGATAGGTGAATCCGGTAGGTATACGATTAATTAGGAAATGCGGGCTAACACTAACAGACACTAGGTTTTAATGATTTTTTAATTGTTCGAAGCTTAAAACTCGCCGAGTTTGACGACTTGAACAATATCTACTGGCGTTGTTTGCGTGTACTCTACTCTTCTGCCTAACTCTTCGAACACAGGCGTGATGTTAGCATCATTCTCGTGCTGAAGGGCGATCTGCGCTAGGTAACCTGTGAACTTCAGATTTTCTTACGTTTGCTTCATATTATGTTCGAAAATTTTGACTACTCAACAACGTAAATAACGCAATGAATGTTGTTGAACTGTCAAAATGAAAGCCATTGCTACGTTAGTGTGTTACGCGATCACCCCACTGTTGTATGTTGATCAAAATATGATTCACGACCGTAGCAAATGTAGATTAAGTATATGTTTACAGAATCATAATCAATAATATTTTCTATAAGTATCATGAAATAGTCATTTAACAGGGTAATTGGAACATGAAACTAGAGATTTGTAGGTATTTAATCAACACAATTATTATTAGGTACCTACCTGACTCGGACCTGCAAATTACAAAAATCTACACAAACTTTGAATTTTGCGGGAAACTGCGGGGTACCTAATCGCGTAACACACTATCAGTAGGATGGCTTTCATTTTGACAGCTCAACAACATTCATTGCGTTATTTACGTTGTTGAGAAGACAAATTCTTCGAATATATGAAGCAATGGATTAGCAGTATTCATCAAAATGATTCAGATTGTGATTGATGGTGTGTTACACAATTAGTAGTTCCATAATTCCCACGTGCTGACACACTGCGCCTGCGCGTCTGATAGTAATGACCTCTCACACGACATCCTTGCGCTCTGTCAATGTCGTGAGAATGGCCGCCATTGTCTCAATGAACGCTTACAGAGTTACAGTAGTTCGTGTGAACAGGCCTTTATTTTAAGGACAATTGCTATTAGGTATAAGTTTGCACTTTCAAGGGTACAAAAGAAGATGGGGTACAGTTTTGGAGATAAAATATTCAGTTTAATACAATATTTATTTTATTCCGTAATAATTTACATTGTGACATCTACACCACGCCTGCTTTCCACGAAGGGGTAGTCAGAGCTCTAATAGTAAGATGGGTGGCATCTATGTATATGTATACGTGTATATAGTACACCCTCATTACGCCAGTTACCTATGTATTCCTAGTACTTAGGTATTTCTCAGAAAGGGGGCACAATTTCAGCCTCCAGGCAACTTTCTTAAAAAAAAACCCGATTCAGATAAAAAATACACACTTTTTGAAATAACTCATCAAGTCATCATAATCTGCCAGCCTTTTCCCAACTAAGTTGGGGTCAGCTTCCAGTCTAACCGGATGCAGCTGGATAAGTACCAGTATTTTACATGGAGCGACTGCCTATCTGAACTCCATAACCCAGTTACAGGGTAATATGATATTCCCCCTGGTAAGAATGGTTGTCAGACTTCCGGGCTCTGATGACCCGTATAACGATTGTCAATAGATCCAGGACTGACATACGGGACCAACGTCGAGGCGCGAAGGGGTCTTGGTATGTAAGCCATTCACGGACCATCCGCGGATAGCGCAGCATCCACCCGTGCGGCTGTTATTACTTAGCCACATGGCCTTTTTGCAATAACTGAAGATCTGAAAAGGGGTCGTTGTACTCATAATTACGAACAACTTTTAGTGTCGGACCAACCCTGAAATCGCGATTCATTCTCGCGACAAAAATGCGGTCAGCTGACCTCACCTGAGGCCGTCCTGTTCTTTTATGTGCATAGTATTGTAGTACTGAGATTGGCTCACGATTGTTGTCGGGAACTGTCCTCTGACAAGAACAGCCATTGTGGCGCCGCGGCGACGGGTCTCAGAGCCTTCACTGAGGTCTCTAATAAAAGCAGCAGATGTATAGTCGAACAAACTTCTTGCCCTTAATAAGCATAATCAGCCTATAATGTTCCCACTGCTGGGACACAGGCCTCGTCTCCGAGAAAGGGAGTGGGCTGTAATACTCCTACCTTCTACTATCCTTCTTACAGAAAGTTTGTGAGGATGGATGGATGTATGTTTGCTACTACATATTTCACGAAAAAACTACTGAACGGATTTTGATGAAACTTTACAGTAATACAGCTTATACATCAGAATAATACATAAAATACTTTTTACCCAGATATTTCCGCGGGATCGACACTTATGCGGGTGAAAACCGCGGGGCGCTGCTAGTAATAATTAATAATTCTGTAAGATTAATTAACAGGTATCTAAGTAACTGTTAAGCGGTTTTAACGACTAAATGGTACAAGACTACACTACGGTGACGTCAGTTAAGTTCCTGTGAGTTATTTGTACCGGAATTACATAGAAATACTTCTCATATGGGAAAACACCTAAATTATTTGATGGAACTTTAAGGAAAAACCGGAATTACCTCCATTGAACTAGTAGGCTTAGTACCTATAGGAAAATAATCATCATTCTCCTGTCCTTGTCCCAATTTATTTGTGGTCGGCGCAACATGTCTTTTTCTTCCCTACTTCTCTATTAGTCGTCACCTCGGTAGTCACCCCCTTTCTAACCATATCTTCTTCCCTTTCACATCACACAGTCCATCCATCCTTTCTTTGGTCTTCCCCCACTCTTATAGCCATCCAAATTCATACTCTAATTCCTCTATAGGTATTTTTTGGTATACGGGCAAAAATAATTAAAATTATGTGGGCTCGTAATAACTTTTTTAGGTAAACTAATAAACTATTCAGTTGTTTAAAAGTGTTGCAAGCATAGAAATGTAAAAAACCGGCCAAGTGCGAGTCGGACTCGCCCATGAAGGGTTCCGTAGCAGCAAGTAACATAATATAAAAGTTCTTGTAGTTCGTTGTAACTTTATAAAAGGTAAATTGCGGTTTTCGATTTATGACGTATTAAAAAAAAAACTACTTACTAGATCTCGTTCAAACCAATTTTCGGTGGAAGTTTACATGGTAATGTACATTATATATATTTTTTTAGTTTTATCATTCTCTTATTTTAGAAGTTAGAGGGGGGGGGACACACATTTTACCACTTTGGAAGTGTCTCTCGCGCAAACTATTCAGTTCAGAAAAAAATGATATTAGAAACCTCAATATCATTTTTGAAGACCTATCCATAGATACCCCACACGTACAGGTTTGATGAAAAAAAATTTTTGGAGTTTCAGTTGTAAGTATGGGGAACCCCAAAATTTATTGTTTTTTTTCTATTTTTGTGTGAAAATCTTACTGCGGTTCACAGAATACATCTACTTACCAAGTTTCAACAGTATAGTTCTTATAGTTTCGGAAAAAAGTGGCTGTGACATACGGACGGACGGACAGACAGACAGACAGACAGACAGACAGGCAGACAGACATGACGAATCCATAAGGGTTCCGTTTTTTGCCATTTGGCTACGGAACCCTAAAAACAGCCTCTTTCATATATCTATGGTTGCAAGTTAGGCTGTATTATATCAAATATGTAGTTTGTTCGACCGCACATGTTCTTGACCATTTTCTATTTGGTCCTTATCCTCCCAAACATTGTAAAAGCCAATTATTTTTAACCCTTTTACCAGCAAAAGGAAAGCCGCCCATTGTATATTTTGTAGTGTTTGATGTGTTTATTTCATGTTATGTATTTTTGTGGTGTACAGTAAAGTACCTATATATAAATTAATAAATAATAAGGATCCAAGTGTAGCAGCAAAATAAAATTTGGGGTATGGTTTACCGAAATTGTTTGGTAAACCAAAATGGTTTACCAAGATGGTGGCACGTATAATGCCGTTATCAGTAAAAGGGTTAAAAGAGTAACCGTGGAGTTTCTTGCCAGCTCTTCTCCATAGGAAACGACCGCACCTAGCTTCTGACGTTTCAGAAGTGCCCATGTAGGTGAAATTAAATATGTATTTAGATTATGAATTTAGAAAAAGTTCGTCTTTGTCGCACGTCGCGTCGTCTGTGTCACTCATACGTCTGTGTCTCTCTTACTAAAGCTCGATGTGTCATATTAACGCCCGGGCATTGCAAATAACTGTCAAATAATTTGTGTTATTTTCCTATTAATTCGAGTCCTAAATTATTCACAAGAACTTAGTTGACGTCATCATAGACTAGTGTTTAAATAGTATTTACTAGTTAAACCCACTTAATGGTTACCTGTTAATTGATTGTAGAGAATGACACATCAGTCGGTCGACAACAACATTGTGACGTCAGTACTCGCCTGAACACCCGAGGGGTCAGGCAGCGGTGTACCTTCCTTACTACATCCACATGTCGCCAGTTATTTGTAATAGGAGGCGAGTCTACTGCCATCACCCGGGTACAAGTCCAGACTCCAGGCTGCTACTGCTGGTCTCTACTCCCGATGGAAAAACCCGATAACATTTGCCCGACCTCGGAATCAAACACAGGCCCTTATGCTCAGCAGTAGTACATGCGCCCATTACACCGACGCGCGACGAGACAGTTCAACTTGCCTAACTAATATTTGTCGAAAGTGTCACAGATTCTATGTAAGTAGAGCTAAAATTACTAGTATAGGAGATAAAGTAGTGTGAACCTTAAGACGGTGCCATAAGAGCCACTTTACGAGCAACAGTGTTAAAAAACTGTGATTAATAAAATTACTTTGTTTCAACGTATATTGATAATTATTATGATCTGAATAAGGGCAAGCCCTTTTTATTAGCATTCCGTAAGACTGATTGTAAAACCATTTAAGTTTGTGGATGGCTATAAAAGTAGAGGAAGACCAAAGACAGATGGACTGTGTGACCAGATGATGTGGCTAGAAAAAGGGTGACTACTCGTATCGAGATGACGACTGACAGAGAACTATGGCAGACATTTTGTGCCAACCAGTAATACATTGGGATGAGGGCCGTTTTTTATACCCGAATTACTCAGGATTGTGAGCTGTGGAGGTCAGATAGGCAGTCGATCCATGTAGACTACTGGTATTCAGATGCATCCGGTTAGACTGGAAGCCGATCTTAACATAGTTGGGAAAGCTCGGCAGATTATGAAGCCATTAATAGTACACAAATTCACACTCGGCTGCACCTGCTACTGAGAAATTCGGGAATTGGTTGCGATTAAAGATAAAGATATATTTGTTACAAAGGTTACAAAACGGTGTACAGCATTCCGATCCATTCTGTAACAATCTCACCGTGAACACTTAGGTGACGTGAACTGTCAACAGTGTCAGTCGCTAGCGTCGTCGGGGGATGACAGCTCACTTCAGGCTTACTCCACCTACGTTTGCGCGGTCAGATTCTTCTAGAATAGACCAGCAGTAGCCAGCAGTTCTTGCTTAAACATATCACTTTTGATCATAATAATACCAGCTGACATACTGTCCCCTGCAGGAGGAAGGGCTCTTCTCACACAGAGAAGGCACGAGCATTGATCACCACGCTCGCTCGAGACGGGTTGGCGATTTCAGACTTATGTAAGTATCTAATAAATAAAATTGAGCTGTCTGTTTGTAATGTCAAAATAATGTATATACAGGGTGTTACGGAAAGGGTATATCAATACAAACGGGTTGAAAAGTGTATCTGGTCTAGAATCTCTGTACAAAATTTGAAAAAGAATTAACTTTGAAAATGCTAAATTTTTTTTTATTTCGACATCACGGCGCTGCACTGGCGCGCGGCGGCGTGATGTGCGTGTACTAAGCGCACAGACACACTACAGATAATGGATAATGACCCTCGTAGTGCGGTGACACGTTTGTTATGATTTCAATTTAATAAACTATCGAAATAAAAAAAATATTAAGCATTTTCAAACTTTTGAGCTGAAATTTTGTACAGAGATTCTAGACCAGATACACTCTTCAACCCGTTTGTATTGATATACCCTTTCCGTAACACCCTGTATGACATCTCCGAAACGGCTGGATCTATTTTACTTTTGCTTTTATTATTTATTTATTTATTAAAACTTTACGCACAAGTAAAAACTGTACAAAGGCGGACTTAATGCCGTGGGCATTTTCTACCAGTCTACCTTAGTTTACCTTAATTTGCTTTTCAATTTTCTATGGAGGGGTGGGTGGTACCTGCATCTTCTCTAAGCGACACCCTGTAATACCCAACATCCATGCGGACGAAGTCGCGGGCGCAGCTAGTATTAACTACAATTCAAGGTTTACATGTCTCTTAACATCCGAGATACCTAACATTTATGTTTGATGACGATCGTATAATATCCTGGATACTGAACATAACTGCACGTGTCAGTGTATCTGCGCGGGAGTGGACAGGAAAATGTAGCGATAGCCATCGGATCAGGTTTTACCTGTTGAGGTGAAGCGATGCGTTGTTGTGCCGTATGCCCGGCGCCTGACCTGACTGTATTCTGTACTCTGTAGGCGGGAGGGACTTCCACAGCACGCGGGCGCATGCGTGTTGAGATAGTGCCAGGTTCACATAAATTACGGGCCGCTAGGCTGACAAGTATTTTAATAGGACTATGCGAATAGTGCGTCAGTACGTCAGACGTGGCTGTTAAAATAAAATTATGGCTTTTGTTTAAGTATTTCTATTATCTACTAGCTTTTGCCCGCGGCTTCGGTCGACCGCGTGGTTGTCGGAAAATATTACCGAGATTATAAGTAGGTATGCCAAATGTCGTCCAAGTCCGTTCAGCCGTTTTTGCGTGATTGAGTACCAAACATACAAACAAAGTCACTTTCGCATTTATAATACTCCTATTAGTTAGGATTAGTAAGAAGTTGGATGTTTAGCATTAAAGGCATAGGTAATTAGCCTATATCGTTCCCACTGCTGGGACACAGGGTTCTTCTCTGTGAGAGGGAGTGGGCCGTAATCCACCACGCGGGCACAGTGCGGGTTGGTAGATGTCACATGTCGTCGAATTTTTGGTTCTAGAACATGCCGGTTTCCTCCCAATGTTTTGCTTCATCGTTTTGAGAGCAGCGGTGATGAAATAATTTATACAAAGTGCATGTCAGGGTTCGAACCTACGACCTACAACTGGTAAATCACGACCGTTACCACTGGGCCACCAGCCCACCACTGCTCCTAAAGCTACTCAAAATATCCAGAATATTAAAAACTCGGGTTTTTACGGACACAGCACTCAGACTCATTCATCTCAACGTACGCTAAATGAAAAGGGAAAGTTAACCCAAGAACAACATGACCGTCACTCCACCCGTAGGTATGAGTACCTGCGTCAGTCTCGGCCCCGGCACAGCGACCTGTCATGGCGGGCGCGGTAAATCACACGGTTTGTTTCCTTCCCTATCTGCGGGCATCCCATGACGTCATCGGGGAAGAAATATTCAGACAGTACCCGGCGGATATAATTATATGACACATTGAGCTTTGGAAAGAGACTGTCAAAGTCAACCAGCCCAGAGACAAAGCTGACGTGTGTCATGTGCATAAATATGCACCCTAATTGCGTAACATACTTTCAAGCACAATCTGAATCATTTTGAAGGACATTGCTAATCCATTGCTTTATATGTTCGAACAATTTGTCTGCTCACCAACGTAAAGAACACAATGAAGGTTGATGAACTGTCAAAATGGAAGCCATTGCTACTGTTGTGTTACAGGCTTTGTTAACTTTTGGAGTAGCGAACACCGACAACAAAACACAACACTTGGCGGCAGAAATAGGTACTTATGGTGGTCTAGTACTTCCCCGGACGAGCTCCTTCACAGAGACCACTACCACTATATTATTTATCTCAAACATCTCTACATAACTTAGCTAATGTACCTAGTAACACATTAACATTCAGGTCACGCGTCATGGCATCTGCGTTTTCTCATGAATTTAGTTTTCATCAAACATTTTCCTTCCTTGATAAGACATTATTTAATATGTCGTAAAAACTAGGTAAAGAACCCGGGCGTTAATATGACACATCAAGCATTTTTTTGACGGTTGACGGTTTGTGACGGTTGACAGGGAGAAGGGAAGAAGAAAACGTGCTGCGCCGACCTCACGTCACATGCGGCGAGGGAGGGAGATGACGCTGATGATGTGCGTCATACAACAGACGTGCTTCGGCAACTCGCAAGTCCTGTCAAAGGTATGCGTTGCTTAGTCGTTTGCAAATACTCTCATTTTAGTGAGTTTGTGTATTTGTGCATTAGTGAGTGAATTACCGGCTGGACCTGGACTGGAACTTACCTGGAAACACCTGGGAACCTACTGGTTACGGAGACATTGAAGGTCAAACTTCGAACTTTTACTGACGTTTTTTTTACGAAAACAAGTTTGTTATGTTATAAACTTATAATACACAACTTTAAATGAGGCCCCCACGACCCCTCTTCTGTTGCATGCACCCGTAAGCACAATGTCTTGTGTGCGTTACATTGCGCACTAACGCAAACAGCAATACCCACCAAAAATAAAAGTCGTTTCCCAGCAATTATTTTTGTGCAATGTTACTTAGTTTAATGTACAGAATACGTAGTTGATGTTTATGTGAAAGTCTAACAAAACAAGGGTACCTAAATAGTAGGGCAGTATAGTGGTAGTAGGGCATCATAAAATTCGCCCGCATCGCGTAGCACAAACTGCAAGTCATAATATTGCAATCTTGATGACGATACCTACGACACACAAAGAGATCTAAAAGAGATTCCTATAACATTCATGTTTAATTTAACACAAAACTTATAATACTTCTTTTACGATATCTATACGAGGGAACACCGGAGTAAACATGCTACAGAGACTGAACTCCGTCAGGTCGACGCCAACGGCCCACATGATGGTAAATGATCACCGTTGCCCATGGACATCTGCGATACTAGAAGCATTGCAGATGCGCCAACCCAGCTCAGACAAAGCTGAAATGTCTCATGTGCTTGTCACGGTTGTCTGCAATATCAGAGCATTGCGCGCTGCCATTCTAGAGTTTTAAAGAGCGTCCCTTATGTGGCTGTTATTACTCCGGCACACATACCCTTCAAAGTGGAACACATCAACGCTGCATTGTGGATGAAATAGTGATCTCTCCCAGTGTCTGTGTTCCCTTCCACATTTGTCTGCCTTCAAAGCAAGAGTGAACAGCCATCTTCTGGACACGCTCGTTCCATCATAGACCTCATCCGTCGCTTTCCTTCAAGCGTAATCGAGGTCAAGAGCAATTCAAAGCAATAAAAAAATATTGGTTTGGTGGTAGTACTTTGCCGGGCGAGCTCCCTCACAAATAAGTACTATTTATCTGTAGTAGTGTATATCTTGCGCTAGGTACTTTAGTTGATCCAGTTCTCTTCTCTCTCGGGCCGTGTCGGATTATCGTCTCGTCGGACTATGGGAGTGGGGAAAATGGAGCGCACGGCTGTGTCTGTGTCGCCATTGAAATATAGTATAAAAAAAAAACTTGTTTCTTATGTTCTGCGCACACACTTGTGTAATATCTTGCGTACTGCGTTTCCGTTGAGATTGGCCGCCGTGAGCGGAATTCGGTCGGAATTGTTAAAAGTTTAGCCTCTGTAATATTATCAACTCCGCGAAATTATAAACATGACATTACTCCGTACGTATAATTGCGTTACAAGTTGTTAAGCTGATCGCCTGCACGTGTTGATGTTGAGAGTGGCAACATTCATGCATTTATATTATAAGTAATGAGTTAACTGCGTTGGTATTACAATCTGGATCTATTTAGACAAACAAAGTAAATTGTAACAGTTGTCATTACGAGTTTATAAGAACTTACGTTATATCACATAACATCACGCCTGTAAGGGGGTAAGCAGAAGAGTGTAGTAGGTTTTAGGTTTCCTTCCCGTTCTTCACCAAAGGAACCTACTTACTTACGCTTTGAAATGGACAACTAACTTCATCTTTCTGACTGACCGACTCCTTGACACTTGAAAAGTGCCTGTAATTGGTCTAATTGAAATAAATGCTTTGAGTTTGAGTTGAGTACACTGACATGTCGCCCATGGAGGCGAGCCTGTTACCATCAAATGTTCACAAATCCAGACTTTGTGTTACTGAGAAATTCAATATGGACAAGCTGTGTGCCGTTGGGTTTCCCATCGGCAAAAATTACGAACTTCCATACAAACTTTCTTTCCCCATTTAACCCCCTTAGGGGGTGAATTTTCAAAAATGCTTCCTTCGGAACTTATGCAGGCTGTGCGTTGTCAGTGACTTCAAGATATTTTTTATGGATGAATTCCATTTCAGGGCATTCGGCTCGCCCCCTATTACGTGGGACTTAAACATAACCGGATCACTACAACAGTGCTTGTATGACAGTGGGTACATTATTTATCAGTATTGGCACTTTTTTCAATATCTTTTAAATCTCTTGTAACTTTAGAACCTTACTGTAAACACTCAAATTGTCATACCTTTTAAGGAGATCAAGTTAGAGTTCTACCATAAATATATTTTTTACTGAAAATAACCTCAAGGCCCAACTATCGCCCTGTTTCGTTTGATCCACGATTTTCTCCTCTCAGTGAGAGGGAGTGGGCTGTAATCCATCAAGCGGACACAGTGCGGGTTGTTAAATGTCACATGTCTCAGAATTTTTGGTTCTAGGACATGCTACATGACATGTATGTATTGTATATTTCTGCCGAACTCTAGGGGAAATACAATACAGGCGTGATTATGTAAATACGGGTACAGAAGTCAATTACCCTTTGTACTTGGTATTGGTATTCTGCGGGAACGCGATGGCGCGGAACTCATCGCGTATTTATGTTAATGCCATGGTTTGCTCGGCAGCACGCGCTCGCGCTTCGGCAGTCACTGAACTAGGTAGAATGACTTTATCGTCTGTGCGAGGACGCAATGTGACTAGCCTAGCTAATTACACGACATAAACATAAACAAACCCAACGGCAACAAAAAGTTCAAAACAAGCTCACTTTACTGATGCAGTTGGCGGCAGTTGGTTTAGTACAATCGCAGACTTGATGCCACCAGCTGCATCAATATAAACATAATCAGCCTATAATATTCCCACTGCTGGGACACAGGGCTCCTCTCTGTGAGAGGGAGTGGGCCGTAATCTATCACGCGGGCCCAGTGCGGGTTGGTGGATGTCACATGTCTTTGATTTTTTTTGCTTCTAGGACATGCCGGTTTCCTCTCGAGGTTATCCTTCAACCGTACCAGACTGCTGGACCTGTGAGCTTGTTTTGAACTGTTTACTTGCAGTCAGCTCTTGTTTTAGCACATTGACTACTTATTCACCTACCGTTCGTATATTGCTGTGGTCATTGTGGTAATGAAAGTTTGGCTTGGCTTTGTTACGATAATTTTCCTGACTGTACATCTGTATCACCAACTCGTGAAGGCTACTGTATGCACCTGGAGTGGTTGAGACCGACCTAGATTAGTTCTGCACCATAATTGCATAACACACTATCAATCTCAATCTGAATCATTTTGAAGGATATTGCTAATCCATTGCTTTATATGTTCGAAAAATTTGTCTGCTCGACAACGTAAATAACGCAATGAATGTTGTTAAACTGTCAAAGTGAAACCCATTGCTACTGATGCCTGCTGTTTCCCGCGCTGCTAGTCCAGAATGTTTCCATAAGAACAGCTTCAATCATAATCTCCTACTAATAGCATTACCTGCACGTCGTGATAAGAAACAATGCTTGGCTTCAGCGCTGTTTAGTAAACACTGTTCTCAATAGGGTTCCGTACCCACAGCGTGCCAACGGGACCCTGTTACAATTAAGTCTGTCTGTCACAGGGCTGTATCTTTTTAAATGAAATAGGTTGACCTTGAAATTTTCACAGTGTGTACGTATGACGACATAATATCAAGCTATACATTTCCAGTATAAGCTGATTTCTGATTGTACGAAAAGCCTATACAATGCGAGGTCAGCTCAAACTGGAAATGTTTAGCTTGATGTGTCGTCGTGTGTACTTCTACGGCCGTTATACGAGTATCAGCAAAATAAAAACGTTACTATAAGGAACGTGTTTCTTTCGGCATTTTGTTAACAAAGTATTTTAAGAAAATATAGGTATGTTCTTAGTGTTCAAATATTGAAGAGGTGATACGAAACCCTTCGTGTGCCAGTCCGACTTACACTTGGCCGCTTTTCTTTAATTGTTCGTGTTCAATAGCAAGGGCAGATTTGCGATGTTTTTTGACAGATAAGTGTGCGGGCCACCTGCACTCAAATTGCGTAACGCACTTCTGTCAGAATACGAAGGATTTTGAAGGAAATTCGTAGGTAATCCATTGCTTCATAATAATTAGGTATGTTTGAAAAATTTGTCTGCTCGACAACGTAAACGACGCAATGAATGTTGTTAACTTGTCAAACTCAAAGCATTTATATGCCTAAAGGCGGGTCATAGATGTACTTCACTTTATAAACTGTAACACCATATTTTACCTGTGTACCTACCACAATAAACAATTTTGATTTGAATTTATTTCGATTAAACCAATTACAGGCACTTTTGAGTTGTCAAGGCGTCTTCGTCGGTCAGTCAGAAAGATGAAATTAGTTGCCCATTCCAAAGCGTAGGTTCCTATGAAGAAGAACGGGCAAGACACTCCGTGGACACTCTTTTTTGGATTCAGAAGGCTTAAATTGGGTGTGTTATGCAATGACCGCTGCACGCTGTACACCCTAGCGGCTAGCTGGTGCTTATCAGCACCCTAGCGTGACACACTATCAATATCGGTGACAGGTTGCGCGTATGCAGTAGCAATGGGTTTCATTTTGACAGTTCAACAAAATTCATTGCGTTATTTACGTTGTTGAGCAGACACAATTTTCGGCCATAAGAAGCAATGGATTGACAATATCCTGAGATTGTTAGCACAAAACACAATAGTTATATGTATAGTATGTTAGGCAATTAGGGTGCTGTTTGTATGCCTACATATAGGTACTTACATACATACATATAGTGGTACTTCATAGATAGTTCTTGAGGTACTTCCTCGGGCGAGTTGCTTCACAAACTACTACTATTTTATAGCAGAAAAGTACCTTATGTTTACGTAATAAAAATGTAAGAAGAAACTCGCGCGTTTTATGTCATCTATAAAACAGCACGTGTGCGTGCTACCTACGTGCCTGGGAACGGTCCGCTCACACCTCACAGTGTGGTACCTCTGATAGCACCCACCTGACACCAACCTTATTGTAAAGACAATAAAAAAACATTTTTACAAAAAAAAAAACAACCGACTTCTACTTTTATTTTTCACTTTTAAGTTGTACTGACCCCACACAACTTCGTATAACCCTACTTGCTATGTAAATATCAGTGACAGGAGTCATTATAACATCATCAATAAAAAAAAAAAAACAACATACAGTCGAATTGAGAACCTCCTCCTTTTTGAAGTCGGTTAAAAATCATAGTAAATTGTATTCTTTTTTTTTTACTTTTTAAACAAACATGTCGAGCTGGGATTTAGATATTGACAATATGACTAATTTGAAGCAGTCTGATACTGTAGGTGAGGGCAGTGGTGGCGGGTGGCCGGTGGTAACGGCCCCTACTTACAAGGTCGTGGATTCGAACCCAGACAGGCGCTTTACTTTGTGTTAATAATTTCATCATCACTGCTCTCAAACATTGAAGGAAAACATCGTGAGGATGAGGACTACGGCATGTTTTAAAACCAAAAATTCCAAGACATGTCATATCCGCCAACCCGCACTGCGCCCGCGTGGTGGATTACAGCCTGCTCCCTCGCATCTTGAAGAGAGGAAGCCTGTGTCCCAGCAGTGGGAACATTATAGGCTGATATAATTATGATACTGTAGACGTTTCTTACTTCAATCAAGACTTCAAGTCCGTTGATAAATAATTATTATAATTAACTTTAAAGTGCAAAAACTAGTGATTTTCGCACTTGGTTTGTTTGCCAAATAAGTCATGGGAGTATAAATAAATACAGTGCCTATACTAAAGTATAAACACTCATGTCTTGTAGTTTTTTGTGGGTGTAGTCGTAATGGCGGTGTCCATCGCTGATATTATCTGTGTGGTGAAACCTTGGAGTGAAACCCTGTGAACCCCTTAATTATGGGGTTTTTTTTTTCATTGTTTTACTAAGTAATCCCATAAAGTATGAGTGGTAATCTGTGCCGCTGTATTCTTGAACGAAAACTTGACTCTTTGTGCTTAGCACGACCTTTATTTTTTGCATAAAAAATATATCGGTTAAATAACGGTTTATGGCAAAAGGCACGTAAGATTACATGTTATTTTTAACTCTTTGCGAGGGCTTTCTTTACACCTCTGCTTACCACATCAGAAAATAAAGGTGTGACGTTAAAAAGAAACCACAAAACCTAATTCATCATTATAACCAGGTCCTCTTTGTCACCATCATCAATTCATCACCGTTCTTCTGCCTACAACAGAAATGTTGCACTGACCCTTATTAGTGGTCGGCGCAACATGTATGTATATTTCTTCCATACTTCTCTATTAGTCGTCGTACTATGTACTTATAACCTAATCATAGAGCAGTAGGTAATGTATGTCAAGTACATACAAACTTTAAATTGCACTCTTGAACTTGAGTTGTGTCAGCCAAGTTATAAGTAGGCACTGTCGGGCCGGAAATGAATCGAAGGCTCACTCTAACGTAAACCTAGTGAAATATTATGACGCTTTTATTTTTCTCACGCAAGAGCTAAAGGAAACAAAATAATCGTAACCGGTCTTTGGCTGCGCCGGAGTCGGGTCACCGGAGTAGGTGAAGAACACGAAGTATTCCGCGATGTAGAATGGGAGGAGGTAACTCTGTACGTCTGTTACGTTTTGACTGATGCGTTTTTTATAAGATAGAGGGTAGAGAGAGGGGTGTGCGTGAGATTTAAATTTAGGAACTGGCGACATGTGGGTGTACCATAACACTTTCGCCGAACCCTTCGGGGACCGCGCGTGATGGTGTGTCGCATGTGTGGTGGACAGACAAGCTCGCAGCCTTGCAGGAAGGACAAAGGCATACATACTTTTTTTTAAATCCTAACTAATATTACAAGTATAAATGCGAAAGCAAGTTTGTTTTATAGAGGTATGAGGAACAGGGTGTAAAGTTCACTCATACTCTATAGAAAAGGGAGGATCCTCCGACCAGACGGGTGTTGTGTCTGGCGGGCAACTGCCCCATGATTTCCATGTCGGGCCGTTGTATCTATGCTAGTTGCGCGGTTATATCTGCTTGCGAGATGCAGGATTTGCGTGACGTCAGTATGACACGTTGTTCGCATGTGGCGTTTTAGATACCGCTACAGTTTATTTGGTACACATTCACGCTAAAACGGCTGAACCATATATCTATGGGCTGAACGGATTGGGATGAAATTTGGCACATGAGTAGACCATAACCTCGAGAAGGACATAACTCTTTTCATCCTGGATCTCAGACGAAGTCGCGTGCAACAGCTAGTTAAGCCATAAAGAAGTGAAAATTGAGATGTTAAAGTTTGTAAACATGGCCGTGGCAATACAAATCACGTAATCATTGGTCATTACCAACTTGTTGATTGTTGTGACGAGAACCATGCGAACCAATTATACACTGATACGAATATTGTACAATCATTACACCGTGGCGATATGCGTGGTGGCATATCTAACGTTATTATTATACAACTAGATTCTGCCCGCGGCTTTGCTCGCTTGGAATTCGGAAATTATCTCACGGGAACGTATTACCGGGATAAAAAGTATCCTTTGTTAATCCCAAGTTATAAACTATCTGTGTTGTGGTGCTGTCTGTGCTGCTGGGCAGTTTATTGCGCCACTTCTTCTCCCCAGCTAAAGCACTAGTGAGTGGTGAAGGGCGGGCCTGCCGGGGTGGGGGGACTGTCTTATGCCATTTTGACGTTTAAAAAGTGCTTATTATCAGCCTATTTTGAATAAATGACTTTTCATTTTGACTTTGTGTGTCAAATTTCATCAAACTCAAACTGAACTCAAAGCAGCATCCAAATCCGTTCAGCCGTTTTAGCGTGATTGAGTGACAAACATACAAACTTTCATATCTATTATCTATCACTATTATCAGAAATCAGGAATTTAAATTTGCTATACTTGTTATTATGATGTATGTTAATCGCATACAATATATGTTAATTGCCCCACGTGGAATACGTGATGTCGTTAAACATGTCACAGTTTAAGTGGTAATATTATAATTTATAAATCATCGAGCTTTAGAAAGAGATTGTCAGACCAGTCAGACACGTATGAGTGACAGAGACGACGCTCTACGAAGGAATTTGACTCGATTCAGATTGTGAGTTGGGGTAGTATAGTGATTGGTTGAGGGCCTAGACAAGTGACAATCGCTTTCGAAGCGTTTCGTATTTCTACAACGACTTTCAACAGGATTGACACAAGGGTTTCGGTAGGCTGCGTCAGTCACATACGTTTTGACTTGGTCATCATCATTACCACTGATAGAATGTCACTTTGTCCGGTGAGTTCGACTTCGAATCCGAGGTCGAGCACAGTTTCTTTTCAGTAGGAAACTCTTCAGTTGGAAGTCTGGTTATTGGTATATGGGACTTAATACATATTCTGTTTGTGGCAAAATGTTGGTGTAACTACTGTGTAGGTACACCAACATTTTCACCCCTAACTATCCCTTTAGGTATGTTGTTCTTCTACATCTACTCGTTTATCTTTACACATTTTAAATTAAAATCACTTTTCGTGTATGTTTGTGTGTCCGCGTTGTTCTTCTAAACTACCTACGCAACAGATTTTGATACGGTTTTCACCATGATTTAGAGAATTTATTCCGGAAGGTTTAAGACTGGTTTCGGCTTTCGGGTTTCTGACTACTCGTAACTCCTGTTAAAGATCTAAGACTGACAGCTGGGACCAACGGCTTTCCGACGCACGGGGGAGTCTCGATATGTAATGGATGGTCTTGGTCACCCATCCACGGCCCTTACAGATCGATCGCCCAGTGCGGCTGTTATTAACTAACTAAATTGCCTAACAGGATAAAGTCTTCCTTTTACTAAAAACTTCCGCGAAAGAAAAGAACTTTCGTGTTCAATCTAATTTGAATATCGAACAGTGTAGCCATCTTGTCAAACAATAGCGGGCGGAACCTTCGTGTAATGAAGATAATTAGATAACTTACATTGCGTGTTGAACTCGCGCATGCAACAAGAATTTCCTGTGAAACGAGCGATGGTAATGAACTTGACGAATGAGTCGCTGTAATGTCAAGGTGGGTTCATCTTCCTTGTGCAAATGATTACTTACGTCATAATAATTATGGTTTTTGTTTACTTAATTATTATTAAGATACTCGTAGGTAAGTGAATAATTTATAATGTCTGTAGCTCTGTGATTAAAATAATGATTTGTATTTAGACTGAACTCGTATCATCAAACCTGTTCTGCAAAAGGCTAAGCAGAATAACTATGGAGTTATTCTCCATAAGAAGTTGCCTATGGGAGGCGCAAAGAGATTCAAGTTAATGTGTTTGGGGCGCCGGGCGGGGCGACTAGAACCAATTACATTTTGACGTTTGAACTTGCCTTTTATGTGCCTCATTGAAATAAACGATTTGACTTTGACACTGACTTTGAGAGGTTTACTTATACATAAATACAGGGTCAATTTTCAATGGTGCGTCGATGACCAAATCAAGAACTTACTCATGAGAAATAGCGAAAATACTCAGTCGAGGGGCCGATTTTGATAAAAACTTAAACTGCATTAAGTATTAGATAAAAGTACAATCAATTTGCCTGCCTTTTCCCAACTATGTTGGTGTCGGATCCCGGTGTAACCGGATGCAGCAAAATACCAGTATTTTACATGGAGCGACTGCATTTCTGACCTCCACGACCCAGTTACTGGGTAACACGGTACGATACCCCTTGGTTAGACAGCCAGGCCCATAGATACTTATAAGAAAGATCTATGGGCGGAACCAACGGCTTATAAAACGTGCTTACCGAGGCACGGAAAGGTCTCGGAACGTAATGTATGGTCATCCATCCCACGACCGACCGCGGCAAGCGTAGCTTAACCTTCGATCGATCTGTGCAGTTGTTATCATTTAGCCACGAGCATACCTATGCTTAGCTTAGTACTTATATGCACAAATATGTGCATTAACTGCTAAGTAACATAAATAGTAAGTTTATTTAAACTATAAATTACGATATTTCGTAATTTGCTTTTTTGTTTAAAATTAACTGTTCTTCGCCGCTCATTTATTTCTCCGAGAAATTATGAACTCCAGTTGTTTTTTTGCAAACATCACAGTTCACCTTTTGCAAAGACTAGATATATAACCACTTCTCTATGACCTTTTGCAAAGAAATTACAGGTCACCTTTTCAATTCACAATGCATCATTCGAAATGTGCGTAATGAACAAGTAGGTAAATTAAATACCGTTATTTTCAGCAAAAACGTTACAAGCGACGCGCCATTGGTACTATTATCAATCCAACTTCTAACTGCTTAGTCATCAACGTTGGATAGCGAGGTTCAGTCTGCCTCGTGGGTCTACTGCTCGCAAGTGCGACTGCTGCGTGTGAGGTTCTATCTCCAGGATGAGACAACTGTTATTGGGTTTTACCATATTATTAGGAATTTTCAGTTACCGCCCCAGCACTGGGTTTATGGTTTATCAGATGGCCGATGGGGCCGAAAGGTTCTGGAGTAGCGACCACGTACCGGAAGACGTAGCTTTGGAAGGCCTCCCACAAGATGGACTGATCACCTTTTGAAGGCCGCAGGAATCCCCTAGATGCGGGAAGCATAGAACCGGACGAAGTGGCGGTGCTTGGGGGAGGCCTATGTCCAGCAGTGGACGTCTTCTGGCGGAAATGATGGAGTTGGCAATGGACCTTACTGCCAACATCATCATTTCCGCCAGAAGACTCGCTCTGGAACTTCAATCTTCTTCAAAGATAAATGTCTTTACACTTACTTACTGCCTTGTATTTTTACTTTTGAATGTTTTTTTCTAACAAGTACACCTCCGCCAACCCCTTCTCGAAATAAAGGCGTGATATTGCATTGTTACTCAAAAATGCAATTAATCAAACTTAGCACAGAAGTCACAAAAAGTGTTACTTACCTAAAAACATTTTTAACAAAAAGTACCTTTTTAAGTAAATGCTTTTAGTCATAATATAGTGCATTCGATCAGCCTCAGACTTCCGCGTGGCTGACTCAACTTGTTTCCAAGAACTGCGACTGTGCGCGCGACGAGTGACGCCGACAGATAAAGTTGTGCTTTCCAGTATACGCTGACCTCTATACGGAAAGACGACACAATGAATTTTGTATAATTTTTTAAACGGGTTTTGTTTTTGCTATTTTGTTTGTTTATCTAAACTGAAGAGATTATATTATGTTTGAACGCGCTAATTTCTGCATGAAGTACGCCACTGGTCGGATTTGAAAAAGTCTTTTTGCCTTCGATAGCCGAACTCTTGAGGCTATAATAAAATATAACATCACGCTATGCCCATTAGGAGCCGAGCTAAAATATATAAAAGTCAGAAAGAACGCTTAAAGCAAAAACGAAGTGAAAACGCGGGCAGGTGATGCGATGCGACGCAGTGGCTCGGGGGCAGGAGCTAGTCTACACATATAATAAATATTATGTCAATTCTCTTCTATTTTGTCAATGTGAGAACGTTGTAGACCTTGTAGAGTGTAGACCATATTCTATGTTGTTAAGTAGGTACCAGTTAGTTGTTGACAGGCCTACCTACATTGTACTAACAGGTACAATGTAGGTAGGCCTGTCAACAACTACCGTATACTGTAATTTGAAAACATTGTAAAAGCCAATTATTTTTAAAAGAGTAACCGTGTAGTTTCTTGCCGGCTCTTCTCCATAGACAACGACCAATGGAACCGTGCACCTAGCTTCTGACGTTTCATAAGTGCCCTACATGTGAGTTTATGTGACATAATATATTTAAATTTTGATTTTTGAATAAAAGATCAGCTTATAGTGGAATGTATAGTTCGGTTGTCGTCGTGTGTGCGCATGCGCAGGGATTCCCACCATAACAGTCAGAATTGATTAGCTTCAATAAATATTTATAAGTTTTGTGGTTTCACATTATCGGAATTGTGATGAAACTTCCAATGAATTATTTAATTAAATGTAGGGTATAGGAGACTTCAAGATATTCAGTATGCATAAACTGATGCTTGCTAAATTATGGAGGTCAGTGTAAGTACCTACTATGTTAAAAGTATTGATAGACATTGAACTGATTATTCCATTTTAGTTTTTAGAGGTAGGTAATTATGAGGAACAGGGTTCAAAGTTCTTGAGGGGCTCGCGACTAAGTAATAACAGCCGCAAGGGTCGATCGTTCAGGTTAAGCTACGCTTGCCGCGGCCAGTACGTGGATGGGTGACCATCTTTGCATATCGAGAACCCCCCGTGCCTCGGAATGCATATTAAGCCGTTGGTCTCGGCTGTCATTCTTGGATCTTTGAGAGTTGCGAAGGGTAGTCAGAAGCCCGAAAGTCTGACAACTAGTCTTATCAACACAACACAACCCACTGTCCACTAGGTTGTGGAGATCAGATAGAGCAGGCGCTCCATGTAAAATACTGGTATTCAGCTGCATCCGGTTAGACCGGAAGCCGACCCCAACATAGTTGGCAAATGGCAGGCAGATGATGAGGGTTCAAAGTTCTTATCTTCCATAGAAAAGGGAGGGGTTCCTATGGAGAAGAACGGGAAAAAAACTCCATGGACACTCTTTAAAATGATGATCTTAGTTCTTTCCAAAGATCTTCATAAAATGACAGGTTCTTAAGAGGAAAACTGTCACAATTAGAATACAATAAGGTTCGTGAACTTATTAATTGGTTCCCGAGATAATTGCAAATTAATTGATTCCGTGCTGCAGTGGATTCACGTCCGGAGTCGAGCGATTAATTGTAATTTATAATTAGAAGACAATATTGTAATGAAGATGTTTCTTTTTTCTTTCATTACCGGTTTATTTGCATTAAGTATTGGTTATTCGTTTTGTATCCATGTGTACTTAATATAAAAAGACTGTAGAGTTTCTTTGTTTGAACGTGCTAATCTCTGGAAATCCCGGTCGATTTTGAAAAATTCTTTTTGCATTTGATAGCCCAATTCTCAAGAAAGGTATCCAGCCATTTTATGTTAAAACAAGAAATTTCGCAGGGACAAAGTCGGGTACAGAAGCTAGTTTTATACATTTTTAATATTAAAAAATAAAAACTATAGCATTTAACAAGAGTCTTGAGTCTTTCATTATTACCTACAAAAAGCGTGAATGAGATTATCGTCGTTGTCAAACCAAAATGTGCTCAAGATTTTGATCACAGCTTATATAGGTCACAGTGACCTGAGTGCAGAGTGGTGTGAACAAAAAAACAAAATAATTAAAAACTCCGTCCACCATTGATCGATACCGTCCACTTACTAAACAAAAGCAAACGACATGATATAAGTACAAAACGAATGTTCTCCACTAAAACTAATATTTAACATTCAAACTTACTTGCCTTTTATATGTATACAAGAATTTTGGTAAACATAATTAACATTTTGCTCATTTCAATAAATGCAAACAAGGCTTCGTAAGGTTCGCGCACGTCCGGCGGGCCGCGCCTCTTGGCATCACACACATTTTGTATGAACGCAAAAAACGTGTCTGGTGACCACTTATATTTACTGTGACAGTGGTGACCGATCCGCCCCAGCGCGTTGCGCTTCGGCCCGGTGCGGTGCCCCGGTGCGGCCCGCTTGTAGTGTTCGACGGTTCATTCAAAATGTAGGTACGAAAGTGATGCAGGAGGATTTTTGCACTCGGGAGACGCGGCGCGCGGCACGGCTCCAGTGCCTCATCTACTTTTTCGCATTTTTGGCGCGCTGTGGCACGCGTCGCGCGTCGGCTATAATGTTAATGACTGTGCGGTTACATTTATTATAGTGTGCATACCTTCATATATCTATGTTCACAGAATATAATATAATAGTACTAGACGTGGTGCATACACACGAGCGACATGCGCCGACGACATGCGACAGAGGCAACTGCCACCGTCGACGCGTGCCGCTCGTGTATGCACACTTACCTACTTGTAAAAGTTACTATATAGCCAATTTACCAGTAACGATTAGGTACTACCTTATAGAAATCGATAATTTCGCAGACGTTTCCTTAACGAGTGACGTCACTGAATCCACCATCATTACTGGTTTATCAACGAATTCATTTGCATAAATAAATAAATTACGCGAATTAGGTGAAGATGATTCTATCTTACACAATGTTCTGTGAACTTGATCAGCTGATTCATTTGTATTTAAGATGTAGGTATTTCAATCTCGTTTGCCTCTCTTATGTTATCAGACGTTGCAGCCCTCCTTGAGTGCGTAGAAGTCTATTTAAATATAAGCCCATTTATGATTGTCCCCTGCAGGAAGAAGGGCTCTTCTCACACAGAGAAGGCTCGACCATCGATCACCTCGCTCGCTCGGGACGGGTTGGCGATTTCAGGCTTTTATTATGATGTCAGACTGTACCCTAATCAGAAACAGCATCGATTGGCATCAAAAAAGTTTTTGTGAAAATGCCCATTAATAAATTTTTTGGTGCCTGTAATTTATTTGCAAAAAGTGTCGATTCAGATCAAAATTTCTAAGAAAGTTAAGGATAGTCTACTTAGACCGTTTTGCTGTAGCTCCACTGGATGAAACATCTGCCCTTACTGCTCCGTCTCAAAAATCCACCTTGTAAAGTGCAAGCACATTTAATTTTACGTTAGTTTTGTGCCTGCCTTTTTCCAACTATGTGGGGGTCGGCTTCCAGTCTAACCGGATGCAGCTGAATACTAGCACAGTAATACTAGTATTTTTCATCAAGCGACTGCGTATCTGACCTACACAACCCAGCGACTGCGTAATACGATACCCCTTGGTAAAACTGGTTGTCAGATTTTTGGGACTCTGCCAAAGATCCACGAATGTTATCCGGGACAGACGGCTTTCCGAGGCACGGAGGGGACTTGATATGTAAAGATGGTCATCCATCCACGGACCAACCGCGGCAAAGGTAGCTTAACCTGATCGATCAACCCGCACAGCTGTTATTACTTAGTCACGAGCCCCTCAAAGCCTTATGTAATTTAAATCTGTGGTCGATTGTAATTGAGACTGGGAATTTCCTCTTCGGTTATATTCTCAGAAAGAGAGACAATAATAACTGCAATAAACTGTTACTTATTTGTTTTCAAAGAAATCTGTCGTTTTCCACAATTTGGGACCATTCACACATTTAGGAAAATCTAATAATAACACTTTACCGACCCTCCAACATTCAAATACCAAAATTCCTACTGGGAAAATTAACAAGTTTGTAATTGAATAGAAAATGCCTATTGTTACGGCACTTGTGTTCACACCTGTGTGTGAAGTACCTATTCTATAATAATAATTATTTTTCTTTATCATAACAACAATACAATTCGAAGTAAATTGAAATCTTATTAAGGTTGAAACTATCTAACTGTTACATAGACAAACTAGACCTTGTCGTGTGCTGACGTGCAAGCGATATTCAACCATTGGGTGATTGTGGTACCTACAGCAATTACAAAGACATCTGCTACTTCCTAATAAGTTTTGCAGCTTTTCAGCTTTCAAGTTTTCAGGCTTTTGCTAGCCTAGTGAGATGTGTGAGTGAGAGAACTAGTGAGATTCTTGCTACGGTTATTGACGGGTAATTCCTGATCATTTTAATTTATTGTACAAAGTGTACAACAAAATCAGTCTTTTTCAAAATCATCATCATTATAGTTCTCCTGCCCTCATCGATCTGTCGACGCAACAATGTCTCCTTCTTCCATACTTCTCTGTCAGTCGTCGTTACCTCGGTAGTCACCCTCTGTCTACCCACATCATCACCCCCACAGTCCATCCATCGTGTCTCTGGTCTCCTTATACACTTTCTTATAGCCATCCACATTCATATAACTCAAAAGTTTTCACTTTTTCAAAATATTGGTTCAAGATTGTTGTTTGGTGAAGTTTTATTAAACCAGTTTTTAAATGCAGGTTTATCTAGTTTTACTTACGACGCTGAACTAAATGTCCAGACTATGATATACGAGTATGTAGTAACTGTAAAGTTTCCTCAAGCAGACTGCAGTATCTAGGTATCTATCTCTATCAAATAATAGAACATAGGTATTGATATCTGATCGAGGGGCTCGTGGCTAAATCATAACAACCACGGTTGGTTCGTGACTGGGTGACCATCTATTACTATCGAGACCCCTCCGTGCCTCTATGCCAGACTTTGACAGTCATTAGACAGGTCGTCAGAAGCCGAAGCATAACAGACGCGTTGACATCTCATAGAACTACAAACTTAAAAAGTGCCTGTGATTACACCAGCAAACAGACAGTTATATCATAATTTATAACACAGAATACATAATAGTATGTTATAACTAGAACATTCAGATTCTCGTATGGAACCAAACCCTACTTCTTCATCCCTGCACACCGCACTTGAACCCAAGCCAATGATCCATCGAATCTTTCCAGAACCGGTTTATGAACAACAACGATTAGAAAGAGACGGCGCTTTACATTAAGTATGTCGCTCCAACGGTGATCGCCTGCAGAAACATTATAAGTGCAAGTAGTCTGTAAGGAGGTTACATGTGCCTCTACCTACTTAGCAGAGTACATCATTAATACAAAACTATACAACACGTGTGCGCACACTGCGCACGCACCCTGGACTGTCTGCCCCGCTAGGACCGCACTGACAGCTAATATATTTTACCATGGCATGCCCTATTCTTATTAATAGTTCCGAGGGAAGAAAAGCGAAGGAAGAAATCAATAGGAATCCATAGACTAGGAAAAAATATCAAAGACACGGGACCAAGCGAGGTGGACCCATACCAACCGCAATGGGCCCGCGTGGGGGACTGCCCGCGCCCTCTTACAGAGAGGACAGAGGAGACACAAAGAAACGATAAATGGACTGTGTGAAAGACGATATTATGGCTATTAATGCGGTGACTACCGAGATGACGACGGATGGAAGAAGACACGCTGCGCGTGCGCCGACCAGTAATACATTGAGATGAGTTCAAGAGAATGAATGATGATGATATCAGAGAACAGGAGGCCTTTCAAACTGTAAACTTAAAATGAAATTCCGTTTTCCTTCCAGACCCTTTCTTTGATTCATCAAAATAAAGGTTTTATTTTAGCCCAACGATGAACGATTCACCGTTCGGTCGCGCTCGGTCGTCCTCGGCCACGCTCGGGCAAGTTCAAGGCGCCCGCAACCAGTTTTATTACCATAAATACGGTATGTGTGTGTAGTTGTGTTTGTTGTAAAGCTTGTACTATTTATTCTGTGGTAAAGGGCTTTTGCAGAACTAGTGAGATTCTTGCTACGGTTATTGACGGGTAATTCCTGATCATTTTATTTTATTGGTGGCATCACGTATTGTGCATTTGTGAACGCACCTTAGAATACGTGGCGTCGTTGCTGTATTATGTTTACATAAGTATTTATAAGTTAGTCAGGAACGCACCCTTGTTAAGTGGCAACACTAAGCTACGATCCGGGGCGCTATCCCTCTCTTGCTTATCAACCGTCGCGGACACGGAATTAGTTTATTTTGTCCCTACTAGACATCTACAATGAGTTGTCATCCCAAAAAAAAGCTAAAATGTCTCATGTGCTGCTGTGCCTTTAATAATAACGTGCTCATACGCTTGAAACCAGAACACAGCGACGTCAAGCAGCGACCCAGTTTGAACTCTCTGGTTGATCGGTTTAATAATCGAAACCGCGACTGCGCAGTGCGCACCATGGTTTCCTGGACACGATCCCCAGATCGGGCAGTGGTTTTGGAGAGATATTTCTACCAACAAGAATCTCAGTACTAGCTGGAATTTATAATACCGGAAGTTTTATGTGTAGAGCAGGTAGAGCACAGGCATCTTGATGTATTGACAGGCCGCCATTACATCCAATTGTCTGTATGTAATGTCAAAATAACAGCTTTTTACTAAGTGCATATGAAAGTATCTTGCGGTACTTGTAACAACAACTCTTTTTTTTTGTGTCTGTGTTAGTAGTTTGTTTGTTCCAGCTAATCACCGAAACGGCTGGACCGATTTTGACGGAACTTTCACTGGCAGATAGCTGATGTTATATGGAGTTAGTAAGACTAGAACAAAGTCGCGGTTACAGCTACGAGTAGTAAATTATAAATAGACCCTAACATGGGAGTAATAAAATAACTGTCGAACTGAGATGATAATGACGTATGTGTCTATTTCTGCCAAACTAGTCTCAAGTACTCACATCCGTTTTAATGAACTGTTTGTTTAAAGAAGACGAGTTCTATGTTAATATTTGATCTCGCAGCGGCAGACTTCACTCTAAGACTCCAGACCTACCGTACGTGTCATGTCGTCTCGTTAAACAACGTTATACGTAGGTACAACTGGCGATTTACTGACCCGCATTTGTCAAGGGGCTCGTGGCTAGATAATAACAGCCGCACGGGTCGATCGAAGGTTAAGCTACACTTGCCGCGGTCGGTTCGTGGATGGATGACCATTATGGAGACCTCTCCGTGCCTCGGAGAGCATGTTAAACCGTTGGTCCCGGCTGTCATTCTTAGATTTGGCAGTCGTTACGCAGAACCCCGAACGTCTGACAACCGCTTAGTAACTGGGTTGTGGAGGTCAGATAGGCAGTCGCTCCATGTAGCACACTGGTACTCAGTTTCATCCGGTTAGACTGGAAGCCGACCCCGACATACATACATAGTTAGGAAAAGGCTGTCAGATTGGTTTTGTCAAGGGGGTAACTCTACTCGTTCTTATAAAAAACTATTTTCACGAAATCCATAAATCCGATTCATCGACTCGTAAAAAAAAAACTTTTTATCTATGCATCAAATAAATATGTAAGCACCATCTATCTACACATACTTATAATTTACATGTCATTGCTTTATTTTTAAACTTGTGTAAGTACCTACAGTACAGTAATTTTATTCTAGGTGCATCGTCTTCACATATAATTAGGTAAGTATATACTTACCTAAGTACTTACACAAAATATTGTAAAACATTTTTGAAAGAGTAACAGTGGAGTTTCTTGCCCATTCTTCTCCATACGAAACTACCTTTTGGAAGGGGCGACTAAAATTGTAAATTTTGACGTTCAAAAGTGCCTTTTATGTGCCTATATGAAATAAATGATTTTACTTTGATCAAAATATTAGGTCCTTACATATGAAATTGGCGTTTTGTATGGAAGGAACAAAAAGTCGAATATTTTTTAATATACTTAATATATTTAATTAATCAAAGTATGAACCATTGTTTTCAATGCACTTTTGCCATCTTATAGGTAGTTCATTGTTCCCTTTACTAAAAAAACCAGTCGGACGGGAATCAATAAAATCTTTGAAGGCGATTTGGACTGCCCCATCGGAGTTGAATTTTTTCCCTTGCAAAAAGTTATCCAAATTGCGAAAAAAATGGTAATCTGTTGGAGCAAGGTCCGGGGAGTACGGAGGATGTCTAAGACATTCCAATTCTAGCTCTTCTAATTTGGTAGCCGTCTGTTGCGCAGTGTGTGGTCTGGCGTTGTCGTGAAGCAGCAGTGGCGTGGAGCGATTGACCAGCCTTGGTTGTTTAGCCGCTAGCTTTTCCATCATGGTTTGTAATTGCTGACAATAGACATCAGCTGTAATAGTCTGGCCAGATTTGAGAAAACTGTAATGAACAATACCGGCACTAGTCCACCAAACGCTTACAAGTAACTTTTTTGGGGTTAATTTTCGCTTGGGGCAGGATTTGGCTGGCTGGCCAGGATCCAACCATTGCGCTGAGCGCTTCCGATTATCGTAAAGAATCCATTTTTCATCACAGGTAATGATTCGGTTTAAAATACCTTCATTGTTGTGCCGGTTCAGTAATGTAACGCAGCAGTCGACGCGCGTTTGCCGGTTTGCTTCAGTCAATTCGTGAGGTACCCACCTTTCAAGCTTTTTAATCTTCCCAATTTGCTTCAAGTGAATTAAAACAGTTTTATCACTAACATCGAAGCCTGCAGCTAACTCGGACGTGGTTTGCGATGGGTCCGCTTCCACAATAGCCTTCAATTCTCCATTATCAACTTGGGTCTCAGGCCGTCCACGGGGCTTGTTCTGCAGGTCGAAATTTCCAGAACGAAAACGTTGGAACCAAAAACGAACTGTGTTTTCTTTTGCAACATGACCGCCATACACATCATTCACCCTTCGAGTCGTTTCCGCAGCACTAGTGCCACGGCGGAACTCGTACTCGTAAATAATGCGATATTTTAAATTTTCCATTTTGTAAAATGAGTGACGCAAACAGAAAAAACAGAAGAAAAAAAAACAAATGAATGACGGTCATCGAAGCACAAATACATGAGTAAATAGCTGTACAAATTTGAATTTGGAATTCCTTACCAAAGAGGAGAAATTCGTGATTAAAGTGGCCAGTACGAAAAACGCCAATTTCATATGTAAGGACCTAATATTACTTTTGACCAAACAACGTTATGTTTGCGAAGTTAAGTAGCTGCTAAGACGTACCTACCGAACAATTAAAACAAGTTGATGTTTTTACTTTGCCATTTTTAAAATATATTAAGTACCTTTGTTGGATTTGATCTTGGGCACTGATTTTGGGCACTGTTCCTGTTGACAGCGATGCGATGTGGACGAATTTTTTAATGCCCTATAGATGGATTATTTCCCCCTTTTTTATACACATGTACATGTGTATAAAAAAGGGAGAAATAATCAATAATCATCTTTTCAATAATTTAAAATAATAATGTACGTTATTATTTTAAATTTGTTAGCTTATATTATTGCAAGTACACATTTGTATGCAAAACCGTACAAGTGTATAATATGGTAGGTACCTACTCAATTATCATTCTGTAATTGTGGTGACCGCAACATTGCAGAACGTTTTATAAGTTGTGGTCGACGAACACAGCTGTTAACGAACCACAATGATTTAAATAAATACTTTATTATGTCTTCAGAAAGTTCAATCACGTTCATCCATAACTCTTACGTGAATTATTATTCTGTGAACAAAAACTATAATAACTTCTAAACGGCTGAACCGATTTTTATAAAACTTATTTTAAATCATAGATTATTTACTATCCTATAACGATTCAAAATTTCATTTAAATAGGTTTAGCGGTTATTATAATATTAACAAAAATATAGAACCACTTATATGTAGGTTAAGATTTGCGCAAGGCAAATCCGCCAGAAGGCCTTATTATTGTGAACATTTTGACGTCAAGTAACATTGATATAAGCCTGATTGATTGGGTTTGAGATGAGCGCAAAAAATGGAAGCATTTGTACCTACCGTGTGTTTACGATCATACGGAAAATATTTGAAGAGGACAGAATGCCTTAAAAGGTCACTTAGTGGTTCCGAGCGCCCCAAAAATATCATCAACATTTCCCTGCCTTTTCCTATGTAGGTGTCAGCTTCCAGTCTAACCGGATGCAGCTGAATACCAGTATTTTACACGTAGCGACTGCCTATCTAAGCAATTCGATACCCCTTGGTAAGACTGGTTGTCAGACATTTGGGCTTCTGACAACCCGCAACGACTGTCAAAGATCTATAAATGACAGCTGGGTGTCCAACGGTTTGACGAGCTTCCCGAGGCACGGAGGGGTCTCGATATGTAACGGATGGTGCGAACCACCCATCCTCGGACCGGCCTCGGCAACTGGGTATCACTATCATCATCATCATTTGAGGTGTTACAGCCGCGGGTGCGCCTTAGCGTGGTCTTGTATTAGGTACGCAAACGTGACCTGTTTCCGGCTTTTCTCTACAATGTTTCACTTCAACAGATCTTTAATGTTGTAATCAGCCTAATGTTCCCGCTGCTGGGACGCAGCCACACAGGCCTCCTCTCTTCGAGAGGGAGTGGGCTATAATCTACCACGCGGGCGCAGTGCGGGTTGGTAGATGTCAATTGTCACACGTCTTCCAATGTTTTGTTCTAGGACATGCCGGTTTCCTCACGATGTTTTTCTTCACCGTTTTAAGAGCACTGAAAACGAAATAATTTACGCAAAGTAAAGCTCCTGGTTAGGTTACTAAGACTCGTAAGTCGGGGCCATTGCCACTGGGCTACCATTGCTCTTGGTCCACCGCTGCAGCACTGCTCTAATCTTGGTGTACGGCATCCAACCACTATAACATTGGGTATCACTATTATACTCCTACACAGCTCAAAATGATAGGAATATATATGTAACTAGATGAATCACAGAAATAAATACATACGGTATCAAGAGCTTGTATAAGACACTTGTGCAGGGGAAGAACTTCTACAGAAAGCGGTCAATGCACTGTTGTACCTACTACTACGTACTATTGTATACAAACAAGTTCATCTATGTGAACAGACAGCTGTGCTGCTGGGGAGTTTGTTGCGCCAATTCTTGTTCCCAGCTAAAGCACTAGTGCGTGGTGCAGGGCGCGCGTGCCGGGGGACTCTTATGTCATTTAGACGTTTTCAGCGTAATTTAAATAAATGACTTTTATTTATTGCTTGTCATTATGATATCATTAGCGGCCCTTCACAGATTATATCAAAAACCTAATTAGAATTAAAACTGTAATTAAAAATAATGTATGAATAAATGACAATCGTTAAGGTTTATAGGGTTTTGCCAAAAACCTCCGTGAGAGTGTGGGACACGCGCGGTTATACAACCCTATTCGTATAATACAAACAAGCCAACTGGTAGGAAATGGCTGCCAATCAATATGCCAGCCTTTTCACAACTATGGGTATAATCATAGATATACATTTCTATGGGTATAATTGCGTAACAGTAGGAATCGCTTTCATTTTGACAGTTCAACAACATTCATTGCGTTATAATTTTGTTGAGCAGACACATTTTACGAACGGATGAAGCAATGGATTAGCGATATCCTTCAAAATGTTTCCGATTGTGATTGATAGTACGTTACGCAATCGGGGTGCTGGAGCCCTTCCATGCCTGCCTGGTGCCTGGTCGTGGCGCGTGTCGTGCAAATAAATATTCTAAGTATTGCTTGATTTTAATTAAATGTGTATCAGTTAGAAGCTCGAATATTTTGCAAACTCAGTTTTTATTAAAAACATTATTATTGAACAGTTTTTTGACATTTTGAAGCAAATATTTTATCTGACAACTTTTGGAGATCAGATAGGCAGTCCTCCATGTAAAATACTGGTATTCAGCTCCAACCGTTAGACTGGAAGATAGGCAGTCCTCCATGTAAAATACTGGTATTCAGCTCCAACCGTTAGACTGGAAGCCGACCACAACATAAGTATGTATGTAGTTGGGATTGGGCAGATGATGGTGATCCTGACCACTAGCAACGCTCATAAACATGCCAAAACTAAATCAAAATTAAAAAATATCTTCATTTTCTTTTTACAGTTGATCTTTTTAAAGGTTGGACTTGAATTTTTTTACAAAAAAAAAAACAATAACATTTGACATTAAGTACTATAATATAAGGTCGCAGTTCACTTCCCAGTTGTGACAAACGGCACGTACTTGTAGTGAAAGGCGCACAAACAGACAAACCCATTATATTTAGACTTAGCTTTGCGGAACTATGACAAATGACAATGAATTTAAAATAAATAATAGAAAAACTGTATTAAAGCCAGCGGGCAGCGGGCAGCAGGCAGTGGCGGTTCTATTTAGATTTTATCTGCAGAGAATTAGTTTACGTGAAGTTAATTTAAAATCACCTATTGTTAAGTTCATGGCCACCACTTGATTGTTATGTAAGTTAGGACATGACGTCACGACTGCATTACATTAACCGCGGGGTCAGGCAGTGTGCATATAGTAGGTACACCCACATTTCGCCAGTTATAGAATTGAATAGACCATTTTTATTTGAGGCAAGAGTCCATAGGGTGAGTAACAATTTTACTTCAATAAAAATAAATATCAAATCAATCAATTCTTTTCTGCTTGTTATGTTGAGGCTGAGGTCGCAAACAACAGGGGGCGGGAAACACAAAACAACATCACACCGGACATCGAAGGGGTACCATTGAGTGGACATCGTTGACAATGAGCAAGCACATATGACAAGGGCAGCTTACTGTGTTTAACAATTTAGCATAGCATGGTAATCAGGCCTTTGCCCTGCAGTGGGACGTCACAGGCTAATAATAATAATAGGTAATCAGCCTGTAAAGTTCCCACTGCTGGGACACAGGCCTCCTCTTTTTGACAAGGACTGGGTTATCCACTGCGCGGGTCCAGTGCGGGTCGGTGGATGTCACATGTCTTCGAATTTGGCAGTGGTGGTCCAGTGGTGATGGCCCCGACTTAGGCCGTGGGTTCGAACCCAGACAGGCGCTTTACATTGTGTACATAATTTCATCACCACTGCTCTCACAAACATTGAAGGAAAACATCGTGAGGAAACCAGCTGCCATAAGCCGGAGCCGGACACACGCCCAGCCTCCGAGCTGTTTCCTAGTTTCTAATGGTAGAACCATTTACTATAAGTAGTGCTAGTTTAGTACGTTCTTCGTCAATAGTTCTCGTGTGTGACACTTTTCTCGGCAACGTACTGTGTATCGGGTTTCCCCAAACGCGATGTGAAAGGCGCCTGCGCACTGACTCATTCATTATAACTAAATTATTAGCTGTAAACTTGTAACTCGCTGATGGCGGCGCATGTGTTGGATCATTTAGCTCCCTTCAAAATGGTTGAGCTGAATGGTGCTAATACATGCGTCATGTTCGTGAACGGGCGCCGTCAGTAGGGACTGGTCATCTCTTTGCTGCCATGGCTTATTTTATTTTAATTTAATATTTGAATTGTTGTTTTTTCTCATCTTTTCATTATGGACGCTTTTAACGTTCTGCATCGTTCTCACATGTATAATTTTTAACGTGAATGATGTAACCAAGACTTTGTAACCATATTATTTTGATTTAAAAGAGTGTCCATGGAGTTTCTTGCCCGTTCTTCTCCATAGGTACCTACGCTTTGGAATGGGCAACTAGCTTCATCTTTCTGACTGACCGACCCCTTGACAATTCAAAAGTGCCTGTAATTGGTTTAATTGAAATAAATGCTTTGAGTTTGAGTTTGAGTTGAGTTTGAGTAACTAGGGTCACCGCTGATTTGTCCGGACATGTCCGACTTTTTGGCGGTCCGTCCGGAAATTTGTCCGGCCTTCTTGTTTGTCCGGAATTTTCAATTAAAGGTGATTTTATAAGAAAAAAGGAATATGCCTACTTAGTTAAATGAGTATTGAAAAAAAGCGGCCAAGTGCGAGTCGGACAAGTCACACAAGTGCGAGTCGGACAAGTCACACAAGTACGAGTCGGACAAGTCACACAAGTGCGAGTCGGAAAAGTCACACAAGTGCGAGTCGGACAAGTCACACAAGTGCGAGTCGGACAAGTCACACAAGTGCGAGTCGGACAAGTCACACAAGTGCGAGTCGGACAAGTCACACAAGTGCGAGTCGGACAAGTCACACAAGTGCGAGTCGGACAAGTCACACAAGTGCGAGTCGGACAAGTCACACAAGTGCGAGTCGGACAAGTCACACAAGTGCGAGTCGGACAAGTCACACAAGTGCGAGTCGGACAAGTCACACAAGTGCGAGTCGGACAAGTCACACAAGTGCGAGTCGGACTCGCACACGTAGGGTTCCGCACCACCGCACAATATTTAACACTAAACATATAAAAAAACACGTTTGATTCCACAGTACGACACACTGTGATCAAGTGTCCACCTACTTCTTATTACGGTTCAACCGACCGCGGAGAGCCTTTTGAGTGCCCCGTTGGCACACTAAGGGTACGGAACTCTAAAAAAAAAGTTTATAAAATTAAAATATCCGAACTTTTTAGCAAATGGCCGACTTTTGTGTCAGGACTTTTGATATATCGTATCAGGTCAGTCGTGTCGGGTCAGTGCCTGTTTATCAAAACTTACAAGCCTTGTTTACAAGCATTTTTCTTGTAACAGTATTACAAAACTACAAATGTGTGTTTATCAAAACTACACGTGTAAATTACGGGTTACAAGTGTCGTTAAATGTATTTATTTAACAAGTATATTTTCACACCTGTATTGTTATACATATACTTGTACTTATATATTTTTATTGTAACGAGTATAAATAGCAACCATTTTTCTTCGCGCGCCACCTGTGGTAAAGTATTTTTAATTCGTCTAATATGTGTTCATTCTGACTCTACATTTTTATAATTTCATGTAGAGTTGGGACTTTTTTTATGTCATTTTAAATCATGTAGAGTCGGGATCGGTGAGAGTTGGGACGAAGCCGGACGGGCGGCGCGCGGCGGCGGCGGCGGCTTGATGACTCTAGATGTGACTGAGCTTTACTGTTGCCCTGAGTTACTGCAGCTCGTCGTGATGTTACGTTATTGTGATCTGACTGGGTTTGTACCAGTTTGTACACTCATTCATTGCTCTTCGAAACTTAATTACGTCTGTATTCTTACTGGGGGTAGCCGGCGCAGCAGGGACACCCCTTGAGTAGTTCACCTGCACTTTGTTCAAATTCAAATCTTTATTTTATTGCATAAACACATGACATGTGTTTACAAGATCTTATCGATAGTTATAAAGTTCACAGGGGATGGGACCCTGTCGTGCACAATTTAATAAAATATGAGTAGTAGCATAATTCATTATTATAAAAAAAGAAAATAAGTAAAAAAAATGTTAGTGATTTGTAAGTCCTCTATGACGAATTTGTAAAAAGCTAAATTTATAAAAAGCTTTCTATTTATGAGTAGGTACTATCTACAAAAAAAAAAATGAACTTCCAAATCAATGGCCCATAATGAAAATTTTACCCCTTTTTCAATAAAAACCAGTTAAACATACTTAGTGGAGTTTTATTAATTTGTTTGTAGTCAACGGTCATCTCGGAAACCGCTGCCACATGCCGCGCTGCGCCGCGCCGCCGCCGTGCGGTTGTGGTGAGGTTTTGAGCTTGGGGTTTGTTGTTTCGATTGGAAGATACGACTGTTTGACACGCAGTAGACTTGGGCGCTGTTATGATGAAGTTATAATTATTACATGACCTATAATGACGTATATGCAAAAATAAAAATCATACAGTTAGCTCTACAACCATCGTAACGGGACCAAGTATTGATTGAACTAATAGGAACGTATTGAGAAAAAAAAAAACAGCTGTGCCGATACAAAAACGTATGAAATTAGTTTATATACTTTTTCAAGATACATACTTAAGTACCTATCTAAGTATGTATTAAAAAAAATTGTTTCTGGTTTATTTTTTTAAACTTAATAAAATATTAAAACAAATGACGGCTCCACTGTACTTCCTCACCCGTTTATTCGAAGCTTCACAATTTTCAACATAATATACAAAAACACAGACCCCGCCATTCCCTTCGTGGTTATTTTTTTCAGACCAAAGAGCCCGCGAAGCGGGGCTCCTACTACGCCTTTTAAGCAACTTTTAAGTGTTTTGAGGTTAGGTTACAAAAAACATTGGGAATTTTTTTCTCGGTCACTATGGTTTTGCGAACTTTGCGGTTTTCAAATTTACACTAAAAAGGGTCTATTCTATCTAAAAAAAAAAAAGATACTCTAAAAATCGCAGGTTTTCAAAAAAAACAAACTGGGAATATTTTTCTCCTCCCCTATGGTCTTTCAAAATTTGCGGTTTTCAAATTACACTAAAAAGGGTATATTCCATGGAGCACAACTGTGCTCCATGGTACCTATTTCTATCCAAAAAAAAATACCTACTATAAAAATGCGCCGGGTGAGGAAGTACAGTGGTTCCCAAATGACTTTTCAATTGGAAGGACGAGGAAAAATAGTGTTTTAATTTACTTAATTAATTTTAATTATAAACGCAGATAATATATTGAAGAATTGTATTTTTGCCAACAAAACAAAAATAAACAAAACGCGAAACAGCACCCTAATTGCGTAACGCAGTATCAATCGGAATATGAATCATTTTGAAGCAAATTGCTTATCCATTGCTTCGTAAGTTCGAAAAATTTGTCTGCTCAACACGTAAATAACGCAATGAATGTTGTTGGACTGTCAAAATGAAACCGATTCCGATTGATAGTGTGTTACGCAATTGCCCCGCAGGTTTATTTCGAATTCTATGATAGAAACTAGCAGTTATCTAACAGAGGATGAACTTCTAAACGTTCCCACGACAAAAAACTTTCATTTAATTAAAAATTTCTCTTCAAAAACTTACCAGGTCAAAAAATCCAATGTTCTCATTATCATTGTCCTTTTTAGCGACGTGTACCTCGTACGCCTTGCCCTTCTGGCTCACAAACCGCTTAACTTGGCCCTTCATCACTATAAATTAAAAAAATCAAACTGTCACTTTGAATTCGCGCGCGATACCAATTAGGTTTTTTTATGCGCACGGAGCGGCGTGACCGCGGCCTTTCGCGACGCTGGCTGGACTAAGCCGGCGAGAAACGCGTCGACTATAAAAAACCTCGTTATTTGCGCGCGGCTCGTCATCGTCATCTCGCTTGGGGAAATACTGTGGGCTCTAATATTGCTCTTGTTGACTGGTTTGTTTGACAGCGTTGACGCAGGACCGTTTAGCTGTAAGGGAGTAATTCTACGGTTTCTTAGAAGACCAGTGGCCGCCAGGCGCCACGTAAGGGAGTACCGCCCCTGAGACGACCCACTGACCCCGCTTTTGATGTTCTTGGAATATTGTAATTAAATTTATTTATGTTTTTAACATTATTGATAGGTTCATTTTTTGGATCTAATGAAATATAGTAAGGTAATACCACTTTACAAATCCGGGGATAGTAAAGACACCAATAATTATAGACCCGTATCCGTGTTGCCTGTTTTCAGCAAGGTGTTTGAAAAGATAATGCTTAATCAGATGCTCAATCATTTTAACACGAATAAAATCCTTCACGATCAACAGTATGGTTTTACCAAAGGACGTTGTACGACCGACGCCGGTGTAACCTTATTAAAACACATTTTTAACGCGTGGGAAGAGGCTCAAGACGCCATAGGAATCTTTTGTGACCTCTCCAAGGCATTTGATTGCGTCGATCACGAAACCTTGCTTTTGAAACTTGAGCATTACGGACTTGGAAAACTTGCGCTCAGTTTAGTTAGTTCTTATTTAAATGATAGACAACAGCAAGTTCAAATAAATGGTGTCAATTCACATGGCTTAACAGTAAAAATGGGTGTGCCACAAGGCTCGATTTTGGGTCCTTTCCTCTTTTTAGTGTATATAAATGATCTACTCCATTTATTAAAAAACCAACCACAAATGGTGTTATTTGCTGATGACACTTCTTTAATTTTTAAGGTAAATAGACGTGCTATAAATTTTGACGACGTAAATAACGCCCTACTGCAGGTCCAAAATTGGTTCACTGCTAATAATTTAGTATTAAATGGAAAAAAAACTAAGTGCATAAGATTTTCTTTACCAAATGTCAAAGGTAGTGATTGCGAGATAATATTGAATCAAGAGAAACTAGAATTCGTCGATACAACTGTTTTCCTAGGAATCACGCTCGACTCAAGGCTACAATGGGGTCCTCATTTAACATCTCTTGCAGGACGGCTAAGTTCAGCTGCTTATGCTGTCAGAAAAATCCGTCAGTTTACTGATGTAGATACCGCGAGACTGGTCTATTTTAGTTACTTTCATAGTATCATGTCTTACGGTATTTTACTTTGGGGGCGGGCTGCAGACATCGATTCTATTTTTATTCTGCAGAAAAGAGCCATCAGAGCCATATATAATCTTCGCAGGCGCGATTCTCTAAGGGAACGGTTTAAGGAAATTAACATCATGACGGTACCTTGTCAATATATCTATGAAAACATCATGTATGTAAGGAAAAATTTACATCTTTTTAGTAAAAGAGGTGAAAGACATAATTATAGTACTAGAAATAGGGACCTATTAGTTCAACCAGGTTTCAGACTAGCTAAAGTAGACTCATCTTTTATGGGGTACTGTTTAAAATGTTATAATAAAATACCTCCCCACATTCTTCAACTGAATGAGACAAAATTCAAGTCTTGTATTAAACGCACACTATGCAGGCAGGCATATTATAAGTTAGGGGATTACATCGCGGATAAAAATGCCTGGCTCAATGCTGGTCCTGCTCCACAACCACAACTAATTGATTAACACTTGAAAATACTGTTGGAGCTGCTGAAGATTGTAAGTCTATCTTTGCATTGTATAAATTCAATCTCCTAGTATTGTATAATTGCATAACACATGTGTGAGTACTATGTACACACTATAAAGCTACCATTTACTGGGTACGTCTTTCATTGACTTGAATGTGCTCTGGCGGCTGAGAGTATGTCATGCTCACTCAAATGTCTCGCTGATGGTGGCGCATGTGTTGGATCATTTAGCTCCCTTCAAAATGGTTGAGCTGAATGGTGCTGATGCATGCGTCATGTTCGTGAACGGGCGCCGTCAGTAGGGACTGGTCATCTCTTTGCTGCCATGGCTTATTTTAATTTATTATTTGAATTGTTGTTTTTTCTCATCTTTTCATTATGGACGCTTTTAACGTTCTGCATCGTTCTCACATGTATAATTTTTAACATGAATGATGTAACCAAGACTTTGTAACCACATTATTTTGATTTAAAAGAGTGTCCATGGAGTTTCTTGCCCGTTCTTCTCCATAGGTACCTACGCTTTGGAATGGGCAACTAGCTTCATTTTTTCTGATTGACTGACTTCTTGACAATTCAAAAGTGCCTGTAAATGGTTTAATTGAAATAAATGCTTTGAGTTTGAGTTTGAGTTTGAGTTGAGTTTGGTGTTGGTTTACTGACCGCCTCGCTGGTCTAGTGGTGGCAAGCGCTACTGTGAGCAGGAGGTCCTGGGTTCGATTGGTTGGTTTACTGACCGCCTCGCTGATCTAGTGGTGGCAAGCGCTACTGCTGAGCAGGAGGTCCTGGGGTCGGTTGGTTGGTTTACTGACCGCCTCGCTGATCTAGTGGTGGCAAGCGCTACTGCTGAGCAGGAGGTCCTGGGTCGATTGGTTGGTTTACTGACCGCCTCGCTGATCTAGTGGTGGCAAGCGCTACTGCTGAGCAGGAGGTCCTGGGTTCGATTGGTTGGCTTACTGACCTCCTCGCTGATCTAGTGGTGGCAAGCGCTACTGCTGAGCAGGAGGTCCTGGGTCCGATTGGTTGGTTTACTGACCGCCTCGCTGATCTAGTGGTGACAAGCGCTACTGCTGAGCAGGAGGTCCTGGGTATTTATTTTATTATATTCCAAACAAAAGACAATCGACAAAAAAATAAATATATTTTTTTGTTTTCGTTTTCGGTATCGCTTTCGGTTTCCGGCTGAAAAACTAATCAGCACCCTCATTGCGTAACACTCGTTTAATCAGAATCTGAACCTTCTTGAAAGATAATGCTAATCCATCCCTTTGTACTTATACAAGTTCGAAAAATTCGTCTGTTCAACAACGTAAATAACGATATTCCATATGAACGTGGGGTGAACTAACTGTCAAAATGAAACCCATTGCGATCAGTTGTCATTTGATCTGTGTTGCGCAATCAACCCGCAGCTCGCAGCTCGCACGCCGAATGTCGTTGTTGTTAAAAAATCAAGTATTTCACAACTTGCACAATATCAGAGGAGGATTATCAACTTTCGTTTTAAATGCCAAAGTTTATTAAACAATAATTCCATACACACATATATGGAGCTTTATGACTATAAATAATGTTTTTATGAAATGATTAACTTTTTGAGATGTATGTCTTACGTAATGTTAAAAGCTCACGATTGAGTCTTGACCTAGTGGCACCCAGTGGCGCCCAGTGGCACCCAGTGGCACCCAGTGGAGGTTATGGTCATGGGTGGTAGAGGGCGCTCTTCTGCAGCTTTAGAAAGAGTCGGTCACACAAGTATGAGTGACAGAGAGGATACAAAAAAAATGCTGTGCCCGACACTCGACAAGGAACCATTTGATTCCATTGATTTATACTTACCACCTGTTTGTGTACATACATTATGGATGCAATAAAGATTGAATTGAATTGACTCTCTACAAACTCGAACTTTTCATAGAACCCATTACTTATAGTTATGATCATCATCATCATCATTGGCAACCTCACGTCACCCACTGCTGCGCGCAGGCGTCTCTGCGATGGTACCATGTCGTCCGCCCACCTGGCCGCCGGACAACCGATACTTCGTCTTCCAGTTCTTGGCCTACCACTCGGTCAGTCCCCCGACTCCTCCTGTCATCACTGCGCCTAGCCAGCACCCTAATTTTTCTTTTACAATCTGAAAGACTTTGAAGGATATTGCTAATCCATTGCTTTATATGTTCGAAAAATGTGTCTGCTCGAAAACGTAAATAACGCAATGAATGTTGTTGATCTGTCAAAATGAAAGCCATTGCAGTGTGTTACGCAATTACCCCGCGGGTGTCCTGCCGAACGCCATTTGAGTTCCATAACTCTTGTTGCGACCGAAAACCCTCGTACGCCCTCGGACGTCTACGGATCGAAACGTTTGGAACTCGCTCTAATCGCCTGACATTACGAAGTGACATTACGGTTGGGTTGTTTGTGCACTTGTTAAGCACAAGTAAACCACACGTCGCTTCGTGAGATAAAGATAAGTACTGTAACTAAGTAAGCTGCACTTACTGGTAAGTAGGTACTTAAGTTATTGAACACATTAAGTCACGCGAGACAGGGAAAACGTTGCACTTATACAAGTTGCTTCTAGAACTGATGATGATGCTGTGAAAAAGCTCCAACGTAGAGTTTCAATTATAACTGCGCTCGGGATTCCCCTCGACGAAAGATTTCTCTCGCACGATTTAATCTCGTGTGCGATCCAAGCTAGCTCTCTTCCGCCTTCGTAACTCTGTAACGAATCACTAATAATGACTGTACTAATAATAAGGCTGAAGAGTTTTTTGTTTGAACGCGTTTACTCTCTGGAACTACCAGTCCGATTTGAAAAATTATTTGGGTATTTAACATCACTCTACGACCCTTACGAACTAACAGATAGAACAGATAGAAACAACGCTATGCGAAAACGAAGTAATATAATAGCGCGGACGGACGATGCGATGCGACGGGGTGGGTCGGAGGAACAAGGACGCGGACGAAGTCGCGGGCAGAAGCTAGTAAACAGTATAATCTTAAAATTAGGCTGGCAGGTTGCTTACAAGGGCGTACGCATACAATAAGAAATGATTTTACAAAACCATTTCGAAGGAAATAAAATTTGGTGTCTATTCTAAAACTGCTTTTATTATTTTATTTAGAACGCTTTTGAATCTGTTTTTTTTCTGTCTGGTAGTCGTACAGCACCCTAATTGCGTAACACACTATCAATCATCATAATCTGAATAATTTTGAATGAATGATATTTATTGCTTCATATGTTGTCACCACCTTTCTAACCATATCATCTTACACGCAGTCCATCCTTCTTTGGTCTTTCGTATCTATAGGGTCGTACGGAGGTCTGTTTGTGCCATTGCACCAACAATAACTAAACAGTACTACTTACGTTTACCGCTTTAAACTAATTTAAAACATGGCTTTGTTTCTGTCAATCGTTTGAAGGTGACAAGCACAGACAGAATGGTTTTTTAATACATATGTGTAGCGCTAAACGTGTTTAGTGATTTGTGGCGCAAGACCTTAGGCCGTATTATTATTAGATGCCCGTGTTGCCCCGCTGCGCGCTGCAGGGCAAAGGCCTACTCCCTGCCCTCTTAATGTCAATCCTTTAAGAAGTCCCGCCATCTCTTTCTAAGGCCGGCCGCAAACGTCCGGTTTCCTGCCCCCTTATTCACAAACACTCGATATGCTTCCGTATCGTATCGAACATTAATCATTGTTATCGTAGGAGTCTTCTCAATGCTGTTCACAAGTCCAAAACCCGCAAATTTTGTCAGTTTAAATCAAATACAGGATGAAATTGAACACATGCGACAAATCGAAATGGGAGATTATACTCATCATTATGAACAACTTTTACTATGGGACCAAACCTGAAATCACGAAAAAAAAATCAGCTGTTCCCTACATTTTGGCGAGTTATGCGAACATAAATGTAGGGAACAGCTGATTTTTTTTTCGTGATTTCAGGTTTGGTCCCATAGTAAAAGTTGTTCATAATGACGAGTACAATCTCCCATTTCGATTTGTCGCATGTGTTCAATTTCACCCTGTATATGCCCGCTATTCTTCCAACAGCTATCTGCTGTTGAGGGGAAGTCAAATCGTATGGTTGTGAATCAGGGCTCAGATTCGGAATTCAGATTCGGAGACCCCGAATGCACGCATTTCATACAAAATGTTCTCTTTAGCGCACACGTGCTTATATTTTCCGTCAGCGTTTCCGAACGGAAAATATAAGAACGTGTGCGCGAAGAAAACATTTTGTATGAAATGCGTGCATTCGGGGTCTCCGAATTTGAATTCCGAATCAGGAAACCGGACGTTCGCGGCCGGCCTAAGCCTGCCGCGTAGTCGTTTCTTGCTATTTAGGATCCACCGAGTGGTGGTTTTTGCGTATTACTGCCCCGACATGCGACAGATGTGGCCCAGTTCCACTATGGTCCAGCAGCTGCGCGGCCGGCGTCCGCTGTTAGTGTTTTGGAACGAAGTACCTACAGAGTTCCTAATGCGGTCAGTTGACACCTAGTATATTTCGTTCCATAGCTCGTGGGCACTCAAAATGCGGACTTTTACGCTTTGTTAGAGACCATGTTTGCGCTCCGTAGGTGAGGGTGGCAAGAATGCACATGTTCATGAGCTTTCGTTTTAACCTCATAGATTTTCTTGTTTCTAAAATCGATGACATGGTTCCTTAGAACATAATATTATTATTCCTCTACCTCGTAATAGTACTAAACTTTCCATGTTCAATGAATTACCTTGTCCAGGGACGTACCTACCTGTAATGTAAGTAAACTTTTCCTCAAAGGGAAACATTTATAAATATTTCCTGTAGTGTCCCAGTAGCTAGGTACTTCCCTTCCACTCGCCGGGGAAGCCCGACGCCAACGCGGAGTCATTCAGTCAAGGAGTACCCACGTACAGCTGACAAGCAGACCAGTCAACCTTCACCGCGCGCGTCTCCTCCGACGTTGACGCGCCATTTTGTATCGGCATGTACCTAATTAATCGAACCTCTGATAAATCCTATTTTGCTTTTCAAAGAAAATACATTGTTGAACACTAATAAAAAAAAAAAAATGCATGAATCTCTGAAAATTCCTATTCAAGTCCAAAAAATACTTAACAGTCAACCGAGTAACTGCGCCCAACTTGGATGTAGGTGCTCTAGCTTAGTAACTGCGACCAACTTGGATGTAGGTGCTCTAGCTTAGTAACTGCGCCCAACTTGGATGTAGGTGCTCTAGCTTAGTAACTGCGCCCAACTTGGATGTAGGTGCTCTAGCTTAGTAACTGCGCCCAACTTGGATGTAGGTGCTCTAGCTTAGTAACTGCGACCAACTTGGATGTAGGTGCTCTAGCTTAGTAACTGCGACCAACTTGGATGTAGGTGCTCTAGCTTAGTAACTGCGACCAACTTGGATGTAGGTGCTCTAGCTTAGTAACTGCGCCCAACTTGGATGTAGGTGCTCTAGCTTAGTAACTGCGCCCAACTTGGATGTAGGTGCTCTAGCTTAGTAACTGCGCCCAACTTGGATGTAGGTGCTCTAGCTTAGTAACTGCGACCAACTTGGATGTAGGTGCTCTAGCTTAGTAACTGCGCCCAACTTGGATGTAGGTGCTCTAGCTTAGTAACTGCGCCCAACTTGGATGTAGGTGCTCTAGCTTAGTAACTGCGCCCAACTTGGATGTAGGTGCTCTAGCTTAGTAACTGCGACCAACTTGGATGTAGGTGCTCTAGCTTAGTAACTGCGACCAACAGTGAGGAAAGGCCAGAAACGCTCATTATTATTAAAAAAAAGGGTATCATTTAAGCTATCACCAATTTAATTAGTTTTGTGTTTCTTAAATAATAGGGTTTGTCCTCCAAATAGTAGATCTGTCACCAAAATGTAGTCACCAAACAATGCAAGTGACCTAACCAAACCGAACCTCGGGGTGCCCTTCGCTCGTGGTAGGGGAGCCCAGAGGGTTTTTGAGCAAGCATATTCAGGGCGAGAAGTTGATAGCTGAGTAGGTCTGGCATGACGAGAGAACACCGAAAATATATTTAAAAAGTTTCTGATAGGAGACCCCTGGTCAGGAGACCACTTTCAGATTTCAAAAAAGGGCCGAAATTAAAGTGATCTTCAGAGGCGTTGGTTTTGGCATGATCGGGTCTGGCCTAACCCATAATGACTTAAATAGGCAAATCTGACGGAGAAATTGTGGGCTTTCCCCAAATCTGACGACTTTGAAAACTCAGATTTGGGCCATTTCTAAAAGGATATTCAGGGCGAATGAAAGTTATTCTATGCAATAGTGTTACATGTCCTGATAGTGAATATATAAATATCTGACGGGATGATGGAGCCTTTTGGCAAATATGAGGAAATTTCATCAATTCAGAAAATTACCCAAAAGTGGCCATAATTTTGCATTTATCCCTAAATCCAGGAACCTAGTAGCTTCGATTGCTGTTTGCATTGGAAGGTGACACGTTTGTGATGATTTCTCCATATTCAGAAGTTTGAAAAAACTAAACACTTGAACGTAATGATTAAAAGTTAAGTAGGAAAATTAAAACATCGACGGAGTACACCATAAACAAAGTTGATTATTTCAATATTTTACTATGACAGTAAGAAAACCAATTATTTCAAAAACATCCTCATCTTATGGGCTATCCAACGAACTAGCAACGTTCTAAAAAATATTGAGAGATGCCCGTCAATTGTTTGTTAAAGCTGGCAAAAGTGGATAGCCATACTTACTAAAATTAACGAAAATATTAAAGTAACGACTTGTTTACGTCGTAATACTTTTCTATTCGAGGTTTTATTGTAACTACGAACCTCTGCGCTCGATATCGTTACTGATATCGCCTCCAATTCTCAGTGATAGTTCGTTATGAGAGTTTTGTTAAATAAGTCCTAACTCTTCTGCTTAGGCCGCCAGCTGCTAGTTAACTAGATTAAATGACAGATCAGGAGATACAAATTTATTTCTAACCGATTTCTAAAAGAGAGAGGTTATTAGTTCGTCTGTATATACAGGATGAATGTTTCAAGTCATCATGTGGATGACCAAATCCGAAACTATAGGTAATACCGAAAAATTCTTAAAGGAGTCACGGGATAGATTTTGACGAATACTAAAACTGCATCATTAAATTTTTGAAAAATCAATTGCTCTAGCCAGGAATCGAACTCGTAGATTTAGAAAAAAAAAACACTATCTGTTTTATTGCACCCTCCGACCGTGTCGTTAGTAAGGATCAAATTCTGGAAAGAAATGATACACGCCAAAGTAAAGGAAAGTGGACATTTTTAAGATTAACTAAAATCAGATAAACAAATTGATTAATTATAGTTTAAAAATGAATTCAAAATATAATTTATTATATTAAAAACATAAGTTAACGGCCAAATAACTACTGCTACAGTGCAAACGAACAAATCACTTACATTCTAGATACATAAAAACTGTTACTATCTTAAAATAATTGCTTTTTGTTAAAATGCGCCCTTTACCCTACTTTCTCGTATATCATTTCTTTCCAGAATTTGATCCTTATTAGCGACACCATCGGGGGGTATACGACAAAGTAAAGTAAAGGGCGCATTTTAACAAAAAGCAATTATTTTAAGATAGTAACAGTTTTTATGTATCTAGAATGTAAGTGATTTGTTCGTTTGCACTGTAGCAGTAGTTATTTGGCCGTTAACTTATGTTTTTAATATAATAAATTATATTTTGAATTCATTTTTAAACTATAATTAATCAATTTGTTTATCTGATTTTAGTTAATCTTAAAAATGTCCACTTTCCTTTACTTTGGCGTGTATCATTTCTTTCCAGAATTTGATCCTTACTAACGACACGGTCGGAGGGTGCAATAAAACAGATAGTGTTTTTTTTTTTCTAAATCTACGAGTTCGATTCCTGGCTAGAGCAATTGATTTTTCAAAAATTTTATGATGCAGTTTTAGTATTCGTCAAAATCTACCCCGTGACTCCTTTAAGAATTTTTCGGCATTACCTATAGTTTCGGATTTGGTCATCCACATGATGACTTGAAACATTCATCCTGTATATACAGACGAACTAATAACCTCTCTCTTTTAGAAATCGGTTAGAAATAAATTTGTATCTCCTGATCTGTCATTTAATCTAGTTAACTAGCAGCTGGCGGCCTAAGCAGAAGAGTTAGGACTTATTTAACAAAACTCTCATAACGAACTATCACTGAGAATTGGAGGCGATATCAGTAACGGTATCGAGCGCAGAGGTTCGTAGTTACAATAAACCCTCGAATAGAAAAGTATTACGACGTAAACAAGTCGTTACTTTAATGTTTTCGTTAATTTTAGTAAGTATGACTTTCCACCTTTGCAAGTTTTAACAAACAATTGACGGGCATCTCTCAATATTTTTTAGAACGTTGCTAGTTCGTTAGATAGCCCATAAGATGAGGATGTTTTTGAAATAATTGGTTTTCTTACTGTCATAGTAAAATATTGAAATAATCAACTTTGTTTATGGTGTACTCCGTCGATGTTTTAATTTTCCTACTTAACTTTTAATCATTACGTTCAAGTGTTTAGTTTTTTCAAACTTCTGAATATGGAGAAATCTTCACAAACGTGTCACCTTCCAATGCAAACAGCAATCGAATCTACTAGGTTCCTGGATTTAGGGATAAATGCAAAATTATGGCCACTTTTGGGTAATTTTCTGAATTGATGAAATTTCCTCATATTTGCCAAAAGGCTCCATCATCCCGTCAGATATTTATATATTCACTATCAGGACATGTAACACTATTGCATAGAATAATATAGAATAACTTTCATTCGCCCTGAATATCCTTTTAGAAATGGCCCAAATCTGAGTTTTCAAAGTCGTCAGATTTGGGGAAAGCCCACAATTTCTCCGTCAGATTTGCCTATTTAAGTCATTATGGGTTAGGCCAGACCCGATCATGCCAAAACCAACGCCTCTGAAGATCACTTTAATTTCGGCCCTTTTTTGAAATCTGAAAGTGGTCTCCTGACCAGGGGTCTCCTATCAGAAACTTTTTAAATATATTTTCGGTGTTCTCTCGTCATGCCAGACCTACTCAGCTATCAACTTCTCGCCCTGAATATGCTTGCTCAAAAACCCTCTGGGCTCCCCTACCATCGCTCTTGCATCCTATGTCGACGGAGCCCCGCTTCGCGGGGCCCCTATTTCTGTGTAAAGGGTTTAAAGTAACCTAACCAAACCGAACCTCGGGGTGCCCTTCGCTCGTTCTTGCATCCTATGTCGACGGAGCCCCGCTATCTGAGAACGAAAATATTTCGTGGCGATAGATCTATTTATTAGGTGATACAAATATTTCGTGGCGATAGATCTATTTATTAGGTGATACAAATATTTCGTGGCGATAGATCTATTTATTAGGTGATACAACTTGATGACAAATATAAATTTTGGTGATAGAAAATATAGTTCCCTTAAAAAAACAACCGACTTCAAAAAAAAAACACTACTAAGTGAAAAATAACTAATTTCGCAAGTCGGTGTCGTTGGTTCCTCATTTTCGTTTTTTAACCGACTTTAAAAAAGGAGGTTCTGTATTCGACCCGTATGTATGTATGTATGTTTGTATGTCCGCGATTATCTCAAAAACTACTAAACCGATTTTGATAATTCATTCATGAGTGTGATCTACATACTTTCAGGAAGGTTTTAGTATATAATACATTAGGTAATTATTCTTATGTACGAAGTTATATGCATAAATGTAGTGCATCTCCGGCATTTTTATGTGAATTTTGATGATTCTTCGAGTCGTGTCTTCAATGCACTTGTGTTAATTGAATTTGTGTGGAGTAGGTACAACTAAAAAGTGAAAAATAAAAACTTTTTTACAAAAAAAAACAACCGACTTCAAAAAAAACACTACAAAGTGAAAAATAACTTTAATTTCGGAAGTCGGTGTCATAAAACGAAAATGCGGAACCAACGACACCGACTTCCGAAATTAAAGTTATTTTTCACTTTGTAGTGTTTTTTTTGAAGTCGGTTGTTTTTTTTGTAAAAAAGTTTTTGACACCGACTTCCGAAATTAAAGTTATTTTTCACTTTGTAGTGTTTTTTTTGAAGTCGGTTGTTTTTTTTGTAAAAAAGTTTTTATTTTTCCCTTTTTAGTTGTAACCTACCTCACACAATTTCAATTAACACTAGTGCATTGAAGAATTGAAGACACGAGTCGAAGAATCATCAAAATTCCCATAGAAATGCCGGAGATGCGATACATTTATGCATATAACTTCGTACATAAGCACAATTACCTAATGTATTATATACTAAAACCTTCCTGAAAGTATGTAGATCACACTAATGAAAGAATTATCCCAATCGGTTCAGTAGTTTTTGAGATAATCGCGGACATACAAATATACATACATACATACATACATACGGGTCGAATACAGAACCTCCTTTTTTAAAGTCGGTTAAAAAAAACCTTTGCTTAACTAGAAGCCATACGTTTTCAGAGGCTCAGTTTTAATTATTTCTCTTTTGTATCTGTCTGGAGGAGACCCGTCGAAGGGTCCTTAGTTAATCTAATTAATATTACTAACTTTAATAAGACCTTTATTTTTTTTTGCTTTTATTTACTTATATTTTGAATCTGTGACTTGTTTGGCAGCCGTTAGTCCCAGCTGGCTGTCATTCGTAGATCTTTGACACTCGTTATACGGGTAGATAGAATAGAAGCCCCTGACAACCAGTCTTACAAAAAGCGTATCATGTTACCACAGAATACTTAAAGTACTACGTAATGTTACCCAGTAACTGGGCTCCATGAATAATATTGGTATTCAGCTGCGTCCGGTTAGACTAGAAGCCGATCACAACATGGTTGGGGAAAGGCAGGCAGATTGATCGACTCGTGTGACAGCAGCTGTCACATGAGTAACACAGCACTAGTGCAGGGAATATTTTAGTGTTCGTCATTTGTTTCCGTACCTACTTTATTAAATGTTTTCTCTGTTGTGGTCAGTTCTGCGAAGCCAAGTCGTTTGTCAGCGAGCGCCTGCCGTACCTACCTACTACCTATATCTCTTTGTGGCAAGTATCATGTGATTGTATTTCCTTGAAATCTGAGCTTCTGGGTTTATGGAATGTTTTTTTGTCTAGGGGACAGTACCTATACTGTGTAGGCAGTACGTTGTCAGAATGATAATCAACCACGATCAACTAGCCGGGACTTTTGTTTTTCGATTTATTTGCATTTTTTTTAAAGGAGCTCCTTTTCGGCTGCTATACCTACTCTGTGAACTTGGTGAATGAGAGCGAAAGACTACTGTTGATTGTGGGTTCCTAACTACATTGAGCTTTCAAATTGTATACTAATTATTTATTTAGACATATTTACTTTACTTAATTTAAAAGCAACAGTCGTAAAATAATAATAATATCTAATATTACAAGTATATAAAAACGAGGGAAAATAATCAAAGAGCATAAAAAAATTCGTCCGCATCGCTGTCAATAGGAAAAGTGAGCTTTTGAAAGAGATAAACGTGTTGGTGACGGAGACACTGTAGGTACGTGTTGGTGACGGAGACACTGTAGGTATGTGTTGGTGACGGAGACACTGTAGGTACGTGTTGGTGACGGAGACACTGTAGGTATGTGTTGGTGACGGAGACACTTTAGGTACGTGTTGGTGACGGAGACACTGTAGGTATGTGTTGGTGACGGAGACACTGTAGGTACGTGTTGGTGACGGAGACACTGTAGGTATGTGTTGGTGACGGAGACACTTTAGGTACGTGTTGGTGACGGAGACACTGTAGGTATGTGTTGGTGACGGAGACACTGTAGGTATGTGTTGGTGACGGAGACACTGTAGGTATGTGTTGGTGACGGAGACACTGTAGGTATGTGTTGGTGACGGAGACACTGTAGGTATGTGTTGGTGACGGAGACACTGTAGGTATGTGTTGGTGACGGAGACACTGTAGGTACGTGTTGGTGACGGAGACACTGTAGGTATGTGTTGGTGACGGAGACACTGTAGGTATGTGTTGGTGACGGAGACACTGTAGGTATGTGTTGGTGACGGAGACACTGTAGGTATGTGTTGGTGACGGAGACACTGTAGGTATGTGTTGGTGACGGAGACACTGTAGGTACGTGTTGGTGACGGAGACACTGTAGGTACGTGTTGGTGACGGAGACACTGTAGGTACGTGTTGGTGACGGAGACACTGTAGGTACGTGTTGGTGACGGAGACACTGTAGGTACGTGTTGGTGACGGAGACACTGTAGGTATGTGTTGGTGACGGAGACACTGTAGGTATGTGTTGGTGACGGAGACACTGTAGGTATTGTAGCGAAATGTCTCTTATTAGTGATAGTTTGATTCAGGATCTTGGTATCCCATTGAAGTCAAATAATTCACATTTTCGTGTTATTCATTATTTGATTCGGGGTATGTATTTTTTATCTTTTTGGCCTTTCATAGCCTTTCGTCATGTTTCAATATATTAATCCCATCCGTTCTGTGCTAAAGGTTTCCCCACATCTTCGACGGAAGACTACCTACATTTCACGTTTTGATTAGAATCCTATTGTCTGGTATGTATAATTGTACGTTTTTTTGGGGCTTATTGAGATCTGCTTGCAACTCGGGATTCTTATGGTGATAATTTTTGCCCCAGATAGAAGTCCGAATTTTCTGCGAGCCGATTTATTCGGCTCCATCCACCCACCCAGACATCTTATATTTGGACTCCTGACCGGCTGGCTGCTTTCTGATCACCTGAGCCACAGGCCGCAGTCCGCAAGTATTCCAGGACCAAGAGCGATTTCCCAATTACCTTTTTTTTTTTACCTTGTTGTTATAGACCTAATATTTTTAAATCCTTTAACAATATAGCAGGTTGGTATCTTTTTGTGGACTTATTTTCAACCACGTTGGCGTGGATCGGTATTAATTGCAATCGATATTAGACTCGTCGCGTCGTATTGAAAATCTAAATTTTTTTTTTTTTTGATACTAAAACCTAGATGTAAAATGTAATACAATAGTTTCTTATTATTTAAAAACCATGTGACAAGTTTTCACATTTAGTTTTTCTTTTTTGTATTTTTATATTTTTTTCTATTTATGTTTTCGATTTTTTTTATTCAAAAATTAAACGTGTTTGTCGGTGAAGTGTCTTTCCATTACATTTCGCTACCAAATGTGGAAAGAAATTATTTCAAAATTATTATAAAAAATAAAGGTTTTTGATAGGGCCAGTACAAAAAAAGGTTGATTATAATGTTGAAGAAGGACGAATGGCGAAAATAATCAACATGCAGTAACTACTAATGCTGCAGTACCTCCTTTCCAAGAAAAAAAAATATAGGTAAGGAAGAGCAGAGAAAAAATAAAAATATAATCGATGAGTAAGAACCCAATAAAAATTAACCTAACTTAGCCTAAACAATAAGTCCAAATGATAAGTAATCGAAATTAAACCTAAATGAACGACATCGAAGTGCAGCAGATACTGAATAAATACGACATCCGGACTTCAATCTAAACGTTATCAGTGCGAACTCCAAACGCGTCGACTAAAATCTAGGAAATAATAAGAAAACTAGAAACTAATAAAACTAACTTATTATCTAAGACTTAAGACCTAAGTAAAAAAGGAGGAACCTCAAATAAATATAATTAAAGAGCAAAAGTTAAATAAAGAACAAAGACGACGAAAGAGAAGACTTAAAATAATGAAAGAAACGACATAAAACAACCAAAGGACTTAAGCCACACAAAGACTTTTAGTCAAAGACAGAACTTTAAAAAATAATAAGAAACTTATGCATGTTTCCTATAAAAAGAAAAGAGTCATCGATAATTATAACGATTAACAGAAAGGAAAAAAAAAATTTTAAACCATATATTATTGTGATGTTATCGATAAAAATACGTCGACGGTGTCCCGACACTAAAGTATAACTATCGATAAGTGTTAATCGACCGTTTCCCAACACTAGAGCTATTATGTCAGACGTCACAACATGACATGTGCATGTAATGACACGCCAGACAAGTGACTTATGTCTCTAGGAAAAAATCTCATCTGACGTAAAAGAAATTATTTCAAAATTATTATAAAAAATAAAGGTTTTTGATAGGGCCAGTACAAAAAAAGGTTGATTATAATGTTGAAGAAGTACGAATGGCGAAAATAATCAACATGCAGTAACTACTAATGCTGCAGTATGTGTTGGTGACGGAGACACTGTAGGTACGTGTTGGTGACGGAGACACTGTAGGTATGTGTTGGTGACGGAGACACTGTAGGTACGTGTTGGTGACGGAGACACTGTAGGTATGTGTTGGTGACGGAGACACTGTAGGTATGCGTTGGTGACGGAGACACTGTAGGTATGTGTTGGTGACGGAGACACTGTAGGTATGTGTTGGTGACGGAGACACTGTAGGTATGTGTTGGTGACGGAGACACTGTAGGTATGTGTTGGTGACGGAGACACTGTAGGTACGTGTTGGTGACGGAGACACTGTAGGTATGTGTTGGTGACGGAGACACTGTAGGTATGCGTTGGTGACGGAGACAACTCCGTCATTCAAACAAGCGTCAGATGCTTAGCAGGAAACAAATTTATTTATTAGTTTTACCATTTTTGAACGTACAATGTTTTTTTTTTTAATAAAATTACCTATTCAAAATCTCCGTCACCTGTTTCATTTTTATTTTACCGAAAAAAAAAACCCTTGGACCAATATGATTTTACTAGCTGCACCCCGTGGTTGCACCCACATAAGTTTCGATCCCGTGGGAATATCGGGATAAAATGTATCCCATGTGTTAATCCTGGTTATAAACTATCTGTGTACCTACCAAATATATCATCCAAATCCGTTTACTTAGTAGTTTGTGCGTGAAGAAGTAACAAACATACAAACACACTCACAAAATTTCGCCTTTATAATATTAGTGTAGTGTAGTGTGATGAAACCATTATAAATTGATTGAAAAAGGGATTGAAAAATTGAGGTTGAAAAACATCAATATGGTGATTTAAAATTAGAATACCAGCGTTAAGTATTAAAATAATCAACGCAGTCAACTTGTGACGCTACAAATTGCCATCCACGGGAACGTTTAGGCCCGCCGCTGATTGCAATTTTTTGTCGACATGACTTTTTGTCACTTAGTCAAGTGCAATGAAAACTATATTGAGTGCGGTCATTATGGTGACGTGATAATAGGTACGGTGACAAATAGTTGCAGCGGCAGGCAACACCGGAGTGACGTGACTGTCACTCGCCCTGTAGATTACTATGGGAGTCCGCTCACTGGTGACTTTTTGTCACTCGGCCGGCGCCGCGCGTTCGGAGTAGACGTATGCTATTTAAGAGGCCTCTTACAAAAATGCGCGTAGATGCATGATTTCCTCGTTGAAATTGAATACTATTCTTCGGTTGGTATAAATAGCAATTAATTGGTGAAGATAGTTCGTTTTCTCTTCTACAATAATAATAATAAAGCGATTTTTTTATTATTTGTCTATTTATTTAGCAATAATCGTTCTCCTGATGCATGTTTAGGCAAAAACTCATGGAGAGCTGATTTAAGAGCTCTAATTTGCAGATTCTGTTGAATATGATCCATCAAAACAATTTTTTTCTTATCACAAAAATCATATACTTTGATAATAATAGAATACATTTTTGTTACATGCCTTATAAACAAAGAAAAAATTACTGGACCTAATTCAATTTTCTGCTGAAAACAAGTCTGAATATCTTCGAACTTCTACATCATTTTCACATAGTATTTATACTAAAATAGTGTTCAATAATAGCTTAAACAATATCAATTTAAAAAAAAAACAAATATTGATACATTGATTTCAAGAGCACAAATCACGGCAACCTCGTTGAAGTCCATTACAAAAATGAACGCGATTTGTTAGGCCCGCCGCTGATTGCAATTTTTTGTCACCGTGATTTATTATTACTGTCACCTGCCGTCACCCACGATGCGCTCACTGAATCTGTTCTTGGGTAACAAATCGCGTTCATTTTTGTAATGGACTTCAACTAGGTTGCCGTGATTTGTGCTCTTGAAATCAATGTATCAATATTTGTTTTTTTTTTTAATTGATATTGTTTAAGCTATTATTGAACACTATTTTAGTATAAATACTATGTGAAAATGATGTAGAAGTTCGAAGATATTCAGACTTGTTTTCAGCAGAAAATTGAATTAGGTCCAGTAATTTTTTCTTTGTTTATAAGGCATGTAACAAAAACGTATTCTATTATTATCAAAGTATATGATTTTTGTGATAAGAAAAAAATTGTTTTGATGGATCATATTCAACAGAATCTGCAAATTAGAGCTCTTAAATCAGCTCTCCATGAGTTTTTGCCTAAACATGCATCAGGAGAACGATTATTGCTAAATAAATAGACAAATAATAAAAAAATCGCTTTATTATTATTATTGTAGAAGAGAAAACGAACTATCTTCACCAATTAATTGCTATTTATACCAACCGAAGAATAGTATTCAATTTCAACGAGGAAATCATGCATCTACGCGCATTTTTGTAAGAGGCCTCTTAAATAGCATACGTCTACTCCGAACGCGCGGCGCCGGCCGAGTGACAAAAAGTCACCAGTGAGCGGACTCCCATAGTAATGTACAGGGCGAGTGACAGTCACGTCACTCCGGTGTTGCCTGCCGCTGCAACTATTTGTCACCGTACCTATTATCACGTCACCATAATGACCGCACTCAATATAGTTTTCATTGCACTTGACTAAGTGACAAAAAGTCATGTCGACAAAAAATTGCAATCAGCGGCGGGCCTTAGTATTCTGTGGTTAAGGCTGGGCGCAAACGTCCGGTTTCCTGATTCGGAATTCAGATTCGGAGACCCCGAATGCACGCATTTCATACAAAATGTTCTCACTAGCGCACACGTTCTTAAATTTTCCGTTCTGAAACCCGGACGGAAAATTTAAGTACGTGTGCGCTGGAGAGAACATTTTGTATGAAATGCGTGCATTCGGGGTCTCCGAATCTGAATTCCGAAACTGAATTCCGAATCAGGAAACCGGACGTTTGCGCCCAGCCTTAAATTTTCCGTCCGGGTTTCAGAACGGAAAATTTAAGTACGTGTGCGTTAGTGAGAACATTTTGTATGAAATGCTTGCATTCAGGTTTCCGAATCTGAATTCCGAAACTGAATTCCGAATCAGGAAACCGGACGTTTGCGCCCAGCCTTAGGTACTGATTCATGAGTTTGCATTTTCATCAGATACTTCTAGACCAGCGGGGTAACTGCGTAACGCACTAACAGTAGTAATGGCTTACATTTTAACAATTCAACAACATTCATCGTTGTGCAGACAAATTTTACGAACATTTGAAACAATGGATTAGCAATAGGTATCCTACAAAACGATTCTGATTGTGATTTAAAGTTTGTTACGCAATTAGGTGAAGGAAAACATCGTGAGGAAACCGGCATGTCCTTGAACCAAAAATTCGAAGACATGTGACATCTACCAACCCGCACTGGGCTCACTCCCTCTCGAAGAGAGGAGGCCTGTGTCCCGGTAGTGGGAACAATATAGGCTGATTATGTGACATCTACAACCCGCACTGGGCTCACTCCCTCTCGAAGTGAGGAGGCCTGTGTCCCGGCAGTGGGAACAATATAGGCTGATTATGTGACATCTACAACCCGCACTGGGCTCACTCCCTCTCGAAGAGAGGAGGCCTGTGTCCCGGCAGTGGGAACAATATAGGCTGATTATGTGACATCTACAACCCGCACTGGGCTCACTCCCTCTCGAAGAGAGGAGGCCTGTGTCTCGGTAGTGGGAACAATATAGGCTGATTATGTGACATCTACAACCCGCACTGGGCTCACTCCCTCTCGAAGAGAGGAGGCCTGTGTCCCGGCAGTGGGAACAATATAGGCTGATTATGTGACATCTACAACCCGCACTGGGCTCACTCCCTCTCGAAGAGAGGAGGCCTGTGTCCCGGTAGTGGGAACAATATAGGCTGATTATGTGACATCTACAACCCGCACTGGGCTCACTCCCTCTCGAAGAGAGGAGGCCTGTGTCCCGGCAGTGGGAACAATATAGGCTGATTATGTGACATCTACCAACCCGCACTGGGCTCACTCCCTCTCGAAGAGAGGAGGCCTGTGTCCCGGCAGTGGGAACAATATAGGCTGATTATGTGACATCTACAACCCACACTGGGCTCACTCCCTCTCGAAGAGAGGAGGCCTGTGTCCCGGCAGTGGGAACAATATAGGCTGATTATGTGACATCTACCAACCCGCACTGGGCTCACTCCCTCTCGAAGAGAGGAGGCCTGTGTCCCGGCAGTGGGAACAATATAGGCTGATTATGTGACATCTACAACCCGCACTGGGCTCACTCCCTCTCGAAGAGAGGAGGCCTGTGTCCCGGCAGTGGGAACAATATAGGCTGATTATGTGACATCTACAACCCGCACTGGGCTCACTCCCTCTCGAAGAGAGGAGGCCTGTGTCCCGGTAGTGGGAACAATATAGGCTGATTATGTGACATCTACAACCCGCACTGGGCTCACTCCCTCTCGAAGAGAGGAGGCCTGTGTCCCGGCAGTGGGAACAATATAGGCTGATTATGTGACATCTACCAACCCGCACTGGGCTCACTCCCTCTCGAAGAGAGGAGGCCTGTGTCCCGGCAGTGGGAACAATATAGGCTGATTATGTGACATCTACAACCCGCACTGGGCTCACTCCCTCTCGAAGAGAGGAGGCCTGTGTCCCGGTAGTGGGAACAATATAGGCTGATTATGTGACATCTACCAACCCGCACTGGGCTCACTCCCTCTCGAAGAGAGGAGGCCTGTGTCTCGGTAGTGGGAACAATATAGGCTGATTATGTGACATCTACCAACCCGCACTGGGCTCACTCCCTCTCGAAGAGAGGAGGCCTGTGTCCCGGTAGTGGGAACAATATAGGCTGATTATGTGACATCTACCAACCCGCACTGGGCTCACTCCCTCTCGAAGAGAGGAGGCCTGTGTCTCGGTAGTGGGAACAATATAGGCTGATTATGATGAGGCAATTAGGGTGCAGACTCTTGTCTCTTGTGTTGAATGTGCTTGGATCACTGTAACCTACCCCAATATTCTTACAGGTTAAGTTTGAGGTCCTACATTAATTTATTATTATATCAGTCACCATTTTAAATAACCTAATGTTAGTTTGACGTTAAACGTCTCTTATCCCGTTAATAAACAGCCTAGCAATATTCCCTAAATGATAAATCTGCAATAAGTTTTCACGTGTGCAGCGCGGCGCCACTTCTTCGTAGTCGTATTAGTGTTGCTATTGCCCGCCAGATGGCGGGAAATGTTCGTATCGCCAGTCGACCCAACAAAAGTGTTAGGAATAACTTCGCGGCCTTGTGGATCATATATAACCTGTAAAATAAATGCGGAATATAAATATGTTTTTATTGATATAAAGAAACCAAACATAGTTATTGTGTAGTAAAAAGTTTTGAATCAAATTTCGCGCCATCTATGGTCGAATAGTTGAATCAGTGTGAATTATTTTAATTTCAGTATTAAAGCTTCACTACCATACAACCATAAAAACTGATTATAAAATATTTAATTAGGGAATAATATTAAAGATATTTATACTCGTAAAATAGTTACATACATGTGCATTCTTCTCTGAGCCTTCTCGATGTCCTGATCCTTTTCCCGCAGTAAGTACTTGCGAGCTCCCTTCACAAAGTCCACGCAGTGATCCTCCCAACTGCAATAAATGAATGAATTAATTAAAATCATTTTTTTTAAAGGAACTGAAGTAATACTTCCGTAATCGACGGTTTCTGTATGTACTAATGAAACTGATAGATTGTCAAACTAAAGATATAGGGGCAAGCAAGCCCAATGCAGTACCTCGAGTTTTCGAAAAAGTTCGCCTCACGTCTTCTCTGTCATTCATACCTGTGTGAGTGTAACTGTCTCTTTCTAAAGCTCGATGTATCATAATAACGGCCGGGTACTGTATAGCGCTACAAGTTATATTGACGCGTGCCCAAAATCGGAACTAACGCCGCCATTTTATTTTTTCACAAAACAATTGCACAATGATTAAATAACAGCGCCTCCTATCAACGTCACTAGGTCGCCAAAAGAACCTTGTTGCAGAGTACCTAACTTTTAAATAAATATTTAATGCCTTTAACAAGGAAGGAAAATGATTGAGGTTTGAGCTAAGTTCGTGAGTAAACGCAGATCAGATGGCGGTACTATATAGAAACCCCATCCATCGATGAATTTAAAAACATTCTTGCTATTGAAATGTTATTATATAGTATTGTTGATGTGACATGTGATTAATAAATGATTTTGAATTTGAATATTAATGACTTAGTAAAAGAAAAAGAAAGAAAATACCTACGTTTATTTTCGTTTGTTTACGTTTACGTTTGTTTAGTGCTTTATGTTAGGTATGTTTAAGATAAAATACCTACTAGTAGACTATAGCGGGTCTGATACCCAGCAGGTCACAGCGACTTACTCGATAGTAGTAGGGTCCAGGTTGTACACAGCGGCATCAGACGCCGACAATCTCTGCTTCAGGCGACGCACGTTGTCCGTGTTGAAGTACCACTCACGGGTCGCGAAGAACTTCAGCGCGCCGTTCATCGCGTGCAGGCGTTTGCTCACGGTGGACAGGCTCGGCCTGGAACACGAAACTCTCCATCATGTTCATGTTAGTTTTGTACTGAAGCATGCCTGCTTCTGGTTACGGAGATATTAAAGTTCGAAGTTACAACTGTATTCTGACTTTTTTTTTTTTTTAATTATTAAATGTCATAACTGAACTCCTCACGACCTCTGTACCATTTCGTGCACCAATTCCGACCACTATTACAATCAAGTTAGCACAATATTTTGCGTGCATTAGATTGAGTACTACCGTAAATAGTGATTTTTATCAACGTAAATAAAAGTTGTTTCCTAGCAATTATATTTGTGTAATGTTAAGTAACATTTTTAGGTACGAATTTTGTTTATCAAACTAAAAATGTTACTTAACATTGCACAAGTTTAACCCATTAAACTATAGAAATGTAAAAAAATCATATATCTATGGGTAAAACAAAAAATTAAAAAAATATATTTTTAACTCATATTTTTGTAATCTATTAAATTCATTCTACAAATTAATTACAGAGGTGCTATCTTACGACCATTCATCGGAGGGTCAGAAATGACATAGCCCATAATCATCTGCCTGCTTTGTCCCAAGTCCCAACTATGTTAGGGTCGGCTTCCAGTCTAACCAAATGCAGCCGGTAAATACCGGTAGTTATAATATAGCGACAAAACAAAAGTGAAACAAATGACTAACCTTGGCTTCATCCCGCACATTTTGGACGCGTAGTGGATGAGGTATAGTGGGATTGTTTGAAGTGTGGTCGCCACAATTTTCTGCATCACACTGCAATATAGAAACATGAAATTATTATTGTTACATTATAAGTCTGATACCTGGGAATCACTCCGGAATAACTCGGAGTAACAACACATCGTGCGTGAGTGACAATCTTTTTTTTATTTATTTATATTTATTTTAAGACAAAATTAAGGCAATATTTATTTCTAAAGCGGCCTCTGAATCTTTGTTAAAAGAAAAACAATGAGACCCTACTTAAGCCCTTACAAAGGGCGATACAAACCAAACACCTAGCGCATTACGTACGGAGGACCCTAAAGATCATGAAGATATCGAACGCGAGCGCAGGGCTCTTGCTGTGAGAAGCATTATGCTAGTTCTTGGTGGTATAAGGAGGTTAAAATTAGTCAGACCTACACAAGCACCTTGTGGGTTACATACACGCGGAAAACAATGGACTCACTGAAAGTCCAATACAATTACTGCTTCAGAATGCTTTTGGGGCAGCTGCGATTTTTTGTGACTCTGGTATGTTCGCTCAGGCGCACGTTCACAACTTCTACGCTATCGGCTATGGTGTGGAGAAAAACGGTGTCGCTATGCGAAAATGCGGTCTAGTTCGCTGCACTACAGTGCACCGACAGGACAGTAAGTCTCCCATCAATCTTATATTAAAAACTTAGTTCTTAAGTAAGGAATAGTATTGCTTGAATAGTAGTGCTGTAGGTACATACTGTGTCATCAATTCAGGAGTTTTCTCAAAAGCTTTCAAACGTGCAGTAATCCATACAGTGTACAAAGGCAAAGTTAAAGGCGACGTGTCCAATTATTGGCCAATTCCGTTGCTTAGCTCCATGTCTAAATTACTTGAACGAATCCTCAACACTAACCTTACCAAATTCCTATAAAAAAATAAATTTATCACAGACGTAGTATCAATGTTTCCACTGCTGGGACACAGGTCTCCCCTCTTCGAGAGGGAGTGGGCTGTAATCCACCACGCGGGCCCAGTGCGGGTTGGTAGATGTCACATGTCTGCGAATTTTTAGTTCTAAGACATGTTCATGTTCCTCACAATGTTTTCCTTCACCGTCTTGAGAGCAGTAATGATGCAATAATTTACAAAAAGTAAAGTGCCTGCTTGGGTTCGAGCCCACGACCTAGAACTCATAAGTCTGGGCCACCACTGCTCCAACTATCGCAGAGAACCTGTTCGGATTTCGTATGGGTATCTCCATAGAAGATGCCGTCGTAGATTTCATCAACACCCTGATTGCCAAACTGTACAATCGCCTTAAATGTTATGGTTTCTTCTTAGGTTTACCGAAGGCCTTTGATACAGGTCCTGTCCCCAGACTTGTGGCCAAAATGGAGCATATCTATATATATATAATTCAAAGTCCTGACTGACTGACTGACTGATATATCAACGCACAGCCTAAACCGCTGGTCCTAGAGACATGAAATTTGGAGGGTGTGTTCTTTGTGAAGAATAGGTATCCACTAAGAAAGGGTTTTTCGAAATTCCACCCCTAAGAGGGTGATTGGGGGAGGGTGAAATTTCACGCGGACGAAGTCGCGGGGTGAAGCTAGTAGTCAATATTTACAAAGATGAGGGAGCGTAGCCAGTGTGTTAAAATTGACTCCATTAATAGTGACGAAGATTTTGTTAGCTACGGCATCTCAAGGAAGTGTATAATAATAATTGCAACGTCCCGATATCAATCATCAGGCAGTTGCCCTCCGACATCCGTCTGGTCGGAAGATCCTCTCTTTTCTATAGAGGATGAGTGAACTTTACACCAAGCCCTAATACCTATACACAGAATCACAGGCTTTTCTAACCATTTTTTATTATTTTGTATTTTTTAGTCTTTTTATTTGTTCATCCTTATGCATAGATTTTGAATAGTATTTCCTCCTGGGAGAGGGCACTGGCTCTTGTAACACAGGTTAACCACCTAGCACAAGTGTCAGGGACTTCACAAGTTCACACGATTTGTAACCACTTTCCTATGCAATAAAGATTACTATGTTAGTGACCAAAGTTAACTCGCCGATAATGAATCACTTCGTGCAGGTGTTTGTTAGGCAGGAGTGATTCATTTCATCCGGTGAATGTATGTAAATTTTGCTTTTCTGTTAGCTTAATACTCAATTATAATTTTAACACACTAACACAGCTTTTAAGTTTTTTGTAACTAACATAATATGGATCCAATGATCCATCCAAATCAAATTTATTTTACACTAGCTGCGCCCCGCGGTTTCACCCACGTAAATGTCGATCCCGTGGGAATGTCGGGATAAAAAGTAGCCTATATGTTAACCCAGGGTGTCAGCTACCCCCATACAACATTTTATCAAAATTGGTCCAGCCGTTTGAGCTTGAAGAAGTAACAAACATATGTATAAACACACACACACACACACACCCCCCCCACACACACACACTCAAAAACTTTCACCTTTATAATATTAGTGTGATGTGATATTGCTTAGACAACAATTAGTTAAAGTAATATGTCAAATTTTGATTTAATTTAAGCCTAATTTGTTGCAAATAAGGTTTAACGTCGAAAGGTTCCCTTCACCACGTCCTGGTGTTTGAGCTGCGAAAACGAAGTAGCGCAACAAATAGTCAATGTTCCTGAAACTTTGACTATTCGTTGCGTTACTTCGTTTGTTACTACTACAGACAGACGCGGACGCTTCGCAGGATGTACGGCGTCTGTCTGTATTTCAGGAACTTTGATGATTGGACTCATAAAGTAGTAGATGGTGTCGTACTCACGAGTTCTCGATGAGGAACCCGAAGGGGTACCACATGGCGTTGTCCAAGGGGTGAGCGCGGACCCCGCGTAGCATGTTGTTGCGGAAGTCGGCCCATGTGGTGGGGTGCAGGCATGAGCTGCAGTTGTACACGCGCGCCTCTCGCTTGCTGGGGGATCAAACTTTCATGTTATTTATAATAAGCCTTAGTACGTAGCACATAGATGACAATATAGTAGCATGAATACGTCATAAACACGTATGATACTTTGAATGCACATAATAAGTAGCATGTTGGTACAGAACTGATCCCTGTGGTGTGTGCAGGAGCTGCACTTGCGCGCGCGGGCTTCACGCTTGCTGAGGGACAGATAGATAGTACTGACCAAATTGAAGAAATAAGAAAAGCCGGAGAAACTCGACCTTTAGATTCCATTCCCAAGGAATGGACTCCACGACCTCATGCTCAGCAGTCGTGCTTGACCAACGACGCAATCAAGCGATCGCTCCCTATTACATGGGGCTTAAAATATATCTGGTGCAGGTAACTGTACAGCTGTGCCTATCTTTTTTAAAGAAAACAGATATGATGGTATGGTGACGTCATGACTAACTCTTCGAGGGCGGTCTCCCAGGCCACGGCGAGTAGCGTGTCGATGCACATGTCCACCGGCATCATGTCCGCCCGCCGCGCGGCGCCGCAGTTGAGCACGTGCAGCACGCCCTTGCCGGCGCCCACCAGCACGCCGCTCGGACCGTTCAGGTTCTCGATCCAGCCGGGGAACGGGTCGCGGAGGGATGATGTCACTGTAAGTGTACCAAGCTATTCATGAATTTCAGAAAATGTTTTTATTTTGTAACTAGCTTCTGCACGTGACTTCGTCCGCATGAAATTCGTACTTTCCTCTAAAAATTTCGAAAATGTATGTTTATGATCTTTATCATTTATTTAGATAAATAAGTACCTATTCGAGCCAATTTTTAACTTGATAAATCAAAGGGATCAGATTTTTCAAAAAAACTGTATCCCCGCTTTTCACCCCCACAGAGGTGGAATTTTGAAAAATAGTTTAGGATGTGTTCATAACTTGGCTTAAAGACCCACACCCATATTCGACTCAATGGAAGCAAGCAGTACAATCCACCCCATAAACTTTATTACCCTTTTCCACCTTGGTAAGAGTCGAATTTTGAAAAACCCTAAAACATCATTATTCTTGTTTTAGTAGAGTTAATCTGACAACGGGTTACATATTTTTCTAACCTATCAACTTTGTTACCCCCTAAATCCTCTGTAAGGGATTTTTATTTAAACTAAAAGTGACAATCTTTATTATTTACTGAGCCAAATATTGCCAAGTTTCAAGTTTATTAACCAAATGACTAAGATTTTTCATATAAACTGTATCCCCTCTTTTTATCCCCGTAGGGTTCGAAATTTTGAAAAATCGAGTGGGATGTTTCTATAACTTGACTTAAAGATTATTTATATTTATGTACCAATTTTCCAGTTAATCAAGCCACGTAATAAAATGCTCCCCTGTGATATTGACTACCCCTCTTCACCCCGAAGATAGATTAGATAGATTTTCGAAAAACCCTGAACCACTTAATTATTTATACTGAGTTTCGATTTAAGTGGACGGCGCATTAAAATTCTTCGATACTAAATTTGACACCCTCAGACACCCTTTAGGGTGGGGTAGATTTTCGAAAAGCCCTGATACATGTTATTCTTTATTTTTGGTCTTAAGTATAAATGAGTTTCGAGTTAATCAGACTGCGTGTTAAAATTCCTCCATACAAACTTTGACACCTCCCAATCCTCCTCCAGGGGGTAGCATAAAAAAACAAAAAATGCCAAACTTCATAATTTACTTAGATAGGTACTTATTCGTGTCAAGTTTCAAGGTTATTAACTCAAGGAATAAGATTTTTATATAAACTTTCATCCCTTATTTAACTCCCTTAGGAGTTTAATTTCGAAAAATCCTTCCTTTTTCCTTGTCTATATTATAAAGGGAACCGCTGTGCAAAATTTCAGTTTTCTAGGTCTTAGTGTCTGGGCTGGGCGTTGATGAGTCAGTCAGTCTGTCAGAACATTTATATAGATTTTGCATTTTATTTGACAGTTCTTCGTCAGTCTTCAGTCGTGCGCCGTGATTGTTTTCAGGTTTCTCAATGGCATTTAGCGTTAAAGAAAAATTTAATTGGTTTCGCTACTCACCGCTAGATGGCAGTATTTTAAATTAGTGAAAAGGTCAATCACGTTTGCATTGCAGCACAGAACTCTGCTACCCATTCTTTAAATAAATAGACAGCATGTTCAATGTAAGGTTTGCCGTGCTGCTGTGCCCGACAGGGTCCATAATAGATTCTAATGTTTTATACTTACCACCTGTATGTGTACATTATGGATGCAATAAAGATTGAATTGGATTGAAGGTCCTCTAAATGTGGTCTAATTATTCTACCTATTAAAAAAACTGGTAACTGACCTATGGTTGGTCTGAAGATGGCGGTCGCGTACTTGGCCGCGACAGCTCGCTCGGCCACCGCGCTCTCCGCCATCGCTTTAGTGAACGTGTAGGTGTTCGGCTTCGGAGATATTAATCTGGAATCAAATAAAATGCTTATCATTTTATACCGATATTATTAAGTGGCAAGCGAGGCGCTGGACAAAGGTTGTGTGTTGTTTTTGTGTTCGCATCACGAACTTCATGCAACAGATTGCCAAGCGTAAGTATTTCTCCGGTGCTTCATACCAGAAAATTAATTTTTTCGTTATTTTCCTTTCATTTTTGATACCTTTCGTCTTAAATTCTTTGTTTTAAATAAGTTTTTATTGTTTGCTCTACAGGCCCTAACTTCACAAACTCAACACCTTAGTCAAAATATGTGGCTTGGCCGTTTCGCTACCATCACATGGGCGTAAGGTGAAAAATTTACTCACTGTTCATTACTTTTCTGTTATACAATATGTAGTTCTTGTAGTAACGAAACGGACAAGCCTCACATTTTGACTAAGGTGTAGAGTTTGTGAAGTTAGGGCTTGTAGAGTTAGGGCTTAGATATAGAGTTAGGGCGTGTATACTGTAGAGTTAGGAGCTTGGTTCTACATGATACTTATCTGATAAATTTTTGACCGGGCGAGCCATATGTGGTCTCGTCTTGGCAACATTTTACATGAAAATGTTTTTGTTGGGATACTTATTATTGAATAGTTGCGGTGGTCTTCATCATCTTCCATTTACCAAATATTGCTTTCCGAGAGCAAATGCACGAGTTACTATAAAAAATACCCAAATATTTGAAGAGTTCCTTCGATTTCTCCAGTACTTATCCCATCATCAGATCCTGACCTGAAGACAATGGATGGGGCCACCTGGAAAGTATACCCTTTCAAAAGAATAAATAATATTTGAAATCGGTCCAGCCGTCTTCGAGCAATCGGGGAACATACACTAAAAATAAAAAAAAAATATTCCGACGAACTGAGAACCTCCTCCTTTTCTAGAAGTCGGTTAAAAAAGAACCGACTTCCAAAACAGACACTACAAAGTAAAAACTTATATACTCATTAAGTACACAATTTATATGATATACAGGGTGAATTTTCCAAGTGGGCGTGGATGGCCAAATTCTAAACTATGAGGAATAGCGAAAAGTACTGAAAGGAGTCGCGGGCTCGATTTTGATGAAAACTAAAACTGCATCATTGGATTTTTGAAAAATCAATATTTCTAGCCAGGAATCGAACCTGTTGATTTTGAAAGAAAAAACACATACTGTATTCACACACCATTCGATAGTGTCCCTAACAAGGATCAAATTCTGGGAAGTAATGACATACGGCAAACTTAATGAAAATGTTGAATTTTAATAAACTGCTTCTTATTTTAGAGTATCCATACATACATTACGTAAGTACCTTGTTCGAAATGATGCTCAATATTTTTATTAACACACCCGCAGCGCAGTCACCTTCACAACATTAGATTCTAAATTCAAATTTCTATTACGATCTTTGAAAATATTCTAATTGAATCAATAATATTGTAATGCTGAATGCAGTACAATCCTTGAGACGTCGAATCCAGCTATGTACTAAAAACAATGGTCATCATTTTGAACAATTAATCAGTTAAGGTTTAGTAGGTAGGTAACATAACCCGGGCCCGGATAAATAATAACAGCCACACAGGTCAATCCATCAGGTTAAGCTACGCTTGCCGCGGTTGGTCTGTGGATGGGTGACCATCTTTACATACCGAGGTATTCAGCTGCATCCGGTTAGAATGGAAGCCGACCCCAACATAGTTGGGAAAAGGCTAGGCAGATGATGATGAGGTAGGTAACATAAGAAAAAAAAAAGTATTTTGTTAAAAATGAGCTCTTTCCTTTAGTTTGCCGTATGTCATTACTTCCCAGAATTCGATCCTTATTAGCGACACTATCGAATGGTGTAATAATAGTGTGTTTTTTTTTTTCAAAATCAACAGGTTCGATTCCTGGCTAGAAATATTGATTTTTCAAAAATCCAATGATGCAGTTTTAGTTTTCATCAAAATCGAGCCCGCGACTCCTTTCAGTACTTTTCGCTAGTCCTCATAGTTTCGGATTTGGCCATCCACGCCCACTTGAAAAATTCACCCTGTATAAAAGCTTGTCGCGAGATATAAGTAGGTACTCGCATTTATACTCAGTAGGTAGTTTGAAAAATTTAAAATCAATCAGATCAAATTATATAATTTACTTGTTTAATCTATACAGGTAAATTTCGCGACATGCGTTTAAATATCATATAAATTGTGTACTTAATGACGTTATAAGTTGATAGTAAAAGATTTAAAGGAAAAGTTTATTCTTTTTAGCGCATTTAACTAAGAGCTTGTTTTTTAAAAAGTTTTTTACTTTTAATTTATTTTTTACTTTTCAGCCTATTGATGGACAGGTTTTTTTGGAGTTTAACTTGCATTCGTATTCTCAGCAAGACGTTTCATTTGATACCCATATTGTAGGAAAGCATAGAAAACTTAGTCCGCCATCTTTAGAAGTCCGCTATATTGGATTTAGAGTGACGTCATTTTAATTTTCGAGTTATTCTCAGCAAGCCCTTTCATTTGATAATACCCATATTGAAGAAGTGCAATAAAAATAACTAGTCCGCCATCTTGGGTGTTCCGCCATGTTGGATTTAGAATGACGTCACACAGCTAACCATACATTGTCATCCAAACTAAACGTGTATACAAAATTTCAGCTCAACCGGTTGAAGATATCCAGTGACGGATTAACCCTTAATCAAATTAAGCAATTGCCTAGGGCATCACGTCTGGGGGGGCACCAGAAGAAGCACAAAACAAATCCGTCCTTAGGGCATCACGTCTCACTTCCACGTCACCAAAAACCACACCAAAAAAAGTTTCTAGGACTAATTTGAAAATTCGCGCGTTTTAAGTTGACATAGAGTCCGATCTAGTCATAATCCCGCTCCCGCTTGCCCACTTGCTGCCCGCTAGTGCATTCGGCAATTCGAATGTACCGGAATTGCGATCAGCCAATCACAAACCACCCCTTCCCGCGGGCCCCTCGCCTGGCGATTTATTTTCGTTGGATCCCGCTTTTGAATCCCAGTTTAATATTTTTGGCGTTGGATCCCGCAAAATATTATTATGTATTTCCGTTGGATCCCGAATTTAAAAAATGCAAGATGATTACGTTTTATTGTCGTTGAATCCCGAAAAGTATTTCCGTTGGATCCCGAATGCTTAAAAAAATCTGAATGCGGGTACTATCAACAACAAAATTGTTTATAATAAAATGAGGGGTTCACTAATGTTTCACCAAAACTCCGTTGACAAATTTTTAGTTTACAACCAACGTTTCGTATACTATTTATTTCACAAACAACTCATTTTCTATATAATCTAGTCGTTTCTGGCACTCGCCGGCCGCTGCCGCGGCACCGCTCGCTTCGCTCGCTCGGCTCGTGCGTAGGGGTCACAGTTTTAACCTAACCTAACATTTTTTTTTTTTTAATAATTATCCTAATCTAACTAGTTCGGTTCCGGGTAACCCACTAAAAATAATCTCTTTTTTTCTATTAGCGCAAGTCGATGAAAGAATGAGTTTCATTTTTAGGAAATTGCGTAATGATAAGTCAATATGTAAAACGTTTTTATTCCAAACGTTGTTTTATGAGATAAAATGACACGTTAAATAACACGTTATTAAACAAAAATTTATCAGTTTAGTTTATAAGTTTAAGTATATGTCGCTTGCTACCGTGTCACCAGTCCTAACTCTCTATTATAATTTGGCTGCTGAGACCAAAACTACAAACGTACAAGTGTACAGGGATGTTTTATAAAATGCGGCTGTTACTTTACAATATTGTGGTGTCTTACGACTTCCACGCGAACGAAGTCGCGGGCAGAAGCTAGTGTTTGATAAAGGTAAATCACCTTTCTTCTGAAATGTACACATGTTGTTATAACATGGGATTCAACGGAAATAGCAAACGGGATCCATCGTTAATACCTAAAAAATGGGATTCAAAAGTGGGATCCAACGAAAATAAACGGTACATCTCATCATCTTATTTTACAAAAAGCTAATGTTTTTTAGGCGGTAAAGGTTTAAAGACCGATTCTAGTTGACATACGGATAGGGAGGCCCACAGGCGTGGATTGCTTAGGGCATCAAGTAGTCTTAATCCGTCACTGAAGATATCTGCTTCCGAATTGAGTTGCAAGAGTCCACCCGAATAAACATAGTTACATACATACATGCATGTAACATACATTGCAAGTTAAATAAAAGCCTGTAAAAAGCTTGTAATAAAATTAATTTTAATTTCGGAAGTCGGTGTCGTTGGGCTCGCATTTTCGTTGTTTGCCACGTCGAAAGAAAATCGACCCGTGCATGCGGCTGTGTGGAGTAAGGCGCTCACCTGGGCGTGATCTCAGCCAGCATGTCGGGCGGCAGCACGTCCACGAGGCCCAGCAGCTGCTGCAGCGGCGCCGGCGCGGCGTACACGCGCTCCTCCACGAGCGCCAGCTCCGCGTTGCTGTACGCCGTCGAGACGTGCACCAGCACCTGCCACAGACAGGTAACATGTGTCTCGTGAGGCTGTGCTCTGTCCCAAAACTCATCAACATTCTCTTGCCCTTGTCCCAGTTTATTAGCGGTCTTCTCTACTAGTCGACATCTCGGTAGCCATCCCCTTTCTAGCCGTATAATCTCTCACACGTGCCTGATGATAATGTAAACAAATGGTTCAGAAAACGCTGTGGATTTTATAAAATATGTTTTTCGTTTGACAATAAAAGTGCTTTTTTAGAACTTAAATTTTCGTCGTTGCTTTTTCAATTAGAATTCAATAATGTCATTCAAACAATACTTGTTGGGAAAAGGGGTGAGATATGTTACTTTGGGAAGCCAAAAACGCCACTTCACTAGATATATGATAGATGCTAGAACTACGACGTAGCTCAAGTTCAGCCACGTCGTGGCTACTAGGAACAATAACCAATACTGGACCAACCAATGCTGAATTAAGTCAGCTGCCATGAGCTTGATGACGTTACAACTGCCAGTGAGTGAGTACCTGCATGTTGGGCAGCTGGTCGCAGATGTCCATGAGAGTGATGACGGGGCGCACCTCCTGCTCCACCGCGACCGACGCTACTAGCAACTAGGCTAGATCGTACCTGCATGTTGGGCAGCTGGTCGCAGATGTCCATGAGAGTGATGACGGGGCGCACCTCCTGCTCCACCGCGACCGACGCTACTAGCAACTAGGCTAGATCGTACCTGCATGTTGGGCAGCTGGTCGCAGATGTCCATGAGAGTGATGACGGGGCGCACCTCCTGCTCCACCGCGACCGACGCTACTAGCAACTAGGCTAGATCGTACCTGCATGTTGGGCAGCTGGTCGCAGATGTCCATGAGAGTGATGACGGGGCGCACCTCCTGCTCCACCGCGACCGACGCTACTAGCAACTAGGCTAGATCGTACCTGCATGTTGGGCAGCTGGTCGCAGATGTCCATGAGAGTGATGACGGGGCGCACCTCCTGCTCCACCGCGACCGACGCTACTAGCAACTAGGCTAGATCGTACCTGCATGTTGGGCAGCTGGTCGCAGATGTCCATGAGAGTGATGACGGGGCGCACCTCCTGCTCCACCGCGACCGACGCTACTAGCAACTAGGCTAGATCGTACCTGCATGTTGGACAGCTGGTCGCAGATGTCCATGAGAGTGATGACGGGGCGCACCTCCTGCTCCACCGCGACCGACGCTACTAGCAACTAGGCTAGATCGTACCTGCATGTTGGGCAGCTGGTCGCAGATGTCCATGAGAGTGATGACGGGGCGCACCTCCTGCTCCACCGCGACCGACGCTACTAGCAACTAGGCTAGATCGTACCTGCATGTTGGGCAGCTGGTCGCAGATGTCCATGAGAGTGATGACGGGGCGCACGTTCTGCTCCACCGCGGCCGACAGCGGCTCGTCAAACTTCAGCGTCGCCGCCGAGTGGAACACCACCGACACCTGCGGGAGTAAGAGAGTGTGTCAAATATTTCGCCACTCGCCATACGAAAAAAAAAAATGTGAATCCGTGTCGGGAATCGTTGGATCCCATAATAGTTAACTTTTTTATTTTTGTCAATAGCTTGTGAGATGTTTTCTGTTCCAACCAAACGCAGAAATAACTTTGATTATCATTGTTTTTTCAAGAATTTAATTAATACTATAAATACAAACTTATTTTTGCGTTGGTAAAATAAAATTCATGCGTAAATATTTATCCTAACTCCGGACCTTTCACTGTGCGCGGTCCGCCATACATTTCAGTGTCGGAATAGTTATAAAAATTTGCATTAATTTGGTCACGCAACTTTATTTATTTATTCATATAACAATTCGCATTGTGTTTGAATTTTGCAACGAAAAATAACAATTAAAATATTTGAACCTAGACTGCTACAGAGAACCTTTGGCGCCTGAATGATATTGACAGGGGCACTGTCGACAGCTTCACCGCAGTGACATCGATGCGAAGCAACACAAGGTGCGCCCAAGCGGAGACACGTAGCGAGCCGAAACGACGAGTCATCCATCATTGTGCCTATGGTGGATGACGGGAGCGCCTGAAGCCACAAGCCTGACTCCCATTCTCCCACAGCCAGCAGACGGGCACGCTCAACAGTATTACTACGTGACGTGTTTACAAGGGTATTCCGTATAATACTGCAGAGCGGCACGTCCCACCTTTATTGGTTTCGTTGCAAAATTAATATATTCCTTACCATCAGATACGACGTCAAACGACATCGTACTACTTGATTTGTTTTTTGTTATTTTTTTTTCGTTAAAATATTTCTTGGTTGTATGATTTGTGATGGAGGTTGTATACCTACATGACAGTGGTTTAATATATTCGAATAAGTAATTAGAATATGTCACTTCAAACTGTTCCGTCAAAGAGAAAAGTCGTTGTTTAATGTAGTAATTGTGGTGTAAATAAATGTGTTCGATCTAAGTAGCCTCTTTGATTCCAAAAGGTTATGGGCCCAGCCTCAGGCTCCAAAAACGCCTAGAAGCTAGAACACAATACATACGAGTATCTTAAAAAGTGTCAGTTGTAAAATTCTCGTCATGGCAGAAGAACATTCAGGTTCAATTTGTGGGATAAGAAAATTGAATGGTGCTGAAGACTTCGCTAATTGGAAATTCGTGGTGAGGAATTACTTGGAGTCCAAAAACTGGTTCAAGGTAATTGAAACTACAGAGATAACAGCTGAATTGAAGGATACTGATAGGAAGGCACGAACGACGTTATGTCTGCTACTTGAGCCTGCATGTTTCGCACATGTGTATAGTGCGAAGACAGCACGTGAAGTTTGGGTGAGTCTCAGCGAAGCTTACGAAGACAAAGGTTGGAGCAGACGAATCAAATTGCAACGAGAGTTATGGCAATGCCGACTAGAAAATTGCGAAACCATGGAAACATATATTTCAAAAATAATTTGTTTGGCGCAACAACTTGCAGACATTGATGCAAAAATCTCTGACGAGTGGATAATTTCCATATTATTAAGCGGTTTATCGTCAGATTACAACCCATTTATAATGGCGATAGACAATGGTGGAAAAGAAATTAAACTTGAGCAGTTAAAATCAAAGTTGATGCAAGAAGCAAGCAGACAGATTGAAAATGGTCAGAATAGAGAGCAAGCTCTAGTTTCAACGGCGGAAAATAAAAAGAAGTTTGAAAAGAAAAAGGCATTGATATTCAAGTGCTTCAAATGTCACAAAGAAGGTCATAAAGCATCTGAATGCAAAGTCACTAAGAGAGCGAATCCATGCTTGAGTATGGCGAACACGGTGAAAAAGGACCGATGGTACTTGGACAGTGGCTGCTCAAACCACATGACGAACGATGCCGGAAAATTGCTGAATTACAAAAGGCAACAGAATGACTTAAAGATAAAAGTTGCAAACGGGGAAGAAATGAAAGTTATAGGAAGAGGGAATGCCATCCCGAAAGTAAATAATACCACTGAACTCCTATTAACGAATGTTTATCATGTTCCCGGACTTTCTATGAATTTAATTTCAGTAAGCGATCTTGTAAAGAAGGAGTTCGCGGTAAAATTTGACAAAAAAGGTTGCTCTATTAAAAATAAAACAGACCAAATAGTAGCAACGTGCAAAGAGGTTGATGGAATTTTCGAGTTGAATGAAAAAGAAAATTGTGTTGTCAACTTGACTTTGTCAAATGAAATTATGTCAAATATTTGGCATAGAAGATTAGCACATTTGGGACGAAAGTATATGAATTCATTGAAAAATATGGTGACTGGATTGAATTTTAAATCAAGTGATAAAATTGAACCATGTGTTCCGTGCATAAATGGAAAAACTTGTAAGAGCTCTATCAAAAATCAAGGTACACTAGCGAAAGAAGTTTTGGAAATTGTACATAGTGATTTATGCGGACCAATGGAAGAACCATCATTCAGTGGATCTCGATATATGCTGTTGTTTATCGACGATTTTACGCGTAAGACGCATGTCTACTTCTTGAGAAATAAGAGTCAAACCCTCGATAAATTTCGAGAATATAAGGCGGAAGTGGAGAAGCAGACAGGAAAGTCGATAAAGTGTCACAGATCTGACAATGGTAAGGAATTCTGTAACCAAGCCATCGATAAGATTTTAAGGTCAGCTGGTATAAAGCATCAGAAGACGGTTCCTTATACGCCTGAGCAAAATGGTGTAGCTGAGAGGGCAAACAGAACTATCATTGAAAAAGCAAGAACGCTGCTTTGTGAGGCCAAACTTAGTAAAAAGTATTGGGCTGAAGCGGTATGTACAGTGGTATATTTAAAAAATAGAAGCCCGACTAGGGCTGTTATGAACAAAGTACCGGAAGAACTTTGGTCAGATAAGAAATAGACTTGAGTCATTTGAAAATTTTCGGTTGTCAAGCATATGCATTGAAACCTAAACAGAAACGGCAAAAGCTTGATATGAAGAGTGAAGAAATGATTTTCATCGGCTATAGTGAAATTACTAAAGGTTATCGACTGATGAATCCAAAAACGGGTCAGATAACATTCTCAAGAAATGTCAAATTCTTGGAAAATGTTTTTCCTGGAGATAGTACTGACATGAAGAAGAACACAGTCGTTCCTATTAATATAGAGGAGGAACGGATAGAACCTGTGGTTGAAAGTGGTGCGTCTAATAATAATATACAAGATGAAGAAGATTTTCATGAAGCGGAGTGTATTGACACTGAGGTGGCTGCGACGCCTGATGAAACGGTTGCTACCACGAGCAGTACAGCGGAACCAGAACGAAGATACAATTTTCGTGAGCGCAAACCTGTTATTTATAATGCTATCGCGCAAATTGATGGCGATCCAATAACAATTGAAGAAGCATTGGCAAGGCCTGATTCTAATTTATGGCAAAATGCTATACATGATGAAATGAAATCATTAAACGAGAATCAGACGTGGTCACTGGTAGATTTACCACGGGATAAAAAGCCAATACATTGCAAGTGGATCTTCAAAATTAAACGAGACAGTGACGGTAAAGTGTCGAAATATAAGGCGAGGCTAGTAGCTAAAGGATTTACGCAGGTACGTGGAATAGACTACAATGAAACGTATTCTCCGGTCGTAAGAAGCTCAACCTTACGATTACTATTCTCATTAGCAGTAGAATATGATTGGCTCATTGACCAATGGGATGTTACAACTGCTTTCCTGTATGGCAAGCTAAAAGAGGACATCTACATGCTTCAGCCTAAGGGGGCGATTGTTAAAGGTCAAGAGACAAAGGTATGTAAATTGCAAAGATCGTTGTATGGACTCAAACAAGCGTCAAATGCTTGGTTCCATGAGCTAGATCAGGAGATGAACATTTTAGGTTTCGTACAATCAAAAATATAACCTTGTCTTTATCAAAAGGTGTTTAGCGATGGAAATAAATAGTAGTAGTCATATACGTCGATGACATTTTTATATTTACCACAATTATTACATTAAACAACGACTTTTCTCTTTGACGGAACAGTTTGAAGTGACATATTCTAATTACTTATTCGAATATATTAAACCATTGTCATGTAGGTATACAACCTCCATCACGCACCCTTAATCTGCAGCAGATGCATGCGCAAGATTACATTAAAGTACCTACCTAACATAATTATTACCTAAGTCTGTTCATAACACAGCTCTACAACAAAAAATTACTAAACACAAACAAAATAAAATTATCTATTACAAATCATAACAACTCAAAATAAAATCACACCAAAAACAATATTAGCTAACATCATTACATCACACATCGCTCGCCCCCTTAATAGATAATGTTTTTAAAAATTGCTTTAGTTTAGGGCCTGGTAAAGACTTTGTTAACATATCTGCTACCATTTCTTGTGAAGGCATATATTTTACCTCAACCGCCTGATTGACTATAGCTTCGCGAACGAAATGAAACCTAATATCGATGTGTTTAGTCCTGTTATGGTTCATCTTGTTTGTAGCTATTTTATGTGCTGATTGGTTGTCATTGTAAATGACCACCGGTTTGACACAAGTCCCCTTTGTTAAACTTTTTAACAAATTTCTTAAATAAATAGCTTCTTTCGATGCTTGACTGAGGCCTATATATTCTGCCTCTGTGGAGGACAGCGCCACGCATTCTTGCTTTCGACTTTCCCAAGATACTATATTATCTCCTAGTCTAAAAATTAAACCTGTACAGGATTTTCTATCATATGACCCACCCCAATCCGCGTCTACGTAGCCATTTAATTCTAAATTTCCTGTTTTCTTAAAAATTAGTCCAAAGTTCGACGTCCCCTTTAAATATCTAAGCACCCGTTTAGCACATTTGAAATGTAACTCATCGTAACATGAATTAAATTGTGACAAAACACTAACAGCGTGCGCGATATCAGGTCTAGTACTTTGAGCTAAATAATTAAGACAACCTATGAGAGTCTGATATGGCAACTTACAACCGGAATCTGAAGCTTTCTCTAATTTGAGACCTACTTCCATTGGGTTAATGACTGATTTACAATCTGTCATATCAAAATCCTTCAAAACATTAAGAACGTACTGTTCTTGATCAAGTTAAATCGTACTTTTATCTCTCCTAAGTCTCATGCCTAACACGTGTCTAGCAGGACCTAAATCCTTAACTTTAAACCTTTTAAGCAAGCCATTTTTTAATTTCTGCTTCTCGGTTTCGTTATTTTTGGAATAAAATATAAAAATGTCATCGACGTATATGACTACTACTATTCTATTTCCATCGCTAAACACCTTTTGATAAAGACAAGGTTCTATTTTTGATTGTACGAAACCTAAAATGTTCATCTCCTGATCTAGCTCATGGAACCAAGCATTTGACGCTTGTTTGAGTCCATACAACGATCTTTGCAATTTACATACCTTTGTCTCTTGACCTTTAACAATCGCCCCCTTAGGCTGAAGCATGTAGATGTCCTCTTTTAGCTTGCCATACAGGAAAGCAGTTGTAACATCCCATTGGTCAATGAGCCAATCATATTCTACTGCTAATGAGAATAGTAATCGTAAGGTTGAGCTTCTTACGACCGGAGAATACGTTTCATTGTAGTCTATTCCACGTACCTGCGTAAATCCTTTAGCTACTAGCCTCGCCTTATATTTCGACACTTTACCGTCACTGTCTCGTTTAATTTTGAAGATCCACTTGCAATGTATTGGCTTTTTATCCCGTGGTAAATCTACCAGTGACCACGTCTGATTCTCGTTTAATGATTTCATTTCATCATGTATAGCATTTTGCCATAAATTAGAATCAGGCCTTGCCAATGCTTCTTCAATTGTTATTGGATCGCCATCAATTTGCGCGATAGCATTATAAATAACAGGTTTGCGCTCACGAAAATTGTATCTTCGTTCTGGTTCCGCTGTTCTGCTCGTGGTAGCAACCGTTTCATCAGGCGTCGCAGCCACCTCAGTGTCAATACACTCCGCTTCATGAAACTCTTCTTCATCTTGTATATTATTATTAGACGCACCACTTTCAATCACAGGTTCTATCCGTTCCTCCTCTATATTAATAGGAACGACTGTGTTCTTCTTCATGTCAGTACCATCTCCAGGAAAAACATTTTCCAAGAATTTGACATTTCTTGAGAATGTTATCTGACCCGTTTTTGGATTCATCAGTCGATAACCTTTAGTAATTTCACTATAGCCGATGAAAATCATTTCTTCAGTCTTCATATCAAGCTTTTGCCGTTTCTGTTTAGGTTTCAATGCATATGCTTGACAACCGAAAATTTTCAAATGACTCAAGTCTATTTTCTTATCTGACCAAAGTTCTTCCGGTACTTTGTTCATAACAGCCCTAGTCGGGCTTCTATTTTTTAAATATACCACTGTACATACCGCTTCAGCCCAATACTTTTTACTAAGTTTGGCCTCACAAAGCAGCGTTCTTGCTTTTTCAATGATAGTTCTGTTTGCCCTCTCAGCTACACCATTTTGCTCAGGCGTATAAGGAACCGTCTTCTGATGCTTTATACCAGCTGACCTTAAAATCTTATCGATGGCTTGGTTACAGAATTCCTTACCATTGTCAGATCTGAGACACTTTATCGACTTTCCTGTCTGCTTCTCCACTTCCGCCTTATATTCTCGAAATTTATCGAGGGTTTGACTCTTATTTCTCAAGAAGTAGACATGCGTCTTACGCGTAAAATCGTCGATAAACAACAGCATATATCGAGATCCACTGAATGATGGTTCTTCCATTGGTCCGCATAAATCACTATGTACAATTTCCAAAACTTCTTTCGCTAGTGTACCTTGATTTTTGATAGAGCTCTTACAAGTTTTTCCATTTATGCACGGAACACATGGTTCAATTTTATCACTTGATTTAAAATTCAATCCAGTCACCATATTTTTCAATGAATTCATATACTTTCGTCCCAAATGTGCTAATCTTCTATGCCAAATATTTGACATAATTTCATTTGACAAAGTCAAGTTGACAACACAATTTTCTTTTTCATTCAACTCGAAAATTCCATCAACCTCTTTGCACGTTGCTACTATTTGGTCTGTTTTATTTTTAATAGAGCAACCTTTTTTGTCAAATTTTACCGCGAACTCCTTCTTTACAAGATCGCTTACTGAAATTAAATTCATAGAAAGTCCGGGAACATGATAAACATTCGTTAATAGGAGTTCAGTGGTATTATTTACTTTCGGGATGGCATTCCCTTTTCCTATAACTTTCATTTCTTTCCCGTTTGCAACTTTCATGTTTAAGTCATTCTGTTGCCTTTTGTAATTCAGCAATTTTCCGGCATCGTTCGTCATGTGGTTTGAGCAGCCACTGTCCAAGTACCATCGGTCCTTTTTCACCGTGTTCGCCATACTCAAGCATGGATTCGCTCTCTTAGTGACTTTGCATTCAGATGCTTTATGACCTTCTTTGTGACATTTGAAGCACTTGAATATCAATGCCTTTTTCTTTTCAAACTTCTTTTTATTTTCCGCCGTTGAAACTAGAGCTTGCTCTCTATTCTGACCATTTTCAATCTGTCTGCTTGCTTCTTGCATCAACTTTGATTTTAACTGCTCAAGTTTAATTTCTTTTCCACCATTGTCTATCGCCATTATAAATGGGTTGTAATCTGACGGTAAACCGCTTAATAATATGGAAATTATCCACTCGTCAGAGATTTTTGCATCAATGTCTGCAAGTTGTTGCGCCAAACAAATTATTTTTGAAATATATGTTTCCATGGTTTCGCAATTTTCTAGTCGGCATTGCCATAACTCTCGTTGCAATTTGATTCGTCTGCTCCAACCTTTGTCTTCGTAAGCTTCGCTGAGACTCACCCAAACTTCACGTGCTGTCTTCGCACTATACACATGTGCGAAACATGCAGGCTCAAGTAGCAGACATAACGTCGTTCGTGCCTTCCTATCAGTATCCTTCAATTCAGCTGTTATCTCTGTAGTTTCAATTACCTTGAACCAGTTTTTGGACTCCAAGTAATTCCTCACCATGAATTTCCAATTAGCGAAGTCTTCAGCACCATTCAATTTTCTTATCCCACAAATTGAACCTGAATGTTCTTCTGCCATGACGAGAATTTTACAACTGACACTTTTTAAGATACTCGTATGTATTGTGTTCTAGCTTCTAGGCGTTTTTGGAGCCTGAGGCTGGGCCCATAACCTTTTGGAATCAAAGAGGCTACTTAGATCGAACACATTTATTTACACCACAATTACTATATTAAACAACGACTTTTCTCTTTGACGGAACAGTTTGAAGTGACATATTCTAATTACTTATTCGAATATATTAAACCATTGTCATGTAGGTATACAACCTCCATCATAATTTGGAAATGGTAGCAGATATGTTAACAAAATCTTTACCAGGCCCTAAACTAAAGCAATTTTTAAAACAATTATCTATTAAGGGGGCGAGCGATGTGTGATGTAATGATGTTAGCTAATATTGTTTTTGATGTGATTTTATTTTGAGTTGTTATGATTTGTAATAGATAATTTAATTTTGTTTGTGTTTAGTAATTTTTTGCTGTAGAGCTGTGTTATGAACAGACTTAGGTAATAAAGATAGATTGTATATCAGTGCACGATAGCTCCAGCTGAATATACTGTGTACTTAGGGTGTGTACATATTGAGTAGTTTATGGGTGCGTACACATGTAGGTAATTATGTTAGGTAGGTACTTTAATGTAATCTTGCGCATGCATCTGCTGTAGATTAAGGGTGCGTGATGGAGGTTGTATACCTACATGACAATGGTTTAATATATTCGAATAAGTAATTAGAATATGTCACTTCAAACTGTTCCGTCAAAGAGAAAAGTCGTTGTTTAATGTAGTAATTGTGGTGTAAATAAATGTGTTCGATCTAAGTAGCCTCTTTGATTCCAAAACTTTGGAATCGGGCAAAATTAACTTTATAGTCTAAACTAATATTATAATGAGAAAAGATATGATTATTTGTATGTTTTTTTGTTACGCTAAAACGGCTGAACGGATTTGGATGAAATTTCGCACATGGCTAGACCATGACCTGGATTCATCATCATCATCATCATCATTTCAGCCGAAAGACGTCCACTGCTGGACATAGGCCTCCCCCAAGCACCTCCACTTCGACCGGTTTTGTGCTTCTCGCATCCAACGAGTTCCTGCGGCCTTCACAAGGTCGTCGGTCCACCTTGTGGGAGGCCTTCCAACGCTACGCCTTCCGGTACGCGGTCGCCACTCCAGAACCTTTCGGCCCCATCGGCCATCTGTTCTGCGAGCAATGTGCCCTGCCCACTGCCACTTAAGTTTGGCAATTCTTCGGGCTATGTCGGTTACCTTGGTTCTCCTGCGGATCTCTTCATTTCTGATTCGATCCCGCAGGGAAACTCCAAGCATAGCCCTCTCCATTGCCCTTTGGGTGACTTTCAGCCTTCTAATAAGGCCCATTGTGAGCGACCACGTTTCAGTGCCATATGTCATCACTGGCAACACGCACTGGTCAAAGACTTTCGTCTTGAGACACTGCGGTATGTGGGACGAGAAGATATTGCGTAGCTTCCCGAACGCTGCCCAGCCGAGTCGGATTCGACGATTGACCTCTTTCTCGAAGTTGGACCTACCTAACTGGACAGTTTGTCCTAGGTAAATATACTCGTCCACGACTTCGAGTGTAGCGTCTCCGATCTTCATGAGAGTGGGTGTTACATGGGCATTTGACATGACCTTCGTTTTGTCCATGTTCATTTTCAGACCCACTCTTTCAGAGGCTCTACTGAGGTCATCGAGCATTGTACTGAGGTCCTCCATAGTCTCAGCCATGACTACTATATCGTCGGCAAACCGAAGGTGAGTTATGTACTCGCCATTGATGTTAATGCCAGCTCCTTTCCAGTCCAGAACCTTAAAGACATCCTCCAGAGCAGCGGTGAACAGTTTCGGAGAGATAACGTCTCCCTGTCTCACACCTCGCTGCAGAAGGATAGGTTTCGAGGTCTGGTCCTGGAGTCGAACTGACATAGTGGCGTTTTCGTACAGACACTTCAGCACCTCGATGTACCGATAGTCGATCTGGCACCGTTGAAGAGACTGCAGTACAGCCCATGTCTCGATCGAATCAAAGGCTTTCTCGTAGTCCACAAACGCTAAGCAGAGAGGCAGGTTATACTCTTCGGTCTTCTGTATAACCTGTCGCAGCGTATGTATGTGGTCTACGGTGCTAAAGCCTTTACGGAATCCGGCTTGTTCGGGAGGCTGGAAGTCGTCAAACCTGCGCGCGAGACGGTTCGTGATGACTCTCGAAAACAGCTTGTAGACATGGCTCAGAAGTGAGATGGGCCTATAATTCTTAAGAAGGGCATTGTCACCCTTCTTAAAGAAAAGTATCACCACACCTCTGTTCCATGCCTGTGGTGTTTTACCCTCGAGTATGACGGAATCAAACAGCCTCTGAAGGGCCTTAAGAACGGGTTTTCCGCCGGCCTTCAGGAGCTGACCTGGATTAGGACACAGATACCGATATTCCCACGGAATCGAGACTTAAGCGGGTGGAACCGCGGGGCGCTGCTAGTGTTAAATAAAGTGCTACTAGCTAGATCTACTATGAACAAACAATTAGGTGACTGAATAGTTTTGTGGAAATCGGTTGTCATGGTATGGGCATGTGATGCAGAGGAATGAGAAAAATGTCGTGAGGAAAGTCTTGAATATGAATGTGGATGGTTGTAAGAGTAGGAGTCTTTTCCTACTCTGGGAAGGAAGAAAGACGATGGATGCTCTCACTGTGGAAGGAAGAAAGACGATGGATGCTCTCACTGTGGAAGGAAGAAAGACGATGGTCGCACTCACTGTGGAAGGAAGAAAGACGATGGACGCACTCACTGTGGAAGAAAGAAAGACGATGGATGCTCTCACTGTGGAAGGAAGAAAGACGATGGATGCTCTCACTGTGGAAGGAAGAAAGACGATGGACGCACTCACTGTGGAAGAAAGAAAGACGATGGACGCACTCACTGTGGAAGGAAGAAAGACGATGGACGCACTCACTGTGGAAGGAAGAAAGACGATGGATGCTCTCACTGTAGAAGGAAGAAAGACGATGGACGCACTCACTGTGGAAGAAAGAAAGACGATGGACGCACTCACTGTGGAAGGAAGAAAGACGATGGACGCACTCACTGTGGAAGGAAGAAAGACGATGGATGCGCTCACTGTGGAAGGAAGAAAGACGATGGACGCACTCACTGTGGAAGGAAGAAAGACGATGGATGCTCTCACTGTGGAAGAAAGAAAGACGATGGACGCACTCACTGTGGAAGGAAGAAAGACGATGGACGCACTCACTGTGGAAGGAAGAAAGACGATGGATGCTCTCACTGTGGAAGGAAGAAAGACGATGGACGCACTCACTGTGGAAGGAAGAAAGACGATGGATGCTCTCACTGTGGAAGGAAGAAAGACGATGGACGCACTCACTGTGGAAGGAAGAAAGACGATGGATGCTCTCACTGTGGAAGAAAGAAAGACGATGGATGCTCTCACTGTGGAAGGAAGAAAGACGATGGATGCTCTCACTGTGGAAGGAAGAAAGACGATGGATGCTCTCACTGTGGAAGGAAGAAAGACGATGGTCGCACTCACTGTGGAAGAAAGAAAGACGATGGATGCTCTCACTGTGGAAGGAAGAAAGACGATGGATGCTCTCACTGTGGAAGGAAGAAAGACGATGGACGCACTCACTGTGACAAATGATAAGGGCCGGTTCATACTGAGATGACGACTGATAGAGAACTATGGAAGAAGAGGACATGTTAGTAAAGAGGCTTTAAGAACAATAGGAAATGGCGCGGACGCTTACGGCACGGCGATGGCTCTTAGGAATTCTCAAAGAAAATCATCATTTATTAACTAACACTAAACTTCTGAATGGTTGTAAATGCCTCTTATGGCGGTATTATTTTAAACCATACTGATGGGAGCTATATGTTCTAAAGAGCTCCATCTCTCTCCCAGACTGAAGTAAGATATAAATAATACTGCTACTAGAGGTGGTAGTATGTGAAACTCCTGGAGTTTCACTTCTTGAATGTACTCCCAAACAGACAGCTGTGCTGCTGGGCAGTTTGTTGCGCCCCTTCTTCTTCCCAGCTAAAGCACTAGGAAGTGGTGATGAGCGGGCGTTTTGCTGGACGGTCTTGTGTCTTTCAAAAAGTGGTCAATCTTAGCCTAGTTTTAATAAATGCGTTTTGATGTTCATTTCAACGCGCACTATGCGTTCACTATGCCGCAGTGATGTGGTAGCTGTATGTAGTCGTGTGGGCTGACCTGGTTGAGCTGGCTGATGGAGTGCTGGTCGAGACTGAACCTTGGCCTGGTGACGTCACCGGCCAGCATGCTGAGCTTGTCCAGCTGCTGCGGGCAGTGCCTTCGGATCACGTCGAACACCTTTCAAAAACATACTATTAGCGACCAAAAATGGTTACATTTTCACAATTAGTAAATTTTTTGTGCATAATATTGTATGCTTTGGTTAGAAAGGAGAGACGTTTAGAAGAAGACATGCTGCGCCTACCACTAACAGATGAATTGGAATGAGGGCAGGACGATGATTATGTCGACAAAGTAAGAAAATTTAAAAAAATCTATTTAATAAGTCTAAAAAAATAGTTATAACTTAATTAATAATATGAATTATTATTAAATACACCCTTTCAAAAAAAGTTTTTTAAAATACAGTACATACTCGTACACCTAATCCAATATCCTGTAAGTCTATAAACCTGAAGTTTTGAAGTTGTCAGACCTGGGATTGTTTGAGCTGCGCGAGTCTCTTCTCGGGGGCGGTGTCCTTCTTGTGGCGCATCAGCAGGTGCAGGCGGGACACGTCGCGGCATGTCCACAACAGGCGCTCCACCAGTACCTGTATCGGCATCATCATAATATACAATGTTATTAACGTAAGGTCCATCTAAAACTATGAATGACACTCTTATTAATGAATGTGCCTCTTTTTGTGAGCCTCAAATAATTCCCATTTTGTTGTCTTCAAAATATCTAAATAGCCATTAAGACCAACTTGGATTTAGCGGTTAGTCAGAGTTCTAACCCGAACTTACCCGTTAAAAAAAACGTACTTCATCATTATAAGACCAAAAAGTGTATAAAGGCAGTATTTAAAAAAGCGTAAGTACATTATTAGAAGCTCAATCAGAGGTTGTTAGAGCCAACTAGAAAGGAAACTTCTTTTTATATTTAATTGTAAATATTTTACATCTTCTTTTGTTTTTACGTTTCTCTAAGTGACGTCTCATGTATGCACAAAAACTAAATCAATATTTTATTTTAGCTTATCTCTAAGAGCGGTTCAATTAAATATTTCCATAACATTTAAGTGGTCCTGGGTTGGAGCCCCCCCCCCAGGGGTGGGGATAAGTTTTGTTGGTGTTTTCCACTATGGATATCTCTGTGATAGTCCGGAGTCTGGATTTGAGTCTGGTTGATTGCAAAATGTGGTTTGGTATTATGTTATGTTATTTTTACATTATGATTATGTCAGTAAATATTTTATCTTTTACTAAAATAAATGACTAACTTACAATACAAAAATATAAAAATAAAAAACAAAGGACACTTAGGCGTCGAAGTATTCATCCGCATCGCTGTCATCCGGAAACGTGCCCAGAAGACTGGCAGCATTGCCACGTTGAATGGCAATGCTAATTCTTTGGCCAAAGAACGACCCAGCCCTCTGGTCACGTGAAGTATCGACCAGCCGGCGAGAAATTTCCTTAAAAAGGAGACGCGCGCTCGGGCCCCATGACCCGAGCGTTTCGACCCCAACCGGCTCAAAGCTGTAGTTGCCCACAAGGTTACAGTATTTGCGCCGCTTGAGGGTCTCAGCAGCTGCAGCAGCGGCGCCAGCACAACCCGCAGTGCTAGGAACATGAGATGGCGCAAGGGTATCGACACATGTTGCCCACACCAGAGGCCTACCCACCTTCCAAGGCAACAACGTCATGCCGTCTGGTCTCTTCCCATCATCACGTACCAAGCCGTTTGGTTCTAACACCGCTGGTACGCCGGCGGTGACAAGGGCTCGACGAATAATATCGTTGATGCTGGCGTGCCGTGCTATGCGACCTGCGCTCCTGCAGCAGGACAGGCCATGGTGTCCGAGACTGTCGACAGCTTCACCGCAGTGACATCGATGCGGAGCAACACAAGGTGCGCCCAAACGGAGACACGTAGCGAGCCGAAACGATGAGTCATCCATCATTGTGCCTATGGTGGATGACGGGAGCGCCTGAAGCCACAAGCCTGACTCCCATTCTCCCACAGCCAGCAGACGGGCACGCTCAACAGTATTACGTGACGTGTTTACAAGGGTATTCCGTATAATACTGCAGAGCGGCACGTCCCACCGTCTCGGGGAAGACGGGTTATCAGGCAAAACCGTATTGGGACAAGCCATTTTCCATGCATTCAACGCATCGGTCAAAAACGGCACTTCAAAATCGACCAGTGAGGAAGATAAAATGTTCCTGGTTAATTTATCGGTACTGTGGACCGAGGAGAGGAAGGCTGGTAAACTAATACTTGAAATTTTGCGGACGCCGAGACCGCCCAAGCGAATGGGTAGTGTGGCTTGCTGCCACGCACGGTCGTCCAGGGCCACATTTAGGATGGAAGTTAATGTGTTTCTAATAATTTGGTCTACTTTTTCTAAAAGTTGTGGATGCTTCCATAGATGAGAGGAGCGAAGGCTATAAGTAAATTTTGGTCCAAAACAACAGTACCGAATGAGTGTGAAGGCCGAATGAATATTAATTTTGAAAAGTCTTTCCGAGACGTCATTAAAATTTTGTATCTTCTCCTCAATGAACGTTGGAAAGTATTCGTCAAAAATTGGGGACCCTAGAAGGTGAAGAGAGTTTCTTTCCGTAATTTTGATATTTGGAGCTATTGTACTAAATTTTGCAATGGTTGTCTGTCTGTCAGTCGTTTGGGGAAGATAAATTTCGCATTTTGAAAGGTTAAGGTCTAGGCCAATGGAACTGAATTTTTCTTTTAAAAACTGTAAATCTTTTAAGACTGTGTCTACATCACCTCCTAGGGTTCCGTCATCCAAATACCATACGTTGAATTTAGAATTTAGTTGTCGAATAATTGGATTTATTGCCAAACTAAAAATGACTGGCCCAAGAGGGTCACCCTGTTGACAACCAACTGCTGATTTCAAAAGGTTGTCTTTATAAAGTAATTTAGAGGGGTGCCTGTAACATTGATAGAGAAAACTGTAAATTTTGGGTATTTCTTTTTGAACTTCTGTCAACAAGGTGTCTTTTACTTAAAATGTTTATTGTTTGAATGAATATTAGTTTAAACAATAAATTCGATTGAAATACAAATAAAGTTAATTGAAATTAAAATCTGAGTTAATTAATACACTCATTAATACACATCTGAGCTAGTGAGTAAGAAGACACTAACCCATTTTGAATTATAGACGGTCATGGTTACAAACTATGGTAGATCTGCACCTGAAACGGTTAACCGCAGCCTATATAACTGCTGACCTACCTACCGCCTGACCTACCTTGCCCATAAATCCAGTGGCACCAGTGATGAACACCTCTCTCCCCGCGAAGAACTCCGGGATGAGGGGGGGTATCGGTGACTGCGGGACGGGGCGGGGCACCATTGTGACTTACTTAGAATGTAGCCTGTTGAATATGCAAAGAAAATACATTATAATAGCCTTCCGTAAATTATGTAATTATTATTTTGTATAATCCCCTTAGGGGGAGGGAGAGGGCCACAAAGTGTGACATCGTGTGACAAGCGGGGGACGAGTCGTAAGCTAAGTGATGGCACATGTTTAAATCTAAAGTATTAAAACTTTAAACTTAAGATTACCAATTCTATCAATATTACTATATGATTTAATTTGAAATTGAATATATGTGACGGCACACCAGGGGTCACCTGTGATAAAGACGGGGGGGATTCCAAAAATCATGAAATTCTTGTGACATAATTTATGAATGGAAAAAACAGAAAGGGCCCCAACATACTACCCTTAGGTACCCCATACTATACAGGATGAAATTGAACACATGCGACAAATCGAAATGGGAGATTGTACTCATCATTATGAACAACTTTTACTATGGAACCAAACCTGAATCGCGAAAAAAAAAATCAGCTGCTCCCTACATTTTGTCGAGTTATGCGAACATAAATGTAGGGAACAGCTGATTTTTTTTCCGCGATTTCAGGTTCGGTCCCATAGTAAAAGTTGTTCATAATGATGAGTACAATCTTCCATTTCGATTTGTCGCATGTTTTCAATTTCAACCTGTATATTAATGGTAACAAAGATTTATTAATCACCGTGAGGTTTGAACAGTGTTGGGAAAGATTTTTAAAAGAATTTCGTGGTTTCTTTTGATTCTGAATCCTATATTTTCAATTTGAGGGGAAGAAATTATATGGTAAACAGTAATAAAGGCTTTTAGCAAAACTAAGAGTTTTCTGGAAAACCTATAATATTCCCATTCCTAGCTCCGCATTGTCGACTTGTCTCCGCTTCAAGGCGAAAATAAGACCTTTTAGGTAAGTCGCGAACACGGAAACGCAATCCCAAAATCGCCTGAGTGCTATTTTACAGTGGGTACCAGGGTACCTATAGTTACCGAAGTGCGAAAATAGTTATGTTTTCGACAAAAATAGAAACTCATGATGTACTTACCGGCTGCGTCACCATTTGCTAACAATAACGTGAGCTTGTCGTGGTAATAACACTACCCAGCCACGTGAACTTGAAACTTGTTACATGCGTAAATAGTATGCGCGAAGACTCAGAGTGCCAGCTTTATACCTACAGCTCTAGCACAGAATACTTAATAGCTCTAGTACTACGGCTCAAAAACTTATTACTTCTTACGTATTCCACGAATAAAACCTTTTTAGGGTACCCAGAGGGTGCCAACGGAACCCTATTACTAAGCCTCTGCTGTCCTTCCATCCGTCTCTACAACATACCTCTAAACAATACTAAGAAAAAATAAATATAACATGGATAGGGTATACAGAAAACCAAACTATGTGCAACAAATTATTGTACAGGGTAAGATAGAAATATCAGGTGGGGAAATATAGGTATTTGTAGGAAATAAAAAAGTACGAGTAGGTGAAAGTACAGGGAGTCTATTCTCAGGAGTGTTCAAATCAATCTATCTTGAGATTCACAACATTACATTCACTGTTCACAGAAGCCGAGGTTCAGTCTCTGTGTGTTACCTCGTTTTTGACAGCACGACACGTGCGTACAGTTGATACTAAATGAAGTGCTAATGCTTTTACAAATATTTGTCTCGCTGTAGTCCGGAAGGCACCGCCCGCCGCGCCGTGGAAGCAATGGGAATCTTACGTTACTTAGCATGTATGTGGTAATCATAATATACTGCAAAAGGAAGTATCACGCCTCACGCGCATCACGGCCATACGCACGCAAAATTCTTCCAAATCAAAATTAGATTCCAATATTTAAAAGTACCTACTTATAGCAAAAAAATCGTTTATTGCCCGTGGTTCGACCGCGTAGTTCTACTAGTAGGACCAAGGGCATTTTTCTTTTTGGTGGTTCTATCAATCGGACCATGGGCCAATCAAGTTCTAACAGTAGTACTAAGGGCAACTTTGTTTACCCGTGGTTCTATTAAGTGAGTAAACTTAAAAAAAAAAAATAAAAAAAAAAATGGATCCACAGTGTGGCGGTGTTCTAATCATAAGAACCAAAAATGTACAGGTACAAAGCTGCGATGATATATGTATATTCGTCCATGTTTACTTACTCTTTGTCAAAAATCTTTTTTTTAGTTAAACCAGCTAACTCTTTTACTCTCACATTTACACGTTCGTCCCCCAAGTAACAAATTTACGTAGTATAATAGTTGAGTAAACGTTTTTCATTTACTGTTGGTTCTATGAGGTGGGTTGTATAAACGTAGTTGTAGACGTTTATACAACGCGAAATAGGCCCAAATTATACAACATTATTGTTATTTAAAAGTTACATAAAAGTTAGTGGAGAACTATTTTAACGTTGCTTAAATGTTAAATAAAAGTTTCCGACCGACTTTTTGGTTAGATAATGGTTATATCTCGACTGTTATGGAACCACTGAAGTCCCATAAAGGTTATATAGACATTAGAAGATGACTGAAATGTCACACAAGTGTTTAACATCGACGTTTATAGTATACATTCAGTCCATTCCATTCATTCTCATTCGTTTCTGATATTTGCCGGAATATAAAAGGTAAGTTATAAATTATCATAACTAAATTTACATTTACTTTACAAGGTTTATGATATACGCGAACAGAGTGCACCTAATTCTTATGGGACCTTTAGTTTTATGATGAAAATATAGGTGTGTTGTTGGGAAATTTTTTGCGCCCCCTTCGAATTCGTTAAAAATTAACTATTGTTGATTATTATTTTATTTGTTTTTTTATATTAAATACCAGCCATCTTGTCAAAGTTAAAAAGTGACTTCTATACAACTATTATAGAATGAAAAGGTCAATAATGCGGTTTCTTGCGACCAAGATAGCCGGCCATTATGAATGATTTTAGAGTTCTGTGAGATAATAAACATTATGAACACAGAATGATGATCACATTACAAATGACATTAATTTTATTGAATGTACTTGATTTTAATGACTCAATTAAAATTATATTACTATGCTTGTGTTGTATTTACCTACTTTGCAAAATAATACACGGTGTAATATTTTATAAAAAACGCGTTATCTTATTAATTACCTACGTATTATTGAGCGCAGTGTCCTGTACTTTTTCTGTTCGACCATAACATACTAAATAGGTGCATCTTGAGATTATTTGTTTAATTTCTTGAGTTCCTTTATTGATACTGAATTCACCCCTGAGATATGGCACGCAATTTTTTGACACCACACGCTGCACGTGACGAGCGTGGATACGACCGGGGCGCGCGGGCCCACACGGCCATAATAATTCGTAGTTCTAATATAATACCAACATATACCTACATCTTAAATGAATAGTTAACAATATATCAAATAAAATTCACTAAAGAACATGGGTCATACATAATATAAACAAGTCATCAATGACACATTCATTATACAAATGTGACTTTTTTATTATAATTATTACTTCCGGACCCAAGTTCCATGAAATGACCGAAAATTAACATTTTTTATCATTTTTCAGGTGAAGTTGTGTGTGTGGACAGTGGACATCAATAAATTATGGTAGTGTTTTTGGATGTCGATAAATTTATAACACGGAATGATTTAAAAAACCTCAAAAGGCGCAAGTGGCCTTGGAGAAGAACTCATTTTATATTGTCAAGCAATTGCTATAACTGTCACAGTTGTGACATTGTACTTAAGTACTGTGATTTTGCATGACAAAACTTAGTAAATAAAAAGATATAAACAGTTTTTTCAGTATTTTTATTTTTCAGTTACCACTTACAACAATGTATGCACTAAAGGTACAAAATACATGTGCTCGTTAAGCACTGTACACACCAATTTGCATTTAATATCTAAAACTGTACATGTTATCTCTCTTTTGGTCACATTATTGATATTACATATAAATATGTTGAGTAGAGAAGATTTCATGGGCTTTTCAAATGCATCGATGCAATCATCTAAATACTTGCCAAGTATTAATATATCTTCCTGAAATTCGATATCTTTGTCAGCAGATAAGCTTGAAGTATCGGAAGATAGTCCTTCAGAGGGCTCTAAATACTCCAAATAATCATCAACGGAGTCACCTAAAATAATTAAATCAACTTGAGACATTGTAAATAGTTATAATATATGGTGATTATCTTAAAGTATAAACTTACTGTTTATTTCTGGTTAAATATTCTTTTGTTGTATGTCAATGCCACCAGATGAACTTTTAATTTTTGATCTTGCTTCATAAGTTTCATCTGGAATATTTAAAAAAATGTAATTTATAATAGAATTATAATAATAAATAAAAAACAAGCAATAGAAATACTTCTAATAAAAATAAAATTTATACGGAACCATTTTTGTTGTTGAGGCTTTGATGAGGTACAAAATTCGCAGATGACGGGCCAGTTTTCAGTGATTCAAAAGTTTTTCTTACTTTCCGCTTGAAAGCCCCACTTTGTTTAAGCTTTTTCCATTGATCTAGATTCATATTTTTGTAAATATTGTAACAACGATTGTTTAGCTGACAAAATGGAAGTTAGTTTTAAAAAAGGCCCTTTTGGACCTTTATATAATTTTAAGGTCTGCTTAAAGTTCTGTAACGGTTACAAAATAACGCTTAAGTCGTATAATGATTCGTAATTCACCACTAAAATACTTCGTTATATTCAGGTCTAAAAATAAACTTTTGGCGACGGTTTGATTACATAAAAGTCGTGTTAAGGTTACGTAGACTACAACGCTGGTTAAATGAACCCTTTTATCTAACTGTTATATAACATCGTATTATTTAGTTGGGTAAACGTTTACCCAACCTACAGTATACGACGTTGTATAAAGCAGTCGTAAAAACGTTTACGTAACTTATTCACTGGCAAAATTATACGACGTTATATAAAGAAGCCATCAAAACGTTTACCTAACCTATACACTTGTACCACTATACGACGTTGCATTATATAGTTGTAATAACGTTTACCTAACCTATTTTTTGTACCATTATACGACGTTGTATAAAGTGGTCGTTAAAACGTTTACTCAACTATTTAATAGGACCTTTTAGTTACAGGGACTGAATCGTTGTAGAAATAACGGTTACACAACGTCGTAGTTGTCTAATAACGTCTATTCAACAGTTATATAACCGAAAGTCGCGTAAGATATGTTTTATATAACCAATTTGTTTGTCCATCAATGCCTCTTTTGCTGGCTGCTGCAGTAATGTACTATTTTCTTTTTAGTGCAATAGGTAGCTACAAAAACATTTTTAATAACTATTATTTTTTAGTATTTTGTTACCAAAAGGCTAAAAAATAAAAATAATAGTTATGGTAGTTATGTTAGTTAGTTAGTATAGGTACTACGTAAGTAGTTCCACGGGCAATTTTTTTTTTTTTTTTATTATTTATCTTAGTTCTACTCGACCAGTAGAACTACTGCCAATAAAATATGATAATTTTATAACGATGGTCCGATTGATAGAACCACCGAAAAGAAAAATGCCCTTGGTCCTACTTATAGTACTTGGTCCTACTTATAGTAGAACTACGCGATCGAACCACGGGCAATAAACGAAAAAAATAACAAAAGCGATTACAAAGTGAAAAATTATTTTTAACCGACTTCTAAAAAAGGAGGAGGTTCTCAATTCGAATGTTTGTTTTTTTTTTTTTTTATGTTTGTTCGCGCATAACTCCGTCGCTTGCCAACCGATTTGAAAAATTCTTTTTTTGTTGGAAAGGGTATAGTTCCCAAATGGTCCCATGAAAATTTTATCGAAATCGGACAAGCGGTTTTTGAAAAATCAACAAAAATATAAAAATTTATCTACATTGTCCACATTAACGATTTTTTTGTTTACTTTTTTGTGGGGTAGGTACAACTAAAAAGTGAAAAATAAAAACTTTTTTACAAAAAAAAAACAACCGACTTCAAAAAAACCACTACAAAGTGATAAATAACTTTAATTTCGGAAGTCGGTGTCAAAAAACGAAAATGCGGAACCAACGACACCGACTTCCGAAATTAAAGTTATTTATCACTTTGTTGTGTTTTTTTTTGAAGTCGGTTGTTTTTTTTTTGTAAAAAAGTTTTTATAGATTCGGAAGTCGGCTTTGGGTCCAGCTTTGGTTTTGTTTGTTTTTTGTATTTTACCAAATTGCTACTGACTTCCGAAACTACAAATTTTTTTTTTCACTGTATTCGCTTTTTTTTGGAGTCGGTTGTTATTTTTTAAAACGTTTTATATTTTTCTATTTTTAATAAAATTGTAGTAGATAGGTATGTACCTATCCCACACAAATTCGTGTACCACTAGGTACTTATTTGTGATTATGTATGTACTTAACAACATAATTTTAGCATTGAAAATGCTTTTTCATTTCTCATACTCGGAAAGTAGTGTTTGTTTGATCCGAATAGCGGGAGGAAGACGCTGCTTCACACCATAGGGCGGGACTCATAGTAATTGCTTCCCTCTCTAGGGCGGGAATGAATTTTAATAAAAACTTTTTTCCAAAAAAAACACTACAAAGTGAAAAATAACTTTAATTTCGGAAGTCGGTGTCGTTGGTTCCGCATTTTCGTTCTTTGAAGACGTTTGTTTTTTTTTTTGTAAACATGTTTTTATTTTTCACTTTTTAGTTGTACCTACCCCACACAAATTCAATTAACACTAGTGCATTGAAGAATTGAAGACACGACTCGAAGAATCATAAAAATTCCCATAGAAGTGCCGGAGATGCAGTACATTTATGCATATAACTTAAGAATAATTACCTAATGTATTATATACTTAAGCATTTCTGAAAGTATGTAGATCACACTAATGAAAGAATTATCAAAATCGGTTCAGTAGTTTTTGAGATAATCGCGGACATACAAACATATACATAAGTACATACGGGTCGAATACAGAACATCCTTTTTTGAAGTCGGTTAATGAAAAGTAGAGTATTTAACACGGGTGAAAGTCATCAATTCCTTTCGACCCTTGCATAACAATCTACTATTTCACTGGCTATATGGGCCCTCATTTTACTAGACTACTACTAATAGTGAGATTAAACATATAGACGAATTGGATAAAAAACCTATTATTGAAGCTAACTCAAGAACTGACAAAACGGAGATGTCAGTGTTACACTGAGGGCGGCTTACGTCCGATCCGAATCCGAGAAGTAGTCCATAGTTCTATTTGTTCGGATCTAGTGCGCAACCCCTCATGCAAATAGGACAATTGTCACTACGGACCGGCATTTCTCGGATTCGGATCGGATGTAGCGCGAAACCGCTCTGACAGTGACATGTCCGAGATTCTTGGGCCGATTTTCGTGATTCTTTTTTAATTGGGCAGAAGCCCGCGCGGTGGACGTATACATTTAATTTGGCAGAAGAAGCCCGCGCGGTGGACACTTAATTTGGCAGACATTTAATTTGGTAGAAGAAGCCCACGCGGTGGTCATATATACTTAATATACATTTTATTAACTTTGTGTAGTTGTTGAGTTAGCTTAGTTGAACCCTGAATGACAAGCGTTCGAAGTCAACATTTTACTTAAACATTAGTACGGAGCACACGATCCGTCTCGCGTCTGTGTGAGAAGTGCATAAAGTTAACAAGTCGTAATCGTAAGGCGCTGTTTGATTTACTCACAGCTTGAATATGAACGATGTTGGCTGACTAACAACCTAATGTGCGCCGTGCACACACGCGGGGGACGGACAAACAGACGCGTTGAGAGCAAACAGTTAGGTAACGATGAGCAGGCGGCACTAGACATGCCTAGAGTCTGCTCCAATGGGATGTCTCAATACTGAATATCTTTATTGCTTTACCATAATATGTAACTATATAATTTACATCATTATGATATGGACCCCATGGAAATGTAAAAACATTATGAATGAAAATTTGGCAAGAAGCAAGGTCATGTAGCACAAATAAAGAAAAATCCGAAAACCGTTAGATTAAAAAAAACCGTGATAAACTATTCACATACCTACCTAGAAAGTACGGAACCCTCGGTGCGCGAATCCGACTCGCTCTTGAACGGTTTTTTTTTAAATAACCGACGAGAAATTTGACGTCCAGAGCCCTGATTCACAACCATACGACAGGCTATCGTATCGAAAACCTGACATTTCGATAACCTGATTTGACTTGCCCTCAAGAGCAAATAGCTGTTGGAAGAATAGCGGGCGTCTATTTGATTTAAACTGACAAAATTTTCGGGTTTTGGACTTGTGAACAGCGTTGAGAAGACTCCTACGATAACAATGATTAATGTTCGATACGATACGAAGGCGTATCGAGTGTTTGTGAATAGCTATGCAGAACCATATACAGTCAGCAAAAGAGATAAGTAGGTATGCAGGATCGTCGGATATAGTTGAAGTTTAGTAATAAACCGATGGATGTTGTCGACTGAAATTGCTGTTTGTTTTCTATATTCGAGAACATCCATCGGTTTCTTACTAAACTTCAACTATATCCGACGATCCTGCATACTTATCTCTTTTGTTGACTGTACATATTATGTGCATGTACTAAATCCATGGTAACAGGTTGCGCGTCGAAGTCTGCCACCGTGTAAGTACACAGGTACACCCATCGGTGAAACACTAGACAGATAGCGATTGTCTCCCTGCCGCACTCGCGACGTACTAGTGGGCAGTTGGGCATCGTGGGCACGGTCAGGGACTCTGGCAACACGTCTTACTACTCCATACATGTCTATCGGCCGTCACGCGTCTTCTCAGTAGTCACCCCTTCCTTCCTCATTTCTGTTCCTAAAGTAGGTATCAGACGGAAGTATAAACAAACCCTGCTCAGTTTAAATTCTTACGCAATCACTCACTAAAAGGAAGTCCACCACACACAAAACATTCAATTGTACATATTCAACAGGTTTAATCTTTACCCCCTGTATTATAATTAACCTCAATTGTCAAATGCTTCGATCAATAATCGAATTGATCGAAGGTCAAGAATTTCAGGTTTAAGTAGGTATTCAAGTAACCAAATGACAGCACTCTATTTGTAAATAGCACTACAAATTGGCATCCACAGTACGTTTGCTGATCTATTTGTTCACATTATCATGAGACATTGGTGCCGATTCTCTTGTACCTACACCGAACTAAACTAACTAAACTATCACTAAAATTCCTTACTTTTTGCTATGAGAATCTTACAGCTATTCTGCATAAACAAAAATCGAATTTGACAATCGCGACTCGTCGACACGTGGTACTTATTTGCCCTAGCCCGTCAATTATTTTTTAGAACCGCAGGCGCGGAGGGGGCAGCCTTGACGTGTTTTTTGCCCGATTGCGCCCGAAGGAGGGTTATGTTTTTCGAGAGTATGTATGTTTGTTTGAATAATTGTTTGGCCGCTCTGTGGGTCCAAGGTTAGCTTGAGAGGTGTCGTTAGATTCGTATTGACTGTGAAAGTGACACTGAATATTATATCAAAATAAAAAAAACCAAAATGGCGGATTTTTGGCGCCATATTATGCCTTCAAAATACATTTTTTTTAATCAAAATAAAGGGTTTTAAAAGGTGATTACAAAAATATATACAACTTATATGATTAAAAGTAATTCAAAGTGACAAAACGTAAAAAACACGTATCAAGAACTAAATCGTCTGCGAAATCTTTCACATTTGTAAACTAAAAAGCTGGAAATAAAAAAAAGTAATTCAAAAATTAAACAACTCGACTGCAACCTTATACTAAAACTAACTGAAAAGCTAAAAACATGCCCATTTTAAATTAAATAAAAGTTGGAAGCAGGCGGGACCCATTTGAGTTTGAAACTATAATAATGGTATGGAACGGGCCCCGCCTGCTTCCAACTATTATTTAATTTAAAATGGGCTTGTTTTTAGCTTTCCAGTTAGTTTTAGTATAAGGTTGCAGTCGGGTTTTTAATTTTTTTAATTACTTTTTTTTTTAAGGAATGTTTCACTTTTTGTATGGAAAATATGAAAAATGATTACGGTCTACATGTTGAGTTTTAGGAGTGTATGGGTCTTATAAAGGGGGTCGAAATTTTCATTATTTTTGCGATAGGACACACCATTTTCGAGATATAAGCAAAAGAAAAAATAAAGATACAGGGGTAGTTCTTCAGGGACAAAATTTTCGATATCTATGGGTATATTTCTGTAACCAACTAACAAAACGGCATGAAATATTTTTTTTTGTACAGTTTAGCTCCCTTACTAGGACAAGTGAAATTTGTTTAATATTTGCTGTCTAGATACAAAATAAAAATATTTGAAGTTTGTTCTTCTGATTCATATAACGCGTCCGTTTGCCATTTTCCGGCACAAAATGGTCGATGTCGCATTTCCCCTTTGATACATCAATACAAAGTATCATTGATCACACAAGAAACGAGGAGGTGCCTGCATTTTAGTAAACAAATCGTATGAATATATAGAACTTCGAAATGCATCGAGATATTCAACAACATGAGTAATTAAATGTTGTGCTGTTGAACTTGTCAAACAACAATTGACTATCATTATGTGTTTACAGGCCACCAAAATTTAGTAATTTACATGTTTTTTATGACAATTTAGATGTAAGGGGTTTGAAGGTTTTGGCCCTAAAATCAGCCGCCATTTTGATTTTTTTTCAGAATCGCGGTGCACAACAAAAGTTATATATTTAGATAGAGGACACTTATACAAACAAAAAATGTTACATAACATAATATCCTAAAGCGTCAGGTTTCGGAGTTATTCACCGAAATATAAGTCGAAAACAACAAGGATTTTTTTGTTTTTTTTCCCTCCAGGTAAGCATATTGAACTATTGAGGTAATAGAAACGTTATGAAACCTTTATGGAGAAGAAACAAATGAAGAATAGACATTTTTTAAATAAATAATTAAACACGGCAATTTATAGTTCGTTGTTTTAATCCCAGAGACTAATCTGACAAGTGTATCAAACTTCTATACTAAAAAAAAATGAAAACACAAAAGACTTAAATGTCAGATTAGTCTCTGGGATTAAAAAACGAACTATAAATACATACATAATACATACATACATAATTAGCCTATAATGTTCCCACTGCTGGGACACAGGCCTCCTCGGTGAGAGGGAGTGGGCCGTAATCCACCATGCGGGCCCAGTGCGGGTTGGCAGATGTCACATGTCTTCGAATTTTTGGTTCTAGGACATGCCGGTTTCCTCACGATGTTTTCCTTCACCGTTTTGAGAGCAGTGATGATGAAATAATTTACACAAAGTAAAGCGCCTGTCTGGGTTCGAACCTACGACCTACAACTCGTAAGTCGCGGCTGTTACCACTTGGCCACCACTGTTAGCCGTTTTTAATAATTTATTTTAAAAATGTCTATTCTTCATTATTTATTTTATTTATTTATTTATTATTTATGTACACACAGTAAAATACATAAGGATATGTCATAATTACAATTTGAGTACAAAGGTACTTTTGTTAAAGGTTATTTTGTTTCTTCTCCATAAAGGTTTCATAACGTTTCTATTACCTCAATAGTTCAATATGCTTACCTGGAGGGAAAAAAGACAACAAAATCCTTGTTGTTTTCGAATTATATTTCGGTGAATAACTCCGAAACCTGACGCTTTAGGATATTATGTTATATAATATTTTTTGTTTGTATAAGTGTCCTCTATCTAAATATATAACTTTTGTTGTGCACCGCGATTCTGAAAAAAAAATAAATTGGCGACCGACCTTAGGGCCACCCTCCATACAAAAATCTTCTAACCCCTTTGAAATCGTTATGTGCAAACCCTAACAGAAAAATTGTCATATGCGGAGACTTCAACATTGACCGGTTAAAAAGAAATAATTTTAGTTTGGACTTTGAAACTTTCTCCTGGGCTACAATCTCAATCTAGAGCTGGATCAACCTACTCGACTGTCTAGCAATAGCTGTATAGATAACATTGCACATAACTCTAAATCTAAATGTAAATGCGACGTGATTGACTTTGCCTTATCTGATCACACCGCACAAATATTTGAAATAAAAGTTAATAGTACTTGTAGACTGAAATCATGGCGTGCAAAAAAACGGGACCTTTCATTGAGAAACTTAAATAATTTCAACAATTATCTGAAATGCCTTTCCTTTTCGGAAATGTATGAGACGGAAAATGCCGATGAAACATACAACATATTTTTGGAAATTTTGGGAATCTTTGCTTCCCTTACAAGTTTGTTGCCATAAAACCGAATAAAAAAATAAAATGGATTTCTAGGGGTATACGCGTTTGTAGTAGGAAGCAACGACATCTTTTATGGGAACGCAGGCGTAGACCTACAATTGAAAACAAATATTTCAACAATTATTTTATTGACCAAGTTGAAAAGTCTCCTAAAGCAATATTCGAAACAATTTAAGTGGTTTATTCGAAAACCCAAGCACAATGTTCATGCCTAAACATCATAGGACATGATGAAATAGCAACCAAAGTAATTAAGTTTGTTGCCAATAATATCATCGGACATCTTAGCCACATTGTTAACTTAGCCATCAGCTCTGGCGTGTTTCCGAACGGCTTAAAAACAACAATAGTCAAACCACTGCACAAAAAAAATTGCAGGAAAGATATAGCTAACTACAGACCGATAGCTTTAATTCCTGTTTTTTCTAAAGTAATAGAAAAGGTTATTTACGAATCAATTAACAATTTTATGACAAAACATAATATATTATGCAGTGAACAAGCAGGCTTTAGAAAGAATAAAAGCATAAATACAGCCGTACATGATTTATTACATGAAATATTGATAAACGTAGATAACAAAATACCTATTTGTGCAATATTTTCAGACATGACCAAGGCTTTTGACTGCGTCAATCATAATATATTATTACATAAACTCAACAAATACGGTATCAGAGGAAACGTGCTGAATCTCTTAGAATCATACCTTAGTAACCGCACACAATACACAGAGATATCCAGCATTTGCCTTAAAACAAAATGTGAAAAGAAATACCGATCTGAAGGCAAAATAGTTAGGTTCGGTGTGCCACAGGGCAGTGTATTAGGGCCGCCCCTATTTTTGCTGTATATAAACGATCTGCCACGTCAAATACAGCATCCTATGGTTTTATTTGCCGATGACTGTACAGCACTCGTTAAATGTACCGACATTACTTGTTATGAACGAGAGATTAATGGCACCTTAAAAAATATTATAAGCTGGCTTGAGAAGAACAACCTAGTAATAAACTTGCAAAAAACTAGTGTAATGCACTTCCACCAACGTACAATTCCACCAAATGTAAACGTACAATATGATGGGGAAGAGATCAAAGTAGTCAAAGTTACGAAATTTTTGGGAATACTGATAGACGATGAATTAACTTGGAAACTTCAAGCCGAAGAACTGTGCAAAAAGTTGAGTACTGCAGCATATGTCCTATGGAATTTGACAAAAAAAGTTGACACAAAAACTGTTTTAATAGCTTACCATGGTTTGATCGCCTCGGTCTTGAGGTTTGAAATCATTTTTTGGGGTAACTGTAGCCTAAGAGGTAAGGTGTTTAAAGCTCAAAAACGCTGTATAAGAGCGATGTGCGGTCTTAAACCCACAGATAAATGCAAACCTTTGTTTAAGTCTCTAAAAATTCTTTCCTTTCCGTCATAATTTATTATGGAAATGGCAATATTTGTTAAAACAAATGCAAACTTATTTACTAAGGTCTCGGACACCAGAAAAGGCCCCGTGAGAAGCCAATATAAAAACCTTGTAAATGTCGGTGGCTATAAAACTGCACTATTGAGAAAAAGTGTCATTTGTATGGGACCAATCATATTTAATAAATTACCGGAATATTTAAAAAATGACACATTTCAACATTTTAAACATAAACTTAAGGCTTTTCTAGTGGAAAAATGTTATTACTCCATTAATGATTTTCTAGATGACCGATTATTATAGACCTTGAATTCTTTTTTATTTTTTTTTTCTTTAAATTAAATAAATTGAATTTTGAATATTTTAAAGATTTCGACTAAAATGACTTTTTTAATGTATTTTGTTTGACATTTTAATTGTATTTTGACATTTTAATAGTATTTTGACATTTTAATAGTATTTTGACATTTTAATAATATTTTGACATTTTAATAGTATTTTGACACTTGAATAATATTTTAACATTGAATTGTATTTTGACGTTTAAATTGTACTTTGACATTTTAATTGCATTTTGACATTTTAAGAGTATTATTAATTTTCAAAAAAGATTTATTTCTCCAAAAATTAAATATTTACATAATATAAGCTAAAATATAAACTATAATAATATGTACAATTATATGAAAAAATAAACAATCATTATAGGGCATCAAAGAATTCATCCGCATCGCTGTCAACAGGAACAGTGCCCAAAAGGCTGGCAGCATTGCCACGTTGTATGGCAATGCTAATTCTTTGACCAAGATATAGGCCAGCCTTCTGGTCACGTGAAGAGTCGACTAACCGCTTGGCGATATCCCGAAATACCAAGTGGGCACTCGGACCCCATGGCCCTAGTGTTTCAACCCCAAACGGCTCGAACATATAAGTCCCAATCAGGTTGCAATATTTTCGCCGTTTGAGGTTTTCTGCACCTGCAGCAGCCGCCCCAGCACAGCCCACTGTGCTAGGAAGATGGGATGGCGCAAGGGTGTCGACACATGTTGCATCCCACACCAAAGGTCTGCCTAACTTCCAGGGCATTATGGTCATTCCGTCTGGTCTCTTTCCATCGTCGCGTGCTTGGCCGTTGGGTTCTAAAACAGCTGGCACCCCGGCGGTGACAAGAGCACGACGGATGATGTCATTAATGCTGGCGTGCCGTGCTATCCGGCCTGCGCTCCTACTGCAGGATAGGCCATGGTGTCCAAGGCAGTCGACAGCTTCACCGCACTGACAGCGATGCGGAGCCCCGCAAGGAGCGCCCAAACGCAGGCAGGTAGCGAGCCGAAAGGTAGTGTCACCCAGCATAGTGCCTATGTTGGGTGACGGGAGTGCTTGAAGCCACAGCCCCGACTCCCACTCACCCACAGCCAGCAGGCGGGCACTGTGATGTTGGAACCTTGGCTTGTAGTAAAGGAAACACTGTCTACAGTTAGGTGTCTTTTATTAGACTAACTCTTAAGTACAATAAAAAGGAATATGAAGAAAAGTTGCTTACATAGCTAAGTGCGCGCACACATAGGTATCGTACTACGTAATAATATACTCACACTTCACCTCCCGGGGGCGAAGAGAAAAAAAAAAATGTCATTAGTACATTTTTTTTTTTTTTTTTTTTTTTTTTTACTCTGTAATAAGTACTATTATTACGGGTAAATTAAATTAAAATTAAAAAAAAAAATAAACATGATAATGTTATACATAAAAAAAAAACAATAATCAATCTATAATAAAGTAAGAAAGAGAAAGTACACTTTACTTTTTTTTTATTCATAAAATGGTTTAGTCCTATTTTTATGAATTATTTCTTCTTTATTTGTTTTATTTTTTATCTTAACGTTACATCCTAAGTCTTCTACAACTACATATGGTCCTTTATACAGAGGATCCAATTTACGTCCGGTTTCTATCTTAATTAATATTAAATCTCCTACCTTATATCTAACAGGATTCATCGCAATATCATACTTAGCTTTTCTCTTATGTTTTTTAGTTAACAAGTTATTTTTAGCTTCAGTTTGTGCCAACTGTAATCTATATTTTAATTGCAATGGATAGCTGTCTACATTGTATAATGGTTCTACATGATCAGACAAATTAGAAGGTATATTACATAGTTTACCAAATACTAATTCATGTGGTGTGTAATTTGTTTCCGAATGCATAGTATTATTAAAACTGAAACACCAAAAAGGTAACCATTGACTCCAAGTTTCCGGATGATTGTCGCACTGAATTCTTAAAAATGAACCCAACACTTTGTGCGTATTTTCTAAAGCTCCTATTGACTCATGATGATAAGCTGTAGAGGAGAGTTTTTTAATATTCAAAATCTTACATACCTGTTCCATTGTAGACGAAATAAACTCCGTTCCTCGATCAGTGGCTATTACCTTAGGAATACCAAATACCAGAATAAAATTACGCACGAATGCATCAGCAATGGACGTAGTTTCTTTATTTGCAAGAGGAATTGCCTGTACAAATTTGGTCAATTCACATTGGATAGTTAAAATATAAGAATTATCATCTATGGACTTGTCTAGGGGTCCTACTACATCTAGATATACTTTTTCAAAGGCTGAAGATGCCGTACTGGTTATCTCCATTGGCTCTTTAGTGTAACGACTATGTTTCATTTTCTGACACTTCGTACATTTACGTACAAATTCTTGAACATCTTTTTCGATACTAGGCCAAAAATATCGTTTCTTAATAGTATTTATCATTCTGCGCATACCAGCATGTCCGCTAGATGGCAGTAAATGAAAATCGTTCATAATGAGAGTTTTCTCTTTATCGTCCGTTATTCTTTTAACACCTCGCAATATACATATGCGGGGTCCAGTCCAATCGTCTAGTGACTTTATTTCACTGCAAATATGTTTAATAAATTCAACATTTTGTTCATCTTTTACTATGCAAACTTCTTGGATACCTATCTTTTTGCAAAATAAACTTAATTTCTGCACAAATTCGGCTCGCGAGAAATGCGCCTTAAAATTAAGATTAATGTATAAATGTTTTATATCTGATCTAAAAGCGAAACACTCTATTTCCTTAGTAATCATATTTCTGATTCTCAATTTATCTAATGTTTTGCCATCCATAAACATCATCTCAATCGTGTCACGCGGTTTTCTTAATATATCTACGACTTTTGGTTGATCAGGCCAATCGTCTTTAGATTTACTATGATCCGCATTCCCTTTTAAAACGTTATTATCATTCATCTCATCCATCCTTTTTTTCTGTGCTCTAGTCATCACATTTACTACTTGTTCATGCATATTTTTTAAATCATCCGATGTCATACTGACTCTTGATAAAGCATCTGCTACAGTATTGTCTTTCCCCTTTACGTAAATAATTTTAAACTTATATTCTTCTAAAGCAAGTCTAAATTTTAGTAATCTATTAGAAGGATCTTTGATTCCAAAAAGATACACTAAGGGTTTGTGGTCAGTCATTAATGTGAAGTTTCTGCCGTAAACATATGGTCTAAAGTACTTCACAGCCCAAACAATAGCCAAAAGTTCCTTTTGTATGGTCGGGTAATTCTTTTCTGCCTTATTTAATGGCCTACTTGCGTATGCTATCGGTCTCAAATCTTTGTTGCATAGAACTGCACCAATAGTTATTCCTGATGCGTCTGTTTGTATTACGAATTCATTGTCTTTCGAAAAATCAGGATATTGCAATATCGGGGGCGTCATTAATAACTTTTTTAAGATTTCAAACGCTTTGTGACACTCATCTGTCCATTGAAATGGTTCGTTTTTTCTGCTCAATTTATTTAAAGGTATACTAATATCAGCGAATGATTTTATAAATTTACGATAATAATTACAGAATGCTACAAAACGCTTGACCTCATCTGAATTTTTGGGGATTGGATAATTTTGGAGTATTTTAGTTTTTTCTGGATCTGGAGAAACGCCTTTCTCTGAAACCACGTGTCCTAAATACAAAAGTTCTTTTTTTAGGAATTCGCACTTTTGCGGGTTTAATTTTAAATTTACTTTTCTAAGTCTTTCCATTACGCTTATTAAATTTTGATTATGAGTAGTCAAATTGCGTCCAAAAATGACTAGGTCATCTAAATACACAAAACATTTTTCAAATGCTAGGCCCGACATAGCAACTGACATCATACGACTGAATGAACTTGGACTAATTTTAAGTCCCATCGGTAAACGTTTCATTTGATATTGTCCTGAACTAGTTGTAAATGCCGTATAATTGCGACTCTGAGGATTCAAGGTCACTTGGTAATAACCTTGGTGAAGGTCAAGGTGACTAAAATAAATTGCGCCAGAAAGGGAGTCTAATATTTCAGTGATATTTGGCAATGGAAATTTGTCATCAGCCACGATCTCATTTAGTTTCCTATAATCTACTACTAGTCTCCACTTCTTATTTTGACCTTCAACACTTTTTTTAGGTACTAACAATATTGGGCTTGACCATGCACTGCTACATTCTTCTATGATATCATTTTCTTTCAAGTTTTTTATTTGATTTTCAATTTCGGGCTTTAATGCTTGTGGTAAACGATATGGTTTAACATATACTGGTGAAACATTTGGTTTAATAGTAATTGATTGTTGGTAAATATTTGTGGTTGTTAACCTGTCACCTTCTACGTAAAACACATCTGCATATTTTGCGCATATTGCTTCAATACTTTTTTGCTCTTCATCGTGTAAATGAGATAAATTTAATTCTTTCAGTAGTTTTTGAACTCTATTAACGTTTATACCAGTTTTATTAAATGAACATATGTGATAGTCATTTAAAGATTGTAACTCTGGTGTAAACATTGGTAACTCTACGTCTTTTTCAGTAACATTTAAGATCTTAATAGGAATCCTATTATTTATTACTCTTGTAATTTCATTTGCTAAAAATATATCTTTGCTCAGCTCTTTTCCACACACAACAACATCACCATTTATGCAATTATCCACATAAATATAGTGTATCGATTCGGATCGAGCAGGAATAACTACGAAATTTTTATTTTTCCTAGCATAATTAATCAATTTTAATGAATAGCTGTAATTGTCTTTATATAAAGTAACTAAATTTGTTTGTAAATTAATATTAGCTCCATATTTCATTAGAAAATCTATACCTAAAATCCCATCAGCCGTTAGCGGTAACGATTCAAAAATTAAAAAGTTATGATTGAAATGTATGTTGTCATTGTCACGGGTTTTTAAAGTTAAATTAGCCGATCGTTTAGATATGGTCTTCCCTCCAAAGCCATTTATTAATGTATTGTCTCTTTGCACTGGCGTGTTAAAGGGAATTGCTCCTTTTTTTATAACAGATATTGAAGCGCCAGTATCAAGAAGCCAATAATATATGTTGTTAATGTTTAATGTCACGTATTTAGTATCATTATTACATGATAAGATGGTATTCTTAAGATCGAAAAAACTGAATCTGACTATTATTTGATTGTTCACTACTTTGGGGCTCCTCTACATTGTGTTCCGCCGTATATAAGTTACGGTTTTGTGTGTTAAGTCTACCCCTGCTTTTCTGATAACTGTTAGTAGGTCTACGATTTCTATGATTTCCTCTGGAGTTATTATTAAAATTGTTTCCTCTATAGTTATAATAATTTCCGCGCCCTGTTCCATGTTGATATCCATTACCACTACTTTGTCCTAGCTGTCTATGAGAATAATTTGAGTTTTGACTATAATTGTATCTACTACCCCGACCGCGACTGTTACTAAAGCGTCTATTGTTATAGAAAGTACGTCCTTGCTTTGATACATGCATGACGTTACCTTGTTGCTGTGTGGCAGGCCTGTCTTCGTCTTTTGCAGCCTGTATTGCTTCCTTCAAGCTGTTGTAATTGCGCGACGCGATGATTGTGGATAGTCTCGAGCTGCGTAGTCCGTCTGAAAATGTTTTTATCGCAGATTTTTCATTTATGGGTTTAAGTACAGAATAAGCACTGGAATCCCCGTCTGCTTGAGAAATCGTCATGTCAGTAAATAACTGCTCTATTTCCTTACCATATTCCTCAACAGACTTTTGACCTTGTCTCATAGCCTGCATCCGGGATTGAATGGCTGTGTAGGACTTTTTTTGTTGTTAAATTATTCCTTAAATCTTTAATTAATTCGGAAACCTTCCCATATTTGTCAGAAATTCGCAATTTTGCGTTTTCCGAAAGTCTACTTTTTAAGATGAAAATGATCAATAAAGAATTACCTTTATCGTCGAGCATATTCGCGTACATCTCGATTGAGTCAATCATTCTCTTAGTGGTGCTTTCAGTGTCATCCATAACTGGAATTAAATTACATGCCACCTTTAAATCGAATTCCATTTTGTTAGCTTCTATTGAATTTGGAAAAATACACAATTGTTTTATTCCGTCATACAATTCCTGGCTCTTTTCAAAAATATCCTTTCCTAATTGAATCACTTCCGCATCGCTACTTTTACCTATAACTAAAAGTAATGATTTGCACTTCTCAAAAACATTATTTGCTTCTTTCAATTTTATTTCAATAGTCTGGCCTTTATATCTACTTTGACCTCTTTTTACCAAATATGTTCGTATTTCATATAACAACTTTTGACATTCTTTTAAACTTTCTAGCATAACGAATATAATATTTTTAAAATATTGCTATAATTATTCATAATTAGGTAAAACTTAACACTATTTCGTAACATACTGACAAAAGAATGGAATACGTAAGCACTATTCGCCGCGAGGTATCATGTTCGATGAGTATCCGTGCGCCGTTTTATGAGTTATAATTATTAGCGTAATGAAATTTGATCACTGGCTTTACACTTTACACTCAATATTGTCTTCCGAAACGCTATTAAACTGCTTGAATATATTCTAACTCTTTAAATAACACTCATAGTTCACTGGAAGCACTTTTTTGAGATAATAAATGTATGTATTGGGTTTAAACACTCACGTAAAGTTTATTTGCTTACGCAGTAGTCTCCTCAACGCTGCGCCTGGCTCGTAGAGACGACCTGATGCGGGATATTGCCTGCATACCCATTTCTTCTTGAATTAGGCGTCTATGGCACGCCCTATATAACTTGCAACCAAAAAATAGTACAAGCACCAAAACCAGGGCCAGCAAAATATATGTTACCGTGCTTATACTTTGAATGTGGTTTCCAAAATCTTTCAACTGAGCCGCATTATCGCCCGCAGCGTTCTGGGTTAGAAACACGTCTTCCTTTTCCACTTTTGACTGGCACATCTTGAGAACGAATTTGAAACCAGCTTAAAATTTTTACTTGTGCAACTAGCACGTAAAAGCTGAACCAACAGGAAACAAAGTTCCTTGGCAGAGCCCTGGCAGGGTCGCCATGTGATGTTGGAACCTTGGCTTGTAGTAAAGGAAACACTGTCTACAGTTAGGTGTCTTTTATTAGACTAACTCTTAAGTACAATAAAAAGGAATATGAAGAAAAGTTGCTTACATAGCTAAGTGCGCGCACACATAGGTATCGTACTACGTAATAATATACTCACACTTCAGCACGCTCAGCAGAATTGGTGGACGTATTGATAAGATTATTCCGTACCAACCTGCAGGGCGGCTCATCCCACTGTCTCTGGGAAGATGGGTTTACGGGCCGATCTGTATCCGGGCAAGCCGCTTTCCAGGCGTTCACCGCGTCGGTCAAGCACGGCACTTCACAGTCAACCAGGCAGGGAGCTAAAATTTTCCCGGTCAACTTTTCAGTGCTGTGACAGACAGAAGACAGGAACGCCGGTAAGCTAATACTGGTAATTTTGCGGACGCCGAGGCCACCAAAACGGATGGGTAGTGTGGCTTGAAGCCACGCTCGGTCGTCCAAGGCCACATTTAGAATGGATGTTAGTGTGCTGCGAATAATTTGGTCAATTTTGTTCAAGAGGTGTGGCTGCTTCCATAAGGGGGAAGAGCGTAGAAAATACATAAAATTTGGGCCAAAACAACAGTATCTAATCAGGGTGAATGCCGAATGTAAATTAATTTTGGAGATTCTGTCCGAAATCTCATTGAAATTTTTAATTTTTTCGTCGATGAAAAGAGTAAAACTGTCTTCTAAAATTGGGGAACCTAGGAGGTGCAGTGAACTTTTGTCTAAAATTTTGATTTGTGGGGCTTTTGCATTAAATTTATCTAAAGTCAATTGTCTGTCGGTAACGTCAGAAAGGTAAAGTTCACATTTTGAAGGGTTAAGGTCCAAGCCAATAGATTGAAATTCCTGTTTGAGGAGTTGTAGATCTTTCAAAACAGTGTCTACATCACCTCCTAGCGTTCCATCGTCTAAATACCAAACATTAAATTTTGAATTTAGTTTCCGTATATTTGGATGAATAGCCAAACTGAAAATGACTGGCCCGAGAGGGTCACCTTGTTGGCATCCTACTGCAGATTCCAAAACATTGTCCTTGTATAATAATTTGGAAGGGTACCTGTAACATTGCCACAAAAAACCATAAATTTCGGGTAGTTCCTTTTTGACTTCAGCCAACAAAGTGTCCCTGTTTACAGAGTTAAAAGCATTCTTAACGTCAACCTTGAGGATGACCTCACCTTTGTTGGAATTTAAAAATGTGGAAAGGGCATGCACGGCAGCCTCACAGCCCCCTTTCGAACCAAAACCAAGCTGCAGGGGCTGGAACTTAGCTGTAAGCGATTCGCTGTATAGCTTACAGCAAATTTTGGCTGCCGTACGCCTGTAGGTGCATCCAACGGCGATGGGACGAATGCCGCCATCCTTCTTGCGCAGGGCACATATATTGGCCCCGTACAAGACATCGACGACGGCCTCGTTCACACCGCCGGTAAGCATGAGGTTAATCATGGCCGCAAGTTCCTTCAAAAGCGACTCACCAGCTTCCCCGGCGCCTGAACTCAATAGATCCTTTAAGTGTTGTGGAGTCAGGCCGTCGAGGCCGCCGGCGGAACCGCTTCGGAAGGAGCTCACGGCTGCAAGCAACTGGGGGGCCGAAACGTTGAGGAAGGTTGAATTTAGGTCGGGAGGGTCGGGGGGTTCGGGGAAGGTGAGACCATCCGCAGGCGCTGGATGTTTACTCTCCAGAGCTGTTAGTGTTTCTGGAGAGTACGGCGCCACCACATCACTGCTGAAAAGTATCCTGGCAGCACCCCTGATGTCACCTTCACTTAGTTTAGATTCCACATGTGAACATAATCCTTTTTGAGATATGTTATGGAATGCAGGTAATTTTGGATCTAAAAATAGGGCCGAATTATTACAGTTTTCTTTAATTTGGTTCGTTAAAGTTTTTTTGGTTGCCAAATTTTTTTGGACATGCAGAATCCTATAAGGGAAGGTAAGTAATTGCTCCCAAGCACTCTGTGAGTTCTCCTGAGTCGCAAGACGGATACATTGCGCCAGACTTGCTGCAACAGATCGTCTCGCGCCCCGGGGAACTCTCTTTAAAACAGGGGTAGAATTTTTTAATTTTGCTAATTTTTTCCACAAGTTTTGCTCCAGAGGTGTTGATGTTGGGGATACGGCTGGGGGGCACAATGATACACTATGCGATTTGTGGATCTTGCCATAGTGTATCCTCAGTCCCCGTTCGCCTTTAAAAAAGCGTGCCTGTGAGCAATGTGGACATCTCACCAGCTGAACATCAAGCGATGTAGCAGGTTGGCTTGCACTGTTTCCGGCGTCGCTACAGCCGGCATTGAACATATATATAAAAACACGCTTAAATTTAAAGTAAAACTTACCTAAAAAATATAAAAATAAACTATATATACACGCACTCAAAAAAATAAACTAAAAACACTATTTTCATTATTTACAAAATGTCACAATGGAATTGTCAACTGGTTTTTTGACGACTGCGGCGCAGTCGCGCTTGGGGCCTGGGGCGCTGCGCATGCAGGGCGCAGCCTTCACACCCGTTGCCTTGGCTGCAAGCGTCGCGTCGGGAACTCGGGATGACTTATACTGCAACTTATTTATCCTCAATCTTGCATGATTTTCGCCATTACTTACTCATTAACCGACGAAAAAACGGAGGAGGTTATCAATTCGACGCGTATATTATTATTTTTTTTTTTTTTTTTTTTTTATTATGTATGATCACGCATAACTTTTTACAGAGCAGTCCGATTTTGATAATTCTTTTTTGATTAGAAAGGATATACCCCGAAGGTGGTCCCATATAAATTTGGAAAAAAAAAATCCAACCCTAAGGGTAGGAAAACAGGGGATGATTGATAGTTCACTCACTGATTGTAATGTATGACCACGCATAACTTTTTACAGATTAGTCCGATTTTGATAATTCTTTTTTTAATGGATAGAACATACCTCGAAGTTGGTCCCATGTAAATTTGGAAAAAAAAATCCTACCCTAAAGGTGGGAAAATAGGGGTGATTTGTTGTTCATTCACAGATTTAAATGCTGAGCTGTGTATTACAATTAAAATTAAAGGCCTATCTATGTTGGTACATAAAGCCTGTTTTTTGAAGTATTTTACTATACAAAAAATAATAGTTAAAGTAGGATTATATAACAGTTAATATCTAAAGTAGGTAGCCATTTTAAAAGTAATTAAAAATTAAGCATGCAGTAATAAGTAAATTATAGCCTCAAAAAATTATAAAATAAAAACTTTTTAACAAAAAAATTAAACCTCCGAAAAAACTGAAAAGCAAAAAATAAAAACCTTTTTTTATATTTTACCTTAATAAATAAGTTCTTAAACTAATGCAAGTATACCTAAAAAATTTTGAGTCGGCGCCAAACAATCAATGAACAAAGATCACTAAATTACCTTTTTATAGAAATAGCCAAATCAAATTAATAATGCAACGTGAAATCTCCAGCGCTAAATATTAACATTCCAAACAAAAAATGCGCTCTCCGCACGACCACTCGCAACGATATTAAGTTGCTTGTTTGGCGCCGACTCAAAATTAGTTAGGTATACTTGCATTAGTTTAAGAACTTATTTATTAAGGTAAAATATAAAAAAAGGTTTTTATTTTTTGCTTTTCAGTTTTTTCGGAGGTTTAATTTTTTTGTTAAAAAGTTTTTTAAAACCTCTAGGGCACATCTCGAAGTCTCGTAGGTTCTTAAGTTCTTTTTATATGACCAAAGGATTAAAATACATGTGAGGGGGGGCATTTCTATATTAAAAAAAGTGGTCGCCTTCTAATCCTAGTCCTAATCCAATTTTTTACTTTCAAAATAAAAATAATCACATTAATTATAATCTAATGAAATGGCCGTTAAATCACGCTAATTGTTCTCCCGTTTTTATTTTGTTCCCCATTTTTTGTTAGCAAAAGCTGCTTCAATAGAATTCCTTTATTCCACAAATGGCTTGTTTACTAACAACCACAGACAAAGGACCAGAAATTATCACAGAATTATTAATTGTATTGATTTGTTATTATTTTTTTATCTGATAATTGTGTTTAAAATGTTCCTATTTTTTTATTAGTTACCTATTCATTCATTTAAATTTTGCATGTCGAATCTTGGGCAGAATGTATGGCTCTACTTTAATTCTTCACGACCTTATCCTTATACTTACCTGCATTCTAGCAAATAAATAATTTGATTTGATTTGATCATTATATCGAAAGGAAATGAGTTGTCCTCTTACAAAAAAAATGTGTATTAGTTATAAATACGTTAGTGTGTTTATATGTAAATAAGTAAATAAGAAGTGTCCGGCGTATAATACTGATTAATGTGGCGTGAGCTGCACTTGACCGTAATTGATCGGGTAATAATAATGAGAGCCTGGCTTCCCACGCGGGGGGGGGGGGGAGCCAGCGGTGCAACGGACTAGCTAGAAGGCGGACGTGCGGCTGGTTGGCTTAGATCCCGGAGCTAAGAAGCAAAATATCTGATTCATCTGTGTTTGGTTCAGGTGGCATTGTGATTACAATGCCTAATTTATAAAATTTATTGAATTGTTTTAAAACTTCAATCTATGTTTCGTGTGATGCTTTTGGGTTATAGATTCGTGTAGAAAAATGACAATAATGAAGTCTGTATGTATGATGGGTTATGCATGATTGTAGGCAAAATTCTGATACAACTGTGCCTGATTCGTATGGTCAATACCCCATATAAATAATAAAATAAATTAGATTTCCCCTCTCCAGCACGAAAGGAGTGCTTTTGTTGCATTATAATGTCCAATTTTTTACCGTGTACAAGTTAGTAGTTCTAGTCTTATTTATTATTATTTACCCTTTTGAATAATTAAAAAATGACAGGAGTATAAACTGTTTCCAAATATGGCACTTTTGATATGTCTTAGCCTTAGTTACGAATTAATAATTATTGTTTAGAATTAACAATCATAACTAACGGTGTATTTATTACTTTTTATTTCTGTTTCTGATTCATCTGGGCACAAAATATTCGAACGTCGATATCTTGAAAACTACTTTATAAAAACGAGTCCCTCATACAAACATAATTATGTTATTTGGTATACCTATTTTCATATGAACATGTGTTACAGAGCTGAAAGTGAAATAAAATTTTGGCCATATGGATCAGTCGAAGAATCGAATTTTGAAGAACTACCGTCGAGGTGTTGGTGTGAATTTCTATTCATGACAACTAATTTTATTCCACCACCTTTTCAATCGCGATTAAAAATAGTCATATTTAGTTCGATTTAGTTAGACAGTCAAAATTTTAGGTGAAAAAAAACGTGAAATTCAGAATAGCAAAATTGCCATTTTCAATAGATTAATAACTCAATGCCCTCTTAGAGCTGTCAAACTAAAATGTACATAGTTAAGTTGTGTCACTTTAGTCAATTTCAGAATGGGAAATCGTCGCTTGACAGGAATAAACTAAATTTTAGTGATTTTTAGTCTTGTTTAGAGGCATTTGTGACAGGAGAATCGGCACCACTGTCATATATCTATGGTTGGAACCGACCGTAGGCATCTGCATCATGTTTCCACCATCCATCCACTCGTTTCGTCGGCCTTCCTCAATTTCATATCCTTCCACATTCATACGCAAGTTTAGTTTTGACATCTACTTTTTTTGTTGCCCGATTTTTCCCGCCCGCCCGATTTTTTTTGCATCGTGAATTTATAATTAATAGGTACCGAAAGGTGATATTTTATCAATTATTTTTTATAACACTTATAATCACTCATTAAATAATGTTTGCTATTTAGCTACACATTCATTATAATAAAGTGAGTATTAACGCACCTCAGTTCCGCGAGCGCGTCGGCGTCGTGTGTCCTGGCGTATTGTACTGACAGAACAGCACTCACATTCACATCACACAACGTGTACTATTATTCTGTGGTAATAGTCGCCACACACGAGCCAATGTTTTCTTATTTACGCAAGCATTAGTAGCGGTCAAAGCACAGGGTCAAAGTCACCTTTAAAAATATCATATCTTTATCTAAGTAGGCATAAGAAATTAGCAGCGAAGCGTGACCAACGTAGGATATAAACGGATCTGAGCAAATGAGGAGGTTCTCAATTCGGTTGAATTATTATTATTTTGTTGTTGTTATTTTTGTTACCTCATAACTCCGTTATTTATGTATAAGCCGATTTGCAAAATTCTTTTTATTGTTTGAAATGATAAACTTTCAGATTGATCCCATTGAGTTTACTTTGCAGGAGCAGCGAGGCAATTGCGTAACATATTATCAATCGGAATCGGTTTCATTTTGACAGTTCAACAACATTCATTGCGTTATTTACGTGTAGAGCAGACAATTTTTTCGAACTTGTGAAGTAATGGATTAGCAATTTGCTTCAAAATGATTCTGATTCCGATTGATAGTCTAGAGTGAGGAGCCTGACCAATAGAGATACAGAAACCCGCAGGGCAGCATGTGGCGAGCTGTTGGGCAGCAGCGACCCCGGACCCTATCTCCCGGGAGAAGTCTTGTTCCTCACCTCAGAGTTGCCTTTATTGGCCGTCTGGGGTGAACAATGACGAGGAACAGAGGTCCCACCTCATTCTTGTCTTTATTGGCCGGTCAAGTAGAGATTAGCTAGAGCAAACGTGCTCCGAGGAAGGAAGTATTCCAGTAAGATGCTGGTAGGGATTTTGACCGTACTTCCGGGTTTGTCCTGATAGCCGTGGAATACCTCTCCACTTCTCATAAGCGTCTGTTCCCGTTGTCCCCTATAGTTTATTTACAAATGAAACAAATTATTTAAGCATAATAATATGGTTTTTAATAAAATGTGGAAACATAGTTTATTTAAGTACATACAAATGAAACTAATTATTTAAGCATAATATGATTTTTAATAAAATGTGGAAAAATGTACCTAATTAAAAAAACAAATACAAACTTAACGTTATAAAAGAGTAAAAATAACACAATCATTTATTTATTTAAGCATAATAGGGTTTTTTCAAGTATCCATAGATTACAGTCACCATTGCAAGAGGTACAAGTGCTACCCAACTGATAAGGCGCGTCGTGAATCTTCGTTCGCGCAGAAAAGAAAGTATGGCCCCGAAGATCAACGAAAGAATGCTTAAAACTTACAATCAACCTTAGATCACTACTATAAGGTTTATAATACACTGTAGCTGTTAGTTCCGTCTCACTCGCAAGTCACGCCCCTTCGAATAATTACACTTCGTGCCAATTTTATCGGGCCAACAATTTTCATCAAATATATATTTGTAGGAGACGGTTGTCGACTACATTTGTGGGTAGTCAACAGAATTTGTTATGATGTGTTTTCTTATTATTAATTTAAGTGATTTTACTATCAATTATTGTCTATTAATTCGGAACATAATTTATTGAGTACTCAGTGTACGCGCTAATTGATTTTAGCAACTTATTTTGATAATTGTAACCGATGGTTTTGTTCAAAACAATTGATGACATGTTACTTTGATTTTAAAATGATTTACTTTGTGAAATCACTATTGTTTATTTATGACAATTATTCTTGTTGTATTATTCGAGTTATAATGTGAGTTATAATGTGAATCTATTTGATTTAGCACATTTTAATATTTTGTATCAAGTAAACACGATGACGTATTTCCGTACGCCATTGGATAGAGTTGTTGTGGGGCGAGTGCGTAGTGGGGACAAACCTTTATAACTGAGCGCACTCGTTTGTGCTAGACAGTCAATAACAGTCAGTGACAGTCAGTCAGACGTAACAGTCAGTGACAGTTAGTGAGGGTGAGTCGGTGTTCGGACTCGACTACTGACAGAGCACTAGCTCCCGACAAACCTTTCGGTTTAATTGGGTGGCTCTGTCACTATGCGAACAGTAATCGATCGTACGATTTGTTCGCAATTACTTTGTTACTGTACATAATTATTTTAGTGTGTATCTAGTTGTGTCGTGTACCTACAGTGTGTGATTTGCTAGTGTGATTAATTTGTTCGTGATATTATAATTTGATTTGAACTGCAAACGGTTTTTCTATTGCGCAATAACCAACACTACCCACAGTACGCCCACTTTAGTTAATCAAATATGCCTGATAATAACTAGATGCCTGTAACCTACTCCTGATCCTACATATTTAATTAAAATACAGGTTATTTAAAATGTACGATGTATTTAATAAACAAATAGGTATTCATTTAGTAAACAATAGAAAAAACTTAATCTAAAGGCCGCACTCCTGCTATCCCAATATCACTCTGAGCGTTGCTACTATTACCACCACTATCACGACTCGCACTATCCGATGAGGATGATGTATCTTCGTTGGTGTTTATTACAAAATGGTCCAATCTATCGTCGATGGCCTCTTTTTAAACCATGAAAAAGAAAACACTTTTGTTGCCACTAAGTGTACTTTTGCCTGCTGCGCGTGCACTCGGTCAGAAGTATGGCGACTGACTAACATGCCACGCGGCGCGCGCTAACATGGCGGCAGCTGCCGACCAATAGCGGTACAGAAAAAAGAAGTGCGGTGCGTGGAGCGTGCCGATTGGTCAATAGCATTTCCCGCGCTTTGAAAATTCATATTCTGCGCAGGTACATCGGTAAGCCATATCAGTTGGGTACTACTTGTACCATTTTCTGCTATTGGATCGTAGGCGACTCATTAATGATGTGTGTGTTTTTGATTAACATAGCGAATGGCTCGATTGACTGCCCTGAACTATTGGCAAAGTTCATTGGCATTTCCCACTAACATTATTGGATTACGTAAAAGGCCGCTTCTAGATGAGCACTTGGACCCCAAGGCCCTGGAGTTTCAACCCCAAACAGCTCAAACATATAGCTCCCAATAAGATTGTTATATTTACGCCGCTTGAGGTTTTCTGCTCCTGCAGCAGCCGCCCCAGCACCGCCCGCCGTGCTAGGATGATGGGATGGCGCGAGTGTCGACACATGTTGTATCCCACACCGAAGGCCTACCCGTCTTCCAAGGCACTATGGTCATTCCATCAGGCCTCTTCCCATCGTAGCGTGCCAAGCCATTGGGTTTTAAAACAGCTGGCACCCCGGCGGTGACAAGAGCCCGACGGATGATGTCGTTAATGCTGGCGTGCCGTGCCATCCGACCAGCGCTCTTGCTGCAGGATAGGCCATGGTGTCCGAGGCAGTCGACTGCTTCACTGCATTGACAGCGATGCGGAGCTCCGCAAGGAGCGCCCAGACGCAAACATGTAGCGAGCCGGAATGTGGTATCACCCAGCATAGTGCCTATCAGTGCGTATGTTGGGTGACGGTAGCGCCTGAAGCCAGAGGCCCGACTCCCATTCACCCACAGCCAGCAGGCGCGAGGCGGGCACGCTCAGCAGTATGGGTGACGGTAGCGCCTGAAGCCAGAGGCCCGACTCCCATTCACCCACAGCCAGCAGGCGCGAGGCGGGCAAACTCAGCAGTATGGGTGGACGTATTAAAAATATTAATTTATAATTTAAAGATTTAGAGCTTTGTGTTCAATTACAAAACGATGTCAATTCGATTACACAAATGAAAGTTTTATTTGTATAATTATGTTATTTCATGAATATTTGTAAAGAAAATACAGTAGTAGGTATACACATAAATACATACAAAATCACATAATCCATTTAATACTTAAATATGAAAATAAACACATAATTAAATTAAATTACTTATAAGGTGTATTCAGTAAAATAAACAAACAAAAAATAGTATTTACATTAAAATTATACATTATATAACAACTATACGCTATACGCACTTAAACATAATATTATATAACTTTCTGTACAGCTCAAATTAAAAATGAAGACATCAGTACTGTAAACAGATAATTTTGTTTATTAGATAATTTTTATATACAGGATGAAATTAAAAACATGCGACAAATCGAAATGGGAGATTGTATTCATCATTGTGAACAACTTTTACTATAGGACCAAACCTGAAATCGCGAAAAATAATTTCAGCTGTTCCCTAAATTTATGTTCGCATAACTGGTCGAAATATAGGGAACAGCTGATATTTTTTTCACGATTTCAGGTTTGGTCTCATAGTAAAAGCTGTTCATAATGATGAGTACAATCTCCCATTTCCATTTGTCGCATGTTTTCAATTTCAACCTGTAGATTACGTTGAATGCGAACCGATCATCTGAGCGGCCGCCCGCGCCTTGTATATCTATCCTTTTCTAACTCGCGATGCTCGCAGTCGCAGCGGCAGTCGAGAATCATCAGTGTTCGTAAGCGCATGTCGCTCTCGCGCACCCGGTGACATTCGAAGTGCCTAACTAACAAGTGTTGTATATAAACTTTTATCCAGGGTATTAAAGATTTGTACCTAGCCGCGCTACGAAGTGTAATTGCTCTATTAACTGTGCCTACCGCTTCTCTGTCTGTGCTCCTGTCCTGTGTTTCGCCTTACTTTGTGTATTTGTGCCCAGTGAACCTTGTACACTTTCTGACAATACAATCCTTTCCTTTCGTAAGCCGTTGTGTTTGTTTCTTACTGCAACCCCGTACGTACGCTTCAGATATGTTTGCCGCAGAGCCTACACAAAAGCACACCCCCTGTTGCACGACAATTAGAGACAAACCACTTGCGGGTTTGGAGAGTGCTGAAGGGAGATTGTCAGCACCGTCACCACCACCGGCGGGTTCAATCCCTTCTGCCCACTGATTACGAACCAAGAATGGAATTTTGCAATAAGTCGAAGAAGAAGGTTTTTTGAATCGCGTGCTTTTTTCCGATGAATGCTCGTTTGAGAGGACAGGTGTATTCAATTGGCACAACGAACACGTGCTTTAGTGAAAAGCTGTCGAATGTGTAATGTGTATTAGTGTTGGAGGTGGACATGTGGAGCACGGTCGCCGAAGTATGCAACAACAACAAGTGAATGTTTTAAAGAAGTGATACCTGCAGTCGGCAAGTACATTTAAAAAATTATTTTAAAAACTAAAACCCGACTACTGTAAAGCGCTCCACTGTACCTCCTCACCTGTTTATTCGAAGCAGTTGTAACTGTCGTATGTACCCACAGCCGTTTTATTTTTGTGTTCCCGATTACAGTACACACTAAACCAACATACATAATATAAAAAAATAACACATTTTGTAGCGAAATGAAACATAAACACTTCACTCACAAACACGTTTAATTTTTGTATGTAAAAAAAATCGAAAAAACAAATATGAAAAAAATATAAAAGTACAAAAAAAGAAAAACTAAATATGAAAACTTGTCACATTTAAATACTTAATAGGAAACTATTGCATAATATTTTAAATTTAGGTTTTAAATGCTACGTAACGAATTATGAGTCGGTTGCAACCAGATCCGTAAAACGAAGACGTAACTTTAACTTTTAACTAAAGATTGAAATAACGCGGTATTAAAATATTTAAAATTAACAGATTTTAAGAATAAAAAAAGGCCAAATCTACTACGGAAAATAAAAAAAACTTAAAAATCTCCCATATCTTATCCAAAACCTTCGCGGTGACGTAGAAGCTCTGCCAGTTGCTCCAATACCTCACTTGCTGACCTCTGAGATATGAAGAGGATGTCCGCAGCGCAGCGCGGAGCCGCAGATAAAAGTTAGTATGTAGGTGGGTGGATGGAGCCGAATAAATCGGCTTGCAGAAAATTCGGACTTCTATCTGGGGCAAAAATTATCACCATAAGAATCCCGAGTTGCAAGCAGATCTCATAAAACCCCAAAAAAACGTACAATTATACATACCAGTCAAAAGGATTCAATCCAGTCAAAAGGAATATACGTAGTCTTCCGTCGAAGAAGTGGGGAAACCTTTAGCACAGAACGGATGGGATTATTATATTGAAATATGACGAAAGGCTATGAAAGGCCAAAAAGATAAAAAAATACATACCCCGAATCAAATAATAGACATGCACGATCCAATTAAGATTTGTTGATTTCAATATTAAATTTGGGTGTTGGTTCTCAAAAAATTCCGGACGTCGTATCAGAGAGTATGTAGACAAGTGAAGTATGTCACCAGGAAAAAAAACTCATGACACGTAAAAGAAATTATTTCAAAATTATTATGAAAATAAAGGTTTTTGATAGGGCCAGTACAAAAAGAGGTTGATTATAATGTTGAAGAAGGACGAATGGCGAAAATAATCATCATGCAGTAACTACTAATGCTGCAGTACCTCCTTTCCAAAAGAAAAAAAAAAAAAAAAAAAAAATATATAGGTAAGTGAGAGAAGAGAAAAATTCTAAATATAATCGATGAGTAAGAACCCAATAAAAATTAACCTAACTTAGCCTAAACAATAAGTCCAAATGATAAGTAATCTAAATTAAACCTAAATGAACGACATCGAAGTGCAGCAGATACTGAATAAATACGAAATCCGGACTTCAATCTAAACGTTATCAGTGCGAACTCCAGACGCGTCGACTAAAATCTAGGAAATAACAAGAAAACTAGAAACTAATAAGACTAACTAACTTATTATCTAAGACTTAAGACCTAAGTAAAAAAGGAGGAACCTCAAAGAAATATAATTAAAGAGCAAAAGTTAAATAAAGAACAAAGACGACGAAAGAGAAGACTTAAAATAATGAAAGAAACGACATAAAACAACCAAAGGACTTAAGCCAAACAAAGGCTTTTAGTCAAAGACAGAACTTTAAAAAATAATAAGAAACTTACGCATGTTTCTTATAAAAAGAAAAGAGTCATCGATAATTATAACGATTAACAGAAAGGAAATAAAAATAATATTTTAAACAATATATTATTGTGATGTTATCGATAAAAATACGTCGACAGTGTCCCGACACTAAAGTACAACTATCGATAAGTGTTAATCGACCGTTTCCCAACACTAGAGCTATTATGTCAGACGTCACAACATGACATGTGCATGTAATGACATCTACGGGCGTAGCCTGAACTATAAAGCATTGACACATAAGAAAAGGTAGCTAACAAATTGTTTCGCTCAGGAACAACTAGATGTCGCTGTTAACGTTTTTTGAAACTAGTAATTATGAATGAGCTCATTTATTTAAGTAAATATAAAGGGAATTTAATTTAAAGGGGTCAAACTAAACGTAAACATAACATTCCGAATGGGAATAAGTTAACGAGATTACGAGTTTAGAAATTGCCAAGAAATTATTTAAGAATATCTTTGATATGATATCTTCCAGAGTGGACAGAATCAATATCATGAAGTTCATAAGTGGTCCTAGAAATAACCCTAGTCACACGGCATTTAATAAAACGAGGAGCTAGCTTTCCCGAAAAATAATCATCACCTGAAGATCTGGAAAAATTCCTTCTCCATACAGTATCACCAACATTCAGCGTGACGGCTGAACGATGCATATTATAAGCTCGTGAATTACGGAGGAAAGCCATAGAAAGATTATCAGCAACTTTCGCATAAAACTCGATAAAGGAAGAATGATCTTACGCGTGTTTGAGCCCGACTTTCAGCTAAATTGACGCTTAGAGTCTGACCATACGCACGGGTAGGAACACATAAGGGCTTCCCTATCGTTGTCACTGAGAATAGATAAAGGAAATCGAAAATTTAAAAAAAATCAGAACCTCCTTCTTCGAAGTCGGTTAAAAAAAAAGGGGATCAGATTCAAAATAAGGATGGTCTTTCGTATTAGAATCTGATAGGAATAATCAAAATAGACATTTTGAGAAAATGTATTACTTAATAAAAATGATGGGATAATTACGTAACTTGAAAATGAGGTTTTTTGTTTATAGAAATATTTGCGTGTTTTTAGTGTCATATAAGAGGATAACGTTTAAAACTAATATTCACGTTTGAATTAAGTAAATCGGTCCACGGGTTTTAGAGTTAGAAAGCATTTTGCAAAATGAAAACATGCCCAAAAACCGTTTTTAGAAAGTTCATGTTTTAAAAAGTTTTTAATGTATATAGAGATAGGAATAACCTTCATCTGCTATGTTAGGATGCAATAGGGACAAAACCAAAATTAAATAGGCAAATATGCTAGTATGAAATATGAATGTATTTAGAAAGAGTTAGAAATTTAGTGAATAGTCTGATAGGGAACTGAACGCCAAAATAACAGCAAAGAGGAAAAAATGTTGAGAATAAAAAGCCATCAGACCCTAACAAACCAACACTAAACGAATAGCAAGGCTGAAATCATGATCAAAAGCAAACCTAGGCAGTCAGGCAACCAAAAAAAAAAAATCTAACCTTCAACTGCCATAGTAAAGAAAAAACCAGCAAATATACGGGTCACATCCCACGTTATAGGAAAGTGTTAGGTATCGTATACTATGGCTGATATAGGAATGGTACGACTACGTGACATCACAGGAACGGCTGGGCTAAGAATTCAAAGAAAAAAAAACAGATAGAAACTAGGAAACCAACTGCCCCAAAGACAACGAACAGCTGGGCTAGAATCAAAGCAAAAACAAATAGAAACTAGGAAACCAACTGCACCAAAGACAACGTACAGCTGGGCTAGAATCAAAAAAGACAAATAGAATCTAGCAATCAGCCGTGCAAAAAAAGCTTACCTTAGCCACGAAGTCTACAACATTCACACACCAATCACACACTACAGGATGCTAACTACTTCTAACTAAGGAGTGGAATAAAACCCAGGAAAAAATATGTATTTAAAGGGAAGAAATAAAAGCGTTTTATATGTTTTAAGGTTCTACAAAGTTACTATTATTTTATATTGCATCACAACACAGCACATTACAATAAAGCAATCAATCAGCAATGGAAGGGTCAGCAGACGTTGTCAATCACAGCATATTCCCTGGTAACTATGGCAACAGTCTTGTTTGACGGAACGAGAGAAAATTCCTCTATTCTGGTACCTGTAAACATGAATACAGAAATGAAAGATTAAATTTGCTCAGAAAGAGCAATCACCCTCACGACAGCAAAAAAAAAAGATAATTTAGTAATTAGAATCAATAAAAGTGCTTACTTTTTCTTCGGGCGCCATTTTGTAGCGAAATGAAACATAAACACTTCACTCACAAACACGTTTAATTTTTGTATGTAAAAAAAAATCGAAAAAACAAATATGAAAAAAATATAAAAGTACAAAAAAAGAAAAACTAAATATGAAAACTTGTCACATTTAAATACTTAATAGGAAACTATTGCATAATATTTTAAATTTAGGTTTTAAATGCTACGTAACGAATTATGAGTCGGTTGCAACCAGATCCGTAAAACGAAGACGTAACTTTAACTTTTAACTAAAGATTGAAATAACGCGGTATTAAAATATTTAAAATTAACAGATTTTAAGAATAAAAAAAGGCCAAATCTACTACGGAAAATAAAAAAAACTTAAAAATCTCCCATATCTTATCCAAAACCTTCGCGGTGACGTAGAAGCTCTGCCAGTTGCTCCAATACCTCACTTGCTGACCTCTGAGATATGAAGAGGATGTCCGCAGCGCAGCGCGGAGCCGCAGATAAAAGTTAGTATGTAGGTGGGTGGATGGAGCCGAATAAATCGGCTTGCAGAAAATTCGGACTTCTATCTGGGGCAAAAATTATCACCATAAGAATCCCGAGTTGCAAGCAGATCTCATAAAACCCCAAAAAAACGTACAATTATACATACCAGTCAAAAGGATTCAATCCAGTCAAAAGGAATATACGTAGTCTTCCGTCGAAGAAGTGGGGAAACCTTTAGCACAGAACGGATGGGATTATTATATTGAAATATGACGAAAGGCTATGAAAGGCCAAAAAGATAAAAAAATACATACCCCGAATCAAATAATAGACATGCACGATCCAATTAAGATTTGTTGATTTCAATATTAAATTTGGGTGTTGGTTCTCAAAAAATTCCGGACGTCGTATCAGAGAGTATGTAGACAAGTGAAGTATGTCACCAGGAAAAAAAAAACTCATGACACGTAAAAGAAATTATTTCAAAATTATTATGAAAATAAAGGTTTTTGATAGGGCCAGTACAAAAAGAGGTTGATTATAATGTTGAAGAAGGACGAATGGCGAAAATAATCATCATGCAGTAACTACTAATGCTGCAATTTGTAATGACAACTTAGGATGCAAGAGCAAGCGAAGCGAGCTCGGGACTTGGGGCACCCCGACTCGGACAGGTTAAGTTAGAAGGGGATGACGGGGTCTAGTGAGCGAGCGCAGCGAGTGAACAGACCCCGCCATCCCCTTCGTGGTGTAATTTTTTTTAGATCTTAGAGCGCGCGAAGCGGGGCTGCTCCTACGCCTTCTAAGCAACTTTTAAGTGTTATGAGATTAGGTTACAAAAAACGTTAGGAATTTTTTTCTCGGCCACTATGGTTTTGCGAACTTTTCGGTTTTCAAATTTACACTAAAAAGGGTCTATTCTATCTAAAAAGAAATAGCTGGTATAAAAATCGCAGGTTTTCAGAGAAAAAAAAACTGGGAATTTTTTTTCGGCCCCTATGGTTTTTCACAATTTGTGGTTTTCAAATTACACTAAAAAGGGTCTATTCTATACAAAAAAAAACGAGTGTGCTTATGACCACACGACTGAAGTGAAACTTCAAACGTATTTGGCTATGAGAGGAAGAGAGAAAGAAAATATGCGCGCGCACTGCTTTCTCTTGCTTATATCCCTTACTCAACTCCCGTTCGCCTCGCCCGTAGCCCGTAGACATGGGTCGTACTTGCAAAATCGAGTACCAGGGCTTCCAAGTACGTCCACCTTAAGAAACCAGGGCCTAAAACCAGGGCTCGAGATACTTTCAAGTATTTTCTATCTGCATCGAAAATTGATCCATAACTTCATACAAATAAGAAGTACAATCGCGTAATCAAACAAAAGCCCTGTTGGAAGTAAAAAGTACTTGCATAGGAAATTGACCCGTGAATTCCTATAAATAAGGAGTACAATCGCGTTTACAAATAAATACTAAAAATACTTGCATACGAAATTGTTCCGTAGACTCTTACTACACCTCGGACACTCCATACAACGCTCGCAAAATAATTACCTATTACTACTACATAAACAAATGATGTTTGTATACGTGCAAATGTGTGCGTGAAATCTAGTAGCGTAAAAAAAATGGCGCGGAAAGCTATTTGTGTCGGGGAACCGAACGACGATGGAGGCGCGGCGGCGGCGCTGCCCGAACGTATGCATTATTATGAAGTGACCATGTAGTTCAATTATTTATTTATATAGTCGGGTTCGTAATGAAATAAAAACACTAAAATAGTTTAGTTTAAATGACTAATCTGTAAATAATCGGTTATTAAATCGCATGTTATCAAAAATGCGAAATCTTACAAACAGTTTATGTAAATGCGAATTCGGAAAAGCATCACAATATCCAACCATCGTGATTAAAACTCAAATAAAACTTTTAAATTGCATAATTGTGTGTTCGTGTCAGCAACACAGCGCTGCGGTTCGCGAGCGCCCTAGCTAAAGAGTCGGCGACGAATACTTCGAAGTGCGGGGTGAGGTGCGGTATCTGATATGAGGGCGAGGAAGGGAGTGTCCTTTCTGTACGTAGTACTATTAAGTATTCTGTGCTCTTACTGATAAGGAGCATGATCGCATTTGCGAAAATTAACGCGGTTGAGTACCTATGTATTTGAGCGAGTAGCCGTATAAGATACATTATAGTCTTGCAAGTAATTTGAGTCGGTACCTGGTGTGCGTACTTGGAAGCAAATACCTGGTGTAAAAACCCGGTCGCATAAATACGTACCTTCCCTACTCGCCCGATCACACGTTTCCGTAACGCGTTCGCCAGTTTACTCCCCAAGTCAAGCGCGCCTAAAGAAGTTTCACTTCAAAGAAATACCTACTATCAAAATGCGCCGGGTGAGGAGGTACAGCGGTTCCCTGAAAAGGATGAAACAAAAAAGTACCTTCCCGTGGTCGCATGCCGCTGTACTAACATACTTGTAAACTATGGTTACATGCGACCACGGGAAGGTACTTTCTTGTTTCATCCTTTTCAGTAGTCGAGCGGGTTTAGTTTTGAAACTTATTTTGTATTTAATTGTTTTAGGGCTTATTTCAGTAATATTTATATTTTTGAAATGTGCTAATTAAGTCCTTCAATTAGGCACCCAACACGGCATGACTAAAAAAATGTTTGTAGGTCATGACTTTATTTCCGCTGGAGGGCGCCATATTCAATTTAATGTGACGCCACAGAGCCTATAACTAGCGGACGATCAAAACACTTCCAACGATACCTCATTTGTCAAATTATGACAAGTAGTTTAGAAGTTATCAGGGAACAGATGAACATACATACATACATACCGATCAAAATCATACTACTTTTTGTTTCGCCGTAGTCGGATAAAAAAGCCTTTTTTAGGGCTACATCTAATTCAATTAATTGTTTCTTGATAAACAGAATTAGGTCTGAACTCCGGATCACTATGACTACAAAACAATATCAGCTGAGACTTATGGGTAGGCATAAGGTATGACTGTGGTATGACGTAGCGTAGGTTTTTTTCGTTATAAGAGTTTGTTTCGCGGCACCGGCGGCACGCGGCAGTCATGGACAAGGGATCGTACACACCGTCTCGCTCAGGGGTGGGGGAGGGGGGCTTCTATAACACGAAACTGTAGGTAAACGTGAACTTTGTCGTATGTTGAGCGATTACTGTTGCCTTTGATCTGGTTTTTATTTTAATTTAATTATATTTACTGGGGAAAAATAATAATCTCAAATCCACCATTTAATAATGGTTACGTAGATGTGTACGCAATACGATGCCGAATAATATTCTTATGGATCGGATAGGGTTTTGGTTACATGCTGTGTAAATTTTAAGTTTTAAATCTAAATAAATGAGAAAACTTATATATTTTCGAAGCTTTCAGAAAAAAGTAAAATACGAAATGCACATGGACTAAGTCCCGGGCAAAGTGCTAGTTCATTATACATTTATAAGTAATCCAAACAATAAATCGCTCGGCTAATACGACAATAATTATCATTGTTAAATGTATTGACATCAATTGTCTGTAAAATAATTTCAGACAGACATTTCAACAGCTACCCCAACTAGAAATTATGAATTGCCAAATAAGAACATAATAGTGGTTGACAGCTTGCCATGTTGACCTATGTACTATACAAAAGATAATGAATGTGTGAACACATGTAGATATGTAGTTGTAAAAGAATGAAGTAGCGTAGTGAGTTGCCAGCCGGTGCATATCTGAGGATAGAATGCGGTTCGGGAAGAACGAAAAAAAAAAAAAAAAATAAAATAAAATAATAATCGTGTACGCAGAAGGTCGTAGCTCGTGTGTTGAATCGAACTCCGTTCGTAAGACTTTAACGTTTGCCGAGAGAAAATGTTTGTTAAAAATCGCGAAAGTTTGTCGATTTATTCTGTTCGTGTATTAATTTCTAAAGTTAGGTTCGCTCAGGTTAGGTTCGCTCAGGTTAGGTTCGCTCAGGTTAGGTTCGCTCAGGTTAGGTTCGCTCAGGTTAGGTTCGCTCAGGTTAGGTTCGCTCAGGTTAGGTTCGCTCAGGTTAGGTTCGCTCAGGTTAGGTTCGCTCAGGTTAGGTTCGCTCAGGTTAGGTTCGCTCAGGTTAGGTTCGCTCAGGTTAGGTTCGCTCAGGTTAGGTTCGCTCAGGTTAGGTTCGCTCAGGTTAGGTTCGCTCAGGTTAGGTTCGCTCAGGTTAGGTTCGCTCAGGTTAGGTTCGCTCAGGTTAGGTTCGCTCAGGTTAGGTTCGCTCAGGTTAGGTTCGCTCAGGTTAGGTTCGCTCAGGTTAGGTTCGCTCAGGTTAGGTTCGCTCAGGTTAGGTTCGCTCAGGTTAGGTTCGCTCAGGTTAGGTTCGCTCAGGTTAGGTTCGCTCAGGTTAGGTTCGCTCAGGTTAGGTTCGCTCAGGTTAGGTTCGCTCAGGTTAGGTTCGCTCAGGTTAGGTTCGCTCAGGTTAGGTTCGCTCAGGTTAGGTTCGCTCAGGTTAGGTTCGCTCAGGTTAGGTTCGCTCAGGTTAGGTTCGCTCAGGTTAGGTTCGCTCAGGTTAGGTTCGCTCAGGTTAGGTTAGGTTCGGTTAGGTTAGGTTAGGTTAGGTTAGGTTAGGTTAGGTTAGGTTAGGTTAGGTTAGGTTAGGTTAGGTTAGGTTAGGTTAGGTTAGGTTAGGTTAGGTTAGGTTAGGTTAGGTTAGGTTAGGTTAGGTTAGGTTAGGTTAGGTTAGGTTAGGTTTTTTTTTTTTTTTTTTTTTTTTTTTTTTTTTTTTTTTTTTTTATATATACCACTACCTCCAACATGATCGGAGCCTTTGTTTTTCTGTTTTTATTTAATTACTTTAACATTTACTTTAATCTATACTTATGTTTAATTTTACAGTTTATATATTTGTGCCTTTCATATTCTAATACTCTCTTTACTTATCGTATAAACACGGGGGGTGCTGCAGCACTTCTTATTTTTGCTTTTACTTTAACACTTGTATTTATTTTAAGCTATACTTTTAACATAATATTGTATCTATTTATTTATTTACTCATTTATCCAAATTATGTTTTACTTACTATTATTCTATGCTGGCCTCTAATATAATGTACTATATTATGACAGCATATTTATTTATGCTGTTTTATTTCTATCTACTACTTTCTTTACTACATATCGACAATAGTCTAGGAATATTTGTGCATCTTTACTCTTTATTAAGTCTTTTGCAGTATTGGGTGTTATTTCCTTGTCCAATGAATTTTGAACGTTGAAGCGGTGTTTCGTGAATTGTGGGCAGTCGAATAGTATGTGCTTGACCGATTCGCTTGCGTCCGGGTCGCAAATGCACGATGGACTCTCCTTGCACTTGAAGCGATTCAAGTACTCAGAGAATCCACCGTGTCCCGTCATTATTTGAGTGGTCAAGCCTGCCGGTTTAATTTTTCTTACCGTTTTGTATCCTTCCACTGCGTCAGGAAGGAACATCTTAGTAACAGCCGCCGTTTGTCCCGCTTGATAGCGCTCATTCCATTCGTCAAGAGACCGCAAACGAATGTGTCTCTTGACGAATGAAACTGGGCATCTGTCATAGTCAGGCCTCCTTTTGGAATGCAGTGCAGCCTCTTTCGCTAGTTGGTCCGCGCGCTCATTCCCCTCCAGTCCCGCATGTGCTTTAATCCAGAACAAGGATATTTCCTTGTCCTGGAGTCTGCTGTTTTCGATGTTGGCTCTAGTTTCAATGGCTAGGGGATGGAGGGAGTGCGGGTTTACGACCGTTTCTAACGCAGATCGTGAGTCACTTAGGATAGCGAAGCTGGCCTCGCTTCTTCGCAGGATGATTTTTGTGGCGTGACATATGGCCAGGAGTTCCGCCTGGTAGACAGTGCAGTACGATGGCAGCTTAAGTTTGAGAGTTTTGGTCTCGGCTTCATTGCTCCAAAGAGACAATGCTGCTCCGACCTTGTCCTCGATCTTGCTGCCATCGGTGTAGATCTTGACTGCTTGGTGCGCATGGGAGTTTAACTCCTCTTGGTCTTCCAGCTTTACGAAGTCAAGGCGCATATGTCTCGCCGGGTGCTGGATTTCTGCGAAGGCCAGTCTGCGCTCTACCTCTCTATCTGCTAATGTTGGCTGGGGTACTCCCCTCTTAGCCTCATACAACGATGCTGCTTCCCGGATCCGGATATCGAGGGGCAGTATCCCAGCCAGCATCAGCGCCGAATTTAACGAAACGGTTCTGTACGCTCCACATAGCTTCTGCGCAAAGCCCCTCTGCACCGCGTTCAATTGTTTTTGAACCCCGACCTTATTTGCTGCTTTAGCCCATGCACCGGCTGCGTAGGTAACGATGGGCTCCACTGTGGCCATGTAGATTGTCCTAATTATTTCGGGGTGGAGGCCCCAACTGATCCTGGCAGCTCGTGATAGTTGCTTATATATGTTTAACGCCTTCTTGCATGTATAAGCCACATGGCTGTTAAACGTCAACTTATTATCGATTGTGAGCCCCAGAATCTTTATCTCACTAGAAAGACCAATGTCGATCCCGCCCATGCTCAGTCGTGGTGTGTCAAATTTTAACTTTCTGGTGAGCACCATTGCGTGTGTCTTGTGCGGCGCGAAATTCAGTTTGTTTTTGTCACCCCACGCCCGAACATAGGCGAGTGCGGCATTGGCCTTCCTCTCAACCTCCAGCGCCGTATCCTCGGCAAACACCAACACCACGTCATCTGCGAAAGCCTGGCAATAGTCACCTCGACGTTCGAGTCCCTTGAGGAGTGGATCAAGGAGAAGATTCCAGAGAATCGGCCCACCAATCGATCCCTGCACGCATCCCTTTTGAGTGTCCTTTATGTACTCTTCTCCGGCGTACCTCACCCGGACCTTACGGTCCTGTAGGTAGCTGTCTATGAGTCGTCGGAGGTTTACCGGACATTCTTCTTCGGCAAGTCTGATCTTGATCGCGGGCCACCAGGCGTTATCGAAGGCTCCCTCTATGTCCAGTGATATTACGGTTACAAGTTTCTTGTCATTGAGTTTTCCGTACAGATGTTGTATCATGTCATAGAGGGAGTCCTCAGTGCTTCTCTGGGGTATGAAGCCATATTGTCGAGGGCTAAGTCTCGGGACTAGGTGCCACTTTAGTCTCCCGACTATCATTTTCTCTAGAATCTTTCCCATGACCGGTAGCAGGCCTATAGGCCTGTAGGACTTCGGGTTCGTATAGTCATCTTTGCCAGGCTTTCGCAGGACTACCACCGTTGCCTCTTTCCAGGGAGTTGGGAAATGGCCGAGTTCCTGGCACTTGTTCATGAGCGCCAGGTTAAGTTCCAAGTTTTTGGAGACAACCTGGCTGCAGATGTCTGCAGTTAGACCATCCATTCCCGGAGCCTTTTTTGGATTAAAACTCTCCGTCGCGGCCCGGAGTTCTTCGACCGTAAATGCTGGGTCATGTATCTCACCATGCACCCAGTTATTTGCGTTTGCTGCAAGGACTCTGGTCTGCCGGTGATCTGAGTTGTCATCACATTCGAGGTCCTCCGGGAAGAATGTATTTGCCAAAGTGCTGGCTGACTCCTTCTGGTCCAGTTGATGGCCGTCTTTCACCAATGGAATGTCTTCCTGGCGTTTGGTAGTATTCTTTATGACGCGGTATATACTATCCCAAAGGCTTTCCCTGTCCTGTCTACCACAGAAGTTTTTCCAGCTATCTACCTGTGCCCTAATCGCTGCCAACTCATATTCTTCTTTTTGTTGCAGGTACTCGCTGACAACCTTCGACCTCCGGACTGGCGCTGCGCATCGGATCCTACGCTTCCTAGTGGCGACTTTACTCTTCATCTCTTCGAGCTCTTCGGTCCACCATGGTATGGTAAGTGTTTCATTTGTTTTCTTTTTTGTTAATATCTCGTTACATGTTTTGATGATCTGTTGTATATATTTTTCTGTAAATTGGTCTATTTCTTCATGTGTTTGGGTTTGGTCTATTTCTATTTTGTTTATATTATTTTCGTTCATAAGCTGAGCCAGTTTCTCATGAAACCGGTCCCAGTTAGCCCTTTTTGTGGTGTATATCCTAGTTGTCCTGTTTATGTTGATTCCTTTTGATTTTTGTAATTTTATTTGAAATACCATACCATTGTGGTCCGAACTCGTCAGATCTTCGACGACTCTCCAGTCGTCCACCAGGTCGAGCATATCCTCTGAGCAGACCGTAACGTCGACATGGCTGGTCAGTCTTCGCTCTCCCCTGATCGTGTCGAAGGTCGGTACGTCTCCATTATTAAGTACCTGCAAGGACATTTCCTCCAGTGCTCCAGAAAAGACTTCGCCCCTCAGATCGATTCTGTCGCTCCCCCACCAGCTACTTTTGGCGTTGGCATCGCCACCAATGATAAGCCTTCGCGGTCCCAGCTTTTCTCGGATTTTCTTGATATGCTCCAGGTACGGCTCTATGGGTTGGTCTGGCTCGAAGTAGTACGATACCACGGTGATCTCCCAGGCCAGCGTTCGGATTTTCACCACAACGATGTTATTTGTGGTGAAAATCGGGTACTGTACAATGTCAAAGTTGTGGTTAAACACTGCAATGGCTGCTTTGACATTTCCTTCCCCTGGGCTGGTGTTCTGGAAGATCCTCACCCCACTGTAGTTCTTCATACTACTTGAGCCCCCCACGTAGGGTTCCTGGAGCAGAGCTACGGCTGCTTTCCTGCGATCCGCTTCGATCATCAGTTCATTGGTGGCGAGCTGTTTCCTCTGCAGGTTTGCCTGTACTATCAGGTGTGAAGCTTCGCTGGTGGGAGTGCTGCTCCCCAGTGCCTCTTTGCCCGTGACCACCTTAGCAATACGCCGTTGTGGCCCTCGCCAATGCATCCCACTTCCTTCTTATCGGGCAGTCCTCACTGAAGGCGTTGTGCTCTGCATTTGCCAGTTTTGCATGCGTGCAATTACAGCATGTCGGCACTGCACCATTGAGCCAGTAACTACAGTCCGACTTTTTGTGGGGCCCGGCGCAATGGCTACATTTCTCAACCGTTTCTTTGCAGAAACGCCTGCCATGGCCGTACCCCAGACAGAGCGAACACTGGACAAGGGGAGACTGGTCTGCGATTCGGATGCGCTGCAGGTCAATCTGCACGGTTTCCGCGTCCATAATCCTGGTCCATATTTTGGGGGACACCCTAACGACGACATGGTTCATAAGAGGGTTTCTTGTTCTCTTCCTGTATCGGATCTCCACTCTATTTTCCTCTTTGTCAAGATCCCTGAATATCCTCTCGTTCTGATTTCTCAAGGCGAGAAGGATATCGTCATCGGAGTTGTATGTCATGACGTCTTTGAGGATTAGAAGTGGGTCCTTGTTCCTAATGTCGTCGACGTTAAGGTGATTACCCGCCTTCTGGATTCTCTCCTTTAGAACTCGCCTCTCTTCCTCGCTCCGGCAACCCATGATGACCTTTCTGTCTTTGGCCTTCCTAATTTTATCGATGGTCACCCCCCCTTCCTTGGCATTTACCGCAGTCCGGATTTTGTGGAGCACCTCGTCCCCAGTCTCTGTTTCGTCTGTGGAGGTGACCACCACGGAGTGCAGGGTGGCTTGCTCCGGGAGTCTTCCCCTACTACTGCCAGCCGCCACGCTCGCATAGGTGGTCCCCTCCAAGACTTTTTGATGGGACAGTAACGTGTCTCTGAGACCCTCCATCTTTTCGTTGTTCGCTGTGATGAGATTGAGGTGCTCCTCCATCTTTTTGAGCAGCTCGTTTTCCACCTGACAACTGGCAGGGTGAGAAGAGAGTGGAGGGTGTAAAGGTTCCTCCTCTTCCTTCTCACCTCGCCCTTTGCTCTGAGCCGTTTCCTTGCCCTTAACCGCCTCCGACTCCTTAAGCAGCTGATAAAGTCGTTCCACGGCTGCGATAACGCCATCTTTAATTTCGGTTTTCGTGTTTCTAGAGTTGCCGAGGTGGAGCTTTGCCTTACTGAGGCATGCCCTTCCCTCAGCAAGTCTGGTGGGATATATCGGTTTCGGGGGCGGGCTATCCGGGGCATCCAACGACGGTGTTTGGGTTTTTGCCTTGGAGGGACCTGCCACCGGCGCCGCCACCTTTTTTGGTAAGGTCTTTGTCCTGGCCTCTATCTCGCCAATGCCATGTCGGACCACAAAAGTTTTGTCCTGGGTTCCCGACGCGGAGGGAGATACCTTTTCGGCCGATTCCGCGGCTTTCTTGGGGGAGTTTGATGCCGTGTTTTTGCACGGGGTCCTAAGTCCGAGCATGATGTTGTAGGTAGGGTAGTCTGTCTTTTAATTAAGACGTGTAAGTTTCGTCAATACTAATAACGTCACAAAAAATTTAAATTTGTCAAAAGACGTCTTAATGTAATAAGTTTTACTCTATATGGAGTAAGTCTGAATAAAATGTGTCACTTATTTGTGACACTCGCAGATGTCCTATTCTATAAGCTATTGCTCAATAAAGCTATAGTTACCGTCAAAATTAAAAATGTCGAGTCGTAAGTGTAAATAACACGCCTTCAAGGGCGCTAAAAGTGTCAGGAACCGTCTATTCTCCCAGTGTCACTATAGAACTAGGTATTAACGCAGTTAGAAGGGCAAAAAACGCAAACTAATTTTTTGGCAAAACTCAAAAGTTTACCTGCCTAGACACGAATGGGTGGGTGGGAGGGCAAATTTTTGACTTTTTATCTGAGCTAGGCGGACGTGCGAGGTGTCAAAAGACGCGTCTCGGCGCCGGCCAGCGAGCTATGAGGTTTTTAGAATTTACGCTGAAGAAAATTTTTGAAATTTCCTGAAAAAACTGAATTTACGACCAAAATGTATGTATAAAACGGGAATAACACCACCAAACGGGACTCGAACACGCGGAACGCGCGCCGGAGTACAGGTAAGGCAGGTAAGTATCAATTAAAATTATAAAAACGTAAATTTACCTGAAGGTTTTGCAATAAAAAATTTTTTAAAGGAATTTACACTGAAATTTTTGCAAGTGAATAACCGAAAAGTGTTTTTCGGTGTTTTTGTCAATTTAAACTAGTGGGAACGTTAGACGGAGCCTAAAAACGAATTACTACGCTGAAAAAAGCTTCAGAATGCGTCACCGGGATGCAAAGTTATAGCGGTTAGGTTAGGTTAGGTTAGGTTAGGTTAGGTTAGGTTCCCCCCCGGTGGGTTCCCGCATTGTCGAGGCGGGGGGGCTCAGTAGCCGTGGCTTGGACACCCACGGTGAAGCGAAGTGGAACCCGAGGAGGGGCCGCTCTTCAGGGCTTTTGCCGGTAAGCCGACGACGTAGCGGCCAACAAGAAGGTTGCGGTGCCGCTTGAGCGACATCGCAGCTGAGGCGGGCCACGATGTCGTATCGGAGGCATCGCGGCTGAGGGTTGGAGGCCGCGGTGGGAGAGGAGTGCCGGTATTGCGGTGCGCCGCTCTCCCTACCTTCCGCGGCCTTGACGGGGTCGCCACCGTCCGATGGCGGACGCGGTGGGGCCGCAGAGGAAGAGGAGTGTTGGTATGACGTTGGCCGCTCTCCCTATCCTCTGCGGCCGAAAATTGGCAGGCGGCGGGGCCAATGACCTGACCCGTCGCAGGGGGACCAAGGGTGCCCAGACACGGGGTCGTCTGGCGCCCATGTGCTGGTTTGGTCCCTGGGGTGGTCACGGCGTGCTATGTGTTCTGGTGCGCCGGTGATGGGGAATACTCCCCAGAGGAGGGTCCGGTGACGGACAGCCGTGGCGGGTTCACGGATGAGTGCTAACGCGTGCCCGTGTTCCCGCCGTAAGCGGCAGAGGAGGACACCGTGGAGTTTTAGTGGGTTGGAGTCCCACATAACTGCACTATCTCCCCGTGGTAGTGCAGAATGCATGAGCATTTCTCCACGTTAAAAAAAAAAAAAAAAAAAAAAAAAAAAAAAAAAAAAAAAAAAAAAAAAAAAAAAAAAAAAAAAAAAAAAAAAAAAAAAAAAAAAAAAAGGTTAGGTTAGGTTAGGTTAGGTTGGGGGACCACCCCACAGTGCTTGCGTCCACGTCGCGTCCCCTGGAAACAGCCCAGTTCTGACCACCGTAACGGAGTGGCAGACTGGGTTGGCCAAAGTGCACTGTGCCTTCGCGGATTTTAATTTTATCATAGTTGTGTCTTGTCTGCGAACCTGCCGGGATCATGCCGACCCCTGAGCGGGACGCCTCCGGGCGATTTTTAAAACAAAAAGGCCCTTCTCAGGGCCAACCCAAAGGCCCTTCTCAGGGCCAACCAAAAGGCCCTTCTCAGGGCCAACCCAAAGGCCCTTCTCAGGGCCAACCAAAAGGCCCTTCTCAGGGCCAACCCAAAGGCCCTTCTCAGGGCCAAGCCGACGCTTCGGCGTCGGAGACTAGCCGCGCGCCGTCTGCGGCTAGCTTCTTTTTTGGAGGGGCGGACGAGTCGTCGTCCGACAACGACTCACTTATCAGTGTGTCGGACGCGGACGACTCTCGTTCGCGGAAGAGGGTCCACCGGAGCGGTGGGTCCGAGGGCTCCTCGGCCTCGGGGTCGACGCGGTCGCCGAAGGCTAAAAAGCCGACGGCTGCCGCGGAGACCCATGTCGTTGGGCTCGAGAACGCCCAACGCCAGCTGGATCTGGCTCGGCGGGCTCAGCTCCAGCAAGAGCTGGAGGAGCGGGTCGCTGCCGCGGAGAAGCGGGCGCACGTCGCCCGGGCCAAGTCCGGGTACGGTGCGCCCCGCGTCGTATACGCGGACCACTCTCTGGCCGAGCTGGAGAGGATGGCGGAGGAGGACGAGAGGGAGATCGCGGAGGTCGCCTCGAAGTCCTCCAACATAAAGGGGACCCTTCAAAAGGCCCTGAAATGTAGGGCCGCGAGCATGCGCGGCGTCGTTGCGGAGCTGGTCCAGCGCAGCTCCACAGACGAAACGCGGCAACTGCAGGCGAAGGTGGATCGCCTGCAGTCGGAGGTCAGCCAGCTTCATCAGAAGCTGGCTGAAGCCACGGCCCGGCCACAACAGGCCAAGTCGAGCCCTGCGGCAGAGGGCCCCTCCTCCAACCTTGAGGATATCATCCGCAAGGTCGTAATGCAGGAGAGGGCCTTCACAAGAGCCTGCTTAGCGGGCATTGAGGACCGGCTCCTGCCGGAGAAGCGCCTCCGACCGGCCCTTGCGGCAGACGCGAGGCAGCGTGAGCCGGTCCCGTCCTGCTCCCACGCGGACGACGCCCTTCTCCTCCCCTCAACGACCCCGTCCAACGAGTGGACGGAAGTGGTCCGCAAGGGGAAGGGCAAGGGCAAAAAGTCGGCGACGGCCGTCCCCGCCGTCCCCGCCGCCACCGCCGCTCCCAGCAAGTCGCAGACGACCGGCAAGGGAAAGCGGACGGGGAAGGGGAAGGGGAAGCGAAGGGTGCAGCTGGTCTCCCCAAAAACCGCGGCCGTCGTGGTGACGCTCACCGCGGAGGCTGCGGACCGAGGGGAGACGTACGCGTCCGTTTTGGTGCGGGCGCGTGCGAACGCCGATCCCACCCAGCTGGGGATCGGCAGTGTGTCCTGCCGGCGGACCCAGGCCGGGGCTCGAATATTCGAGTTCCCGGGGGCAGAGGGGAGTGCCCATGCGGACCTCTTTGCAGCCAAGCTGCAGGAGGTCATCGCGGATTCGGCCAAGGTGGCACGGCCGGTCAAGTCGGCGGCCATAGAGGTGACGGACCTGGACGACTCCGTCACCAAGGAGGAGGTGGTAGCGGCGGTCGCAGCGATAGGGGGCTGTGGCGTCGCGGCGGTCCAAGGCCGGGACATAAGGCCCGGCCGCGGCGGCATGGGCACCATGCGCCTCGAGTGCCCAATCGCCGCTGCCAAAGCCGTCCTTGCCAAGGGACGGCTCACAGTCGGCTTTAGCTCGGGAGCGGTCCGGGCGCTCGAGGACCAGCCTCTGCGGTGTTTCCGGTGCTTCGGCATCGGACACACCCGGCCCCTGTGTCCGTCCGCAGTGGACAGGTCGAACGCCTGCTACCGCTGCGGCAAGGACGGCCACAAAGCCGCCTCCTGCGAGGCCGCCACGCCGCACTGCGCGGTGTGTGCCGCCAGTGGCTGCCCGGCAGACCACGCAATGAAGGGGAGGAACTGCAGTCCTCCCCCTGTGCGGGGCAAAGCGCAGGCGCCGACCGGGCCTGCCAATGGCACCGCTGCTTCTGCGGTGGCAGCGGAGGAAGGGGGTGCGATGTCCGACTGATGGATAGGGTCGAACATCGCATACTCCAGGCGAACGCCAACCACTGCAGGGCAGCCCAGGATCTGCTGATGCAGACCATGGCTGAGTGGTTGGTGGACTTGGCGGTGGTCGCCGAGCCTTATTCGGTCCCTGGCCGTTGGCTGGGCGACCGGGACGGCCTGGTGGCGTTGGTGTCGCGGTCTTCCACGGACTCCCCTCCCCTCTCGCTCTTAGAGAGGGGACCGGGATACGTGGCCGCCGCGTGGGGAGACATGGCCCTGGTAGGGGTCTACTTCTCCCCGAACCGCTCTCTCTCCGACTTTGAGGATTTCCTCGAGATCCTCACCGCGGTCGTAGGGAGGGCGGCACCGCGCCAGGTCGTGGTGTTGGGCGACCTGAACGCCAAGTCGGTGGCCTGGGGCAACCCGGCCCCCGGTTGCAACGTCCGGGGACGCGCCGTCGAGTTTTGGGCGGCCTCATGCGGTGTGTCCCTCCTCAACAGGGGGGCGGTCCACACGTGTGTGCGGCAACAGGGCGGATCGGTGGTGGACGTCTCGTTTGCCACCCCCGCGCTAGCCGCCCGCGTCGTCAACTGGCGGGTAGAGATGGTGGAGACCCTGTCGGACCACCGATATGTGCGGTTCGACATCTCCACCCAGGGAGGGGGGAGGGCCCGCGCCGGGCAATCTCCCTTCCCACGGTGGGCACTCACCCGCCTGGACCGGGAGGCAGCCGAGGAGGCGGCCTTTCTCCAGGACTGGCTTTCGCCCCCCCCTGTCGATGCCTTGGACGTGGACGCCGCAGCGGTCCAGCTCAGGGGGTCCCTGACCGAGGTGTGCAACTCCAGCATGCCTCGGTCTCGCCGTCCGCCTCCCCGTCGCGCCGTCTATTGGTGGACGCAGGAGCTGGCGGGTCTCCGGGCCGCCTGCGTTGCGGCCAGAAGGGCCTACGCGCGGAGCCGACGGCGCAGCGCCCAAAACCGAGTCCGGGCAGAGGAGGACCGCCTATACGCCTCTTACCAAGAGGCGAAGACGGCCCTCAAGTCTGCAATGGGCGCTGCGGAAGACTCGGCGAGGGCCGAGATGCTGGAGGGTCTCGACAGGGATCCTTATGGGAGACCGTACAAGGCGGCGCGGAACCAGCTACGCCCCTATGGTCCCCCACTGACGGAGACCCTCGAGCCGGCGTTGCTGGACGGGGTGGTCCGGTCCCTGTTTCCGCGCAGGACCGACTTCACCCCACCAGCGATGGATCCCCCGCGAGGGGCGGCTCCGCCGGACGAGCAGGTCCCCCCGGTGACGGTGGAGGAGCTCCGCGCGGGGGTTCTCACCCTCCGCGCGAAGAAGACGGCCCCCGGGCCAGACGGCGTCCCCGCACGGGTGGTGGCGATCGCCGCCTCCCAAATGGAGGACAGGTTTCGGGACCTCTTCAGCGCGTGCTTTACGGCTGGGAGGTTCCCGAAACTGTGGAAGGAGGGGCAGCTCTGCCTCCTCCGAAAGGAGGGACGTCCGGTGGACTCCCCGTCGGCATACCGGCCCATCGTCTTGCTCGATGAGGTCGGTAAACTGTTCGAGGGGATCATCGCGTCCCGGCTTCATGGCCTTTTGCGGGGGGTAGGGCCGGACCTGTCGGACGCCCAATTCGGCTTCCGACAAGGGCGTTCGACGATCGACGCGCTGGCCCTGCTCAAGGGCCAGGTGAAGGAGGCGGTGGAGGCGGGGGACGGAGTGCTGGCAGTGTCGTTCGACATTGCAAACGCCTTCAACTCCGTCCCCCACTCGACGATATTGGAGGCGCTCCGGTATCACGGAGTGCCCCAATACCTGCACGATCTGCTGGCCAGCTACCTGGAGGGCCGAGAGGTCCTCCTCGCGGACCGGACGGGCACGGTGAGGCGGTACGGAGCAGAGTCCGGTGTTCCGCAGGGGTCAGTTCTGGGGCCCTCCCTGTGGAACATCGGGTTCGACTGGCTCCTACGCGGAGTCCTCCTCCAGGGCACGAGTGTCATCTGCTACGCGGATGACACTCTCCTCACTGCCCGGGGGAGGAACTTTGGAGACGCGGCCTGTCTGGCCTCGGCTGGCGGATCCCTGGTTGCAGAGAGGATCCGCCTCCTGGGATTGAAGGTGGCGCTGCACAAGACCGAGGCCGTATTCTTTCACGGGCCTCGGCAGCGCTGCCCTCCCGACGCCCACATCGTCGTAGAGGGCGTCCGGATAGAGGTCCAGCCCCAGATGAAGTATCTGGGCCTGGTGCTGGACGAGAGGTGGCGCTTCGGCCCGCATTTCAGCGGGCTGTCGACGCGCCTCCTGAAAGCCGCGGACGCCCTCTCGCGGCTGCTCCCGAACCTGGGGGGGCCCAAGGTGGGGTGCCGGCGCCTCTATGCCGGCGTCCTCAGGAGCATGGCCCTATACGGGGCCCCTATCTGGGCGGACTCCCTCCACAGGAGGGAGAATGCGACCGCCATCCGCAAGCCCCAAAGGGCCATTGCACTGCGGGTGGCGAGGGCCTACCGCTCGGTGGGCTTTTCGGCGGCGTGCGCTCTGGCCGGCACCCCTCCTTGGGAGCTGGAGGCTTGGGTGCTCGCCAGAGTGTACGAGTGGACCGCGCAACGAAGGGCGCTCGGGGAGCGCCCCGTCGCCGAAGAGCGGGAGGCCGTGCGGCGGGAGGCGAGGGACGCAATCGTCCTTCACTGGACAGAGGACCTCGCCACCGCCGCCTTTGGCCGCCGGACGTTGGACGCGCTCGGCCCGGTCCTGCAGAGCTGGCTCGAGCGGTCCCACGGTTTCCTCTCGTTCCGTCTGGTGCAGGTGTTGTCCGGCCACGGCTGTTTCGGAACGTACCTGCACCGGATCGGGAGGGAGGAGACCCCGGCGTGCCACGACTGCGGCGCGGCGGAGGACACGGCGCAGCACACCCTCGAGGCGTGCCCGGCTTGGTCCGAGCCGCGCCGCGGTCTGACCGCGGCGGTCGGACAGGACCTCTCGCTTCCTGGTGTGATCAACGCCATGCTGGGGAGCGAGGAGGCCTGGGCAGCGGTGGCCTCCTTTTGCGAGGACGTAATCTCGCAAAAGGAGGAGGCGGAGCGCGCGCGGGAGGACGACCCTCTCGCTGTGCCGCTCCGCAGACGAAGAAGGGGTCGGAGAAGGCGCCAGCCTCTCCCCCCTCATGGTGGCGATGGGCGGGCGACAGGCACGGGGGTGCCGTCTCCCGCATTGCACCCATCACCACCTTCGTCGGTCACTCCCGGGCCCCCGTGAGGGGCCCGCCCTGAAGGACAATCGTCGGCGGAGGACTGGACGTTAAGGCTACGCTGGTTTCCCAGTCCCCCGCCACTCGGACGAAGCGGGAGTGCCGCTGGGTTTTTTAGTGGGTATACCGGGTCAGACCCGGGAGTCCCACATAGCCCCCCATCCCCCGATGGGAGGGTATGCGTAACGCATTTTTCCCAGCGCAAAAAAAAAAAAAAAAAAAAAAAAGGTTAGGTTAGGTTAGGTTAGGTTAGGTTAGGTTAGGTTTTTTTTTTTTTTTTTTTTTTTTTTTTTTTTTTTTTGGCAGGAGTGGGAAATCCTCATGGACGCCCAGACTGTCTCACTAATGAGGCAATCTGGGCAGTGCCGGACTCTTACCGGCTAAAACCACACTCCTGCCCTACACAGTGACCCTCTGACATTATCAGAGCCATTAATTTGCTAATTTATTTGATTCTAATCTTGGGTATTATTATTGAGATAATTAAAATAAATAGAAATTTTTTGAAACGTTTTTAAAGGGATTTATGTTGATGAAAAATTTTGATATTTGCTGAAAACGTATTTTATGACTAAATGTATGTGAAGACCTGGAATAAAACTACCAAACAGGACTCGAGCTCGCGGACGAGCACCGGAGTACAGATAAGGCACGTAAGTAACAATTTAAACTTATACTACTTTAACTTCATTATTTTCTTTACTATTGTTTTATGCTTGTCTTTAATATATAACATTATATTAGGACAGCATATTTTCTTAATCGTTCTTGTTTCTGTTAATGACTTGTGTTGCAGTTTCTATACAATATTTCAGAAATTCGTCCCGTTTTTTACCAGTCATTAACTCTGACGCATTTGTGGCGCTTAGTGTAATCGCGAGTTTCTGTTCCGTCTCGTATCGCTTTTTTGCGTTCATTGGGCAGCTAAACAGAATGTGCGGAAGTGACTCTTCGACACCAGGCTCACATGCACACGATGGATTCTCTTTACACTTGAAGCGTTTCAAATATGCAGAGAACCCACCGTGCCCCGTTAGAATCTGCGTGGTTATACTCGTGTGAGTCATCTTCCGCACCACACCATACGCTATCACCGCGTCCGGGAAGAACAGTTTCGTGCCCGAAGCCTTGTCACCTGACCGATATCTCCTGTTCCATTCGTCAAGCGTTTCCGATCGGATTTGTCGCTTGACGAATGATACAGGACACAAATCGTAGTCCGGCCTTTTCTTCGACCCCAGGGCGGCCTCCTTCGCGAGCTGGTCGGCTCTCTCGTTTCCCTCCAACCCTGCGTGGGCCTTTATCCAGAACAAGGAGACACTCTTGCTCTGGAGCTTGCAGCGTCGTAGGGTGTCCCTTGTATCCACGGCCAAGGGGTGGGGGGAACTTGTGTTGATTACCGACTGAAGGGCCGCCATAGAGTCGCTGAAAATGCCGAAAGTGGCTTCACGGGACTTGAGCGCTTCCCCTGCCGCTCTTTGTAGAGCCAGGAGTTCAGCCTGGTAGACGGTGCAGTAGGACGGCAAGGCAAGTTTGAGGGCCTTTGTCTCGGCGACGTCATTCCACAAGGATAGCGCCGCTCCGACTCTGCCCTCAATCTTGCTGCCGTCGGTGAAAATCCTCACAGCAAATTTGCTGTGGTTTTTGTATTGTTCCTCGTCTACCAGGTTTTCGAACTTCAGGTTCGTTTGCTCCGCTGGGTGCGGGGATTCTAATGCTGGAGCCATCCGCTCAATCTCCCTGTCTCCCATTACTGACTGGGACACTCCCCTCTTGGCCTCGTACAGCGCTGCCGCCTCGCGAATGCGCAGGTCGATTGGGAGTATCCCGGCCAGCACCAGTGCCGAGTTAAGGGAGACTGTGCGGTAGGCTCTACACAGCTTTTGCGCGAACCCTCTCTGGACCACGTTCAGTTGTTTTCTAACTCCCAACTTATTTGCGGCTGGCGCCCACGCACTTGCGGCATACAAGAGTATTGGCTCAACCGCTGCGGTATAAATGACCCGTATAACCTCCGGGCTTAAGCCCCAGCTCACTCGGGCAGCTCTGGCCAGCTGTTTATAGATACCTATCGCCTTTTTACAGGCGATAGTTATGTGCTTGTTGAAGGTCAGCTTGCTGTCTATTGTGACGCCCAGGATTTTTATGTCTTGGGACATACCGATGTCGATCCCCCCCATGGTCAAGCGCGGTGTGTCGTACTTCAGCCTCCGCGTCAGCACCATCGCACAGGTTTTGTGCGGCGCGAATTTGAGCTTATTTCTGGCACCCCACGCCTGAACATGTTCGAGAGCGGCACCGGCCCGTCCCTCGATTTCCAATGCCGACTCGCCGACGAAAACCATAACGACGTCATCGGCGAATGCCTGGCAGTAGTGGCCTCTATCCTCCAGCTGCTTCAAGAGTGGGTCCAGCAGCAGATTCCAGAAGATAGGGCCACCTATGGAACCCTGGACGCACCCTTTACTTGTCGCTTTTCTGCACTCCTCCCCCGCGTATCTCACTCTGACCTCCCTGTCGCTGAGATAGCTGTCGACTACTCGTCTCAAGTTTATAGGACACTTTTCCTCAGCCAATCGTACCTTAATAGCAGGCCACCACGCACTGTCGAAAGCTCCCTCTATATCCAGTGACACAAGCGTAACGATCTTTTTTCTCTCCAGCATTGTGCGGATGTAATGCACGAGAGTATAGAGGGAGTCTTCGGTGCTCTTTTGGGGCATAAAGCCGTATTGGCGAGTACTAATCCTTGGGAGCAGGTAAAACTTGAGACGAGCAACCAGCATCCTCTCGTACACCTTCCCTAGTACAGGCAAAAGCCCAATCGGCCTGTAGGATTTCGGGACGGTGTACGTGTCTTTGCCTGGCTTCCTGAGCACTACCACCGTTGCTTCCTTCCAGGACTTCGGGAAATATTGGTGTGCCAGGCATTTATTTAAAAGCGACAGGAAGAATTCAGGATTGCAGTAAATGGCCTGAGAGCAGATGTCGGCAGTGAGGCCGTCGGCTCCCGGGGCCTTTTTTGGGTTGAACGACCCAATGGACCTATCAAGCTCACTCCTGGTAAACGGTGGGTCATGTTGTTCATCATGGCTCCACTCGTTTACCCTTTCTGCTAGTAGCCGAGTTTGGCGATGGTCCAAGGTGTCGTCTTCCTCGCGGTCCTCGGGGTAGAACGTGTCGGCCAACAGCCTCACCGAACCCTTCGCATCCAGCACCTCACCTCCCGACCACAGCGGCGGATCCTCTTCTCTTTTCGCGACCCTTCCCATGACTCTGTAGATCCCCTCCCAGACGCCTTCCCTGTCCTGCTTCCCGCAAAAATGCCTCCAACTCTCCTCGGTTGCTTTCCTCACAGCATCCTCATATCTTTCTTTTTCTTCCAGGTACAGCCCGACCACCATCTCTCTCCGGACCGGCGCTGCGTTCCTGATTCTGCGTTTCCTGGTGGCGACCAGCTTCTTCATCCTCGCGAGCTCCTCGGACCACCACGGCAAGGTAAGTGTTTGGTGTTTCTTTTTTGTTTTTAGTGTGAGTGTACATGTTTCAGTTACGGCTTGTGTGTATGTGTTTATTGTGTGTTCTAGTTTGTCTGTAGTGTTTATGTTTGTGAGCTCCGTAACTGTTAGGTTGTTTGCTGACATAATTTGAGACAGTTTCTCATGAAACTGTCTCCAATTTGCGTCTTTTGTGTTGTATATTCTTGTGGTGCGCTCGATGCTTAACCCTTTAGATTTTTGTAGTTGTATGCCGAAAAGTATGCCGTTATGGTCGGAGCCCGTGAGTCCTTCCACGATTCGCCAGCCGTCCACCAGGCCCAGCATGTCCGCCGAACAGGCCGTTACGTCCACGTGGCTGCTGTACCTGATGCCTCCCCTGATGGTGTCGAAGGTTGGGGTGTCGCCCGTGTTTAGGATCTGCAAGCCCATTTCCCCCAGCGTTCCACACATGTGCTCCCCTCTCGAGTCCTCGTTGCCGCTACCCCACCAAGTACTTTTCGCATTTGCGTCTCCTCCAATAACCAACCTGCTAGGGCCCACCACTTGCTCCACTCGTTTTAGCTGCTCCAAGTATGGCTCTATGGGCTTGTCGGGCTCGAAGTAGAAGGACACCAGCGTGATCGTCCAGGATCTGGTTCGGACTCCCACCACAACGATGTTATTTGTGGTGAGTTGCGGGTACTGTATGATGTCGAGGCTTTGGTCAAGGACAGCCACTGCTGCCTTTACAGTCCCTTCTCCTCCCTCAGAGCTCTGGAAGACCCTTACGCCCCGGTAGCCCTTCATCCTTCTCACCCCACCCACATAAGGCTCCTGGAGCAGTGCTACGGCAAGTTTGCGCTTGTCAGCCTCCAGCAGCAGCTCGTTTGTGGCCAGTTGACTCCGTTGCAGGTTGGCCTGGACTATTTTATACTGATGGGTATCAGAGACAACCTTAGCAATACGCTATTGAGGCTCGAGCGAGGGCATCCCACTTTCGCCTTACAGGGCATTCAGTGCTGAATGCATTGTGCTCAGTGTTCCCCGATTTTTCTTTGGTGCAGTTTATGCACACCGCTGCTTCGCCCATTTGCCTATCCGGGCAGTCTGCTCTTAAGTGTGGGCCGCCACAGTGGCTGCACAGATCGGCTGGGTTCTTACAGAACCGCTTGCTGTGTCCGTAGCCCAAGCAGCGGGTACACTGCACCAGTGGCGTCTGATCTTCGACGCGCACAATCTGGAGGTCAATTCTGAGTTTGCCACCTTCGATGGCCCTCCTCCAGATTAATGGGGACACACTGAGCACAATGTGGTTCAGATGAGGGTTGCGCGTCTTCCTTCGGAATTTGATCACCGTCCTTTGGTCCTCGTCTCCGAGGCCGCGGAATAGTTCCCGATTTTGATTTTTGAGGGCCCTTACAACTTCTTCGTCACTATGAATAAGCAAAACGTCCCTCAAAATCAGAAGCGGGTCCCGGTTCGTCACTTCCTCGACGACGAGGCCCTGTCCAGCCGCTTCGATCCTCTCCTTTATTTTTGTCCTCTCCTCCTTTGAGTGACACCCCATTATGATCTTCCTATCCTTCGCTTTTCTGACCCTCTCCACCTTCACCCAGCCCTCCTTCGCATCGACTGCCTTCCTCACCCTTTCCAGAACCTCTTCCCCTGTGTCTGTTTCCTTTGTTGAGGAGACAACAACGGAGTGCAGCGTTGCCCGCCCCAGGGTCTGAGCCCCGGTTTGGCTGTTGTGCGCAGCAGCCACAGCCGCGTATGTCCTCTCCTCAGCAAAGTCCCTTGTCGCTAAGACTTCTCGCAGCGACTCCATTTTTTGGAGGTTTTCTTTAAGGAGGGCGCTATTCTCCTCCAGCTGTTTTATGAGGTCGACCCCGGTTTCCTCGTTTGGGGAGGGCAGACTGGTCTGAATTACAGTGGGAATGGGGGCGGCAGTAACAGATGGTCTCGACTTTTCAGACTCTTTAACGATTTCATACAGCCGAGTGATGGCCGCCAAAACCTCCGTCTTGATTTCTGTTTTAAGATTTCGAGAGTTGCCCAAGTGCAGCTTTGCTTTGCTTAGGCAAGCTCTCGCCTCCGCTGTCAGGTTCGCGTACTTAATTGGTGCGGGCTTGTTACTGGATACCGCGGCATCTGCGGAGGCCCGCCGCGTCCCCAGAGAGGAGGGGATTTTTTGTGCTGCCGGCGGAGTTGCACCAGGTTTTGGGTTGGCCGGGGACTTTGCCTTGGGCTCTATTTCCCCGGCCTCCAATTCCCTACTGCTGCTCGGCTGCGAGGTCCCAGCTTTCTCTGCGGATCGCGGCGAACCCCCGAAAACAGGTGAGCTCGCGGTTTTCTTGGCCGGCGTGCGGAACATGGCAGTGTCTTTGGTGAAAGTGAGGTTCATTAACAAAACGGTCAGAGGGCACTGGTGTCTCTTCTGTGTCCCTGTAAAGAGGGGACCAGCAAGAGAACTTTTAAAATGCGAGCCCTTTACACAAGGACTCGGTCAATGTATAAAATGTGTCAATGACACGCCTTCAGAGGCGCTAAAAATGTCAAAATCCGTCTATTTTCCCTGCGTCGTAATTAAAGGAGTACTAAAGTACCCGGAAGAGCAAAAAACAGAAACAAATTTTTCGTGAAAAACCGAAAAGTTTACCTGCCTAGACACGAATGGGTGGGTGGGAGGGCAAATTTTTGAATTTCTATCTAAGCTAGGCGGACGTGTGAGGTGTCAAAAGACGCGTCTCGGCGCCGGCCAGCGAGCTATGAGGTTTTTAGAATTTACACTGAAGAAAATTTTTGAAATTTCCTGAAAAAACTGAATTTACGACCAAATGTATGTAGAAAACGGGAATAACACCACCAAACGGGACTCGAACACGCGGAACGCGCGCCGGAGTACAGGTAAGGCAGGTAAGTATCAATTAAAATTATAAAAACGTAAATTTACCTGAAGGTTTTGCAATAAAAATTTTTTAAAGGAATTTACACTGAAATTTTTGCAAGTGAATAACCGAAAAGTGTTTTTCGGTGTTTTTGTCAATTTAAACTAGTGGGAACGTTAGACGGAGCCTAAAAACGAATTACTACGCTGAAAAAAGCTTCAGAATGCGTCACCGGGATGCAAAGTTATAGCGGTTAGATGAAATTGTTCTATCACTAAGGTGGATTTCGTGTATGTACTTACTCGTATGAGAATCCCCACTACAAAAAATTTTTGAATTTCTATCTAAGCTAGGCGGACGTGTGAGGTGTCAAAAGACGCGTCTCGGCGCCGGCCAGCGAGCTATGAGGTTTTTAGAATTTACACTGAAGAAAATTTTTGAAATTTCCTGAAAAAACTGAATTTACGACCAAATGTATGTAGAAAACGGGAATAACACCACCAAACGGGACTCGAACACGCGGAACGCGCGCCGGAGTACAGGTAAGGCAGGTAAGTATCAATTAAAATTATAAAAACGTAAATTTACCTGAAGGTTTTGCAATAAAAATTTTTTAAAGGAATTTACACTGAAATTTTTGCAAGTGAATAACCGAAAAGTGTTTTTCGGTGTTTTTGTCAATTTAAACTAGTGGGAACGTTAGACGGAGCCTAAAAACGAATTACTACGCTGAAAAAAGCTTCAGAATGCGTCACCGGGATGCAAAGTTATAGCGGTTAGATGAAATTGTTCTATCACTAAGGTGGATTTCGTGTATGTACTTACTCGTATGAGAATCCCCACTACAAAAAATTTTTGAATTTCTATCTAAGCTAGGCGGACGTGTGAGGTGTCAAAAGACGCGTCTCGGCGCCGGCCAGCGAGCTATGAGGTTTTTAGAATTTACACTGAAGAAAATTTTTGAAATTTCCTGAAAAAACTGAATTTACGACCAAATGTATGTAGAAAACGGGAATAACACCACCAAACGGGACTCGAACACGCGGAACGCGCGCCGGAGTACAGGTAAGGCAGGTAAGTATCAATTAAAATTATAAAAACGTAAATTTACCTGAAGGTTTTGCAATAAAAATTTTTTAAAGGAATTTACACTGAAATTTTTGCAAGTGAATAACCGAAAAGTGTTTTTCGGTGTTTTTGTCAATTTAAACTAGTGGGAACGTTAGACGGAGCCTAAAAACGAATTACTACGCTGAAAAAAGCTTCAGAATGCGTCACCGGGATGCAAAGTTATAGCGGTTAGATGAAATTGTTCTATCACTAAGGTGGATTTCGTGTATGTACTTACTCGTATGAGAATCCCCACTACAAAAAATTTTTGAATTTCTATCTAAGCTAGGCGGACGTGTGAGGTGTCAAAAGACGCGTCTCGGCGCCGGCCAGCGAGCTATGAGGTTTTTAGAATTTACACTGAAGAAAATTTTTGAAATTTCCTGAAAAAACTGAATTTACGACCAAATGTATGTAGAAAACGGGAATAACACCACCAAACGGGACTCGAACACGCGGAACGCGCGCCGGAGTACAGGTAAGGCAGGTAAGTATCAATTAAAATTATAAAAACGTAAATTTACCTGAAGGTTTTGCAATAAAAATTTTTTAAAGGAATTTACACTGAAATTTTTGCAAGTGAATAACCGAAAAGTGTTTTTCGGTGTTTTTGTCAATTTAAACTAGTGGGAACGTTAGACGGAGCCTAAAAACGAATTACTACGCTGAAAAAAGCTTCAGAATGCGTCACCGGGATGCAAAGTTATAGCGGTTAGATGAAATTGTTCTATCACTAAGGTGGATTTCGTGTATGTACTTACTCGTATGAGAATCCCCACTACAAAAAATTTTTGAATTTCTATCTAAGCTAGGCGGACGTGTGAGGTGTCAAAAGACGCGTCTCGGCGCCGGCCAGCGAGCTATGAGGTTTTTAGAATTTACACTGAAGAAAATTTTTGAAATTTCCTGAAAAAACTGAATTTACGACCAAATGTATGTAGAAAACGGGAATAACACCACCAAACGGGACTCGAACACGCGGAACGCGCGCCGGAGTACAGGTAAGGCAGGTAAGTATCAATTAAAATTATAAAAACGTAAATTTACCTGAAGGTTTTGCAATAAAAATTTTTTAAAGGAATTTACACTGAAATTTTTGCAAGTGAATAACCGAAAAGTGTTTTTCGGTGTTTTTGTCAATTTAAACTAGTGGGAACGTTAGACGGAGCCTAAAAACGAATTACTACGCTGAAAAAAGCTTCAGAATGCGTCACCGGGATGCAAAGTTATAGCGGTTAGATGAAATTGTTCTATCACTAAGGTGGATTTCGTGTATGTACTTACTCGTATGAGAATCCCCACTACAAAAAATTTTTGAATTTCTATCTAAGCTAGGCGGACGTGTGAGGTGTCAAAAGACGCGTCTCGGCGCCGGCCAGCGAGCTATGAGGTTTTTAGAATTTACACTGAAGAAAATTTTTGAAATTTCCTGAAAAAACTGAATTTACGACCAAATGTATGTAGAAAACGGGAATAACACCACCAAACGGGACTCGAACACGCGGAACGCGCGCCGGAGTACAGGTAAGGCAGGTAAGTATCAATTAAAATTATAAAAACGTAAATTTACCTGAAGGTTTTGCAATAAAAATTTTTTAAAGGAATTTACACTGAAATTTTTGCAAGTGAATAACCGAAAAGTGTTTTTCGGTGTTTTTGTCAATTTAAACTAGTGGGAACGTTAGACGGAGCCTAAAAACGAATTACTACGCTGAAAAAAGCTTCAGAATGCGTCACCGGGATGCAAAGTTATAGCGGTTAGATGAAATTGTTCTATCACTAAGGTGGATTTCGTGTATGTACTTACTCGTATGAGAATCCCCACTACAAAAAATTTTTGAATTTCTATCTAAGCTAGGCGGACGTGTGAGGTGTCAAAAGACGCGTCTCGGCGCCGGCCAGCGAGCTATGAGGTTTTTAGAATTTACACTGAAGAAAATTTTTGAAATTTCCTGAAAAAACTGAATTTACGACCAAATGTATGTAGAAAACGGGAATAACACCACCAAACGGGACTCGAACACGCGGAACGCGCGCCGGAGTACAGGTAAGGCAGGTAAGTATCAATTAAAATTATAAAAACGTAAATTTACCTGAAGGTTTTGCAATAAAAATTTTTTAAAGGAATTTACACTGAAATTTTTGCAAGTGAATAACCGAAAAGTGTTTTTCGGTGTTTTTGTCAATTTAAACTAGTGGGAACGTTAGACGGAGCCTAAAAACGAATTACTACGCTGAAAAAAGCTTCAGAATGCGTCACCGGGATGCAAAGTTATAGCGGTTAGATGAAATTGTTCTATCACTAAGGTGGATTTCGTGTATGTACTTACTCGTATGAGAATCCCCACTACAAAAAATTTTTGAATTTCTATCTAAGCTAGGCGGACGTGTGAGGTGTCAAAAGACGCGTCTCGGCGCCGGCCAGCGAGCTATGAGGTTTTTAGAATTTACACTGAAGAAAATTTTTGAAATTTCCTGAAAAAACTGAATTTACGACCAAATGTATGTAGAAAACGGGAATAACACCACCAAACGGGACTCGAACACGCGGAACGCGCGCCGGAGTACAGGTAAGGCAGGTAAGTATCAATTAAAATTATAAAAACGTAAATTTACCTGAAGGTTTTGCAATAAAAATTTTTTAAAGGAATTTACACTGAAATTTTTGCAAGTGAATAACCGAAAAGTGTTTTTCGGTGTTTTTGTCAATTTAAACTAGTGGGAACGTTAGACGGAGCCTAAAAACGAATTACTACGCTGAAAAAAGCTTCAGAATGCGTCACCGGGATGCAAAGTTATAGCGGTTAGATGAAATTGTTCTATCACTAAGGTGGATTTCGTGTATGTACTTACTCGTATGAGAATCCCCACTACAAAAAATTTTTGAATTTCTATCTAAGCTAGGCGGACGTGTGAGGTGTCAAAAGACGCGTCTCGGCGCCGGCCAGCGAGCTATGAGGTTTTTAGAATTTACACTGAAGAAAATTTTTGAAATTTCCTGAAAAAACTGAATTTACGACCAAATGTATGTAGAAAACGGGAATAACACCACCAAACGGGACTCGAACACGCGGAACGCGCGCCGGAGTACAGGTAAGGCAGGTAAGTATCAATTAAAATTATAAAAACGTAAATTTACCTGAAGGTTTTGCAATAAAAATTTTTTAAAGGAATTTACACTGAAATTTTTGCAAGTGAATAACCGAAAAGTGTTTTTCGGTGTTTTTGTCAATTTAAACTAGTGGGAACGTTAGACGGAGCCTAAAAACGAATTACTACGCTGAAAAAAGCTTCAGAATGCGTCACCGGGATGCAAAGTTATAGCGGTTAGATGAAATTGTTCTATCACTAAGGTGGATTTCGTGTATGTACTTACTCGTATGAGAATCCCCACTACAAAAAATTTTTGAATTTCTATCTAAGCTAGGCGGACGTGTGAGGTGTCAAAAGACGCGTCTCGGCGCCGGCCAGCGAGCTATGAGGTTTTTAGAATTTACACTGAAGAAAATTTTTGAAATTTCCTGAAAAAACTGAATTTACGACCAAATGTATGTAGAAAACGGGAATAACACCACCAAACGGGACTCGAACACGCGGAACGCGCGCCGGAGTACAGGTAAGGCAGGTAAGTATCAATTAAAATTATAAAAACGTAAATTTACCTGAAGGTTTTGCAATAAAAATTTTTTAAAGGAATTTACACTGAAATTTTTGCAAGTGAATAACCGAAAAGTGTTTTTCGGTGTTTTTGTCAATTTAAACTAGTGGGAACGTTAGACGGAGCCTAAAAACGAATTACTACGCTGAAAAAAGCTTCAGAATGCGTCACCGGGATGCAAAGTTATAGCGGTTAGATGAAATTGTTCTATCACTAAGGTGGATTTCGTGTATGTACTTACTCGTATGAGAATCCCCACTACAAAAAATTTTTGAATTTCTATCTAAGCTAGGCGGACGTGTGAGGTGTCAAAAGACGCGTCTCGGCGCCGGCCAGCGAGCTATGAGGTTTTTAGAATTTACACTGAAGAAAATTTTTGAAATTTCCTGAAAAAACTGAATTTACGACCAAATGTATGTAGAAAACGGGAATAACACCACCAAACGGGACTCGAACACGCGGAACGCGCGCCGGAGTACAGGTAAGGCAGGTAAGTATCAATTAAAATTATAAAAACGTAAATTTACCTGAAGGTTTTGCAATAAAAATTTTTTAAAGGAATTTACACTGAAATTTTTGCAAGTGAATAACCGAAAAGTGTTTTTCGGTGTTTTTGTCAATTTAAACTAGTGGGAACGTTAGACGGAGCCTAAAAACGAATTACTACGCTGAAAAAAGCTTCAGAATGCGTCACCGGGATGCAAAGTTATAGCGGTTAGATGAAATTGTTCTATCACTAAGGTGGATTTCGTGTATGTACTTACTCGTATGAGAATCCCCACTACAAAAAATTTTTGAATTTCTATCTAAGCTAGGCGGACGTGTGAGGTGTCAAAAGACGCGTCTCGGCGCCGGCCAGCGAGCTATGAGGTTTTTAGAATTTACACTGAAGAAAATTTTTGAAATTTCCTGAAAAAACTGAATTTACGACCAAATGTATGTAGAAAACGGGAATAACACCACCAAACGGGACTCGAACACGCGGAACGCGCGCCGGAGTACAGGTAAGGCAGGTAAGTATCAATTAAAATTATAAAAACGTAAATTTACCTGAAGGTTTTGCAATAAAAATTTTTTAAAGGAATTTACACTGAAATTTTTGCAAGTGAATAACCGAAAAGTGTTTTTCGGTGTTTTTGTCAATTTAAACTAGTGGGAACGTTAGACGGAGCCTAAAAACGAATTACTACGCTGAAAAAAGCTTCAGAATGCGTCACCGGGATGCAAAGTTATAGCGGTTAGATGAAATTGTTCTATCACTAAGGTGGATTTCGTGTATGTACTTACTCGTATGAGAATCCCCACTACAAAAAATTTTTGAATTTCTATCTAAGCTAGGCGGACGTGTGAGGTGTCAAAAGACGCGTCTCGGCGCCGGCCAGCGAGCTATGAGGTTTTTAGAATTTACACTGAAGAAAATTTTTGAAATTTCCTGAAAAAACTGAATTTACGACCAAATGTATGTAGAAAACGGGAATAACACCACCAAACGGGACTCGAACACGCGGAACGCGCGCCGGAGTACAGGTAAGGCAGGTAAGTATCAATTAAAATTATAAAAACGTAAATTTACCTGAAGGTTTTGCAATAAAAATTTTTTAAAGGAATTTACACTGAAATTTTTGCAAGTGAATAACCGAAAAGTGTTTTTCGGTGTTTTTGTCAATTTAAACTAGTGGGAACGTTAGACGGAGCCTAAAAACGAATTACTACGCTGAAAAAAGCTTCAGAATGCGTCACCGGGATGCAAAGTTATAGCGGTTAGATGAAATTGTTCTATCACTAAGGTGGATTTCGTGTATGTACTTACTCGTATGAGAATCCCCACTACAAAAAATTTTTGAATTTCTATCTAAGCTAGGCGGACGTGTGAGGTGTCAAAAGACGCGTCTCGGCGCCGGCCAGCGAGCTATGAGGTTTTTAGAATTTACACTGAAGAAAATTTTTGAAATTTCCTGAAAAAACTGAATTTACGACCAAATGTATGTAGAAAACGGGAATAACACCACCAAACGGGACTCGAACACGCGGAACGCGCGCCGGAGTACAGGTAAGGCAGGTAAGTATCAATTAAAATTATAAAAACGTAAATTTACCTGAAGGTTTTGCAATAAAAATTTTTTAAAGGAATTTACACTGAAATTTTTGCAAGTGAATAACCGAAAAGTGTTTTTCGGTGTTTTTGTCAATTTAAACTAGTGGGAACGTTAGACGGAGCCTAAAAACGAATTACTACGCTGAAAAAAGCTTCAGAATGCGTCACCGGGATGCAAAGTTATAGCGGTTAGATGAAATTGTTCTATCACTAAGGTGGATTTCGTGTATGTACTTACTCGTATGAGAATCCCCACTACAAAAAATTTTTGAATTTCTATCTAAGCTAGGCGGACGTGTGAGGTGTCAAAAGACGCGTCTCGGCGCCGGCCAGCGAGCTATGAGGTTTTTAGAATTTACACTGAAGAAAATTTTTGAAATTTCCTGAAAAAACTGAATTTACGACCAAATGTATGTAGAAAACGGGAATAACACCACCAAACGGGACTCGAACACGCGGAACGCGCGCCGGAGTACAGGTAAGGCAGGTAAGTATCAATTAAAATTATAAAAACGTAAATTTACCTGAAGGTTTTGCAATAAAAATTTTTTAAAGGAATTTACACTGAAATTTTTGCAAGTGAATAACCGAAAAGTGTTTTTCGGTGTTTTTGTCAATTTAAACTAGTGGGAACGTTAGACGGAGCCTAAAAACGAATTACTACGCTGAAAAAAGCTTCAGAATGCGTCACCGGGATGCAAAGTTATAGCGGTTAGATGAAATTGTTCTATCACTAAGGTGGATTTCGTGTATGTACTTACTCGTATGAGAATCCCCACTACAAAAAATTTTTGAATTTCTATCTAAGCTAGGCGGACGTGTGAGGTGTCAAAAGACGCGTCTCGGCGCCGGCCAGCGAGCTATGAGGTTTTTAGAATTTACACTGAAGAAAATTTTTGAAATTTCCTGAAAAAACTGAATTTACGACCAAATGTATGTAGAAAACGGGAATAACACCACCAAACGGGACTCGAACACGCGGAACGCGCGCCGGAGTACAGGTAAGGCAGGTAAGTATCAATTAAAATTATAAAAACGTAAATTTACCTGAAGGTTTTGCAATAAAAATTTTTTAAAGGAATTTACACTGAAATTTTTGCAAGTGAATAACCGAAAAGTGTTTTTCGGTGTTTTTGTCAATTTAAACTAGTGGGAACGTTAGACGGAGCCTAAAAACGAATTACTACGCTGAAAAAAGCTTCAGAATGCGTCACCGGGATGCAAAGTTATAGCGGTTAGATGAAATTGTTCTATCACTAAGGTGGATTTCGTGTATGTACTTACTCGTATGAGAATCCCCACTACAAAAAATTTTTGAATTTCTATCTAAGCTAGGCGGACGTGTGAGGTGTCAAAAGACGCGTCTCGGCGCCGGCCAGCGAGCTATGAGGTTTTTAGAATTTACACTGAAGAAAATTTTTGAAATTTCCTGAAAAAACTGAATTTACGACCAAATGTATGTAGAAAACGGGAATAACACCACCAAACGGGACTCGAACACGCGGAACGCGCGCCGGAGTACAGGTAAGGCAGGTAAGTATCAATTAAAATTATAAAAACGTAAATTTACCTGAAGGTTTTGCAATAAAAATTTTTTAAAGGAATTTACACTGAAATTTTTGCAAGTGAATAACCGAAAAGTGTTTTTCGGTGTTTTTGTCAATTTAAACTAGTGGGAACGTTAGACGGAGCCTAAAAACGAATTACTACGCTGAAAAAAGCTTCAGAATGCGTCACCGGGATGCAAAGTTATAGCGGTTAGATGAAATTGTTCTATCACTAAGGTGGATTTCGTGTATGTACTTACTCGTATGAGAATCCCCACTACAAAAAATTTTTGAATTTCTATCTAAGCTAGGCGGACGTGTGAGGTGTCAAAAGACGCGTCTCGGCGCCGGCCAGCGAGCTATGAGGTTTTTAGAATTTACACTGAAGAAAATTTTTGAAATTTCCTGAAAAAACTGAATTTACGACCAAATGTATGTAGAAAACGGGAATAACACCACCAAACGGGACTCGAACACGCGGAACGCGCGCCGGAGTACAGGTAAGGCAGGTAAGTATCAATTAAAATTATAAAAACGTAAATTTACCTGAAGGTTTTGCAATAAAAATTTTTTAAAGGAATTTACACTGAAATTTTTGCAAGTGAATAACCGAAAAGTGTTTTTCGGTGTTTTTGTCAATTTAAACTAGTGGGAACGTTAGACGGAGCCTAAAAACGAATTACTACGCTGAAAAAAGCTTCAGAATGCGTCACCGGGATGCAAAGTTATAGCGGTTAGATGAAATTGTTCTATCACTAAGGTGGATTTCGTGTATGTACTTACTCGTATGAGAATCCCCACTACAAAAAATTTTTGAATTTCTATCTAAGCTAGGCGGACGTGTGAGGTGTCAAAAGACGCGTCTCGGCGCCGGCCAGCGAGCTATGAGGTTTTTAGAATTTACACTGAAGAAAATTTTTGAAATTTCCTGAAAAAACTGAATTTACGACCAAATGTATGTAGAAAACGGGAATAACACCACCAAACGGGACTCGAACACGCGGAACGCGCGCCGGAGTACAGGTAAGGCAGGTAAGTATCAATTAAAATTATAAAAACGTAAATTTACCTGAAGGTTTTGCAATAAAAATTTTTTAAAGGAATTTACACTGAAATTTTTGCAAGTGAATAACCGAAAAGTGTTTTTCGGTGTTTTTGTCAATTTAAACTAGTGGGAACGTTAGACGGAGCCTAAAAACGAATTACTACGCTGAAAAAAGCTTCAGAATGCGTCACCGGGATGCAAAGTTATAGCGGTTAGATGAAATTGTTCTATCACTAAGGTGGATTTCGTGTATGTACTTACTCGTATGAGAATCCCCACTACAAAAAATTTTTGAATTTCTATCTAAGCTAGGCGGACGTGTGAGGTGTCAAAAGACGCGTCTCGGCGCCGGCCAGCGAGCTATGAGGTTTTTAGAATTTACACTGAAGAAAATTTTTGAAATTTCCTGAAAAAACTGAATTTACGACCAAATGTATGTAGAAAACGGGAATAACACCACCAAACGGGACTCGAACACGCGGAACGCGCGCCGGAGTACAGGTAAGGCAGGTAAGTATCAATTAAAATTATAAAAACGTAAATTTACCTGAAGGTTTTGCAATAAAAATTTTTTAAAGGAATTTACACTGAAATTTTTGCAAGTGAATAACCGAAAAGTGTTTTTCGGTGTTTTTGTCAATTTAAACTAGTGGGAACGTTAGACGGAGCCTAAAAACGAATTACTACGCTGAAAAAAGCTTCAGAATGCGTCACCGGGATGCAAAGTTATAGCGGTTAGATGAAATTGTTCTATCACTAAGGTGGATTTCGTGTATGTACTTACTCGTATGAGAATCCCCACTACAAAAAATTTTTGAATTTCTATCTAAGCTAGGCGGACGTGTGAGGTGTCAAAAGACGCGTCTCGGCGCCGGCCAGCGAGCTATGAGGTTTTTAGAATTTACACTGAAGAAAATTTTTGAAATTTCCTGAAAAAACTGAATTTACGACCAAATGTATGTAGAAAACGGGAATAACACCACCAAACGGGACTCGAACACGCGGAACGCGCGCCGGAGTACAGGTAAGGCAGGTAAGTATCAATTAAAATTATAAAAACGTAAATTTACCTGAAGGTTTTGCAATAAAAATTTTTTAAAGGAATTTACACTGAAATTTTTGCAAGTGAATAACCGAAAAGTGTTTTTCGGTGTTTTTGTCAATTTAAACTAGTGGGAACGTTAGACGGAGCCTAAAAACGAATTACTACGCTGAAAAAAGCTTCAGAATGCGTCACCGGGATGCAAAGTTATAGCGGTTAGATGAAATTGTTCTATCACTAAGGTGGATTTCGTGTATGTACTTACTCGTATGAGAATCCCCACTACAAAAAATTTTTGAATTTCTATCTAAGCTAGGCGGACGTGTGAGGTGTCAAAAGACGCGTCTCGGCGCCGGCCAGCGAGCTATGAGGTTTTTAGAATTTACACTGAAGAAAATTTTTGAAATTTCCTGAAAAAACTGAATTTACGACCAAATGTATGTAGAAAACGGGAATAACACCACCAAACGGGACTCGAACACGCGGAACGCGCGCCGGAGTACAGGTAAGGCAGGTAAGTATCAATTAAAATTATAAAAACGTAAATTTACCTGAAGGTTTTGCAATAAAAATTTTTTAAAGGAATTTACACTGAAATTTTTGCAAGTGAATAACCGAAAAGTGTTTTTCGGTGTTTTTGTCAATTTAAACTAGTGGGAACGTTAGACGGAGCCTAAAAACGAATTACTACGCTGAAAAAAGCTTCAGAATGCGTCACCGGGATGCAAAGTTATAGCGGTTAGATGAAATTGTTCTATCACTAAGGTGGATTTCGTGTATGTACTTACTCGTATGAGAATCCCCACTACAAAAAATTTTTGAATTTCTATCTAAGCTAGGCGGACGTGTGAGGTGTCAAAAGACGCGTCTCGGCGCCGGCCAGCGAGCTATGAGGTTTTTAGAATTTACACTGAAGAAAATTTTTGAAATTTCCTGAAAAAACTGAATTTACGACCAAATGTATGTAGAAAACGGGAATAACACCACCAAACGGGACTCGAACACGCGGAACGCGCGCCGGAGTACAGGTAAGGCAGGTAAGTATCAATTAAAATTATAAAAACGTAAATTTACCTGAAGGTTTTGCAATAAAAATTTTTTAAAGGAATTTACACTGAAATTTTTGCAAGTGAATAACCGAAAAGTGTTTTTCGGTGTTTTTGTCAATTTAAACTAGTGGGAACGTTAGACGGAGCCTAAAAACGAATTACTACGCTGAAAAAAGCTTCAGAATGCGTCACCGGGATGCAAAGTTATAGCGGTTAGATGAAATTGTTCTATCACTAAGGTGGATTTCGTGTATGTACTTACTCGTATGAGAATCCCCACTACAAAAAATTTTTGAATTTCTATCTAAGCTAGGCGGACGTGTGAGGTGTCAAAAGACGCGTCTCGGCGCCGGCCAGCGAGCTATGAGGTTTTTAGAATTTACACTGAAGAAAATTTTTGAAATTTCCTGAAAAAACTGAATTTACGACCAAATGTATGTAGAAAACGGGAATAACACCACCAAACGGGACTCGAACACGCGGAACGCGCGCCGGAGTACAGGTAAGGCAGGTAAGTATCAATTAAAATTATAAAAACGTAAATTTACCTGAAGGTTTTGCAATAAAAATTTTTTAAAGGAATTTACACTGAAATTTTTGCAAGTGAATAACCGAAAAGTGTTTTTCGGTGTTTTTGTCAATTTAAACTAGTGGGAACGTTAGACGGAGCCTAAAAACGAATTACTACGCTGAAAAAAGCTTCAGAATGCGTCACCGGGATGCAAAGTTATAGCGGTTAGATGAAATTGTTCTATCACTAAGGTGGATTTCGTGTATGTACTTACTCGTATGAGAATCCCCACTACAAAAAATTTTTGAATTTCTATCTAAGCTAGGCGGACGTGTGAGGTGTCAAAAGACGCGTCTCGGCGCCGGCCAGCGAGCTATGAGG